>CM038721.1:30870478-32307978 GCA_021613375.1 Megaleporinus macrocephalus
AGGTGGTCCCGAGCTCCCTCAGGAGCACCATATCGATACCGAACTTAGTGCGGACACCCGATCGGCATAGTCCACTACAGCCCAGAACCCCTGAGCTCAAACGGTCCGCCAGCCTCAGCCTCCCAGTAGCTTGGATTACAGGCGCACGCCACCGCGCCCGGCGAGAAGAATGCGAATCTGAAGAGCTTTTAAACATCACACTCAACATACTCATTTCACCGCCCTCTGGTGGACAGAGCAGGAATTACAGACACCATAAGGGACGCACAAAAAGAGCGCCATCTGGTGTCTGATGATGGAATTTTGTTTTGACAAATTTTTCAGAAAGAAATGCTCGGCATTTTTCAAAAACTACGTGAGTTCTCTTCCTCATTCCTCGAAAATTTTTCTCATTCATCAAAGCTGAGTTAGCACAGAGATACAGTGTAGAGTTTTTATTATAGTGGTAAATGTAGTTTTTGTAGTAACCCTCACTTTTACTAAATATCTCTCAGTGGTTGACAGTCAGACTGGTTTGACGTGAAATAGTTCATTTGCAGAGAAACTTACGACTTAGGTTTCTTGACAGTGGTGGTGAAAGGAACCAGGAGTTGTTATTTCTACAACATATAGTAACTTTGTTTGCACTCCAAAACCACTGGTGATCCTACTCGTGTCTGTTGAGATTTTATATTTAATGTTTATGATGGTAAAACAATGGAAAATCAGAAAACTAAGCATTTTGGATGGACTTTTTGCCTCACCAAAAGATCCAAGCAGTCCGCCTCTGTTGATTTAAAATGCAGTTGCCAGAGTTCTCACTAGGAGCCAAAGAAAGGAGAACATCACCCTCAATCTCAAATATTTGGATGCCAGTGTGTTACAGAACAGACTTACTATAGTAGTAATTAGGTACGATTACAGATCTACAAATGACCTAATAGTGTAGGACCAGCGAATTATCTGATATGCTGCAGCAAAATTAACCAAGAACTCTCAGATCATTAGAAACTAGTCAGTTAGTCCTGCTTAATGTAAAGACTAAACATGGAGAAGCAGTGTTTATTTCCTATGATGCTCTGAAACAGAACAAGTTGACAGAGAGTATCAGAATAAGCCTGACACTACAAACTTTTAAATTCAGCCTGAAAATGCTCCTGTTTGAGCAGCATTTAGCTCGGTTTAAAACACTTTACCTGTAGCAGCACTTTTTATCTTTAATTTTATTTTTGGTTATAATTTTATTTTCTTTCGAATGTGTTGTTTTAATATTTTTATTCTTTCTAATCTCTTGTATATTTTTATTTTATTGATATTTTCTTTTATTTTAACATGCATGTGTTCCTCCTTCATGAAAGGATTAAGCTAAATTGATTACAAAATATTTCAGACCAAAAAGTTGTCACCAGACTAGCATAAAACTATATCTTAGGCATCAAACAGCGTATTCTGAACCAGTTCATATAGTATCTTCCTTAAATTAAGTATTTAGTTTTGAAGGACTGATTTCCATCATCAACACTGGAAACAATTCAATTTTTTTTATATATCAGTGGAGTTCCCCTTTTAAATCACCGCGGCAAATCCGTTCACATGAGTAAGAAGATTGTTTTGAATTAAGTCAGTATTATAATAAATATCCTAAAAGACTGAGTCCCGCTGTATCACTCAGGCTGCACTGCAGTGTCTATTCACAGGCGCGATCCCACTACTGATCGGCACGGGGGCTTTGACCTGCTCCGTTCCCGGCCTGGGCCGGTTCACCCCTCCTTAGGCGACCTGGTGGTCCCGAGCTACCTCAGGAGCACCATATCGATACCGAACTTAGTGCGGACACCCGATCGGCATAGTCCACTACAGCCCAGAACCCCTGAGCTCAAACGGTCCGCCAGCCTCAGCCTCCCAGTAGCTTGGATTACAGGCGCGCGCCACCACACCCGGCGAGAACAGGTCTGATCTAAACAGCTTTTAACCATCAAACACACCTTACACTGTTACCATGCAACCTGAGTTATACAGCGGGAGTCAGTCTTGTACACTCTCAGCTGCCTGTTACTTGTTAAGGGCGTAGAATTAGCGTGGACTGAAGTGACGTGTCCCGACCAATATTCAGCGATTATCCCCACCAATAATATAATCCCCTCTGAAAAAACCCGGTCTGTCAACGTCTCATTAACCTAGAGGAGCAGAAAGGTTTAGATCATGTTCTCTAATCCAGTCCTGCCTTGCAGTACCACATATGGCTAGTGTGATTGGTTGTGCTGCTGTCACGTGAGACTCTGTAGTTACGTTTGGTTGTTAGCAGCGCCAAAACTGGAAGAAAAACTTTCCAGTCATATGCGGGATTTACTGTGCAAGACTCAGGTGCAACGTGGGTGACACGTGTGTCAAAAGCGAGAGAGGATGGCAGCAAAAAAAGCTATTTTTCAAAGAAACAAGCAGTGTTCCTTATTTTTGTTAATGCTAATGTATAAGAGATGTCAGCTGCACTATTGGTTGAAGTAATGTTGATTAGTCTTTAGAAGTAAACTCGCTGTTTACTGGTTTGAAACGAGCCCGTTATTCTGAGCAGGTGAACGTATGTAGTATGCCAGTCCTTAATCGTTTTATCACGGAGCAAAGATAAAAAAACATGGCAGGGCGTGGCGGGGTAGATTCATAAGTCTCCACCAATGTCAAGAGCAAATCTACGCCCTTGCGATATATTAAACTAAACCAATTATAATACTGAGTTCATAGTGCAAATTTAACTGACCGACTGACCGCAGAGACTTAAAGGGGAGCTTCACTGATATTTAAAACAAATATATATATATATATATATATATATATATATATATATATATATATATATATATATATATATATATAAACATTTAGAACTGTTCACAGTGTTGGTGATAGGAATCAGACATTCACCACTAAAAGCTTCCTTCCCGGAAGTCATTACATGAAATGGTTATAAATACTTTGTTTGATTCATAAAATATAGTTTTATGCTAGTTTGGTTATAATGTTTTGGTCTGAAACAAAATATAATTACTTTGGTTTAATCCTTTCATGGTGGAGAAATACTTGACGGGTGTTCTGAAGTACGCCGTTATTTCCCTTATGACCCAACATTTTTAAAAATTAGTTTTATTCAACATAATGCTTGAGACAGCTGTGAGTGTAAAAGACTGAGTCCCGCTGTATTACTCAGGCTGCACTGCAGTGTCTATTCACAGGCGCGATCCCACTACTGATCGGCACGGGGGCTTTGACCTGCTCCGTTCCCGGCCTGGGCCGGTTCACCCCTCCTTAGGCGACCTGGTGGTCCCGAGCTACCTCAGGAGCACCATATCGATACCGAACTTAGTGCGGACACCCGATCGACATAGTCCACTACAGCCCAGAACCCCTGAGCTCAAACGGTCCGCCAGCCTCAGCCTGCCAGTAGCTTGGATTACAGGCGCGCGCCACCACACCCGGCGAGAACAGGTCTGATCTAAACAGCTTTTAACCATCAAACACACCTTACACTGTTACCATGCAACCTGAGTTATACAGCGGGAGTCAGTCTTGTACACTCTCAGCTGCCTGTTACTTGTTAAGGGCGTAGAATTAGCGTGGACTGAAGTGACGTGTCCCGACCAATATTCAGCGATTATCCCCACCAATAATATAATCCCCTCTGAAAAAACCCGGTCTGTCAACGTCTCATTAACCTAGAGGAGCAGAAAGGTTTAGATCATGTTCTCTAATCCAGTCCTGCCTTGCAGTACCACATATGGCTAGTGTGATTGGTTGTGCTGCTGTCACGTGAGACTCTGTAGTTACGTTTGGTTGTTAGCAGCGCCAAAACTGGAAGAAAAACTTTCCAGTCATATGCGGGATTTACTGTGCAAGACTCAGGTGCAACGTGGGTGACACGTGTGTCAAAAGCGAGAGAGGATGGCAGCAAAAAAAGCTATTTTTCAAAGAAACAAGCAGTGTTCCTTATTTTTGTTAATGCTAATGTATAAGAGATGTCAGCTGCACTATTGGTTGAAGTAATGTTGATTAGTCTTTAGAAGTAAACTCGCTGTTTACTGGTTTGAAACGAGCCCGTTATTCTGAGCAGGTGAACGTATGTAGTATGCCAGTCCTTAATCGTTTTATCACGGAGCAAAGATAAAAAAAACATGGCAGGGCGTGGCGGGGTAGATTCATAAGTCTCCACCAATGTCAAGAGCAAATCTACGCCCTTGCGATATATTAAACTAAACCAATTATAATACTGAGTTCATAGTGCAAATTTAACTGACCGACTGACCGCAGAGACTTAAAGGGGAGCTTCACTGATATTTAAAACAAATATATATATATATATATATATATATATATATATATATATATATATATATAAACATTTAGAACTGTTCACAGTGTTGGTGATAGGAATCAGACATTCACCACTAAAAGCTTCCTTCCCGGAAGTCATTACATGAAATGGTTATAAATACTTTGTTTGATTCATAAAATATAGTTTTATGCTAGTTTGGTTATAATGTTTTGGTCTGAAACAAAATATAATTACTTTGGTTTAATCCTTTCATGGTGGAGAAATACTTGACGGGTGTTCTGAAGTACGCCGTTATTTCCCTTATGACCCAACATTTTTAAAAATTAGTTTTATTCAACATAATGCTTGAGACAGCTGTGAGTGTAAAAGACTGAGTCCCGCTGTATTACTCAGGCTGCACTGCAGTGTCTATTCACAGGCGCGATCCCACTACTGATCGGCACGGGGGCTTTGACCTGCTCCGTTCCCGACCTGGGCCGGTTCACCCCTCCTTAGGCGACCTGGTGGTCCCGAGCTCCCTCAGGAGCACCATATCGATACCGAACTTAGTGCGGACACCCGATCGACATAGTCCACTACAGCCCAGAACCCCTGAGCTCAAACGGTCCGCCAGCCTCAGCCTCCCAGTAGCTTGGATTACAGGCGCGCGCCACCACGCCCGGCGAGAGGAGAACTGATCTGAACAGCTTTTAACCAGCACACTTAACATACTCACCCCACCACCCCCCTCTGGTGGACAAAAGTGGAAGTACAGACTCCAGATGTCCTACACATGGAGCTGTCCTGCCAAGCATGCTCGTATTATTGTCTAAAGTATATACAAACCAGCTTCTGGCTGCCAAGTAAGAAGCTGATTACCAGCACCAGAATTTAAAGGCTGCAACATTTAAGAGGGAACGAGGAGACACTAATAGAAAGCTGGCGAATAGGAAGCTGAATGTCAAGTCTGCACTATTTAAAGTAGAACGCGAAAATATGAACAAGAAGAAGCTGACTTCAGCCCCACAGTTTTAATAAGTATATGGAGTAATAATCCTGCCCTAATAACAGCCTACCCAAAGTTATCCACAGAGCCTTCAATAATTATGTTTATTTCTCTTCTAACTGGTGCTCAAGCCATTTCAATGTAAAAATGTAAAGGCCAATCTCTACAGTCAGTAGAGTTCTGTAGCCCCTATTGGTAGAAGACCTGCTCCTATACGGATATGACGTAAGTGAAAACACATAGATTTGTAGTTACTGGTGATTATATACTATTTAAAATGTTCTGCTAATAGAACGCCCTAAACCTTACACACTACTCTTCAACCTTTATCATAATAATAATAATTGTTATATTATATTTACATTTATATTTACGGCATTTAACAGACGCTCTTATCCAGAGCGACTTACAAAAGTGCTTAGTCTTTGGTTAGAGTATGTTTCTCTATCTAGTGCAAACAGGTTTAAGACCAAACTACTCTTATACTCAAACACTGCCATGAACACAGGGCCAGTGCTGATACCTAGAAAAAAGACAATGCAATACCTAGCAAGACTGAAACACCTACAGAGAAAAAAATAAATACAAGACTACATACAGTACAAGTGCAATACTTAGCCAGTACTCCACGTATATTATATTATATTATATTATAATTCTAACTTTTTGGCAGATACATTTTAGTCATATTCTTTACGTCTACTTGAGCCATCATATGACTTTATTACAGTGTCTGGCATCAAGTAGCCCTGATTAACTACAGTTAAAGCTAGATGACTGCGCGCTCTCAGTGCGCTTCAGTATGTGTACTGGAGGATTACTGCCGCTCGTCCAGCAGGTGGCGCTACGCGACTCGGGTTCACAAACGGGGGAAAAAAGAGTGAAGTTCACGGCGGCGGCCAGTGTTTTCACAGCGCGGTTGACATAATGGGCTACTGTTAACAATGCGCTGGTAAGAAGAAACTATTAAATAAAGATATATTTTGAAACGTGAAGCTAAGAATCAGAAGTGTATATAGTGATATTAACGTGTTGCTAGCCGGTTCCTTTTTGACAGTACCTGTCTTCCTGGCTAGTTAGCTATGCTAGCTAACCAAGCTAATTATAGCTATATTTTACGTACACCCTGACTTATATATGACTAGACAGCCTTACATGGAGATATATTGACATATGGCTGTTCTGTTAAGGCGAGCAAGCTAAAAGTTCAGGTAAAGTCTTAACACGCCGTTTGTAGCACGTTTTGGAAGCATGTACTTTGATTGTTTTAAGTTCGCTCTCAACTTCAGAGTTCTCTTAGCTTAGCAAGCTAGTCTTAATACACCTGAAGGCGTTCTTGTGCTGGAAACAAGTCTGTCAGGTATTTTCAGCTTCATCAGCCATAAACATTAGTTCAGTCTCAGTTAACAGCAGGATCCATCTCATGCACTATCACTCTACAGTACATGTTCTTAACACACTGAGCTTCTGGAAAGTCGCCTACTCAGTAACAGGAAGCTGGTAAGCTGGTCGCCCAGTTCGTGAGAAATGTCAGAACAGAAGAGGAGCGGTTGTGGTTTTTGTTTTTTTCTTGTTTTTTTCTTGTTTTTTTCTTGTTTTTTTCTTGTTTGTTTAAAGCACTTCTTTCTCTGTAGTAATTCTTCTTCTTATTACAGGCAGATCGCAGATGTGTTTGTCGGGTGACAGGAGTGACCATGATGCCGTGCTTTGGTGTCTTGTTATTGCTGGTCGTCCTCGCCCAGGTCAGAGGACTCTTCCAGCCCTATGAGGAGTTCTCCGTGCCCGAAGAATGGGTCCTACTCCACGTCGTCCAAGGCCACATCGGGGCAGGAAACTACAGCTACCTGCGTCTCAACCACGACGGCCGCATCATCCTGCACATGCGCAGCCTCAAAGGTGATGCAGATCTCTACGTGTCTGACAAGACGCTGCGACCAGACTTTGATACCTACAAGCTCCAGTCAGCCACCTGTGGCTACGACGTGGTGGTGGTTCCGGGGGACTTTGTGAGACCTGTGGGAATTGGGATCTACGGACACCCCTCTTACCTGGAGAGCGAGTTTGAGATGAAGGTGTATTACGATCAGACGGCTTTAACAGACGATCCGTTTTCAAAGGATTCATATTTTTCAGGGGAGAGCCGTGGACAGCCCAAGCACCCGCAGCAGGACGCTGAAGAAGAAATAGAGGAGGAGGAGTCCATCCTCTGGACAATTCTTATTGGGATCCTTAAGATAATACTTGAAATTTTGTTTTGATCATGGTGTGCTCATTGCCATCGTACAAATGTTGCCATTAGTATTTGCATTTCAGGAGAGAGCACTGAATTGCATGGCCAAAGTAAGTGAAATGAAAAGCAGTGGAGGAAAGCTTTTTGATAAATGTAGGATTATAATTTTTTAAATCTAAGCCTAGATTTGATGTTGATGATTTAGTACACAAAAAAAAACTAAATCTGTTTGTCTCCTCATGCTTTCTGTTTGCAAAAGCAAATGGCATTTCTGCTGTCAGAGTAATCGATTGCATATCTACAGACCCACTTCATGTTCTGAAGAACAGTTTATCTGTTTTGACGGTGATTCAGTTTCAGCCATACTGTCAGTTTTCAGTTGTTCAATCGTTTTTGATAATTTATTACATTCTGAATTACATTTTGTGGTCTGCAGGAATCCTGAGCACTATGCAAACACAAAAATCACCTTTGAAAAAAGAATTACACAACTGTGCCTTTTTGTAAGTCCTTTCTTTGAGAAATAGAAGGACATAATCTCATGCAGCTGTAACATTTGTAATATTTCCAAATAAAGGCAATCATTTGTGAAAACTGCAACTACATTTTGAATTTGGTTTACTTTTTAGACAATACGCTCTGTCTACATCTGCATTCAGGTTACAGTTTCACATTAATGTGGATCATTAAGTAAAAGAACTAATAATTTTAGAAAAAAAAGGCTAAGAAAATATTTCACTGCATCCAAATAATTATACATTCCAATTTCAGCCATTTGGAGAGAACTTAAGAAAGGTAAATAATGTAAAACTTTTATTTTTTTATTTTAAACTTTTAAAGCTTTAAAATGTTTAAAGAAGTTTTTATATATTAATAGCAATATTTTTAACTTTTTTTGCCAAAAATGCATACAATTATTCAACTACGTTAGTTCTGTGCAGATTTACAGTTTTCAAACATTAGTGCTACAAAACTTCAGACGTTATATCACAGGAGTTGTAGAAGACTCAGAAATAGATTAGATTAGGTATAAAACATGTAATCCAGACTACCTCATTATTTCAAACCTAAGAAAAAGCAATGTAAGATAAGACTTATATTGTGTGTTATGTGTGTTAATATTGTGTGTTTTTGATTATCCCAAATATCCTTAAAATGTGTCTTTTGCCTGTAGATCTTTCTGGTTTTTCTTTGTTTTCTCAGGGAGCAAAACCAGATTTTCTTTAAAGCTTTTTTTTTATCACCATCAAAAAATTAACCAGAGCTACACATAACATTCAAAAACTGCAAATATACATATATCCTTTGACAAGTGTACACAGAGAGAAAAAACGTCACATTAATTTAAGATTTGTATGTCCTTATTGTATTATTTTTTTAATCTTCCAAAACATACACAAAATTAGGTTTGAAAACCATTATACTTTATGGATATGAAACTTGCTTAATATTACAATTTAATATCTTTAAAACGAAGTAAACCATCAAATATAGCTTTATGATGAAGTCTTTTCCCAGTGAAGTTTTTGCATCTAAAACTTTCTTGTGTGAAAACAGTGATAAAACATTCTATCTTAGATTTCACTAGTCCTCAAAAATACAGCTCCTACATCTAAATTAAATTCTGTGTAAATTAATTCTGTGTAATACCTTTAACATCATTTTTTTTATTTTGTTAATGATACACTATGTGGGATCTTTTTTAGTTTTTGTTCATTGTATGTTATCAAATTAGGATGAGCAAAAATCTTGCTGCAGGGAATGTCACACCATGATGTTTCCAAACTATAAACAACAATTCCTTATTGATTTGCATCAAATACAACTGTGTATAGTTTTGGCTTTACATGTGGCTGTAAATGGAAATCACTAAATGATAACAGAAAAATTCCAGCATCAACTCAAGACTGATAAAAACAGTTTTTGAATCCTAGTTAGTCCAGAAATAAACATGTGTAGTTATGCTTGTGGACCAGTTTTCATGCTAGTAACTAGTTGATATGTTGCCGGTTTTACTATTCTGTCTGACGCCACCACACCAGCACAGCGGTATTATTACTGCTTAAAATGACCCACAAAGTTTTCCTATATGGTAAATGGAGCTGTGTAAAACTGACATTGAGTGTAGATACAAGGAGGCGGTTCCAGCAGTCCTAAATCTTTATGTGAGTAATGGTTACTATTACAGAATTAAAGAATCATATATATTGTAAATATACTATTACATATGCATCACTGTATCCATGTTTGCCTAAATGGATGATTCTTTCCAAAATTATTTTTAATAGTGACATTTTGAAATATATGGTCTATATTTCCTGGGTGTTTGTTCGTCTCGTGCACTTTATTGAATATATGACGTATAATACAGTTGCCCACATGCGGTCTTACGTCACACGTTGCGGACGAAGAAGCGCCTGAGCTCGACCTTCTCACTGGCGGTTCAGAGCGATGGTGCATGTGGTGTTTATAGCTTAGTGTATTATTTTATTTAGTCATGTTTCGAGCCTCGTTGACGGTGTGCGGAGGTGGCCTCGCTAGGCGTGTAAGTAGACGCATGTTTTGGGTTTAGTTTAGTTTCTAAGCTGCTGTTTCCTGTACGAGCTGGCTAACGTTAGCTAAGCTGGCTAATCACGGCGCACATCAACACTGCAGGCTCCGCTGCTGAGCTGTTCTCGCTCAGCCTCGTTTATAACGTTGTTTCTTTTATTCTCTGCAGCTCTTCTCTTCTCTCTCTGGAGAAGGCGCTCTGCCATCGAATTTACGACTTCCAGCAAATCTGATTGGAGTTCCGAGAGAAAGTAAGTGCCTCTGTTAAAGGGGAACTACACCAGTTTTTCAGATTTCGACATAATTAAAAGCTTGAGATGTAAACATGTAGAATGTTGAATGTTTTCTGAAAGCTACCTCAACGAATGTTATTACATGACATAGTAATATGCTGTATGAGACCCGATACATTGTTTTATTTCCATAGTTTTGTGATAGTTTGACCTACAGTGTATTTCAGTCCATTCATTCTGTCCATTCGTGGTGTAGGGATACCTGAAGGGTGTTGTGAGGCAACATAGTCCCCAAAGAAAGCTTACCTTCCCAGATATATGACCAATTTATTATCATTGACATTACATATAAAAACTTGTAGCTTCACTGGTGGTTTTGGGTAGCAAACTGATTAATTGTATTTTTGTTGTGGCCATCGTGACCCTTGAATTTTTTATTTTCCACTACAATTAACCATTTTACATCAAACCACTCTGAATGATTCTGTTTACATTTAAAAAGTCTCCTTTAAGTTGATAGAGAGGCATTTTTAGCTTTGGTCATTACCTTCCAGTTTTGAAGAAGCGTTTTAAACTGTTAACCAATATGGTTTCACATATGGTGTATTTACAGCAAAGGACAAAAACATTCTTTGCTTTCAATGTAAGCTAATGTAAAGGCCTTTTATTCAGAGTTTTTTTGTAGTATATGTACAAAACATATACGGTTTTTGTACATTTTGGGTGGACTGTTACTGTTCCCTAGAAAGGTTACAAAGCTACTTCTACCACCTCATGTCCAGGTCTTCTGGGGATTTATTAAAATAAATATATTGAATTCTTTGGAGTGTAAATTGTAACTGTATAGACTCTAGAACTGTCTCTTGTTTATGCAGCCACATTACTTTGCCTATAGTCTGAATCTGTGTACCGTTTTCAGAGAGAGCCATTCCGGCTGCTTCTGACCTCCCAGTGCTGCGGCAATGTGAGGCTGATATTCCGGCGCATCTTGCACCCGTTCAGACATGGCTGCAATCTTTAGAAAGTCAAGACAGCAAACCGCTAGGTGTTGTCGACCTGCACCCTGATGTCTTTTCAGTTCCTGTCAGGTAAACCATCCCATCACGCCTGCAGTGGTCTGTACACTGATATATGTATATCCACCAAAGTTTACAATTTCAATGGATACATCTCACGTAACACCAGAAATAAGTTAGTGTAAGCATTTCTTGTTTGTTTACCTAAGAAAACTTTACTGCTTGTGGACATAGACAGTGGTTTTTAAGCCATTCTGTGCAGATGTGATCTATACTGCCTGGCTAAAGAAAGTCACAAGCTCTAATATTTCTCTTAACTTTGATTATGATGCACATATGATCATAGCATTCATGTTGTCATCCTGGAATATGCCTGTGCTGTCAGGTACAACCTGGTCATTCAGTACATTCAGGTAGTCGGCTGACTATATATTTTAGTGCCACATAGCATTGCTAGGCCTAACTACTCACTGTACTCACTGCATTGTTGAAAACGGAAACATATTAACCATTACGGAAATTATACAACCAAAGGCGCTTAAGTAATTGCTTACTTAAATCAAAATTTTTTATTTATATTTTGGTCAGGCACTGTAAAAACAGCTAGACAAACCAGAGGCTATTTTAAGTTGTCAAAATTTTGGATCCGTGTTAACAGTGTACATTTCACATCGTACATGGGTGTTTGAGTACAGTCTGTGTGGCAGAGCTACAACATAAAGTGTTCATTTAACAAAGGCAGCATTTATAGCTTAATACAGTGGATTGATAGTATATTAAAAGGATGTAGCTTTATTTTAACATTTTTTATTTTTTATTGCTTTCTCTGAACAAGGCTGGACATACTTCATGCTGTAGAAGTCTGGCAAAGGAATTTCAAGAGAATTGTAAGTATTCATGTATACATACATTTACAAAGATTACTTGTAGTATTGTCTATAGCAGAAATACTTACTGGGAACTAGAAGGAAATAAAAGAACATTCTGGTTATGGCATACTGGTGTGCAAATAGGAAAGTTGTACTGTCCTAAGGGATCAATACTTTTCATGCCAAACTCCTGTTGCTCCTACTACACTCAGGTCAGAGCATATCACAGACACAAGCTAGCAGTAGAGATGGACCGATCAGTGTTTTTGCGGCCGATTTCGATCACCGTTCCCCTTTCAGCACGATCGGCTGATAGCCGATATCAATCTAGGGCTGGGCTATATGCCACGGCAGGGCTACATGAAGTTATTAGTGCAAACAAGTCATAAAACATGGTTGAAACTGGTTCATTACCAATTTCATGTGAAACAACATAATATTTTTAACAAAATTAGCAGTAAATAAACAAAGTAAATCAAAAAAACGCTAGCTGGAAATACAGAAATTAAGCTTATTTGTTTAAGGCCATCGATTGACTCTCAGGATCCGCTAAGTTGGAGAAATATTAGCGGATCACCGATTGCATATTTTGATTAAAAATCGCCCTATATCGATACATAGCCGATCAATCTTTCCATCTCTAGCCAGCAGATATTTCATTTTCTCAGCTCTGTCCTAGTAGTTTTAAGGAGTGGTCTGTTTAAAGTAGACCTCGAAGCATTAACAGATATACAACATCCTCCTTTCAGTTGTCTTAAACTGAAAATTGTGCTTTTCTGGTTGGGTGAGATGAGA
Organism: Megaleporinus macrocephalus; assembly: GCA_021613375.1. Lineage (NCBI taxonomy): Eukaryota > Metazoa > Chordata > Actinopteri > Characiformes > Anostomidae > Megaleporinus > Megaleporinus macrocephalus. The sequence continues at coordinate 30,883,460 of CM038721.1, forward strand.
TCGTAAGTCATCCTCAGAAGTGTAACATACTGATTGAAAAGACAAGAAAACCTGTAAGAGCTGTGTAGCAAGTTGTACCATTACTGTATAATTTGGAGTGTGAGTGAACACCACTAGCATCCAACACTTAATCAACTGACGGTTCATAACTGAGGACTAACAAGGGTCTATTGTATTGTACCTTTTATTATATTTCTATTAAGGAAAGTTATTTCGTGATAATTGTTGCTTTTGTTTTAGAGCCCAGCCCTAATCCAAATCATCTGTGATCTTTAATTCAAATAAAGAGCTATGCCAAAGTGAAGAGCAGGGCAGAGGTTAGTGGAGGAGGTAGGAAACCCTGGAAACAGAAGGGCAGTGGACGCGCTCGTCATGGAAGTATTCGATCACCAATATGGAGGGGAGGTGAGATTGTGGTCTATGAACTCAGTACTGCAATTTAAATTTAGAGTAAATTCAGTGTGAACAGCTAGCAAAACCTGCGAGTATATGAGTCAGACCACTTCCATTGTTCCTGTTTCAGGCGGTGTTGCACACGGACCAAGAGGACCCACTAGCTATTATTACATGCTGCCTATGAAGGTGCGTGTACAAGGACTGAAGATCGCACTAACCTCCAAACTGGCTCAGGTAAGTGATTGGATGTTTATCTTAACCAATGCAGAATTTCACCCGTTTATTTTTTCTACTCAGGAATATTCATTTAGTGTTTTATTAGTGTATTATAGGTACTATGACCAAAGGGTAGATTTTGTTTTATTTTGGTGGTAAAAAAATAAAATAAAAATCTGTTGCATTTTGCTGAAAACACAGTCGTCTGCAGCTCTCTCGTTCTTCTCTCATCTTAGTTTCCCTCTCAAAGTGAAAAACACTGGGTGAACTAAGCACTTTGGCCCATTTAAGACTGATCTTAAATATTTACTGTGCACTGTTAACTTGTAAATGTCCACATCACATTAATTGTAATTTGTTTAAGAAAAAAAAATATTTCAATTTCCTTATAGAATGGAGACATTTTACATTACGTTTTGCCCAAATTTAACAGCTTTCATTACCAAACAGTTGTTAACGGTACCAATTGAGGCTTTTTGGCTTTAAAGGATATGTTCAGCAAAATTATACAAGAGTTTTTAAATTTCAGTTTTCAAATGATCTCATTGTAGAACTTCAGTTCAGCTCAAGTCAAAATAATTATTTATTATTTTTTTAGATGTATTATCTCAAAAATGTTCTTAAAAATGGCTTATGTTGAAATGCTGACACATTCTCTCAAATAGTAATGTTATAAGAAATTAAGTCTTTATATCTAACTCAAGAGAGAACGTTTGAACCTGAGATTTTAGCATGTCAGCCAAACATGGTAGTAACTACGGTGGCCGAGAAGACTCAACGCGCTGCAAACAGAAAACACTTATCAAAACGGCAACATGGGCAATACATTTAACAAACACGCTGCAAAACCGTCCACAACTCAACGGAAATGTTTTGGAGGACCCTTAAAGGACATGGGACCGCATACTGCGACGCAATGTAAACAGAACCACGCGGAGCCGCTGTAGCGTCTAATAGTGATGGGCAAATGATCCCGATGCTTCAGAGCTTGTGTCGAAAAATCCAGAAAGTCGTTTATGAAACACGTATCGAGGCTTGCTCAGTAAGGGCGAGTGACGTCACTGATGACATCTGAAGCCTCGCTGGCTCAGGAAGTGGTCCGCGTATTGGCGTGATTTATTGTTTCTTAATAAAAATTAGTCATCACCCCACAGTCACTGTCCCATCTTTTGAAACCACTGCGACGGTTTTAACACCAATATCTTACGTCCTGTTGGATTATTTACTGACTGAAATCATACTGGCATTATATACTTGTTCCCATGCTGACAATGTTGCAAGAAGCCATCGCAAATAGTTGATGTGACAAAAGTTTTGGCCAGCAGGGGGTTCGCGTGCACATGAAGCTTTGAGTAATTAACCTTTTTTTGAACAATCTGGAGGGAAAGCTTCAACGCTTCAAGCGGCTTGATCTGGCCATCATTAGCGTCTAATGAGAAGCAAGTCTGAATAGTTATAGCAAATATAGCTATCATTAGACGCTACCGTGGCTGCACATGGTTCTGTTTACATTGTGTCGCCGAATATGGTCCCGTGTCCTTTAAGTGTCCTCTGGAAACACTTTTGTTGTGTTGTGGAAGAATTTACAGCACGTTTGTTAAATCTAGTGCCCATGTTTCTGTTTTAATGGAAGTGTTTTCTGTTTGTAGCGCGTTGGGTCCTCTCTGACACCATAGAATACTGTACTGTCATGCTAATTATAAGGTTGGTTTCTTTAATATGAAAGTATAGGTAATCCTGAATCGGCCAGTGCAAATGTTGGTAGATTGCCTGCAATTAGGACCTTTTTTTAGTAAATCCAAATGTTTTCATGAATAGAGTAAATTTTACATATTATAATGTCTGTATCATACCTGTTGTAATGTATGTTATTTTAGTCTAAGCAGCTGTGTTATACATTAACAGGACTACCTTCACATTGTTGACTCTTTGGAGATTCCCACTCCAGACCCACACTATCTACAAGACCTGGTCAAACACAGACAGTGGGGAGATTCAGTCCTGATTGTAGACGTGTGAGTGCTTTTAAACCTGTTTGTTGATGCAGTATTCCTCCATCTTTATTCACATTTGTTTATCTTTATTTTCCCTACCATAATTTCTTTAGAGGGGAGGAATTCCCAGAGAACATACTTCAGGCCACAGAAAGCTTAAAGACAATAAGTATCATTCCAGCACTAGGTAAGTTCTTCCCTACTGTACCAGGCCTTCAATACGAGCTCACTCAGATCTTCTTTTGTAAATATTCATATTTTTCCATTATAATATTTATTTGATTTGCAGGTCTGAATGTTCACAGCATGCTGAAACATGAAAGTCTGGTCCTTACTCTGGAAGCTGTGAAGTTTCTAGAAAAGAAACTGCTGTGGCACGACACTCGATTCACACCACTGTACCCTTTCAAACTTCCCTACAGTGACCTGCCATGAACTCGCAATGTATTAAAAAAACATTTATTTCATAATCAGTGATTTGGCATTCATTTCAACTCATACAGATCACAGGACAATGAAAGATGATGTATATAAATAAATAAAATCATGAATACAACCAGCACAAAGCAGACATTCACACAGTTACATCAGGGGTAGGTGATTTTAGTTGGAATGATGCCATTAGCCAAGTCATGTCGAATCTCCCATCTCAAGGCAGAGCGTTTCTTTTCTGTAGGCACGACGTAGGTGTTGGGCACATATGTTCTCTGAGGCTTTGGCTGTAAGAATTATAAAACAGATTTAAGATAAAGATGAATTTCATACATCCACATACTGTGCACAAAAATATTCCCAGGAATGTAATCCAAATGGATGTTACTTACTGGTGGAGGCTGATACATAAGTTGCTCCTGTAAACATAAAACTCTGTTAGTCATGTGAATTTGTACATGTGAACTTATCTATTCACTGTAATACGCCCCACCCACTCTTAAGCGTGTCTTCCACCTTTGTGTTAAAACTTAGTCAGCTAACCAAAATGCATTCAGTTACATGGGAGGAGACCAGAGAGACAACACAGTCCCATCCAAGGTTAATAATACAGTGGGTGGATGATATGAAAAGATGGTCTGAGGTTACTTTTAACTACTTTGGACTCTCGAAGGTGTAGACGGTTCGGCAGTGGAAAACTATAAAAGTACTGAAGCATATCAGTACCTGCATAGTGGGAAGGTCGGCCATGTACTCCTACACAAAGACGGTGAATTTTTATTTCTGTAAACCGGTTTAAACTCTTAAGTCAACCCAACTGCCTGAGCCACTTTGCATGGGTGTTGGCATGACGCTGTTACAGCCCAGATAGCGGTGGACACTGATCATAAAATACACAAGCACCCGACATGTCTCCTTCCTCGGCACTTCATAGCCAAGCCATTTCTCTGGATAAGGATGCTCTGATGCTGGTTCCTCTCCACAAAATGGTAAAGGCAGACATACGGAGGTTTGGGTGGATGTTTTAATTGAAAGTCTTCAGTTATAGACGCAGGTACTCTTATTTGGAAGGCGGCCGCCCAACACTGGCCTTTCTGTGCTGTGTTCGTAACACTGTTGTTCAAGACAAGTTTTCCTCTTCTTCCAATTATTGTGACACCCTCCAACTGAACACATTATGCTAGTCATTTTATATGTTTGTTGTCGTTTTGCTTGTAATTAATTTCATCGTATCCACGATCGCATCAGAAGTTTTAACACAAAGTAAACAAAGATGGCGACCCAGTGTTGTCATGGTAAATAGCATGAATAGAAAGCACAGCACAATGTAAAGGCAGGTAACCTGTGCGCACCCCCACTGCAAAAAATGTAAACTATGAGGAAATGTTACCCTTATAGCCCAGTGCAACTCTTTCCTGCTTTTCTCTCCAGGGGGTTTGAAGAGCTCCCAGCTTTGCTTGTACTGAAAATACCTAAAAAGGAAGAAAGGGGATTAAATTGGTTGTAATATGGTGTTTGTAAACATAAGTTTCACAAATCACTACATTATGTATGTGTATGTATTTGAAAAATTAAAGGAGCATACTGAGGTTGCTTCTGAAATGTCTTACTTTGCAACAGGATCTGTTTTTCTCAAGTTTCTTGTGTGTGGGTGATCCATGACTGGACGAATAACTGCCAAAAAATATATTATGGGACAGTAGCAGGTAGTAAGTAAGTAGTAGTGTAAAGTGTAATTAAATTTGTACTTGCATATGCATATGGTTTTTTTCACTTGCAACATGAGTATAACTAAAATCTTTCATTTAAGAATTCAAAGGTACTCTGCCAGCCAATTTTGTTACTCCAATCACGGTTACTCGTACATTCACTGACAGATCAAGTGCATATTCCTATATTAACTAGTTGGACACTAAATTGTTATGCGAAGGCAACACTGTTAGACATACAAAGTCAGACCAGCTTACAGGATTTTGGCCGAGGTCGGATGTCACTCTCACTGCGTGATCTTCCCTGCATTATGGAAGATGAATAAAAACAATGAGATCATAAGTCATCATCAGAAGTGTAACATTAAAAAGACAAAAAACTAAGAACTGTGTAGCAAGTTGTTTTATCACTGTATATTTTGGAGTGTGAGTGAGCACGACTAGCATGAAACAGTTAAACAACTGACACTTAATAACTGAAGACTGTACTGACCATGCTTTTGATGTAGGCCTGAAAGGCACTAGGCAGTTCTTCTGTTGCTGAGCTGTGTCTGTCGCTGTAGCTACCCGTCTCCTCACTCTCTGAATCCAGTTCACGGCGCCCATGTGAGGCAGACACGCGCAGCTGGTCCATGCGCTCTTCCAGCTCACTAAGTTGCTCTGCCAACAAAACAAAATCAAATCATAACACATCTACTACACCAGAAATACTGTTTATACATACATATAGTATTGTGGAAAATATTTTTCCCAGCAGTAAATATAAGATGTTATGCAGTAAAAAAATAAAAAGAGTTTTCTGTTCTTAAAAAGTAAAAGTAGTTAACTAGTTAAAATGATGCAAGGTAAATGCCTATAATTCATAATTCATAAATGCCTATAGGTTCATTTGTAATATGTGGTCTATGCATGTTGGGCACTAAAGCCTCACAAATAAGGTCTGACTACAGATTATAGGGAATGTGGGCCTAGATCACTCCCTTCATACTATTATAATAATGCAATGGGAATGTACTAGACTACACTGAGTTAATTTCACAGTACACTTAAGGGCTTAATCAGCCATGAGCTCAACTGAGTGCACTGATACAACACAAACCTTGTTACCTACCAGTTTTCAAAAACTGTGATTTTGCTTTCTTTGTCTTCCTCTTCTCCTGTCCTGCAAGTCCATGCTCATTCGTGTGCTCTACTATTGTCACACTTTTACTCAGTCTAATGTTAAAGGGGTGGTGGTAGTTTGTTTCCCACTCATCACTGCCATATACTCGGTTATGGCTGCTTTTCCATAAATCTTCTGATGAAATACCATTTGTCTCTTTTCTGGTTGAGAGATCAGCACCTTCTGCAGCAAAATAAAGTGCCTGGTCATTCTCCTCAAGTACTTCACAGGAACTATGTCTGTTCTCATCATTGTGCTGTGGGGACAATGAAGTGATCTGTTGCTCAGATGCTTCCAAAAAAATGCTGTGTTGATACACAGACTGACTGTCATCACCTTCACAGTAAACAACATTAGAGTAATCGATATCTTCTTCTAGTCCAGTCAAAGTGCAGTCATCCTTATAGTCCATGCCATCCAGGTCATCTTTAGGTGAGTCTGGCCTGTAGGTTCCATAGCCTGAAGTTAAGGTACTCACTGTAGGGCTGTCCATGCCATCAGGATAATAGTCAAACACTTCTTTTTCACCATCTTCTTCCTTCTTCTGTTCATTTTCAAGCTGATGGACACTGCTGTCCCGTTTTTGCTCTATAACAGTACAACCATTATTCGTTTCCTCTTGTTTAGTATATGACTGGTCAGCCAATTCTGTTAAAACAGCATCATCTTCAATTGCCCATATGTCACTCTGAACATCTGAGTTCCCATGTTGTTCATCCATGACATAGGTTGTGTTGTTGTGGTCTTGCTCCTCCTTGCTATGTTCATCACAGCTCTCTTCATCAAGCCATTTCTCCTCAATACTATTACAAGTATAATACTTATTCAGAAAGTGTCCTCCTGCTTCCTCATCAATGTCTATTACTTGCCTTTCAGGCTTTTTTACTAGTCTTTCACTCATGTTTTCCTTTTTCAGCACCAAAGAGTCTATACCACTTTGGTTAACAGAAACATGACTCAATTCCTCCTTACTCAGTTTTCTTTTCAGTCTCTCACAGCTCATCAAATCATTGTTGGCATAACTGACAAAACATTCTATTTCCTCTTCACTCTCCAAAACATCACTTTCAGATTCTTCTTCCACTTTGCTGTCCATACCATCCTTGAGTACAACACACTCGCTTTGTTTGCACTCATTTCTAAATCTTTTCTCAGTCCCTTCATCTTTGTCAAACTCATTTGTATCACTTTCTTCTTTCTCTTTCATATTTGAAAGATCTTCACTTCCAGTCTCCTCATTTTTAGCACATGATTTCTTTTGTTTCTCATCCATCTCTTTTTCACTATCAAATGCTCCTTCATTCTCCACACTGTAGCTTTCAAGCTCATTCTCTTTTCCCTCTGTCTTGAACAAGCTTTCGTCCTCCTCTTCCTCACTCTCCTGTTCATTTTCAGTCTCAGACGATTCACTGTCTTCTTTAACATAATCTCCATTCTCCTCTTCTTCACTTCTCGAAGCATCACTTTCAGTTTTTGATTCACTGCTGTTATCTATACTATCTTTGCCTGAGTTTATTCCAATGCTATCATTCTCACTGTCTTCATGTGTGTAACACTCTTCCTCACGCTCTTGTTTGACTTCTTTTTCTGTACCTTGATCCTTACTGTGCTCCTTCACATAGTACTGCTTATCCTCTTTTATGCAATGTTCCTGCTCTCCCAGCTTTCGTCCAGTCCCAGTACAATTCACCTTCACATACAAATCCATCCCTTGCTTATTCTCCTGCTTGTTGATTCCAGGCTCCCTCTCAATTCCTTTACCTCTGCTGCCATCCTTTACAAAACATTCGCTTTGTTCTTCGTCACTTTCCTGATCAGTCCAAAAGGAAGAAGACAGAGATTCTTTGTCCTCTTCACTAGCAATCTCCCAGTGGCTGCCACAGGACTTGTACATGTTGAAGTATTAATGATTTCTTCTTTGGTCAAATCCAAAAGGGGAAAATTAGACTACACGCCAAGCCTCAGCAGATGGCTGAGAGGAAGGTGGAGTTACTGTAAGAAGATTACCTCTGAGATAAAGACCTGTTCTGTAGGCACAGGGTGCCACATAGTGGTAGGACGTGTTTATGACATCCGAAATTATTATCAGGAGATCTTGATCAGGGTATTCAGTTTTAGACATTAGCCCTCCAGGAGCAGACTCCTGGTCCAGGTAGTGTTAAACTCACCAGGGTCTTCGCTGTATGTAGACTCATCACAAACTTGAGACTGGCCCCCATGCTTCCTGAAGGGAGGAAAATAAGATATAATTATTTAGCTGAATGAGTTTATATTGTTTGAACCGCATAAAAGCCAGAGATCATTTATTTCATTTATTTAACCAGCTTTTCAAAGCTGATTCTGTTCTGAGAGTAGCAGTTTCTGCCTTTAGCAAATTTCCCTTTAGTGATAGCTTTACATCCGTTCAGACCCTAAGTTGTCTGCACGCCTGTATGAACAATGGAGTTTAATTTTCAGCTGCTTCTCAAAGATGAAATGAGAAGTGATGGTGACAGTTTTGATGGTTTTACATGTCCTGCAAGGTTGTTAAAGTCACATGATCTCAGCATCTTTTTAAATCATTGTTGGAACACCAGTTTTGTAAAACGATATGACTCAACATCCCTTCCGCTGTTATCCCCCCCACTTGCTGCCATGTCTAGTTGGTGCCCTTCACAGGGCTAATGGGGGTTCTACACAATACTTGTTTGTGTCCTATGACATATTTGGCATGTTAGTGTAAAAGAGGTTCATCTTCTACCTAAACTCATAAATATAACATGAACAATTAATGTTTTACTAAATGTCTGTTTTTGTGTGCAAATTAAAAATTATGGGTGGTAACTGACATTTTCACAGTACTGCAAGTCTGTGAAAAATAAGCACAAACTCACACAAAAGCACCACATAAACAAATATACAGTACTGTGACAGATCACTTATTTAAGGGATACATTTGGGACTACTTAGATAATTATTACATTTTAATTCAGAAAGAAAACCTTACCTAAGTACTTTTCTCTTGATAGTTGGCTTTGGATTAGTGTGAAGGTCTCTGTCGGGACTAACAGATTGACTGGATTCCAGTTCTGAATGGTAAATTTCAGAAGGTGCTTCTTCCACTTCAAGTCTGTTTGGAGCTGTAGAAGGTCTGATGTATCTGGAAGCCACTGAGTGCTTTATGTAAGAGTCATAGGTTCCTGGAATCACACCATTCTCATAGCTGTCTTCATGAAACGTCGAGCTGAAAACCTTGAAAATACAAATGTAAAACTTTTAACATAAATACGCATGTTTCAGTTGTAACTATAAAGTGACACTCAGAAAAGTATGAGCGCATCAGTGTAGTAATAGAATGCAAGACTCAAACCGGTCTCTGTTGATCTGCAGCGCCATTGTGAGAGTACATGTAGCAGTAACTGGAAATGGCACCATGCAGCTGAACTAAAACAGAGGCAAAATACATGTGTGACACATTTATATCTTTCTACATATTTGTTATACACACACGAAAAAGAAAATGTAATTTTAACCAAGCACCCACATACCTTTCTCTTTAGTGATCACAGGCGGACTCTTGCAGGAACTGCTTTGAGATTTAGAGGAAGTCCATTCAGCTGAGGTCTGGCTCTTGGACTTTTCATGAGAAATCAGCAAGTCAAGGTCTATGAAATGAAATGAAATGGTTTTAGTAGTCATGAAATTGTCCAAGTGAAGTTTAAGAAGCCAGCTAAACGACGATTAAAACTCACCTCGTTTAAATTCACGCAGCCTTTCTTTTGTTATGTTTGTGAACCCAAGCGCAGCTAACTGTTGTTCTATTTCTTCCTCTGAAAAGTCAAGGTTTTCCATTGTAGTTGCCTACAAAACACAAGAAACGAATGAATGTTGACTGACTTGCATTAACAGCCTATTAATAAATCAGTAACTTCACCCCAACATAAGAAGACGCATATGTTGTTGCTAAGCTGCAATAAAATATACAAATAAAGATCCTAGAAACAAACATATAAGAAACCAGAAGTAGTACATGTTTAGTGGAATTTGACATTTGTTTAGTTACCGAGGCTAGTAAACAGCAAGTGAAACGTTCTGAGTTACCGTAAACAACTCAGACTCGCTCCCTATCAGTTTGCTGGAAAAGTCCAAAAAGCTTGCTTTCTACGGTTAGCTTCTTATTTGCATTCCTCATTCCACCTTAAAAAGTTAACCTAGGCAATGTCTTTTTTTATTTTACGCTCAATTGTGGGTCCCAAACGTTTGTTAGCACTGTTAGCTATCTAGGAAGCTAACGCTGTGTCGGTTAAGAAAACCAGTGAGCAGCTAAGCTAAACATAAACGTTTAACTGAAGCTTTGAGTGAAAAGTACAGGACTGGCAATTTCACTAAAATTAACTAGCTAACGTTGAACGACCGACGCCTTTTTAAAGCTGTAGAAGAATACCAGACTTGTATTATTTAAACTTACCTCACTTGCCGAGACGTTTCTCCAACAACAAGACAACAACGGCCGCTTACAAATCTTTAAAAACGACGCCCTCACTGCTCCTACACAACACAGACGCGGAGATATCTCAATAGCGCCTCCTACTGTGCAGGAGCAACAAGAAACATCACGGTTACTCTTCCTTACCCCGTTTTAACATACATATATAAATCAAATTGTTTATGTACACTCGATCATTCTTAATCACCTTCAAATAAGCATAAAGAACATCCTACGCTTAAAGGGGAATAGCACCGTTTTTTCAAAATTAAATGTGAACAAAATCTGACTGGACTGATGTTGCTGTGGTGGTGATGGGAAGCATTACATGCCCCTATTTTTTACCCTATTTTGCAATAAGCTTGAAATGTATGTAATTTAAAGGACTGATATGTAATGCTGCCTTCAGAAGCTCATCTAAAGTTTGTACACACCAGATGTTTAACTAATAAATATGACTAAGCTTCATTCGGGTGTCTGTACGTAGATGCACCCACCACTTGGAAAAAGAAAGGATGGAGGGCTAAAGAATATGTATCCTGCTTTGTGTTAAAAGCCCATAGATCGAATAGAAGATTATCAGGTAGCCTGTATATCTTTTATATTTACTGCAAGTTAATGTTTTTCACGTTTCACTTTAAAATTGTAGACCTTTCAAAGGCTAAAGGTCATGTTGTCTTGTAAACTTGTGAATCATCTAGAATCATCAGTTTACCAGCTGTAAATGTGGCTTTGTACCATAGCATCACTCCTCCTCCTGTTTACTTACCAGTCTAGAAGAAAGGTTGCCAGTTCAGTGCTGTCTTTGTTTATCAAAGACTTTCTTTCTTTGTTTATCAAACACATTTCATCTGCTCATGTGGGGACTGAAGGCATGCTCTATGTTACAGTGACTCACTACCCGGCAAACACAGTTATGTCATGACAACATTTTGACAACATTATATATATCTGCATAACATTTTGCTTGGTTGCTAGTAAAGGGTCATAATACCATAACGTTATACCAACGTTATTTACTAGTGATGTTGTGACAACCTTCTTTAGACAACGTAAAAATCACCACTGCTACAACGTTGTAGCAATGTTGTATGTTTGCTGGGAATTGCCTCTTTAGTTACCAAGCTGTATTATAATACAGAACAGGCTTCACTAGATATCTCTGAAACATGATACTTACACACAAAAAAGCTGTTATTTCTTCACATTCTGTTGATAATTTCAGTTAACTTTGTAATGCTTTAAACTAAATGCATTCGTCTGACGCATTGTATGGCAAAATAGCACCCAACTATTTTACCATTATCAACGTTAAGTAAAGACACAGGGAGACACATGCAGGTCAGTTGGTCATTCTGGATAGTAAACAAAACAGATGTGCTTGTGTTGTGGAGAGCAAGACACCTGGTTCCTACCATCAGCACTGTAAAGAAATCAGACTCAGTACATTTCTTTAAAATAAAACATTTTAAACCACTCAAATTTTTTTTCTAAATATTTACAACTCAATGACTGAATTATGCAGAAATTTCGAAAAATCGGTGGAATTCCTCTTTAAGCGCATACAGCTGATGATGTGCCGTGTTTTTGCTAAACAGCCGGTTTCATTAAGTGTTATGTTTTAAGTCTTGACTAATATAGATGTACTGACAGGCTGTTATTATAATTAATACTCACTCTTCTGCTGTTATTGTAATCAATACTCACTCTTCTGCTGTTATTTTAGTTAATATTCACTCTTCTGCTAATATTATAGTTAATATTTCTTCTTCTGCTGTTATTATAGTTAATATTCACTCTCCTGCTGTTATTATAGTTTATATTCACTCTCCTGCTGTTATTATAGATTATATTCACTCTTTTAGTCAGTAGTTTTTCCGCAGGTATTAGGCTATGACTTTAGACCACGCCCCCTTTCTCCGCAAACTCTTCGCCGCTTAACCAATCACATTACAGCGTCGACATGAATAAACATGAGTTTTTAATAGTACCTCCAGCATCTCCGCAGACGGTGTGGCGGTTCAGTTGGGGAATATTGTGAGGAAAACCGTGAACCCCGAACAAAAAAGGACTTTTTAAACTCTCCAAGGCATCGGGGACACCATGCTGAACGCCAGGACTTTCCGGGCGTCCCTGCTGGTGGTTTTACTGCAAATAGTCCTTATCTGCTCCGCACAGGTGAGTTACAGACAAGGTAGCCCACCTACACATAGCTCAGCACAAGCTATTGTTCAGTAGCCTCAAGTCTTTGTGAAGGATGTAAATTCTTTTGATTAGAATCTTGATTAGAATCTCCTGTACTTTCTCCTGTATTCATGAAGCTCTAATGACCTTCTATGTAAATATGTATAATTGTTTTGTACCTATTAATATATAAATACCATATATATATATATATATATATATATATATATATATATATATATATATATATATATATATATATATATATATAAAATACCACTATTAGCTGACTCGCTTGATATCTGACCATCAGACATCTGGAACATATTAAAGCAGTCAAGGTGTTTGTGTGTCTGTTGTTAGTTTTGATGAACTTTTAGTTTTGATGCTTCTGCCTTGACTAAAACTCAAAACACCCTCAATGACTCCATTGTTGGAAAGCTCGGTAGACTAAACTGGGAATATTAGGAAATATTTTACCACAGGTGGCTTAAATTATTTCTCTGTGTGTGTTTTAGAGGGGCCCACCTGGTCCGAGAGGGCCACCAGGTCCTCCAGGGTTTATTGGCTTTTCTGGCGTCGATGGCATCGATGTAAGATGTATTTTACACATTTTCATCCCCACCTTTACTTTTATCCTTCATTTATCCTTTTTTATCCTTTTTTCCTTACATTTATCTTGCTTTTATGGATGCTCAGAAAAGAAACACTTAGACTTTATTGTCTATATGTCTTTATGCACATGTAAAATGCCTACAAACTAAGCGAAGTGGTAAATTATAAATAACCTATTGTTTTATTTAAGGGAGAAAGGGGTCCAGGGCCTGGTCCAGTCGGCCCTCCAGTAAGTAATTAGTCGTCAAGTCACATGTTTCTCTTAAAATAATATGTATATATTAAAGTGTCTAATATTATTGTAATGTTGTAGGGCCTTGATGGAGAAGATGGGAAAAATGGGGCTAATGGACTACCAGGACAACCAGGAGCAGATGTATGTCTCATTTGTGTTATCTTAGCCTTCTTTCATCATCAGCAGAAAAAGGTTAAAATCAGCTTTTCATCCCTGAGAAACGGGCCCAAGAGAAAAAAAAAACATGGCATACATGAATTTGGCCATTTAGAGTGAGAGAGGAAAGAGAGGAGAGAGTGCCCCATATAGACTTCAGCCACACAGAGGCCTTTTTGTATTTGTGGAGGAAAGCCTGAAGGTCTGGACTGGTACTGCTGCTGATGCCTCATGCTAACAAAACGGCTCCTGTATGCTGGTCAGCCAAAGCCTGAGCCATAGAGCTCAGTTCTAAAGAAGGGTTTATCAAATTTAATTGCTTTCTATATGTAGCCTAATGAATGTGCTACTCGAACAAAAGAGCAACAAACCAGTTAATTCCTGACAAGATAGTAAACAGTGTTTAGGTGGCTCCTAGTGATAAACATGATGTAAAGCGTTCAGTAACAAATATCTGCTGAAGCTTTCTCTAGAAGAATCCTGCTGGTCTGTGTTTTTCAGTGCAGCATGATCCTCTATATACATATATAAGTATAGAAGTGGGCGGAGACTGGATTATCCATTGGTGCCTTAGAGGCTGGTTATGTTTTTTTTTAACTGGCAGTAATCTTCCAGAGAAGAATCTTGGTCTCTGTTGGTTGTTAAATGACGGAATGCAACGTGCTCCTCTATATATGTGTAACTGTAGGAGTGGGAGGAGTCTGCTACAGGGAAACTGGATCATTTATTGATACTTTAGAGGCTGGTTAGACTTTTTTTCTAGCCCTTACAGAAAGGGCACCACCTTCAAATATTATACCAGTTATTACCATTCCAGTTTACCATTTAATTCACATAAATAATTCAAGTTCTATGAGTAAATAGCCAGTTTGAGCTTGTTGGAGTTTTTCTTTTTTTTTGTGGTTTTCAGTGATTAAGGCAATTATATTATAATAAAGTACTTTATGGATAAAGATGCAGATAAACTGGTTCTTGTCTTGTTTTATAGTTCTTTGGATTCATATAAGTTCAGTAGTGTGAAATTTTAGAACAATCCTATGTGAACCAAACTGTACAGTTATTTAAACATTGTAACTGTTTTTATTTCTTTAGGGTTTAACTGGCCCTATTGGAGAACCTGGCCCAGGAGGTCCTATTGGACCAAAAGTAAGTTTTTAACAACCTGTCAAAGTCACATATTTCCAGTGAAACACAATTACACAGTCAGCTTTCATTATTTACCTGCTTTATTGTGCTGGACGTTTTGCGTTTGTGTGCTGCACTGCTAGACTGAAATTGTTATTAATCTATTTTGTCATCTAGTTGCATATCACTGCTGAAAATGTCTGTTGTGTTTTACATTTTATGTAAATTTCATGATGATTAGACCAAAATAAATGGTAAATGAAATGATTCAGAAGAAAGTCTGGTTTCACTGGCAAATATTAAAAGTGAGGTCTGTTTTACTCCTGAAAAGTTTTGGACCTACAAGCAATATTCACATTAATTTGATTCAGATTTTCTTGTATTGTTAGGGTGAACCTGGTGCACCTGGGCCTAGAGGAAGACCTGTAAGTAAACAGCATTGGAACCAAATGCACAAGACATCTAAACACACGTTATATTTGAATTAAAATAGTCTTTTAATGAGCTAAAACCACTCAGAATAGTTATAATGACATCAGTGCTGCCTCACTTACACTACTCTTATAAGTCTGTCCAGTCTTGGCTTTTCCTTTTTGTGGCTTTCAATGATTCTAATAGATAAAAACATACAGTTTCCTGCAACATTTGTAAGTTTTTGTGGTGCTTAATGTGAACTGTTTTAGGATTTTATAGTAACTAGCAGCTGAACTGTGACTTGGAATTATTATTTATTTTTAATTTAATCTCAATTATTAAGGTATATGACCACTTAAAGCCAAAGGATTGTAATCCAAAGCCCAGGTCAGTTTAAAGTACAAAATGTATGTTCAACTCTGGCGTTAAACCAATTCAGTAGAATGATTCATATGAATTTTTTATTTACAGGGTGTCGGGGAGGATGGAGAAGCTGTAAGTTTGTCATCTTCACCGTAAAGTATTCTATTCATAATAATTACTGCTGATATTAATTTGCCTCTTGTGGTTATGTTCCACTCTTCTTTGCTACACTTTCTTGTTACAGCTTGGTTACAGACATGCATTTAGATTGGTCTATAGTAAAAATGTACTGAATGAAGATTCAGGTTTCTGAGGAGAAAAAAAAGAAACTAAATCAAAATCCAGAAAATAGTTGCAGAACAATTGACTGTATACTAAAAAGCCAAGTAGGCAAAACATATATACATACATCTTTGACATGAAACCTCTTGACTGACAGTGTATAACTTAAAGCTGTCCAGTTTGATGATATCAGAAGGGTCTGAAATAATCACCCTCTAAATCTCTTAAAATTAAAATTCTGGGGGGTTCCTAAAAATAAACTTATTATGAGGGTATGCTGTCTTTGTATAGCTGCTTCACAAACAGTCGAATAAGCTTAAGTCTTTAAGACTGATCTGCCTCAGGGTGGTGCTTTAGCAAATTTGCTCACTCAGGTAGTCCTTTATACTCTAGCAACTGCAACTATGCGTAGGATAGCTCTAAAAAAGCTTTGAAATATGTTGTAGCATATATGTAAAGGTGTTTTCCCAAGCATTTAGTGGACAGAGGGAATTGTTAGTTATTTCTTGAACTGAAGACATAGGAGGACATGTGTAAAGTCTCAGAGGAAGACCTACAGAACCAGAACAAAATAAATTCCAGTATACTTTCAGAATTCCAGTTACGGCAAACATTTTGTTGCCACTGCAGCTAACCTCAGCGCTGCTATAACAAATAAGCAGTCAGCCAACAATGCAAGACATCATGGGACATCCTGAAAAATACTTGGGTTACTGGACCATAGAAATCTAAAAATAACAAAATAAAGAAAAGAAATATATTTTATTTTTGTGCTTTATCGTGATTATTTACTGTTTTTTTTAAAGGGTGCTGATGGAGAAGATGGATTGCCAGGAGAATTAGGCAAAGCAGGAGCTCCAGTACGTAGACCACTATCTCGTTCCAGTGTCAAACTAATCTAATAAACAATGACGTTGAAGTGCTGTTTCTGATGTGCTATAGGGAAGCCGTGGAGTGAGAGGGCCGCCGGGTCTTCCAGGGGCACCTGGGCTAAGAGTAAGTACTGCTACATACATCATACTGCAGAGGACTGTACACGTTTATGCTTTTAGTCAACAAAACTACATACATACTGTATAAAACTGTGGTACACATTCCAGCATCTATCAGCATAAGAATTAATGTGTGTTCTGTTCTTCTGCTTTCGAATTATATCTGAGCTGAATAGCAGAATGACATAATGAAATGAAGCAGAAAATGGAATTAATAACTGAATGAAAATGAGGAGACGTACACAAGGTTACCGTGCGCAATGTCAAGCACTAACTGAAGTAACGTAAAGAACTCTGCCATTGGACACTGGAGAGCTCGAAAAGTGATCTCCAGACTGTAAATTATGCTTGACTATTTGGCACTTTGACAGGAAAACACCATTTGCCTGAATTTGTAGTCCAAACTGTGAAGTTTAGCGGAGGTGGAATAATGGTCCGGGGCTGTTTTCTTGGTGTGGAGTGAGGAAAACAAAAAACGGAAAACTATAGCATACAGTCACATTCAGGAGGAGATTGTGCTTCCAAGGTTATGGCTGCAGTCTGGGGAAGACAGTTTCCTATTTTATCATTAATGTCTCTATGCTCAAAGAGGTAGATAAACAAGTGGTTTGTTAAATTCTGCATGGAAGAACTTGACTGGCCTGCACAGATGCTTGACCTCAGTCCCATACAACACATTTTGGACAAACTGTCAACTGTGAGCCAAATTCAGAGCCCATCTGATCATTTTGTAGAAGCAGAAGTATTACACATATACAAAACAATAGAAAACACTTTCATATATTTAACTAAGAAAGTGTAAGAGGTTACTATCCAACTGTGTTGATTGTGCACCATGACTGCTAAACCTTATTAACTTGTTTTTTTTTCTTTATGTATCTTTATATATATATATATATATCACACTTTTAGGGTCCCCCTGGGGTTTGGAAAGGTGAAGAAGTGGTAAGAAATTTGCATGTTTTCTGATTTGCATGTTTTCTGATTTGCATGTTATTTTTGCACTTTTAATAATTACCTAGCATCATATTGATACTGCTGCTGTATTCTCACTTTGTCTATATGAGGAATAACAGACATGAAGTGATTCAGACATATCTTTGCTGTCCAGTGGAAAAAAAGTATCTCCAACGTTGTAACTTTACAGGGGAGGGCAAAACATGCTACATAGAATAATACAGATATTTTATTTAAAGTTTTGGGGCATTTCCATTCGAGTCAAGGGCAGCTGCCATGTTCGGATAATGTAGTAAAATCAGAATTGAGAAAAATGAATTTTTGGGCAGGGATGATATGCACTGTAGAAATGTGATTAAAATAAAAACTTGCTAACCTTATGTTCATCCTCTTGTGGCTTGGCTTTGTCATAAATATGTTAAATAAAAACTTGTTCTACGAAGAAGACAACCCTTTCCCCCAAGCTCTTAATATGTGACACTGTAATTACACTTGAAACTTGCAAGCTTTGAAATGACGTGATCATGATCTTGGTTCTGCTTTGTCAGTGTCCGAATGCCTGCACAAGTGGACTTTCGGGATATAGCGGACTACCAGGTATGAAGGTGAGTTCATTTAAAAACAGATGATTACCAAAATTACTGATAACGAAAATCAATTATGTTTTACAAACAGTGACACTTTAGTGACTGTCAGATGATCTTAATTCTTACTTCACTTTTATTTTTTATGCAGGGACACAAAGGTGTGAAAGGTGAATCTGGTGAACCAGGAAGACAAGGCCATAAGGTAACTACAACACTATAATATATATTTAATGGAATTTCTGATTAAAGGAATGATAAATGCTGGGTTTGATATGTTTTTATCTACCACCATGATTTAAACCATGATTTATTTTCAGGTCTATGCAGTATGTGATATTTGTAGTAAATTGCATTTGTTTACATGGACAATAATGATATTGAGACAGTTAATGGAGATCATGAGAAACTAGTGGCTGCATGTTGTTAAATAAGTTATTGGTATTTCTCTTAGGGTGAAGAGGGGGACCAGGGAGCTGCTGGGGATGTTGGAGCGCAAGGACCGCCAGTAAACGACTTCTATATTCTATTATGCATATATTTTTCAAGGAAAGCCATTATCTGCCCTGTATCTTAATCCACAGTATACACTGTATGGCCAAAAGTATTTGGATGCTCTTAATCAGCTATTTTAGCCAAATGCACACAGCCATGCAATCTGTGAAGACAGAAGTGGAGCCTAAAAAATGTGCAGCTGCAGGTCTTTGTTTTAACAAAGCAGCAGCCCATCGGGTCTTCATTGGTTAGAATTAAAAACCTGCAGCACACCAGCCTTTCGTGTATAGCATGATAAACCAGATGTACACAACCATGGGTCGTACTGAGGAAATTACTTTCAACGTGGTACTGTTGCTGTCAGTGTTAATTTCTGTTAGAGTTGCCCTGGCCAAGTGTAAGTTCTGTTATTGTGAAATGGAAACATCTAGGAATGGTAGGCCACATGAGCAACCCTGAATGCTAAAATGTTTAACATGGAAATAATTCTTAGTCACAGCACTAAAAATGAATCTGGAAGACAAAGTGCAAAACTGTTTGTTGAGAGTTTTATGGATTTACATTGCTTAACAGCCATACACAAGTGTAAGATCACCATGCACAATGGCAAGTATCGCTTGAGTGGTGTAAAGTACCCCTGTACTCTGGGACACAGGAAGTCAGGAGGTGGTGGTACCCCCTGATTTCAGCACTGGAACTGCCAACTGCCAAATATATTAGTAGTAATAAAAACATTTAGAATAATTAGGCTCAGTGGACCCATATGTGCTCAATTAAGAATGTAGTTTGTATTTTATATGTTTAAAATCTGCAGTAGTTACACTGTTTTAGTGAACACTGTATTTTCCCTACAGTTTAAAGCAGCTGGCTTTGGTGGGGGTATCATGTAATCACATATACAGTTACAGAACAGTTCTATGTCCTGAAGCAGCTTTATTTAATATTTTTATATTAAAAAATAATCATGTATCCTAGTAATGAAGTTTTTAACAAGCCTTTTATCTCCCACTTAACATGTGTTCCAGTTTTAAGTCGTACTGAGAAATGGTACAGCACCACATGCCAACAATCTGATGGTGCCTGCCTGACTGTGGAGCAGTAATAGTGCAGTCCCTGGTGTGAGTTAACACGCTTCACCACCTGGCCTTCTAATGGGCGAATCTGGGTTTGGTGGATAACCTAAATGCACTGTGCCAACTGTAAAGTTCGGATGAGGTGCCCCTGTGCAGAAAACAAGTTTATTATGAAAGACACTTGACCGGCCTGCACAGAACCCTGTCTGCTGTCTGTGAATTGGAATGTTGACGGTCACCCAGTGACAATGTCCAACCTCACTTATGCACTTGTAACTGAATAGAACTGAACACACACAACCACATTTTCCAAAATCTGGTGTTAAGCATTCCCAGAAGAGTGCGCGACAGCAAAGGGGGAACAACTCCTTCAATGATATATTTACCAGCCACATACGGTGATGTGATGTTTGGGTTCCAACATAACTTTGGCTGTGTAGTCTATGTATCTCTGCAGAGTTTTTTATTTAATGTTATATTATGCATAATTTCAACTTCCATCCATCTATCATTCCATCCTTCTAAACATACCTTATTTACCAACTGTGCTTGTGTTTGCTGGAATTTTAGGGCCCACAGGGACTGAGGGGAATAACCGGCATAATGGGTCCTAAAGGTGATAGGGTAAGTGTCAAAAGGTCACCACATTGAGAAGTTGATAACGTGATCTTTTACCATGATATAAATGTTTGGATGCTACTTACTCCTAAACAGGGTCTTCGTGGGTTGGAAGGAAGCGTGGGTCCTCAGGGAATCGAAGGCGCCCCTGTAAGTGTCACAATCAGTATCACACTGTTTGGTGGTCTGTTTCAATGAACCCTGACTTTTGATGAGAATAAAGGTTGCAGTGGTGTCAGTCTGTGATGACTCTATGATAATGTTTTTCCAAACATTATAATTTTCAGTAAAATATTTAACTGAAAAAAATGTTAACTAGGGCTGTGTATTGGCAAGAACCTGACGATACGATACGTATCGTGATACAGTGGTCACGATTCAATATATCATGATATATTGCGATACTGCAAGCAAAGTGATATATTGCGATTTTTCAAATCCTACTATTATAACAAACCACTATATGAGCAGGTTTATCAGTGCTTACAATAGCACTGCGCCCATGTGCTGCTTGTTAATGTTGGAGTGGAGCTGAAAACGAATTACAACACTACCATCTAGCAGTCTGCCAGGAATCTGTGTATTGATACTGTGTTTTTGAGAATCGATACAGTATCACGAAACATAATATCCCGATATTCAATATTTTCGATATTTTCTTACTGCAATGAAATTCTATTAACAATTCGTGAGAATTCATTAATAGTATGTCTGTTTTTCAGAATACAGATTGTCACTTTTGCATATTTTGCATTGTAAACATTTTATTAACATGAACACCACAATATATTTTCTTAGACACATTTGTCATCACATTGACCCAAAATATGCAACTACGCATTAAATTAACACTTGCAAAGTTTAAAACCATGAAAGGGAGAGTGTAGTGTATTCTTAGATAAACCAGGAACTGTGGGCACCTGCCATTTATTAATAACTTATTTCAGAATCAGAATCGGACTTCAGTGGCCAAGTATGCTCACACATACAAGGAATTCGTTTTTAGTTACAGTAGCTCACAGTGCACGATAACTGACATTACAGAAGTAGCAAACACACCTAACCTACACACTCACACACAGTGCACACACAGTAACATACATGCACAGACACACCTGTAATCTGAACATGTGCAGAGTTGTATATTTAGAGTTAAGTGCTGAGAGCAGCAGTGAAGGACAGAGCAGACTGAATTAAATAGATATAAATATGAAGAACAGAAGAGACACTGTTAAAGACGGTAGTACAGAGTGTTCTGAGACTCTATCAGATAAATAAAAGTGCAGTACAAAGAAGAAGAGTGAGAGAACATCTGGATATGGATGTATGTATGTAGTAGACTGTATCCAGAATGTAGTGTTGTGATATTCAGCTGTTCATGAGTGTGATGGCGTGTGGGAAGAAGCTTCTCTGTAGTCTGGAGGTCTTGATCCTCAACTGGCTGAAACGGGAAGGGAAGATACTAGAACAATCTCTCATTCCACTTAGTTATTTGAACACTATTCATTTGGGACTTTTCCATAATGCAGTGAAATGAACACTTTATTATTAAGTATTATTTGTTCTTGCCAGGGTGATCGAGGGCAGAGAGGAAAAGTGGGAGAGACTGGACCAAAAGGAGCTCAAGTGAGTACCAACAGAACAACAGCAAAAAAATAGAATGCAATATCATGTAGGTAGCTTGGCTTATAAGATAAAACACATAATATGACAAAATGTTGTTCAGACATCAGAACACAACCATTTGAATGCATAAACGCATCAATATACAGTCTGACACACATACCTAGTGTTTTTGTGTACAAGTATTTTTGCATTGTGTTGTTGGATGCTATAAAATGTAATTCTTCATTATTAGTAAGATTCATCAGAGCAGGATGTCACTACAATAACATTTGTCTGTGTTTCCCACTATATCTCATTGCTTCTTTGTAGTAATGTTGAATAAGATTCTTCTTTAATAGTATGTTTGGCTTACTCTAAACTCTAATGTGTATCTATAAAGGGACCTCGTGGGCTTCAAGGCATTTTAGGCTTACCTGGGCCTAAAGGAGAAGCTGTAAGTGCATGCTTTTAATCATACAGCAGAATTCTATCTATATGCTGAATACTGCTGAGTAAACTGCTCCTGCCTGTGCTTTTTCCAAAGGGTTTACCAGCAGTGGATGCTCGTGATGGCATCCCAGGAATGCCAGGGGTTAAGGTACAGTGATGACACTAATATATACAATCGCATGCAAAAGTTTCCACATCTTGAGTCAAATTACATGTTTAGTTGATTTTCTCTGATTAATTTAGTGCAAAATACTATTTAGCTGCTTAAAATGAATGTATCATATCTACAACATTTTATTTATATATTATTTATATATATTTTTTAAATTCTGCAAATAAACAGCAACGTGTGCAGAAGTATGTTCTCTGTAGAGGATGTGTACTTATTTTTAATAAGAAAATCAACAGTTTCTGATTACAGTTCAGGCTTCTACAATGCTTTTGGTGATCTTTTGTTTTTACCTAGAGGTGTTTCTCATTTCTGTTGATGTTTTAGGGTATCCCTGGAAAAGTGGGCTCTCCTGGTGATGCCGGCCTTCAAGGCCTGCCGGTAAGTATGACTTTTTGAAATTGCACAATAAATACACAGACATCTTCACAAAATTCACTTGTTTGTTTTTCAAAGAATGCCGTGAGTGTAATATCCATGGTGGTCATTATCTTTATTTCCATTAGGGTTTTCCAGGCTTGCCAGGAGCAAAGGGTCTTAGTGGACCGAAGGTAGGTAATCAAAATAATGTGACTGTTTTGAGGATACTAATACTTGACCTGTAATAACATTATATAATATGTAATAACTGTACTTTAATATGTATACTATAGGGAGTCTCTGGCGATCCAGGTGTGGCAGGACCAATTGGGAACAATGGGAAAACAGTGAGTGCTGTCTGCCACTACCAACCTTAATAGACTGATATACAATGCACTCATCTGTTGGTGAAAAGGATGAGTAAAGATTTAGCGGTGGATGTTTCCTCACCTGCTAACTGGAATCTCTGTTGCTTGAATGACTGTAGGGTGAACGTGGTGAACAGGGGGAAGTGGGACCAGTAGGACCAAGAGGTGGACCAGTGAGTATGCCTCCATATGTGCATCACTGCAAACAGCAGACACAGGACCACGACTCGAATAATGTACTGTATGTTATCTTACTTTTCTCTCTCACTCTCTCTCTTTCCTGTTATTTCTCTCTGTCTTTAGGGTGAGAGAGGAGAGAGGGGTCCAGATGGGCCTCAAGGACAGCCAGGTCCAAGGGTGAGTACCATGCAACCCTGACAAGCTGATAAACATAAATCAGAAAGATCCAAAAAGCGATCTGATCGTTTAGTTAGTTTTACCTGCTTTACTGACACATCTAATTTCCATTATCACAAATCTAAGTTCCTATATCACAAACGTAGTCCGTTGACCAAGATGTTTGAGTGTGCTTCTTGAGTGTTCCACTGGCGCTGCAAAGCTAAACTAGGTAGCAAGTACTACCATTTTCTGACACTGAGAAGCCTTTCAGAAAAGCCAGACGTCTCTTATATATCTAAAGAAGCAAATTCAGACACCATGTATGTCTTGGCTGAGGAGCTATGATTGAGGCAAAAGATTCTGCACATTGGATTGCTCAGTGAACTACACTGTCATGATCAAATTGAATTTTCCCACTTCTGTCACCCTCAGCTTGTTGGCTACGGGTTTAAATTTAGATTCATTACAAAAAGCTTTTGTGACAGTAGGTGTTTCATACAACTACATTTGAATGAAATTAAGGAAGACCAAAAATAAGAACACATTGAAGAAGGGGAAGAAATTGTTCTCCATCAGAATCACTGTTAAGACCAGAATTTCCATTCATAAACATGGAACATACACCTTAGTGTGTCAACTGCTACACCCTCAGTTACATCACTGTGCCATCCAGATGCACCAGCATTGAGATAGGATGGGACTGTTTCAGCTCACACCCACTTTACATAAAGCCTCAGTCAGAGACTGCCTCAGTCATAGACTGCCTCTACCTGTGCAGCTGCTAAAGCTTTGCTATCCAGATTTCAAACAGAGACTCTTTTCTTTGGTGTTTAGTTCATTAAACTGTAAATACTGTTTGACCAGAGGAGGATGGGTCTCCCCTTGTGAGTCTTCATTCCTCCCAAGGTTTCTTCCTCCAGTTGAGGGAGTTTTTTTCTTGCCACTGTTGCCTCTGGCTTGCTCACTGGGGGATATATGTTGTAACTGTCTGTTTTCAAAACTCTGTAAAGCTGCTTTGATACAACATTGTTGTAAAAAGCGCTTAACAAACTTGACTTGACTTGACTTGACTTACAATATCACAGTCAAAGTAAAATTATTTCTGCAAGAGTATAAAATGTTGATATACTATTCAAAATATGTCTACATATTCTCTACAGCGGACTGAAGTGTAGTGCACAATTTGCGTTTATTTGCCAATTTTTATTTGCCAATGTGCTTTTCACATTTTGTGTTTCCCAATATGATAAACACAGAGACAAAAATGGGGCAGAAAATTGTGCAGAACTGTGTTCTGAGTAGAGATCGTGCTTATCTTCACTTAAAAAAATATATGTTTGGATCATGAGTGTCTAAACGTTCAGACGTAATTGTTTAAAGTGACAATAGTTTGTCCTGTTCTCTGCCAATACCAAAGAATTCCCAGAAGTCTTGGAGATTGTAACATTACACGGTCAAAATGTTGAACAACGACTACAACAATTAGAAACATGTTAGTTTTGGTCCTTATTTTCAGATTCGTGTTTGCCCAGTGCTTCACAGGGGATCTGCTTTCTGGTCCAAATTGTAATGAAATCTTCTTATAACGAGCCGGCCCGCTGTACTACAGTGATCTGCTGGTAAAGGGGCATGAATAGACTGTTGTTACTGAGGCCTCAGCGCTCAGGAGTATTTTCTTTGGTAAGGGGATATTCTGAGTAGGAAGGGGGTCTGAAAGAGCCCTCTGTTCTGCAGGAATTCCTCAAACCAGCCGAGCTGAGGGCATCGGGCAATCAGGACCCACATCCACACACCTAAAGGCATCCACGCCTGTTACCCTCTCTCACCAAGTCATGTTTTTTGAGAAACTGTGGTTTGCAAGTTGACAAGCATAGTGTGTGTGTGTGTGTGTGTGTGTGTGTGTTTATGTATTCTACAGGGGCCTAAAGGAAATCTCGGCCTACCTGGTCTCCCTGGACCAGCTGGTTTTCTCGGTCAGAAAGGCGACAGGGTAAGACATGGAATTTGGACACAAAAAAAGGAATTAGGAGTAACGAAAGAAACCACATAACTCGTTTTATTGTGGCTTAAAATACTGTCAGTGCACTCACCTAGACCTAGCTATGCCATGCTATTGCAAGGACAGGGTGTTAATATAGCACCTTTTATACACTGCGGTCATTTAAAGTGTTTTACAAAAAAGAAAACACAAAGACAATTTAAAATAAAAATATAAAAGATGTAGGAGAACAAAAAATTAAACATTATTAAAACAAAAAATTTAAAAGAGAAGCAAAATAAACATTAAATAAAGAATGGAGTAAAAACAGAAGAACAGAAATAGAAACATGATTAAACAGTGGATTTAAAAGAGAAGCAAATTAACGTTATAAATAAAGAATTTGATAAAAAATGAAAGATGATAATTAACAGAGCTTTGAGTTTGATAATTTTTCTATTTAGCTAAGGGTCTGGGTTCCAAACAATGCAATTGACTACACTGCAAAAAATTATATCTTAGCAAATTAAATAACCGTAAGTGTAGTTGATATATCTACTATTTATAGTTTTGAGGCAACAACAACTAGGGCAGCATTAAACCTACTGAAAATAAGCACTACAATCACTAATAATGACTATGTATGTTATATATATGTACTATATTATTTACTATGTACGTATATAGTTAACTGTTTAAAATCAACATGTACAGGATGTCTAATTTGTATTTCCATGATGCCCTTGACTGTTTATATAAATGACCTTTACAAGAAATTGACATTGCTTTCAGTTCTATTAGTAGTCTATGTCAGTAGTTGCAAGGGCTTTCCTGCACCATGCTGTTTAGCTTTCCCTGCTTTACTACACCTGAGTTAATCAATAAGTTCCTCTTTAAGCCCAGCTTTAGAAATGTTATAGAAAGGAAACGACAGGACCTCCCCTGACTGGATATGAGAATCACATGTCTAACTACTGAACACTTCTTGCAGTTTTTTCTACTACCAGTGTCATAAGGCTGTATTCATTTTATGTACAATTATAACTCATGTAATATTGATTTAAATATTATAAACTATTCATCAAATATTTTTAATTGTTTGTTCAGTATTTCACAAATCCCATAAATAGAAATGAAAACAATGATACATAAACATTCCAGTATAACTTATTAATTTTATTAGGTTTTATAACTTTATGATTTTAACTCTTAACTTTCTCCATTATTTTAGAATTATGTACATCTCATCGTTGTTTACTTTTATTTACAGCTTTCTAGATTATTACAAATGGTTAACATTTTTATAGGGCTACACTCAGTCACACTTTATTTTAATAATATGATATTGATAGAAGATCTACAGATATGTACATTGTAAACAAAAAGTTTCTGGTCATTCTTGTTATTTATCTGCACCAATAAGGAAATGACAGTGTTAAGAAATACTATTAGAAGTAATAGTTATTTAATTGAGGGTTAGGATTGGAGTCTATGGTCCATTTCAATTGCTTTGAATATATATTTAGGTCAATGTTAGTTAAAGGAAGATTTAGCACCTACAAAGCATCTACATGGACTATCAAATATAGTTTTATCCTACAGAGGGTTCTATACAGTACCAAAAAAGATTCTATGACTTGTAACAGTATCAGACCCCTTGCAGCTTATTTCCATTTTTAGGTTATTTAAACATATAAATATGCAAAAACATGAATGCATGTTCACCATTATGCATGTAAGCTTTGCCTTTACTAACCTTTGAAATACTATTTTCTCCTTTTGGGTGTAGCAGCTTAGAATAACTGTATACAATGTATAATATAAAGATGTAAAATTATATACACTATGCAGGTTTTATCAGTTTCATATGGCTCTAAAAATGGATTCCAAATATTTGAACAGTAATTCCAAAGTTGGTTAAAACCAAAGGAATAGTCTTGTCTTACGTAAGTCTAGACTCACTGCTTTATTTTCATAATTTTTCAGGGTGCAGTTGGTCTCACTGGTCCAAAAGGCGAGCAAGTAAGCCTACACAGTCGGACAGTTTCATCCCACATTCAGAATGTACTTTTTATAATGTGTCATAAATCTTCACGCTGTTTCATCTGTGTTTTGTGTGTGTTCATGTGTTTAGGGAGCACCTGGTGAAGAGGGTACCCCTGGAGAGAAAGGAGACGTAGTACGTAACATTACCACACCTGAAACAAACTATTTCAATGATACGGGTATAGATTGGACACTTATATGGCACTGTATTGTTTGGTCCTTATCTGATAAATGTGTGGTGATACCGTAATATTTAATGCTCGACTTCAAACTTTCCTGCAGGGTGATGAGGGAGAACCGGGTGAGAAAGGATCGGTGAGTGTGGTCTCACGTGTCCCTTCACTTCAGAGATACACACAATCAAATGCTTACCGACAGCTGGAAATAGTGATATAAAGACATTAGTCCTTCTACTAGATGTAAATAAGCATAAATACAATACAAAGCAGCATGAATATCTTATTTTGAAAGAAGTGGATGATATAGTAGTAGACAGAAGAACAAAGTTTAGTTCCAGATTTCTCCTGGATGCCCCAGCGATGTGTAAATGTATTTAATTCTTTCACCAGCCATCTTGATTTAGCTTAATGAAGTTTTAAGTAGTCTAAACAGGTATTAGATGATATCTGTAAATAATACTGGGTTGTTTTCACAAGGAAAAGCTTGTAAAGGGTTAAGTAAACATACTGGCATATGTAATATGTAAAACCACTACTAACTGTGGTAATTCTATTTGAATAGTTTTTTAAGTATGTTGGCAACATGCATACATATAAATATAATATTTATAAATTTAAATATATATAAACAATATATATATATATATACGCAGTGTAATATAACTCACTCATGTTAAACAGGCTTAAGATTCTCCACAAGGGGGCACCATTAACACAAGATTCTAGTGCTTTGTATGAGTGGTACTTTACATCAGTGACACTGTGTGCCAAAGTAATTAAATTTAATTAAAAATAGAATTAACATTTTAGTGGGATTTAAAATGTTAATAGACTTCTCATGTTTGAACATGCTGTTGTCCAGACAGGAAAACCAGGTGATGCAGGAAACCGGGGGCCTGAAGGAGCGCGTGGGCAGCAAGGACTTGAGGGCGCTCCAGGTGAACCAGGCCCAAGAGGCATGCAGGGAGACCGTGGAGCAGTTGGTTTAGTGGGGGCACAAGGACGACCAGTAAGTTTATTTTGAATTTCAAGTATTCCCTGTCCTGACACACCTGATGTGGTTCTTGAAGGACTTGTTCTGATTTGGATCGATTCAAGAGTTTTTTTAATTATGATAAATGTATGATGGGTTTAAAAAATAAATTGTCCCAAAACATATCTTAAAACTACCCTAAAGCTATGTCTCATACACCAGGCAGCTTGTTCTGAAGCTTGTTATTTCATGTAACAGCTTTCTATGAGGGGGATTTTAAAGCATTACACTCTACAGACATCTGGTTTATATAACCAGCACTGTAATTCTCAGTAAGTTTCTCTAGAACAAAGTGTTTCGCATCAAACCACTTTGAACGATGTTACAGCTCAGTGACTAAATTATGCAGAACTGTATGCAGAACTTAACATGGCCAAGTGGTTAAATTTAGAATTTCTACTCCTTGGTCTTCATCCAACAGTCTATGTATATATATATATATATATATATATATATATATATATATATATATATATATATATATATATATATATATATATATATTTTTTTTTTTTATTTATTTTTTTTTTTTTTTAATTCCCATCATTGATGTAATGAATTTTTCACTTTGTGATTTCTTGGTTCAGCTGTGTTGATTGTTGGTATAGTAGAAACCCAGTATGACAGTGAACCAACGGTTAGATCATTTTATTAATGTATAATTGCATCCATACATTAGTTGATTTTGAAGTACATGAACTGAAGTCCGGGCTCCAGAGCTTCTGTTGTGAAAAGCTCTTTACTTGGCCTATCATCAAGAATTTTGCTCATGTGGATCATGTGATTGTGCTCAGATTTGGGTCACTCTAAAGCCCTGTTGCAGTGCTTTACTAGACATGCGAAACTGGATGACATGGCGAAATCTGTTTCTGGTCTGTATTGGAATTACAAAAATGATATTGTTGCCTTTCAGGGTCGAGGTCCAACAGATCAACACATCAAGCAGGTCTGCATGAGGGTTATGCAAGGTCAGTGTCTGTTATATGAAGTAATATAGCAAATGGAGCAAAAAGAGCCAAGAGATTTTGTGCTGTTCCACTAATGCTGATGGGGGTGACATATTTAGGTTTTACTGAATAATTAATTAAAGTATTGTGTTCCATCACAGAGCAGCTTGCTCAGCTTGCAGCCAGTCTGACCAGGCCAGAGTCCGGCATTGCTGGACTGCCTGGTCCTCCTGGCCCTGCTGGACCACCAGGGCCTGTTGGAGATAATGGCTTCCCAGGACACCCTGGAGCAAGAGGGTTACCAGGTCTTAAAGGACCACCTGGTCTTCTGGGACGTAAAGGACCTAAAGGTACAAAAAGAAACGCAGATAAAAGCTGGTTTGTTTCTTTCAGTTCAGTTTTTATGTACACATTTTTACTATGAAAAGCTCATTCCTTGATCCTGAACATGGTCCAGAGTCACTTGCCATAAAATAATTTTATGTTACAATTTGTTCTTGATAATAATTCATCTTTCTATCACTTCTTATTTTACTTTTCAGAAGTTCTCACATTCTCAGTGAATTAACAAAGCAATAACAAACATGAGAAATTGAGCCACAAAGCATACCAGGAGGGCCTAACTTTTTGTCTTAGGGGCCAAAGTGCAATGTTTGTGATGGGCCAAGCTACAAAAAGGACAAAACACTTTTATGAATAATGGTGGTGGCACAATACTCTGTTGGCTGGATAGTTTTGTTTAACTATTTTCAGTCCAGCAGTGTCCCTTTGTCTTATCCCCTCACACCAGTACAACATACACTAACACACCATCACCATGTCAGTGTCATTGGAGTGCTGAGAATGACCCACCACCCAAATCATATCTGCTCTGTGGTGGTCCTTTGGGGGTCCTGATTATTGAAGAACAGGGTGCTAACCAAGTATGCAGAGAAACTACCATCTGTACTACCACCTGTAATTGTAGAACTACAAAGTGCACCCAGGTGGTAAGCGGAGTTAATAAAATGGGCGATGTGTAGATACAAGGAGGTGCATCTAATGAAGTGGGTGTATTACTTTTGAATATACATTTTAAATGAGAGTATAAGTATAGAGTATAAAAACATGTTTGTTCTCTTATTCGGTGAAGCAGTAAAGGTATGGTATTTTTCTGCTGGGCCAAATCTAATATTTTCATAGGCTCCACCTCAGCCCTAGTCATATGCTAGCCTCAGCACACGTGCTTTTTAAATTTAAAAACACATTTTAAACTTGTATTCTTAATATTCTCAGAATGCTACTCCACAGTTTACGAGCTGTATGAGAAAAATAATCCTTCATCAACTGCGCTGGTGAAAATCCTAAAGTTTTGCTTTCCTCAGCTATGTGAAGTGGATGGACTATAACATGGACTATAACTTCTTAATAACATATTGTTCTAAATTATTCTTAGTTGTTTTGGACTATTTCAATTGGTCTGTTATCCTGAAATGTTCGAACATTGTACAGGGTAGCAATGTATACAATGTCTGGAATTGTTTTCAAAATATGGAGGAAAAAACAAAGACAATGCTAACTGAATATGACCCATCTATATAAACCATCTATTAAAATTAAGACTGTTATTATCCTATAAATATTACATTCCAGCTATAAATGGCTTTGGCTATATAATGTTTTGCTTTGGAGTGATATTACTACAGTTCAGACAATCCCAATGATCTATGTCTAAGGCTTCAGTCTGTGAGACATTACTCAATTTACAGATACTGTATGTAATCCAGTTATCCTGCTCTAATAAAGGTGACACAGGAGACAGGGGAGACAGAGGACCTACAGTACAAGGGCCTAAGGGCATACCTGGACCTCCAGGACTTCCAGGTGAGTTTGAAACTTGAATTGTTTGCCAATTGTTTTGGTAGAATTGTTCTACCAAAACCCCTGTTATGTTAAAAGAGCTCACACTGAGCCTTGTATGTACTTGTCTGTCTTCACCCTCAATCTCAGGTGAGCCTGGCCAGCCAGCGTATGGCAGCCACGGTCGTGACGGTATGAGAGGGCCTCGTGGTATACCTGGAGCGGCTGGAGTTCCAGGACCTCCTGGTCCTCCTGGCCTTAATG
Source organism: Megaleporinus macrocephalus (assembly GCA_021613375.1). Lineage (NCBI taxonomy): Eukaryota > Metazoa > Chordata > Actinopteri > Characiformes > Anostomidae > Megaleporinus > Megaleporinus macrocephalus. The sequence goes on from CM038721.1 coordinate 30,915,504, forward strand.
GATACTGCGAGTCATCTCAGTGTGTTCTCCAAGCCATTGCTGCACCGCTGTCTGACAAAGAGTCCAACATGAAGGGACCAGACAGCTTTTAAAAGAACACATAATTACACATCGGCTGCAAGCTCAAGACCAGAATCGGCAGCCATGAAAAGTTCAAAGACTAAGGGAGAGAACCGCATTCAGCAAGGGTTTTTTTTGTTGTTGTTGCAGGGGTATGCTGTGTAGCTCATTGCCACCATGAGACTTGTGTCTGTCTTGTTTTCCTTAAAGATGTACCATGTTTGAACCATTTACATGGTGATAAATTGAGGGCTGTGTAGGTTATAATGTGCAGAAATGGACCTTTTACACAGGACAACAGACATTTGCTTTTGATCACACACAGTACTGTGAATTTACAGTCCTACAGAATCTTGCATAGTACATCTCTATGAGTGTTTGCTAGGTGAGTGCATTTGCATTCATATTTTAAGAGAAAGCCCAATAAAAACTGATGCTGTTTTCTGTACACCATTCCTATATAATCACATCAGTCAAAATGAGAAAGATTTGTATGTGGTTTCAAGGCATAGAGCTCCTTGTAAATATACAGTATTTTGTGACCTCAAAATTACTGCTATACTACATACTCTCCACATCTATCCCATAACTGCCTTACCAACACAATTCCTAATGTAAAATATTAATACATGAATGTACATATGTAAGACTTAACTCCACTGAAAGTTACACTCAGATGCATTTCAATTTCTGTCCCATCTGATAAAACATGCATTACTATTGTGGAAGTACATTCAGTGTGTGGTTCAGTGCAATGAGGAGGCTTAAAGGGGCACTTCACCAATTTTTCAAAAACATAAATTACGTAGTTAAGATTTTCACTAAAGGCATTCAGAGTGCAGCACAATGCTCTGTTCTACAGAAACTTTGCATCAGACCTGTTTACAGTGGTGGTGATAGATACCAGACACCTGAGGCCTCTACAAGCTCCCTAACAGAAAGACACCAACACTGTGATCATTTTGTGACAGCTTTGGCTTAAAATTTGAATTGTATTTGAATCAGTTTCTGTGAACGGATACAGGGCACTGAAAGGCCAAATGTTTAATCATTACAGTTGGTTTTGTAAAGTAAATAAAAGGCCAATATACTAAACAAATCAGGGTCTGTGAGCTCACATCAACCACTAGGGACGATTACATCTCAAGAACCGAATTACTCAAGATTGTGAAATAAAAAAATGGTGGAGTTCCCCTTTAAAGCCTCTCCTTCCATGTTTTAAGAAGTAGCTACAACTTTTCTATTATTATTTATTTTATAAGACAGTCAATGTTACACGTAAAATTGTGGAAAAAGGGGGTAAATAAATGATTTTGATAAAACTCTGCATGTTTCTGGATGCAAAGCATGGACATAATTTTACATAAAAAGCTGTCCTTACATGCAACTGCAGAGACAAGTTGTGTTTTCAGTGTATTCTTTATTTTTTAATGTACTCTCTCAAGTCGGTGAACAGTTACAACTTCTCACTATACTAAAACACATACCCACTGATAGTATAAATAGCCATTCTAATAGTACACATTTCAAATACCGTACATAAATCAAGTATCCAAGTATTAAGTTACGCACATCAAATAAAAAGGCATACAAAATATCGCAGAGGTCCAGTTTGAAGCCAAAACACAAAAGTCACACTATTGACATGGCAGTAATTAGTAAACAAACTCTGGATAAACAACACAAACTAGATCCCATACCTTCCATATACAGTTCTCCCCCCTCCCAACACATATTCTATAGATTTTATTTAACTCATGATTTCGCTGCATTACACATCTCTAGCTGTGTCACTGACTTACCCCCATGAAATGGCCTCTTTCCATTTTAATAAGGCATTTAAATATGATCCGTTGGAAGGCAGGCATCATTATGGACTTGAGCTCATCAAAAAACAGACAAAATATTAAATCATATTTTTGTGATGTATGGATGTAAACAAAAAAAAGAAAACACAAAAAGGAAAGAAAAAACACAAAACTTATGTTTGGCAGGGCGCACTCCTGTGACAACTTGCCAAAAAAAAAAAAAAAAAAAAAAAAACACAACAAAACACATTAGCATCCTTCTTCAAAGCTTAACAAGCATACACAAACACTCTAAACTTGCCAACAAACCACACATTGTGGCCACAATGTTGAATCAAGACAAAGGGGGTATACTCATACGTGAATTCATTTCTTTAGCAGTATTTTCACATGTTCACCAATTAAGAGAGCAACGTTCCCACATTAGAGAAACATTTAGATAATGCTGCTCCAGCAAGGTTAGTGTACAAGCTTTACTGGATACAGCAATTGTTGCGATGGCCATTTGAGTCTTTGAAGCGAAGACGCATCTTTGGACGATATTTCTCCAAGTAGAAGAGCTGCTTGCTGTTAAATGCTCCACGGCGCTTCCTGATACATTTCAAATAACACACACAATCAATGTACTGACAAAATTCAACTATTTTTCAAAAATCACACACTGAAATGTACTTGTATTGCATTGTGCTCTCAGTGGAACACATCGCTTTCTTTTTGTAAATCAATATAAAGTATTAAACGAGCGACTTAAATACACTGTATTGACAAGAACAACTTACTGTCGGATAAACTGGACTGCATCTTCATACTTCATTCCGCACTCAATCATAGCAAGGGCAACCAAGACTGGAGCTCTACAGAAACAATGCAGACAAAACAGAGCATTACAACATATCGTTCCTGTTAAAAAATTTCCAAAATGGCAATTTTACAAGGGAGAACAAAAACTGACGTCGCGGCCAACGTTAATAGAGACAGAGTTTTTTACAGCCTATTTTGGAGCACCTCCATTGGTCTGTTCATCATAAAATTTTACACAATGTAAAATAGCAGCTGTCATGTTCACACTAATGAATAGTAATATAAAACATCCTAAAAAATAAATCTTTGGCTGTGCTCTCACATAATCTTTAGGTTTCAATGCAGGTACAACAATCAAATGTAAGTAACACAATGTTAGGACAGAACAAATTTCTTGTTTGTTTTGGTTGCACAGAACTTTACCTTCCAAGGCCAGCCACACAGTGGACAGCAATGCAGCAGCCTGGCTCCTCCCTAAACTTAATCCTCAGCAGATTTAACCAGTCATCAACAATCTGGTTAGAAGGAGGAGCTCCATCATCAAATGGCCAGTCCTACAGGATTTGAGAGATAAAGATATATTTGATATATGTCCACTTCATTAGGTTTACATAGAGTAGTTTCCTAAATACTATGAACTACATTTAGTTTACAGTATATGGGTACACTTATTTACTATGTCTACATTTAGTAATATAGTATATAGTTTTTAAGTTTATGAATTCTTTATTATTTCTTTGACTGGACTCACCAGAACCTGAATGCCCTCTTTGGCCACCAGGTTGGCATCGTATGTTGCTTCACACACTCTAACAACAGTTGTCACACCATACTTCTTCAGTTCCTGATAAAAGAATAAATCCAGTTAATCATTTTGGAATGTCTTTCAGATAGTTGCACAAATGAGATTTTGACATATCATTAAACCGCATTTCAAAGGATAAAGAAAAATAAAAAATCCAGAGGGCTTGGCTTCAGAGATTGTTACTGGCTTTGTTTTATTCCTTTATAACATCAAAAACAACAAAAATCCATACTACTTTTGTATAGAAGCGCAAATAAAAGTTACAAATAAAAGTTTGGAAGATGTTCCCCCAAATCCTCAAGGCTACATACTTTTTCTAATGGACAACTTGAGTAATTTAGTATTGAAAACCAGGTTTTGAGCAGGATGTAAGGGGAAATTCAACCAAAACCTGCATTTATCAACTCTGCGAGTTACAGAGTGTACAGTTGTATGCAAGTTTGGTAAAAATTACATGTTTTGCTGATTTTCTATGCGAAAACAAGTTAAGCCTCTCTCTACAGAAAACAGATTTTCATGCACAATTACTGCTTATTTTCTACATTTAAGTTGGCCTGTGCAATATTTACAGCAACTTGTATATTTTATTTTTGTCCAATTTGTTGAACTCTGCAAACAGAAGTTGAACACTAAAACTGGCCAAAAAAAAAAAAAAAGACACATCCAAGACGTATCCGGCAAAGATGCTGACTTATTTCATCAGCAAAACATGCATGCAACTCAGCACTCGCTACAATTGTATGAGGTCAAATGACAATATAAAGAGGCTCACCTCAATAAATTTATTTAGAGTGGCATTGGTGGGGTTGTGGGTGATGAGGAACCTCATGTTTTTATAGGTGATCTCCACAGGGGCGGGTCTATTCATACGGGCCATTGTCGACAATGAAAAATGAACCGAAATCGACTTAAATGGGAGAAAGCTTCACCAACCCAAACAATTAAAATTCTGCTACGAAGAGTCAGAAAAAAAAACGATCACCCAAAGGATGGTATAAAGAGCAAACGCTGGGAATGAAAAAAGAAAAGGGAAAATGAAAATTGGGGGAAAAAAATAAAATTATAATAATAAATAAAAAAAGCTGGTCCTCAGGTGAGCGAGGAGACGGAGGGCCAACGAGGGCAGTGCACTTCTGGAGATTTTTTACCCCATCCAGACCGGCCTGGCTGCTGTGGACGCCTGCTCTCCGTGTCTCCGTATCCCGCCAACGTTAAAACACTCACACCAGTCTCTCTTCCAGTGAGGTAGCAAGGCTCGCCGTTCACTTTTCTGCATATACGCCGTGCTGAGCCTGGCAGTAGTCTCCACTGCCCTTCAGAAACTCCATAAATGTGTGACCCAATACACCACAGAACTGCTGTAATGGCACAAAGCAGAAAGAGGTAGAGGGGTCAGATGCAGGTAAACAAACTGGGTGGTGCCCTTGCTATAGCATCATACACCTGCTTTTACCCGATTTGTCGTCTTGAGTCGGATAGCAGGTGTCATAGGGGATTTCTGTGGACTCCGCCATGACTCACTAACAGAGAGCGCAGAGACTGTATTTTTCGCTTCAACCCACAAACGCATTTATTTATTTATTTTTAAGACAAATGGCTAACCTGGCTGGTTGGAACCTGGTGAACCCGCTATAGAGCGTAAACCTGAAGAAGGACTTGGCTGAAGTTAGCTTTTTCCTTAGGCGCCAGAATGTAGCTGCTGCACCGTTTAAGGTGGATCGGGGAATTCGTATAAAAAGCTAACTTCAGCTACGTCGAATAAGACACTATGTATTAAAATAAGAAGCTAACTTTAGAAAGCAAGCAGTTGAGGTTTGTTACACGGCGTGTTTATTTCTTACATTTGCTATACTAATTTAGATTGAAGTCACGTTAGATCACGCTGAGCCGAGCCAGCCGGAGAATTCTAGAGTACAACTTGCGGCTAGTGTAATTTAACACCTATTTAACCAACGTTTTTTAGTTAGCTGAAAGCTAACAAGCTAACTAAAGAACTACACAAAAGCCATCTAGCTATTCAGCTCCCTGCTTTCCTCACAAAGAAACAAGACTGAGGGAAGAATTAGCTAACCCGGCTAAGCTAACCAGGATGCGGCAGGAAACCTAACAACCTGTCGGCCCCAATATAGGTGACCTAAAAAAGAGAGCTCTTAACGTCTTGGCCAAGTTCTTAGGAAGACTGTTTTCTTGACTTGAAATCTCGAATATTTTATTATCTACTCCTACAACGAGTGGACACGATTTTCAGCCAGTACTAATCCTTCGTCTCACCGACTAGCTAGCTAGGATGCTAACACAGAAATCCCCGTAGCTAGCCAGCGAACATTGCAAACGTAAAATACAGTGACAGAATAAAACGAACAAATACACAGCATATCACACTAATATAAATAATAGACATATACATCTCTTTAACATACCACGCTCAGCCATTTATGATAGCAACGTCGATGGGCTACTTAGCTAGCTTCCAGGCTAACACAATGACCTCGTTTTGAAAACAATTTAAACTAAAAATCTGAAAAAAGGAACGAAACACCCAACGGGTGAAATCGCCACGTTTGAAACGTGTTCATTTGTACTTACTGGAATATGCTTACTCATTGAAGATTGTAGCTTAACCATAAAGCCGGTCCCAAGAAAGCCGTGAAATATGTGAAGTGGGTTTTCACCATACAGCCGCTGCAGCGCGAGCGTCGTGTCTAATAAGCGACTTTCGGCTTCAACCAGTTACAGCTAGCCTGGGTCGTGCTTGCAGTAGCCGCACCCTGGAAGTAGGGGAGGGACGCATTTCACAAAATCAGGTCACAGTACTTTGTCTGCGTAGTAAAGGACAGCATGAATGTGATGCGCATCATTTCCATTTAATTCTCTTTTTTTTTCAACACGAGGATCAACATTAATCTTATCACGACTGAAATAAGAAGAGACTGGAATGCAGTGTAGAGCAGTGTTTAGGAATGTGGCCCCTGTGCATGCAAAGTTATGTAAAGTCTCTAGTCAAGATGCATTTACTGAATGCGTTGAGTGTCATTGTGCTTATGAAGCCTATGGGCTGGGCAGTGCACGTAAGATGGTTTTATGCTCTTTGTTTTGAAATACATTATTCTAGAAGACCACCAAGGTAACTCACCCCCCACAGAAGGGGGCGTTTCTAAACAAACAATGGAAGAACTGAAGAGTCTATTAAGAGAGCGCTCCCTACTTAACAGTTAGTCCCCACAGCTGGACAGTTAGTCCCCACAGCCACACACCCCGACACAGGATGAATTGCAGACCAAATGAGGTTCCATCAAAGTCTTCTACGAATTTCAACCTATTCTGCTCAGCAGGAGAGAAACCCCAAAACCAAGAGAAGGTGCTTAATCTGGCTGGGATTCTGGTGGATTGTCTAGGACCAATGATCATACAAACAGGCCATCTGGTTTCAGGTCACCCACCAGTGAAAGAACCCACCAGGTAGACACTTGGGCATCACAGACAGGTCAAGTCTTAAGTGTTCACAGTGAGGATTAAAGAACAGAAAATCTTTAGTGTCAGACTGTTTATTTATGTATCTAATTCTATATATTTAATGTTGGTGAAACTCTCTTATCAAGATGCATTTGTGGTATGCATTAAGTGCCATTGTGTGACAGTGCATGTGATATTTTTCTTCTCTTTGTTTTGAAATACATTATTCTAGAAGTTTAACACAGAATGTTTGCTGGCCTGTGCAAAAAGCTGATGCACAGCATTGTTTTCAAGAGTGCCTGCCTATACAATGGACCACTGAACAGCCTAGACAGCTCATGGTTTTGGCCAATGGGAGGACAGTGTGGTCATTTCAGTTAGGTGGGTGAACCACTCTACACTGGACACATGCAGAGAGAGAATGTTCCAATCCGTCACCATTGTACCAGCGGCCTATAAAAGATGTGCTCGGCCGTAGCTCTTGTTTCAACTTGGAGCTTATAAAATTTGAAACCGCTGGGATTAGGAAACTGAAGAGACAATGCAAAAACCAGAAACATCTGGAGAGAAGGTACAGTTTTCACATTTCTCTGTGGCTTGTGCATTCACGTGAGCTTTTAATTGTTTGCTTGAGTTATGATAAGCACTCAAATTTAATAATAAGTTTAAGAATAATACGGTTAAGGATTTGTTTGCATGTCAGAATGAAAACCCCCAAACCTCCATTAATATAGGACGCAGCCTGCATGGATTCAGACCAAGTAGATGGAGGCAACATGAGCCATAGCAGAAAAAAGGGCGTCAGGGTAAGTGGTAAACACGTAGCCTCTTCAGACTGGGACAGACGAGGGACTCCTGTGCCCATAGTCCAGACTCATTTTTCCGCTCCAAGCTCTACTGAAAACCCTACAGTAATTTCAATCGGCCCACACTGCCGGCCAACCGTCTCCACTGAATCCCAGTATCAGGACTATGGCACTAATGATGAGTGGAGTAGAGAAGTCCACCAAAGCAGCTCACCCCCGACAGAAGGAGGCGTTTCGAAACAAACAATGGAAGAACTGAAGTATCTATTAAGAGAGAGCTCCCTACTTAATACAAGAGAGAAAGATGAGGGCCGGACAGTTAGTCCCAGCAGCCACACACCCGGACACAGGATGGATTGCAGACCAGATGAGGTACCATTAAAGTCTTTCACGACTTTCAAACCCATTCTGTCCAGCAGCAGAAGAACCGCAAGACCAAGAGAAGGTGCTTCATCCGGCTGGGATTCTGGTGGGTCGTCAAGGACCGATGGTCATACAAACAGGCCATCTGGTTTCAGGTCACCCACCAGTGAAAGAACCCACCGGGTAGACACTTGGGCATCACAGACAGGTCAGTGTGCATCTTAAAAAGTCTACTTCCACTCTTACAGTTCCTAGTAAGAACTTTTTCAATAATTTTAAACCATTTTGGATCTGACTGTTTATTTATGTATTTGTTTTTGTTACTCTATATAATTAATATATTTTGTTATGCTTTATAGATAGCAAAGACAATACGCAGACAGAATTTCATGGATCACAAATATTCATTTCGGAAGTTGAACAGATAAAACAACGGATTTTCCGGGAGAACGTTGACTTTATTCGGTTTGAGGCAACAGATCTTCATGGTGTGTCAAGATGCAAGACGGTCCCAGCTCGCTTCTTTCAAGTAAATACTTAATTTAAGTAATTAATTAATGTCATTATGTTTATTTGGTTTTTTTTTCAATCTACGCATAAGTTTGGACATAATAACATAAAAATTACAGCAAAAAAAAATATATATATATCTTCTGTAGATGTTGATGCACAGTGACTTTTTATTTGCTTTACTAAAATGAGTAATATAGTTATTATAGGTATTATATTATAGGTATAGTTCAAATTTTGGAAATGTATTTACCTTGTTAGGCCTAAATTAACTTGCTTGGTTTGGTTAGTCTGGTATAGAACTGTCATAGGCCTGACCTGAACATTATTGCAAATCTGTTGTTATATCTGTTGTTTGTGCAAAATTACCAAAGACTAATACAAAATTAAATGTATTGGCAAGACAGAGTGAGAAAAAATTTTAAAACAGCTCCTAGACGACTACAAAAAATATTGGCAAGCTGTGGAATCAGCTGAGGGGGATGTTACTAAGTACTGATTTAGTAGGTGGTCCAAACTTTAAATAGTTTGCTGCAGAAGTTTGGCTATGGGTGGTCAAACTTATGCATACACGTGTTCTAATTGTTCTATTACTGATATTACAGGAAAAAGCTGTTTATGGTGTGCCCATGCCAAGAAGCTACCTGGAGTTGACGTTGAGCCCCAAAGACAATGAGGTTGATCATCCAGCAGCTGCCAATTTTAGCAGTGATGTTCTTCTGATACCTGATCTGTCCACCTTCCAGGTCCTTCCCTGGGCTGAACAAACTGCTCGTATAATTTGTGATCCTTGCACTGTGACAGGTACCCCACTGCGCACTTCTCCTCGTCTCATTGCTAAGCTGATGCTTGGTCAGCTTCAAAGCATGGGGTTCTCCCTCTATTCTTCCTTCACATATGAATGCTGCATCTTAGGAGCTCCAGAGCGGCTAGGCCCCAAGATTGTATTTTTCCCTGCCACTACTTTGCTGAGCAATCATGACATGCCTTTCCTACAACAGCTTGTCAGAGGGATGTACCACATGGGTGTTGATGTGGACAGTTTTGCATCTGCCAGTGGTCCAGGACAGATGGAGATCTGCTTCAAGCCGAAGTTTGGAATTGATGCTGCTGACAGTGCCTTTACCTTTCGGACTGGGATTAAAGAGATGGCCAGGAAGCATAACTACATTGCCACCTTCCTGACTGATGATGCCATCTACAATTCAGGATTACTTTCCCATAGCTTATGGGATGCCAACGGCAGGAGAAGTCTTTTCCACTCAGGCACTGGGGAGCTGTCTGATATTGGTAAGAAATGGCTCAGTGGGCTTCTCCACCACTCACCAGCTTTGAGCTGCCTAATGGCACCGGGCATCGGCTGCCGCAGTCAGCTTATTAAAGGCAAAGATTCGAAGCGCCCATTCTATGCCACTTGTGGCTGCAATGACAACAGCTGTGCCTTTAATGTGAAGGTCCATGGTGGACGGGAGACTCACATTGACAACAGGCTTGGCTCAGCAATGGCAAACCCTTATGTAGTTTTGGCAGCCACTATAGCAGCTGGGCTGGATGGTGTTAGGCGTAACCTCAGCATCGATCAGACTCTTAACAAAGCTCCAGCCCAACAGAGGCAGTTTGCAGTCCCAGCTAAACTAGAGGATGCTTTAGAGGCCCTGGCAGAAGACAGCGTGATTCGTGGGGCGCTGGGTGAGCCATTTGTGCAGTATTTCATCGCCATGAAACGTCTGGAGATTGAGACACAGGAACTCGACACAGACAGGAACAAAGGCCTGGAATATTTTATTTAGGTAGATTTTTAATCTGGTTAATGATTGGTTTCACTGACTGCCATGTAGAATAGAATTAGAACAAAACACACTATTGTATGTGTATTATTTGAATGACAAAAAAGTGTCCCACCATTTTTATTTGATGACAGCGATGAAAAATAAAAGCTCATTATGATCCATCTTGGAAAATGTGTGTTTTGTGACACTTCTGTGTTGTGATTATCCTTCTTTCATATAGGAATTCTAAAAGTTAAAATTCAATCAATTTCTTATGGGACTTGCACCCCTAAGTGCGATGCACCAGTAAGTGTTTAACTTCTCCTAACATACCAGATTGATCTCAGGAGAGAACTATGAGAGCCTTTGTAAGGTTTCATTTACTGAATTAAAAAATATATATATTCAAAAGCATGAAATTGGATTTTCCCAGAGCCATGGCTCATTATAGAATAGTTGATTTAGGGCATGGCCGCCCAAGATGAGGACTGTGCTCCAGCCCACCAAAAAGTACCCCAACCCTCACCCAATGAAATGACAACTACATTTTAATACTTACATTTAACTTAATAAATATTTTAAATCTATTTTATTAACTGAGTAATGTTTAATATTATAGAATTCAATGTTTGCCCTTTTGCAGATAAAATGCGTTGTCAACTATGTGTTTGGGCAATAAATTCTACTAGGTGGGCATTAGTATAAAATGGGTTGCTTCCCATTATGTTTTTTTCTTTTTACCATGACATGATCATGTTCAAGTTAAAAAATTAAAAGAAATCTCACAGAGAGAAGTTGAACATTAGTTTTATTGCCAACAGAAAAACAGCTACAGCTAGTAGCTACAGAACAAGATAGACAGACAGTGATGCCATTTGCATGTATGGTGACTGTTTATGTGAACAGCACCTTTTAGTTTCAACTTCATAAACTACTCATAACATATATTTTCAGCTTAGCAAGTGCAACATATACGAACACGTATTTGCTGACCAAAGCTTTGCTGACTGTTTGTTTTGCCGTTTTCCTCTAAGGTGGCTACAATGTAGACTCAGTTGTGAGTTCTCTTAAGCTGACCTGAGAGAATCACCTCATGTTCCGAAGCTTGACATTCAGAAAAATGAATGAGCGTTTAATTTGTGAGCCGTTTCTTTTAAAGGTCAGTTTTATTCTAATGTTGTTGTGAAGCACTATATGTTTGCAAAATCAACACCTGAAACACAACTTCAGCAGCGAAAGCCTTTTGTTTACTTCTTAGTGGGAGTTGGGGACCTCATAAACCTGGGTGGGGTGGGGGACTTGGCACTTCTTGGTGGGGTTGGGGATTTCGGAGCTGGGGGAGGTGACTTTACGGATGGAGGTGGGGTGGGGGTTGGAGATTTAACAGATGGGGGTGGAGTGGGCGTTGGGCTCTTCATGGATGGCACAGGAGTTTGGGGTTTAGAGGGTGGCGCAGGTGACTTGGGTACTGGGGTAGGTCTAGCCATCTGTCCCAGTTTGGGTTCAGGGATTGGCTCGCCTTGCTTGTAGACGCTGACAGTGATCTCCACGAACTCACCACCATACTTGTTGCGCACGTTGATGCTGTACTTGCCGGAGTCCTCCACAGTGACACACTTAATGGTCAGGCTGGCGAACTTGCCACTCTCAAAGGAGATCTGGTTGTGGTCATCAGACACAACTTCCTGCTCATTCTTAAACCAGGTGACCTCTGGCTTAGGGTCACCCCACACTGTGCATGTCAAACTCAGGGTCTGCAAAGGTGGTATAGGGGAGGGAAAGTTCACCAGTTTTATTACTATAAAATGTAATAACAGATTAATATTTATTATGAATGCAATTGGTAATTATAACAGTCAACTAAATATAACTCACTACAAAAGAGGTGTAATATAGGTGTGGGTTTAGATTTAATTTGTTATAAGATGCATTCTTACTGCAGATTAACCCATTATAACATTACCTTATACTCCATAATGGTCACAACATCTGGCAGTCCACCCACTACTCTGCCACGGTCTATAAAGGAGAAGAGGCATTTTGGCAAATGCATACACTTTCCAGTGTTATGTGCAACAAGTAGTAATCATTCATAACAATTAACAGTAAAGTAGATTAACAAGCACTACGTTCAGCTGAATCCAGTGACCAGAACTGAACTATCAAAAACATGATCCATTATTACTGCAAGCTAAACTTTCTCTTCTTGTCATTCTAAGTCATACTCACTTTTCTCAGCGAAGGCAGCAGCCCTGAAAAAGGAAAAACAGTTCATTAGAAATAACAATGGGGAGGTAATTGTGATTAGACAAACAAAACTGTATTATATCTATAAGTATGAACGTTTGTCTTACTTGAGTCTTTGGAATTCTGCATAGGCATCGTTGTATGCTGTTTTGATTAAAGAAGAACATTATCTTTAATATTGTGTTCATTTTGGAGAACAGTGGTAATCAGGAATTAATGGAGGTTTAATCACTGCCTTATAAACTGTATTTCCAGCTGTGGCTTAGATTTCATTGTATGTGTTCTGAGAGTTTTAGGACAACATAGAGCAAATGTTGTAAATGAATGCGTAATGTGGCAGAATCCTAAGTATTCAACTGAATGTACTGGATTAAATGAAGCACGTATTTAAACCATTGCAATGACTTGCCTTGTCCAGAGAGGTCGAAGGTACGGGTGTGAGAAGATTTGCCATCATGGATCTCGATGGTGTAATGGCCTTTCTCCCTATCAGTTGGCTCACAGATTTGCATCCAGGCCATCTCAGACGTGCCTCCAATTCTCATCTTTTCTGAAGAGGCGATCTTGCTCTCCCTAAAACCCAGAATAACAATTACCTCTATATACATAATAAATCCATGCGCCGACTCTCACTGTTTCCCTGTAGGACTAAGCTGTGGAGATTTCTGTGAACCAATATAGTTTCATAGTTACATGGTAATTATATTGGTACAGATATTCACAGGTATTTTCTTAAAAAACAATCACCAGATTAATATTAAACAAATATTACATAATTAATCATATCTTCAAGTACAGAATCACTTAAGTCTTGAGAATGTTTGTTTTATTCTTGTTGACCTTGTTAGATTATCTGGGAAAAGCAAGGACATACTTGTGGAACCAGCTGGTCTTCATCTCTTCTGTGTAGTATTTCATGTAGCACTGCAGCCTGATGCCCTCTGGAGTGCACTGCAACATCAGTTCAGAAGCAGAAGAGCCTGCAACAGCAACAAAACATTCTGAAGTGAGACCCAGTCCTTATATATATTTCCAATTCTTATCGTTCATACCGTTTAAGGCCACATCTGGTGCACTGTATGATGGTTACTAATGTATTCAGTGCACGGTTCTGTGTCATATATATATATATATATATATATATATATATATAAAAACACCAAACACACACTAAGCATATGATTATATATATATAATTACAGGATCATGGTATAAAATTCACCCTTCAGTATTATTTCAAAGGTGGCAATAAGAAAATAGCTATTATGTTTTGATGGACAACAGTTAACACACCAGCAATGTGGGCAATGGCATTGACGATGTCCTCAAATACTGCAAAACAAAGAAAAAAGCAATTAATTACATCGTCCTTCACGGCAAATTAAAAAAAGCCTCACTGAAACATTAAACACATTACCTTGGCCAGAAATGTCATAAACAGATGTGTCTTTTCCACGATCATCGGCTAGCACAGCTTTGTAAATTCCCTGGTCTTTTCTGGAGAACTGTGTATTAGATCAAATACGTGAGTTCCAGAAGCACCTTCCAGTTCAAAGTTCATTTAATTATTCTACATTAAGGAATGTTTGATTGCTGGTTTTCCTTTTAGTCACTAGATAAACTTACCAGGGGGATAGGAAGAGCACAGGTTCCAGACATTGGGTTTGGTGCAACATCAAGAGTAATTTCTTCATCATCTTTAAACCATGTGAATGTGGTCTCTTTCTTCACATTGGCCAACTACAAACACACAAATAGCCGCTAAAGCAAATAATTACATTATATACTCATGGAGTACTTTAGTAGGAACAAATCCTTTTGCGTACACTCATTGTCCATTTTATTGTCGCTGAGAATCTCTCACCACAAAAATAATACCTGCTCTTTTGTGGTCCTGTGGGTCCTGGCCATTAAAGAACAAGTTAAAAGGGGGCTATCAAAGCATACAGAGAAAAAGATGGACTACAGTCTGTAATTGTAGAACTACAAAGGGCTGCTATATGGCCAATGGAGAAGGTAAAATAGACAATGAGAGTAGAAACTAAAAGGTTTATAATTAAATGAATACAATAACGTATATTTAAAATTGTATACTTTCTGGTGTTGTTTTACAATATTATATTTAAGCAATATTGAACAAAACATTGTGTAATGTTTTCTGGAGTCCAGCTTGAACACCATAGTTAAATCTGAAAAAAAGACTAAAAACATTTGTTAATATGATTATTGATTATGAACAGAATTGTTACTTACCTTGCAAACAAGTGTAACAGTGCACTCATCATCCACATGGAAGGTCAGGTATTCTGAGAAATGGGGGCCTAGCCAAAATGGATCATTTCAAAATGGTTAAAATAGATCATACACAAGGTAAAAATGTCATAGCTTAATAAAGCTATGTTCGATTAGACGATTATGTATGCTTGACAACATATAAGTTGTGTTATATTAGGGTTATGCAACATTACAGCATAACTTAGTCCTGTTATGTTACCACTATGGTACATGGTAATAGCATGGGATATTACAGATCTATTCTTTTAACCTTGTTTCCTGATGTGTTCCTTTCTCTGGAATTCAGCCTCCTTCAGGGCAGCCTTGAAGACTGAAACCAAACAAAGAAAAGTCGGAGTCATTCAGTGAGACCTGCAAGGACAGCTAGATAGCCTAGTTTTATCACCACTGCTATCAGCAGTGCAGTGACAGCCAGGAAACATGTTAAAACAAGTTCTCACCATCTCCCACAAGCACCAGGGAGCTTTGGTTCTTGGCTTTTCCATCATGAATCTGAAGGGTGTATGTTCCCTCATTTGCTCTGGTGAAATGCTCAATGGTCATCTGAATGATTCCTGTGGAAGCATCGTGACTTATCTTTTGACCCTAAATATGCACAAGAACACAAGAAACAACACCACAATAAGACCACAATGGAGAAGGCACTTCATCTTGAAGGTTACACATGCATATGAAGCCATTTAATCAAAGAACTGCCTTGAGATAGTTAAGATGAGGTCATTGAACTTTACCTCACCACTGGTGACCTCTTTATCATTAACAATGAATCTGTAGGATGCAGCAGAAGACATCTTCTGAGCCTGCAGCCAGAAACGCACGTGGCCCTTCTCCAGAACTTCATAGTTCAGCTCTGTCTTCAGGGGAACAACTAAAATGAAAAAGAAAAAAGTTATTAAAAGACACAACATACAGTATATAAACTAAATAATATTAAACCAGTGGAAATAAACAGAAGCGCTTACTTGGATGCCTGATGTTGTAACTGAGTTCAAGCATTTTGTTGAGTTCTAAAAAAAAGAAAGAAGAAAACACGTGCACTAAATTAAAATATACGTGTCATTTGAAAGAAAAAGCAGCACTGGAAATAGTATTTATGTGGATGGATTAACAAGGCTGGGTCACATACCCTCCTCAGTGATAGTGTGGCTGGAAGATACTCCATCAGTGCCAGACACAGCCACAGAGTAGGTGCCCAAATCTTCCTTCTCGGGGTTCACAAACACCAGCTTGGAGCTGGAAGCAGCATAATCACACAGAGATTTTAAAGGCCACACTTCTGTTTAGTGATGTGAATGCATTTTTGTCTGTTATTTGTCTGTTATTGAAGAAAAAACACAAACCCATTCCGAGGGTCTGATTAAGAATCAGAGTAAAATATAAAAATAAATAAAAAGTAAACTCCACTTTTTTGCTGTACCACATAAATAAATATTTTTATATTTTTTTGTATCCGCATGACATTAAGCACAATCTTATATATATATATATATATATATATATATATATATATATATATATATATATATATATATATATATATATATAAAATACAAGAATGACTGAGACAAAAAGAATAATAAATTAAAATAAAATAAAAAAAATGCTTTTAGTATCATCTGTACTAAAAGCATTTTTTTAAATTTTAATTTATTTTATTTTTTACAATATTATATTTCAAGCAATATTGAACAAAACATTGTGTAATGTTGTGTAATGTTTAATTTATGTATTTGAAATATTTTTTTATTTATTTTTATATTTTACTCTGATTCTTAATCAGACCCTCGGAATGGGTTTGTGTTTTTTCTTCTCATGGTTATTAAACCTTACAGTGTTATTAGATAATTTGGTCAATTAAAGTGGAAAATATCACTAAAAATCTATTTTTAATACTAATATTTAATAATGCATGGATGATTGTATGTGAATAAGAAAAAAAAAATTATAGTTCTTTTGATGTATTTCAATTGGGTCCCAGTTTTGCCATGTATGTCGAATAACTCCTTTGTGTTTGTAAAAGTAGATGAAGGTCATTTTTATCTTTTCTTAACAAAAGTTTAAGCTGTTAATACAAAACCTAAATCAAATGTAATTCAGTGTAGTGTAACTAACTACATAATTAAGTTTGCAGTTCTGCATAATTGCTGTAACCCAATAACTTTCAAGGGTTAACATAGTTATGATATGTTCAAGTATCCACAGATAAACAAAGACAAGTTACCGTCTTCCCACAGTTGAGACAGACATTCTGTTGGACTCAACGATTTCTTTGTATGACTTTGACCAAGTAAACTTTGAGTACTCGGAAACCTCAGAAGCCTCAAAGGACAGGAAGACATCTCCGGTCTCCTCATCCACACCATATTCAATCTCCTTGATACCTTAGAAAATATTACAAGAGGCAAATTAACTGTCTTTCAAACAGTAAATAACAGGTTGTAACTTATTTTCATCATTTTTGATAATCTAAAGATAAAAAATAGAACAACTAATAACATACTATGAAAGTCTTACAGCACCACATAAGACACATAAGATACCTGGCAGAGCCTTTGCACACACGGGGTCAGACAATTCTGAGGCCTTTCCTTTCCCAGCTACATTCACTCCACGTACTTTAAACACATACCAAGCTCCAGTCTCCAGACCAGTAACCTACAAACCAAATTCAGCCGTGGTCGTCAGGCAAGTAATTGATTTTATAATTATAATTACAAATATGAAAATATGGAAAACAGATGCTGCAAAATAATGCTTATTACCTTCAGGTAACGATGGCTCACAGGCTCAGCGTTCACCGTGACAAAATCAGACGATCCCTTCTTGGCCATTTCCACAAAGTAACCAGTGACGGGGCTGCCACCAGAGTACACGGGAGCCCTCCACTGCAGCAGAAGAGAGTGGTCCCGCACCTCCCAGAAACTGAGGTCGTATGCTGGGCCTGAAGGTATGAACCAGTAGAAAGAAACATGTTTGTAGCATCAACTACATTTACATTTACATTTACGGCATTTAGCAGATGCTCTTATCCAGAGCAACTTACATAAGTGCTTAGTGTTTGGTCAGAGTATGAGTATTTCTATCTAGTACAAACAAGTTTAAGTCCAAACAAGCTCAAACACTGCCATAAACAAGTGCTAGTGCGGATACCTAGAAAGAAAACAACAAAACAACTAGCCTCATCTAATGTGCAAATTAATTGTTGAATTAAACTGGCAAGTCAACTAATATAATAAATAAATACACTTAACTATTGTTCAGTAAAAGAAACAATTTAACATCCAACATCCAAGTATTCAGATCTGGCATTCTGTATGTGCAGTACTGTGCAACGTCCGAGACCACCCCTCATTTATTCAATTTTCACTCAAAATGGTCATTAAGTACTTAATTTTAAGTTAGAATTTTAAGGAGATATGATTGTTTCATATTTCATATCCAAAATCTTTTTATAGATCTAAAAAAATTCCACAATTGTTCCCATCCATCCTTTTACTGTGAAAAGACATCTCAAAGCTATGGGTTTGAAAGGATGTGTAGTTGCCAAGAAGCGGTTACAAAAAAACAAAAAGAAACAAAGAAGCTGCTGGTGTTCCCTGAACAACAGACTAACCAATGCAGAACAGACATCACAAGCATTGATCGTGTTTTGAAATATCCGGGCGGTGAGAAGCAAAAACGCAGCCAACTTCTAAGACTTTTGGAGGTGTGGAAAAATATCCCTGTGGATTTTTTGAAAGACTGAAAGTTCGATTCCTTAAAAGAAACAAACAAAAAAACAAACAGTACAAACTAAACACTATTTTTACTGTCATTTTTGGGCCCACCCAAACATCATCAAACATCTATGAAGCTCTGATTCATAGACATACTGACCCACACTTCTCTATTAGTCGTTTTTTCATCCCTCCCATAGAGTCTCATTGATTTTAAGTCGAATCCAAACATTATGGTTTTGTTTAACCTACAACCACCAAACTGCTCGTACTCTCTCTAGTAAGTCTCCACAGGCATACTGAGTTGTGATTCTCGACTGACAGACACTGTTTCGCATACACTGATTCAGGGCAGACCCCCGACCACAAATTTATTAATTATTGGTTCAACACACATTCGTCAGTGTTTTCCCCCATAGAGTCCTATAGATTTTTGGACACACCCAAACATAATGGTTTCATTTAACCTACAGCCTACAAACTGCAGGTACTCACTCAGGGCAGACCCCCAAACTCTAATCCACAGACATACTGACCCACACTCCTCTATTTGTTGTTTATTTACTCCTTGTTCCTCCCATAGTGTCCCTTTCGTTGTCGGCCGAACCCAAACATTATGGTTTCGTTTAACCTACAGCCAACTGCATGTACTCCTCCAGGGCAGATGCCCCACCATTAATCCACAGACATACTGACCTGCACACCTCTACTTGTTTATGTGCAACCCTCCTGTGTTTCCTTCAGGAAATGCACTTTTCTAGTTATTACTGGTATTATTTGTAGTATGTTTTGGACACATGCCTGACACAAGCTCTTCAAGGCCACAGGTGCTTACCTGGCTCAGGCATGGTCCATGCTTCACAAGCAAAAGCCTTGCTGGGTTCAGATGACAGACCAACACCAGCCAGATTGCCAGCCTGGACCTTAAACTCATAGAACACTCCAGAGGTCAGGTTCTCCACCTGTGTAAAAAAAAGATACACTTTTAGTATAATCTGAAGTGTTGCAGCACAATAAATCACCTTCAGGACACACTAAACTGACTTCTGATATATTAATTAATAGCACACCAGCAATGCTTGAGTTAGAGCTTACCTTATATATTCTGATAGTGGCTGGACTTTGGGTGGCCTCTTTCCAGTTGAGAGAACCTGCCTCACGTTTGTCCACATAATAAGAGGTGATCTTGGTTCCTCCAGAGTTTTTGGGGCGTTTCCAAGCCAGGGTCATGGAGGATCCATCACAGCTGAGCAGACTGATGCCATATGGGGCAGAAGGAGCAGCTAGAGAGCAGAGAACCACAGTCTTAGCCTACTGAGGAATCAGAACTATGCATGCTTTGATGTGGAACTCATTACAAGTAGCCTGGGTCAGAACATAGTGTATAATAAAACGTTACGATTCAGTGAAACATGCAATTGCATTGATTTTTAATTGGCCACAATTAGTACAGTTTGAAGCCACAACTCTTTCACTGTGATTTTTTCCACTGGTTTGTGACAACAAAACAGGACGAAAAGTGGGTTACTGAGGTGGGAAAAGGAACTGTATACTGTATACAGAGCTGTGTCATTAGGAAAAACTTACTAAACATACATACCATGATCGATTCCTCTCGCTGTATAAGATGATACAAGGATATATTTTTATTTACACTTATATCTATTTTTATAGAATTGCATTTTTTTTATTTTGCAGATACACAATAACTATCACAATATTTTGACACAGATGAAATAACAATAGTCTTTTTTTTTCAAAGAGTACAACAAGTTTAATTATTTTTGTTCAACATTTTAAATGCAGCAATGCATCAAACCCAGTTAAATAGGTCTAATTATGCTCTATTTGTAATATAGCATGCAGCTGGTCAGGGTTTTGTGTACTGACGATACCAACAATATGACTTTCAGAACATGTACTGGGACATCATTTTTCATGATAAGGATAAATATTGTTATATCTGCCCAAACTATGTCAGACTCTCTGGAATAATGTTAAAATAAACCACTACAACATGCTGAAATACTGATACCAAGATTACTTCAGCTCTAATCTGCAGGCCACCTAGTGGTCCATTCCACTAGCAGAGTAAACATGGACACTGTTGGCTCTGTGTGTGAAATGTTGTGGTGCTGTATTGAGCTGTAGATAAGTAGATAGTAAAACTAGCATTATACAGATAAACATTATGTACAACTGCCACAATAAAAAAAGCATTTCAACCCAACAAAAACACACTTCTGAATGCTAAGGTGCCTCTGCTCACCTACAAAAAATGAAAATTCAGCTTGCTACAGTGAAAAAAGGGCTAAACAATTATCTGACCTTACTAATCTGGTAGCATTGTTATGTGACCTTGCTGAAACATTTGTTTTTCCATTGTTGCCATAGTAGCTTCTCTAAACATCTGATTGAAAACATTATGCAGTCAGCAGGGATGACAAGCAGTACTCTGGACTTTACCATCTGTTCTCATGTAACACATTTCATTCAGCTCCTTAAATCACTACAAAGGACTTTCTGGGCTAAACCTGGACGGTTAGAAAGGAGTAAAAATCTCTGAACCTATGTTTCTTTACTTACTGAGAGCGGCATCAATGAAGAGAGGAGCAGACTCCTGAGACTCCTCACTCAGGCCATAGGCATTCACTGCCTGGACACGGAAAATATATGTTTCACCAGCAGTCAGGCCGTGGACCACAAACCTGTCCCGACAGAGGCAGGGTTAATGTTGAGTTCCAAAGACACCTGAGCCTTCAGCCATTAAAAACCCACAAAGGCTGGTACAGTAAAAAAATAGGCTTTGACTCGATTTCAAATCTCCTAATACGATGATCATAGTACCTGGTGTGCTTGTAGGGTCTGTGATTACAGGGGATCCAGGCTTTAGAGCCAACAACAGAGCAGTCCACATAGTAGCCCATAAGGTTGTTTGGGTTTTTGGGGGCATTCCACTGCACAAATGCAGAGGTTTTGGTGTTCCTGGAAGCTATAACCTGACCCGGAGCCGTGGGAACTCCTGCACAAAACCAAGACTTTCTTCAATATTTAAACAAATTCTAGAAAAAAGTGTCAACAAACATTTTTACTTTGATGTTGGTGTTTTTTAAATTGTTCATAATAATTTCTTCACCCTACATTGCTTGACTTACCTTTCACTCCCCCCCAAAAAAACGATACATGGCATGTTGAATCTTGTGCAGGTTTTAAAGCACAGCAATAATTTGCTATCAAAGATAAGATTTCTGGGGGGCTTATAGTAAAAGTTAAAACTGTGACTGTGAATATTTGTGTTTTGTCCTCATGCTGTAAAGGAATTCTGTGCAACAAAACATAATATTAGTTTAATTACTATGTGGTCACTCCATGTGGTCACAGGTGACTAGGTGCGGTCAGGTGTGGAGTGAGTAATGCTCTAGTGCTCTGATGCTCTTCCACCCCACAACCAAAGAGTAATCCCAGTGATGATGTTATTGTAATTTATACATGATCCATACATACCAATGCTTGGGATAGCGTCTGGAAAATATGAAATGCTGCATGTTTATCAAAGAAGCTTTCGAAGTTTCAGTACACCATGTTTTACGATCTTTTACAAAGCAGTCTGAGTTTATTTAGGATCTCAAGATTAGTTAAACATGGCTGGGTTTTCTGGATTCTCCTGATTTCCATGTTGTTAGAGTACGCAGAGTTTTTTGCCCACCAAGGCAGTGTTATTTACACATTTAGTGCAATTAAAAGAAAACCTGCTTACCATAAGGATCCACTTTCTGGATCAGACCTGAGGGCTCTGATGGCTCGCTCGGGCCGTACTTGTTGACTGAGATTACGCGGAAACGGCATGCTTTGTTGTCCTCCAGGTCATAAAAGGTGTGCCGGGGTGAGCGAATCTGCACACCGGTGTTGACTCTCCGCCACAAATTACTGTCACCCTCCGACTGAGAAACAGGCCGGGACAGCCAGAGTGAAGAGTAAGTTAGGAAAAAGGAGGATCATTCCTGCAAGGTCTCAGCCCTCCAAACCACTTCAACCACACTATGTTCTAGATTAGATAAATAAAATGAATTATAAACTAATTATAACTGACTCAAGTCAGTTTCTAAATGAGTTTTGATGGCAAACGTGGGGCATACTGTTCTTCCCCAAAGCATCATAGTGTCAAGATCACATAATTTGTCAAAGATTTAAAGGTGGTAGCCTACAGGATCTTCCATCTCATGATAATCTATTAGGAGACTCAGGATACACAAATTAGTATTTTTTTATTTTCGTTCAGTGAAATACACTCACTGGCCACCTTTGTCAGCTCCACTTGTGTAGTTCATGTTTTTCTCGGGTTAATTTGCTATCCCCATTTCTTAGTGGTCAGAAGCGTCACAGGACCACCACTGAGCAAGTACTATTTAGGAGGTCAACAGTTTTCAAAATTGCAGTGATAGTGACACCAAGTTTGGGTTTGTGACATTGCATCGTTTTTATTTGGTTGTTGGTTTCACATTGCATCAGCTAAAGTGTACCAAATTAGACATGTGGGTTCTGGATCCGAAATTTTGCACGTATACTCGACTTGTATAACAACCAAAATGGAATAAACCTTATTTGATATCTGTGATATATATGTGTTTTATAAAGTGACTAGTGAAAATTACAAACTTAAAAAGTTTTGGTGTTAATGGAACATGGTGAAGTCCTTGTATCCCATGAAAATGGTCTGATCCATAAACACCTATGTGTATATATTGTAGTATATAACCATTGCAATGTGACACCCATCCAAATGAAAAGTGGTACAATAACACAGACTCTGGGGACAGTGTATAAAGAAAGGCTAACAAATTTATCTGACAAACAGATGGACGGCAATCTGTAACTGTATGACTACAAAGTGCACCTATATGGTAAGTGCACAAAAAGTGTACACTATATAGCCAAAAGTATGTGGACAAACTTCTTATTTAATACATCTTGGTGTTTTAGCCACAACCATTGATTGTTAAAGCACACATCCATGTAATCTCCACAGAGAAATTCTGACAGCACAGTGGGAATCATACTGAAGAGCACTGTGACTTTCAGCATGGCACTGCCGCCACTAGACACTAGAGCAGTGATGAATCGTGTTTCACTGCTTGGCAGCCTGATGAATAAATTTGAATTTGAAGGATGCCAGGAGAACGCTACCTATGCAAAGCTCTATTAGTAAAGTTTGGTGGAGGAGGGATAATTGTCTGGGCTGTTTTTCAGGGGCTCTATGTTTATGCCGCAGCACACAAAGATAACTATATCCTTCCAACTTTGTGGCAACTGTTTGGAGAGGGCATTTGTGCCCATGTACACAAAGCAAGGCCATAAACACCTGGTTTAAGGTTGAAATGCCAGTGATTCCAAATAGGCACAGGTTTCTACAGACCCAATCCAAAATCTTGTGGAAAACCTTACCAAAAGAGTGGAAGTTGTTATAGCTGCGAGGGGAGGGCCAACTCTGTATTAATGCTCATGGTTTAAAAATGGGATGTTCAACAACCTCATATAGATGTAAATATCAGGTGTCCTACACATACTTTTGGCTATTTAGTGTACCTAAAGTGTCCAATGAGTGCACATTATATACTCCACTCTTATAATGTAGCAAACTAGGAAAGTAAAATGTCTAATGCACACACGTAAGCCCCACACACCTTCTCAATGAGGTACCACAGTGGTGCCCGTCCACGGAGGCTGGGCGGTTTCCAGCCCAAAACGACATATGTTCGATTTATTTCTGTAGCATGCACTTCAGTTGGAGGCTCCGGCAATGTAACATACACTACATAGGACACATCAGGGATTTATTTAACAAAAATAAAACTTCATTTTACACACATCTTTTTCTGCAATATCTACATTTCTATGTGACAAGGTGAACAATTAGTAAAAAATAACTATTAAATAAGTAAATTTTATGCTACCATTAAATAGAAAACACTCAATTTCTATATGAGACAAAGCCGCACAGCAGATGTGCAGCATAAGCATTTAATTCTGAAAAACTAAACCGAAAGAATATGACTGCAAAGATAATGGTGAAACTTACATTTCAATGTAATTTGACATACTTTAAGAATCAATGAATAAAACCAAAGTATGAAAGTATACCGTTGCTGTCCAAGGAAAACCATTTATCTCCTTTTTTGGCAATTATTAGTTTTCTGTATTGTATGAATGCAGCAGTTTCCAATTACATTATATGAAAATTTCAAAATAACTTGTAAAATTCTAGTTCTATTCACTTCAATTTAAAGGAAAGTAAGTTTTGTCCTCTCCTGTAAAGTTACCATTTTAGAGATGTATATATGATACATATATATATAGAGGACGATATATGAAACGGACGATATCAGTAAACGTTCACCTTGCCACAGTCTAAAAGTTTAAAAATAGGTAGCCATGTGATTAGACAGTAACACAATTTTAGAAAAGCATTAATGATAAGGATTAGGGTTTAAGAAAGTGACATTTGTTTAGAACATTTGGTAGTCTTTATAGTAGGAACGTTGTTAGTTAGTAAATCTGATGTTTAGCTGTGAAAAAGAACTACATTACAATCGTTAGACCAGCCAAGACCTACTGATAAAAGTGCACCTTTATTTGCGGAAATCTTTTCTTCAAATGCTTCTTTGATAAGTGAGAAGATAATATTAGGTAGAAATAGATCACAGAAGGCCTTTGGATTCAGTGAAACAATATATGTGAACAAATATATGTGATTTTAACAATGTATGTGATTTTGATAATAAGCATGCATTTAATCAGTTTATTGTTTAATTAACATAATAAGGAAGAGACGTGCTGCTATAATACAGTGGTTTATAGATCAGCAGGTACCTGCAGCATGGTTACAATAGGTACTGACTGTTCTTTATACAAACGAGATAAAGAGAGTTAAGTCGATTAATTTAAAACAGTGTTATGTAATCTCATTTGTGTGTTTTAATGTGCATGCGGGTGGGCTATATGAAAAGGAAGCTATGACATTAGTACTTCTATGGGGATGAGTTAGTTGGCATCATTAGCACAAAGTACCTCCTTGCAGTTCCTCCTGTCGAACCACAATATCATATTTCCCCTCGATTTTAATCACTGTTGCAACAACAAACATAGTCTGTAACATTTCCATGTATCTGTATACTGTAGAAGCAGTATTGTAATATATATATATATAGCTACTGCATATACACCAGCCACTTCATTAGGTACACCTCATTGTATCTTCATTGATTGTTCATTTTACTCTACCATGTTTTCAACCTACGTACTCTATATATGCACTTTGTAGTTCTACAATTACAGACTGCAGTCCATCTGTTTTTCTGCATACTTTATTGCCCTTTAACCCTGTTCTACAATGGTCAAGACCCCACACAGGACCACCACAGAGCATGTGTGGTAGATTACTCTCAGCACTGCAGTGATGTTGACTGGTGGTGTGTTAGTGTGTGTTCTGCTAGTAAGAGTGGATCAGATAGAGCAGTGCTGCTGTAGTTTTTAAACACTGTGTCTCTTACTGTCCACTCTATTAGTTTTAAAAGCCTCAATGTTTCTAATGGACTGAGAATAATTTACCAACCAAAATTATCCAGTGTCCTTTAGGCAGCATCCAGTGGGCAGCGTCCTGTGACCACTGATAAAGGACTAGAGGATGTCTGACACAAGCTATGCGGCAACAAATGAGCTACTCTGACTTTATATCTACAAGGTAAAAAGAACAGTACACAAAACATGCCACTACCATGTCAGGGTCACTGCAGTGCTGAGGGGGTCCTGACTATTGAAGATTGTAGAACTAAAGTGCTCCTGTATGGTTAGTGGAAGAGTATGGAAACAAGGAGGTGTACCTAATAAAGTGTCCAGCGGGTGTGTAAATGCAAATTATATTTTTCAGCATGCGCATACAAATATGACATGATGGATATATAAAAATATATAATAAAAAAAATGGTATTGCTGATTTACACAAGATATACTACCACACAATCAATGGACTGATTGTTATATCTTATAATTTATAACAAACACTACAAAAATGGATTTATTAGACCATTCCAGTCTTTGGATTGTTGTTTGCACAGAATAGCAAGTGATGGCTCTGCCTTCCAACCAGCAGAATGAGGTTTGATTCTCTGCACCAGTGTGCAGCTAATAATCTGCCAATAAACATCCCTACAAGACCCTTAATGCTAGATTTGCTTAATTCTGTAACTTGGTTAAAATGGAAGCTGTTTCAGACAAGAGAGTATACTGAATGCTGTAATATAGGCTGCATGTTTTCTGAATAATTGAAATGTTACTGCCAGACAAACACAGGATGAACCAGCAAATCACTGGTTAAGTAAGTGACTGCATAAGCAGCTGCTGAGAAAATTCATATCATATCATGTTGCCTTAATATTTAATGACTATGGAAATCTACTGTATCCTCTGAGAAAATAGCAAATCATAATGTATCAATATACAGTACTGTGCAAAAGGTTTTAGGCACATATATTTAAAAAGCTATTTTTTCAGATTGTATGCTTTTATTTGCTCAACACAACAATTAGAATCAATACAGTAAGAAGTGGTTTTACATATGTCAGTGTGTTTATTTAACCCTTTTCAGGCTTTTCCTTGTGGAAACAAACCAGTATTAGTTTTAGTTATCGCCTAATAGCTGCTTTGACTACTCAGTCATTCATTTTTACAATATGACTGTGTTTCAGTCCTTCCCAAACAGCGTTGTGGGGTGGATAAATTAAGAATGGGT
Organism: Megaleporinus macrocephalus; assembly: GCA_021613375.1. Taxonomy (NCBI): domain Eukaryota; kingdom Metazoa; phylum Chordata; class Actinopteri; order Characiformes; family Anostomidae; genus Megaleporinus; species Megaleporinus macrocephalus. The sequence continues at coordinate 30,942,922 of CM038721.1, forward strand.
CAAATGAGAGGTGTGTTGCTGAGCCATACCTTCCACATCGCTTTCCACCTCTGCAGCAATCACTCCAGAAGACATCCTGGAGGGCCGGCTGATGCCTGCGCTGTTCACAGCTCGGACCCGGAAATGATAGGAAGCCCCCTCAGTGAGTCCATGCACGGGGAGTTTGCAAATTTTAACTGGAGAGTCATTGCACTGGACCCAGTCCTTAGTTCCAGACTTGCGCCTAGAGGGGATAATATTTTTTTCCAATTCCAATCACTCCTTTCATAATGAAATCTTCACACAATGTACGGGGCTGGTGTTTACAAATGGTGTAAATAAAAATAAGAGTTTTTCTTATGACAGCAATAATATGTACTTAGAGCAGCCCTTGGCATTGTACAATGCTGCTTGTTTAATTGGCAGGGGGTCGGACTGCAATCGAAGGTCTTTGGATTAGTAGGAGGGTGCTAACCTGTCCACAAAGTAACCAGTGATGACAGGCTCACTGGTGGTGTTGGGAGGTTTCCAGGAGACCAGGACGTAATCCTTATTGACATCAGAGACTGTGACATCCATGGGAGCTCCTGTGGCCCCAGCCACTGACGGAGCTGCATCTGTTGAACACGTGGGGCACACAAATGCATACTTTGCAGTTAATGCAGACTCTACAGACCAAGCAGCACAAATAAGACTGTGCTATTGGATTGGGATTACCAAAAAAATATAAAACAAAATATGATCTTCTGTTTGAGTTCTTAAACTGCAGAGCACTGAGAGTAATTTTCATTATTTATTACATCTGAACTGACAATCAATTCAAACATTTTATGTCTTCCAGCCTTATTATTTCTCTTCAACATAAAACAAAGTATGTATGAATTTGATAGGTATAGTAAAAATGCACGTCTTTAACAAACCTTTGACAAACAAGTAAGCACTGTGCTCAGTGGTTCCATCCTTGGTCCAGATGCGGAGGGTGTACAGACCCTCATCATCCTTGTTCAGATGAGGAAGAGTGAGCTTGGCAACACCACTGCCAACAGACATCTCGGCCCATCTGGACGGCTTCAGCAGTGTATCTACATACACACATTCTACATCAGCACTTTCTCTTACAGGATGTGAAGCACAATTATACAAAGTTACAGAAAGTTCAACCCAGTCAAATACATGACATCAGCCTCGTACCATCTCTGTACCACATAACCTCTGGAGGCAGGTTAGGAAGGTCAGGCACCACAACCATGGTAGCCACCAGGGTCAGTGATTCGCCCTCAGTGCCAAATGTCACTCCAAATCTATCCAGTAGGGTCACCTCCAGCTTGCTACGATGGATACCACTCAGCAAGGGCACTACAAGGAAGCAAGTACATATATATATATATACATTATGTTTCTACAATTTACTTTCTTCTTCATACTCTTAAGAAGCCCGTATTGCCATTGGCTTGCTTATTGGAAGCCTGGACCACAAGATTCCTTTGACAATGTTCATAGCAAAGCTGTTATGCAACAATGTTAAACAATATTAATAGCATTGTTTCTCACTTTCATAACCAAAGCAGCATTACCATCTAAGCAATTCATTCAATCAAGCTGTAATTATGATGTGCTTATTAATTTACATGGTACATGACGTTTGATGTGCCTCTTTATGAGTTTTAACAGAATGTACTGTCCCTGCTGAGGAAAACACTTGGCGTCTGCTGTAACCATCACATAGTTTCCAGGGCTTATGAAGCTACTGTGACTGAGACAGAGGTTGTTATTCTTGGTTTATGATCTCCAGAAAGGTCCTTTGGAAACTGAGCCCTAGACAAAGGCTTTCACCCCTGTCTCACCTTGGCCTGGAAGATGAGCGCTCTCTCCTGTTCCGACTGGTCCTGAAAGAAATAACGACCCAAGTTAGGACAAACGGTGCCAGGTCATCAAATGTGGCTCAACATAAAGAGGATGGCAAGAACATAAACCTACTTCTCACACACACGGTGGCTTTAGAGGTGACTTTTCCCTCAGGGTTGGTAGCCACAGCGCTGTACACACCCGAATCTGTTACTGAGCACCTAAGGAGGAACAGATTAAATACCTGTTAAATTCCTAATAATTACTAACAATGCACAACATATGACACAAACAGGGTGTTATACAGTAATAAAAAAAGAATATTTTTTTTAATTTAATTAATTAAAATGTTGTCTTTGTACTTGCATTTGATTTTCGAATCATTGCATTCTGTTTTTATGACATGATTGACCATCTGTAAAATCACAATCTACAAAGTTGTCCATACTAGCAAAGGAAAACCTGCAGTGAGAATGGTGCTGGCAGTAAATCAATGGTGTATATTTGCTCTTGACATTGGTGGGGACGTCTACACCACCCCCATCCATTCATAATTTGATTCTTGAATTATATATAATTTTAATGAATGTTAACCTAATGACCAACAAAGAAGTAGTTTAGACTTCAGTACACTTCAGCCCTAGTCCTGGATCCTCATTATTGGTGGGGACAATTCAATAACACGTTACTTCCGTCCATGCTAATTCTACGCCCTCGCAGTAAATTAAGAGTCAGAATCATTAGGTTAAGGAATGATTAAAGATGTTGCTGAGAAACGTGAGGCACTTGACACACCACACTGAAAACTCTGTGATGCCAGTTCAGTTTTGAATGAAAAATATTTCAAAGTTCTCCTTTTTTATGCTACTGAATAAGTTCAAATATACAAATGTAATGCTCTATTGGAGAGATGACTCACCAAGAAATGTTACAGCAAGCCTCAAACCAAAAACTGAATCTCATTGGTTGTCATTTAAGAGCGCAAACACTATGAAAAACAAGTTAATCCAAGTATCTTTTTTGGTTGCATATGAACTGTGCACATGAGGTTAAGCTCAATGCATCAACTATTTTTTTCACTAGACTAAGCTTTTGCAAACAGTCAAATATCATCAGAAAATTAACTGAAAGTAAAAAAAAATATGATGTAATATATTTTATTGATTTTTAAATTATAAAACCATGAAATCAAATAATTGAAATGCTCATGTTTGGAAGATAATCAAAATGTTACCATTCTATTTAAAACATACTGGAGCATATGGTATACTCATTCAGGTCATTGAGACATTTAAGAGATTTCCTTATAGCCCTTCTTTTTAGATATCACTGAACTTATAACTGGCAAAGTAATGACCACCTGCTTGAGATGAAACCCTTTTTTCCCTAAAAGCCTAAAAGCCAGGTCATGTGTTCTCTTTTATGTCTGTATAATCTCTTCCTTGAGCAAGTGAGTCATTTCCGTCACAACACAGAGGATAAGACCGCAAATCGCCTTCCATAATCCTCACACCTCTTCTACAGTGTGTTGCCTAGGTGCAAGAGGAAAACACAGTACAGAACACGATCTTCCAGTCCTGAAGCACATTGGACTGAGAGAGAGATCTAAGAAATGCAGTGCTGGTCTTGAAGGAGAGGCCAGGGAGTGAGAATAGAAGGAAGAAATGTGACCTTCAGCCTGCATGAACTATTTTAAAAGCCTCTCAAGTACCTTGAGACCAAAAACGAACATTCCCTCATGTACTGGACAGCTCTTCCTACACTTTCCACTCGCCCTGACTCTTTCGAAAAAAGGTTTGGAGGAACAAAAATAGTGTCTTTTAAACTGAATGAGCTCTGATTGGTTTTTAGAGCTTTATGGAAAGTGACCTGGATGGTGGGACTTTCTTGCTACTGTAATGGTAGTGGTGGTGGGACTCAGATGGCAGGCATTCCAGCATCAGATGACACAGAGCTCAGCAGTACGGCACGAACAGCTGAGGCGTCTTGGAGACGAGGGGCAGGCCCTTTCCGAGCCCAAATAAGAAACTCTCACTGCCACCAGGACGGCATTTACTCTCACTGACTATGGGTGCGTACTGTTCTCGTGCTAAGATGTGTTTTGTACCATGAGTGTACAATCATCACCATGTGCTGTGGTAACAACGCAGAGTACCAAACTAAGAAATGGTCATTAAACATTTGGTGTGAGTTATACTAACAGCTGTAAATGATTTCATGTGATCTAACTCACCATGTTGGTCAATAGGAGATCAAACTTTGGCAATAGCCATTGTACTCAACAATAGATGTTAATGAACATGATGATGAATGTAGAACTAGCAGGTGTGAGTTCCACTAATGGTTGAGAGTAACCTCATGTGATTTAACCTTGTGAAGATCATTTTAAGCATTGCCATGAGTGCCATTTTAGTCAGCAGGGTGTTTTTATGAACATGATCAATGTTATCATTATTAAAATCATTATCAAATGGGAATTGAAGGTCATCTGAGAGTGAATTCAGATATTTGGCACTGATGCCTCAGAATGCTTTCATGTGATTTAAATTCACATTTTTGGGATTTGCCATTTTGGTCAATGAATTTCTACTTTGTGAGTGGCAGTAACAGTTGAAAATCATTTTGCCATGTTGGTCAACAGGAAGCAAATTTTAGTAAATACCATTTTGATCAATAACGGGTTTTTAAACATAACGCTGGTAGTTGTTAATGGGGAGCATTTTAAATGACTTCAGAGTTACTTAGTTACCTAAACATTCATACCTGCTAATGATCAGACCGTGAACTCCATATTTTTTCTCAATCTTATACTTTCCAGGGGCACTCAAGGGGTCAATGGGAACATTGTTCTTATACCTGCAAATGTATAAAAGAAATAGTATCACTGCGATTAATGTGCATCAGAAGTGTTCTTGACAAAGTAAAATTACAGCATGACTGTCTTGCAATTGAAAAAGCAACTTAGGGTTATGACATCATGTTTAAGAAAGAGTGATGCAAAGAAATTAAGCTCGAACCATTTGACTATGGGGGTGGGGGAGCCGGCCACAGTGCAGAACAGTTTAACTGGAGTCTTCTCCCACACAGTGTGGGACCTCAGTCCCACCAGAAACTCTGGGACTTTGGGCGTGTCAGTCTGATACTCCCTCCTCACCGACATCTTCTCCCTCGCCTGTAAAGGCACATGGGGGGTTAAGCAGCTTATGCAGTATAAATACAATTAGCATGAAAGCATGGATGAACATTGTTTATTTAAAAGGTCAAACAGTTATTAATTATAGCATAAGACAGAACATTATGTATGATTAACCCTTGAATTAGCCATCAATTCCAAGTTAGTTGAAGTTTACACAGATTTACACGAATCTGACTGTGTAAACCAGCTACCTTTGACTTTAACGAGAGTTGTGTTGATGTAATATTATTTATTATTAATACATTATTCATGATTATTAATGTGCAGCCAGTTGGCACATTTGAAAAATGTAAATCTATTATGAAGGTGTAGACAGAGCAGAGTAGGACGTCCTGGGATGTTCAAGTGTAGGTTGGTATTTAGTATAGAATGTAAAGAATGGATCTGAAGAACGTGGTTCTCACCTCTCTTGTAATCTCAATGTTCTCCACTTGTTCATGAGTGGCCACCTTCATCCTGTGCAGCTCCTGCTGCAGGGTATTCAGGTCTCTTCCAAAATGAGCAGCCATGCGTTGATACTCCTGCATACCTTCAGGCTCCCTACACGGCACATGTAAAAACATTCAGGTGGTGTGAATATGGACGCTGTAATTTTACTTTTGAGTACATTCAGGTCTTTTCTTCACCACACAGAAAAAAAGAATTTCATCATTTCAACATTTGTGAAGACCAGAATCTGATGCATTCTTCTCTTCAGAAGACTGATAGCAATGCCTGTCTCAGTCATTACATAATCACCAGACACCTTTAGAGGGCAGTGGTGAGCAAAGTTTGTTTATTTGAGCTAAAGCTGTTGTCAGTTGGGAGCTTCTAGATATCGACAGATAGGAATCCAGATAGCTAATCAGTCAATTAGACCACTTTAGGTTCGTGTTTTAATGAGACAAAGAAATGCAATGTAATTGTTAATCTCAATTATTTATATGGTAAATAATCTGCTGGCTAATCTTCTGTGATTGTGACAGGCCTACTGACAGTATCTCAGTGTCAATTCATATATCTGTTCAAACAGCATTCAAGTTTAAAATAACTTATTAATACTGACATAAAAAGGCAACACTGGCCAAATTTATTTGTGACTGGAAGTTAGAACCTTCCAATGCAGAAGGCCTATCAATTTCACCTACACTGGATGGGGATACTGATTCAGGTACTCCCTTACATATCTTAAAATAGCTCACTGAACGGTAGTGGTTACGTCGGCTCACAGAGTCTCACCTCTGCCTGAAAGCTGGCACCTTATAGGCTGGTTCCGCCATAGCCTGAGTGGCCTCAACCTTCTCCTTCTTCACTGACTTCGCTGAGCTTGATTTTCTGTCCAATGACAAAAATAAAAAAAGTCAGAAACAAACACGCATAATGCATTGCACCACATTAGCGAACTGTTTAAGCAGCTGCATGTGGACAAGTTGTCTTTAAAGCAGCTTTTATTACAGCCATCATTGAGCACTGATATGTGCTAGTGAAGCACTGTTCTACTGAAGACACTGAAGATTAAAAAGTGCTTGTTTTTTGTAACTTATAATGATGTCATTCCCTGGACAGACAGGTTATAAACCTAGATATACACCTATGTTCTAGTGTCTAGCGTCCATTAGTGCAAAATCAATTAACTTAGAAATAAGAAAGAGTTCTGAAATATAAAGTACTTTTGATTGCAATCTGTTTCAACTGCCCAACTGCCTCAATGCTAAACCAAAATCAAGAATGTTGCTTATTGTCTGTTGTGCTCTGTGATTCTGGGGAATAAAGATCCAAGATGATAAAAAATTAAATAATAAAAAGTTAAATGTCTCCTGTGCCATTTGACCACTACTCATAAAACATGATTTGTTATGCTACCACTGCTGGAAAGGATATCAGAGATAGTCTTGCGTTTACTTACGTGCTAGTACTGAAAAAAAGCTGGCCACACAGTCACTATTAAGCAGGCAGCCAATTTGCAGCATTAGTTTAAAGCATAGACTAGAATGGCTGGTCAGCAGCAAAACCAGCAGGTGTAGTGTTTTGGATTGTGGTAGGCTAGTCAGGGGCAATGGAAGTTAATATGATGCTCACCAGCAAAACCAGTATATGTTGTGTTTTGGATGCTAGTCAACTAGCATGGCTTGAGGACTGACTTAAATAGCACTAGACCAGCATAATCCACTGGTGTTGTTTTTTCATTTCCGCAGGGTACTTATTGTATCTGTACACACAGTTCCTTTAAGATGAACTTTAGCTTCTCTGGCTTCTGGGGCAGTATTCGGTGTCACCACTGAATGGTTCTTCTTATGCATCACAGCACTGAAGACTTGAAATCTTTATAAAAAGCATGAAGCATATAAAGCCTTCTCTACAACAAGAGCCAGCAAGCTCACAGTCACTTGCTTATAGCATTAGTGAAAGCCAGAGCCGCAGGAGGTTCGTGGTTGGGCCCACTGGCCTCCCAAAACATCTGCCAAGTTGGTGCGCTGCCTATCGGCACACTCTGGAGCATTCAGCCACACCCACATAATGTCCTGTACCTTGACGAGATGTGCTGGACAACATGTTTGGAGCTGTGATATTCCTGGCTGACTCGTTTTTGTGTCTGTTGATAGACTTGCATTGCCTCCGTAGGCATGTTGGGAAAACTTCAAAAGATACCCAAAGGTCACACCATGGATCATTTTGTTGAGGGTAACATGTACATGTACAGTAAACACGGATAGACACAAACTAAGACATATTGGTTAACACCAATGCTTTTACATGATAATTATCAAACAGTTGGTAAAGCTTTAACAGATTTTTAATGAACTCATGAAACATGATGCAATACTAATAAGAACACTCAATAATGGTGCAGAAAAACTTCACTTTTCTTGGGTATCTGTAAGTTAAGTGTCATTAAAAGGATATTTTTACAACAGAAAAGTTCCCAGCCCATAGATATCAAGTGTCCAGCCCACCCGAGGGAAATGTAATGACCCAGTAGCAGAGGTGTAAGAAAAAGTGAATTCCCAAGACTTGTGAACTCCAGAAATAGATTAAACTCCTAGAATTGTCATTTCTTGTAAATGTACATGTTTTTATCCTCACAGAAAGGAAGAAAAGGTTGAAATTATAAAAAAATAAGCAGGACTGGAAACAATAACAGAATAGATTTTGGGAACCACGGCGACTCCCCAAAGCAGAGTAGCCAACTTCTCCATACAGATCAGCATCCTGGTTAAATAAGGTGCTAAGGGAAGCGCTTATCTAGTACCAATTACAGACATAACATTTTTTCATGCCATCTTTACCACAGAAAACTAAACATTTTTTCGTTTCTCGAAGCCCTACTTTAAAATAGCTACCAAAACCTCATGTCCAGTGACTCAGAGAGGTGAATTAAGCAGGTATGCTGACTGAATAATGAATATAAACTGCGACTTACCCCAAGAGAAATGAACAGCGCTGAGCGTTGGAAGACCAGCCCGAGAGCACTTGGAGGGCTCTTGCTGATGGTCACAAAAATAATGCCCTCACTCAGGGAATGCCTTCTCACGCTTCCATCCCATGTATGGATACCCTTAAGACTATATATAGCATTTACCTCAGTTTTCCCAACTCATTTTGCTCAGTTTGCAAAGGGATGAGAGGAATCGGCGGTGGGCTGATTGAAGGAAGATGAACTTTTTAAATTATTTTTTACATTTTTATTTATTTTTTTGTAGAAGCAGAGCAGAAGCTGAAAACAGGATTTTGAGATTTATGGATAATGATGACAGTAAGGTGAGGTTAATGTATTACATGTAGCCTATAAGAAATCTCTCACAGGTTTCTGATAGTAAACAGTTTCTGAAATCTGTTACATGGTCACTCCCTGTAAGACTTTTAATTACAATTACACAACAATATCAGAAGAAAATACAATAAATATAAAAGAGTACTACTGGAAATATTAAGACTCATTGTTTTGTTTTTTCAAATAAATAAAAATAATCTCCTGGGACTGCTTCTTAACCTAAAGTCCTTTTAGGGTTCCTTTGATTTAGCCTCCCTTCTGCAACAGCTGCCAAAGACTATTTTTAACACAAGATAAAAGTTTCAGACACTCACTGGCTCTGATATGCCTACTTACAGTACAGTTCTACCTGAATTATAAACAATGTCTATGAAAAAACAACAAACAAACAAATAAATTACTTAATTAATAATAATATCTAGTGCGTTTATATTCCATATCACAGCAAAAAGAATTATCTGCACATCAGGAAAAATGGTGGTTATCTTTGCTTGCCATCGATGTGAAAATCATACAGGAGAAAATAGGAATGGCAAAGCTGCAGCATTAGGCATGTTATTAGAAATATGTCCAATTGAATGACTTATTAATTATTTCCAAATATAATCATCTGTGTTTTGCATAATATGTAAAAGTCTTCACATTACTCGGCCTGATTTAATCCCTTGGTACAGCCACAGGGCAGTTTCTGAATTTAGTCTTGGACTGAACAGTTATGTGGTTAATCATTTACATTGATATAATTGGTTTGGGACAACAGGGTGAACAAAACAGCCCTATGAGTTCACTGACATGCTGAAGAGGAAACCTAAAGTCTGGCCTTTTCATTAAATTAGTAGTAGACTTCCGCCCTCTAGTGGTTGACCATACAATTAAAGGGCAAATCCAACGATTTTTCAAACTGTATGCATACCCTGCTATTAAAAACAGCATAGACCAGCATGAATTTCATGCTAAACAGGTTTATACTGGTTATGCTGGTTTGGTGCTGGTTTAGCTGATCACCCAGCAACAATAAGCTGGTTCAATCAAAACACAACATACACTCCCAGAGCACTATCCCCACCAACTGCTTTAGAATTGGTGAGCTTTCTTGCATGAACCTCACACCTTAGTTCCTGTCTCAACATTTCTTTTGGATTAAGATCTGGACTTTCTGCTTTAATCATTATAGTAGACTAACTATTGTTTTCAGGGCTGTTGTCTTTCTGCAGGACCCACCTTGTGTTGAGATTCAAGTCAGATGTATTCCATAACATTTTTTAGTAAAATTTGGTAATCAAGAATTCATAGCTCCATTAGAAGATGGTAAGTGGTTCTGGTCCAACAGCAACAAAACTGATACTGCCACCACCATGTTTCAAAGTCAGGATGAGGTTTTATGCTGGAATGCTGTTTGGTTTTGCAAAACATTTAAGCCATAAAAAGATTATCTTTACCTTATCTTCCACATAACATTATTTCAAGAGTCTGCTGGCTCATCCAGATAGTCTTTAGGATGGTAAGTCTTTTTAGCTGGTGTGCATTGAATTCCTCTACGCTACCATTCGATACTATTTATGTTGAGTAGTGCAGTTGTGGGCTCCAGGTTAGGAAACCAGCCTTGTGTCCAGAAGGTCACTGGTGTGATCCTTGAGAAAGACAGCTAACCCCCAACGGCTCCCCAGGAGGGTTGGATAGGGCTGCCCCCTCCTGTGTGTCCACAAAAGTGGCAAATAATTCTAATTCCAAATTCAATGTTTGCCTGACTTAAGTCTCATAAACAGACATTAACCAGCAGCCTGCCGACCCTTAGATTCAGCTCCCATGGTGTTTAAACTCGCTAGCGCAAACTCTGCTCAAAACATATAAAAAAATCCAAAACATTTCGTACATTTCGTAACTTCTTGTGAGGTTGCTTAGAGGCATTTACTGTTTCAGACATCTGGGTCCCATCACCAAAACTGTAAACAAATGACTTAGTAAATTGCTGAAGGATGATGCATGTCATATCAAACCACTCTGAATGATGCTGTTTACATGTTAACGATTTAATTATAATTTAAAATTAAACTGGTGGAAATCCCCTTTAAAAACACCACACAACAAAGAGACCTCACATCACGATGACAGCGTTTTATTGAGTGGTGGTCAGTGGCAAACTGGATCAAAGTTAAACCAAAGACAAACTAAAAGGAGATTCTCTTTTATTACAATTTTTTTTGATCCAGGAAAACGAAAATCTGAACAGGCAATCCTTTTACCATGAAACTATTTTAGAAGACTCTTTGGTTTACATATCTAAAAGGAGGGAAAAAAAACAAAATCACAACAGCATAAAACCGTAAAAGATATTTACAGAAATCACACACACACACACAGCACCCAGCGCCGTGCCTCTGGAGTGCTGTTTAAAATGCATATCTTCTCAAAAACACAAGACACCCTCCCATTGTGCTTGAACAATTCAAAAGCAGTTAGTGGGAAAACAGCTCTTTAAAGTGCTTTACATATCAGTAGTTTGAGTGCAAAGAACAGGAGAGGTAAACTCCATTTTCAGCTCACTTCTGCTCAGCTCACATTAACGCCCTGTTAGGACAGCCTCTCCATTCGTTTATCTTGTGATGTATAGCAATGAGACATTCAGTGTACTGTAAATATTAGTCTAAAAGTTGCTATAGATTACTTACAGCAACATGCAGCTGAGCCTTGGTGTGGTAGGTTACACTGTGACCATGTATAATATTCCTGCCGAGTACAATCTGCATGTGGTTATGTATGTTGTGCTTTTGTTTGGATAATTTATGGTAATTGTGATGCACATGGGACCTTGTCACTTACTGGGTGTGTGTATATAAGCAGTGAGTGAAGGTTCGTCTAGTTTGAAGAGTAAAAAATTTGGTTGAGAAGAGCAGCTGTATGGATCTGCAAAACAAGTCGAATCCTATTAGAGTCGTTTAGAGAGGAAAAGTAAACAGTGACTAAGACAGATCCAGCGTCTGTCCGAGTAAGCTGCACAGTAGTTTGAGATCATTATGCAAAAAGTGCACAAATTCAACATTTGATGAATAAACATCCCAATCAAATAAACATCAAGATCTTAATTAGATATTTAAATGAAAACACCAAAGAAATTAAACTGATCCCAGTTAAGCATTAACCAAAAAAAAAAAAAAAAGTGTGGGAAATCAGTGCTAGCTGGAGAAAAGCAGAAGAGAAACCCTGTCAGGCATATAGAAAAAAAATCCAGCGCTGCCTCAGAGTACCCGAAACAACACAAATACTGTAAATACTGCAGCACGATGAATAAATGGTGTTCTTCTCATTAAAACAAACAAACAAACCAAAACATTAAGACAATGTCCATTTAAAAAATAAGACCACCAAGTTTAGGCATCTCTCAAAAACCCTTGGCATTCCTTCATTATATTAATTTGAAAATCAAAACCCGTAAAGCCTGTCAAATTCGGGCTGAGCAGATACTGAGATAATAAATTAACTCCTTTTGTTAGAACACTTGTGTTTGGATGCTGATGTTGTAGAGTGTTGTGCTCACAGCCAAAAGCACAGAAACCTGCTGCTGTTGCTTCTGTTCACCAGCTGCTCGCAGAGTGTTCACTCGTTCTCAGAAATCATGCTGGTATTGTCCGCATCGTCAAAGTTCCGGTGGTAGCGCACGGTGGAGAAGAAGCGGTGCCTGTTCCTCTTATATATGACAAAGACCACCACGGCAGCAAGGCAGAGGATCACGATGACGAAAAAAGCCAAGGCCACTGGAGCACCACTGGATTCTGAAGCATAAGTAGACGCGACCAGTCAGCAAAACAAAATAATGCAATGTATGAAGTTTGTTGTCACTGTATAAAGGGATCCAGAAAAAGGCAATAACTTTAAAGAAGAGGGAAAAATATCATTGAAAGGGCCCATATCGAGGAAGATTTTGACATTGTATGCAAATACTGAGTGTGTTCGAATTCACTTAATGGGTTATTCACTGAGTTTACATGCACTTGAGTAAGCAGAAGATGGGAAAAGCATGGGTCCACATGAGTCAGGCAGTAGCTGGATTTCTGCTTTGTGACCAGTCAATAAATTTGCAGAAGTAAAACTCAAGCTTCATGCCACAGCTTCCTTTTTTTTTTTTTTTTTTTTTTTTTAAACAGTGAGCCACTTCACCAGACATTCATCAAGAAGATAAAGAATAATAACGCTGTTCATAATATTAAGCATGCAGTCAGTTTCAGCATAGCTTTAAAAGTGTTTTGTTGCCATTGTTGCTGCTTTGAATTCACTGTTTCTGTGACGTCACAATAATTAACACATTTACTTTTATACTGGCCTATTCAGCCTAGTTTAAGGAGAGTTACAGCCCAGACTGCTTTTTGAATGAGCCATAAAATATAAAATACTATATATATATATATATATATATATATATATATATATATATATATATATATATATATATATATATATATATATGGGCTCTTTAATATCTTTTTAATACTGCAGTTTAAAAAAGATAATCATAAAATGTTCGCATTCTATAAAAGCTAACAGTTTCACAAGGTTAAAATAGAACAGAATGAATAGGTTAGTGAGAAACTGTGTGTGTCTGAGCTGGTGAAGCTGTGCAGGTCACTCACTGGCAGCAGTTTTGCAGACGACACGGCTGCGGCTGTTAGTGCAGCTGGCGCTGCTCCATGTTCCATTCATTGACACCAAAACTGCACAACCGGACTGAGGCTGAGTGTGTCCCCAGTTAGAGAAGCCCAGCGCACTGCCATCCATCCACCCCTGATCTTCAGCTGAGAATTTTACAGAACTAACATTGATACCTCACAACATCATTTCCTTCAAGCTCATACTATAACAAGGATTTACAGAACTCAACGCTGATCACTTGCTGAGTACGTATTTGAGATGAAAGTCCATTTTAACTGTATATTATCTGTAGATGAATTACTGTTACCTGAGTTGAGAGCCAGCCAGACACGGCTGGTGACGAGGGGGTTTTCAGCGACATGGCGTGTGACAAAATCATTCTCCTCCTTACTTTTTATAGTTAAAAGCTGGGAAGAAGGATCTGGCAAATCATAAAAGACATGTTACAATTAGAATGACTGTTATGCCAAAGGTTGACAGAGACTTGCTGAAGTCATAAGGATTGTTTTAACCCATTTTAAAACTAAGGGTGTACATACATCAGCCTTCAGATTCATTATGACTGTTTTAATTTTTAAAAAAATTAAATAACACAAAAAGGTTTTAGGTGAGGCAAGAAGATAAAACACGGTTTTAATGATTACAGGGCTGCCTCAATAAACAATTTGAATCTGTATTAGTTTTTCTGTATTTGGAAATGTATTTGTTTTATAAAGGCTAATTTGTTCTTAATGTATACCAAGACATAAATACTTACTTAGTTTCTCACAGACAGTCTTGGCATCGTGCATGGTATAGACCGAGTAGTTGTAGTGGTTCATATCGATGGCATAGCAGTGGTTTTCAAACTGGATCCATGCAGCGTTTCCATCACTCTTGGGACAGTTATCGTTGGACTGAGCAGACATCTGAGACCCTGCCACAAAGCAAATACATGGAGTGTATATGTGATATATATATATATATATATATATATATATATATATATATATATATATATATATATATATATATATATATATATATATAAAATTCAATAAAAAACAAATAATGGTCTATGACCTAAATGGTATCTGCTCAGCAGTGGTCCTGCAGTGGCATATTTCAACTGATGCAGTAAGTTTAGGGTGTGTAATGAATTGTGGACCAACAATTTAGGTACACTGTGCACCTACTAAGAATAAGAATATATATTGATGCCTTACTGCTGCTGCTGCTGTAACAAATGGCGCCCTCCAGCTCAGCAACACAGTTAACTGTAGTCCAGTTTCCATCTGTGTCCATATACACACATTTCTCCTCAGATCCAGAGCCTGCCACCTCAAACCCTTGGGGCTGGAAGTGTAATGGTGTTCCATCCGACCACTCGTAGGGCCAACCACTGAACTGAGGGAACAGGCAAGTCACAGTTAGCACCGTTTAATTACACAGTTACACAAACAACTTGCTTTTTATTTATGCTGACAGTAATGTGATGTTAAAACACTGTATCTGCAATACTAAATTCTTAACTTTACACCTCAATACATTATTAAATATTCCAACTAGATAATGGTCATACTGTTTTCTGTACCTTATACCAATATGATAAATGACATAGCCATCTAACGCTGGGCAATGTTGTAATTTCAATATCCTGAGTGTCTAAACATATTATGCTACCAGATAATATTTAAAGAGAACCAATCATGCTCATTTTCAATGTATGCAATTTCATTTTTGGGGTCCATTTTTCCTAAAGCAGGTTATTTTTTCCCCTCACACTGTTACAGAATACACCTGCGTTCACTCTCAGTCCTGTTCCACACCGCAATTCTTACAATGTAATCAGCTCTGTTGTATCACTTTGAGTCAGAGTCAGACCCTGAAAGTCAGGTAGAACAAGCTGGTAGATCCACCTTTGCAAGCTAGACTGGAGCAGGAGAGATTCAGAATGGTACGTATTTACTTATTTAGCTCTACTGGCGTTGTCTGATGGCGTATCAGTCTTTCCGATAGAAAGACAAAAAACTGTGTTACGAGATGACATCACCTTGTAGCACCGAATTGAGCTTTTCAACTTTGCAGACACACTAAAGAAACAAAAAATTTAAAAAGGGAAAAGAAGAAAAAAAACACAAAAAAACCCCCCACAGGTCTCTTTCAGGTTTTCATTATTAACATATATCTCAGTTCTTGAGTACTGCTACACTGTGCTACAAGGAAGACATACAACATATAACTACATAAAAAAAATATTTTAAAAATAACATAAAACAGAATATTGCTGTTTTGTGAACATTATGTCTTTGATATAATTTTCATTATTTATCAGCTGCATTGCTAACTATAGGCTACACATCACTCAGCACTACAAATACAAAAAACCTCAACAAAATATTAAAGCCTAAAACTTCATTACATACATCTTGTCTGGAGAGGCCGATCCAGAGAGGAAATCCGTCTCGTCTGGCAATCAGGGACATGTTTGAGTTCATCGTCTCATTATGAATGCTCACAAGATGGCCACCATCACTACTGCATTCCTCCAGGGCCTGATACCAGTTCAGTTTCTTGGCAATCAAACGGAAACTATAGCCGGGCGGTGCCAGCACATCGACGGGGCTCTTCAGAAACTCCACTTTGGAATCTTCAAATGATACAGACAGACACTACAGTCACTCATTCACTCTATCCTTCCAAGATTAAACAGACACTTGCAAGCTAATGTCTCACCTCGTTCAATCTTGCACACCACGATGGCCCTCTGCTTAAAAGGTATGAAGATGGACACAGTCTGGATTAGCTCCCATTTTCCATCAAGACTCAGTCCAGCCATGAAGGGCTCGGTGACGTTCGGTCTACCATTCTTCCAGTTGGAGTACTGCACTTTGGTGTCATCATACCATTTCAGCTGATGATCTACAGGAAGCCACCACAAAGTACAGTCATCACAACCTCATTGATGTTTATAGTCATTACAGGTGTTAGAAATTCCAAAACAAAGTGAGAGTGGAACTGTTACCACAAGCGTTAAACCAATTTCACACTTTTCAAAAGTGATCGCTACCTTTCTTGTCTTTGTACATTCCCAGCCACACAAACTTGGCCAAGTATCTGAAAGGCTGGAGTTGCGATTTTATGAACTCATTCTCCTCTTCGTTTCGAATTGTCAGAACATCTCCTATTCCAACTGAGGTCGGAAAAAAACACACACAACAGAAAATGGGTGCTAAGAAATATAAAAATCATACAAGCGACATACAAGTTAATGGTTTAAAGCCAATTATCTTAGTGATTAGTTAACCCACTGTATACAATCAGAATAAATGCAAATACACAACATAATACAAAGTAGAACTATTTTTTTTAGAAGAATGTCTGATTCCAGATGCCTCAGAGATGCCTCCAGCTATCACATATAACTGTTACATTCCATCACAAACCTGCCTGATTAAATTGAATTATTGATTATTATGATTATTATTAGTATGAGTATTAATTAGCCAAACCAGATACATATAAAATTACTGCATTTATTGCAATATAAGTGTTTTCAAGTAAATAAACTCTAAATAACTTTATAAATATAAAATAATTCTCTCACAGTACTGCATCTAAAATCAAAGTGCTGTAAATGCATCAATATCACTTCTAAATAACTTGACCAGCTCCAGTGGCATGTATGACAGAGATACTCTTGGTGGATTTGAAAGATCAAGCAATAAATTCAGGACTTTGCATACCAATAGCCTTGCATGTCTGCTGATCTTTGTTCTTGTCATGCTCCTGCCATCTTGCAGACTGCAGTAGGAAAGCGTAGCAGTTGTTTTTAAAGGGAATCCAGTTGACTCCGTTGTTCTTGTGTGGACATTTATTTGGGGCCTGCGAAGGTGGGATTTCCTCACCTATTTCAACATGGAGAGAGAGAGTTATGTAAAGATGAAATGCAAATAATGATGCATGATAATTTAACTTTTACTGTAGTCTTTGTCTTTTGGCTCATTTTGTAAATGTGTGTATGTACACCTACCGCACAAAACTAAACTAAAGGGTAACAACTTTCAATCTGGGGTGCATAATACAGTCAACAGATTATATGCAACCAAATGGAAAAATTTAATTTTCGTCCAGTTGGTATTGGAACAGCAACATCTAGTTAATTTAGTTCATTCATACAGGTGCAGACAAGTGTAATGACTAGTGGTCAGCATTCTCCTTTCACACACAGCAGAGATGGAGGTCATTTCCGGCCAGGCAGCAATGCCACTGATATGCTACAGAGTACTTGGGTGACTCTTAGGCCTGCTTGACACATTGAGAATTTGTAGTACAGGCCCGCTTGACACATTGAGAATTTGTAGTACAGGCCCGCTTGACACATTGAGAATTTGTAGTACAGGCCCGCTTGACACATTGAGAATTTGTAGTACAGGCCCGCTTGACACATTGAGAATTTGTAGTACAGGCCCGCTTTACACATTGAGAATTTGTAGTACAGGTCCGCTTCACACATTGAGAATTTGTAGTACAGGCCCGCTTCACACATTGAGAATTTGTAGCATCGCCCACTTCACACATTGAGAATTTGTAGCATCGCCCACTTCACACATTGAGAATTTCTAGTACAGGTCCGCTTCACACATTGAGAATTTGTAGTATAGATCCACTTCACACATTGAGAATTTGTAGTATAGGTCCACTTCACACATTGAGAATTTGTAGCACAGGTCCACTTCACACATTGAAAATTTGTAGCACAGGTCCGCTTCACACATTGAGAATTTGTAGCACAGGCCCGCTTCACACATTGAGAATTTGTAGCACAGGCCCGCTTCACACATTGAGAATTTGTAGCACAGGCCCGCTTCACACATTGAGAATTTGTAGCATCGCCCGCTTCACACATTGAGAATTTGTAGTATAGATCCACTTCACACACTGAGAATTTGTAGTATAGGTCCACTTCACACATTGAGAATTTGTAGTATAGATCCACTTCACTCATTGAGAATTTGTAGTATAGGTCCACTTCACACACTGAGAATTTGTAGTATAGATCCACTTCACACATTGAGAATTTGTAGTATAGATCCACTTCACACATTGAGAATTTGTAGTATAGGTCCACTTCACACACTGAGAATTTGTAGTATAGATCCACTTCACACATTGAGAATTTGTAGTATAGATCCACTTCACACATTGAGAATTTGTAGTATAGGTCCACTTCACACACTGAGAATTTGTAGTATAGATCCACTTCACACATTGAGAATTTGTAGTATAGATCCACTTCACACAGAGAATTTGTACTACAGCAGAGGTGAAGGTTAGATTTCCAGGCCAGGCAGCAATGCCACTGCTATGCTAATGAGTACTTGGGCGAGACTTGTAGGCCCGCTGTACTGGTCCACTGTGCAAACGTTTTATGTCTGAATGGCAGTGGTTGTGCTCATGTAATGTAGGGGCAGTATGTGTGAAACAGGCCTTAGGTGTTACATTCTTATCTACTATATTAAGTGGCTCTGAAAGATTGCTAAATAATTTTTTTACACACCTTGTGGGATGTGACAGATAGCTCCTTTAAGTTGCTGCATACATTCTGTTGCCTTCCAGTAGCCATCAGTGTCCAGGTAAACACAACGCCCTGCAGTGGCCTCTGGGCCCCAGCGACTAAACACGGTGTGACTGTGATCTGTCCAGTCGAAGTGCTCCTCCTGGACAAAAACAGAAATGATCAAGACGCTAGGGCAGTGAAGAACTGTGTTTTCGATCGACAGTGTCTTCTTGAGCAACTAAATGTGAGAGTTGCAGACACTTACATCTTGACTGAACAGTCCAATCCAGAGGGGTTGTCCCACTTGGTTGACTTTTACAGTAAGCACAGCCTGCAGGTATGCATCAGTCACACTTGCAAGGTCCATGTTATTGTTCTTACACAACTCCAAAGCTTGGACCCAGCTTAAATCTTCCTGTGTTACAATCATAAATGTGTGATTGTTGATATGAAACTTCTCGGCAGATAGCGCAGGGGTCTTTGGCTTATCTGAGAAAGGCAAAACATTGAAGATTTTGAGATTGAGTTCACTAAGCTGTGTTTTTCTCAAAAATTAAAACCAGGAAAGACCAGGTACCTGTGTAGTGCTGACAGATGGCGACACTCTGTTCATCAGAGCAGGATGTGTAGTCCCAAGTGCCCAGCAAGTCTGAGTGGGCATCATTAAACATATAGGCACACAGCTCCAATCCATCTTGCTCAAATGTCTGATATGAAACAGAAAAAGAAAATTTTTTGCAATGATACAAAAATTACAGCTCAAAACACAACGCTGAGTAATCCAACACTTTACTTATTCCTAAAAATACAGTACTCTGTAAAATTCTGAGAGCATCTTTCATTTATTTCAATTTTGGCTATTAAGCTTAAAGTTTTCATTATTCAGAAGATATTTCTGAGGTGAAAAAACCCCAATCTATTTGCATAATAAGGGACAACATGAAAGGAAACAGGACTTCCAAAACTGAGGTTTAAAAAAAAAAAAAGGTTAAACACCATTGAGAAAATGGGACTCCTAACTACAATGCAAACCTTGAAGACCACCAGAACTGTCCCAAACAGATAAACAGTACTTAAAGCTTTCATTCCTTAAAACCAGAAAATCAAGCTATGCCTGTCGCATATTCATTTGTTTATAGTGGCGATTTTTAATTCAGAGACTACATGGATGACCATGCAAACTAACGGAGCTAACCTTAAGATGTAGATGTGTGTAAATGTGGTTTGAACCTGTTCGTAAGTCCTGGCTATTTTAGGAGTTGAAATTTTGGAAGACAATAATAAACACAAGTCAAACTGCACAACTTGTGTTGCCTCTAAAGCGTAAAAAGAGCAGAACACTTGCATTGACAAACATAGGTCGCTGCTGGCCATGGAGCAGAGGGTTAAAGTTGATGTATGTGACAGGTGTGTTGTCCACCCATTGAGTGTCATGAAGTCTCAGCTTTAGACCAATCCAAATCTTCTGTGGTTTTCCCGGCAAGAGTGTGGTGACAAAGTCTACATAAAGAAAGGGACGTTTACAAAGAAAAAAAAACACATTCAGTAAGGTCCATCATTAGTAGTATTATATCAATTAAAACAAAAGAAAAAAGCAACAGAGGTGCAGAAGCTATAGAAGCTATAGGTCACAGCTAAACACAAGCAATTGTAAGTCCTTGTAAGTCCTAAAATTAATCATTACTCTTGTTTTGTAATCATTACTCTTTGTTTTACTAAAGAAAGCTTTAACTAGGGATGCACCAGTATGGGACATTATATCTGCTATAACTGACAGAACAATCCTGTAGGGTTACAAATGCAGCTAGTATAATGCTTAAAACAATGAGGATGGCCAATCAGTGAGGGTCTTCATCAGTCCCAACAAGCAATCTGACATCAGATTAAAATTTCAGTCAAATCTAATCACCTTTCTGGTGCAGATCATGTTTTAAAAAAAATAACAGTTACAATCATAGGCAAATATTTAAAATGCCCAATTAAAATGATGTGCCGTTTAAAATTTTGATATACAGGCTTAAATATTTTTTGGCACACAACCTTTCCAGATAACGAGCAGATATGGTTTGCACCAGGATTAAGAAATGCTATTATAGTATATGAAGTATATAGTATTGTAAATTCCTCCATCTGAACTGGCTTGTCTTAGATGTAGGCAGGTGAATGGAAATAAGCAAACAAAACAAAACAATACAACAACAACAACAAAAAAAACTATGCTTTATGTCGGTCTACCTTGCTCAGCTTGGTCTCTGACAGACAGGAGAGTGCCTCTTAAGGACACACAGATCTCATTGGCTTCTTTAAAACTGCTCAATCTAGGCTTGACCACTGTGTAACACTGAAAAACAAATCATGAAGAAGGTATTATACTCCCAAGCTGTAGTTATGTAATTGAGCAAGGGCTTTTTCTATTGGCATTAGCGAACCTTGTCTCTGAAGGCCATGGTTTCATTGTCACACGAACTGCCGGGTGGGTGAGGGACTTGTGTTCCAGTTTCAGCTGATGTGACGTTCAGTGTCTCGCACACAAAAGGCTGTTTGACATCACAGTGTATCCGCAAATCTGCAAAATCGAAGCGATTAAATGTTACTGGCGAACAAACAACTTGGAAAGAAAAACGAGTGTCTCATCACTCCAGAGAAAACGCACCAGAGTCCAGTGGCACATGCTTTACATCACTCCAGAGGACATTTGGCATTGCAGACAGTGATTTTAAGCTTGTGTGCAATTGCTCAGTAACGGAACCCTTTTCTATGAAGCTCCTAATGTTCCTGCATGTGCTGTGTTGCTTTAAGAGGCTGTTTGTTGTTGCTAAAACAAACTTCCTCTTTACATTAATGGCAGATCTTGCAGAGCAGATACTTCACAAACTGACTTACTGCAAAGGTAGGTTCCTATGACAACGTTAAAAGCACTGAGCTCTTTAGACAACTATTTTATCAATGTTTTAATGTTTTTTGTATTAGGGGTGTAAGAAAATATCGAGATATTTTGTTTCATGATACTGTATCGATTATCGATACACAGATCCAACAGTAACAAGCAGCACAAGGGCGCAATGCTATTGCAAGCATTGACAAACCTGTTCATATAGTGGTGTTTTAATAGTAGGATTTGAAAAATCACAATATATCACTTTGCTTGCAGTATCGCAGAATATCACGATATATTGAATCGTCACCGCTGTATCACGATACGTATTGTATCGCTAGGTTGTTGCCAATACACAGCCCTACTGGCTACGTGTGGTCCTTTTGCATGCTTGCAATGGGTGCAGCTAAAACAACTTAAAACTATAATTACGAGGGGTGCCCACATACTTTTAGCCATACAATTTATGTAGTTGTACCATACCTGGCATAAAAGACTCTGGACTCATGGAGGTACATCTACCCAAGAATGCAGACTGATAGAAATGCAGACGAGAAAGCCTGAGAACACAGTCATAGGACACAGGTACATTACTGCAGTTCATTGTTGTTCTGCATGTTTTTGCCCAAATGACTCTGCACGGTGCACATGTGTAAAAACAATTAAACCTACCTCAAGGGAATTAGAGGGCCGGGTTGCCGAAGATCCATCCACCAGTTCGCAGATTTGGAATCTACATGCTAGATCAAACCATTGCCGTTGTAAAAGTACACCAACATAACAAAACCAGGGCTAAGTAATCATTATCGAGAGATTCTATCTTTCCAGCTATCTGTCTATGCAAACCCAGAAGTAGATATCTGTAAATAGTAATTAAAACAGCAGCTAATTCATTAAAAAGGCAAACTGTAATAAATTATTTTTACAATCAAGTACTTAATACAGCCTTAAACAAACCCTAGGACAGCAGCTACTGTAAACAAAGAGCGGCACCTTAAAGAGACTGTCCTGCAAAAGTCTGGCAGCATTGATGGTCCGAGGTGTGGCTAGTTTGCTGTGATTGCTGCTGCAGTAGATACTGGCTTCCTCATAGGACAGCTGTGGCTTGGTCACGAACCAAAACTCTTGATCATCAATGAACACTGAGGACTCATGGTGTCCATCTGTGGTGCAAAAATACAAAAAACAAATTTGATTCCACAAAACACTAAGTGTACGGGAGTATGGAGGATCAAAAACACTGCAATACTCCAAAACAATGCAATACTCCACCTGGATTATACCACTCAGGATTCTTTGGGGTTTGGCCTGCAAACGTAAATGAGAGAACAATCAATTAACCAGTGCTATAAGAATATGCTGAATAAATATAATGTTTGGCTTCTGAAATGAACTGTTATGAATAAGGACTGCTAGGTAGGCTCGGCATACCTGGCTTTCCATATTTTAAAATGATCAGCAGACAGACTGCCATCAAACAAGTTTCTGTTAAACACCAGGTAGATGCTTGTGTAAACAGTGCAGTGTTTCCATGTTTGTGAATGGACTTACCTCTAGGGATCTGACACACCCACTCCAGCTTGGCATCGCAGTGGAAGGCACTGGAGTAAAATGGGCGCATAGGAACATCGTGCAGCAGGAAGAGGAACTGCTTCAAGGTTATTTTCATCGACTGGTTACAAAAAAAAAAAAAAAAAAAACAGAGATGGAACATGTAAAAGTACTGATAACCACTGATGCTTGAAGCTAAATTGATAAAACACATCTAGTCTTTAATTTAAGATGTTTTCATGACCTGTATGGGCTACAGTCTTGTGGGTTGATGCCTTGACTACAGTTCAGAGACTTTAATGCGATTAAAATGCTATTAGTACTCGATACTAATACAAGGGCATTTGCATAGAGCTAATCGGCCAGTTATATTTAATTCAACATTAGCAATACAACTGTATTTGACAAAACTATTAATTAAAAATGGGATGAAACCAATATTTATATATTTATGCAACTCAAAGCTGTTGGTGGTGACAGACGGTGAAGAGTTTATTGCTCTAAAGAACTGCTCACTTCTGGTTTCCATCTCCACCACAGTCAGGACATCAGTCAGTTTCTCAACAATAAAACATTTCATATTAATTCACTCTGAATGAAAATCAAACGCATGTCTACAGACAAGCTCCTTCTTATTGTCTCTTTTTCACTTCTAGTTTTTTAGAAAACAATCAATAATATGTATAAAAGGTTTTGTGCAAAAGATCAGAAGATCAAATCCACCAGAGAGATGTCTGAACACAACCTCTAATGGTCACCATCACAAACTTGCTTAAATGTAATAATCTAGAAACAGGTCAGCATACCGAATATTCATTCTTCATTTTACTTGTTATTCAGTGGTGCTTCAAAGTTTATTATCCCTTTAGGATTTACTACGTTTCTACATAACTGTGAGCGTAAAAGTATGCAAACCTTTGTTTTCAGTATCTGGTGTGCAGCAATAACTGCAACTACACGTTTCTGGTAACTCTTGTTCAGTCCTGCATACCAGCTTGGAGAAATTTAAGCCTGTACACAATAGCTTCACCTCTTATGTTGGTGGGTTTTCCACTTGCTTGAGGTCTTTACACATCATTTCTGTTGGATTAAGGTCTGAATGCTGACTTGCCCTTCAAATCATTAACTTCATTCTACTCCTACATCTTTGGTAGAACGACTTGTGTGCCTAGGGTCGTTGTCCTGCTGCATGTCCCTCGCTCCCTTGTGATTTAGTTCACAGACAGATCTCCTGATATTTTCCCTTTGATTTTGCTGGTATCATTTAGAATTCATTGTTCCAGCAATGATGGCAAGCTGTCCTGGTCTAGATGTAGCAAAACAGGCCCACCACCACCATTACCATGTTTCAAAGATGGGATGAGGTTTTTATGCTGGAATGCAGTGTTTTCCTTTCTCTAAACATAACGCTTCTCATTTAAACCAAATATCAATTTTGGTCTTATCTGTCCACAAAACAGTTCCAATAGCCTTCTTTTTAGAAAGGAATGGTTTGCAACTATGCCATGCGCACCACTGGTGCTCCTGGGGAGGGTAATAATGGTCTTGAATTTCCTCTATTAGTACACAATTTGTCAGACTGTGGATTGGTAGAGTCCAAAGTCTTTGGAGATGGTTTCATCATCCAGCCTGATGAGCATTAACAAATGTTCCTCTGAGGTCATCAGAAATCTCCTTTGTTCGTGCCATGATATACTTCCACAAGACAGGGTTGAGAAGATCAGACCTAGATTGTCACTCCATTGACTGAAATCATCTGTAACTTCAAATAATCTGCTAAACCTAAAGGTTCACATACTTTTGTTGGATCATTTTACTCAATACGTAAATGTTTTTTTCCATTTGGTTCTATTTATCTACTTTTAGCAATTGTGCAAAAAATCAGATGAAGTTTTATTTAATTAAAAAAAATCCCAAATGTTCAATGTGTAGAAAATATTTTATTATTATATTTGGCATCCACCAAACTGTAAACCTTAAAATACCTATTTAAAAGGTCTAAGTATGATTCACGGAACCTATAAAATTAATAATAGAAAAAAACCCAAGCAATTAAAAAGCTCTAAAAGATTCAAAATCATATTAGTTCATCTGCTATCATTAGTTTGAATGTGTATAAATATGCAGCTCTGTTGTATGAAGTGCTTAACCAGTAGCTTTCCTTTCTGTTTACTGTGGACGTGTAGCTGTTGTCAACATTACAACATTAATATTTCCTTAACCTTTTTGTCAGAGGTATGAGAAACCAGTCAGGCATACAGGCCATAAACAGTGGAAACTACAGTGCAATGCATTCTAGAGCCTTCCTGTTCTAAAAGAGCCCATATCAATATGACAAATAAGAATTAGTTTAATAAAAATAATAATAAATATGGACACTGAATTTGAAATAGGATGTGTTTGGATTTTGACAGTGTTTTGTCACTGACATACAGTACTGTGCAAAAGCTATTTTTCTGCACAGGAAGATTTTATTTTCTCAGCAAAACTTTCTTTTTTAAAATATTCAAATAGTATTAATACAGTGAGTAGTTTTTTATTTAACCCTTTCCAATCCTTCCTTGTGGCAACCCAGTATAATTTGCGGTTATTATATAATACCTGCTTTGACCTTCAAAAAAAAATAAAAAATAAATGTTTTAGACTCCTAAACTTGTTGTTTAAGACTGTTGCATTGTTGTATATCTGACAGTTCAGACTACAGCAGTTTTGACCACTCATTCTTATTTTGTGAAGCCGAACTATTGGTTAACCTGATAACGTAACAAAAACAAGCCTACCCAATGGAAAAAATGAGTTCTTAGTACACAGAAACTGTATTCCAGTGTGATAATCCCACCAGGACCTTTGCGTTTGCTCATATTCACTAAATGACGCTTTTCCATAACCACCCACTCCCAGTTGAGACCCTGTATGAAGCATGGCATGAGTAAGCTTGAGTTCTGAGCACTGACTGGCTGACATTTGCCGTGAGCGAGAAATTGATTCATATGTATGTTCACTTCCAGTAAGCCAAACATTTAACTGGAGACTAGTGCAAACCATCTGGACACCACTAACACTCTGACATCCTCCCTTTTAGCTCATACTAAAGGTCAGTGAAGTTTACACGACCTAAAAAGACCCATATATATATATATATATATTCCTTCACAGCATGCTTTTCTCTATGATTCTCCAACAAACAAAAAGTACAAAAACACTAAAGTTAACAGGGAGAGGGGGAGAGAGGAGAGAGAGAGGGAGAGGGGGAGAGAGAGGGAGAGGGGGAGAGAGAGAGAGAGAGAGAGAGAGAGAGAGAGAGGAGAGAGAGAGAGAGAGAGAGAGAGAGAGAGAGAGAGAGAGATCTACTTTGGATCTACCTTAAAGGCAGCACAGTCTCTGTTGTAATCATCATCTTCATGGAACTCTTGGGGAAAGATTGTCATTGACACCTGTTGCAGAGCAACATAGGCACTGAAACACGCAAACATTACATAACACAGAAAACACACAGCAAATGGAAAGTATTTGGGTGATACTGATTGTGAGATCATGCTAGAGGTAACTCACAGGCTGCCCATCGCTCCATTCCCAGCTGTTGTCACTGTTTGGATTTCGTCGATTTAATCCAACCCAGAAAAAACGATCGTCACTGCGCAACATAAGAACAAACAAAATTATGAGTCGCTGTGTGACATGGTGAGCATATAACAGCTTTAATCAGGTCTGAATTATTTTTTGGAAAATTAACTCAGCAGAGCACATGTCTGAACCGGTCTGAATCCAACAACTGAAGAACTTCAGATTCCTAAAGATAACACCTGCTAATTGACCGTTGAAAGCAACATTTCAATCCATCATCAGATTATGATGGATGCAGCTGAATGTACTGAGCCTCACAGGAAGAAACAGTCCAGACTGAAACACTCTTTAAAACCTTTATTGGCCTTTTTAGAGCACTTTCTACAGCATCTAAAGGCTGTAGTACAATAATGCAATTGTGTTGTTAATGTGATTGGTTGCAGCTATTTAGAAGGAGTTTAACATTGATTTTTTTTGTAAACACATTAATTATTGCATGACTGGTATTGGTTTATAGAGACTATTTATTACTTTACAGATTTTTTACATGTATATGTTGTCCTGCTGCTGCACATGCTGGACTGGTTAACCACCCGCTTCTGTGCACGACATTGAAATTTAGTCCTGTGTGGCAAAATATTGTAAAGGGACCTGCAAGTCCCGCAGAGTCGCATGAGATGGCGGACCACTACCTCACTGCTTATAAGAAGAATAAGGCTGCAAAGGGCTGAATAGGTGGATATATGAAAATGTGTTGGTTGTCAAGACATATTAAAAGCTCAATACTCGATCTGAATGTTATATTTTGAAATATTATAGTATGTTATAGTAGTTATACACTAGCGCACATCAAAACTCTTGTTCAGCTTTCAATTATATGCGCCGTTTATGACATTAACACTATTGCCTATGTGATATGGCTCACAGGGCACTGCTGCCTGCTGCTTGAACCCAGGTCTGGGGTTTTAGACCATGGGTAGAATGCTCATTTATACAAAAAGGAAAAAAGAATTGGTAACAAAAAATTAACCACTTCATGGTCATTATCACTAATTATCTACAAAACGATATGTAGTCCCAGTCCTTCAAATGATTTAAGGTACAGAACGTTTCAAGAGAAAGTAGTACTAAATGCAGGCCAGTAGAAAAAAAACCCCAAATCATAAAAACCTTAACTGATCTAAGCCTGATAACTAATTTACACAAGAAAGAAAGAACCTGGGACTAGACTGAGCAAATACTACGGGCTGTGTTTGGTAAGGGTTACCTAATGGAGTCTCTCATGATGCCATGAAGAGTGCTCATCTCTTCTGCCTTAGTGAAGCTTGGCAGGTGAGCTCCCAGAGCTTCACAAAACCGTTCGGCCTCTTCCCACGAGCGCTTCCGATTCACTCGCTCCTCGTGGAAGACCTATGTATGGATAAGTATGTGAAGGCAGGTAAACACACAATTAGACAACTACTGTGACCAAAATGAAGCACTAAGCTCTGAACCCTCCCAACCACCTCACCTTGTAGCAATATTTGGATCCTTCTCTGGAGACCCATCCTTGGGGACATGAGGCATTGAGATCCGGCTCAGCTGGTGTTGGTGCAGGTGTTGCAGCAGCGACGGGTCTTTTACAGATACTACCAGCTTTAAACACAGTGCAGTTCCTCACAGACCACTGACCCAGTGGGCTCGCTGTGGACAACACTGCACATCCTCCCGCAGTAGCTGCAGCACAAAACACACATACTTCAGTAGAGTATCTTCTGACTATGATAGAATTTCCAAAAATCCAAAACCCTAGGACAACAATGACTTTAAATGAGTTAAATGGATCAACACTCGGGACCGATTGGTGATATTTATTCAACCATTATTGACAAAACTATTCTTTTAAGGACTATTACACCATGTTTCACATTTTCTGCACAATTAATTAGTTAAGAAGTAAACAAGGTCATTCAGAGTGGTTTGATGTCAAATGGTGTGTGTGTGTGTGTGTGTGTGTGTGTGTGTGTGTGTGTGTGTGTGTGTGTGTGTGTGTTCGTTTGTGTGTGTGTGTTCATGTGTGTGCTCTTGTAGAGGCATAGTTGTGAGGACCACATGTCCTCACTAGTATAGTACAGTCTGATTTTTTTGGTAAAGTGAGGACATTTTGCTGGTCCTCACTTTAGGACATGTCATTTTCTCCAAAAATCAAGTTTTTAAAAAAAGTCTAAGAAGAAAATTAGCAGAAAATTAGTCTTTATGGTACTAAGGTTAAGGTTAGGTTTAGGTGTAGTATTATTTAGTTATAGTAAAACCAAAGTTCAATAGAAACCTATGGATGACCTCACTAATATAGTAAGACAAATGTGTGTGTGTGTGTGTGTGTGTGTGTGTGTGTGTGTGTGTGTGTGTGTGTGTGTGTTTATAGTGGCGGTGATAGGAACCAGGGGTTTCAACCTGGTTTCCATCACCACCACTATAAACCATAATGAACCATTTCAAATAAACCTCTGCATGCAATGCAACCACGAGCATACGTTCTTGCCATCTCCAGTTGGTATATGTGACTCTGTCTCCTTGTCCAGTCGGACTGAACCACTGATATTCTCCGGTGCCTTTAGAGTCCTGCAGTCCAGTCCAAAAGAACAGTGGCTGCTTGCCAATATGTTCCTTCAAGAGGCTGTTAATAAAGGTCTGCTCAAATCTATGAGAGAGAGAGAGAGAGAGGGAGAAAGAGAGAACAAACATAATGCATGTGAAAAATATTTGCATAAGTAACTGAATGAGTGAGAGAGCATTAATTTGAACATGAAATGTTTAAAAGTAATTCTACTGGTGAACTTTTGACCTTTTACCTGTCGTTTATGATAAGTTTACAGCTGTTCTTGTAGGAGACCGGCCGAGGGTCGATCTTATAACATGCGTTTCCATGTCTCCTCCAGTCCTACACAAATAAACAAGGCAGCATAAACACAGAGATGACTCCTCATCACCCCTGTGCATGTTTACTCACAAGTATGTAGCTTTTGGTCATGGTGTGACTCAAATACCATCACTCACCCCGTCTTGCGGGCAGCCCTCCTCTGGTGCGCTCTCGTTTACTGTGCCATTCTTCTTACACAGGAAGGGCTTTGATGTGTTGCAATTCACCACAAACCACACATGATCCTAGAGGGGAGGGTGAAGGGGTTGGGTGATTAGACGTGCATGTTCTGTCTCATGTACACCTACCCGGCCTCTATCGCTGTGAACCATAAGGGCAACACATTTGGACCCAGACTGGGGCTACCAGAACTTAAAGGCACGGTTTTAAATGGTGAAATTCGTTAGCATTCATGTAGTGCACTATTAATACTGCTCATAGACAGTACAGCTGAACTGTGTCTGCAGCAGAGCAGCCACAAACCATTTCAAAGGAGGCCACACAGCTGTTGGTGTTGAGGGTCAGCAGTGGCGGTTGGGTTCGTCCCCAGTGTGTGAACGACACATTTGTTCCATCTTCCCACTTAAAGAGGTTTGTATTGCCGGTGGCCTTTAGACCAATCCACATCTCTCCTAAAGAAACACAAGCAAACACACCACACTTAGTTATTGCACAGCAACATGGTTCTCAAAACAGCTTTTCAGTTCTGAATTGTTTATATAAATTTAAAAACAAGTGCAGGCTTAACAGGCTAAACTCTGTATATGCTCAATGTGAATAAGCAATGTTAAGCTGCTTTGGATGAGATGTGCATATATAATGGTTTTCATGATGTTATATAAACAGCAAAATCAAAAACACGCCGTTTTATAAAGTTTCTGTTTACAAGCTGTATGGGGAGTGAACGGTACGAGCAACATTTATTTACTACATCAAAAAATCATTTCCTCATGATATGGACCTTGAGAATTATAATATGTGGAAATAATCTATCATATTCTTCAGATTTCTCTGTGGAGTTACATAGATATGTTGACTGTCTCCATTATCCATTATATTTATTACGCTAATGACAGACAACACAGCCTGCGAGAAGGTTCGGGTAAATAAATTCTTAAATAAGGGGAACCCTATTATGCTCATTTTGTTTTGGGGTCTCCTAGAATAAATCAACAATGCTTAAAATATAGTATTGCACATCTGTTTGCACTCTCTTTAAGCCCCGCCCCAAAAAGTCTACGTTTTACGATTCCTACATTGGTGTTAGTTCTGCCATTTGTGTTTGAACCAGGTGTTTAATTCTGTAAGTCAAGTAAAACAAGGTGGCAGACACAATACACCATTGCCAGCTAGACAGGAGCAGAACATTTTAGAGTTGTAACATCATGACATCAACTTGTAACAGAGAAAAGAGATGGAATTCCAGGCAACTGAGAAAAAAAAGTGGTTAATTGTGTGTTTAGGGCAATTTATTTGGCAAGACCTAACCAAGTTAATTTAACTGACTAAAACGGGCAACAAACAGTCTAAAACAGGACATGGTTTTAAACATAAAAGTACATTTTAGACCAAAAGTTTATTACCAAACTATTAAAAAAAAATATTCTTAATTAATTCTTAATTTTTTACTTTTCATGCAAGGTGCGCATTCTGTGGGTAGATTTTAAAGGCATTAAAAGCATTAAAGGACACAAGTAGAGCTTTAAGGGAATAGCCATCATGTTTAGTGGGCTGACAGAGAATACAGGTTAGTATGTCATTGCGAGTTGGGGATTGGTGACTTTAGACTTTAGTCTGGCTCCCTTCACGACCAGTGCAAGTAAATATGACTTAATAACTTCCTTTATGACTGACTTTCTACACCAGTTTGGTCTGCCTTTGTTTTCATTATGCAGAAATTCAGACTGTGGCAATCCTCTTTAAAATCGAGCTCGAGCAGACCTCTACATTAGAAATCTATTTTGATAAGGCTGGCAACCTATTCATCTCCTTTTATCATGGATATCTGAGATGACCTGCCAGGCTCTAGATGAGCTGGCACAGAACGACCAGTGTATTTCACAACAACAGAAAGAGTGCACTACAAAAACACAACTGCAACTGTACACTATTGACTATAGTGTTAACATTGCCGGTTCGTGTACACATGGGCCTACCTTCACTAAATTGAGTGTTGAGCATTTCAATGTCCTCCAGGTTGTGGATGCTGGCCAACTGAGCTTTGTTCTGCACACACACCTGCTGGGCTTCTGGATAAGTCCTCTTTTCGTCCTTCTCAGTTCCATAAAGTTTATAGCAAAAACCCCGCCAAGGGATCCAGCCACTGTCACACTCAGTGGGCTTGTACACCACCTTACCTGCAGAAAGACAGAATTAACAGAGTATAAAGTGATCAAAAGTGCTTACATATACCTATTTACATAATAAATCATCTACAAGGGTTGTGTCTATATCTCACCTGCAGCCTCAGTCTGTGAGCTGTTCTCCTTCTTCTCACAGATATATGGTAGCTTCACTTCACACGCTTCTTTGCTGAAATGCACATTAGGGTGCATGACACCACAGTCTGATCCCAGTAGAATGGACGTATCTTTAAGTGAATCTGAGGAATAACACATTTCATTAGTTTTCACAATGATCATGCAGTTTACACCATTATACATGAAGCACAGGTGATACAGCAGAAACACAACATCACATCAGAATCAGCATCAGAATACTCAAAGACAATTCAAGATTCAAGAGTTTAATATACACAACACGTACACAATGAAACAGTTTTTTTTTCATGTACTTCTTTGCTGCCACTACAGAGAATATTAGTTTCTAAATGTAGTAAAATTAATAAAATGAAATAACCAACTTAAGCAGTTTCAGACGCCCTTTTTCCATCAATCAATCAATCAACATTTATTTATATAGTACTTTTTACAACCAGTGTTGTCTCAAAGCAGCTTCACAGAAAAGCAGTTTATGAAAAATAGGAAACAAAGAGAAGGATGGTAAGAAAAGAGTCCATGCATAGCAAAACTTGAGAAAGGGTATCAAGGTTCAAGCCCCCCTAGAGCAAGCCGAAGGCGACCGTGGCAGGAAAAACTCCCTTGATAAAAGGAAGAAACCTTGAGAGGAACCCAGGTTTGAGGGAGGAACCCATCTTCCTCTGGTCGACTCCGTATAGAGAGAGAGAGAGAGAGAGAGAGAGCTACAAAGCTAATGAGATTATAAGACAGAATACAATAAGAAGCCTGGGTTAAACATGTTTTATAAATGATTCTGATTCAGGAGGCAGTGAAGTAAAGTTTAAGCCATCTCATAGGTTTTCTGTCAGAGTGAGAGATGGTGTCCGATGATTGTGGCTCTACTGTAGTAATTCCGGTTATTCAGGCTGACTTTTTTTATGTCAGTTGTAGTTTATTATGAGACTGGCAGAACATGCTGCTCTTTCATATTTTGCAGAAGCTAGTAGGATGGGTAGAGGCGGAAGAAACACAGCATTTAGAGCGATTAAGCAAGCGCTTAGAAAATTTTACTTGCCCCATCCTCTCCCACCCCTTCTCCAACATACATGGGACATTCCCTCACAAACGTATAAAAGACCCCATTGAAGCAGCGGACTTGTTATTCGAATGCAGTGACACTCTCTACATGAAGACAGCTGCACAATCGCACACATCCAAATCAACAATGACCTTGGCGACAACAGTAGGCCATTGTTTTTGGGGTAGAATGCCACACTTACACCACAGAAAGATGATGGGGCTGTCCCATCTCGAGCCTGAACAATGGAAAGTACTGTCTGCTATTCAACAATAGCCAGTGCTAAAACAACATGACGGCTATGGATTCAACAGCTATAGAGACGGCAATAGTCTAGCAGAGTGTTTTTTAAAGTTTTACGGTTAAGATTGTTGTGTTGTGGATATTGGTTAGATTGCCTGACTAAAACATAGATCCAATTTCTTCAATACTGGATCCAAATATAGAAAATGGCAAAATGCACAAAAGTCTCATGGCAATGGCCCATTTTAGACAAAATAAATAAATACAGAAAAGCCTCAACATTCTCAACTAGAATTCAAAGAATTATTCAAAGGTTTAGAGAAAGTAGGACTCCTTACAACCATGCTAGACTGGGGATCTGATGTGTTACGCAAGTGTTGGAACTATGACAGCTGAGAAGGCCATTCTTGGTGTTCTTTATGAAGAATTTTTGATGCCTGATTAAAAAATATTTGCAATAAAGTACTCAGAAACACACAGGCCTTCAATCGTCTTGTTCTGTACACCAAAATGTATCAGCCACATTTGTAGAGGACTTATTAAAATTTGTGTGCACTGCCTTTTTAACACGGCAGGCTTTCTATAAACGTTGGGGCTGCTTGGGTAACACCTCGAACACACCCATGAAGAAAGATGTTGCGCAACATTTACACCAAATGCTGAAATTCTGGATATTATATTCAGCAGTTGATGCTGTTGCATATTTTTTGGTTAAACGTATGTTTTCTGTTTTGGTCGATATAACTTGTAATTAAAGGCAGTCGTGGCTGCATAATAATTAAATGAAGGGCCTTTGGCTGTGTACAGTACGGCAGCATCCAATAAGCAAAGCCAATTTAAACAGGGCACACAAACATGCTTATGTTTAGACTACAGTTTACAGTTTGAGAGTTATTGGAATATTAGGTTGTGCTTATATTAAAATTGTCTTTCTTCTACTGATGTAACAACAACTACAAAATACACATAGAAAAAATACAAAACACAAAACAAGAGAAAAACGTTTAATGTTATGAAAAATGTCATTTCTACTATTATGGTCAACTGACTCATGTCTAATTAGTCTAGTCTTAATGTAACATTAGTCTTTGCATACCTGCATCCCATGGGACATATGCAAGGGGTGATCCATCTGACCACTGCCACCCCTGCACCCAGTCCAGATGGTTCAGTCCTATCCACATCTTCTCTAGAAGATCAGTTCCTGCTCCGACTGCAAAAAGATACCACAGTTACTGCAGGCTGCCAGAGACGGCTACACATGTTTTTAAATCTTTTGAAAGCCAAACTATACAATGCAACTTTTTAGTAGTACTTAATATCATGCTCCACATAATTACTGAATCACAAACTATCATAAAAGACCAACTGCTGGGAAATAGCTTTTTAACCGCAAATGATACGGGACTGCAGCTACAGATGTGTGCTGCAACAAAGCAACGGATGTGAAAACACCACAGCCACCTGTGCACAGCACTGCAAGAGACAATACAGCCAAAATGAAAGAGATAACTGTAACAGCTTTGTCTACAAAGAGAGACGACAGAACAGTGCAAGAGAAAATGTTTTAGCTGGTTTCGTATTCTTGACAAAACAGTGAGTGACTGTCAGCAGCAATATACAGTCTTATCAGTGAAGATATACAAACCACAGTCTGTATCTAAACAAGTACCACACATATATAAAGTGTCAGTACACATACAATAAGACTGTATTGAAGGCCTATAGATTATCTCCCATAACCAAAAGTAACTTTTCTATTTATATAGACTATTTAGTTATTAAGATCAGAGTCCTTAGGCCTTAGTATCTTTTTAAAGCTTGGGGCATTTTCCTTGAGGAGGCCACTGAGATTAGAATTTGTTTATGCCCATCTCCCATCTATCCTCGCAGACATGGCAACACAGTATACAGTATAAATGGGTGAAAGGGGACCATCCGATAACCTTCAAGGCCTTGACTGAGAGTGTCTCCTGCTGATGTGACATCAGTAACTTTTTGTGTTGACAATCTCATAAAAGTTTCGTTTTTAAACAAATTCAAAACCTGCGTTAGTGATGAATCAGCAACGGTATATGTACACTGTCTATTTTACATATATTGCATGAAGTTGTAACAGTTGTGGCAGAGTCTGCTTTAGAAGGGCAAGACACCTGTGTGTTCTCGTCCTCACCCACATCAGCCACCACCCACCACCACCACCACCACTCTTTTACTCTTAGTGTTAGTACTATGTTTTCTTTTCATGTTCCAGTAATTCTCAAAGAAACAAAAAGCTTATAAAACTTTATAAACTAAATTTTTCCCACAGTAATAATATCCTGCATCACAGAAATCACAAATATGTTTTCATATAGTTCTGAACTTTAACCCTAGTCATATTGTGGTAAACTAACAAACAATATTTACAGCTCTGCAGTTCCTCAGGGGTGGATACACTGAGCAAGTCTCCGCCCTGACTACGGCAAGCATCTCGCGCCTCATGCCATGTAACCATCGCCGTGGAGACCACCTGGTAACAACGACCGTTCATTGAGATGTTCCATAAGTCACCGCATCCCTCCTCTGAGTGAAACATGGAGGGGTGAGAGAGTGAAAGAGACAGAGAAAGAGAGAGAGAGAAAAAAAAGAGGTGCATTAAACATTCAACTTCTCAACTACACCAAATTACACACAATTCCACTTCAACCTTTATACTTTGGTTTGTATTTTTTGGTTTATTGGAATGTTCAGCATATCAAACACTATTTTTAACTTTAATTTTGCTATATATATATATATATATATATATATATATATATATATATATATATATATATATATATATATATATATATATTGATATATAATATATAATGATATATAATTACTTTATATTATCACTAATTTAATTAATACTTTAAAAACTATTATTAAATTAGTAAATATTATTACTACTTACTATTACTTCAGCATTCTACATGACCTTGCTGAGGAAACTGAACCTTGTGTTTTACTGAGAGTGGTAGAATTTGTTGTTCTTGAGGCAAAGTAGAAGACTACACTGTCTAGGACTGTGAATATGCTTGGGAAAATCATCCACTACGTATACAACAAAAGTATGTGGACACCAGATCACCACATCTATATAAGCTTGTTCAACATACTATGGGCATTAAAATGGAGTGTGTCTAAGAATTTGTGCCCATTCAGTCAAAAGAACATGTGAGGTCAGGTACTGACAAGTAGGCCTGTCTCACACCTGATTTTCCAATTTATCCTAAAGGTGTTCAGTTGGTTAAGGTCAGGGCTCTGTGCAGGTCACTAGAGCTCCAGCAAACCAAATTCATTCAACTTTATGAACCTCAGTTGTGCACAGGGGCACTATCCTGCTGGTCTTCTCCAAACTACTGCCACAGTGTGACATATAGTGTGACATATAATAGTCTAAAATGTCTTTTTGTGCTGTAGCATTAAAAACAGTCATATTATCCCTCCTCCACCAAAAGTTTTCTTAGGATTGTGTGTGGAAACCCATTTTTACTGCATGGCTATTTCATTGTAACGGATGTGGCTGAAATTCCTGAACACAATCATTAAGAGGGGGTCCCCAAACCTCTTATTCAATAGGGCAGCAATATGTGGGGGTCGTATTTGACTGCCCTGTTCCTCTTTACTCAATGCAAAGTACTGTTTTTGTTTGTTTTTTAAATATCCAGCAACTGCATGATCAAGTAAGGTATTGTTGGCATGTCGTGATTGTAGTGGTTCTTCACCATATTCAATTATTGTAATTGTATTTTGTTGTGATTGTTCTTCACCATAGTCAAATATATATATTTTAGCAAACTTAATGAAACTGGTACATCATAAGCTGGCACATGCTTTCAGTTACTGCACATGGGTTTTGTATGTGTGCAAAAGAAACGTATTGAAACTTTTTGAACTCTTGTATTCTGTGCCATCTTTATTAAACTCCCATCTAACAACAACAACAAACTCACCATATTTCAGACAGTTTCCCCACTTCTGATCCTGGTCATAGTTATCCTGTGTGGAACACCAGTCTAGAGGATGGTTGTCATCACTAGGGAGACAGCTGTGGTGCCACGTGTTGTTATACAGGAAGGGGAATTTGCAGGGCGCTCCATTAGAGTTACCACCACTAGTATGCATCACTGAGAACACAGACAAATATAACTGTATAAGCCAATACAGAAACAGAGATGTATGTGTTAGTAGATAAGGGTCTATATGTGAAGTAGTGGCGGTTGTACCCAGACTTTTACAGCAATAGTTTTAGTATACTTTAAACTCTGGAGGTCTCTTAAGTTGATAACTGTCAATCATTCAAACAGCAACATCATGCAAGGTTTTACTGTAGACATGCTGCAGGCATAAGCACAGAAGTAGAACACATGCTCATGCCTGTGCATGCAGACACGTTCAGTGGAGAATGTTATTCTGTATAAGGTTAGAGAACCACAAATTCAGGTCATTCAGACCTAATTTGACTTTCTAGAATGAGGAGCTTGGACTGAATATAAATAGACTTGTGTCTGCCACAGTAGCACAGATGAGATGGGAGGTAAAATTAACTACACAGCAAAGACAAAAAGAAATTTGAGCTTTTCGGTTTATTACCCTGTTTTCCCTTCCTTAAAACAAAAACAACACACGTATACATATGTACAAATCCAATTCCAAAAAAGGTTAATAAACACACAGCAATGATTTGCAAACCCTTTTCGGCAAAAACAACTCAAAGAATAAAGACATTTAACGAGTTTAATGAGTAAGACTTTTTGCAACATGTCTCTGTCCTAGCAAGTTGGATCAGAGGTGTGTTTACCACTGTATTACATCAGATCCTTTAGCACACCAGTTGCTGTAATTATGACCGTGAACTGTTTTTCTTGCTTAATTTAACACTTTAGCTGCTCAACAGTCCTAAATCTCTTGCAATCGTGTGCTGAGAAGCATTGCTCTTAAAACTGTTTGTTTTTCCCCCCATACAATTTTTGTGAGTAAGTCTTCAATGAACGCTCCTCAACACCCAACCCCCACTCCACCACCACCATCATCGTAACATCACCTGTTACCTATTCACCTAATTGATTATTCCACAAAGTGCCCAGTCTTGCCCCTGTCCCAACTGTTTTGGAATAAGTTGCAGGTACTACATTTGTGATGCTTTCAATCAAACACCTGTAGACAGATTACAAATCAGTGAATTTTGTCTTTGATTGCACTGTATTTTGTGCCATCTGGGTTTGCACACTCCCCACATCAGTTAACTGTGTAGCACTCTAAAAATATACATTGCCTGACACACCTGACAGTCTGAACTGCACTATAGAAACTGAGGCATGTCTTTAGCATGACACATCAACAACATCAGATTTACATAAATCACTTGAATAATCTGCCCAAATCCGATAATGATCGAACTACTGGTGTGCATATAAATGCATCCAGTGTGAAATGGAGGGAAAAGAGAAATCGAACAAGACAAGTAGGAGAACAGGTAATAAGAGCATAAGGTCAGTTAGCAACTACATGTCACTAGCCAAAACATCCTGGCTTTCTCGGAGCTCAAAAGCATATATAGTGGCTGTTACACTAAAGAAAATAAGTCAAATAAGCCTAATAAAAAGTCAATAAATAAGCTACTGTAGAAGTACTGTAGAAGTGTTAGTGGAAACCTAACACGGCTGGATAATCTGGGAAAGTACGAGTAAATTTGGGACACCTTTTGTCCTTTTGCCCCTACAGACAATCACTAGTCAGTCTAGTTATCATGTAGTATGACAAAGGCATTACAGAAGGATGTTACACAAATTGTTTATAAATATGTTTTTTGATACTTAAGACTTTTTTTAAACTATAGTTTTTAAATAAGATTTGGCCTTAAATGTGTCTTTTTATGTATTTTTAAAAAAAAAATACATTAAAGAACAAGAGGCATAATAGTATGCGAAAAATTGAACCATCCTGGTCAAATTACATGTTATATTATCTTTTTAAGTGAAAATAAGCTAATACATCCTCTACAATCCTCTGCTATTTTCTGCTAATTTAACTGCACATTTTTTAACATACTTTGGGAAATAAAACATTAAAATGTGCCATAACTTCTTGCACAGGTAATTTATTTATTTTTCTCCCAATCTTTTAAACAGTTTCTGTCTATTTTATAAATGTATGTAAAATGTAAAAAAGTGTGTTCTATAGAAAAACTCAACTGCTCTGCTTTCTGACGCTTCTTATATCAAATTCCTCATTCCACCTTAAATAGCACTGCAGTTATAGAGGATGTGTTAACTTAATCTTACTTACAAAATGTAGTTTGACCCCAAATAGAAGCACCCAAACACCTGTTGTGCTTTATTCCCCCAACAAACATTTTTTTTCAGATTTCCACAATAATAATAATAATAAACTTACATATGAAAACTCATAAGACATTGTGTAGGTCAGTGTTTAAAGAAACATGCTAATCAGATAATAATTAGAATTCCCCTTTAAGCCCATAAAACCTCTTAACCTCTTAAGTTTTATGCTAATTATACAAATATGTTGCCAACTAAAAATATATTCACACTTGTTAGACCAGTCTGAAAAAAACTGTATCTTTGTAAGTGAAAACACACCGCAGGAGCTTTACAGTAAACTCTGCCCACACAGCAAACATACCAAACTTTCCGATCAACGAGCAAGGCCTAAGGCATATCAAGAACAAGTGAAACCAAAAGTAGATTAAACATCAAATATTCTTGTGGTAAATGATAACTGACTAAACTTTCCGGCATTTTTATGAGGAAGAAAATACGGGAAACCAGAAAATCCCCATAATCCCTTACTCCAAAACAGCTGGTAAAAGCACATTAGCTTTCTATAGACATTAGAAAAAAAATCTGATATCACACCTTCCACACATGGCTCCACTACTTGGGCCTAACCACTTCACAGAGAAGCATAAAGACAGTAATAAAACAACAGATATCATAAGCGTAAATTGACTGTTATAATGTGGTTATGTAAGGTCTTCTGAGAAGTGCAAAACAAAAGTAAAACCCTCAACACAAACAACAAGGTCGGAACTCTTACACCTTGGTATATAAGGACTGAAGAATAATGATCACAAGTACATTTCTGTTTGCTCACTAAAACATACAGAGCTTAAAAAGGCTAGGCAGCAAAAAGAAAAGCAGACAACAATGTTCCTGCAACTCTGGTCACTTTAGATATTTATTGTGTGGAAATTTCATGGTGAATGGACCAAAAGACATGGGCCAAAATGATTGTGTATAAGGTCTGGTTCTATTATCTGGCATTAAAAGTATAGATCGCCTTCCCCTTGTAAAGTTATGATTTTGTTGTTATTTCACTCATCAAAACTGTATCAATGTCATAGCGCATCTTCACATAGAAAAGTTATTAATGTCATTTTTTTAAATCAAAATCTCAGTTACATTTAAGTCCCAGCAATATTTAATATAAAGATAATATAAAATAAAATATTATCTTTAAATACCAATGCAATATTTCTTTATGTCCTAACTGTAGTGGTAAATAATGTACCTTAAACAAATTCATATTTGTATTAACACTCAAACACACCAGAGCTAATGTAACAAGTCATTTAGAATTTTGAATTAGAATTTTAGAATTTCAAACTAGAATTAGCCACATGTGTTTGCACACAGCGGAATTTGACCAACGCATTTAACCCATCCGTGCAGTGGAACACCCACATATACACACACTAGTGAACAATACACTCATTTGGGGGCAGTGAGCACACGTGCCCAGAGAAGTGGGCAGGCCTATACACAGGGAGCAGTTGTGGTTAGGTGCCTTGCTCAAGGGCACCTCAGTCGTGGCCTGCCGGTCACAGGACCAGATCCCTAACCTTCAAGCCACGACTTAAGCTTAAGAGCAATACTATACATAAGAAAACCTCTTTGCCATTCTAGCCACGCTCATAGTGTCTAAGACAAATTCAGTCCAGATGTAATTAGCCAGGTGCACTGCAGGAAAAAAAAAATCTAAAAAATGTGGACAGCCAAAAGTGTAAACAAGCATATTCATCTTTCTATTACTGTGAGAGACCAGCTGTAGTTTTAAATCAACTCTATCTAATTAATCAAGTTTAATTGGGTACTCGTGACAACCCTACTCGTGAATCTCTACACATGTGTTAAAGTCTCTTACCCTGATATGGCTGCTGGCAGATGTTCTCGGTTGTGTTTCCCCTGATCCAGGAATCTGTTGCATCCCGTTTGGTAGATACAGTTCCGTTGACAGAGGCACTCAACTTCATCTGATAGATGGTATAAATGACTCCCTCATAGCAGTGCCATTCCAACATGGGCCCAGCAGAACAGCTGGATAGGGACAGTGCTTTGGTGGGAACGTCCATGGCCAAGCAAATGGACAAGCCCACATGGAAGAGCCGGTGGCCCGAGCCCCATTTCCACAACTGGGCTGCGTCGGCCGAACAGTTCCCAAGCGTCAGAGAGTTTTGCTGGGCCTGTAAACATTTGCCTGTGCCTTCGTGCTGGATGGTGAAGGTATCATCGCCTGTGAGGCAACAGAGGGAGAGAATTCAGGATACCGTTCCAGTGCACTTCCAGAGCTCCACAAACACGGTTTCCTTACTTTGAGCCTCAGCAAGATTTCAGAGGCCAGACTGGTGTCCAGAAGTTCATCAACATTTAATGTGAACAACCAGAAAGACAAGCTATTCTTAAAATTTCAGCAGATGAGTAACAGATCATTATGGTTCTAAGAAAACCTTTAGTCTTTAGTTTTTGCTGTAGAAAAATAAATGTTTTTTCTTGGGACAGTGACAATAAAGAAGACATACCGTATGCTTGTTGAACATCTTAAAGGTACACTGCAATGCTGATTTAATCAAGGATAAATCTAATTATACAGCTGTGTCTGAAATCATCAAACTAAAGCCCTGTGCTACAAACAGTGCTTTTGTGTGCAAGAACCTCTTTTATGTAGAAACTTAAGGTGCAGTGTTGTTTGAAAAGATCAGGTTTGAGAATTATAGGCCTGTAGCATTTTTGGGTGGAGACCAAGAAGCATTCTGAGCACAGTTTAGGAACGAGGAAGGAGAATTTAGGGATTATATTTCTTGTTTTTTCCTCTGAGGTTTACTATGCTTTTCTACAGCAGTTTTTCTGAAGTAAGAATGAGCTAATCATCCCTCTACAACAACTTCAAAAAGTTGAAAATACAACAGGTCATTGAAATAAAGCGGGCTAACATCAGTTAAACACATGCAAATGATTTTTAAGCTCCACTCCTTCGTAGCCATATTCTACACAGAACTCTCCACTGAGCATGCGCTGTTGCCCAAACACGCGCGCGCGACATGTCCATAACAATACCCCAGCGACCACAGTGAGTTTTTGTGGTTTATGAAGATATGAAAGTTTGGAAAGTGGTGCGAAGGTCCAGGTCAGCTTAAAGGCGGTTACAACACGGTACGTTGTTGGAA
This sequence comes from Megaleporinus macrocephalus, assembly GCA_021613375.1. Classification (NCBI taxonomy): domain Eukaryota; kingdom Metazoa; phylum Chordata; class Actinopteri; order Characiformes; family Anostomidae; genus Megaleporinus; species Megaleporinus macrocephalus. The sequence continues at coordinate 30,986,041 of CM038721.1, forward strand.
GTTACCTGCAACGCAGCGAACGGGGCGGCAGTCGGGCAGTCGGACGTTAACGGAGTTCAACTTAGCTTAGAAAACACCGCCTGGACCGGCTAGCTGACGTTAGCCACCTGTCTGTTTAAAGGCATGAAATTAAACTACGTCACGTTTGTTTATTTCGTCCACAAAGTGGACCCGATATTGGGCATAAATCTGAAGAAAAACGTGGTTAGCTTCTTATTCGAATTCTCCGTTCCACCTTAAATGGTGCAGCAGTTACATTCACCATTTAAGGTGGACCGAGGAACTCTAACTTCAGAAAACGAGCAGTCGGGCTTCTCTGCAGTTGATAGCAAGTCTAAGTTTTACAGTAAACCCCTCAGACGCCCATCGACTGCGGGGAACTGCTTAACACCGGGCTGCGTTTGGACAACTTTATGAAAGGCTCGCTGAACGAAAACCAACAGCAACAAACGTGATAATTAGAAGTGTCACGACGAGAGGAAGCAAGCTTACCAGTAACTACAGCCGACGCGTAACTTCCGAGGGAAAGCGTGCTTTCTCCTAAAAGTAGGCACAGCAAAGTGCAGAACACAGTCTTTCCTTTCCAATCCATAACGTCAACCCCAAATTAACCCGACTTTAGTCATTCGTCTTCTCAAACCACCATAACATTTAACATTACGCCGATAACAGCCGTCACTCAAGTGGAGACTTTCAGCCTTCCCCTCCCAATGACTTGCACCTCCTGAACCATTTTTTGTTTCTGTTATTGCCCTCCTAAATGGAGCCCCGTGATTGGTGAACTGTCTAATACGTGATCGCACAAAAGCCACGCCCCGATATGGCAAGGCCTGTCGATTATTCTCGGCCCAGTGTGGGAGATATTGACTCGCATGGGAACAATGTCAGACTCCCAGCCCATTAAAACATGAGCAACATAGAATTCTTATGTAGTCGGTATGCTTTTAGAAACAAGTTTGATGACAAATCATGGCTTTAAATAGGGACTCTCCCCACCTCTGCCCCCTTGCAACAGCTTATACTTATCTGGAAAGGCTTTAAACTATTGTTGGTGCATTGCTGTAGGGACTTGATAGCTTTCCCACCCCCTTTGCTGCAGTAACAGCCTCAGCTCTTCTGGGAACGCTCTGTACTAGATTTCAGGACATTGCTGTGAGGATTTGATAGCATTCCCACCCACTTTACAGCTGTAACAGCCTCTAACTTTCTGGGGAGGCTTGATACTGTATAGTGGGACATTGCTATAAGGATTTATTAGTACTCCCGCCCCCTTTGCTGCAGTAACAGCCTCTACTTTTCTAGGAAGGATTTGTACTACATGTTGGGACGTTGCTGTGGGAAGTTGGTAGCATTCAATCACAAGTTTGTTACTGAGCTCTCTAATGACAGGCTATAGTTGACATTTAGAATATTAACTTGCCCTAGAGTAGGTTAACTCTGCTGAAAAGCCCTACAAAGACCAGCATGAATACAACCAATATGACCATACCAGCACACGATACATAACATGCTGTTTTTGTTGGTGATCAGCCTGCTTTTCACTAGGAGTAAACTTTGGGATTTGTGTATTTTCCAAACACATTACATATGGTGAGTGATTTACATAGCTAATACATAGTCTAGTTAAGTATTAAAATTGAAGACATTTCATCTGGGCTTTAACAGGAATTTGTAACATCATGTATTCCAAGATTCCAAAAACAAAACTAAATCCTGACCACTTTATTAGGTACAAACACACTTGTATCTACACTGACTTTCCATTTATTTTTGTACATTACTTTTTAGCCCTGATTTTACTCAGGACACACCCACAGGACCACCACTGAGCAGATATTATTTGGGTGGGGTGATCATTCATACTTAGCACAGCAGTGACACAGAGTAAATCACACACAACAGGGAGTTTTTTTTAATGTTCAAAGAAACAGGGCCATATATTTCCGACTGTCAGCGTCCTGGGGCCATGTCATGTGACTACCATGTCGGTTTCACAACAATGCTGATGATATTGTGGACCTGACTATTGATTGATGGAAAACTTGAGAAGTAATAAATTATGCAAAGAAACAGATGGACTGCAATATGTAACTGTAGAATTAGAAATGGTAAGTGGACCAAATTAAATGGACAAATGAGTTTATATACGACAAACCAAGCTAATGAAGTGATTATGGTCGGTGAGCTTATAAATCATTTATACTGCACAATGTGAAAAAAGGAAATGTGCCTGGAAGATGTTGACCACAGTTTGACTCAAGATTTCTGAATAAAGACTGGTGCACTTTTCTGGGGTTTTTTCTTGGTCAAAAGGAAATTCCCACTCTCTCTTGGCTGGGCCTTTGGCATTACAGATAATTTGTTTACCCTGTAAAGAAACGGGGTCAGCGCAGAAGGAACAAAATGACGCATCTTTATTTATTTATTTTTCTTTATTTCGACACATAGTGAATAAGACGTGTAAATTACAAAGCAAAACACTGATCACATATGTGCTTGATCAAATATAAAAAGTGATGTACAAAAGTTCTGTTTAATACAACTATGTCCTCTGCACATGTTTGTTCATGGTGAAAAAATACAGGACTAACAAATGTCAAAGTTTGCCCTTCAAGACACCATCGTGTTAGTCTTCAGAACCTGTTTCCCCATTATGAACAAAATGGTAAAAAGCTTACAGTGGGGTCCAAAAGGGGACAGCTCTTGGGTAAATTTTATCTTTGCACAAACATGTGGAATGCACACTGTCATTAAGGCTAAAGAGCGACAAACCAAGGACCGGTTTCTTTTAAGTATTTTTTTATACCTGCCCTCCACATTCAGATGTGTGTCACACCTGTTAAACAGGTTGTCGCTCACATGGCAAAGGGGAGGAGGGGACAGCAGAGAGCAGTTTATACAAACCATCCAGCTAGGGTAGACTCAGCAAACTAATCGGCTATCAGCAAACATTGCAATACATAGCATTTGTAAATAACTGCTTTGCCTGGATGTGAGTTGTGGTGTAGCGCCTGTCTTGTAATGTTAGCTGAGTGGTGTTCTAATATGCCAACTAAGGGAAAGTGATGAAGTTGTATGAGATTGGACCTAATTATTTAGTTAGTTTTAGCAAATTGAATGGATTTACATTGTTAAGCAGTTTAAAGTCGTTTAGAAACAGCTTCGTCTGCCATAATTTTCATGTCTGAACAGGAAAATGTGGAAGGTCCCAATCAAGTTCTGCTGCTGAAGTTGCCGATGGTACTCACTTGATCCTTCAGGCTTCTGAGGGCTCAATCATCATGTTTCACTTGGTCTAAAAAAGTGACGGAACAGCCCTTAATATGACACTGGGGTAACACTGAGAGAAAAACAACAGGAAGTGTTATCTTCCTGCTATAAAATGGAGCTCTGTGATTGGTCACCTGTCAAAAATATAACTGCACAAAAGCCACACCCCAGTAAGACAAGGCATGCCAATTATTTTTATAATAATAATAACAAGTATTACTTTTATTACCAGCCCAGTGCTATAGACTCACATGTGGAAGATGCACGACTCCCAATAAAATGTGCATCATGTGGATAGTTTTTATGTATGGATTGTTAATGTATGTATTTATATTATATGTTATTATAAGTTTGGAGACAGCTGCTCGTAATGGAACAGTCCTTAAGATGGCGCTGGGTATTCCCCTAGGGGACAATGATGAGGAAGTGACTGAAGGCATGTTAAACCAGCACTGCAACAGGCGCAAAGCAATTCTGAACATGATTCAAAGACGTAGAAGCGTTTTCACTGGGCTCAGACTTTCAGACCCCACTGTAAATTGTAAACTGTGACTTACAATACTGTACAGATATTTCATACCGTGTGGCAGGCAAATAAAATCACTCTCTTAATACAAAATCCAAGCAGAAAAGTCTGTTAACACCATGAAAATACACAATGGATGTACAGCATGAAATGAGAACCACAATTTCCTGTACTGTAGGCTGAAATAGATTTGTAGGGAAACAAAGTGGTTTCAGTTGCATGTTAAGCCATGGAATTTTTTTCTCCAGGTTGTAGTTCAGCATGTGAACCATACAAGTTGTACTATCTTTTCTGTTCAAAAATATACACTAACTTTAGAAAGTTAATCTCAGCACAGCTGATCTTTTACCTTTTCTTTCACAGATTAAATGTTTTTTTTTTTATAAGGCCTTAGTGGTTATATACACATTTTCAATAACAAAACAACCCACTCATTATGGTGCACCCTACCCAAAGCCAAACAGATCAATGAACATAATACAGTTATGGGTAATAACTGTTATCTCTCACTATCTGCCCTACTCGTTAATGTAAACAAAGCTGTTTTGCACAGCAGCGTTTTGTAATCCAGAACTCTTCCGAGTTTAGGGCATAAGGGCTAAAGTTGGATTTGGACAGTATCCATGGCCTTTAATCCACTAATGCTGAAACAGAGTGCAGGGGGCTGAAGGGAGCTAAAGTGCTTGTCAAAGAACAAACATGTAATTTCACAACAGTATTTCCGATAAAACAGGTCTCAGAGTTTGAGAAGAAAAGGCAGACTTACTGACAAAAGTGTTCAAATACTGATAACGCAAGGCCGTATTGTCTTTCTAAACAGCTCACTCTAGTGTGCTGCAGCTTAACAGTTTATCATAGACCATGTTATCCTGCAGGGTTTGTTGTTTATTGTTCTAACCCCGACTAGGACAACTTCCTGCCCGACAAGGCTTGTAAGAAAAGGCCTTCTAAAGGCCCAAAAGCATTGTGCGATTGATCTTCACATCAACAAAGGACTTCAAAGATGCATAAATATCCTTTGCTAAGCAGAAACATCACCAACCGGCACTGTTCCCTGTCTTATCTTAACAGTCTAATAGATGTGTCTACTAAATTCTCCCTGATATTGTGAAAACAAGAAAACAACCACTGTCATTTATCCCTTTCTTATTTATATGATACTTCATAAGATCTATGTGCACAATCTCAGATGGAGCACAGCAAAGAGGACCCCATAGATGTCATTTAAATATAAGCTTCATCAAGTCTGGCCCTACTGCGATATCCCTGACTGATCTCGCACACACATGCACACATAGTCTCACTAGTCCCCTGTTTGCGTCTCCAGGTCTGTGAGGAGAACATTTCCATCAGAGTCCATGGCCTGAGAGCTGCTCTGTCTGTAGTACGCGCTGCCAAGTGATGGAAGCCTATGGAAGCGCAAATTGTTTCTCTTATACACGAACCACAAACCCCCAGCCAGCACTGCGAAGAACAATATGGCCACCAAGACTGCTGCTGGGACAACTCCATGGTGTAGTACTGCAAGAGAAATATGTTCAGAAGGAATATTTTAGGTCACATATTTATTGATTAGTTATTCTGTCCCCTGTTTTTTCACTTTAGTGGCTGGTTCTTTGTTCTTTCTATGCTTTTTGGCAAAAGTACATCTGACTAAAGTACTGTGCAAAAGCCAGAGAACATTTTATTACATTTCCAGTCAAAACAGCCACTGAACATGCCATTTCTCAAAAAGCAGGGAACAGACAATTACACAAAACAACTAAATAAAACATTTTTGTATGTGTCCACACTTTGCCTTTATTACAGCTCCCTGATATATTTCCAAACCTCTGAAGTTCAGTCTTAGAAGTTAGCTGTATTTTATGCTTTTCATTATACAAGTAATTCCAAACACATTCAGTGATTTCGAGATCTGGATTCTGGGGCAAACGGTACATTGTTCTAGAAACACCGGCAAATGACTGATTTGCATTTTTTCATCTTTTTGTCTATTTTTTTTCTCAGTAAGTGCTTAGAAAGTGCCTTTCAGACTTTCAGTGTTGAGCTGTTTAATCACAATGGAAGGATGGAGAGAAACATCTCCTCTGCCTCAAAGGTGAAAGCTTTAAGTTCTATTCATCCAACAGACATTTTAATAATTTTTTGACCTCCAGGTTTGGAAACTCCTTAGAAATATCTCCCGGAAAACAAATAACTTTTTTAAATGGCTGTTTAGAATTAAAATACATTTTGAATTAAATAATGAAATGAAATAAATGAAGGGTGGTCTGTATGTCTATCTTTTATCAATTCAGCGTCACACACATACATCTGAGTATCTGCTTATTTTGGTATCGATATAGTGCCATACAGTTAATAATCGATAAGACAATGAGATCGATCAGGAGTTTACCAGGTTGCTAACAAGATGCTGTTCTAAAAGCTTGTATTTTTTATAGCCTTGATCTTGGTCCCTTTTATATGCCTGAACTTCGTGATTTATAAAACAAAAAACAAACAAAGCTATACATAATGAGCTAAACTTAGTCCTTGTCTGGCATCTGTGACCAAGCACAAGTCTGAAGTCTGTTCTACACGCTATTCCTCTTGCCAGCATACTTTCAACAAGCAGATGGAGTGGGGCCACAAGGGAGTGCAAATGAAAGAAAGCTCTTACCATTTATTGGCTCTACCTTCACCTCTTGGACTGCCTCTGTTATACAACAGAAAAGAAAGTATGGTTTCATCACACATTTAATAACATGTAAAAAATAAAAAAAGGAAAAGAAGAACTGGGATAGGACAGTCAACAGTCTCTAGAATTGAGCTCTTTTGCACAAAATAACACCTGGATGCTTAAACCAACTGGCTTCAATCAGCCTGATTCTCCAAATACAAAGACGGCAAAAACCAGCACCAAAACTCCATCTCCTGGTTTGGAGTTGGAGTTTTGATGCTGGATAGTTTATTCTGGATAGTTGGGGAAATGCCAATCTCTAACACTCAACTACTTATTCTTTTCTCTTTACAGAATGCTTCTGTTCTTTTTTTCATCATATTTTTATCATTAATATTATTTATTTATTATACTGACATTTTGGAAATGTTTCACTGGAATTCAGGTATGCTTCTGGCTCTGGACCACTGGGTCGATTTTTTTTTTTGAGAACGAGGAGGTTGTAGAAATCAGCAGGGATCTGTACAAATAAAACTTTATATTGAGGGGCAAGGTATGGACTACTACCATCTGAGTGATGTAGTGATATAGTGATGTCCCTTTAAATAATACCCATCCACACAAAAATCATCCAGTCAGCTTAAAATAAAAGATAAACAAGCAAATGCCAAATGTCTGTTCTCAGCTACAGTAATCGGATACCATTGTACCAACATACAATGTTTTCACTTGAAAACAGCAAGTTTGTAAAAAAAGTCATTTAGCTGATAGAAAACCTTATACATTTACATTATAATATTCCACAAAATCTGTGCAAGTACATTTTAAAATAAGCTTGCTTTGTTGCACTAGCACAGTGCAGAGCTTCTCCTCTGGTGTTGCCTTTTGGCCAGCTGCAGTAGTCTCTCAGTTGTTCTTTCCCTGGGTGTGTTATCCTATCAACATCATAGTGTTACAATGACCTTATTTGGGATAGAGAATATTTAATTTTATGCTTGCGCTATCATTTAAGAATTATCTTTGTGCTAAGATACTTTTAGGATCCCAGCACATTTACTAAGAAGCAGGTTTTACACTGCCTCTGGTGAAGTTCAGATACTAAATGGTTTTTCAATATGAAAATTTAAAACATTCCACAGAAGATGATTTAAATTCAGAAATCCTATTTTTTTAGTATTTAATCTGACACTTTATTGACTATTCAAGATTTTGACTACTCCCTAGTACCTGAGCGGGTTTTGCAGATGAAGCCCAGCCTCTCTCCACAGTTGGCCAGGAGCCACTCAGCGTCTGATACCCGTGTTGACACACACGTGTCTGCCCTCAACACAGTCCTGTCCGGTGCCTTGGAACGCCAGTTTGTATATCCCAGTGCTGAGCCATCCACCCAGGTTAAAGCATCGTCTACATAAGACACTCATAAGATATTCAACTGATTTTCTGTGTACTTCACATAATCTGCTAGTAAAAGTCGCAGCTGTACATAACAAGAAGTATTCTATGAATGAACAACAGCTTAAAGTGATAGTTAATAGAAAATTCTACAAACATTCTACACACAAATTCAACCCACAGTTCAAAAAACTACATAATACTGGCAAAAATACACTGTACAGCCAAACGGGTCCAGGTGTTTCAGCCACACTCATAGCTAACGGGTTTGTGAAATAAAGCCAAACAATAGAAAGCTACATTGGCACATGTTGCATTCTAGAGAAAGTTCCTGGGACTGAATTGTTCTCTTTGATAGGAATAGGTCTCTGAAAGCCTCTAAAAGCTCCCTCACACTACATTACATTTTACATTACATTTGTGTGTACTAATACACTAATTGTAATATAATATTAGCTGAAATAAAATCTTAGTAGAGGGGCACATACAGTGCTGTACAGCAAAAATAGCTGCCAGAAGAAACTTCAGATTTCTGACTATTTTAGGATCATCAATATTACAAATAAAAAGTCAGGATGCATGTGCAGGTTCACTGGTGGTTTGAATAGTAAAAAAAAAGGGCTGCATTTGTGGTTTAAGACATTATGATTCCTGGTTTCTATCACCACCACATCAAAGTTTGTAAGTTTCTCTACAATAAACCATTTCAAATTAAATTAGGTCTTTTGTAAACAGAGGAATTCACTTTTTAAAGTCCATGGATTTGGAATGGGATATCCAACAAGCTCCAATAAGTGTAATGGTCAAACGTCCGACTGGGAAACACGTACACAAAGCAGATGTGTGTTGATTTAGGTATGCTCTGTGCTAACTGATGGAGTATAAGCTTTTTTAACTCATTATCAACATTAACTTTTGTTCTATTACAAACGATTGACTATATTTGGCATAAGGGGAAAACTTTGTACGTTACAGTTGGAATACAATTGGTTCTAAGGTTGCACATACTGTCTGTGTTGTAGTAAATGCCCAACCAAACAGTCTGAAAGCCATCATAGTAATTCTTCATCTGCTCCAAGAAGAAGCGATTCTCCTCCTCGTCCCTGATTGTCAAAACATCTGACGAATTCTCTTGAAAAGCACACAGATAACAAAATCCATGAACAAAATCCAATCAAGGACAAAATGGTAAATCTATCTTAAATGAATTAACAACCACTAGGGCGAGTATCTTTAATACACTTCCAGTAGACCAGTGATGCAATACCTCTCCTCTTGCAGTGTTCTCTGGCGTCATCTAGTGGCAATCTCAAGAGGACAGAGTCGAAATTGTAGCAGCTCCCACGAAACTTTAGCCATGTTTTTGGGCACACCACATCGTAGGAGAAGGCACTGTTTTCTATGGGAGGAAGAGAGAACAAGGCATAGAATAGGGTGAGGACAGATTTCCAAAATTAAGTGATTAAGAAGATTTTATATATATTTGCTGTCCAATGTAAAACAAGTATCTCCAAAATTACAACTTTACAGGAGAGACCAAAAACATACCTTACTTTCAATGTAAGTCAATGGAACCAGAATTTTTTCCAAGCTTTAGAGCACTTCTAATGGTCTTTTCATCACAATTTTCACACAATGTAAACAACCATTGGCATGTCCAAATGTTGTAGAAAATTCTAAATCACCACATTTTTCATTAGACAGTAATATATATATATATATATATATATATATATATATATATATATATATATATATATATATATATATATATATATATATATATAATGTGTGTGTGTGTGTGTGTGTGTGTGTGTATGTAACAGAGAGAAGAGAAATTTGGACTAACTAAGTGGAGGTACGTAGCACAGTGCTCCTGGCAGAGGCATGTCACAGTCCCCTCTCCTCCAGCCTCCTGTGATGTCCATATACACACAGTTTCCCAACACAAAGCCTTCATCACCGTCATCATCCTCAGCCGAGTCCCAATGCGTGAACACAGTGTCACTGCTGTCAGACCACTGGTAATTTATCCCATCCTGTGGAAACAGAGCTTGTTCACTGCTCAGCATACAACGAATGTACAATGTGCTGGTGTCGATCACTGTTCAATTCACATTCCTTATTAATTCATAAGAGGTTAAAAATTATTACAACACAAACTAGACAGCAGAAAGTACTTTAGAGGTTTTGTTCAGTATTTGCAAATTGTTTTGAGAGTCACTGAAGGATATAATGTACCGTTTTTATCCAGTTATGCATATCAAGTAATTTGCCTTAAGATTTAATCATATTTCCCAAATATAAGGCAATCTGGATATTTTATCTTAAGGCAAGCTACAACACACAGAAATGTTGCTTTTGCTTCTGTCAATGTGCCAGACTTTATACGAGCATTTATAAAGTGCTTTCTCAAATTATAATCATAAAATTCAGAAACATAAATATAGTTTAGTTCAGAGTGTTTACTCAGTATGTGTCCACTCACGACTCCTAACTACATTTTCCAGAAGTTAGTATAGTAAAGGCTTAGCTCTGGCCGCTCTCTGCACAACCATATCATGTAATATAAAATCTTGTTTCCTGATGGGAATTTATAAATGCGTCTATTTCCTGTTTAGTAAGCGCAGCATTTACACAAGCGCATGCTTTCTGAGATCTCACAGGCTCATGCAGTTGTGGCCCATTTTTAAAACAGTTTTCGAAATCAGCTTTTTTCTACATTCAGAACCCAAACGGTCAGTTTCTAGATTGTGTTTGTTTACTGGCAGACTGAGCTCTGCGTTCAAACCCAGCAAAGTGTGTCAGTGGGCCAGACTGGGCCCCAGTTTCTGCAGCACTACTGTGTTGCAGTTTATGCAATCACATGCATTTATGTAAATGACTTGGCCAAAGGCAGCTGGATATCAGGTCAGAAAGCAAATACTTTCACATATTGTCACAGATTTTAAATCTTGGTAATGGGGTGACAACTTGAAGCTTGTTAAGAGAAAAGAGAAAGTCAACTGTGTTAGCAAACAAATGAAAGAGCTGTGCTTTTTTCTTCCTGTTTTTTTGCAAAACTAATTCTGTTCTGTGGACTAATAAAATAAACCAAAACAAAAAAAGGTTCACCAGAGTGCTTGTCCGTCACTAACTGTGAAGGAGCACATTAAGAATAGCCTTTATTTATTTTTGTTAGTTGGCTTATTATTATTATTATTATTATTATTATTATTATTATGTTTTCTTTTTTTACCTGTCAACAACCTGACATACCATAGCAAGCAACACTTAGCAGAACCTTAGCAACCACCTGGGATACCATAGCACCCTTCTAGCAATAACCTAGCTATCCAATGGAATAGCAAAGAAACTTATAAGGAACACCTTAGCAACTTCTTGGGATACAAAAACAACTGCCTAGCAACACCTTAGCAACCAAATAGGATATCACAGCAACCGCCATGCAGGATCTTAGCAACCACCTGGGATAACATAGCAGCTGGCTGAGTCAGGCCAACTTTAAGGTTTGTTCAGCTTATGGCCATACAAACAAAAATGCGTACTATATAGATATGTTTACAGTAAAAGAAAATGTTTTTAATGTGTCAAATATACTTTCCATTGTTAGCTGGAGCAATCACTGATGCTCATCATCATTCACCTGTGTTTGTTTATTCAGACATTTTTTATGTAAGAACTTACATGTTCTAAATCTGTTCTGAAGAATATTACCAAAGAGGTTTGTAATATCTTGCTCATAGCTGGACTAGACAGTGCAATACACAATTTTGAACATTGATTTCTAAAATGTGCAAATTTAAGTATAACTATATACATTTTTTTTACCAAACGTCTAATACACACCGTTCATATAAGAATATCACTAATCAACTGGCAATGACCTTGATATCTATTGATATCTATAGCTCTGTTCATCAACTTGGACACATAAAAAATTGAATTCATAAATTTTTACAGCTTATATGTAAAGCCGCTCTTACTTTTATAGAAAATGGTGATGCAAAACGTATGTATGCTGACTCAGCGTGCTTACGTCTTCGCTGTAGAGTCCAATCCAGTGGGGGGCTCCCAGTCTGTTGACCAGCACAGTGAGGTAGGCCTGATGGAACGGATCTGTGATGCTGACCAGCTCTGCCTTTTTCTCCAGACAGTGATTTTGGGCTTCCTCCCAACTCATGTTGCCGTGGACAACACGGTAGGTCCGGTTTCTGTACTGAGAGAAGTCTAGGGAGGCGGGATCGTGATATGAGTGGGATGGACGTTTGGTCTTATCTGAAGGGACAAGAAGGACAGTCATAGAGAAAAAGAAGGAGAGATGTAAAGAAAGGTTGATACACGTCATGTGAGACCTTTTACTTCATTTATAGAATTTCTTCAAATTTGCCTTTAAGTACAAGTTATTGTAGCAGAGGGGCTGAAGTGGGTTGCAAGTGCAGATAGGGTGTAAAATATCTATCATATATCGGAATATTATGTTTGGTGATACTGTATCGATTCTCAAAAACAGTATTGATACGCAGATTCCTGGCAGACAGTGACACATTGTGTGTTGTGTTTAAACCTCTGACCACTAGATGGCAGTGTTGTAACCCATCACGATACGTGTTGTATCGCCAGGTTCTTGCCAATGCACAGCCCTAGTTAGTACACATGCAGGCAACATCACAGACGTACCCATATTAAGAAAAGCAGGGAAAACTCATCAAAAAAACGTATATAGTAATGATCGTTTTTTATTGGAAATAAAATTAATATGGCCTATTCTGTTTACTGTAATTATACAAATGAAAAGCACATGCAGACAGTCAGAGAGTTACCTTGTGGTTTTTGGCAAACGAAGCCGTAGCCACTCTGACTGCACTTCTCATCATACCATTTCCCCGTAAAGTGAAAGTTGTGATTGTTGGACAGAATGGTGCAGAGTGGTTCTACACCTACACTCGCTGTGTTCATCCAGTCATCCTGCTGAATAGACACACACACACACACACAGGTCATAGCAAGTCCTGGAAGATCTTACATAAAACACAAAACACTGTTATCCAGGAAAGCACTTCTCCACTTACACCGAGGGAGCTCTTGGGCTCTACAGGAGACCAGTTGGTGTAAGTGACAGGTTTGCCACTCGTCCACTTCATGGTGTCAGCGTCCCTCAAGCCAATCCAGACCCCCACAGACTGGCCGTGGAGCAGCATAGTGATGTAAGCTTTAACAAAAGAAAAATAATCACTAAAAGTAGATTAAAAGATGGCAGAGGCGACAGCACAGGCTCTGATAATGAGATCTGTAAACCCGAGTGCTGTTGTCTTCTCTCCAGCTAGTTCTGTTTTAGTGTAGCAAAAGAAAGACTTTAGAATGAGCACATGGTTTTTGCTGAACGTGCTTTAGGACATTGCCTTTCTCTAACTGCTGTTGACCTGAACTGCGCGCTAGAGCCAATCACAGCACCATCAGGCGAAGGCGGTACACCATGGACAGGTCACCAGTCCATCACAGGACCACCACACGGGCAATTTAGAGCGAGCCATCAACCTAACATGCATGTGTTTGGACTGTGGGAGGAAACCGGAGTACCCGGAGGAAACCCACTCAAGCACGGGGAGAACATACACACTCCACACAGACCGGCCCGGACCGGGAATCCAACCTGGGTCGTCTTGATGTGAGGCGACCACTACATCACGGTGCCGCTGAAGATGTGTGGATGTAATTTTTTGTCTTGAATTATATAAATGATTGATATATATAACACTGAGAATGAAGATATAATAAAATAAACATACAGAATTTGTGGTTTAAAAATTTGTGAATTAAAAATGGTGACCAAACCTCAAGGCACATCTTAATCTATAATAAGGTTTTTTTTATTTACTTCTTGTTCATTTAATTCTTCATCATTAAAAATTAAAACATCTATTATGCCTTTTTGACAAATAATGAATAATATTATTTATATACACACACTAAAAATGATTGCTGTATAGAAAATAACACACACTGTTAATATGGCAACTTTTGCATGTATTTCAGAAAAAAGTCTCAAGTGATGTAATTTCATCAAATTGTTTAGCTCCAATCCTGACAGAGAGCAGGATGCTAGTGCTAAGCTATTGCCTCACCTTGCTCAATCTCATTCTCGATGGCAACAAGTGTTCCGTGGAAGTTGGTACAGATGGACTGAGCGTCTGTCCAGCTCTTCCCTTCCTCTGGCCGGGCTGGGAGATGCAGCAACAGACACTAACCAATTAAATAAAAGAATAGGTTAGTTTAAAGTATGGCCATGAAATACAGACCAATCAGACTCAGAAGTCATTTACTGTGTCATTTACTGATTTATTGGTTATGATGAGGTTATTTTTAAGATATATTTAATTACCCAAATCAAGAGCTTGTATTTAGGCCCAAATTTGAATTCCTCACTTAAATAATTACATAACTTATATAAAATAAAGGATAACAGTTACTTAGTATTAATCAGATTAATGGAGTGACTGAAATATTATTCTATGGTGTAGAAATAACTATTTGGTTTAACATTGCAGGGTAATCTGACTGAAGTGTAAGGTCATGGTGCCACAGCATGAGGTTCAGTGTCCTGTAATAGTACCTGGTGGTTATTTATATACTACTTACTATGACAAGAAATTAGTTGTTTACAAACAATTTAGTATAAACTTCTAATTTAAGTATTATATGAAAATGTATCCTTATTGAAATGAGCTGTAGATCCATAACTCCTGAGAACCATCCATAACACCGGAGAGCTTTTGGCTTTTGCTAAATCTGAAATTTCTACTAACTTTTGCATTGTGTCAATATTATATATAATGAACTGAACAATCTATTATTGTTCAGTTTTTGTTCTGACAGTGTCGTTATACAGTACATATAAATATAATTCAATTACATATTTTCAGTATGTAAAAATAACCCCACTTAGTTTAGCATAATATTATGTTTTAACTATCTGCATAATATGTTAGTACATACAGTGGCCTTTGATGGTACACCAGAGTGATGTTTCAGTAGTTGAATACTTGCTACTTATTATTTGATTACTGATAATGTAAACCTCTATCACACAATGTCATCAAGCTGGTAAGGTGAGTAGCACGTGCTTCATTGAAAGACATCTGTTATATGGAAGGGAACTTCTAACACAATCAGAGAGTGAGGTCAATTATGCTCTATTGGACTCCCACCCACAAATGACAGTGGCATTGCTGTGGATCAAACATAGGAGCCCCCAGTGATGGAGCCAATGCTTAGAGAAATGTAATGCTTTTAAGAGAACTAGACTGAGACCACAAGAGATTCAGAGTCAGAGGTTCAGAAATAGAAAATCACTAGTAAAAGTCGAAGCATCATTGTGGATGGATATGTGCGTCCCACCTTGTGACCAAAGTAGAACCAGTTTTCTGGGCAGGCACCGATGAAATAAGGCTCCCGCGGAATCTCCATCACCGAAACAGTTCTGCGTTTACACACATAGCTGTGAAGATCTGTACAGTAGCCTGTCGACCACTTCCCTATGGTGACAGTACAGCATGTTGTTAGTGACACTGTGTGCCACTTTAAAATACCATGTGTACTAGAGGCCTGCTACCTGTCCTGGGCCTGACGAGGCCTGTCAAAATCTAGTTTTACACATACAACACTGGGATCAGGTCAGTCTCAGGAGTCGATGTACCAACATTCTAAATTGTCAGGAAAATATACTTCTGGATAAACTATCTGGACTTAACAGTACTGTGCAGAAAGAACCACTTGGGGACATTACTATATTTAAAAAGCTATTTTTCCAGACAGGAAGCTTTGATTACTCAGCAAAACACTTTATTTTTATATTTAAGTTATTTTTATATTTAAATCATATTAATAGAGTAAGTAGTGTTTTTTTATTTTATTTCTCAGTATGTTTATTTAACCCTTTCCAAGCTTTTTCTTGTGGCAGTATTGTTTACAGTTCTCATCTAATACCTGCTTTGACTGCTCAGTACTTCATTAAGCTAAATCAAGATTGCTGCTGAAGGAACTGAATACATTCATACAATGTCTGGGATGTCCAGGAGAAATCTGGAACTACACTTTGTTCTTCCAACTGGTGCACAAAAAATTATCTACTTCTATTACATCAAGATATTCATGCCACCCTGTATTGTATTTATGCCTATTTACATCTGTTCTAACTATATCTGAAATTACATGTATTACTAAGATAAATGCTTTTAACCAATCAGCTTGCCCAGTAGTGTATATATCTGGACACTCTCTCTACCTTTTCAGACACATATTCTTGGCGATGCACACACTATCAGCCGCTTGGTTTTCAGAGTGTTTCAAGTAGTAACAGTGATGTGAGGTGCCTAGCACAGCATCATCTAAGTTGATCAGAGGCAGATAGCTGCTGTTCTCTGCCAGGTATGATCAGAAATGCTGATAATTCACAGGTGCAAAATACCACTTTATTCCAGCACTTTAAAATCATGCCTGCAACCACCTGTCTTTGAATTTAGCTGTGCATTTGTTATGTTCAGGCTTCAATTTCATGCCCTTCAAGGCAGGTCTCCTGTGTGTACATCACCTGTCAAGTTTGGGAACACTGAGGTATCTTTAGAAATCAGGCTCAGGTTAGAAATCCACTGCTACTGTATTCACTGTTTTAGTATATATGGGTGCACAGCTTGCTCATCAAAGTGTCCTCCATACAATGAAGTGTACAGCTGGTAGAAGATTTGACGGTTTCTAACATCCACCAAATTAGCCTGCAGCAGTTTAGCACCGCTCTGTAATGCTGAGGTTACGAGGAGTATTTTAGCCCAGACTGCTCCTAGAATAAGGCCCAATACAGATCAACCAATAAAAACAGAGGGTATTTACATATAACACCCCTAAAAAAAAAGGTTTTTGACCCCTAAACATGCAAAAATGCCACATATGAACCACCATAAGAAACATAAAGTTATAAATCATTTTGAAAAACCAGGTGTCCCAGGATTTTTAACAGGTGATGGATGTGTGTGGGAGTTTAAGTGGTCTTGCTCACCAGTCAGAGATGACATAGAGATGCAGTTTTTTCCAGTTCCTTTAAGAGGGCTTCCATTTTTCCAGTTCTCATAGTCCAGAGCAGTTCCATCAGTCCAACTACAGAGACACCCACACACCAGGAAAATCATATTAAACACTGTTCATTGTGTCCGGCATAATTTTCTTTATCCATCAAGCTCAGTTAAGACACAAATGCACCTAAAGCCTTCATGCCCACTGACAGCTGAGAGACCAATCCACCATTCAGCAGAGTTATGAGGAGACTGTAAAAGAGACAAAGAGAGAAATTATGTGAAATCTTATATAATCCTAGATAAATCTATATTGTTCATTCACAGCTTTGATAGCTCCTGCTTAAAGCAACCTCTTAGCCTTCACATATCCCACTCGAGTCTGTACGTGTATGGTTTTCTATGAGGATTTTCGAAACCCCTTCAAAATCTTAGCGATTCAGCTCTAACCTAATGCAGTACGGGACATTTGACATCAGTGTTGTTATCAGAGAACTGCAGAGAAAAGAATTTATTATGTCTTCTCAGCCACTAGAGGGCGAACGTGTCAAAATCAAATGCGTTCTTTGTGCAAATCTGTAAATGGTTAATCCTTTTTATAGACAAACACATGCAGGAGAAGCATACAATACTTGACTAAATGACCATAAACATGCCTAAACATAATTTGTAATCTCTTTTATCATCGTTCTCTTGGTATAATGCTAGGAACAGGAATGGGCTAGGCTCTGGTTCTGCTGTTGCCACTTTAAGTGCACGTCAGAAATTAAATATATATATTCTGTTTTTCATTGCTGCCATAAAAGAAACTTCTAATGTTCAGTAGTCTGTTAATTAGTGGTGTGACAAACTGAAGTGTGGTATAGTATCAAGGCTTGCATGTAAGCTCATGGCTGGGTGTTATCTCGGGGGTAACACCCTGGATCAGGACACTATACAGAAAACATCCAGGAGATGGAGCTCTCGTGGTTTTACTCCTCAATGAAACAGATATAGGACTATATTGCTTTGCAGGAAGAGGATTGCGAGAGCCTATCCCAGTGCTCACTGAGAAGAAGGCAGGAAACACAGAACGGACACACAGTTTAGTATCTCCTGACTTTAGGAGGACACTCTACACAGAAAGGATCCTGGTCAACCAGCTGGGGAAGTAAACCCAAGCTCTTCCTTTTAGACAAACTTACCAAGTCAGAACTGTTCACCCTGGTGGTAATAGTAAGCACAGATCTGAACAAAATCTATTACCTAAAAATGTTACAAATACAGTATGTGATACCTTTGACATTGTATGAACATGTCATTTACCTAAAAGCACTGGTCTAAAATATATTTTAAGGAGGTGCAAGATGTTGTAATGCAAAGTAGTATTAAAGAAAACTTTTTTAACACTAATTTATCATCATCACTTAAAATCATCAATATTCTTGTCTGTAGACATCACAACCACTGGTTCCGTTCAACACCGCTGTAAAGCAATCTAGGTCTATATGTTTCTCTACAATAAACAATTTAACCACATACATATATATATATATATATATATATATATATATATATATATATATATATATATATATATATATATATATATATCATTGCTGTCCAATAAAAACAAGTATCTGCAAAATTGCAACTTCACAGGAGAGAACAACTATAAATATAAGTCAATGGATATTTTGAAGCACTTCTATTGGTCCATTCATCATGAAATTTTCCTACAATGTAAACCACCACTGGCATGTTCAAATAATGTATATATACACACACTCACACAAACATAGACTAACTAGTGTTAGAAGCTGCTCACCCTGCACAAACTAACCTCTGCCAAACACGGCTATACAACACCACCATATCATCAGTACTATCTGCTTTAAAAAAATAAAAAAATATTTTGTGTGTGTGTGTCTGTGTATATGTAAATGTCCATGTCTACTCACTTTTATCATGCGTTCTCTGACAAAGTCCAGCTCGTCCTTGGAGTGTAGAGACAGCAGGTCTGCTCCCATCATCTTACATGCCAGTGACACAGAGTCCCAGGGGAATTTCTGGCTGGCGAGGAAATACTCTGCTTCACGATAGAACACCCACGGCTCACTCTCTGTAGACATCAAGAGTAACTATAAAAGTGCTGTCACCATCATCACGAGTGAAACTAATATAAGGAGCAGGGTCACTTACGATCGTTGTACCAATAAGGTTTTGTTAACTCCACACCTGCGGAGAAAAGAAGGTAATCAGACAATGTGAAATATGGTAATATTAAAAATGCTTTGAACACATATTTTTGGAGAGGCAATGCTCTAACTGTAAATGTTGATGCTATGGAAGACTGAATTGTGACAGGTCCAGATACTGACTGAGGGGACTCACTCAATGTAGCGCTAATTATCAGTAACAAAATCATGAGTTTTCTCTGAAATTTCAGTCTTGGCACGTTAACTCACACAGCAGGGAGTTACCTTGTAGGCTATATTTAGGAAATGCCATCTGAAGTGTGGCAGCACTTTTCTTCTTCATGCTGCATTCGTGACAACTGTGACTTTGAAATTTTCCACTTAAAAGCGTTCATGCAGTTTCAGCTGTTTGAGGTTGGAACAAAGTGAATGCTTGCCATAAACTTGTGCTTGTTTGGCCGCTGTGTGTATATATATAAGCTCATAAAAGCATTTACAGTTGCATTTAAAAGCTGTTTAATTAGTGCTTCATTTGTTTTATACATAGATGTAGACTACAGTAATTCACTATAACCATAGCATATTACAAACAAACAGAAACTCTCTTCAGAAAAACCTTCAAGCATGTTTCTTCTTCTTGTTTTCACGTCACCCAGTTAAATTAATGTTACAGATCAGCAGTTAGGAGAAGTCAGAGCTCTAGAGAACATCTAAATGGATTTTCCCTACTTTGTTTCCACTTGGTTATGATCACAGCATTATTATTTGTTTTTGTAGGGTTAGTCATTGTGTGTAGAGATTTGTACTGTCTAAACCAGGGGTCACTAATAGGCGGACCGCGGTCCGGATCCGGACCCAGGCGTTGTCCAATGCAGACTCAAATCAATAAACCATTGAGAATTATTTAATTTTTGTGTGTTTATTTTAAGAGTTTATATAAAGTGTTTATTTTAAGAGGCGGAGCTTTTCTTGTCTTGTATACGGGCTTTACGGCGCATTGAACTCAGAGACCAATCACGTGCGCTGTAAAATCACCAAAGGAGCTCCTCAGCCAATCAGATCTGTGCACATTGAGGTGAGGTACGAAGCGAAGAGCAGCCGGAGACTGAAGCGAGTCAGAAAGAATAGATCAACATCGAAAACTGACTGTTTAACAGGAATGGTTATGGAATGGACCTGCTTGTCTAGTTTTGGAGAATACCGCTCTGTAAAACCAACATGTCCATTTGTGAAGCTGAGTTAACAAGAAGACCCACGTTTTATTTACTTTCTCTATAAATACACACTTTAAGATCCACTTTTTTTCAAAAGCATTTTGGTTTTTTTTAATGTAGCCTTTGTTTTTACTTGAAGTGAGGAAAAACATTTATTTGGAGCTTTATAAATAATTAATTCAGTTCAGAATTTAAACAATCAAATATACTGAACAGTATGTGTGATGTGCTGGTCTTTCAGTTGATTTTTCAGCTGATGGTATAAGTTGTTAATTTGATTTTTTTTAAGCATTTCATGAAACGGTCTGATCACAAATCATAACATAAATGCGTTTACTAGAAACCAGAAATGTGTGTCTTTTCTGTGTGTCTACGTTACATTCACCTACCTCTGGGCACTTTGCAGATCCACTCGTATTTGGAGCTGCAGGGTCGAGGTGTGAGGGTGTTGATCAGATCACTGTACGCTGCACATTCATGACTACTCGATTCTTCGTTCTTATCCTCCATGAACGATGTCACTACCTGCAAGACACCCAGCAGAACATGAGAACCAGCTTTACCAGCATATGGGACCAAATCCAAGTTGATAACTCACTGATATGAGGGCTTTAGTGACAGAATGCAAACAACAATAACAGCCACAACAGCAAAAATCAAGAAAATTACAATAAATATAAAATGTGCATTCAGTTATTTCTGCTACTGGTGAGCTAAGCTGACCAAACGTTTCTTATGCAAATATATTTCTGTTTAGGTTACACTTTTAACGCAGAGGCTGAAAATCTACATAATCTTCTCTAAACTAATCCTTCAATAACATCATTCCTCAAAGGTGCTGTCACATTTACACTGGGGTCCAAAATCTGAGACCACTAGCAAAAATGCCTCTGTTTTGCATTCATTCTAATTTATACTATTTTTCAATGCAAACTATATTATCAGCATAACAATCAGAGTAAAAGAAAACATTTTTTAAATTTCTTAGTATGTTGCCTTAATGGCATTGTGCACTTGAGCTGGCACGGACTGATTAGTAACCGTGATAAAAGCCTCTAAGAAGATCAAATCCAGTTATATCTGAACAAGCTTCAACAAAAGAAATAAGACTAGGCCTAAACATTACATTTTAATAGAGACCTAGAAATAGTGCAGCATCCTAATCATTCTTCATTCTTCTTGTCAGAACTTTTCTTTGTTTAGGATTTGTTTATTTTTAAATATGCAAATGTTTAAACACCCCTAGCCAAATGAGATGCTTTGTTGATTTTGATGAAAATAAGTCACTATTTATTACCTATTATATCTCTACCTATTATTTACCTATTATTATTTAATATCTATTTAACATAATAATCAACGTATTAACAAAAAACTTGTGCACAGGCAACATTTTATGTTATTTTTTCACCCATTTCATTTAAATTTAAGTTAAATTAAATAAAATATCAAGTTAAATTCAGTTAAATTCAGTTAACAAACAGTAAGAGTACATGAAAATGCCCAGGAGTGTGTTCCTTGTAGAGGAAGTGTTAATTTTTATTAACTTAGAAAATCAACAAAGCATTTGTTCAGCATTTGTTCACCCAAATTTCAGACTTCAGTAACGCATCTCTGTTACTCTGATAAAACAAATCAGTAAAAAGCTCTTAACAATCTGAACTCAGACCCTATCACAGAGCATCCAGCAACAATCACTGCCACCGGTTTCCTGTGATTGAAAACTCAGTTTCACACAAAAATCTCCCGCTAATACTTTTTACAGAACCCAGTAAGGACATCACCACACACCACACCAACTACTCTCACATTAACAAGAACAAAGCCAGAGCCTCTAAATGTGGTGCCTGTGATCTGTCAGGTAACAGACAACTAAACCTATTCATTCAACTGTCTAACTCTTTTATCCATCCCTCATTCTCTCTCTGTCTATATCTCTCTTCTTTTCTCTCTTTTACCGGTGTGCCATCTGACCACTCCCAGGCTCCGGCAGACTGTGGGTCTCTCTTGGTGAAGCCAACCCAGAACCAACGGCCCTCTGTACTGGAGGAGAAGAAACGAATGAGAAAAACAGATAGAGAGAGTGAAAGAATGAAACAATGTCCCAGTCAAAGAGATTCTCATTTTTGGCACTCCTGGAAACCAGTGTGAATTGGAATCAGACCTCACTGTACAGCCATTTTCATCTTCAGTCATTACAAACTGAAAGGAGATATAGATTGAAAAGCGTGGTGTCAGGGTGTGAGCCAACCTGTGGAACATCTTGGTGAGGAGCTGTTTGACGAAGGCCTCGTCCTCGTAGTGATGGAAGCTGGCCAGGTCGGCGCCAAGAGCCCGACAGAAAAACTCTGCCTCGGACCACGAGCGGCCCATCAGGATCTTCTCATTGTGGAACACCTGGTTAGACCAAAAAAACAACAAACAGGGAGCTGTTACTATCCCTCAGCTAGAAACAGATATTAAACAGCAGAGATCAAACATCTAGACCTGCAGACACTTAAGCAGTTTGTAAAGCCTATTATATTATATTCAGGAGCAAAGTTGGAATAAAGAGTACTACACAGTATCTACATTCACTTTCCCAGCAGAGAGGTGTAGATTTGCACTTTTTCTTATTTTAATTTTTTAAACTAAATTTAAATAAATAACCCAAAGTCTGTGGAGTTAATACAAGTGAAAACGTAAACGTAACTTTAAGGTAGAGAAGGACCGATCAGCGGTTTTGAGGCCAATTCCGATCGCTAATTACCTTTCAGCGCGATTGGCCAATAGCCGATACCGATCGAGGGCGGGGCTATATACCACGGCAGGGCTGCAAGTAGTTATTAGCGCAAGCAAGTCATGAAACATGGTCTAAACTGGTTTATTATCATTTTTAAGGAGCTCATATGAAACAGCATAATATTTTTAAGAAAATTAAGAGTAAATAACCAAAGTAAATCAAACAAATATCCCAATACTGTAATCATTCAATTTAGACCCTTAATTTAAAACGAAAAAAGTACGACAGTTAAAACTGTCATTAAACGCAGACTCTGGTTATTTTAAACGACAATCTGCAATCATTAAATGTAGATCTTGAATTGCTGCTGTTGTACTGTTCGTACCGGTCAGATCTGGTCTGCACGGTTCTCTGGGATATTAGTTTTGTGCTAGCTGCATGTGCTAGCCCTGCTGTTTGCTGGTATTCACTGTATTCAGCTGCGTGCAGTGTCGTATCAGATTAGTGTTAAATGTTCTTGTCTTGGTTTCCCAACGAGACAAGCAGATTTAACATAACGTCCTGGACGAGCCTGTCACGTACGGTAAAACACTGCCAGGCGGACAACATACTTTCTATCAGCACATGCTTTTCTCGCCAGGCCGCTGCTTTAGTCAGTCTGTGGAAAATGAAAGGGTGTGTATTTCCACCTAGTGGTTCAGATAGGAATTGCAGGGAGCTGGCTCCTCTTCCTGGATGAAACGCTAGCTGGAAATACAGAAATTAGGCTCATTTGTTTAACGCCATTGATTGGCTCTCGGGATCGGCTAAATTGAAGAAATATCGGCTGATCACCGTTCACATATTTTGATTCAAAATCAGCCGATACCGATACATAGCCGATCGGAATATAGTACAATTATTGTTCCTGAGTAAACGTACTGAAGACAACATACCTACAGCACAGCATCTGAAGCATGAAAGGTATAGTGGTGTTTAAGGGTGTGGTTTGTAAGAAAACAGTTCTTATCGTACAAATAAATATATACAGTAAATCTCAGAAAACACATCGAACTTTGAAGCAAAAGACCACATTGTCTACTTGTTCCATTTCTGTAAGCTAAAAACAGAAAGGGTGCAATGGACACAGTTTCTCCAAAAGTGGGCCACTGAAAACTGGACAAAAGTAGCCTGGTCAGATAAATCACAATTCCGGCTGAGGCACACAGATGGTCTGGTCAGAATTTAGCACCAACAGCGGAAATTTATGAACCCAACCTGCCTTGTGTCAGCAGTCCAGGCTGGTGGAGGTGGTGTAATGGTGTGGGGAATTTTTTTCTCACCACACTTTTTCTGGACTGTAAACACCAATCAATCATCGCTTTAATGTCATAGTCTATTTGGTTACTGTTGCTGAGCGTGTGCAAAGACTACTTCCAGCATGATAATACAGCCTGTCAAACTGGTTCATGTGTTCAGTGTTATTCAATGACAGTCCCAGTCACCGGATCTGACTGCAATAAATCACCTTCAGAATGTGGAAGATTCCAAACAGGAGATTCTGAGCATGAAAGTGAAATTCAACATGGGTCAGAAATCTCAAAGGAATGTTTCTGTTATCTTGTGGAATCTAAGCCACAAAGAATTGAGGCTGTTTTAAAGCCCTACCCAGTATATGTGTTCTGTGAGTGTGGAGTTTAAAAGAAGGACTAGTAAATGCTAATGTTAGCTACTTACTGAAGAACCTTAAACAAAGTATCAGATCAAAAGGGATGAAGGGACTAGGGCAATAGTAAGCCATCTTAAATCCTAAACACGTTTACCTCTTTAGGTGTTTTTATAGCTTTTGACACTACACAAGCAAGTCTATTTGAGATAATTACTTCTATGGTTTGAGGCAAATGTCTGATGATTTGCACAATGTTTAGATTTGCAGCAGTGCAAAACTAAAGAAGCAAAGTTCAAACATATCTTGGCTGAGTGACTGCACTTGGGGCCATCAGAAAGTGAAGTATATCAGATTCTTACAGAACTATTCTTATTGCAGAGGCCGACAGAACTCACCTTGTAGCAGTGAAGCAGACCAGGGCCACTCTCCCACCCTTCTTTACAGGGCAAAAATACATCTACATGGGACACGGGCATAAGGGCATCATGATAACTGCTTACACTCTGCTTGCACACCGCCAAAGCCATATGGGAGTCACAGTTCTTCACCTCCCAGTGCCCCAGAGACTGGCCACCAGTCATCGCCACACAGCCTCCTCTGCTTGCTGCAGAGAAAAAATATATAAAATAATGGAATTAAGTGAATAAATGATATTGACTGTACTTTAGACAGTATTTTATAGCTTTCCAAACAATGTGGTATTAATAGAAAGTTCAGAATAATGAAATACTGTGTGTGTGTGTGTGTGTATATATATATATATATATATATATATATATATATATATATATATATATATATACAGTTTTTATTATTATTATTATTCTAAACTTTCTATCAATACCACATTGTTTGGAAAGCTATAATGTAAAAAAGAGGTCTGTCCAGAATGATAAACAGGTCTGTGGATGATTCAATAATCATCTGACAAAGCTGTATGTGTATTGAGAATAAAGTTATGATGAACTAATATTTAGCATCCCTCACATTTGAAATAAGGTGATGAATTGTCAGGCAAATTACATGAATTAATAACTGCAGAATATTATTTTATTTTGTTTTCAAAACATTTTTCAAGTTTCAGAAAGAGCTTGACTAAAAACATCTTTTCAATCATAGCAACTATTAATATCAATATGAAGTAATACCAACATTTGTATATATACCACCCACAGCATACATACCTTAAAATGTCACATACTTACGTTTCTTACAAAGGGATTAAGTTATTCTAAACTTTCAATTAATCCAACATTGTTTGAAAAGCCATGAAATGCTGTCTACAGTACAGTCAATAACAGTAAATCATTAATTCACTTAAATCCATTATATCATCCCATTGATATATCATACGAAATCAAATATATGGCAATAAACGGCAACATATTTTCAGTTCGTATCCCAAATTACATCCCCTGGTTACCTTTTTCAAATGTATTCTTGTGTGGAAAGTAAACATTTACTCCATAGTATAACAATAGAAACTCCAGAACCTTGAGTGTTAGTGCGGCAGCAGTTTTCAGCACTCACCAGGCTGGTGCTGGTTCCAGTTGGTGAAGGTGAGTGGTGTTGTAGAGCCGTTCTGGCTCAGCCAGCGGTACTCTCCGCTTTTATTCTGGTCCTGCAGACCAGTCCAGTAGAACTGGGAAGCGGATCTGTTCTTTGCATTGATCAGGCTGTTCAGAAATGCCTGTTCAAACCTGCAGAAGGAAGACAAACTGATTTTTTACAGCGAGACCTCCTGCACGGGCTCCTGCGTGTGTAGAGAAAGGTTGCACTGCATGGTACCTGTCTCCGATGGTGACCAGGGGTCCCTTACAGTAATAACCCCTTGCTGCGTCCTTGAAGGTCTGTTCCTGGTCAGCGATCTTATAGCAGAAATGGCCTTTCCTCTTCCAGCCCTGCAATCAAAGAGACCATTACACTAACATTTACATTAATGTTACATTAACATTTCATATTTGTGAACCACCGTCCAAAAGTTTAGAAAGATAAGAAATTTTAAAGTGACAAACTGTTTACTGTAATTATTGCTTTCTGTCTGAAGATTCGACCACAGCTTTGACTCCACACAGCATTTTTGATATGAATTGAACTTAATTGTCATTGCTGAGTCGTTCTAGATAAGTCTAACACTGGTTTTCCTATTTGTTCAAAACGCGACTAGCAGATTACAACCAGTTTTAAACATTAACTTTCAACCAAACTGGTTTTTATTCAAATTTGTTATTCTAGCTCTTCTTCTAAAATAAGGCTGATATTCTTAGAGCAGCCATAGTTACTAAATTCCACCAGATAAGTTAAGATTACACCTACAAATGTTACCAAATGCGTTATTTCAAATTGTTAACTTATCAAATAAAAGAAAACATCCAAACTCGGACCTTAAAAAAATACCATAAACACTTTTTTTAGCCCACATCATCAGTCCTAGTTTCTTATTTACTGCCCTGCACCACTGAGGAACACTTATGAAATGGCAGAGTGTTTTTAGTTAAGGTAGATGTCCGTATTTGCAGTTTTTCACAAAGTCTATTCCTGAAAAATAGACTTTTGTGGCTTTAATTTTAGGGGAAAGCATTGCATCCATTTAGTCGTAGAGCAGCTGCCACTGCATCACATGCACTGTAGTAATTTACAAAAACACAAGTCGTTAAACAGTTAGATTCTATAGTGTATAAGCCTTCGTTGAATTTAGTCATGTACAAAATCGGCAGATCTTGTACAAAATCGGCAGATCTTTTGCTCCAAACATACAAAACACAATCGCCAACTTTATCATTTTGATTGTTGCTGATCTATATTTTTATGCTAAAAGTAACATAAGCACTCATGCTGTATTAGAATTCTAGCAGATATTTTTTATGCACATATCTGTGGATGCATAAATATTTACAGTATTTATAAAATGCAGAATTTGCTACTATGTCTACCTGAATTAGAATTACAGGTAAATATAACAATAGTTTTATAAAATAAAATAATGACTTTTTGGCACAGTTGCCCAGCGTCGCCTGAACATCATGTTCTTTTGAGTAACCAAAGCTGGTTTGAAATATCAGTCAATTCTGAACATCTAATAGATACTTAAAGTAAATACTTTCTGATACAGATTTAATTCTGATATCATCATTCATCCCTATTCGTGAGAATAAGGATAGTCAAATATACATATGTTTTTTTATTCTGGTACACATACACATAATAAAAAGGAGGTCCATGAGAGGGTCCCGGAGGTCCCTGACTGTGTCCATCTGGTGTGAGGCTAGTTGTTGGTGAGTGAGTATGGCTGTGTTTCAGAGGGTTAGAGGGAATAACAGAGGGTCAGCGCAGGCCTCATCAGACTGCCAGGCTTTGTTTTCACAACTGCTTTCCATTTGGCCCTAATTCCACTGACCCTCATCTTCCAGACACTCCACACGCACACGCACACACACACACACACACACACACACACACACACATACACATAAACACACACACACACACACACACACACACACACACACACACACACACACACACACACACACACACACACACACTGCTAACAAACTGCATGTAACCTGAACCAGCCTAAAATGTTCTGGAGCCATCTGCCATCATTTACTTACTGCTTTCACCTCTTCTCAAATAAAGCAATAAGCCACCAGGTCGGGGGTTACAGTGATTTTACCCCAGTCTGTTAAATTTGTGTTGTTAAATTAAGCAACTGAACATGAGACCCCCGTTATCATGGATGTGATTTAGTAGCAAATCGTTGCAGCAGTGATGCTATACGCTGTACCACACAGCAGTGTTTTACTATTGTTATACAAAAGTGAGTAAAAAAAAAGAGCAAAGGAAAGAAGCTGCAAGCATTTCTATTAAATGTGCTTTAATATGGGCAGGTTCTTCCGCTAGGACAGCTGTAGCTTTTTGCATCACGGGTGGGCCACTAAAACTGTTGCAGTATCACATTTCAATTAAATTTAGGAGATTCCATTAAATCTCCTTTTGTTAAAGCCAGTTAGAAAAGCACATGTTTGCCGAATTCAGTGAATTTCTGAGTAATTCCAAGTGGTTTTGTTGTTCGGCTCAGCCGCTGACGTAACACGAGCATTGGGGTAGAAAAAATGTGTTTAACTTAAAAAAGCTGCCTTAAAATGTTATGTTATTTGAACGTATAAAACAGGTTCTTGTTCTGCTAACTTGCTACTCTAAAAAACTTTTTTTATTTATCCAAGTTAAAAAGTGTATTATATTATTTCAGTTATCTCATTTTCTGATTGGTTTGCTGGATTAGAAACTCAGTAATGGCTATCTGCAGTGTGAAGTGAGAAACTTAGCGACTGGTACTCAGTGGAATGATGAACGTGGTAACTGATTATATGATCTTCTTGAGTTAGCTCAACTCGCACTGGAATGTACCCAACTCAAACTTTCCCTAACTCGTACCTGCAGTTTCTCAGTAAAGTCAACACTACAGAATTTGTTTTTAACCCAGTAGCTCTCACTCAATCCCACCCAATATTCTCCCCTCTGGACAGCTGTGCTCACAATCTTACTCAAATAAAACTAGCAATAATTAAATACAATTATTACCTATAATAAAAAAAATGTAAACAAAATAAATGAAGAAGTAAATACAAAAAGTAAATCATTGCACCTGGATGGCAAACTGAAGATAAATAAATAAATAAATAAATAAATAAATTTAAATGATAATGTTATCAATATTATTTTTTAATGTTACAAAAATGCATTTTTTTCCACATAATAATAATTTAAGAGCTCAGAAATTTGGGCAATTTAAGGAGCTTGTGAGGACTGCAGTAGTCTATCTATTCATCCACACCAGGAGGTTGTGGGTTTGAACCCTGCTGATGCCACAGCTCTACAGATGTGAGTAAAAAACAGCCATTATTCTATATTGTTTAAGAAACTGAGATGCAGAACTAAGTAACGAGAGTTTATATTATGAGTTTAGTAAGCAGTTACTTTAAGAATGAGTGTGTAACCTTTACTTTTTAGACTTTTATTTTTAACAGAATGCTGTTGAACAGACACACAATCTTAACAGGTAATTACTGTTAACTAGGTAGGTCATCCCTGCCAACCGAGATAACCATTAAAGATTACTCCATGAATATCATGACTGTTTCTAATCTATTTAAGCTGCACTTTTTCTAAAACTCAGAGCTGTCAGTTTGGATTTTTTTTAACTACATCATACGACTTTACATAATAACATCACAAGCACAGGATCAAAAGAGAGGACGTGCTTGATGTTTGAGGTGCTTGAGGTCTCAAAAGTAAATTTAACATCACACTGATAATGATTTGATGACAAGAATAGCTAAATCACTCCCATCCTCAGAAGACACATCCTTCACCAAGTTTTGACTGAGTTCTCTTTGAATACTCAAAAAGTATTGAAGCACAACCAGTATAAAAAATGCTCCCACGCGCTGCATGCATTTACACTTTTCCACCAGAGAGGTCTCCAAATTCACAAAAGCTTAGAAAGTGTTTGATTTGTTGCATTAATACAGAATTTAGTTGACATGTGCAATCACATGTGCGCATATTAGTGCTTTACAGTTCCAGCCAATCAGATTTTAAGACCGGAATGATGTGTAGAAAGGAAAATGTCAAAGGGCCAGAGCGTGACCCTGCACGTGACTGGAACAACTGACAGAACATTTGCTTTTGTGTATGTGCGTGCCTCTGCCGTCTTTCTTCTCCGGGCATGTTGCTGCCCATGTCAGTTTCTCATTCTCCAGCCGTGTGAGTCAAAAGGCCAATTTCCTGCTGAATAAAGGCTCAGGCTGACACACGTCAGTCTCTGAATCAGGCCCTTGTTCTCCAACCTCACCCTGTTCGCACACTGACCCAGACGGGCCGTATGTCTGTCTGTCTGACTGTATCTCTGTCCCGCACAGCTGCACATTCAGCCGATCAGAACAAAAGGCTTTCATAAACCACTATACAAATACGGGGACAGAGACTGATCTGATATTGCAGCCAACCTACCTTCTACACCTTTACCTTGACTGGCATCAGTCTAAAGCTGAAGTATGTCGCAATAGCAAATTGACAGAACAGGTTCAGGAGGTTTTCAGGAAACTGACACCAAAAAAACACTGATGCTGTTTGTTTTTGTGCTTGATGTGCTTGACGTGTTTATAAAACTGACCACCAAAGGAGTTTAAACCCCCGACAACATGGTTTAAATGTTAAAACTGTTGTTTATTTGTTGTTCTAAAGAACAGAATAAGTAAATAATAGATTTAATAGTAGATAAGTGATCCAAAAATTTCAAGCTGCTTCCAGCTTACAACTGTGTGGGCGTGTTAGAACATATAATGATTGACAGTGGAGTTTCCCTGCGGGGGACTCAGGGATCTGGACGGGGCGAGGCAGTTTGGGAGGGGGTAACTAATGTAAAACTGAGCCAACGTGTCATTTTCTTAATACTGTGTGTGAAACCAGCTTTAACAACTTTGTAAATAAAGTTAATTGCTTACATAAGCATCAGGCAACTGGTAGCTAACGCAAATAGACATAGCAGCATCTAGATAAGCTACGACACCAGTGTAGTAAACTTTCATAAGTTTGTTTGGGATTTAGACCAGCAAGTGGACAGTCACTGTATGTACTTGAAAACTCATGAAAGGCTCATGAAAAGAGCGTTAACGGAATATTCCTGCAAACATAGCTGGTCAGTCAATACGCGTTTGGTGTGCAAAGTTTGATCATTTAGCTTTGTACAGTACGGTGGGTGAGAAGACCATGCGTCCACACCACCATGGAAGTGTTTCTGGAGGACGCTTAAAGGACGTGGGACCACATACGGCAACGCAATGTAAACAGAACCACTAATGAAAAGTAAGTTTGGCTATATTTGCTAACAATCCAGACTTACTTCTCATTAGACGCTAGTGATGGCCAGATCAAGTCTCTTGAAGAGTTGAAGCTTTTCCTCCAAAAAAGTGAATTATTTGAAGCTTCATGGGCACACAAACCCCCCTGCTGGTCAAAACTTTTATTGTCATTATAACTATTTGCGATGGCCTCTTGCAAGGTTGTCAGCATGGAAACAAGTATATACATAAAACACCTTAATTTCATTTCTGTGGTTCATTCATTTGTTTATCTGATCTGTTTTTGATTGTGAGCGTCTGTTAATTTTAAAAAAACTGCCAGTATGATTTCAGTCAGTAAATAAATCCAATAGTATGTGAGATATTGATATTAAAACTGTTTCAGTGGTTTTAAGAGATAGGACAGTGATTGTGGGGTGATAATGACTTAAATTTTTATTAAGAAACAATAAATCACGCCAATACTCAAACCACGTCCTGAACTAGCAAGGCTTCAGACATTATCAGTGACGCCACTCGCCCTTAACGAAGCAAGCCTCGAGGATTTCTCGACACAAGCTTCGAAACATTGGTATCATTTGCCCATCACTATTAGACGCTAACCCGGCTCCGCGTGGTTCATGTTGCCGTTTTGATGAAAGTTTTTTTCTGTTTGTGAATCTGCAGCGCATAGGTACGGGACCGTGAAGCTAACGTAGGTCATGTAAGTAAAGGAAGCTCTTACTTCACCACTGTGCAAATATTGCTGCAAATCTACAGTGGCTTGTTTGTGTGGTTTCCTCTCTGCTGGCTTTTGTGTGCTGGCTTCAGAACTCTGTTTAACATTTTTTTTTAAATCATTTATATGGCATTTAAAGTGCTATCTAAACAAAGTTCATTCTTCTTATTAAAAACACATTGCATAACTACAAATAATAGCCACCTCAAATATAGGCATGAAGTTTTTACTTTACTAACTGTTGTAGTATGAGCTTCTATTACTTGTTAATTACTTACTTAGTAGCTACAGTGCAGAACTACACCTGAAGAGGAATACTAAGTTTGTTTATTTCTGGTAGAACGAGCACTCTTAATAATCTTGATTGCTATTCAGCATGTCTGTGGTACGCGTCAGATACCTCTGGACAGCCTTCGTCCCATTCTCCGGTCACATGGAAGGGTACGAGACCTGACGTCCGACACACTGCTGGATGCTTATTGTCACACTTCTCGAGCTGCCAGTTCCCATCCTGCGACACACAGACACAAACAAAGATATATAATCTACTTACTTCAGTCATGTAGTTGAATTATGCACGATAATAATGGGTTTGCTTTCTTTGTCATATCCTCTCTTGTTGTGGTTTGTATATGTATGCCCTGTTTTTTTTTAGGTTGTTTTTATATTTAGGTTTTAGTACTTGTCAGTACTGTGACAACTTAAGAGTTGTATTTAAATAAAATATATTATAATTGATGTTGTTTTAGTTATTAATATTCTTATATATTATTATTATTATTATTATTTCTGACCCATCTCACCTTCCTATTGGCAGCGACGCACAGGCGTCTGTCCCCACGCTGATGAGACGGCTCCTGAGAGTGCCAGGATGTAAAATTGACCTCTGAGAGATCTGACCATTCGACTGCTGGAGAATCGGCCTCAATGGACAAACCAATCCACACCTTTGGGTCGGAAGCTAGAACATAAAGATAAACACAAACAGCACCGTGCACAGCGTGACCACTTCAGTCCATTAAACTACAACAAACATGCAAAAGTATTCATCGCCAAACATGAACAATACATTTCATATAAATCACAAATTTTACACAATTTTAAACTGCAAACTTGAGCAAAACCTTCCTAACACTCCTAGAAGTCGAGAGTAAAATAAAAATTATAAACAGTGACAATATGCAAGTTAGTAATCAGTAGGTTACTGAAAGGTTAGCACTACACAGTAATGCAAGTAAACCAATGAAATTGTTTTTGTAGATGGAGAATTTGAAACAGTTTTTTTTGTATTTTACAATAAATTTCTAAGGCTGGACTTAGACCCCAGGATTCAAAAAGCAACAAAACATAACTTAAGAAGTTAAGACTAACCATTAACAATTAGAGTAAGTAGAAGCTCCAGCTCAGAGAGGGAATGGATGGAAGTCAGTTCTGCTTCAAGAGTTTTGCAGGTACTGGAGGAGTTATCCCAGCTACTGTTCTCAGACACATACCAGTAACAGTAGCTGTTATGATCAAACCAACCATCTGTACACCAGGTCTGCTTGTACTGCCAGTTATCTAGGAGACAGAGAGAAAGAGAACGGCAGAATGGAAAACCTATTTTAATCCTGCAGTACAAATTTCTGTGGGTGTGTGTGTGTATACGCAGAGAGGTCATGGCTTTAGGCTCTAG
This sequence comes from Megaleporinus macrocephalus, assembly GCA_021613375.1. NCBI lineage: Eukaryota > Metazoa > Chordata > Actinopteri > Characiformes > Anostomidae > Megaleporinus > Megaleporinus macrocephalus. The sequence goes on from CM038721.1 coordinate 31,019,973, forward strand.
GTGGGGCACAGCTGTTAAACTAAATTCAGTCATATTCTATTCCCTCGGTGTTCTACACAAGTCTATGGATGTACAATGTTGTGTAACCCATTATCATTGATGTCTTAGGGCCGGGGCCTGAAGGCACATGGCATTTTTGCTGTTTATATGTGTTTAATACGTGATCTCATGGTTTTACACCTGTTAGCACTTAAAGAAGAAAGATAAAAAGCTAAACGCTAAAGGTACAGGAAAACTCTAGAGCTTCATCAAACAGTAATCAATGTGCATGGAATGAAGAAATAAGAGCAATACTGATATTGTACTTCAGAGCTGGTACTTCAGGGATAACATTCCCCATTAGACAATAAGGGCCAGGGGCATACCCAGAGTGGCAAGGGGTGGCCAGTTCCATCCTACCATGAAGCATGTGCACTCATCTAGCTAGCCCATCATCAAAAGAGAAACTGTCTGCCGCCATCATCATAATTACTAAAGAGAAGTCCTACATACACTGTGGGAATTGTTTTCCATCAACAGTGCATTTACCAATCAGTTATGATGACACTTGTTTACAACCCCTGTTGTAAATTTTGGCAGCGCTACTGTTCGCGTGTTTCTTCCTGTTTTCTTGTTCCAGATGTAGCCTGTCAGTGTGTGATTGCCGGTGACGTCTCCCTGATCCTGATTGGTTGCCTGGTTCCTTTTAAAAGCAAATTCAAGTTCAGCGGTTCCCCAGACTACTTATCTGCCGTTGATTGTTATTAGTGTGCTCGACCATAGCTCGATTTTTGACTACGTTTGTGTATTGCACCTTTTGCTCTGTTTGCTGTTTGTGAATAATTGTAAATATATATCACTTCTTGTACATATTTTGAGTAGCGTGTAGTAGGGTGTTCGACGCCATTTGGGTTTGTGTGTTCACTTTTTTCTCCTGGTTATCACTAGTAAGGGAGTTAGGGAAGATCTGTGTTATTTGTTTCAGTTTGTTTTGGGGAGGTAAGGTAGTGTGTATGTGTCTCTCTCTCAGTTAGTGCTCTTTTGTTTGTTGTGTTGGCCTTGTCAACGCCTGAAGCTTAAAACACGCTGCTCAATAAAAAGAAACTAAACGGGAAACGACAGTTGTCTCATTTGCCTCTCTGTTACGGTCAGACCCTAGACCCAGCCGTAACACACTGCATTTACTAATTAGTCTATTTTGCTGTGAGCAACCAAATCAATGGACACTGTGCAAAAGTATGAACAAACAAATGTATGAACAAAGTGTTTCATACAGAGGGTGAGTGAACAGTAAACGCTTATTTATAATAAGAAAGTATTGTTGCACAGCAAAGCAGGCTGACAGTAAGACGTGCAATCTATCAACAGCCTTCTATACTCATTTGATATGCTAACTACTTACTTTTACAGCCGAGTGTCATAGGCTAGATTCATAAGAGGTCAATCCAAGGTCAAGTGAAATATGTTTGTGCTGACTGAGTAGCTTTCTACTCATTAGGCTACTCGTTAGGTGTGTAATCTGTGGCGAGGGCAGCCTAATAACTTTTATAGCCTGTGTACATTAAATGTTGTACTTACTTAAACTACTAATAATGAATGCTTTGTTTTTTTAAAGCACAAAGTGAACACCAGAGGGAGAAACTCTCTTGCCCAGAAACCCCTTTTCTCAGCTGCCTGAAACACCTTAGTGGAATTCCTGCCCTTCTCCCTGTTACAAGGTGACATCATCTTATAGCACAGTCTATATTGTCCGCCTACCAGCAAGCTTGGAACACCCTCACACATGACACAAAGAGATAAAACAGATGAATCTACCAGCTTGACTTTCAGGCTTGGACTCTGAAACTGATACAGAAGAACTGAGGCTATTGTAAGAACAGCCACAGTGGTGTGGGGACAGGTTCTTATAGCACAATCTGAGAAAGTGCAAGCTGACCAATCAGAGCACACCAGGCTTATTTTTGGTGGCTTAAAGACACAGGAGTGCCAACAAAGTGTTTCATACAGAGGGTGAGTGAAAAGTGAATGCCCATTTACAACAAGACAGACAAATTGTCTGTTACAAGGAATTTATGTTCTCTTCATACAGCTTCCATCAGGTTCATTTCAATTCAGTGTTTATTTTAGCCACTAGTGACCCTAAATTCAGTTAACAAAGAAAGCCCTTAATAGCTAAACAGACAATCAAATCAGATATATTACGTATGATTCCCTCTCAGGTTTACTTGTTAATGCAGTCTTCCACAGTTTAACCCACATCCTGCTCTTCTCCTTGTCTGTGTCTGAAACTGCAGCTGTCTCAATGCCCTGCTGCTTCTTAAGTGCCTAAGAAAGCTGTACTGAAGAAAGTACCTGCTTAGAAAGCAAAGCAATGTCTCATGTCTGATTTATAAGCTTCCCGTACGCACACCTGTGGCACGGACTCTTATCAGAATTGCTGCAATGCACTTATTTACAGTTGCTCAGTTAGGACTGGTCAAACCTGATAAGCTACAGTGATTAATCCAGCGGAAATGCCACTGAGAAAGTTACCCTCTGTGTTTAAGATCGTTCGGCCCTACAGTTCAAAAGGAGGCCCTAAAACTGCTGCCCCCGGCTGACACGCAACATCAGAACCAAAAGGTCAAAGAGGACAAAGAAGATCTTCGATAGTCAGATAGGTGGTCACAGTTTAAGCATTCTGTTTGTGTCTTGTGGGTAAAATGGGTAAACCTGTTCACCGGTCAGTTTTAGCAAAGGATGGGGCAACACATCCAACACAGTAGATCAGATCAAAATACAATATATTTAATGTAAGTCAATAGAACCAGAATTTTTCCAAGTGATTTTGAAGCATTTCAATTGGTCCATTCACCATTAAGTGTTTAAACAATGTAAACATCAGCTGCTGTATTCAAATGGTGTAAAAAATAAAAATCCATAAAATAAATATGCATGTTTTTCTCTGAACAGCAACGATATATTAACTCTTACATATATCATCATTCTGATATATTATTTGATTACATAATGAATTACATTAGTTATATATACACAATATATGGACAAGTATTAGTCTATTTTCCATTTTATGTCCTTGTTTTAATGTCAAACAACGGCAAAAACATGGCAAAATGTAAAGCACGTGTTTTTCTTGTCACAAAAAATGTACCTCCATATAAGAAATACTGAATTTACAGCATTATTACTGGGTTCAAATATATCTAATATAATAAAGTGATATAAATGAGTTTTTTTTTTTTTATTACCGAGCGGCTCAGCTCTCCTGATGATGTTGGGGGTCTTCTTACAGATGTAAGGCAGAGCAGACTCACAGGACAGACTCTGCCAGTGCCCACGGCCCAGCGCTGAGTTAAACACGCCACACAGCTGACCCTGCTGCACTGCCGTCGACATCATGTCTGGACGGAGAGCAGAAAAGGAATGAGGGGGAAGAGGGTTAACTTATCAGTATCAGGATGCTAATGCAGTGGTGGGTATATACACATACACATCAAATACTCACCTCAGCGAACACTGATCAGGAGCACACAAACTTTTGCATATATATAGTTATAGTTACAGAACTTCAAGGCGAGGGAAATGGCATTCTCTCTAACCTGGGATGTACTGGAGCAAAGTTAGGGGAGATCCATCTGACCACTGCCATCCCCCTGCATCAGCCAGGTGGTTTAGTCCAGTCCATACTATCACGCCCATATCTGCAAGTCTTTCTGCAGAGAGAGGTCTCACGGTCATTTTAGCACATTATCACGTCACATCAGACACTAAACAAGCACTGTGAATAAATATGTGTGTGTGTGTGTGTGAGAGAGTACCTCTGATGTAGCTGTGCTCCGCAGCATGTGTGATGGAGAGGAGACTGCCTCCCTGTGACTGGCAGGAGGTGAGCGCTTGGCTCCAGGTGAGGAGAGAGTACAGGTTAAACTGATAACAGGCTTTCAGGTCAGCATTGCTTTCCCACAGCTGACCACAACCTGACACTGAAACAAAGCACAACACACAGCCAGTCAAACTAACAATGAGTGCAGTAGATCTAACGCTATGAAGTGATTTACAATCCAGCATGCCAATTGGTGCCAAATCACAAATACAGTGCAGTGTCAATGATTTTGAAGGTATTTAAGCTCTTAAAAGGTCAGCGTCCACCAACAGGCCCAAAGCGTAACTACACACTGCTATAACATAAGAATTACCCACCTAGGGCTTGTAGTGTTACTGAACCAGATGATACCAAATAAAGAGCCATAATATAATCTACCTAGAGCTGGGCGATATGGGAAAAAAAATATTATCACGATCATTTTTTTCATATCAGTCGATATCGATATATATCACAATATAAATCAAATCACAATTTCCTTTTTACTTTAAGTGAGAAGTGAAAATATCAAAAAAAAAAAATTCTTCAATAGTTTTTTATCCTCTGATTTATTTTCAAATAGACACATGTACTATAGAACATTACACAACTGTATTAAACACACACACACACACACACACACACATACACATATATACATGGGGCAGTATTAGTATGAACAAATTCACACACAGACACACTGTGTTAAGCAGGCTGTTGTTGGCCCTTTAAGCTCAGGCTGAGGAAAGCACTCTGAGTCGACTCTCTATCGGCTCAAATGGGGAGTTGGTTTAATAATTCTGTTTTCGGTAGAAAATAAAGTTTCCCGCCTCGGGATTTTTGGTTATAAAGTCAACTTTGCCTCAGCGTTCTCACTCGAACTCCTACAGTATACATACTTATCTTTATCGATTACAAAATTACGTCGATTAGCATAACTCAATTTGGGGGAGTGTTTCACACAGAAACACAACAGTGTGGTGCTCTGTCAGCTCTGCACAGTGGAGATGATCACAACAGTACAACTGCTATACACGAGACCTTGAAGCACAAACTTCAAGTAGAGCTTTATCAACACAGCAGCAAGACAGCACCTGTTTACTAGTTGTTTTTATCTTAGCAGATTATTTTAAGATTATTAACACGTGTAACATGTTTCTTTCAGTAGTAGTGACTTTTCTGTCGTCATTTTCTCTTATTTTGTTCTTACTGCTCGACTGTGACGCCTGCAGTAACCAGATTACTAGCAGGTGAGTTAAGCTACCACTACGCCTACACTCTGTGCTGTGTACTTCAACCGAACATGAAATGGCTGGAACTTGATTGGTTTGGGGCGGCGCTATTCTCATTCTCATTGGCTGTTCGTGTTGTCTCTCAAAACATGGACGGAACTTAATTCTATCGACTTTCTATCAACTACGTCTTATAGTTCTATCGAGGAAACATTATTTTACGTTAATTATTGTTATCGTTTTATCGCCCAGCCCTAAATCTACCCAGAGCGAAGTGTGTATCTGTATACAGGCGTGTGTACCTGCAGTCGGGCAGAAGCCCCATTTCTCGTCCTGGTCATAGCGACTGGTGGTGGCACACCAGAGATGCAGGTCCTCTCTGCCCTCTGAGGTGCAGTCCCAGTACCACTTGCTGTTGTACTGGAAGGGTAGGGCACAGGGCAAACCGTGGGCATTCCCCAGCAGAGTGTGGATTTCTGGCAACACAGTAACATCCACGTAACTAAACCCGGCCTTTCAGCAGAGTCACCTGATAGACTGTTTTCTTGTTATTATCAAAATACACACTTTTCCAGTAAGATATTACAAAATGCTCCAATTTCCCATTTCTGCTGAGTCATTGCTCTTGACAAACCACAATCCATTTGCACTATTCCACACATCATTGTGTAGCATTCTCCAAGTCGTCACGAAATATCAATCTCTCACTGATGCATCTGGTCATATTACATAATGTATCATAATAAATAAAAAAAACCCAAAAACATTATAACAGCACTGTACTTCTCCTTTACATGGCCCATGGCTTCTGGAGAGAAGCATTTTATGTGTATTTCTATTTTTATCAAAACATCCTTTGTGTGACAGGAAATTACACTAAACCAGGGGAGCCTGAGTTGGCATAGGCACCCCTCAACTGGAAATCCCATCCAACTCCCCCAGCTCATGCTTGCTCTTTCCACTCACCATTTCAAACAGCTTGACTCATCGTCCACCAGATTCTGAGGATTATAGAAATGTAATACCTACCCATCTGTTTCTCAGCTAGGAAGCTAGTCAAGCAGTAAGGGTGACAGTAAAGACATTAAAGAAAATCCAAAATATTCTGGGATCAGAATTCTGTGACAAGCAACAGACCACAGGTTATTCGGATGGCTAACAAACCTGTGCAACAACAGATGAGCTATCATCTCTAACTTTACATCTACAAAGTAGACCAGCAATGTAGGACTGCCTAATAGAGTAAACAGTGCCACAGTGTTACACCATGTTTCCATTCAATCCAGCAACACTGCCATCATGCTACTACAATATCAGTGTCAGTACAATGCTGAGAGTGATCCACTACCCACGCAATACCCCCTCAGTGGTGGTCCTGTGGTGGGAAAGGGGTAGACCTGACAACTAGGGGTGTAAGAAAATATCGAAATATATTATATTTAGTGATACTGTATCGATTCTCAAAAACACAGTATCGATACACAGATTCTGACAGACAATGAATCATTGTGTGTTGTGTTTAAACCTCTGACCATTAGATGGCAGTGTTGTAATCCATTTTCAGCTCCACTCCAACATTAACAAGCAGCACAAGGGCGCAGTGCTATTGTAAGCATTGGCAAACCTGTTTATATAGTAGTGTGTTTTAATAGTAGGATTTAAAAAAAAACAATATATCACCTCGCTTGCAGTATCGAAATATTGCGATATATTGAATCGTGACCGCTGTATCACAATACGTATTGTATCGCCAGGTTCTTGCCAATACACAGCCCTACAGACAACTGACAAATGGAGAAAAGGCTAATAAATGATGCAGAGAAACAGATGGACTACAGTCTGCAGCTGACGGGTTTCACTCCGTCTGTTTGTACCAATTAAAAAATATATATTATTAATAAAACTATTATTAACATACTAATATAACAGTTGATTAATAATGGTACACACCTTTTTGTTCTCTAATGAAAGTGGTGTTTAGTACTGTTATTGCTTATATCCACTTAAAAATGATTGAACATTTTTTAAAGTGCTGTGTAATGCTTTTTGCAACGCAGTGCCTCATTTGTAGAATTACAGAATGGACCTATATGGTGATAAAATAAACAAGTGTAGATATAAAATCACATCTATTGGCTGATAAGTTAGATATATTCTGGCACACTCAGTTCATATTCATCAAATATGAGGAGTTAATGCTCTCTAAATATTTCATTAATTCATTCATCATCTAAGCCGCTTACGCTGCTGGGTCACAGGGGGGTGCTGGAGCCTATCCCAAAGCAGGAAACCCCCTGCCAGCCCATCACACAAGACACACAAACAGATACATCCAATTTAGTAACTCGCATTACTTTACAACTCTCTGGACTATATAATAGGACACTGGAGCAGCCAGAGGAAACCCACACAACACACACACTCCACACAGAAAGGATCCAGGTGGCCTGGCCAGGGAATTGATCCTAGGTCTTTCTTGCTGTGAGGCAACATCAATATCAACTACGCCACTGCGCCTAAACAAATAGCCTAAATCTAAATTATGATATCTTTCCAAGCTGTTCTTTAAAAACAAATAATCAGACCCAGAAGTGGTTTAACTCTACCAAAGTTAATTGTTTATGAGTGCTGACATCACTTCAAAGACATCCACCTCTTGTATTATTCCCAAGATAAAACATATATTGTTGTAAATAATTAAGCTTCATTCTGATTTTCCTAGGATATAACGTTTAATACTTTAAATTAATTAAAACCAACAAAGAAAATATTCAAAATTCTCAAAAATGTACGGTTTCCCGCCGTCCATGACTTGCCTTCATAAGGGTAAGCGCAGGGTGCCTCTCCGGCCGCCCCGTAGATCCTCCACTCCTGCATGATGGCTTTACTGACCATCACCTTAGAGTCCTTCACAAAGAGCCTGTTGTGGTTGGCTCCATACAGTACGTTGCCCCGACAGCGCCACCACATGGTATGAAGTGGAATGTCACACTCGTAGATTCCCACTTCCGTCTGATGCCGGTTAGTGGCATTGATGCCCAGGCACTGGCTGGTGCCCAGATTGAAGAGGCGATGGCGGGATGCCCACTTCCAAAGCAGAGTGGCAGTAGGGCGTTCGCAGCTGGTCAGAGAGAGACCGGAGGAGTCAGCACGGAGACAGCTCTGCAGGGAGACGCTCTCAAGAAGGAAGACGCCTTTTTCTGTGACAAACACAAACAGAACATTTAATTATATCTTAAAAAAAATAAACCTCTGAAATAATACATTTACAGGAATAAGCAAGACCCTACTTCAGTTTTAATGTAAGCTGATGTATAAAGAATGTGCTTAAGTGATTAAATTATTATCTATTAGTCTGTTCACTGTGAGTCCATTCATATAATGTGAAAAGTGGGCACAGTGTTCAAATAATGAAACAAATGATTCTATTTAGTTCAGTTCCTTTACTGCTGCACTTAGCACTTCACTCTAAATATACACTACCCCTCAAAAGTTTGGGATCACAGTGAAATGTTCTTGTTTTTAATAGAGTAGTCTTCCTTCCTTAACACAACAATGGACTGACGGGTCTCTAAAGAAAGTTGTTTCTTTCTGGACATTTTGAGTCGGTCAGCAAGACATCAACTGCTGATGTTTCAGATACTAAACTAACCTAGAATGTTGTTCTCCCTTTTATACTCACTTATTAGTAGAATATTTTTCAGCTGTGCATCACAATTGAGCAAGAGTGTCCTAACAACCAATTAGTCCAATAACATCCTTAACTTGGATTGGCGGCTGTACCAGGAGATTTAGACAGAGGACTGAGAATTGCTGATAATAGGACTATATGCAAAATATATACAAAAATATATACAAATACAAAAATAGTCTTTAATACAGACATTTTTATTCTTTAAAAATCATCTGATACACTAACATTAATTGTGAAATGAACAATATTGTTTATGAATTGCATGAAAATCGCATGAAATGTAATTCTAAAGTGATCCTAAACTTTTGAGCGGTAGTGTAAAACTCTGCACATGTTAAGTTTACAGGTGTGTCTGTGCGTGTATGTCTTTGTGTGTGTGTGTGTGTAGAAGGGTGGCTAGGTTGGGTGTGTTTGTTACTTCAGTAATCATCCACTGTGAGCTACTGTAACCAAAAACAAACTTCTTGTATGTGTGAGCATACTTGGCCAATAAAGTCCAATTCTGATTCTAATTTTGATTCTGATGTCATATTGTGAGTCGTATATTTTGTCTGTGCGCTTGTCATGTGGTTATGTTATTTAAGGTGAAGGGGGAGAGGCGAGACCCCTTGCTTTAAAAACTGTTCATACCTCTCCAAAAAGATGGCTGTACTGAGACAAAATAGTACAGCCATTTGATATAACAGCTTATCTATTCATGAAAGACAGCATGTTTAGTAGTTCACATAGGAAATTATAGACTGCTTGGCCAAACAAGACTGCGGGCTCTAATATTGTGTTGGACCACTTTTATCTTTGATTATGGTGCGTATTTGTTCTGGAACTGTCCAACTAGAGTTGCATAAATTTTTGGTTCAGATCTTGCATTGGCAATGGGAGAGTCCAACCACTTTGTAAAGTCTTCTCCAGCTCCTCCCCAAAGACTTTCAATGGGGTTAAGGTCAGGCCTCTGTGGCCAATTCATGTGTGAAAATGATTCCTTATGCTCTCTGAACTTCTTTCAGTTAGAGCCTGCTGAATCTCAGCATTGACCTCCTGGACTATGGTTGAGCCATAAAGTGAGGAAAAATTCCACTGATGGGACAACCTGGCCATTCAGTACATTCAGGTGGTCAGATTAATTTATAACCACATAATGTTGCTGAATCTTGACCTGACCTAAAGTGAAGCAATCCCAGATCACAGCACTTCGGCCTTCAGAGGCTTGCACAATAGGCACTACGCATAATGGGTACATCATTTTATGCACTCCCCTTCTTACACTTATGCATCCCTCACTTTAAAATAAGGTCAGTCTGGACTCATCAGACCACATGAACTTTTTGCATTGCCCCAGAGCTCAATCTTTTTTCTCCAATTAGCCTAAACAGTGCATTTCCTATGGCCACACAGCTGTTTAGTCCCAATCTTGAGTCCTGGTCGTGTGGAAATGCTATTACTTTCACTGTTTCACATGGCCGTAAGTTCTCCTGGTCACTTCTTATGATTTAACTTCACTAAATGTTTAGGTGTTCTCCAATCACGACCTTTCATTATTTTTTTTTGACCACATTTCTTCTGCAAAGTTGATGGTTGACCACAGCCTTTATGTAAGTCAATAATTTGAGTCTACAGTACCATCCACGATTAGGGCTGGGTATCGCCACTGATTTCCCGGATCGATTCGAGGTCCCAATTCACAAGATCCCAATTCAATTCGATTTCTGATTCGATTCAATTCTATATCGATTCATTTATGGATATTTCAGTTACAATAATATGTTTTGTGTGAATATGAAAAGAGATTTTCAGAGAACTAATGTGGTAAATGTACAAGAAACACTTAACCTACCATTACTAAAAACATTAGAGTTTATATGTTTATATACCGTCATGGTTTCTGAATCCAAAATGTAGCCAGACATCTGCTTTCAAGTTCTGGGGCGACTTCACTTGTGCTCCAGCCATGCTTAACTGATGTGTGCCCCCAGACGATCAGCCATTCTTAGAACGCTAATTTTAAAGATCGATCTTGGGTTTATACTAATAGATATCGGATTATTCAAATGAAGATCGATTTGAATCGAAAAATCGATTTTTAAACACACCCCTATTCACGATCACAGGACATCTGATGAGACCGAAGAAACTCACTGCATGACTCAGGATTAAAAGAATTGCTGCCAGCTGAAACAAATTAATCACTGCAGTAATTATCCAATCAAAGTCTCTCAAGTATTTGCTTAATTAAATCCAAACAGCGACAAAACACGCTCCTTTGACCCAAACTCACTGCATACATCTTTCTGTTTCTATATTTCATTTACCTTTTTTTGGGCGTTACAAAGAAACCCAGCAAGTGTATTGATATGACTGACGTGGTGAAATGTCTTCAATGTAAAGTAAGGCTTTACTATGAAGCACAGGAATAGTTCAGATCTGTTCAGCTCTGGTTCTTGAGGACCATAGTTTAGCAACGTTTGGTGTTTTCCCTGCTCAAAGACACCTAATTCCATTTGACCGGCTTATTAGAACCGAGAGATTGCAAAACTCTCTGGACTGCATCTTTCCAGGGCCAGAAGTGGACACCTCAGCTCTATCTGAAAACACACACTACTAAAGGCTTTTTTTATTACTGTGTTTTCAATAAAGTGCTGTCGTAAAGAAGAAATACAAAAATGACTTCCTGAAGACAACGAGGCAGGATGTGCTGACCAGGTCAAACAAAAAAGCCAAAGCGTCCGTCTGAAAAGTCAAAAGGGCTCCGTCTCTCTGTGAAGCCAATAGGCCTGAGAGTGAACTAGCTGCAGCTGCTCCACTAGTGGGAAAAGCTTCTCTTTAAGAGTATTCTATGGTCATTTAGATGCAGGCCCATGTTAGATGATGAGAGCAAGTGTTATTGGAGAATGGGAGCCATTCATGAGCAGTGAGGTATCAGACAGGCCTGATAATACACCGCACAGATAGAAAGATAACGCAGCTGGTTCACATTTCACTTTACCGAAAAGGAGCCTAATATTTCAGAGCTCTGGAAGCCGACCTAGGGTGAAGGTCTTTTGTGGACGATGACATGAAAGAGTAACTGAATACATGAACCAGTGGCTAATACACATAGTGGCACTGGTTCAAAGAGGAGCTGTGTATGTAAAGAGCAGCCTTGTAAAAAATGATATCCTGGAAAGTAAAAGCATCTTAAATGTAGTAAACATGTAATAATGGGATGCACTATGGTATCAGGATTATATCCATGTCTCAAGATATTGTTTTTTCCTAAAATTAGGATCAGACAGATGTTAAAACTTATTTACTGTATTTCAAAAAAAGCCTGACGTTTAGAAGTCATTGGATTGCTTAGCTAAAATGACATTACATTCCTCTGCACTACTAAGCCAAGTCCCAGTTTCTAGATTTTATAAACATTTATGGAGCCACATCAGATATGTGCATGGAGAATATCAGTCATAAGCATTGGCCCACAATCCTATAATGGTGCACCCTTTTTACAGGTGTAGAATATTACAGTATTCATCATTGATGTGATTAAATACAACACAGTATTGTTTGTAGAGTATATTGTGGATACTGTCCGTACTTAAAGTCCCACAGAACCTATCTCTGTTTTCTGTTTAGTTAGGTTAATCTTGTTCTTGCAGGTAAACAGTAAACAAGTACTAAGTATAATCTTTGAATAGTGTTGCAATGAGCAATATATGACAAATAAATTTCACCATATTTCTCTCCCCTCCATGTAAACTGGGTGGTCCTAATCCTGGTTAACAATTCCATAAGCATTCCCTAACCAATCACAGGGCGGACTTCTCTGGCCCCACCCACAAAACACAGTTTCAGAGAACACAGAGAGCTAAAGCTAAAGAGCATAACCAAAAGCTGGCAAGCCAGACCTCCTGTCTGTCCCGCCAACATTGTTCATTTGTTCATTCCTTCTTTCATGGTTTGCTTCATTCATCTATTTGTTCATTCACACATCTGTTTGTCTATTACTAAATGTACACAGCTCTTAGATAGGTCTGATCAGCATTTCTCTAAAGCTGTGTTTTATTATACTTAAATCTTATATCTTTCATTCAGGTTTCGCTGGATGTTTAACATAAATCTCAAGTTTAGTATTACACAAGCACCTTTTATACTTTACTTTGTGTTCTCTGGGACTTAAAAGGAGCACTATATATGTGTTGAAAAAAGTGGCATCACTCACTCAAAATAAAATAAATCATACAAATATGAGATAGCCGTGTGCTGCTGTGAGCCACTCTGTAAAGCCTGAAACATAAATTTAAAAGTCAGAGGGTTCTTGTTGGATTTTACAGGAATTTTTCAAACTGTGTCATGCGTCTTAGGCATTAACAGAACACATAGCCATAAAGTCTTGATGTGTAGGGTCAAGCCCTAACAATAATAGTAAATAATTTACTTACAACCTCAGAGGACACATGCTTCCACCAGTTTTGACTAAGTTCTCTTTGAATTCTCCTTTAACACATCAAATTTTTGCACTGAAGCAGGTATTAGTCTGAATATCATCGCTGTCAATTTTCATTTTTGTGTATAATTTGAACATGACAGCTGCTCCTTATAACCTGTAAAGGTTTTATGATGAATGGACCAATAGAAATGATCCAAAGTCACCTGGAATAAAATGTAAAATATGTAATATTATTCACTGTATATATAGTTTATAGACTAATTTAAATGTGCACAGTATGTGCAATGTGTAATATTACTTGTTTCACTTTTTTCTTATGTTTCAGTTTATCTACCATCAGAAAAAACAACTAAAAATTGTATTGTACTAGCAGAAAAAGTATCAAATCATGTATCAAGAAAGTGTGTTGACGTTTCATAATGTTGCCTTGTTGCTATTTTGCTCACCCCAATTCCTTACTATTATTTCTCATAACAAAGATATAGATTACAAAACAGGTATTTATTTATCCAAACACTATTTCACAAGCAAAGTGATCTGTCAATATATAAATATGTCATTTTATATAACTTAATATGGTCAAATACCACAGGCAAAACATCTGAAGTATTTCTACGTACTTAGTTAAGGAACAGAAAAGCTGTTGACTCAAAGCACACTCACGACTTAAGCCATCTGGCAGCTGCTGAAATAGGCTGAGTCAATAGATTTTCTGTTCTTTTCTAACTACGGGGGAAATTACTGTGGTAATTGAATGTATGCTACAGACGTGGCACACAGAGATTGAAAAACGGGGGAATTTTCCTGAGGGCCAAAGTCCAGCAGGGTTTGGTGATTTACCTGCTCTAGCAAACCAACTAAACCTGGCAATTAACTCTTGAGTTAAATCAGGTGCGGGCCCTCCAGGACAGGAGTTCCCCCACCCTAGGCTAGAAAAAGATTGAACAGTCTTATAATACTTTTAAACCGGTCTTATAATCAGACGTATGGGAGATATGGCCTATATTTAAGATGCTTATCACTCCTTGCAATGTTGCCACCCAAGTGAATTTCAATGGAGAGTTCTTTCCAAGTCTGTGCCATTAACAAGACCTCCAGACGAGGAGACGTACGTCCTCAGGCCTGTCTTTCTTTCTCTCTTTCTTAACATTCTTAGCATTCTAGGAAATCAACAGGGAAGATCCCATGTTTCACCAACTCAGGCTGGCTCATCTAAGTAGTGCTCCCAGGAAACTCGGAGCTGTGTTTTGAGGTTTTTGGATGACTTGGTAAACAGCTGACTCATGTTAAGTGAAATCATGGACATTACAGAAACCGCATAAGCTCAGTGGAACATGCCAGGACCTGCGACCTGTGTGTGAGAGAGAATCTGCATCCATCCACACACTCCCCTCTTTCTCTCAGTTTGCCTCGGTTCTCTCTTTTTGGGTCTCCCTTTGAGGAAGGGCAGACCGCTCACAAAGCGAGAGTGCTCGAGTTACTGGCCAAACTCCAGATACCCACCGAGCTTTTCAGACCAGAGAGCAGAGAGCACGGTCCAGCCTCATGGACTTAATGTGATGAGACACATGTAAAGGGGGACGTTTCCTGATGAGCTGTTTCTTGGCTTCCAAGGCCTAAAGCAAGAGAGTCTCACCGGCTTAAGAGGTAAATATGATAAACGCAGATATGAGCAGACTAAAAACTTTTTTTCCAACTATGGCGTCAGCTGGTAGTGACCAATGAGAGTCTGGAAATGAACTTGTACACTGAGTGGCTCTGAAAGTGAGAACTTTTGGAGAAGATCTTTATCTGGCATGTGGCTATCATGTGATCTGGTGTAGCCTATCAGCAGGACTTTCTCACTGTGCGTTTCAACATCACTCAGTATAAACAAGTGTCTCGCCCTCTTTCCATAGTTTTATCGACGTTATTAAGTTTCACTCGGAGATAAGGCAGGCGCATGGGCTTTGTTTACCAGCACACAAGCCCAGTGAGAAGAAAGAAACCTTATCTTGGCGTGAAATCAGTCACTTTAACGCACTGCTGACTGGCTGTAGGACTCTGTGCTGGACATGCTAATGTGTTCTGCAGACCGCAGCACATTTGCTAAAGAGTCTGACTGACTGACAGTGTACTAAGACCACACGTTACTCAACGACGACTACAAAACATATAGAAAGTTCCACAGTCGTCAGTCATATCGTGCTTTTTTTGGTGTAGAACGAACTTACTGTACAGCTCGGCAAGTTGACTTCGGTCCAGAACTTCGTACTGTGTGGCAGCATGGCCGTAAGTGTTCATAAGCAGCGCCGTACACAGGGCGAAAACCGCTCCCTCCACCAGCGGACCAACACTTAAACGGTGTCCTCGCATTTCCACAGCCGTCTGAAGAGAGAGCGCATTCCGGACGACTGCCGCTTGGCTTTCCTCGTTTTTTTCCTTTCTCGCAATTTTCCGCGAGTGCTCGGCTCCTCTACGTCACGCAGCTCTCCGGGGCAGTAGAAATATTTCTGCTCCCTCCGACAGATCGGTTCTGGGCGGGCTCCTCTCGCATCATGCGCCATTGGCCCGAAAATAACACCGGAGAAACCCCTGCTCTGGATCTCACAGCAGCAGCAGGAGGAATGCAGGCTGCGCTCTGACTGTTGTTGTTTTTTAGGGCTGCACTTCATTCAAACTGGAGAGAAGATTTACTGAAGCCCTCAAACTCACATTAAAAGTATTCATTGTCGTGTTAGGTAAGACTATGCATCCCTCCAGAGAGGCCGTGTGGCAGGGACAGCGACTGAGATCATGATGTTGTGATCTCAGGATAACTAAATCAGTGTTATTGAGATCTCAACGTAACTTATTAAGTTGTTCTCCGGGAATGTTTCAGAAATCATCATGTGATGTTTTTCTCACTATCACACACACGAACAGTAGTCTACATTCTTTTTCTTGCTTTTCTTGTGATCTCAACATAACCAAATATTTTTTCCCAAGATCACCACTTACTTTTTTTGTAATCTCAATCTAAAAAAAATGAAAACTTATTTTGAGATCACAGGACAATTAAATTGTGATCTCAAAATAACAGCGCAATAATTATATAACTACTTCAATAACTATATTTAAATATTATAACTATCTCACAGCCTTACTGAACGTCTGTACAGAACTTTTTACAAAACTACCTGATATCTTTTTTTGTATTTATTTATTTAATTATTTATTAGTATGCATCAAGGTTCTCTCTGTAGAGTACTCAGTACTTGCACATTACATGCACATTATGCACACACAGAACTGTATTTCTGCTGGGTAGCAATGCCATACTGGCCACCTAGCTTCCTGTTGCTTTGGCAGAATAAAAAAAATAAATAAATAAAATAAAAATAATATTAATTTAAACAGCTTACCCTTAAGTATCTACCCTAAAACCCTTGTAGTTTCTCCCAATTTCAAGATACATCATCTTTCAAACTATAAAATCTCATTTGAGACTACTGCAGCACCGCTTTAGTAGATAAGCGGGCTTGTTTACAGCTAGTGTAACGAGGGACACATTGTTTATTGTGTCTAGACAGCCCCCCCCTTCACTTTTATTGAAAAAAGTGTGCATAAGACATACGCTTGATCCAGCAAAAACTTTATTCAATGTTAAAAAGTTAAGTTATTGTAACACAGCTCAAGGCTCAGCCTCAGTGAGTCCAGTTTCACAAACCCAAGAAAAATACACATCACACAATATAAAAACTTGTATGCCATAACTAAAACAACTATTTCATCCAGTGTTGCTCAGACGTTCAGTAATTGCAGTAGCATATCTTTAGTCACAGTAATATGTAGAATTTTCAGCCTGTCCCTGATTAAAACCCACAATATAATAAGCTGTAATAAGTGTCAAAACAGCTTTTGTTCCTAAAACCAAAGTAGTGCTTCTTAGTTACTTAGTTTAAGGGAGCTGTGTTGTGGTTTATGAAACAGTATATGAAATGCAGTAGCACATGCCAGTATGAGGAAATGAATTCTAAGTAGAAAAAAATAGATGCTTTCATCAGGAAGGATTTGGTTGTAGGTTGGACAATCTATCAAGAATAAACTGACACAGTCATAAATCCTTAGAACTAAATTCATGTCTTACCCTAATTCAGTGCTCTGACTTTGTGCATTTCTGAGACCTGTGGTCAAAGACAACAATGCATTACACAAACATCCATCCATCCATCCATTATCTTCCGCTTTCAGTTCACCAGTCCCCATTGACTAACACTGACTCAATTGAGAATGAGTGATCAACCTAACATGCATGTGTTTGGACTGTGTGAGGAAACTGGAGTACCTGGATGAAACCCAGTCAAGCACAGGGAGAACATACACACTCCTCACAGAACGGCCCGGACCGAGAATCCAATTCAATCCAACTCAGATTACGATCCAAAAAGATCGTAAAAGGCTCAGTGTGGACAAGCATCACTGAAATCTACGGCAATATAAACCTCTGAAAAATATCTAACAAGAAAATCTTGAAATTCTAGGCCAACGTTGAACATTCATATGCATGTTGGGGGCCAATAATTCTGGATCTGACTGTATATACATTTTTGAAACTGTTTAGCAGCAAATGTATGTGTAAAATAAAGGTTTCCCAATGAGATGTAAACATCACTAAAAAAAAAACTACCACTGAAAAAGTCAAGTCTCTCTCACACTCACACACACACACATTTCATGAACAGTACTCTGCAATCTGTACATCAGATCAATTTGACAGATGCTTCTTCAACATATATCAACTTTCTGTCGACCTGTATTTTTATATGCCACATTCTTAAATGTTGATGTTGAACTCCTGAAAAGAGGGTTGGTGCCCTGCAAAGAGAAATAAAAATTCAAATATAAATAAAAAATAAACAAACCTATATTGGCAATTACAAAGGAATCTATAGATCTCTGAAATTAAATGACTAGTAGGTTACTATTAAACCTCAAAACTATTATATAACATGAGCTACTCAAACCATAGGCTACCACAAAGAAACTTGACCACCATGTTTGACAAAGCTGGCTAGTTTGTGAAGGGGATTTTGATGAGGTTGTCAAATTCAGTGCACAGCAGTTTTAGCTTGCATGTAGCTATAATTGTATTATAATATTATATAATATTATATATTATAATCTCGTATATAGACGGGTGACCAGTCCGGATAATAAATAGATCTAGTGACATTTGAAGAAAAAGCATACCTGCATTAAAAGGTATCAGCATTAAAACATTTTCACTAGTTTACACAATTTTTCCCATAAAGAAGGCCAGTTCGAACCTAATATGCTCATAAAGCCAACTAGAGATCTATAACTTAGTATCTTCCAACAGTTTAACACTCTCAGGTACAAACACAATGTATAACTTACTGATTGCCATTTTGCTTTAGCTCTTTCTGCTTCAAACTTGGCAACCTCCTTCCGGTCGTGAACGGACACAAGAAGCTTCCAGACCACTAAGAGTGTGATGCCGATTGTGAGTACAGACATACAGACACCCAGAGCAATCATTGTGATGTTTGGGGGCTCAGGACATTCTGGAGGACAATCAGAACAGATATGCATGAGTATTACAAATTGGGAATAATTGCGAGTAATGCTGCTGCGTGGTTTGCTACATAGCTGTTTGCTCCATAATCCATGGTTGTAACAATTTTAAGACCGTATCGAACATTAAAATATATGTTTAAAACAGTTTGATGTATCGCAAACACTGCTTTTGGCTTCTTCTGAGGGTCGCTCAGTGTAAAGTTGGTAAAGTGGGAAGAGAGGGACCTATGCCATATATGTACCTACGCCAAATGACTAAGCTTTATTTCTGAAGTTGCTTATAAAATGTGGTTGGTGTGATTTTCCAGCACAAAATCTGAGATATCAAAAGCTGAACTAATTCTTAATCTCAGAGTCTAGAGTAGTGTATTGTTACTCCACTACGAAGTTCTGTAGAAACATTTGCTAGCTCTGTATGAGTTAACTTAATAACTCATAATGAATATGAATGAAAATTAAGGTTAGGGTTAGAATAACACATATGACTAGTGAATGATATGTAGGCTGTGTATGTATGTACACTATATTGCTGAAAGTATTCGCTCATCTGCCTTCACACTCATATGATGCCGGCCCAACCTTTGCAGCTATAACAGTTTCAACTCTTCCGGGAAGGCGTTCCACGCGGTTTAGGAGTGTGTTTATGGGAATTCTTCACCGTTCTTCCAGAAGCACATTTGTAAGGTCAGACACTGCTGTTTGATGGGAAGGTCTGGCTCACAGTCTCCGCTCTAATTCATCTCAAAGGTTGAGTTGAGATCAGGACCCTGTGCCTACCACTTCATGGCTAAGTTGTTGTTGTTTCCAATCGCTTTCATTTTGTTATAACACCATTGACAGTCGACTGTGGAATATTTAGTAGTGAGAAAATTTCACAACTGGACTTGTTGCACAGGTGGTATCTTATCACGGTACCACGCTGGAATTCACTGAGGTCCTAAGAGTGACCCATTCTTTCACTAATGTTTGTAGAAGCAGGTTTTATACACATGTGGACATGTAAGTGATTGGAACACCTGAATTCAATGATTTGGATGGCTGAGTTGATACATTTGGCAATATAGTGTATGTATGTATGCATGTGAATATAGCTATGTGTAATATGAGTATACCCACAACTTCAGGTTAGACTACACCACTGCATGGTGGGATTTGTAAATGGGGTGGGTGGTCACTTACCAAGCCAGGGCTTGTAGGCGATGTTGCCTTTATCACTGGCCACCAAAGCAAAAGAGATCAGACATTCATTCTCGTTCTGGAGAGTACACAGAACTGCATGACTCTCTTCAAAATCTGAAGGAAGAGAAAACAGAGCTTTAGTCTGTGTCTGTCAGTATAAAAATTGTATATATATATAAAACCTAATATAGAATATTAGGTTATATAAAAGAAAAAGTGAAGTGCAGAACAATACTTGGAGAATTTTTGCAAAAGTAAATTCACAGCTACTTTGATTTGATGTGAAAATAAACAACGATAAAGAAACGCCTACCGACGGCTAACAGAGAGATGTGGCACAACGGAATGTGGCAAGAGAAAGCACAAGTGGATGCACGCCATTAGATAAGTGCTTCGTGAAGACTTGCTTTGACCTTTTGCACATGCAACCCTGAGCATTTTCTGATTGAACACGGTGGAGAATTTCACCAATAAAATTAACCCCGGTTGAGTTTTTGCTCTGCTCTCGTCACCCCTCTGACTAGCCTGCCTTGTTGGAATCTCTCTTGGCACTGGATGTCTTACTCACTCTACCAAGCCCCTACACAGTAGGAATTATTCATTATAAAACCACTACATCACTGGCTCTCCAGTCATCAAGACACAATTACTAATGGACATAGTTTTAAAACCGTTTTATATCCTGGATGTGCTTGATCAAGTATATCCTGGAGGGAAATTGAAATCCTAGAGTTACCCTCACAATGTTGTAATACCTTTCTATGCTTCTAGTTCTCCTCCGCAAATGTTAATGCACAGTTGATGCCAACAAAGCAGGGAAATTATATAAAATTGCAGTTAAATATAACTGTGGAGGTCAAATTAAGATCTGGAAGAAAACGAAAGCTCTTAGATGGAAAGCCAAAGTACACAGGAGACAGCTTTACCTGCACAGGCATGATCAGAAATGGAAGCGTCATCACAAGGAAATTCTACTTGCAACCCCATGACAAAAGTCAACAAGTAAACTATGCATAACAATATCCAGATAAGCCGAAGGTGTTTTTGTGGACTGGTGAAGTTAAAATAAAACTCTTTCGCCATAATCACCAAAGGTATGTTGGAGGAAAAGCAGCATTTGGTGAATAGAACACACTGCCAATTGTAGAGCATGGACATGAACGTGTGGCAGCCAGTGTCAGAGGAAACACTACGGGGTGAAACCGTCAGTCAGGAAGCTGAGAATGTTTCTGTAGCAGGATAATGATCCAAAACATACCTCAAAATTCAGCATGGACTAATATAAGCTGAAGCTTTTACAACAACTCTCCCACTTTTGTTGAAAGTCTATGAGTAGATCTTATAGATAAACAAGCTGTCCATGCAAATCCAACCAAGAATATCACAGAACTTAAATGAGTGGGTGAAAGTTCATAAAACAAGGATACAAAGATTCCTAGCTGGCTACAAAACGTGTATAAAAGCTGTGACTTAATAATTAAATAAATATAAAGAAGATGTGCATTAACATAAGCAGAAAAAGTGTTATTATAAAACCAGACTGGTTGTGTTTACTTCTTTTCACATCACAAATCAACAAAACATGTAAGCGAGGACAATTTTTATACACACTTCTATGTGCATGAAACAAATGTAAAGAAAGAACATGTTCTAGATTGCAGGGTGAAAGAACTGGCATAAAAAAATTAGTGAAAATGCCTGAATATGTTTTTTATGTCAATGTTGGTGTTACTTTGACCTTATCAAGAATCCATGACAGCCTATGAACGCCATCAAGCCAGACTGAAACAGAACCCTGTTATCTTCTCACGCTTGCAAACCATGTACGTGTGATATTACACAGAGCAAAAATGAAACAATCACTCTTTTCTTTTTTCCAGGTAAGAAGATACAGCTCTACTCTTCTCAGACTTCTTGTGATATTCTCATCAAAAGCTGAGGCTGTTTTGTGTTTTGCCATTGTACCTCTCAGCTGGAGGCTAAAGATGCAGCCTCAAATACACCTTGCTGCCTCCACCGACTGAGTCCCTGCCAAGAGGTCCTGTACTCAGCGAAGCTCAACAATAGCCTTGTCTGCAGGACAGGCTAAGTGGCATGTAGGTCTTTGTTGAGTGTCAAGAGGCTAATCTAAAGGGACGGTGTGCATGAGTGGGATGTATGTGTGTGTGTGTGTGTGTGTGTGAATAGAAGAAACAAATAAATAGATAAAAAGAAAACACACATGTGCATAGACAGTAAAAGGGCTAATCAACTAATCTCCATCCTTAATTCCAATAACATTCCACATAGACACATGTTGAGCATCTAATTTATTGTACATATCCAAATAATTATTTATCCGTTCCAGTCAGCACATTATCACTGGATCACTGGAGTTATCCATCACAACCTATTGCTAATTATAGGTTTGATCACACAGTCCATACAGACAGGCTGTGATCAGGCAGCAGCTTAAATATGATATCTTGGCACATGCGATCTAAGCCAGGAACATTTTCTGCAGCCAGAAATTCACATAAAGCCCACCTATTTCTACTGTGATTGAAGCCATGCTTGTATGCTGCTTTAAATCTGGTTCAAATCAGATCTCTGGACATTCACTCAACATGAGAGAAAATACAAATACAGTCTGACCTCATTAATCTCATTTTATCATTTGTACCTGGTGGACACTGTTAAGTGTGCTGTGAAGAATACACCTAGTGTGCACGCAACCCTGAGCATTTTCTAACTGCAGAGCTCTGAAGTCATTTTCACAATTGGAAGCCCGCATCTTTGGATTTCCCCTTCTGCTTCAGTCACTCCTCTGACTATTCTACCTGGACGGAGTCTCCTAATGACACCGGATCTGTGACTCACTCTACCGAAACCCTACAACTCACAGCAAAACTACTATCATACTGGCCCACAAGCCACCAACTCACATTTACTGAAAGACAGCAATGATTGCAATGATTTAGCCTGAGGCTGTCCTGAAAGGAAAGAGAAATCCTAGTGCGATTGGCACAATGCTTTAAAAAGGTCCAGCAGTGACTGATACTTCTAGTGCACCACACACTCTACCAAGAACTACAGCTACTACTCTACAAACCTATTTTCCCCTCTGCTTCCAACAGCATCAACTGCATTGGAACAATATATCCAGGCAACATCAAAACAAAGTTTTCTTAGTGCTTGGATATGTCCAGGCTCAGCGGGATTCCTCTTCGTTGGAAAAAAAACATGTCGTTTCTTGTCCATGCATAGATTAGCAAGGGCTTGACGCAGTCAGGGTAACACTTCATTTTCACTGGCATCTGCTGTGTCTGATACCGTCACTCTTGGAACAGATCTATGGCTTTACAATCTTTACCAAACCTGTGTATTTGTATTGGACAAGGAGATGATAAGGAAAAGCTGAAAAGCTGTCTGCTCCAGCACTTGAGGTGAGTTTTTGGTCAAGCCATAGAGATACAAAATGCTTCTTCAGGTTTCCACCATTAGGATTCAGGATCCACCTTCAGGAATGTCACCATTACTGTGCTACATGGCACATGGTCTCTTCAACATTCTGAGTAAGGGTTACACTAAATAAACACATCTTTTGTTCAGGCAGTTCCTAAACCCGTTCTCCATCAACATGTACTGTATGTGAAGGTGCGGGTGCCTTTATTTCATTTACACACGTCCTTTCTTGCTTATGTGGTGAGCCCTAAGGGACGTTTGTTGCACCTAGCCAGTAGAAACTGGAGGAGGTCCAGCAGGCAGATCCAAGCAGTGAGTGCTCAGCCCAGAAACCTACTCATCTACACTTCTGGACATTTTAATCCACTGTTACAGCTTGTTTGCTGAATTTAATCATATGGGAATAAAATAAACAAATGAAAATGGCATGTGCACACTGAAGTTAAGCAGGATTTCTGCACAATTTATTTATTTATTGATCTATTTATTTATTTATTTATTGTATGTCTGCTTGGAAAAAACTCAGCATAGGGATGTTCAAACCTTCATGACAGCTTACAAAACCAACCACTTCCCTTCTATAGACCTTCACAGACTTTCAATGTTCTAAGACTAGCTGCAATGTAATGAATCTTCATGCACTATAGTACCTTTAACATCTCTCAAAACCATGCACTCTCACATTAAAGCCAGAGGGAAGAAAAAGAAGTGTACACTGACCTGTAGAGTTGCTGACAGTGGTATGAATAGTGTTACACTTATGGACACACTCTTCTGCGAATTCATCAGTTTTCAGATAGCACTCCACACAAGACCTTTGGGACACAAACACACACAAGGCATGTCAGCACTCAAGAGAAAGGCTGGTTTTATTTTCACTGTAAGAAGAAACGTCTGGGCACTTTGCTAGGTGCCTTTTCCCATTCTTGCTCTCTCTATCTCCTCATCGGGGAGCTGAGTGGCAGACAGGGCGATAGAACCTTTAAAAGGAGGAAACAAGATACTGAAAACATGTGACATGCCTGGCTTTCTATGTGTAAATGAACTAGAACACAAGACATACAGACACGCATACACTCACAGGTTTGTGTTTATGCAAGGCCATGTGTATCACACATGTGTTAATATATGTAATAAGACTTTTCTAAGCCTAACCCTAAACAAGCCTAACCCGAAACCTGTAAACATGTCCTTTCTGAAGATAAACATACATAAACATAGATACATACATACATACATTTCTAAACATACATAAACATTTACAAACTCATGCATGAATAGATTCACACACCAACAAATGAATGATCATATCCTCCATATTGAATTATGGTTCCAAACTCAGCTTAAAAATAAGTCAAACTTAACAGACGGTCTTAATAGGAATATATAGAAATCAATAATTGTGTCTGAGTTTGTTTTAGTTCTGTCACTATTGATTATGTAAATTATAGAGCAATCTGCTGATTATTTTGATGATTAAATTGTAATTATTTTTTAAGGCCAAACTATAAAAATGGGGAAACTGCACAGTATCATATTATGCAGACACTTTCAAACATTTCAACATACTTGCTGCTTTAATTAACAAAAAAATGGTCTTGGCCATAGAAACCATTTCTTGATAAAGAATCTATAGAGCATCACAATGGTACTGTTAATTTAGACTTTTGGTTGCCAATCAAGGGGAAAGCCTTTAACCTTGGTCAAAAGTAACCCAACTGGGATTTTATTTTCTATATCTTTGCAATAAATTAATTTTTATTTAATTAATTTTGTATGACGACCTTTCTAACGTACAACATGAGTCAAAATTAACCCTTTACTGTGAAATTTGAGAGAAACTATTGTCATTTGTCAACATTTGTAAATAAATAAGAATTAAATTAAAGATTTAAGGTCAAAACCAAGATTTTTAATGAACATGTGGAACATTAAATAATGAAACAATAGATATACCAAAGACATTTTCAGCAATAAATAAAATAACATAGAAAATAAATACGGGTCAAGAAGGGGTTTGCTTAACTTTATTACATGTGCATAAAATGTGTCATTTCAAATGTATGCGTTTGTGATTTGTTGGTTTCTTACTGTTGATATATACAATAGGGGCTGCACAGATTTGTCGATTCTACTGTTTGGCAATGCTGCTTAAACTTAAGCGTAAGCTGCTTAAATAGTCAACACTATTCGCTTGACTGTGGCACCTCTGAGGGGCTTGGTGAGCTTCTATTTCCCAAAGGCTACCTAAGCGTCGCAGGACTCGATGGAAAGGGTACGTCAAGCTCTACTGACCTGTGGAATTCAGGCTTAATTCTAACATTTCTCCACTGATCTGCAGTGCTTCAAAGATCAGATACTGAATGTCGTTATCTGTGGTTTCCTGAAGGCTACAACAAAAAGTCTCGTGTCATTGGAGATGGGCATAACACCCCATAATCCTCCTGCTCTCTGAGCCTCCTCTGCAGGCAAGCATCTCAGCAAGGCTGCCCAGAGTCAGATACAAATCCTAGTTCTATTTCCCTGAAGGTTACCTGATCTGGGGAGTTTGTTCCAGAGGTTTAAAGTCAGATTTCGTTTTATCAGTGATTAGCCAATGTCAACTCCACTTCTATCACATAACTGTGGACTTTTAAAAGTGGTTCAGTTCAGGAAAGCATTTATGGTTGTGAAAATTCTTTAGACAGCTAAACACGACTGCAAAATGACCAGCTGATACTCTATTCATCATTCACACTGCTATAAACATTTTAATTAATTAATTTTTTTAATCTACTAATCGTGACCACTCTGCATTGCTGCTGTGTTGGTGTATGTGTGAGAGAGAGATAAAGACTGTGCTGTGTGTACCTGGTTCTGCTGCAGACATCTCCACAGGTCAGGCACTTCTCACACTTGTCCCCCGAAGCCCCAGGCACAGAACACTCGCACTTCCCACACACGCACTTTCCACGTCCGCTGCAGACTGACCCATCCGCGGATTCACAGGCCTGCGTGCTAGTGCTGCAGTTGCAATACTCGCCCGTCCAGCCGTTGTGACACACACACTCTCCACAGTCACACACTCCGTTACCTTACCACACACACAAACACACACAGAACATACAAATTCATACACTGTGTAACTGGTTACGTAGGTCTATGCGGTAACTGAGCAGTTTACTGTTTCTGTTGTAATAATAATAGTGTAATTCTTCCAGGTACTAAACTCTTCTAGTACACCTCTCATCTCTAAGCTCTTTTGAAAACCCAGCTTTCCGTCAGTCTGAAAAGCCTTTACGTGAGAGAGGTTTCTCCCTGACTCATTCACACCTGTCACCTGGAGTTCTGGGCACTTATTCAAGGTCTGAGTCATTGATAACATTAGCCACCAATTACCCAACGTTGTTGACTGAACCAGCTGTTATAGACCTCTCTGTCTACATTAGTACACTGATGGTTAAAGGCAGTGGCTTCAGAGAAGCACCAGGCTCCAGGATAGTACAGCGAAGAGACTGAATAATTAAAACCTAGGTAAGCACCACGAGCACCATGTCAGCCCATTAAACTGTAGAGAGAAGTTGTAAAGTATGTGCCATTTCTTAATTACTGACATTGTTATAAAGTTGCTAAACACATATTAGGCCTGTCTGTTTGACTTATGTCATGCAAACCATGTCAAGGCACTAGCACACGTGAACATTACTGTTAAACATGCTGGGTGAGTTCATACGCTACATCAGTACATTTACTGTACTCGTATAGATCAGATGGTTATAGAAATGCAGCTTATGAGCTGTGATGTTTGAGCTCGCCTGGCGTGGGAGGCAGAACGGGCCTGTACAAAAAGCCTCCTACGCTATGGTGAACTTTGTAGGTCATCTTCATACCACAGTGGACAGATTTCAGATATCAGTTGAGACATAAGCTTTTGTAAAAAGCACAACATTCTGTTCTCTGAAAAATATTGAAACTGGCACTACTGCATCGGTGACCTGGGACATGTAAATTATCATTGTAGTCCCTTCTGGCCATATTCAAATTCTCACTAGTGTAAACAAACTGATACAGCATGACTGTCCCCTTTGCTGCAGTTTACTCACTACTGACTCTACAATGCTTTGCAGAGCTGTAATACTGACACTGGTGTACCCTCACCTCCCTCCATTACACATCAGTGTGGGGGTTCAGAGAGGATGTCATGTAATTAGCAGGATGTTGTTGTTTCATTAACATTCTCTGAAGTAAGACATCAAATGCCTTCCTCCCTATAGTCAGCAAAGTCTGTGTTTTCTGTGAAATCAAACTCTCCTTATTTCCATCTCTTTATCCCTGATCCAAGAGATCAGGTTAGACAGCAGTCACCCAGCACACGGCCTGTTCACCATACTGGCATCAGGCAGGAGATACCGCAGCATCCAGGCCACAACAACTCGGCTTATGAACAGTTTCTACCCACAAGCTGTCAGGCTTCTGAGCGAACTGTGAAGCAGAAAGACCCCGAAACTATTTCACTCAGCCACTTGGTAATATTATTATATTATTTTTACATATATAACTGCTATGGACAATATCACCAAGTCATTTAAAATATAAATGTATCTTCTTAGAATAACCTGCCTATACAAAATGTTCTACATAACCCCTCCTGTATATTAAGTGTATTAATCTTTTATATTATTATATTTTGGCAATTTAGTGTATATATATATATATATATATATATATATATATATATATATATATATATATATATATATATATATATATATATACTAAATGACAGAAATATAATAATATAAAGAATTAATACAATAATATAAAGGTTTAATAGCACTATATGAACAGGTTTGCCAATGCTTACAATAGCACTGCGCCCTTGTGCTGCTTGTTAATGTTGGAGTGGAGCTGAAAATGGATTACAACACAGAGGTTTAAACACAACACACAATGATTCACTGTGTGCCAGGAATCTGTGTATCGATACTTTCTTTTTGAGAATTGATACAGTATCATGAAACATAGTATCATGACATTCGATATTCTGATATTTTCTTACACCCCTAATATATATATATGTAAATATAAATGTAAAATGCTGCCCTGATGATTATCTGAGCCTCACCCCAAGCATTTCAATGCATGTATGTCCTGACGTGATGTACAAATGACAAATAAACTTGAAACTTTAGTTACTTACCACCACACAGCTTTCCTCTGAATCGGAGGCAGGAGAAGTCATCACACTCACAGTATTTACCGTACACGTTTCCGAAATTAGACGGGTGGCACAGGCACTGCCCACAAAAGCACTCGCCCTGCCCGCTGCACATCTCCCCTCCCTCCTCCACCCTGTAAAAGGTCACACACACACTCTGGATCTGATAACTATTACGTGCCTGGACTATAGTGTGTAAAAGTCAGAACACCTTTCAAAGCTTCTCATTATACAAGAAATCCTCAATACATTCAGAGATGTCCAGCTCTGGAGGTATGGCAAGTCCATTGTTCTGGCAACACCAGCGACCTTTGTTTGACTTTCAAATATTTATTTCTCTCAGTAACAGCTTCCTGTCATCCTTTCAGACCCATAGTGTTCTGTTGTTTCCTCACAGTGCACTTTTTCAGCTCTGAGTCTAGAGGGGAGCTGGATTTTCACCACTCTCTCAAAGATAAAACCTTTAAGTGGTTACACCATTGTTAGCATCCATGTAAGTAGCAGCCATGCTGTGTGATTATATCACTGTTTGCAAGTAAACGCTGATCATATTAAACTAAAAGTTTTATAGTGAGTAAAAACTTCATTCACTTTGTGTTGAGGTCGAGATCAAAAGCAAGTAGCTAGTATAGGTAACGTTAGCTACTAGTAAGCTCTAAGTAACTAACATAGCTAACTTAATTGTTTGTTGACAATATTTACAAAAGAGCAGATACAAAAACATTTATATATAATCTGTGTTTACACAGAGGGTCACATTATATGCCTATGTCAACATGTTGCTTATGTGAGATCATTGTGATACCTAATTGTAACCCAGCCAATCAGAGCAGAGCTCATCAAATTATTAATGAGCTCACCGAAAAAGGGAAAACACCTCGGGGCAGTTTTAGGTTTTTAAACGGGAGCATAAAACAAAGCAGAAGACTGATCACCACCCACTGCCATTAAACAGATTATATCTTGAGCTACAACTGAACATATAACAAACATATCATGAGATTTTATCTAAAGTAAAACTGCTAGCTCTACGATGGTGAATTTATTGTAAGCCATGTTACTCTACAGTAAAAAGTGGAAAGCTTCCTTTTCCCTTTTCTCACCTGCAATCAGAGACTTGGCCTTCCTGCTCGGCACACTCACACTTGGGTCCCATGAAGCCAGGATCACACTCACACACACCACAGTCCAATGCCCCTTGTCCATCACTGCAATGTGTGCTGTTTGTCTCAGTGGTCTGGTGGCAGTCGCACACGCACAGCGACTCCAGCTCCACCTCTAGTGCTTCCTGGAAGCCCACTGGCCTCAGGGAAAAGTGGCGTGGGCCGTCCAGGCAGCTACTCAGCTCAACCGTCACGTTAAAAGCCACCTGGGAGAAGCATACGTTCCATTACTTTCACACAAACACTATCCATTATCCACTATATTATTTTTTTACTGAACACCTACAAAACACAATATCTACTTCTCCCTATTCGTAGCGTATGAAACACTGGCTCCAATAACAGTTTGCTTTTATCTTAAATCTGCTTAAGTCTGCAAGCGCATGTTAATGGTAGTCATAGTGTAAACTATCAGCACCTGGAAATAAAGAATTCTGTGGGTTATCGTGGCTTGAATCACTATATAAAACAAGCACAAAGTGGCTTTTATCGTTGGATGTGTCCATATTATTGATTTGTTTTATCAGAACACTAATAAAAGATGACTGGAGTGTAAAGTATGTTCCTGGTAGTTTGAGACACAAACAAAATGCAAAACTATAAACTTTCAGGTTTTCTAGATTCCAGCTTCACATACAAAACAAAACAGCAATAAGGGTGTATGTAAACCTCGCCTGATACATGATATGAACAGTGACGGGAAACTTACCATATCTCCAACTTTCACATTGGTACAGCGTTTCATCCCGTGTTCCACTGTCCCATCCGGACAGAGGGCAGTGAAGGAGATCTGGAGATGTTCAGTGTCACCCAGGACTTCCATTTCAATCTCAGACCTCAGCTCCTACCAAACAAACATATCAGAGAGCAGATGGTGAGGTGCTAATAACCGAGAGTACACCAGCAACACTTTACGCCTGTATGGGTGACTGATATAGCACCTTATCTAGTAAGAGCTGCAATGCTAATGAATAAAGGCGCAACTTCTTAATCATGCTATGTTTATTGAGCCACATGATCACGTTTGGCTCACACTCTTTCTGTGTGGATGGCCATTTCTGACATAGGAAAAAAGGCTGTGTCCCAAACCACACTCTACAGCCCTAAAAGGTATGTACAAAATGCTGAACCACAGTTAGAAGCACTCCAAATCTTGTTTTTATCATTTTCTGATTTTGCTTCCAACTATTGCCATAACTGGTTCAAATAATGACTTGTTTTCTTAAGATTGGGATTCAGCAGATCAATAAAATGGCTAATAACTAAAGATCATATTACTGTGGTTCGAGAAAGTACATGGGTATGTTGACATAATACATTGTTAATCTGAGAACATAACATATAAAATTTCAACATAACATATAAAAATGTTATACAATGATTAGTGATTTATGTATCGCATAATGTACATGATTTAGTGGTAGACAACTTGGCGGCAGAGTGATAAGTGACCAGCCAAGCTGAAATTTTGCCAAATCTATGCAAATGAACTATGACGTGGTGAAGCAACACGAACCCACAGACTTGGATCGTACATGCGGTGGGCCGAGATCCCCAGTTTTTCTTACTACAAGCATTTTGTTTCTATTCCAAAAGGTATTGCACAACAATGGAAGAAAATCTTATGAGCTCCTACACATATATCATATTTTACACAATAAATATGGCAAATATCTTTCTTAACAGTGCACACGTCCACTTGAGCAAAAAATAATAGTGGCCTCAATCACAAGAGACTGAGTTGAGATAACGTTTGTGAATTATTATAGTATACTGCACTGTACTGTATACTGTATAGTGTACACTGTGTTTGTGTTTGGGGAATCAGAAAAACACAAAAAGTCACTGTCCTACTATTTTATACACAGATGTTAACAGGCAGATCATCTTAAACTGGTTTCTTTTACCTGTGTGCCGGTCCCACCTCACTGAAGTGTGTTTGTCTCCCTGTCTGTGAGGGTCTTGGTGGTATTATTTCAAAAAACGAGAGCTAAATGAGACTGTAGCTAAGTTGTAGCTCTTTTTTTGTTAAGCTTAAATTAAGACTGTTCAGTACTGGCTGAATGAAGAGCTTATCGTCGCTGTCCAATAAAAAACATGCTTAATTTTTGTTGATTTTGAGTTTTCTACATCATTTGAACACACCAATGGTCGTTTTTACGTTGTATGCAAATTTCATGATGAATGGACCAATAGAAGTGCTCCATAATAGCTTGGAAAAAAATCTGGTTCCATTGACTTACATTGATAGTAAAGTAAGTTTGTGGTCTCCCCTAAAAAGTTAATTTTTTTAGATACTTGTTATGTATGTTTCTATAATTTGCTGTGTATAAGTTAGGGCTGCAACAATTGATTATGTTACTAATGAAATATTCTACTTATCATACTATCAATTAATTGAGTAAGTGTACAATAAATCATGTTGCTTTATTGAAATAAGAAATATACAAAGGAGAAAAACAGGTCTCTTGAACAACTCATTTCTTTTCTTTTTAGCAGTCATGAAGATACTGCATGTTTACTGTACAGTACAGTGTACATTGTATTTGTGTTTGAGGAATCTGAAAAACTGCTCATGTTTTATAAAATATAAAACAAAAAGTCACTGTCCTACTATTTTATACGCAGACATTAACTGGCAGATCATCTTAAACTGGTTTCTTTTACCTCAACTTTACCCCAAAGTGACTGACTGAAGCCCCATCCCATGTCGTTCCCTATTCACTGTGACGTGGGTGCATCAGAGTACATCCCATCAGCAGTTCAACTTTGCTGAACCTGTTCCAGGGATAGCGGGTGTCATTGTAACGGAGCATAACAGAAGTCAGTCATGCACCAGTGTCTGTTGTCTGTCAACACATTTTTCTCCCGAAATCTAAAGCAGTATTTGCATTTTTGATAGACACCGTTATGCAATACGGGGTGAGAGTGAGGAGCCAAGCTCAAGACAAGAATTTCTCAATTGTATATGCATACAAAACAACTTCACCTCTGGAGCCAGTTCCCGTGCATCTGACTGGCTATGAACAAATCTAATGCCAGGAAACTGTCTAACTCATAGAACCACGTCCAAATTTATGTCTGTCCTCTTTCAGGCAGTTACATGATTCAATACAGGGAAATGTCAAGCATGTGCTCCTCTCTTCCCCTGGAGGGAAAAAGGAGCTGAGGTGATACCACTACCTGGCTTCTCTCACACAGTTCCTCCATTTAAAATGCCACAAAAAGGAACAGCAGGAAAGACCTTTTCTGTGTTCTTTCCCAAGAACTTTCAATTACCAGAATGAGAATGAAGGTGTTTTAAAAAGAAAGCTTCATATGTGCAGGCCTTCAACCTGATATTACCTCATTAGTTTTCTATCTGCTGTTATATTTCAATTTCTGACCAAAGTTTAATAAAAGCTGTTCAATATGTTTACAGGCAGAGGAGTTAGAAGACAATATTGCATTGGTGCACATTCAATACATATAAGAAACTGTAAGAGTAATACTATAATCTCTATAGCTCTGCCATAGAAACTGTTGTAAAAGTTGAAAAATCCTGTTCAACTTAATGCAAAACTGCAGCACACAGTTTTTTTGACAAATATTTATTGCACTCATTTAAAGTTATTCATTTAAAGTTCCTGCTTATTCTGTATACGTGTAAAAAGTCACACTATTAGCGTCAAATCACACTCTCGAACTCTCGTTTTCTGTTACATAGTGAATGTTTACATGGTGTGAAATTCATTGTTGCAATTCCAATTTTAGCTTAAATGTGTAAATAATGTCAATCCATTTGACTTCACTCCCTTTTTAATGAGTTTACATACCTGACTGACATCATTTGAAGCAAATATATAAAGCATTTGGCATGTGTTTGTGAAAGTGTGACTATTGACTTGACTTGTTAGCATCATTAGCGCTGATCTAAACCGCAACATTTGGAAATCAAATCAAATCCTGTCTGACAGCATTTGGATTAACAAAATTAAAATAAGATTTTTCAAACTATTCTATTAAGTATATCTACAACACTGTGTTTGGTGGTAGTTTGATTTTTGAGGGTTTTTTTTATTTTTGTAATATATATATACGTTATTGATCCCATCCTTGCAGTGAAACACACTAGGGGAATATACACACTAGGGGGCAGTGAGCACACTTGCCCGGAGCAGTGGGCAGCCTTACCACAGCACCCGGGGGGCAGTCAGGGGTTAGGTGCCTTGCTCAAGGGCAATTCAGTCGTGTCCTGATGGTTTATGGGATCAAACCAGCAACCTTCCGGTCACAAGGCTGGTTCCTCTAACCTCCAACCCACGACTGCCCCATACTGTCAGCTTAAATAGTATATATTTGCGGACAAATCTTTATATTAGTTTCATAGTAGTTTTACTAGCTAGTAAGTTGTTTTACAGATGAATAGCTGAATAGCCTGCAGCTGCACTTAAAAGGGCAAACACCCAGTTAAAGTGCTGAAACTATTCCTTGAGAAACTCAATTAACTTGATTTCTACAAATCATTGGTGCAAAATCTTCGTAAGCATTGTTTAACCATAGAATTATATACAGCTCACTGTTTTGCGCAAGTATGATTATTACTGTTGCAGACTGTAACCTAAACAAACTAAATGGGTTTAGTTTTAACAGATAATATTATTGCATGCAATTTAAAAAGGAAGGAAATTAGTTGTTCAAGAGACTTGTATTTTTCTATTTTGCATATTGTCGCTGCTTCATTTAAAAAATTCTGGTTCCATTGACTTACATTGAAAGTAAAGTATGTTTTTGGTCTCTCCTGTAAAGTTGCCATTTTGGAAATACTTGTTTTTCATTGGACAGCGACGATATTTACTATTACTCTTCCATAAAGCAACATTATTTCTTATACAATTACTCAATTTATTGAAAGTATATTTATTGAAAGTATACTCGATTAGTAACATAATTAATAGTTGCAGTCCCAACCTATACACAGCAATTTATAGAAACATAAGCTCTTCATTCAGAGAAGAAATAATACCACCTAGACCCTCACAGACAGGGAGACAAACACACTTCAGTGAGGTGGGACCGGCACACAGCAGCTAAGTTCCGGAGGCTTCAGAAGTAGCGAGTTATTAGAGAGTGCTTCCATAGGAAAGAGGGAGTGGGGGGTGGAGGAACAGAGATGGAAAGATCACACGGCCCAAAAGGACGAGTGCAGGCATGCTCCACCAACATTGCGAACATAGAGTAAAAGAGCAGCAGAGGAGAGGGATGAAAGACAGAAAACAGTGTACAAAGTTCAGATCACCTTAACAAAAGCACTCACACTCACTTAGGTGAGCTTACTTAGCGGATTCGGGCTAAATGCTGTCTGCAGAATTTCCTTTCTGTGCAACCCTTATTTATTCAACACAGTGGCTCATCTGCCTGTTTACAGCAGCTTCGCTCATACGGGCACACGGACAAACACGTAAACCTGTTGTACCTTATATGCAGCCATGATCAGTTCAAGGATGTTCCGGGAATCATTTTCCAGCACCCCGACGGTGGCACCAGGAATTAGCTTAGCATAATTCTGTTTGAAGTAAAGGGAACAAGTTCAAAAATGGTCCCAGTAACTGATGACAATGACATTATATGATATTATAATTGACTCCCAGGGAGAGTTCCACCAACTGTTTTGCAGTTTTCATTAACCCTTGTGTGGTTTTTGGGTCTGTGGGACCCGTTTTCATTTTTTATCAAACGATACAATTACATTTTTTTTCTAACTGAGACTCATTAGCCTTAGCTCTTTTTCTGTGAAGAACATATATCAGAACCCTTTTTGCTGAGTTATTCAAAGAGGTTTGATAGGAAGGCTTCATCTACCATCTTACAATTGTTTACAATGCTGGTGAAAGGAACCAGATGTCTGAAAAACCTACCTCACAAATAGCCATTACATAAAAAATAAGAATTTGGCCCTATAGGGGACCCCTTAAGCTTTTCTGTTTTTTCTTTCTTTTTCTTTCCTTTAGTGTATGTGTTTTTTTTTTTTTGCACGTAAGCAAGCCACAAAGTGAAAAAGCCCAAAGTACATGCCTGAAGGAGAAACTCCCCCAGAGTACTTTTCTGAGCTGGTTGGAACTCCAGCCCTTTTCTCTGCTACAAGGTGACATCGGGTGTGTCTCAAAATCTAGTAAGTGTCTAAGTAGGCTGTCTATGTAGGCAGCTGTTTAAGTAGCAGTGTTCTCTCCTCATCTCTCCTCATAAAACAGATTACTGAGACACTCTAGTTAGAGAGAGACTGCGTCACAACTTTTTTCCCACCCACTGCAGCAGCGATCGGTGGTTTAGCTGGTTGCTAAGCTACCGACTGGCATTAAAAACAATAGCCCGAGGCTTAAAAATCCGCTAGCATAAATGCTAATGGCTCAAGTATGAAACTGCAAAATGGTTATCAACTCGTTACAGAGTTGATAATAAAATACTGTTTTGTGTGATTATATGACCAGAATCAAAATAACTCACATTTTAAAACCACTTCACTGCTCGTAGATTTGCATGCGTTGCATCATGTGATGCATTAGCGGCTGAGGAAACGTTTGATGCTTCCTTAAAATCAGGTCAAAATAAGGTTCCTCAGTAGACAGCATGTTTAAGATATGTAAGTATTGGGACAGCCTACATGTCGGGAGCGCATACTACGACGTAAAATGCTGCCTATGTAGGAGCT
Organism: Megaleporinus macrocephalus; assembly: GCA_021613375.1. NCBI lineage: Eukaryota > Metazoa > Chordata > Actinopteri > Characiformes > Anostomidae > Megaleporinus > Megaleporinus macrocephalus. The sequence goes on from CM038721.1 coordinate 31,056,393, forward strand.
CAATAGATTTTGAGACACACCCATCATCTCAAACACTATCCTTAGTGGCCAACTACTGGCAAGCTTGGCACACCTCACACAACACACATTTTAATGGCCTCATCCTTCAGAGGCTGCATTTGAAGGTCGGCTGTACCACGGCGGTGCAATTACCCCGTTCCATTCTGAAGGCTCCTTCCTATGCGGTTGAGAAATTAGGCCTTATTTTCCATATGAGGGAATCATCGTTTAAATCCTTCGCCGGGGTTCACTGCATGGTAATAGTGGGAACAGTGGTGCCATGCTGCAAACAGGAAACCCGCTGTAGAGCAGGCCGTCTCGTTTCAGTTCAGACCTCATGGTCTACGTGAAGGACATGTCTTCGTAGACCACGCCCTTCGAAAGATGCAGCCCCTGAATTGGGACACACCTACAGAGAGCTAACAGAAGTTTAGCTTGTGAAGGTGGTTCTGTACCTGACTTTCAGGATTGGACTTTGACTCAAACTGATATACAGAGTGGACGAGCTGACCAATCAGAGCAAACTGGGTTCAGCAGAAGTGAGGCAGAGAGTGAACGCACACGTACAATATTAGAAAAATATTATGTTTCTGTAAAACTGAACCATGTACATCTATTCTAGTAGACCCCAAAAGTATAGCTATGCAGATTCAGAGACCTCTTTGGTGTAAATGTGCACTTTGCCAGTTGAGCTTCAAAGCCCCCGAGCAGATAATCTGTTTTTTGCACATTGACACAGTATTCAAACAGAAATCAGTCAAAACTCAGCGAAGGATGTGTAATATGAAGATGTAACTGAATTATCTACTAATATCTTTATATATTCATCAGCAGAATGTTCATTTTGCATTGGAGACCGAACCATCGAGTCAGACCTTCTTTTTGGGAATATTATTATGTAATCTGCAAACTCCCACATAATCCAACCTGATGCCTCTGACTTTAAAATGATTATGTCAGCATTTAGAGGGTGACTCACAGCAACACATGCACACGGTATTTTCATTTTTTTACCCTAACTCAGCGATACTACCCTTTTAAGTGCAGCTGCAGGCTATTCAGCTATTCATCTGTAAAACAACTTACTAGCTAGTAAAACTACTATGAAACTAATATAAAAATGTGTCCGCAAATATATACTATTTAAGCTGACAGTATGGGGCAGACATGGGTTGGAGGTTAGAGGAACCAGCCTTGTGACCGGAAGGTTGCTGGTTTGATCCCATAAACCATCAGGACACGACTGAATTGCCCTTGAGCAAGGCACCTAACCCCTGATTGCCCCCCGGGTACTACTTAAAAAAATCTTTTGTAGTGCTGCTTTTAATTAAATTACAGTCGTTATTTATATATCATTTAAACCTGACAGCTGCTCTTCAGATTGTGTGAAATGAAATCATTTCATGATGAATGGACCAATAGAAATGCTCAAAAATAGCTTGAAAAACATTCTGGTTCCATTGACATGCATTAATAGTAAAAAATGGTTTTGGCCTTTCCTATAAGGTTGCAATTTTAGACAGCGACAATATGTAGGCTCAACTTCTGGTTCCTCTCACCACCACAGGAGAGAAATCTGAGTTGGCAAGTTTCACTGCAATGTACTTTTTCACATTAAAAGCCTCTGAATGACTCTGTTTATGTTTAAGACTGAATTAAGCAGGACTAAAGCCATTATTACACATTTAGTAATTAAACTTATAGCAGTTACAGATGAATAAATCTTATGATAACTGAATCTTGAGCCTAGAGTTAAAGGGTTTTAAAAAACATAGAGGAGAGTTAGGGATATAAGGAGAGCTCGGCCAAGAAAACATACTTTCATTCCTGGTTAACATGGATGGGGTGATAGGAGTCGTGTTTGAGCATGTCTTTAGCAGAACTGAAGATGGTACACAATCGCACAATCTATCCTGCCCTCTATGACACAAGCAAAAACCTTTTCTCTTTAAGGGGATTCTCAAGTTCCACACTCTCATAGCTTTGATCGCTTCTGTCACCGTGGCCTGAAATGAATAAACATGAATCTGAAAGTCCCTGTGTGGGCAAGAGCTCACCTCGTAGTTCTGTCTCTGTTTGGCTGTCACTGCAAATATGAGGAGGATGTTGTTTTCCACCAGCTTATCTACAAGTTGGCCCAAGGTTGGGTACTCCTAGAGTGAGCAGAGAGAACAAAGACTGGAAAACTATATCATGAAGTGTTGAAACACAAGAGCAGTGAATGCTGTGTGTTTAGATTGAAGCTCTACAGCATCTACTTTTTGCTAAGTCTTCACCTTACCAAATGGCCTGCCATGGAGTACTCATTGTTGCTGTCCAGGTGACACTGGCCATCGTTAGGGATCACAATGCCAGCCATTTTGCTGTCCATTCCAAAGTGTGAGTCTGCGTCGCTTGCAAACACCAACAAGCGCATGGAATCATTCCGCCACCCGATCTTGTCCTAGGGGATGTAATCCACATGAGTTTACATGTTCCTCATTCACAAAAGCAGAGGTCCGGTTTCAGGTGGATGCAAAAGACTGAAAAGAGTTGCCTGAGAAGTGTCTCACCCCACACACTGCCGCCTGCATGATGGCATCAAAGCCGCACTCAGGAATGTCATTGTTTGCTGAGACACGCTGCTTGGAAATAATCTCGTTGAACTTATCCGTACTGCTGGTCAAGGGAAGGATGTGTCTGTATCCAAAAGTGGGCAGACAAACATAATCTACGCTCCTGTAGAACAGATGAAGCCAGCGTAAGGTAAGAGTCTTGAGAAATAACTTCAAGACCCAAATAAACAGTAGGTTTATTATCCAGTTATAAACATTAGTCCATTCAATTGCATTTAGGTTGTTTACCTGAGGTCCATCTTAATTATGTGCCTGGTTTTATATACTATAAACAGTGTAATTGTACATAGCCATTGTACATAGAAATTTTTTAACATTTCTTTATCTCTTAGAATCAAGATTGTGTACTAATCAAAAAAATATCAAAAATTAATTCATCAAAAAAGTAACACTGGGGTGAAATACTCCTTAGATTACATTACATCAGTAGTAAGAGGTGAGTTTAAACTAATACAAGTTGTAAAGATGTTTTGTGTGACATCACAAAAACAATTGATGAAACATTTTGCAGCTTAGGTTTCATAAATTGACTGGTCTTTAGAAACTTTAACAATGTTTACATATTACATTGTACTTTTTGTGATGTTCACCATTTAAGCCTACTTCAGTAGCTGCTATATATTATCTGGTAACTACTGCTAAGGTAATTTGCAATGCATGCAGTTATTGAAGTGAGTGGTTGATGTGTGGGCTCCCTGTGAGGGGATTAATCAAGATTCTTCACTAAAATTTATGGTGAACTGAACAAAATGATATAGGCTCATGGAGCTAGCAGAAAAAAACCTTCTCCAAAATGGTAGGCCTATAGAAGTAGGAAAAACTGGCTTAACTCTGGATGTAAAATGATGCAATAAGATTTTGAGTAGTAAATAAGTTTGGACCATTTGTAGTGGCTAATTTATCATGAAAGTTTCACACAATGTGTAGGGTAAAAAATTTCAGTTATAAAAAAAGGCTTAGACAGTAATGATGTGTATACGTCTACCACTAAAGAAAAAATTTAAATGAAAAATATATCTAATATACCTTGCCACTATGAAAGAGGGCAAGGAATATTAGCATATCTTACAATGTCACAGATTGCCACAGACTGGCAATATCTGTATTTTAAAAGCTAGGCTGCAGTTTAGGTGGGCTGCATTTAGAGACCACTATGTGACCATTTTTGAGCACGCTACTTGAGTTTCCTTAATAATTTTTTGTTGCCCATTATCCTTTGTGCCCAAGTTGGACCTAAAAAAGGTTTAACAGAAACCCAGGAAGAAACCAAGTACTGCATGAGGTTCAAAAGGCCAGCGAAGTCAAAGTGTATAGAATAATATACAGTATGTTATTAACACTTTCACCGGTCATATTTACGGAGTCGCATGAAACAATACAAACAAAAAGCCGTCATAAGACCCTCCATTATCACCTGCAGACTAGCTGCATCAGGACAGTTTTACCTGCAGGGATTGGCCAGCTCCTCTGGAGTAATTTTGATATAAGGCAGAACGGGCTTCTCCACAAAAGAACCGAATCCCAATCTGAATTTACTGGTGAGAGTAGCCATTTCTTTGGATAGGGTCGAGCCCAGGTGTGTAATCCTTTCCAGATCATCAATCATGGAAGCTGACAGGTCCATAAGGTAATACATATCCACCGGATGGTCTTCAGGTTGCAGCACTTTTACTTGGAACGTCACTTGAGTTCCTGGTGAGGAAAAGAAGAAATGACAACCTCAGCGCACAGGACTTAGATCATCAGAGGGTTTTCCTATGAACTGCACCAATGCTCTTAAAATAGGGTACACATGAAAAACAAAGACTTGGGATGCTAGATAAACCAGTGATTTTAGCCTGGACAGTTCACGTTGGGTTGGAGCAAAAAGAAATGTGGATTATAAACGTTTCCAGAGCAGGAGTTGGATTACGCACAAAAAGGATGAGATGCTGACAGTGACTTCACTCCTCAGGCACAGAAAAAGCCTACAATAGCCCACTTACACAGAGCTCATTTAATTCCTGTCTCTCGAGGACAGTAAGTGCAGGTCTGTTATCTTGGCTTCTTGAGAAAGCAAATATTATAAACGTTCCCAGTGCACAAATACCGTACCACATACGTGGCCTGAGATTGTGGGGAATACCAGGAGAGGAGGATTTTGAGATGATGCCACTGACTGCATAGAACACAAAGGTCTTTTTTTATTCTTAGCTCTTAGCTATGAAACTACTTTTTCATATTATGTGGTCTAAGTTTGTTGGCAACGCGAAAAAAACAGTTTAAGATGATGCGGATATTACTTATAAAGCAAGCTTACACCAGAATAATCCACCAGCAGTCTTATATAACTCTTAATTCTTCAGTAATTCTTCACTAGTTTCTTAAGTAAAGCCTTCCAATATTTCTTTTGCAATCAAAGACACTAACAGTCACTCTTTCGTGCAGTAACAGCATCTACTCTTCTAGGAGGTAGTCTAGTTTGGGAAACCATGGTGATGATTCGACAGTGTTCAGTCACAAGAGCATCAGTACGGTCATTAGCGAGGTCAAGCACTGATGCTGGATGACTCACAAACACAAGTTAAAGCAAATATCTTCAAAATAGCAACTTCACAGACTGCAAAAACACTCTTCAATGTACACTCTTCAATTCTTTAATGTACGTCAATAGAACCAAATGTTACTTCCAAGCTTTTTTGGAGCATTTCTATTGGTCCATACATCATGAACTCTTCCCACAATGTAAACGGCAGCTACAGCGTTTAATTGATGTAGAAAAAAAATAATTGACAAACATTCAATATTTAAAGGTATCAAACAATACGTTGAACAGACAACCCAAATAAGGCTTCGCCCTCCATCAAAAACATCGCTTCCTCTCTAGATATTTCCACACGTATAGTCATTCTACCTGCTGCACTGTCAGCACGTCCCACGTTTTCTATGATTCACTTTTAAACACTCTGTGGTTTTTAATCGTAATTTTATTAGCCGTGCAGCAGCTTTGGCTTTTGAATAGACATCACACATTCGTTTGACCTGATTTGGCTTCTCCTTCACTCAACATCTAGAGCAGGAAGGAAAAGCACACGTCTCAAAAGCAGTATTATTATAACGTTTAATGCTGTAATAAACTACAAGACTAAAACATTCACATTAACATAAGAGATTTTCAAGGACTCAATCCACTTGCATATAACACGTGTATAACACTTAATTCTTCTTTCTTCAATAAAGTGCATTAGAAGTTGTCCCTGGTGCGTCTGATTGTGTATTATTAAACTGGAATAAGCTTCATAGATGAAGCTTAAAGGGAAACTCCTCTAAAAGCTAGAAAGCTCTACATAATTAAGTAGTTAAAAAGTAAACAAAGTCAGTGATTTGATGTAAAACGCTCCAGAATTATTCACAGTGAAGTCTGAAGAGTTTAATGCCTCTAGAAACTCTAGAGTTATTACATGAAATGAATAGATATGATATGCTGGCTGACGTCTGACACATGCAGGGCATTACCAGGCAAGATAGTTTTATTTTTATATATTTTTTTTTCCTATTTCTTACTTTTTCAGATCTGCCATCATAGACACTCCATATAAAAACCCAGAGGACACATATAGGTTCACTATTGGTTTTGAATTGTAGATAAAATGGATATTGGTGTTATGGACATGGTGAAGCTTGGTTCCTTTCACCACCACTGTAAAGAAATCTGAGTCTGTAGGTCATTTTTCACACCAAACCAACCCAAATGACTGTTCAACAACTGAATTATGAACTTGGTGGAATTCCCCTTTAATTGAACACAAACAATACGTTACTAAGAGCCACTGGAGGCAAGACCTACTTATAATATCTTGGCAGCTTAAGTAAATAAATCCACCTGATCAAATACAAGCTTTCCTCTGAAATCCGAGACATTAATAGTCTTTCTTTCCTGCACGAACAGCATCCACTCTTCTGGGGTTAATGCTGGGACACTGCTGTGACGATTTGACTGCATTCAGCCACAAGAGCACTAGTAAAGTGATAAGTGAGGTATTAATACAGTGAATTATAACCCCCCCCCAGCCCCCCCCACCCCCCCCCCCCCCCCCCCGTGTCCATCTCTCCAGAAGCCCCCAGCTCAGCCTCCAGAGCTGGGGGCTTCATACCCCTCCAGCAAACACCTGGAACTGGACACTGCTACGCGTGCGCAGCGGCGGGTGCACGTACGTACGTGTTGTATACAGGTTTGTGATGCAGGTGTAGGACTAAATCAGGGGTCTACACACCTGGTCTGAGTCTGAGCGACATCCTCTGCGGCGATATATGAGACACGTTCGCGCGCCCGGCTCTCTTGCCCAGCGGCTCGTCCTCGAGCAGCTCTGTGCGGGTCAGCGGGAACTCCGCGGCCTCTCCCGCGCATCCCCGCGCGCTCAGCTCCTCCAGCGTGCCGCAGCGCTCTCCGTCCTCGAGCGAGCCCGTGAAGTTCTGCAGACGCGAGCACAGAAACAAAACCAGAATTTAGCGGGCGCGCGAGGACAGTTCCAGATCTCATATCAAAAGCTTTGGTAAATATTTCAACCAATCAGAAGCCGAGCTGCTCTTTCATTACTGTTACCGTGTTCATCATTACCTGCAGCGTGCACCACGCGCACTGCGGCCCCAGCTGCACGCAAGCGTCGCACGTGAGCGCCGAGCACGTCCCTGAATTGGAAAGATGTTTTTTTTTGTTGTTGTAAAGACAGAAAAGGACAGGAAAACACAAGACAGAAGTGGTTTGTCAGTGCGGTTCACCTCAGTCACGAAACGAAGCGTTCACACGATACTTCAGAGATAAAAGAAAGAACGAAAGGGAAAAAAAAGCTAGATTAAAACTGAGAGAGCTGCCAAACACCAGTACAGGCAGCTTCACAGACAAAACAAAAGCCCTGGTTTCACAGCTAGACAGGGCCCGAGGATGAAGCTCTAATCAAGAAGACACAGAATTCTAGGTAAGCTTTGAACTTGAGTCTTAAAGAAAAGAAAGAAAGAGAGAGAGAGTCTTACCTTCGACGGTGCTAAGCCAGTACTGAAGCAACAGGCTTATTAAAACAATCCCCATTAGTCCTCAAGGTCGCTGCGTGAGGGAAGAAAATATGACCATGTTTATTATGTCGTTGTTCTGAGGAGCAGAGACGCTGCGCGTACTGTGGAGCAGAGCTCTGAGCTGCCTGGTCTCACCTGAGGACAACATTCTTACCTGCCCTGCCTTTACCACACACTTCCGTACAGGTGAGAGGAAGGAGAGCGGGAAAAAAAGGCACAGCAAGGAGGAGGTGGGGGGATTTATTATGGTTCTACACTCAGAAGTAGTCTACAGCAGCTACAGGAGCTGAAAATTCACTGATAAGTCTTGGTTCAGGTGAAGTGGACACCCTATTGGCTGTACCTGTTAGACTGTGTTGTTTGAGCTTTAACTCACAGAGATCAGCACAGTAAATAAAACAAGTCATACTGCTGCTTTATAATAGTGAATAAATGCTGTGCATGATAGTAAGGGTTCAAATTGTCAATCTGTAAACTCACCTTGTATGTAGGTATGCCTGTCTCTCTTCTCATGAACTGAATAGCTAAATGTAAACCAGTGCCACACTCTCAGAAAAAAAAGGTGGTAAGCTGTCAAAGGGGTGGTACCCTTTAGAATGCGTCCTCAGCACCTTTAGTTAGGGAATGTGATTGTGCCTCATTCTAGCCGTGTTGGATAGTAAACACAATGACTGCGTTGGGGTTGTAGACATGGATGGAATCATTCCATACGTGTCTGTAACTCAAATATAGCCATTTTATTTACTATTCACAATCACTAGTGAACCTACATATGCCTACCGAGATTTTATATTATCCAAAGTAAAACAAGTGTAAAACAACTTTACATGAAAGGACAAAACCATTCCCTACTTTCAATGTAAGTTAATGTAAAGAGGTTTTATTCCAAATGATTTTGGAGCATTTCTATTGGTCCATTCAGCCTGTAACTTTCACTGGATATTAAAGGTAGCCGTCGTGTTTAAATGATATGGGAAAAATGAACAGCAACAGAAATGGAGGTACATGTTTTCCTTTTTGGGCTGTGATGATATGTAATGTTATTGGATTAAATAATCATAAATTAAAAAAAAAAAAAAAAGACATTTTCACTGGGGACAGCTGCCCACCATGCATATACCCACTTTGCCATGAATGAATGAAAATAAACAGATTGAAATATATTTTAACTCCTGAAATGACCAGGGCAACCCAACAGGCCCAATGTGTTACTATGCACGTCTATAACCTAAGAGCAATCCAAGTCTTAGTTTGTAATAAATTTTAAGACAGTTTAAGACATTTTTAAGCCAAAACCTTTTTTTAACACGGCTATACTGAAACAGCGCGTCAGACGTCATGCATCGTGTGTCTAATCATTTTATGCAACACCTTTTTTGTGAGGGAGATGTCTGGTTCCCATCACCACCACTGTGAACGTTTTTGATGTAGTACGTTTCTTTTGAATGGAACTTTGCACTGAAATCACTTTGAATTACTTAATTTTGTAGGTGAAATTAGCATTTAAAGACCATGTCGTACCTATGAGGGTCCATTTACATTGCTTAGACAAACATGTATCTGTACAGTACCTGTTTTTGTGGCAGGCTAATATGCAGTCCGGAATGGTAGATATGTGTATGCATGTATGCATATGTTTGGGCATCCTGAGTAAATGACTAAGTGAAAATGAGTGCACATGCCTTTCGTAAAGCACACTTCTGCTCATTGTAATACACACTTACAGCCTATCTGCTGATGTAACATATCAGGTGAGAAATACAACATGCAAATTTGCACTTTTTGTATTTTCATACTTTTTGCTATACGTTAAACATAAATAAGCTCGCACAGAAATATCATATGTAAGCTCTGTGTACAGGATGTGTTAACTTGTTTACAAAACATGACTTTGCACTGGGGTGTTCAAACCTCAGCATATGACTGTAAATGAGAGAATTCAACACATATTCTCACTTCTTCAGTGAAGATCGGTAACAGTCTGTTTTTTGTCCTGCGGCTTTCAAGGCAAAACCCTTGCCAAAGTATGCCACGGAAATTAGGAAATGTGACAGTTCAGCTTAAATGCTTGGTTTAAATAGATGCTTTCCCACGAAACTTCAACTCTTGAGTTTTGCTCTATTCCACATTTCAGCGTGTGTAATTAGATTTTCATTCTGGGACTTACTATAATGGTTATATTAAAAGTCTTGATATCAAAAGTCTTTTCATTGGTATGGTTGTGTAAAGATGGATGCAGAAAATGTGGGTTTCATGTATGTCGGTCAGCCTGGTGGTTTTATTAGTTTAATTAAGGCTGCCATTGGATTTTTTATTTTTTGCACATATATCTTAATATAGGCAATGTCAGAACAACGGAATATACCTATCTGAACTTGAAACGTAATTAAAATGTCTCTGAATTCATTGATATTGTCAATAGATTCAAACTCGTTTTCCAAACTCCTTGGTTCACTGTTATATTATAGGCCGGTATCAGTACCGCACATACTTATTGTGAAGCATGACCCGTCCTGCTTTGACCCATCTGTGACTTAACGGTTGCATACTTTCGACACTATCAACATTAGCTATCTTGATACATATAGGGTTTCTTTAAGCCTCTAGCAGAACACATTCCATTATGCGTGGATGCCAACAGGTGTGTGAAAGAATGAGCCACACCTGACAAGCAGTTGTGAGTCAGTCTGCTAGTCTGAGACTATGAACCTCACAGACAAATAATAATAAAGACGGATTAATGTTTAACACGGCGAGCCCCCGGCAAATGAGCGCAGGTCATTGTTGTCATAATTCAAAAGAACGACAGAAACTTTAATGATTAACATTAGAGAGAAAATAAACTCACAGTGGTGCAAACTAGACTGACCGAGCGATCCTGGATTGATCGATTATTGTGATATGTGTGTATATATATATAAGATGACTGCTGTAGACCATTGTTTTTCATTTTCCATCGTAAGAGCATGAGTGACTGTGAGAGACGAGAGTTGGGGAGAGTGTGAGGACAGGTTTCTGACAGCTGTGTGCAGTGGTCACCCACCAGCGAAGCAGCTACTCTCCACGTCCTTTTTTTTTAAAGGGGAATTCCATCCATTTTTTTTTTATTTCTGCATAGTGCTGTTGATGAGATGCAAAGTCATTCCGAATGGTTTGATGTGAAATTGCAGAGAAGATTTCTTTACAGTGGGATATGAATCAGAGATCATGATGTAGTATGATTGTAGTATAGTATAGTGTGTAAGATAGTGGAAAAGTCTTCTGTGGGGACTATTTTGATTTGTACCACCCTGGATGGATTTATATATATATATATATATATATATATATATATATATATATATATAAAGTGTGTGTGTGTGTATGTGTGTGTGTCTATCGCACAATTGTTCTCAAGCGAATTAGTAACCATTTCATGTGGTAGCTTTTAGAGACATTAAACACCTCAGACGTCTGGTTCCTATCACCACCACTGTAAACATTTCTGACTTAACACATTTCTCTAGTGGTGCATTTCTTGTGAGTGAGTTTGTTTACAACCTAACTGCTGTATCTGTAGCATATGGTCAGTTATCACGCCCAGTGTTGACACGTTTTGACACATTTTCCCGTCTCATTCATTGCCAGGTGCTTCAGCAGCTGTCCATCGGCTTCAATTATAACTATATTTTGAGCCAGTGCTTCTTTTCTAAGCACAGCGAACTTCTTGTGCGTAGTAATCAACCATATGATTCAGATGCGGTAGATATAGATTAGGCAGAAACACTGGAGTAATGCTCCATGTGTTACTGCGACGCATGTGGCAAAAGGCTGTCAGTACCTGAGCAGTTGAGATTCTTTTTTTAAGTGTCTGGGTTGTGACGTGACCTATTACTATGACAATCAAACTCCCCTTTACTCTTCTCTATTCGCTCACATAACTAGACAAACAGCACGGTTGTTCATGCTTGTGTCTTGTATATCTTTTGATCACGTACCTCCAGGAGCCTCTTCGGTTATCATAGTGTCCACGCTGGCGACGGGATTTCTGACCATACATCGAAAACGCGGCAGCCGGCACCGGCGAAAGAAAGGCGGCGAGTGTGCAAGTGTCCGTCCAGCAGACAGTATGTGTTGGAGTAACAGTAAACTTGAAGTATCAGAGCAGCTTTATGGAGCATGACGCCTACAGCCCCCTTTGCCCCCCCACCACAGGCCCGAGCACACACTCATAATACACACACATACGCAGACTGAATGATGGCAACAACTGGTACGCTGCACACACACGCAGGCGAGCACTCCGTTCATTAGAGAGAGAGAGAGAGAGAGAGAGAGATAGAGAGGCCATTAGATTGACAAGCCAAGTGTATCTGTATGTATGTGTGCACATGCTCGGGGTTTCTGCATGTAGGTTAGTGGTTTAAGCTGTCTGTCATAAAGCGGAACTGATTCTTGTGGAACAGAGCAGTCAGGTGCTTTTTTAGTCTAATGTCTGATCTCTCCTGTCTAGATTGTGTTTGTGGGTTCGCGTGTGGGATTGGTTTCAGTCGTATGCTGTCTGCTCGCTGTTGAAGGCCTGAACTCTGAAGTCCTTTACCTGAAGCGGCCGGCATCGCCGCGATTGGCTCACCATGATAACGGTAAAGTGAAACGAGGATAGAGATAAGAAAGAAGAAGGAGAGAGAAAGAGGAAAAGTGGAAAGTTTAAACAGAAAGTGAGCTGAGTGAGGATACTGTGATTGTATGACACGACACCCACACACGTAACACCACACACAGAAATCACCTGCGCTGTTTGAAAACACATGTAGGTGGCTTCTCTAACCACATTGAAACTTTTAGAAGCCGGTCGTTTCCGAAAGCTGCCCGTTTTCCAGGCTGAACATGTTTCATACTGTATCATTTTAATTGCCAGCAATATATATTTATATATATATAATATAAAATTGCTGGTGCTAGCCAGTCATTGAGGGTGAACTTTGAATGACTAAGTCATGTGGTCTTGTGATGTGTGGGTTAAAGTGGCATTTGGGTCGAAAGGAAAGCTTTTCTGACGAACCCCCCCTTCCAACCCCTACACACACACACACACACACACACACACACACACACACAGAGAGAAACATATCCCTCATAACCTAACCTTCACACTCCCACGGGGAAATATACCATGTGTGCCTTCAGCTGTGGAGGTTTAGAGAAGGGATGTGATGGAGTAGTAAAATGTAGATTTCTAATTTAGTTACAAATAAAAGCTTATTAGAATGACAAATCCGTGTGGATAAATATATAATATGGGCTGATCCCAAAGCAGTTTAGCTGAGGTTTCTCTAAACTGTAGCCTTAACACATTGTAGTTTACTTGAACACGTTGTGTTTTAACACATTTAATTAGTAGCTTGACCTAATAAGTAGTGGAGAGTGGACACAACCTAACACTCATGCCAGTGCAACACACCACAACCACGTCAGTGTCACTGCAGTGCTGAGAATGATCTACCACCTAAAACAAAACCTGCTCTGTGGTGGTCCTGACCATTGAAGAACTGTCATAAGAGATACAGATGGACTACAGTCTAAACTATAAAACTATAAAGTGCACCTATATGATGAGTGGAATTGATAAAATGGAGAGTGCGTCTAGAAACAAGGAGGTTCCTAATGAAGTGTTCATTGATTGTATATAAATATCATTAGTGTAGGAGTCAAACGTGAAACATCAGTATGCTAAAATTGGAATATGTTTAAATTATGACATCTGTAGGTACTGTTTTGATGAAAATGTGCATAAAAGTGTCCAAAAAATGAATTTATGTGGCAAAGTATGGGCATTTTGGGAGGTTTATCTACAATACTGTGTTACTACTGAAGTTACTATGTTCAACTATGTTTTATTGCAGCAAAATATGGACGTCAAGCAGACAATATTATATTTATATATATTGATTCTTGGTGTCAGTGTATCGATACAATATTGCCACACAAATATTGTGATACTATGCTCTACTGATTTTTTTCCCCCCCTTTATTAGATGCATCTGACTTACATAATTGAACTTCATTGATCAAGAAGTTCATACAGTAGAAACCGTCTACAGGTTTGAGGAATATGAGTCAGATTGAGGTCACATTTCAGAAATGATGTTACTGTGGGAATACGAGAAGATGACCAAAAGCACATTTTACTCAAACTTGTTTATTAGCCATGTTATATTTTACCTCATTGTAGGTTGGACCTCACTCTTCCCTTTATAGCCTTCAAGTACAACTCTTTTTACTCTTACTTTTTTTTACTGCTACAGTGCATAACGTTCAGGTCTTTAGATCAAGACACACACACACCCACACATTTACACACACACACACACACACATATAAGGTGCCTGTGAGTCTCTGGCATCAGCTCCACATAAGCTCTTGGCTTTGTAGATAAGCCCCAGCAGGCTGCTATTACAAAGGCGGCATCAGCAGGCTGAAGAGGCGAGAATTCACTCATTACAGAGACTCTCCTGCTCCGTGTGCACGCCCTAAAACCAAACACTGCAGCTCGGCTCTTATGGCAGGACTTTTGGGGGTCCATAATTGAGTGACAATAAATTAAAAGTTGACAGTCATGTGAATGAAAAGAGACACTAGAGCACCACCTACTGGTCAATGTCTGCTAATTGAACAAAAGGAAACTCCTCATACTTATTTTTAGTTGTTTTTTTAAAAGAGTAATTATGATGATGATGATGATGAAACAGTAAGAAATGTTCAGCAATAGCTGCTCACGGCCAGTATGCATCAGGAAGACAGATACTGGGGTGAGAGACTAACGGCAGCTGTGACGGATTATCAAAACCCACCCATCCACCCACCCACAAACTGTATCTTTATACACTAGCAAGTTTTGGAATTTTCTTAGTGCAACGCTGCACATTCCCAAGTTGTGCACACTTGTGCCATGCGCACACACTCACACACACACAGTTCTCTTGGCCCTGATATAGAACTGTGGGAATTTTTTCTTTCAGAGTACTTAGAGTGCAGATTGCCATAAACAGTCAGCTTCTTGCAAATATGGATAAAAACGATTTAGCCTCACGCTGAAAGAATGACAAAAGTCAGAAACCTTTTATTGAAATAAATTTATTTTGTAGTCTGTGAAGATAAAAACCCATCGTAAAAAAGATATTTTATACCAAACCCTGTCACATTTATTGGCAGCTTTGCATATACCATTGTATCGTTCACCACTACTGAAGACACTCCAGCATTTTCCCTGCAAACTGTCAGAGTTTATTAAGCTCTGTATTCAGCCACTGCTTGCCTCACTCATGAAATGAAAATCCAGCAGTAAGCTCTCCGCTATGTCTTTTCTCGCCCGTCAGCTCCAGACTGACACTCTCTTTCCGAACTAAGCCTATGGTATTTTTCCGCCTTTACTATGAAAAGGATAGAATGAACCTAGAAAATAGCTGCTGGAGAAAAACAACCAGAGCTACATAACCACAAATTTATCAACATGTCACACTATTTTCAACTCCCATTGAAGACACTGTTCCAGAGCTACTCTGGAAATGTAGGTCCCAACCACCCTAACTCTAACACAGAAACAGAGGCCAGTCTGAATACTTAGAAAGAAAAACACAGAGTTAAATAAAGCATACGTGCAATACAGTGTATTCCAGCTCACTTAAGTGCTTCCCAAATAGATGGGTCTTGCATTTGAAGGCTGTTCGGACAGTCAGTGGCACTTCATTTTGTCGCCCGAGTGACAGGACAGAGAATAGTCTTGATGCTTGTTTTCCACGCATCTTGAAGGATGGCAGGTCAAGACGAACTGTACTTGAACTGTGCTCAAAGTACAGATCGAGTTTTGACCATTTGACCCTTTGCCAACATAACAGCAATAGAGCTTCTCCTGCGAGGCTTAATGAGGTTAGAGAATACAGAGCACGCACTCTTCAAACCATTCCTCAATAAAGAATCTCTCCAGATCCTCTAGAGTCTTACATTCTCTCCAATCTCTCCTCTTCAGCTCACATACAGGTTGTAATTGGGCTTTAGGTCAGGGGACTGGTGTAGTCAGGTCAACAGCTCGCTTCATTGGACATTGAACCATTGTTGTGGATGTGTGGGGGTGTATGTTTTGAATTGTCCTGCAGATCCAACTATGACCTAGTTTTAACTTATTTGGCCAAGGTGGACAGATCAGACATCAAAATCTCCTGGTACTGGTGAAGTTAATAATGTATCTTAACAAGGATCCCATGGCCTTTGGAGACACAAGAACCCCAACACTTCATGGATCCTCCACCATGCTAAACAGCAGAGATTAGGTTATTTATGTATTTGTATAACCGTCCTGCCGTTTATGCCAAACCCACCTTGAGATTTTGTTGCCAGAAAGCACTGATTGTGTCTCATCTTTCTACAGAGCCCACTTTTAAACTTCGAGTAGCATCCAGATACTTACGTTTGTGGTGAGATGAAAGAAGATGACTTTTTGGCACGGCTTCTAAACAGTTTGGAGATAGGATGTAATTGAAAGACTTGGCGACCCCAAAATGCTTCTGCCAGTCTCCAACTGTGATCCTTGGAGAAATGTTTGGATCTCTAACTACCCTCCTCACTGTATGTGGGGATAACTTTCACTTGGGTCCTCTTCCAGGCAGGTAAGATTACAGATCAAGCTGCTTTAAAGCATCGCTCTCTGATGTCTATATAGAAGTCATTGGAACATTCATGCCCATTTACAACTCTGTAATTTGGCCTTACCGTGAAATGTTTCCCTTTTTTTTCCTACATTTCTGGCATTTAGCAGACACTACTATCCAGAGCGACTTATGAAAGTGCTTTGTCCCCAATAAACAGGTTGAAGTCCGAACTACTCTTGAGTTAAAACACTGACAGAACAAGACGCAGAACAAGAAGGTGTGCAATACCTAGTAATACCAAGCTGGTGTTGACACCTTAGCAAGCACGAGTTCGGTAAGTATTTAGATTAGTGTTTACATAAGTGGCTCACAAATAGATGGGTCTTGTATTTAAAGACCATGAGGGAGTCTGATGTTCAGATAGTGGACCAGTGGAAGTTTGTTTTAACAACTGAGGGCCAGGACAGAGAAAAGTCTTGATGCTTGCATCTTGAAAGATAGCAGGTCGAGCTGAGTACTTGAAGCTCCAAGAGCTCCGGGTCAGATCAGCTTTTAACCATTGCTGTAAGGTTAGGAGGGACTGGTCCATTTTTGGCTTTGTATGCAAGCATCAGAGTTTTAAATCCGATCCTGGCAGTCACAAGAAGCCAGTGAAGGGAGCGCAGCAGTGGAGTGACATGAGAGAATTTAGGAAGATTGAGGGCGAGACATGTTGCTGCATTCAGGGAGAGTTACAAGTGCTTGATGGCCTTCAGAGAAAAACCAGCCAAAAGCAAGCTGCAGTGGTCTTGCCTTAATATGACAAGAGACTGGACTAGCACCTGGATGAAAGAAAGGGTTAAATCCACTGAAATCTGTTTAGGTTTACAAATATTTTGATCAGCTGATTTATCTTATAGTAAGACACAAAGATAGAACATGTCAAAATATACACATTCATTCTAACAATGAGTCTCTGTGTAAATAAATAAAAATCATATATAAGGCTTCTTCTATCCGCTCTGGTGTAAATAAGCTAGGTCTCCAGTCTGCTTAGTTATTTGGAACTTGCTAGTAACATCACCTATACTAGGTACTCACTAGGTACCTATATTTGCTCTTGACATTAACACAAAGTGAATAAAATCACACAGCATGGCTGCTACTTGTGGGTTGCCGTTGATTAAGAAGATGGCAAAGAGGAAATTATTTTCAGTGTTGTTTAAAGATGAACATCATCCAGTTTGTCGAGAGTTTTGTTCCATGGAAAGAAATAAAAAGTGCCAGCGACACATTTCTGTACATAGGCCGCCATTTGCTGTTATTCCATTCAGTGTTGGAATCAGCCTTGTTTACTGCCCTCTTCCATAAATGCAGAATTTGTATTTGAAGGAGTTTATGACTCACAGTGTGGCAGTTCTATGTACACTCTTTATTGAATTATGCTAACATAGTTTTAGTTTTAGTTGTAAATCATTGCTATAACAGTGAATTTGTCCACTTTCAGGTGTGTGGCTACTTTAAAGCTATTAGTCGTTTTCTTAAGGCAAATGCTTTGGTCTAATCTTACTTGTGTATTTCCTATTTCCCCCAATCTTAGTAAAGGACTACTAGAATGTGGCCTCTTTAAAAAGGTTATAAGTGTTTATGACCTTGAACCCATGTTCACCTATAATTATGAATCTTTTTGCATGTTAGACAGCAGTTCCCACAAACAGAGTACAGCACAGTACAGCACAGCACTGGTAAAAGTGGAGGTCAGGGGCAGGTTTGAGTTGTGTCTTTAATTCAAAACCTTTTCACAGAGGAAATCATAGAAATAAAACATAAAAAGCATTTAAATTAAAAAATCATTTCGACAGGTCGGAGAAAAATAGAAATAAAACACAGGAGCAGGTTTTTTTTGTTTTGTTGCTGGACGTACAAGTTACCACTTTCAAAATCGTGGCATGTGTACAATAGAGAAATAAAAAAGTATCACCATTTCTGTGAAACCTGTGTATGTGTATTTTTCAGTTTTCACTTTACACTCTCTTACTCTCCGGCACAAGGGGTTGTGTTCTTGCCGCACGAAACCGAAGCGCGTTCCCCTTCGATGTCGGTCATCATGACGAGGTGTTACTTTGGTTACTCAAATCAAGCCTCGGTGAACTGAACGAGGCTGCAACAATCCTGTGTGGACTTAAAAAGCAGAGCATGTAGCCTGTCTTGGATGTAAAGTACAAAACAGTCCATAATTCTCCTTTCCATAATTTTCTTTTCGTGTAGCAGTCGCGTAGGCTTCTCTCACTACTGCAGCTAATCCGAACGAAGAGGGCAACAATCGTTATTAGTGATCCTCCAGATGACGGAACTCAGAACATCATAATACAAAAAATAACCAACAAAAAGACACACGGGTAAAAACACAAATGTTTCCTTGAAGAAGTGGACGAACAGGCGAGTTATAAGGTGAAGTCCTGTATGATTCCAGCTCCAGAGCCGGCATTTTTCACTCCTGATTGGACAGGATAGACCTGCAAACCTGACCAAGCAGACGACAGATACAACTCTGAGGTAGATCGACGGCCAAGCTGACCTGGACATCAAAAGAAAACAGCCACACGACAGACACACATAAATCTGTTTAACTATCTGTGTTAAAGATCAAAGCCTCCTTTGGATCTGCATTACGAGCCTTTGATTAGGTTATCAGTCCAATCTTGCTTTCTGCACGTTTTCCTTATTCTCAGACACTTCATGTCTGATCATACAATTGAATAAAAACTTGATTAAAACAGAGTGCCAGGGTTGGCAAAAAAGGCACAGTTTCCAAACTTACATGTTAATAGCATACACCTGCATCTCAGCAACAGCCCACACCAGCAATAATAATAATAATAATAATAATAATAGATCAATGGTCTTTGGTGGAAAGTATCTTAATTGCCTTGATTCATATTGTTTTTATTGCCTTAGCTTAATTCATTTACTCTGCAGGACTCCTAATTTAATACAGGAGAGCTTAGTTTTCTACAGATTCAGAAAGTTTATGTTTGCCCCCTTGTCCACAAACACTTTGCTGTATTGTATGCTCTCTGTAACTGTCCCGTCTGTATCTGTATTCACATGCTCCATTTTTTAAAGATAAAAATTTGATCTAAAGACACTGCTCCTTATATTACTTTTTTATGATTGACAGCTGCAGCCCTTAATATTGCAATGAACTTGAGGGGTTAATGCTTAATGGAATTGCAGACAAAAAACCTGGGATTTATTTCCTACATGATTGATTTGCTTATAAAAAGGTTTGCATTATTTATTTTTTTTTACTCGTTTTGTACAGCTCTCACTTTCTATCTAAAGAAACATTGCACTTCTGCCTCTCGGCACGAGAAATCTCTACACACTGTGTAAAAAACAAAAAAAGGAAAAACTGCCATAGAAAAAACATCATAATCTGCTCTCTGAAAACTATCAATAACGACATCTGTCTCCCTAAAGTCAATCCCTTCCCACCCCTGCCCCCCTCTTACCGATATTCCACCCCCACCCGTCATTACGGCCCAGCCCACCAACCCCCTCTTGACCCAAATATTCATGCCATTCCCACCTCCCACCCGTCCTCCCACCAGGATGCCACCCCCTCCCTACCCCTCCCCAAAAACAACAGCTTCACCTACATCTACCACATCAAGTTTGATTGAAAAGGCAAGAAGACTTTGAATGGGCGCATTCAAGAGGAGAGCAGAACTAGACCCTTCTGCCACATACACTTTACAAGATCTCCGACACGCCGTAAAGCTGCTTTGATTCGGGGGAAAAACAAAAAAACAAAAAAACGAAATCCCGAAGGAAAGCATTTTACTGGCGTGTGAAACATCTGCTTTGACAAACAGGAGGGAAGACCGATATCCAGCAAGCTCTTCATCAGATCGTTCTAAACCCCGCTCTACAGTATTTACAAGGCAAATTTCTTTTACTACGGACCAAAAAGGCAAAGTGCGGAAGACAAAAGCAAAAAGAAACCTCTCCATTGCTACTACCACAGCAAATAGTTGTTTTCTTCCGTTGTGTGTGAATGTGTGTGTGTGTTTGTGTGTATATATGTGTGTCTGAGAAACGGTCAGTAAAAACACTCTAAAAACCATACTAAAAAGTCCTCTCATGCATCTATAGATACTAGCACACTGCGTTTCTGTCCTGTGTTCACAGACTTTGTCTGCGCTTTAGTCCTTGGTAAAAAATAAGCGTTTTGTCTCCGTCTCTTCTCCTTTCGTTAGCAAAATAAAACTCTGCTTCGCTCCTGTGTTGGTTGTCTCAGATGAATTGCATTGTTTTGGTTGTTGAAGCCATGTTGCACCTGTCGAGGGCCTCTGAGGTGGTTTGTGTTTGGTTGAATACACCATAGACTTGTTTTTTTTGGAACCTGTGCAAAAGTGTTTCCTCTGTGATGTCACTTCCTGTCCAAAGAAGCTAAGCCTGTAGTCGTAGGAGCCTTCTTTCCAAATCTCAGACTGGTTGCCTGTATTAAACAAACAAACAAACAAACAAACGTCTTTATGGAGTCGGGTGGTCGTATTCAGTTTCAGTATTCATATTCAGTGTACACTGCATTACTGAATAGAGTGACTGAGCTTTGAAATGGTGCACTCAGTACTTCATAGTATCTCTTAGAAAAAAATACCCTCTTATTGCTTGCTAGGTTGGAATGGGTAAGTGGAGGGATCACTGGAGGTCACATCCTGGGGCTGCACACTGGGGTCCTATAAAAATAAACCATACATAGTAATAACGGAGTTATTACATTGCGAATGCTTGATGGTGTGGATTGCATGTTATTCTTCATAGATTCATAAAATACTTGGCAGACTAAAATCAATCCGTTCAAACCTGATGTGCTATTAGGCTTAACATATAAATGAGAATGTTGACCACTTTGTGTTTTACAATGTTCCCTGTGTTTGAGGAGGTGCAGATTAGACAATTACACTGCATTTACACTGCTTCGTTGTGTCAAAGCACCAGTGTTAATTTTGACAGCAAATTTTGATTTAGTCTTAGTCATAGTCTTCTGACTAAAATGTCACTTAGTTTTAGTCATAATTAGTCATCTGAATTGTTTTAGTTTTAGTCTAGTTTTAGTCGACTAATTATCATAAGAATATAGTCTAGACTAAATCTACAGTCAATTTAGTCAACTAAAATATAAAGGGTGTAAAATGTAATGCTTTTTCTTCAGTTCCCTTCAATTATTTAAGTCATTATATATACTTACACGAAATGAAACACATATTAACCAGTTATGGAATATCATTCATGTTTGAAAGACCAATACACACACAAACAGCTTTAACAAACAACATCTGAGGTCTTCCGTAACTGTGAATAAGAGAAAACTGTTATTTTATCCTTGTATCACCTTTTTATTTATCTCTTATTTATTTAATAATTGTTACTAGTGCTGTCAATCTAATTAATCTCCGTTGTTAACTTATTGTTGTTAACCACTTTTTGCTATAAAAATATTTTTAATTCTTTCCATTTTAAATACATTTTAGCATAACAGTAAATCAATGAATAAAAAACTGCCACATCTCCAGGTCTCAGTGTTCACTAGAGACACACAGTGCGCATTACGTACACTAATAAATTGTAAATAAAACTAGCTAATCTGTTTTGTGCACTTTCTAGTGTGAGCGGAGAGATATGGGACAAGATCATCAAACGCACATGGTTGGAGTTAGCTAGCTAGTGTCCCAACTCTGGCTCTGCACATATAGAGTTTCATCTGTTTCCCACATTCCTGATCCAACTAATCTGATCATTAACAGCACCTTACTGAGTTAATACAGCGTTTACAGCAGGACACGCTCTGAAATGTACAGGGCAGTGTGCTTTCAGGACTAGAATTAAGAAAGCTAAGCTAGCGTTAGCGGTAAAGCTAACGGTGGTGCTGGAAGGCTGATATCCAGCGCGGTGTGGTGATTTTCTTTGAACACTAATGCTTCTCTAAACACTTTCTCTCTGCTGACACTGTCTAGATAACTTAGTTCCATCATGAGTAACGACAGTTCACAGGCTTGTATGGTCTTCCCGGGTTTAGACCAAATTTGTGTAAGTGTGCGTTTGATTGACGGCTACTCTGCTTGTCCCGACTCTCCATATACGCCGAAGTAGTTATGACTGGATGTTTTTCTAACTTGTCCCCGCTTTTCACACAACTAAATCAGATCTGATTGGATGTCGTCCCTGCCAAACATGTTCGTCTCGTTTTTATTCGTTGACTAAAGTGTCAATCAATTTCGTCATAGTTTTTATCCTTTCTGTAGATTTTATTTAGTTATCGTCTCGTTCTCGTCATGAAAAAAAAGGTTTGTTGACGAAAACTATGACGAAAATAGTTCGTCAACGAAATTAACACTGCAAAGCACTGCGACGTATCCCATACAATTTTAATATGGGAAGCGTTGGTTCCGTCAGACGTGGCCAAGCGGTGCATCATGGTTCTGGCACGTCGAGTTTGTGGGATGCGGTGCGACGAAAAGTTGAGCAGAGAATGCAAAAAAAAATCCGGCGAACGCAATGCGTCTATCCAATGAGAAGAGTACGGATGTTTGTGCGAAGAGTGTCTTTAACGTATGAAATACGTTGGAAATGCACATTCGTGATTTCATTGGACGACGCAGGGAACATCTTTGCTACGCCTATATGCGACCAGCTGAAGAGGGGGGTACATTCACATCCGTTGACGCGACGGAGTGTAAATGCAGCATTAGGCCGACAGAGGATATCTTATAGTATGTGTAATAAGTGTGTTGTTGCCCAACAAGCAAATAAAACAAGGACCTCAGACAGATATGCAGATACCGCAGCTGACTTAAAATTATAAACAGTGCCTTCACATCTGGGTCCATACATTATAAATATAAGGGCCTTAATTTGTCTGTGTTCAGTATGCAGGTCCCATATCTCTGCAGTCTGCTGCACAAGCATACACAAACACTTCCTTTCTCCCGTCAGTCCTCCCATTGAATACTGCCGAATTAAACTGTTGAAGTAAGTTGCTGACCACGTCATACTACAGGACTAGTAAATGACTCAAACTTAAATTTTGTACGTTTAAAAATATTGGAAGGCCTCTGATCACTTCAGAGCTAGACTGGAATCTTAAAATTGATATTCTCATGCTACAAGGTAATCAGCACGTATGGAAATTTGTCAGAAGGGGTAATCTGGGTTCAAATTTGCCTAGATACTGTGCAATATAGACCCAGTTTTACTGTAGCTAGAGAAACAATAAGATATAAGAGTGGGACAAACCTCAGTGGCAATGGCGGCAGGTTGGATATGGGCATACTGAGGAATATATGCTCCTTGCATAGCTGTATTTGCAGGAATAAACTGAAGAAAAAAAAAAGAATGCATGATTACATGACTATAAATACAAAGCTTTATGGACTAGAACTTATGGTGGGCACCATGTTGGCCCCTGGTGTTCTTGTTGCTCTTACAGTTGCAGTGCCGCCGAGAGAGAGGTGGCCCATCTGCTGGGTCAGAGGAGCCAACATGGAGGACGGCTGTAGTGGCATGGGGTGCTCCATAGAGGGCGACAGTACAGCTCCCTGAAAAAGAGAGAGAGGGAGCAAGAGAGCAAACGAGAGTCAGAGCTTTCGGAATCGAGCAAAACTGAGCCGAGAAAGTGAGAAGGGAAGAGGGGAAAAGGTCACACGGCAGTAAAGCTGAGTGAAACCATCTGTGGAGGGAAAACAGACAGCATTTCCGTCTTCCTTTCACGTGAAGTCTCTGCAGGAGACGTCCAATTCACACCCAACTCATGACCCACACATGCGTGTGCATATACACTAGCCCTCACACAATCCTAGATGCATGAAGCGGAACTGGTAGGTCTTACGCAACACCTCAGAGGGTGACTTCAGAGGGGACGAGGAGTGAAAGAGAGAGAAAAGGACAATGTGGCAGGAGAAAAGTGAAGAAGGGGGTTACTTTTCTCTTACCGGGTGCTGCATTATGTAAGGCTGATGTGTCATCCAGGAGGGATTCTGGACCTGCACACACACACACACACACACACAAGAGAGCAGGTGTTATCCGAAAGCTAAATACCCAGCAAGGCAGGGACAAAAGACAAACTACATTGACACAGCTGCTGTACTCTCCTAATCATGTTTCTAAAGCAGGGAATCAGCTGCTGCAATACAAAGGCTACTGGAGCTGTCTAATATCCAGTAGATCCATATAGACATAACCTTAATAACCACAGCCAAACATCTGTTCACATTAGGTGGTGACAAGTGGCTTTTGTTGGTGTCTGTGAGGTCGCTTCTGACAAGAACATGTAAAAAGTATGTAATAAATATTAACTGCTGTAAAATATAAGTGTAGTGGTAAGTTTACAAATTTCTCCTCCATTTTTTGCATAATACTTTGCAGAACAGGAACCAAATACAAATAGGAACAGAAAGCTGAGAGAGTAGGCGGTGGGGACTCTAGACTGCTGTGTCTACAGCTAATCAGAAGAATTTATTAGAACCAGTCAATTAGATTGTCACTTCTCCCATAATTATTTTGCACTCACTCGCTTAGAAAACCGATTCTCACTCTTTCACCTACTGCTCTAAACGCGGGGTAAGAAAACCAGGTCTTCAAAAAGAGTGACCGAGGAAGCTAGGATGGTTGGGGGATGGAAGGACGAGGGAGAGAGATCCTACCGGGTAGGTGGAGACGGGCGAGATGTAGGGAGTCACAGCCGTCTGGGCCATTATCCTATTCCCCATGCTGTAGGGAGGGGCGTAGTACCTGTAGGTGCAACAAATCAATGTGTTCCGCTCAAACGGGCTCAGGTGTAACAAGTAACAATAGCAACTGTAAAATACTAAAATGTTCACTTAAATGTTGGTCAAAAGCCAAAGTACAGTGGTTTAGGGACACAATTTGGGGACACTTACCCGTTCTGGAGGGCAGT
This sequence comes from Megaleporinus macrocephalus, assembly GCA_021613375.1. NCBI lineage: Eukaryota > Metazoa > Chordata > Actinopteri > Characiformes > Anostomidae > Megaleporinus > Megaleporinus macrocephalus. Next base: position 31,081,625 of record CM038721.1, read on the forward strand.
TGCATTAGGGTCATAGGTCAATGTGATCCCACTCTGAAAGGAAAACCAAACAAAAACCCATTTAAATTCTAATCTCTGATGATATCATTTAGATTTGAATAACTGACTTAATGTGATGCTAATAAGTCTCATTGTAAGTGGCTGTACTTATAAAAGCAACAAGGAATAACACAAAAGGCAAACATTTGCATCAGTTTGTGGCCAGACAACTGGGGGTAGTTCACAATGAAAACAAGAATTTGTCAGTTTAGCCCAAAGTAAGGCCTGACTAATAGCTGAGGGACATTCCTATTGGACGATCCTCATGTCTCTACTCAAGCCGTCTGACTAACTGAGGTATCGGCTTTGTAAAATGTGTGAAATGTGCAATCCACTGCAAAACTTGAACAAGAACATCGACATGTACAAAGACAGAAGATGAACTTACTAGTCTCACCTCGGCGTCCCTGGTCCAGGTTCGTCCGTTAGGAACATATTTAGTCTGACTCAGTCGCTTCTTCTGACCGCCATCAGCAAACTTACAGAGCAATGGCTCTGACGTGCCTACACATATATACACACACGCAGTTGAGTCTCCTATTTGTGACACTATTTAATGGCTAAGATGAGAGAATAAGTATTGGTACGTATGGTGACAAATAGAAAAGACAGAACAACGCAATGTTTAATTACCCAGCATTCCTGATGTGGACTTAATGAACTTCCCGTTAAAGTGCGCGATCACAGCATCACACTTTTCTGTAGACTCCATCCTGACAGATGAACAAGAGGAAGAGAAAAAGAATGTGGCAAAGAAAAAATAAACACAGATAATAAGCATTAGCACACAATCCCCCAAAAATATCAAAGCATTCCAGGATAAATGATCATTAACCTGGTTCATGCGAGCATGGTTGCTTTAAATGCACACTTTTATTTTCAGCTACTACTGTCTTAGATTAGATGCACACTGACCTGGCAAAGCCCACACCCCGACTGACACCGTGTGCGTCTCTGAGGATGCGGGTGGAGATGACCTGTCCGAAGGGCTTCAGGAGGTTCTCCAGTTCCTGCTCGTCCATCGACACTGGCAGGTTGGACAGGTACAGGTTGGTTGGGTCCTGCTCCTGTTGCTATAACATTTAAGACAGGTCCAAATTTACGTAGACGTTTGTGTAAAGACATTTTGTACATTGAGTAAAGGCTTTGCACTGCTGTGGTGGGCCTTGTGTAGCTTTAATAACACAAACGAGGGTTTAATCTTGACAAGCAAGACTTATACTTTACAAAAAAAAAAAAAAAGGCTTTGGCCAACATGACGGAGTGACCCACAGTGAATCAGAGTTTTCTATTTTTTTCCTACTCCCTCTTTAATCCATATCTGTTTCACTGAAGGGAAAAATGACAGCTTTTGCATTCCTAGAGCCGAGCGTCAGGCTTAATTTGAGCTGCAGTGTGCCTGAGGCAAATCTGACATTCTTTCTCCATGAAGCAATTTGGTTTATAAGGGCACCCTGGATTTATGATCCTCAATAACCCTCTAGTTAACAAGGGGTCGTAGCCATGGCGATGAGCAAGGATTAGCATACGGCCTTTGGCTGACTGTGGAAGGCTCCTCATTTGCCCGCTCTAGAGGCATCCGCAGAAATGAAGGGGACCAAGCAAAAAAAAGATACAAAAATAAAAAAATCTCATCATTTATGTGTCAGAAGCTCTGACTCCAGCACACATACGCACATTGAGCCGTTAGGGTGGAAAAAGGAAAGCAGCAGAGCGGTGTGCTATAATCGAGAGGAAGCGCTGGAAAAGGAGATCTGATGAATAATTGAGGGTGAATGCAGAAGCGTTCTGAGGGAGCTGGGAGGAGGTCACTGCAGTAAAAGGAAAGCTTTTGCAGTTGGATTATCACACGCCCACAGAAAGTGAATGTGCTGTGTGTGACAGTGAGTGAGATCAAGAGAGCTTGAGAGTGAGAGAGAGAGAGAGAGAGATAAAAAGAGATAAAGGGGTGAAAGAAAGGACACGCACACATTTACAGAGACCTGCTTTCAGATAAAACTCTTAGCCTTAACAAAAGATGTCCGTGTCATAAATGTAAGTCACCTTAAACGAAGGGAGTGATGCCATAGGTTGTGGTCTCACCTTGGCCATCTGAGCCTGAACACCGCTGCTCTTTAGCGCTGCCACAGCTTTCTGCGCTGACACTGGACTGTCAAAGTCCACAAAGCCATAACCTGAAACAGGACACTCGCTGTTATTATACATGAAGAGAATCAGAATAAATCACTAGTTGCTATAAAACACTATCCTAGAGCATTCAGTAATAGTAGAACAGTGAGGCGATCCATTTAATCATGTATGGCAGCTGACCATAGACTTAAGCGATGATACTGTATTTAATTTTGTGTGCCTTCATCTTTTAAGAACAACACACACCATGATCAGGCAGCAAATGCAAATGTGCTCTCCGATTAGTCAGAAGATTTTTAATATGTGCTGTATCCTGATTAATCACAGTCCCAGAGGAATGTCTGTGGATATTTTGATTACTCAATGTATATAATTAAACAAATAATGCAATTCAGTCTTAAATCATGTTCCTTTTTTTAAATCTTTAAAAAAATCACCAATGCATTTTCAAGGGACCTATTAGCCTAATTTTTAAAGTTCAGAATTTTATTCTACTAGTACATATTCTCATGTATTAATTTTCAATATTTTTTTCTAATCTCTGTTCACACTCTATCCAAAATGCTCTGTTAGAGCTCCTGTGCCTGTAAGCCCCTCCTCCCGATTAGGCCTAGTGTTCTATGATTTCACTCGCTCTGTTCTAATAAGTCAACCGCCAGAGAGACATCCTCTGCTACAAATTCTCAGAGTGGCGTCAGAGGTCTCTGTGCATTGTGTGAGAACGTTTCAGGCGTGCTAGTAGGTGGGCAATAAAGACTGTTACCAGATGATATCACCTTGTAACACAGAACAGCGGTGGAATTCGAGGCATTTCAGGCAGCTGAGAAAAGTGTTTTATTGGGGGGAAAATAGTTCTTCCCTTGGGCGTGCTTTTTAGGCTTTATAACACTGCAGACCGTTTACATCCACAAAAAGGAACCAAAAAAATTATAAAGAAAAGTAAAAAAAAAAAAAAAGAGCAGTTCCTTTTAATGTACTGCGAGGCTTTTCGCAATCACAGTACACTGCAATCTAATCTCAGTACAAGTATTTAGAGAACCACTGTTTGAATAAAATGCCTGCATGAAATCTGTTAATAACACTTTAATGTCACTACTGAAAAATAGGTTTCACAGACCTTTGCATTTGTTTGTGGTCTTGTCCAGGATGGCTTTTGTGGATACAATCTTTCCATACCTGCAGAGAGAAAAAGAAAGAGGAAAAAAAAGAGGATAAATGCATCTTCTCCAGAGGCAACAGAGGCAAACCGTCTATGTATGTCATCAGTCAAGTGGCATGAAAGAACAGGAACGCATGAGCAAAAAAGGCTGAAAGGCACAGTACGCAGAAGTGGCAACAGTGCCTGAGCCGGGACACACATACACAAAAAGTCAGTCACACTCTAGTTTATAGGTGTATAACTCAGACACAAAGAAGCCTTTGTAAAAGAAATGTGGGGAGCCCTGTATGACTGCAATCCAGGTGCTTCAGAGGTCAATGAATGTGTCAAAAGTAGGTTGGGACTGGGCTGATGGCACGTCCGGGTGAGGCCTGTTATTACTGTGCAAGGCTTTCAGAGTTCAAAGGAAGTCCTTCCACATTCACAATGCAGACCAAGAGGAAAAACAGCCCTCCGGCCTGTGTGTGTGCGTGTTCGTCCTCCACCGTGAGGCAGTGAGTGAGTGATGACGAATGAGAGCAGGCGTGAGAGAGCGTCTCTCAACAAACCAGAGGCAAACGCCTACAGCTGGGATGTGTAGAGAAGCGTTTGCTCTTCTGTTCATCTCTGAAACGTGTGATTTACATCTAGTCTTTCCAGTTGAAGCAGCGGTTTAAAGGTGTTACTGCAAAAGTTGCCTCATGCAATATTTCCCTATGATAATAATATGCAAGAAAGTCACTGACTTGAGAGTAAGGATAAACGATGATACAAGAACCACATCAGCAGTGAGAGATATTTACAGAAAAGTCAGTTTTGCAGAAAAGCACTTTAGATTGGAAACTATGTTTCATGATGTAGTCATTAACTCTGGAAGAACAGAATGTTTATACAATGGTAGGTTAGTATACAAAAAATGTACTGCATTTGTAACAAATATGTTATGTAAGATATTATAATTATTTGTAATGCTAACCCAGGTGGATCCAATTAAGTATAAATTCTTTAAGTATAAATTCTATAAATTATTATGTATTTGTATAACCAGAAAAATAAAAAATATCAATAATTGACAGCGGACCAAATCAGAGCTCCCCTATGTTTTCTTTTGAGAAATAAATGGCGAAGTTTAAAAGAGTTTGGAGTCTCAGAATTAGTCATATTCACAAAGTCATTCAAAGGTTAGACTCTTTTCTCAGGGCTTCGGTTCCCAGGCCCCCTCTGGTGTGCTAAACTGTAGAGTGGCTCCAATTTCCGCACAGTTAAATTCAATAAAAGTCTGATTTGATATGCAGCATGAAGTAATCACATGAGTGCTCTCGCCGCTCTTTTACAAACATAAACAACATTCCTCGGCAAGTCCCATGAAGTGAGACGAGAGGATGGGGGAAGGGAGCCAATGGAGCCAATGGGGTTTCACGCACGCCGATCACATGACCCGCCACCATGGAGGCCCACACGACCTTGGCCTTGACCCTCTCACTCTTGGGGGGAGGCCCCGTTTCCTGGCCCTGCCACAGAATTCCGTTCAGCTATTCCCTCTGCAACGGCATGTGTCTGCCTGCAGCAAATCAAGGCTAATCTGCTGCTTAAGTAAAAAAACAAAAGTTCATCTAACTTGATGAAAAACCAATTAATTGCCTTGTGCATGGTAACAGCTGAGGAGCTACATTCACAACACTATCAAACACTACAACCGAGTAGGGCAAGGGACCACTGACGATATTACTACCTGAGTAATCAACTGATTATTTTGATTATTAATGGTGTAGCTAAGTTGATGTATCAAATCATGCATAGCCTTTCAAAAACCCCAAAATATTGTGGTGCTTAAAAGATAAGGGCGGCCTCTAAAAATGAATACAAATATAAAATGGATTAGTGATGCACCAAACTGAAATTGCTTGGTTGAAACCAAAGGATACAGGACACACTGGGCTGCAAACTAAAAGAACGTATGTAACAATGATAGGTAGCAGTTTTTACATAAAATTTAATGTTCATGTGCCACATGACAGCTGGACATTCAAATAAATTAATTTCATTATTATTTGAGGTATTATTATTTTTCTTACTTTGACACAGCTGTTTGTAAGGCCAAATGGCGTCAGCGTGCCAGCGGGGACTTTCCTGAACTGTGCTGACTCTCAACAGAACAGCACTTTCTAATTTCTCATTTTCATAACCAATACAATAAGTGTTTCAACTTTTTCTCTTTTTGAAAGTACATTTTTTTTGTGTAACTATTTTCTTAACATGTTCAGCTAAATCTTTTCTAAAGAGCTAAAAGTTTTGTTACATATCTAATTACAAGAGTACGTAGTTTACTTATGTTTGATCAATTAGAATAAAGAAAAGAAGAACCAGTTGTGCTACGATTTAAAAAATACCATTAAAACCATGAATGCAGTAGTTTTTATTTCACATACTGCATTGCACTTAATTCTGCTGCACAATGCTACATGTCAAACAAATAGGGGGCAGTTATCACAAAATAAAAGTTGGTGAGTAACGAAGGAAAACACAGTCCCTCCTCCTCCCTCATTACTCCTTAACATTCTAAAAAAAACACTAAGAGTTCAGCGTCATCTCTTACTGGCCCAGAGCATCTCCGGCAGTGGGAAGCAGTGCCAATGTTAACTCTTGTATAGCATCTATTTATATCACTTCTTTTGTTTGCTGCCAGACGTGGATTACTAACGAGAGCTGGCGGCGGCAGTCGCTTGCCAAGAGCTTCAGCCATTGTTGCATTGGTTCTTCCTTTCACTGGCTACCTGTTCTTAAACGATCTAACCGGGAGCAGCACCTTCAACATGAATGACTGAGGTTAGGGTACACCTTCGGGGCAGCACCACTTCTTTATCCGCTCATGCTGGATTGATGGCTCATCGCTACAGTGACTCACTATCACCTCTTGAGCTACAGAATGTTGAGTTCTAAATAAAAAATCTTAAAAATCACAAACAGGATAAATTATGTTTTTTATGTTCTAATAATATCTACAACATCCTGTCCTAAGTTGGCTGATTTCTGGCCTCAAATTTTTAACACTTTGAATCAGGTATTAGACCTGGATGGTGATCCTAATCCCTTAATAGCCCTTTTTGGTGTCCACCCTGGGGCATCAGTATCAGCCACCTAGCAAAGGGTTCTTGCTTTTACCACATTGTTGGCTAGACGTACCATCCTACTTAAATGGAAACAGTTTCCCACCTACATATGATTGTTGGGTTAAAGAGGTTTTGGCATGTGTTAAATTAGAAAAGATAAGATTTTCCATATAGGGGTCTCTGAATTTGTTTCACAAAATGTGGGATCCTATTCTTGACTATATTAGGGATAAAATAGACACACTAGACCCAGAGGATTAAGACATACTATAGATAATTAAGTTGCTATGCTTGAGAATGTGTTTTTATTTTATTTTTTTATTGATTCATTTTTTTTATTATTTTCTAATCAGTTTTTTTATTTCTATTTTACTATTTCTTTTCTTCTTTTTTCCTTTATTCTTTTATTTGGGAGGGGGGGCCTGCCTGATAATGGTTTGGATTTCTAAGAAATTGATGAAAATGGGGAGGGTGGGATTGGGGGTTTAGGTCTATACATCTTTTGCTTTATGTATCTCCCTTTTGTTTCTCTCCCAATTGCATTGTTGTATCTCCTTGTCACAAAACTCGATAAAAAAGAAAGAAACTAATAATATCCACAACACAATATGTTCAGAATGTGAATTTGCTAAGAATTTATCATGATTCTGATATATTGTTGGTTTCTATTTTCGTTAAATCACCAGATTAGAGAAATCGAGTAATCGTGATAGCCGTAGCGCTGAGGTAAACCAACTTAGTAGCTTGATAAAGCAGCATTTAAACTGCACGTGTGACCTTAGCAAACCCTTAAAATCACCATACAAACCAAATGGATTACAGCCCCTCCAAAGCCCACTCCTAGGAATCAATTTCAGGAATTACCATGGTGACGGCTGGACTCCCGAGAGCAGCCGAAGATAAATTAACTCACGACGGGAATGTCCGGACATCTCTCTCTCTCTCTCTCTCTCTCTCTCTCTCTCTCACACACACACACACCCACACCCACACACACCCTCTCTTGCACACATACACTCAAGAAAGGACATGTTGTAGCGCGAAAGGATTTATGGGGTAAAAAGGTCAACGAGAACACATGAAATACTGAATATCAATACTAAGCATCAATCTGGCCTAATTGCAGCCGCCACCTTTCTCAGTGAGTCTCATCTATAAAGCTGCCAGTGTGCACAGGTTGGTGGAAAGCACTGCCAGCCCAGACATGAGATGCGATTGTAGAGCGACTGTCCATGTCTGGTGAACTGTACAGAATAAATAAATACTGCATTGAGCACAAAGCGGCGCCAAAGCAAGAGCATATCAAATCTCTTCGGAGACATAATGTGCTCGAGCAGACGCTAAAGAGCTCCTCTGAGAAGCCTCTTGGTAACCGAAGACAAGCAGCTGAAAAAATATCAGCCAAAGTATCAGCGTATAAATCTGATTTAGATAGGACGACACATAAAATGATCTGCTTCGTAAGCAGTGATTACACAACAAAAAAAATGGGACCCCTGACTGGAAAGGGTTCAAGGAACATTAAAAAAAGAAGAAGAAGAAGAAGAAGAGTACTAACATTTAATATACAGCCAAAAAACACAATATTGGGCCGATTCAAAAGGCCTGCGGCAGTCTGCAGGGGGATCTCAGCGCGTTTATGCTGTAGTAATGCTTTTTAAGACACAGTAGTGTTTTTTAGCCTGCACTGAAAAGGGTCTATAAAGAAAACACAGAGCCTTGTCCTACAGCAGCACTCCTTTTTAACCAGGCTTTGTGAACACAGGCCCTGATCTCTACAACCAAACCCTTTTCTTTCCTTTTTTTGTTGAACATTTGCTGAATCATGCTATATTCGCGCGGGCCTGTTTTCACCAGGGCCGCTGTTTTGAACCAGGCGAACACAAATAGATGCTGTTGCTGTGGGTTACATGCTTCAGTGGCTACCCACGTGAGGCACTCGTGCAGAGCAGCCGAGGGCAGAGAGAGAGAGAGAGAGAGAGAGAGAGAGAGAGAGAGAGAGAGAGAGAGAGAGAGAGAGAGAGAGAGAGAGAGAGAGAGAGAGAGAGAAATGGACAGTGAGAGAGATTTGTTGTAGTGAATACACAACTCCTCACACAAACCTTTAACCTAAATTAGAGGTCATTTCAGTGAAAATAAAATAGTTGGTGATGTGAGTCAAGCCAAAACATGCTCAGGACACCTGCTCTTAATTTACTATAACTCAAATGTTTCTGACCGAAGTCGTTGCGATGCTGATCTTTTCATAAATTAACGTTTACGCAGCTTCTTGACGCAAGTGACCTTGAATTAGAACTGGGCGAGATGACGATATACGATTTTATTACAATGTAATAAAACACGCTTTGACCATATATATTGTTAGTACAGAACACTGACAATTGCATGTTTCGCTATAAATACCACAACATTTGTCCAGTTTAACAGGATTTACTGCAACACAGTATACTATATACTAAAAAAAATCATTATACACAATTCTCAAAGTTCTTGAATTTAAATTAAATTTACAAATTTTTATAAACATAATAATGCAGTTTCATTAACTGTGTGCAAGAGCAAAAATGCTGTGGAAGACAGTGGTTGGGAGCAAATGAGAATGAACTGGGTTTATAAAGGATTATAACACAGCTTAATTCCAGCAATCGTACTGATTCAAGCTGTTTCCAGGTGGTCACATGTCTGTTGCACCAGCACATTTTTTATTTGACAGTCAGAATTTCCCATACATGAACACAAATATATTGATCTGTGACCCATAAACTACGATCGGCTTCATTTCTTGGTGGCAGGTGCTTGTGTACACTTACGGCTGGCAGAGCTTGACAAGGTCGTGGTCTGTGGTGGAGGGGGGTAACCCGCGGATGTAGAGGTTGGTTTTGCTGAGCTGTTCCCATCCGGTCGTGCTGCTGTTGCTGCTGCTGTTATTCGTGCTGCTATTGGTGCTTGGGCTGGGAGGAGCCATCGGGAGAGTGGGCGGAGCAACTGGAGGCTGTAAGGGTGATGGAAAATATAACTGTATTAATAATTAGTAATTTAACTTGAACAAACTGCAAATAAAAAAAGAAAAAATATGAGTAAATGGAAACTGTGTTCGCACTTGTACGTATGATGAAATAGAAAATTCTAGAAATAGCACCAAACTGTGGCTCCCACTCTAAGTAGCTTTTCTTCGGAGCATTTAGACGAGAGTACATCAACCCCACAAACAGTAAGTCTAAAGACAGCAGTTGTTTTAGAATGTTTAGAAAAAGAACTGATAAACCAAACGACCCGGCATGAATATGGGGAGAACTCTCTAGAACAGTGTGAGTGAAAGAAAAACATTCTAAAGTAGGGGTGCCCAAGCTTTTTGTCTAGGCGGCCAAATGCAATAAAAAGACAAAAGAATAATACAAAACAGGAACAATATATACTATATTCTGTTATAGGAATATAGAATTTTCAAAATTAAGCTTAATATATTATGATTGTTATATCATTGGGTAAGGGGGTTAGGGTAACCGTCTGGTGGGCCAAATGAAACCTCCTCACAGGTCATTGTTGGACATCGTTGGTTATGTTCAGGCATTGTGTTTTTTTGCTAGTGATTAGATTTGTGTCCATCCTAGCTCTATGAGCTCTTGTGGTTAGGCTTCAGTAATTAATCAATAAATTTCAGAATTTCTGTCACTCGGAAGTTGACATTGTCATTGTTTGTCACGTGGCGAGGCACAGGACACTCTGAAGTCTGACTGGTGCAGCCAGAGCATCCAGACTAAAACACATCTGCAAATATCCAATTGGAATCGCATTTTGAACCACATCCAAATGGCTTAAATCTGATTGTGATTTCTTTGTTGTCCAGACTATCAGAAGTCCTTTGGATATGGCAAGTTAGGCTTGGAGGTGGCTGTTGTTGGCTGAAGGTTAAGGTTAGGTCGCCGGTTCGATTCTCTGGGCCAACAGCCCACAACTGAAGTGCCCTTGAGCAAGGCACCTAACCCGCAACTGCTCTTCAGGCACCCTGGATAGGGCTGCCCACCGCTCCGGGCAAGTGTGCATGTTCACTAGTATGTGTATATGTGGGTGTTTCACTGCACGGATGGGCTAAATGCTACGGTAAAAGTCCGCTGTGTGCATACACACTTGGCAAATAGTGGCTAATACTGAAGTTTGAACAAGGCCCTAGAGTCTCCCAACAAATATCGAGCAGTATGGCAAACCATGTAACCAACTTTTGGTTGGTTTGAGTTTGGTGTTTGTTGGGTGAGTGGTCTTTTTTCTTTGTTTTAATCTTATGTTCCACTTCGCCTTCCAAAATGAAAGAAAAAGGAAATATTCAAATCTCTGTGTGAATGATCTTTCTCCTGCTGAGATCGTGTTCCAGTACAAAATGTACCCACAATGTGCTAAAATATGGACTGAGGGTACTGTACCTTAGCAGCACTGCTCTTGCATGCTGAAACAGGCAAATCGTTTAGCCATTATGGTCTTTATCGCTCCTTGGTGGTGGTTATCATGTTGGTGTATTTTTTTTTCTTTTTAAAATCCCAGTGCTGCATGAGTTAACCCGCATCTATAGCTCCCTCCAGTCTAATCAGCTTGAACCACAGACCTTCCATTGAGCTGCACACCAGCAGGCCTGCAAGCCTGAGCCAGCCCATCAGCTCTCATATCTGTCCAATCTACCACTGTACCATGGCAGAGTACTGGATGATTATTTCACTGAGCAAAGCTGCACTTGACTGTGAAAAATGAACTGTATAAATTCCACACACCGCAGAGAGGTTATTAGAGCTGCTTTTCTCATATGATGCTTTTGAGAGAGTGCACCGAGTTCAAGAAAGCTTTATATTGCTCTTAAGGTAACACTATACACCATGCTTATTCCCAGAGCTGGGGAGTGCCAATACCCTATAGGTGGCCTTGCGCTAACTAACAATGTTGCAATGCTCTGTAATCGATTATTGCCAAGCCTGCCGTTTCAGTCTATTGAAATTTGACTGTGTTTACTGCAGTGTCTGAAACTCAACCAATGACTAAAAAGCTTAATACTGTCAATTGCTACTTAGGCACAATTGGCGTCTTTCTTTGTAAAGATTTCACCGGTTTCCTCTATGCTAACCACAGGTACACAGACAGCCAGTGGAGACCAGGGAGAGAACTTTCTGGTAATGAGCGGCTGAATTAATTCCACGATCAGAAACATTTGTGCTATCCTGAAAAGACTGACAACAGGCTCAGCACAATACAGAGGAGTAAAAGTAGGGATTAGTGAAGCACTGAAATTAACATTCCTGACTGAAAGTGAAACTGAAATTAAGAGATGCATCCACCAAAAAAAACAAAACTGAAAGATTTTTTGCAGTTTAGATTTATATTTTTCAATACATGTACAAAACATAAATGATATAAGGCAACAAAGAAAATACATTAAGAATAAAACTGAGCTGACAATAAATAAACAGCATGCAGGCTACAGAAGATGCCTGAAAGGTTCTTGACAGTAAAGAACAGGCAGTCATCCAGGCAGGTTATCGTTACACTTCCGTACTGTTGTTTGCCAATTTTTCATCATTTACTGTTTGAAGCTTTAGATGGTGTCTGGACTTTCCTTCATGTCATGCTTTTAAACAGCATTGAAGTTCTTCAGTGACTCACACTCTTGATTCCTGGCATCAACAGAGATCATAAATCGCTTTTCTTATGTCAGTCATAGACTCGGCCAAGTAGCTCTGCATTGCCAACTTTTTTTTTCCTTTTTATCTGCTGCTTCTCATGGTGTTTAAATGTGTCTGCAATGACCAGGACAGTGGATTTCATCGTCATTCAAATGATTTGTAAGTGTTAAGATTTGAAAATACATTGTATACACGTTAAATCTATAATTTTCTGCCCAAGAGAGTTCCTGTCTCTTTCAACCATAACTCAAAAGTGTTGCCAAGTTTTGGTAGCCAAAATGATGCTGAATTCCTAGTTGGGACACACAATGGCATCACACTGGTACTGGCAGGTATTTGCTTTATATTGGCGTCCATTAGATGTTTAGATGTGGATTGCTATTTCACACCATATTGGATTATTTATTTATTGTATTCTGGAAGAGCAGAGCACTCTTTCACTGGGTGACACTGGGTTAATGTGCTAAAACATCCTTTTTAAACATTTTACAGGATCTGTAGCCTTAATAAATAAGTTGTAATAAGTTAATAATCAAGGTAAATTTAGCCCAAATGTTTATATATATATATATATATATATATATATATATATATATATATATATATATATATATATATATATATATATATACACCAGTATTGGCAGGTAAAAATGCTGGAATTAGTATTTCCATTTAGAAGGTTTTGAACTTCTACACATCTACCAAAAGACCAGCACTGCAAAGCTGTGAGAGAAGATCAGGTCATTCCAGGTAAGTAAAATGAACGACAGAGCTTTGAGCCCAAACACAGTGTAATACTGTTTTCATTGGGTCTACATGGCCAAATTAAAGGAAATTAATCACTTTTTCATCAGGGTGTGCCTGTCTATTCTAACCCAGACCAACTCGCCAAATATTTGGACTACAATTGGTCTATTTCAGGGTGACTTCACGGCAGAGCCCGGTCATGCCTCGGCATCCGCCAAACTGCGAAAACATCTACCCTGACCACGAAACTCATTCACACCGGAGTCTAGCCGGAATGACTAATGCAGAATTGAGAGTCGGTGTAAACGACGGCATTGGCTGGAAAACAGGGAAAGGAATGTTCCTCTGGAAAGGTCACATGGCGCTGCAGTGCGCCGGGATACAGGAAGAGCAGGCCTCCCGCCCACCGCAGACTGCAGCCGCCACGGCCCACATCACTGACTCACTTCCTGTTTCTGACTCATTCATTAAAACAGCTCCCATTCCACTCGCCCCTCGCAGCTCTCGCACAAAATGGCTGCCTATAAAACATCCAGTCATGCGTTGAAGTAGTAAGAACATAATAAAGATGACGGAAAACTCTGAAAAGCCCAACGGCATGAGATGCAGAGATATGTAAGCCCCTGGACCCTTTGCTCTATGCTAAGAATAACAGCTGTTCCTGGAAGATAATTAGAGTGAACTCCAGCTGTGCGTGCTGGGCTGTACGTGTGGTTTGGTATATGTATGTACCGCACCACTATGAAACACCACCCCCCAACAGTTGTGCAGGGGTGAGTGTCCTCCTGCTCCCTGACACACTGACCCATTTTTGCTGGAGCGATTTGTGCACTCACTCTCGCGCGCACTTGCGCAATCAGGTGAATCTGGACGCGGCGCCCTAAGCTCATTAGCGCCTGTCAATTAATCAACTGAGGCGTGCTAGCAGAGCCATGTGTTTCAGCTCAGCATGAAAGGACTAAGAGAAAAAGGACCAAGTGCTGGAGAACACATGGATCTTCAAAGGCCACCGCTGCTGTGGAACATACTGAAAGGTGCTGAGCTGAAGCCACTGCAGGGTTAACCACGGGGACTGCAATTACTTTACCAACAGAGCTTGAACGCTCTTCCCACTAGAAGACTGCTTTGACGGCAAACCAGATTCTCTCTATCAGACGCTCTCTATCTACGGTTTGAGCATAAACTGTACAAGAGCCCGTTCTTCCCTGCATGTGTTAAAGAGCATAATTAACACTTTGGCAAGCTATGAGTGATGGCAGTGAAAGGACGCAAGAAAAGAAAGAGAGAGAGAGAAAGAGAGAGAGAGAGAGAGAAAGATGGCAAGATTGGGCGCAGACGCGAGAGGGGGAGATCAGATCCAATTTCCGGGCCATCTTTCAAGCGTCGGCGTGTCCCCTGGGTCCTGTGCTATGTGCTGCAGTCATCCTGCGCCATATGGTTCCTATAAACTGTGAAATCCTGGGGTCCTGTTAACCTTCCATGACACCACGTGAGCCACAAAATGTGTGAATAGATGCAACTGGGGATGTGAATATGTGCATCTAATTCCAAGTACGGCTTCAGAGCTACGCAGCTGAGCGCTCACAGTCGGACTGAAACATCTCCATCTCCAGTTCCTCGCCAGCATCTTTCATGGCATCATGTACAAAGGCAAAAAAATATATATATCTGTCCTGACTTATTGCCCTCTTTTGACCTTCTCCTCATCAGGCCACACCCAGTAATTCCCTTCCCTGCCAACTGCTGTAAGATACTGTAGAGGCTCATGAATATTCATGACCCAAAGGTTTACTGCACACACCCAAGCCTCTCCTGACAGAAGTTGCCATGGGAAACTCTGCTCACATCCTTTCCTTTCCTTTCTCATTAGCAGGGCTGGGGCAAACCTGTTCAAATCCTAAAACGGACACCAGTCATGTTAATGAGGCACATACAGAGAAACAGCATCCCGTTTTTAAAAAAAGCCTATAACTGCAGATCAATTATGCATAAAGCAGCAGGACTGCTTTTAGGGGACTGAAAAATCATACATAAATGAATAGCCATAGCAAACTAAATATGAAAAAGTGTTTTAGGCGTTCATATGAATTACATTTCACTGGAGTCTGACTGTATGATAGACCGAATAACTGAAGGCAAAGCAAAGCACGTTACAAGCGGAGCTGAATATAATGAATATTCATGTGAAGTGTCCCAAAACAGTCGCCAGGCCTTAGTTGAGGGCACAGTAGGACAAAATAAAAGCAAGAAATACACGTCTCGAAGGACATATCGACATGTTTATATGCGCTGTATAAGTAGAAAGAAAAGTAACCGTTGCCTCAGCGTGAACGCGTTTAGCGTAACCGGTCTGTCATGTAACCCAGCAGCCCTCCGGACAATAGCATTGTACCTCAGTGTTGACTATATGTTATCCCCCCTTTTTTAAGCTAGCTAACAGTCAACGTTACTAACCTGCTTTCGGTAAGGTGGTCTCACAGGGTTGGCGGTGTTTGCAAAGATCATCCTTAATTCCCTTGTCCTCGACTCGACGCTGAACCAACGAATATCTCCGTGACAAAATACGACCGTGTGTTAGGCTGCAGTAGAAGTGTGAATTTTCCACATTGCACTCTTCTGGCGTCGACTTTCAGTCACCCACGAGTTCGCTGAGTATTCGGGGAGAAACGACGGATAAAATGACCGTGTCCACGGCTTTATTCCCACCTCTGCTCGTCCGACCAGTTTGGGTAAAACCGCCCGCTTTCATTGATCTTCGCTCCGTCGCCCGCAGCAATGACCCACCTACTGTGGAACAGCCCGTCCTTCGCTCGATCTGCGGGGGGAGGACGGCACGTCGCACAACAAGTCCGCCTTATTTTCCGAGCTTACATAAATTATCTTTTAACAGCTTGATACAAAAATATCTCTTATTTATCCTAACGTGAGAAGCGGCGACAAACTAGTAGACTGAAGTTTGTTTTAACCCGAAGTTTTATTCCGCCCCCCCTACGACGAGCGCTTGGTTTCTTCCTACACGCATACCACACATTCCACAACCTAACCATCAGATCCCATCTACAATACAGCCATAGAAATGTGCCAGAGGCCACCGGGACGTTTCCATTCTTTAGCGTAATATTGCTTTTATATACTTTACACTCAGTTAAATTCATATTTTAACATTTGTGTAAGCACTGTTTACACTAACATCGTACTTTAAGCCGCTAAGCTAGCTCACTGACCACAGCAAATGGGGAATGCGTGTATGTCCACAAACAGGCCTTATGATTACAAGCCTAAAAACCAGAGCTAAAACCAATTCGTGCCAGAGTGGTGTGAACTGCTCCTGGGTCAGAGATAATTAGTCTGCAACCAAATGCCACCTCCCAGGGACTGCCCAGGGCCTGTCTTATCTGTCTATTCATATGATAATGTGCTGCTGTAATCATGTTTCACACCTTCCATACAGACTAAATGAAGATTTGGCAGCCTGAATTTTTCAGCTGTGGTCGCGACAGAAATCTTCCTGTAAGGCACCAGAAAATACCTCCCACGGTGTCAAAGGCTAGATTAGCATTCCGTTGACTTTAATGGAAGCAGCTACAAGTCAATTTAAATGACTTGTAAATGCAAAATGTACAGTTTTTTGGGGCTTGAGCTCTGCTTTAATTTGACTTAACAATGTGCTCTTGTGTGGTACGTAGGCGGCAACATGGCAGTGTGCGATTTGGATAATTCAAAGCATGCATTTCTCTTAAGTTTCATAGTAATAGAATTATGGTTGTTAAAGCCAAATTATGTAACAAATTTACCTTCAAATAACAGCTTTAAAATTCGTCAAGGTGTGAAACACAGGGGGTCCTGGGGAGGGTCCGGGACTTCCTAATTAACTGCTTGGACCCCCTGATTGTCTCAAAATCAAACTCGGAAGGGGGGTTTAAACTGAAAATAAACTGATTATGTTATGCTGTCTTATAAGGTACAAAGATGTTCAAATTCAGGGAAAAGTCATCGTTTGGCTTGCTTCACTCACCAGTTCCTGGTATTTTTAACTAACCAGAGATGCAGCACTGGTCTGCCTTATGGTGGTGTTGTGTGGGAGATAGGTTCAACCAAATTGGTCCTTTATAGCCTAGCAACCGCAACTATGCCTGGAATACCTCTGGATAGCTGTGATTCTGAAAATATGCCCAATTTCCCCAGAGACTGGTGGAAAGAATGAATTGTTGCTTATTTTTTAAATCCAAGGACAAAAGAGGAGATGAGTAGGACATCAGTTAACGTGTGGAAGACCACATTACTTAATTATAAAGCAGCATTTCCATTTGGCCGCCTCTGAAGCTGGCACCAGTGCGGCTATAATCAGTGAGTTAGCAGTCAGTCAACATAGTACCCTCTCATAATGTTTCACAAACTCTCAGTGCCACTCCAGACCCAAAAAGCCTACTACAGTGTTACGTAACTTTGGATGAGCGGGCACTAGACTTTACAGCACCACAGCACACAAACAGCTATGGGTCATCAGCTAGATATAAGAAACTAGCTCTGTATCCCAGAATGGACATCAATGCAGAAGGATGGGAAGGATGCAACACACTCTCACAACTGACAGGGAAACAATGGAAACCTGACAGCAGCGTGTTCATCCCTGCCAACGTTATTCATAAAAGATTGCAACATAGGCTGTAACCTTATCTGTGTCACCCCTGTCTCAGTTTTGTAGTTTTTTCTGGATGCTAAGAGTCATAAAACCTCATTCCCAGCATGCAAAGAAACAAATTCAACTCATGGCAAATGGTTTGGTCAGTCTTTGTCAATCACTTGCCAAATAAGCCTTGAAAGTGTACAAGCTCATATAAAAATAATATTAATGATATTACTCTGCTTGTAAGCTGACATGGTTTATTATCTGCTGATGTTTGACTCCACTTTGCGGGGAGTGTGTCACGTAGGCATATGGATGATACAAACTATACTTGTGATATCATATATGTTCACACATAGAAACAACACAGATTCTGAGTGTAACCAGTAGTGTCCATATGCCTGTGCGAGTTGGATCATGTACCTTTGATGCATGAACAAATGGTATATATATATATATATATATATATATATATATATATATATATATATATATATATATATATATATATATATATATATATATACACAACTGTAGGGGCACTGTAAAAACAAAAAACATAATCTCGCATAATGCTTTTTATAAGTAATCAGAACTATCAAGGAGGACCTCTGAGCTAGCTTAGTGCTGTTGTTTGATGATAGGAGTGTGTTGTTAGAGGAGTAGGAGAAACATGATATTATTGGTTAATATTATTTTTCCTGCCTGCTGGTGCACGATGATGTAATCAACACTCAGAAGACTTTTTAGAGGCAGAGAAAAAAGTAGGGCAGTATATTTTTTTGTCTTTTAAATAAAAAAAAGCAATATTTTTTCTTTGAAACATGTTGGTACATTGAATAGCAGCTTAACATGACCGGGGGCATGACCTAACGAGGTAATAAAAGGTTCAGGTTGCTTTCGACTGTAATAAACGCTTGCAGGCACAGATCCAAATATATATGTGCATGCATGCGCACATACAAATGCCATGCTGTCAGGATGATTACTTTATGCAGGCTGCCAGGGATGGTCCCAGTGGTGGAGCATATGTAGTTCTCTTTCAGTGAAGGGCAGAGTATAGCGGGGAACTCGCAGTTACAGGCTGGGGGTGAGACAGGCAAGGTGTCGGAGCCTCAGCTATACTGACCTTATATGTGTAATTGCAGAATGGACGCTGAATATGGTTTTGTGTTCGTCTGTGCAGGCGTGCGGGCACCTTTCAATGCCTTGTGCTTTTGTAAGCAGCTCTCAGCACCGCAGAGCTGCTGTATGAGTGTGCAAAGTCAGAATTCTAACAATAGGCCTATAGCGCGAGTAGATCAAAGCCAGAGAGATGCTTCAAAAAGATCGCTGGCTGCTGAGGACCACATTCAAAAGAGGAAACGGGAAAGCTTATGCAATTGTAGCAGCAACCACAACTGCAAGTACCTCAGACCGCTTTCACCGCAGCTCCGTTATCAGAAAAGCCATAAAAACATATCAGCTGTGGCATTTAGTGCTAATTGGCTTACGGATAGTAAACAGGTCTAGACTGCAGCCCACAAGCTACAGCAACACAAATTTACATAAACAGGCAAATGAAAATCTCCAGGGAAAAGATCTGATGAAGAAAAACATAGCAGTGCAAATGCAAATATCTAAGCAAACTAATCATCAACACCAAAAGATATCCACACTAATTTACCACAACCCTTTTTCCTACCCTTATTAGTAAACACTTTACTGTACGTCTGTTGCTGTTTCTTCTTTTTAAGCCTGCAAATATTGAAGATATGGTGAAAACATCACTTTATAATGTAAACCAGGAATCATAACACATTTTTCTTCCATACTGTGATGTATTTCCATGTGAAACGTGTTATCAGGGTGGGCGTCTGAGCTAGGTCAGCGTTTTTAAGGAAATTATTGGTGAGTGCGGTGAGAGTGGGAGGTGACACGTGACATTATTAGTTAAAACAGTTTTTCCTCCCATCCTCCCATGCACAGTGATGTAGCCAGAAATTAAAAGATGTTTTAGTTTTTGATGTTGTGTTCTAGTCATTGTATTTGGCTGTTCTGGCCAGTTAGAGTTGTAAAAATCACATAGAGTTTTGTCTCCTTTTCTGTTTCTGTCAACAGTAAGTCATAATTTTGATGCAATACCTCAATATTATAATTTTTTCTCTATTTATTTTGTAATACTTGCTTATTTTCTATTTATTTTGAAATGTCAGCACACTAACTTACTATGTTGAAATCACCCGGGTGGGCTGCACCAAAAGAGATCATTCTTAAATTTTAATTAATTCAAGGTTAACCATGACTGCGCACATAGCTTAAAAACGACCAGGGTTACATTTAATTAGTCTTTTTTGAATGCTGGATTTACTGTTACAATACACCAGGTTCAAATTGTGTATTTTCCCAAACTACTATCTCACCTAACCTCAAATGAGTGAGTTAGTATGATATTGATTTTTAATTTTCATTGCTTACTCTCTTAAAAAAGGCCAATTCTCAAGAAGCTAAAGTTATTACTTTGAGAGAATAAATCAATATTTTAAGAACAATATCATTTAGTAATGTTTACCACCGTTTAGGAAAAATTGCCATTATTTTAAGAAAATATGTAATTATTTTGAGATACCAGGTAAATCTTTTGAGAAAATTTCTATTTTCTAGATTTCATACTTTCATAAAAAATTGGTAAATGGATTTATTTTAATACTGTATTATTATAAGATTATTTCTTTCTATTTTCTTGTTTTAAGTAAATGTATCAAGGAAAATAATGTTACTATATTGGCAGAAAATATTTAATTTATTAATGTTACTTATTAATTTAATTAATATTTAATTTAAAACCAGCAAAAATCTGTGCCAGTGTATTAAGCTTATAAAATTAATAGACCAAGTCACGTAATCAATATCAACATAAAAATATATATATATATATTAGTTTACTGGAGACTATAGTTTAAACGATAATTTCACATGTCAAAATACAATCTGTTTGTACTGTGATGGAAAATTATGAGCAAAACAAGATTTTTGAATTTGAAAATGAGATTCTCAGGTTGATTTCAGCTGAATTTGATTCCATGGTTAGATAAACACAATGAATGAGACGCTTTAAAAGCCACTCGACCCGCCTGTCCTTACATAACACTAGTCTTTTAAAATTCTGATGCAAAAATTTATATTGAACCCTGCATGTGTCGTTACTGTGGAAGATCCTTATTGAGTGAGCTGGACATGTGAGGTCAAATGAGAATGAAGACATACAGTCTATCTGGCAAAAGGCACAGAAGTCAATAGGTCAGCAGAGGGGAGGGAAGGACACGGCGGCAGAGATGGTGAGGGAGGACAGCGAGGGGAGAGATTCAGGATGAGAAGGTGAGAGAGAGGAATGGGGGTGAGAAAGAGTGAGAGAGAGGTCTGATTCAGCAGAGTGGGAGGTCACTGGGTGAAAGGCGTGCCACAGGGACACAGAGCATCGTGCTCTTCTCTTTGTAAAGGTCTAAATGAGGTCATGTCAGAAAGGCTGCTGGCTTTGCACTTATGGTTCATGCTTGCTTGCAGTATCTCTTCTGCTTGTCAGCATGCAAAAAATATGTATATACACGCGCTGGCCACTTTATTAGAAACACATACTTTGGATAAACTGCTGCTATGCACAGTTTGTGTTATCTTCATGTACTCCAGTTCTGGCTGGATATTTTTGGTTAGTGGACCACTTTCAGTTTAGTAGTAACAGAAACTCTGACACACTCATAGCAGCAGCACTTATACCATGTCACGGAGACTGATCTGCTGAGATTGGTCCACCAACACTGAGATGTTAATATGAGTGTAATTAAGTGTAACTGTAGGCTTATTTTGTTTTCCAGTTTTTGCATTCAAATTGCCTATTGGCCATCAGGGCCACCTCCTCAGCCATCAACAACCAGCTCTCCTGTCTATTTGTGTCAACTGCTTCACCCTCAGTTACATCACTGTGCCATCCAGATGCACCAGCATTGAGATAGGATGGGAGTGTTTAGCTCACATAAAGACATAAAGACAAAGGGTGTGTCTCAAAACCTAGTGAGTATCTAAGTAGGCACTGTCTAGGTAGCAGCTGTGTAAGTAGCAGTGTTCTCTCCTCATCTCTCCTCATAAACAGATTACTGAGACTCTCTAGTTAGAGAGAGACTGCGTCAGGGCTTGTTCCCGCCCACTGCAGCAAGCGACCAGTGGTTTAGCTGGTTGCTAAGCTACCGGCCGGCATCCAAAACAATAGTCCGAGGCTTATAAATCCGCTAGCATAAATGCTAATGGATCGAGTACAAAACTGCAAAATGGTCTACGACTCGTTACAGAGTTGCTAATAAAATACTGTTTTGTGTGATTATATGACCAGAAACACATTAAAACTCCAGAGAGAATCAAAATAACTTACATTTTAAAACCACTACACTGCTCGTAGATCTGCCTGCGTTGCATCATGTGATGCACTAGCGGCTGAGGAGGCGTTCAATGCGTCCTTAAAATCAGGTCTAAATAAGGTTCCTCAGTAGACAGCATGTTTAAGGTATTAAGTATTGGGACAGCCTACATGTCGGGAGCGCATACTATGATGTAAAATGCTGTCTATGTAGGCAGCTCACTAGATTTTGAGACACACCCATAGACTGCCTCAGTCAGAGACTGCCTCTACCTGTGCAGCTTCAAAAGCTTTGCTATCCAGATTTCAAACAGAGACTCTCTTCTTTAGTATTTAGTTTATTAAACTGTAAATACTATTTGTCCAGAGGAGGGGGGGGCAAACACATTCTTACCTTTCTCTCACTCTCAATCATCTTCTAAACTGCTTATCTTCCTGGGTCACAAGGTCTTACTGTACCTTTCAATGCAAGTTAATGTACAGAGGTTTTATTCTAAATGATTTTGGAGCATCTCTGTCGGTCCATTTATCATGAAATAGTCACACAATGTAAAGGACAGCTGTGTTGTTCATATGATGTCAACAAAAATGGAGAAAAATGCTTTTTTACACACTTTCTAATAGTAGTCATTCGTTTTTATGGATTTAATTCATATTTTAACTGAGATATGCTTATAAAAATAGTGATCAGTTACGATGGTTGATCAAAATACTGCCCAATGACACAATCATGACAATGACAATCATTGCTTTTTTTCACCATGTATGGTCAAGGTCAGTTTTTAATTCTTTATTCAAGTCGTTCCTTTTGTGTTATTGTTTGGTTATCTGGGGAACAGGTTCCACGTTTCAGCCTTGGTTCCAAAGTTTCTTCCCCTTGCTGTTAGAGAGATTTTCCTGGCCACTGTTGCCCCCGGCTTGCTCATTTTATGCTTGGGCCTGGATTTCCATAAAGCTGCTTTGTGACAATGGCCATTGTAAAAAGTGCCACATAAATATAGCTTGAATTGAACTGAATTGAATTGAGCACCCCTGTGGTGAGGACAATGAACAGTCATTGTACGTTTACACTTCCTGTGAAAAGGTTGGTGGTGCTTACCAAATTAATTTTAAATACGTGAGCATGTTTCCTGTGCCAGTTTGCAGTACCTACCATTTGAGTTTAAAAGCTGTTTAGATGCTGCTGTTTTCTTTTGCCAAAGCTGGCAAAATGAAGAAACAGCTGACAGCAGCATCTTGAGAATAATCTGTGAATAAGTCAGGGCATTTTACAGGAACTCTCACGAGACTCCTAGGCACGAGTGTCCTTAGAGTTCCCCCTTTTTTTCTTTTTTTTTCAATTCTGCACACTTAAAAAGCAATGGTGTAATTCAGTTACACGATTAAAAATGAACCGTCCCGCATAGCATCTGACTGGATACCAGATATAAATTATGTTCATATGGTATTGTATTATATTATGTTTTTGGTCACGGTTAGATTTAATTGTTTCCTTTTTCAAAAATGCTCTTTTAGCACCTGAGGGTAGCTAACATTTCTTCATTTATTTTATTAAATTAGTAATTTGCACATATTCAAGGCATTTTTATATCTGTGCTGTGTTGGAGTGTTTGAGGCTCCCTGTGGTCACATACCTGCCAACTTAATCTTAATGAAAATATGAAGGTGTGTGATGGCAAACCTGTAGAATTTTCTAAAAACTGTGAGCCAACAAGCCTCCCACGTATCAATATTTTATTTATATATTTAGTATTTAGCGTTACTCATTTAATCCCAAAAGTTCAGAAATCTGTATCTATATAATTTTTTTTTTATATAAGCTGTGCTGTGTTAAATTAATTTGCAACCTGCAATAGAGCCTTTGCAATGTATGTTAATGCAAATATATTTTTAGAGCATTGTAATTGGTCCATTCTTTTCAAAATTATGTCCAAAAATTAAAAATGGCAAAAATCCTGATGCTTGCTGGTGGCTTAGGTTGGCTTTTTAAATTCAGATGTGCAAAATCTATTTATTTAACTATGGTGTTAATTGCGAAGTGGTTGTACTGACCAACAATGCTGGGCAGTGAAAAACATAGATGAGTTTGGGCTTTTACTGCAATCATACTGTGTAGTATTTTGAGGAATGGGAAAGACTGATTTGCACCCACTGCCTTGCACATGCAGCAAAGGCAAAACACATCAGACTCACAATTAAAACTTGAGAATTCACAGTTATGTACTCAGAGGCAACAGTGGCCCAGTTAGTAGTCAGTTAGTTAGCATCAAGTGTTCCTGCACTGTTATCAGCCACCATGGCCACCTTTCGGCACACCTGCAGGTAGAAATAGGACTGTCTGGAAGTCAGGTGAAAGTATTAGTACAAATATTGATTTATTTACGTAGACAATAAACACAAAAATGCACTGATTTCAGAATGTATTATTATTATTATTATTATTTATTTTTTTATTTATTTTTTTATTACTTTCTGTTTTGCAGCTACCATCCTAACATGCAAAAAGAAATCTAGACCTCGTCTCATATATCATTCACCATCACAGGCTGCACAAACACGCCCACCTCCCTGTGGGTGTCCAGTCACTTCCTGTCCAAAGGTCACAACTTTTAGTGTTCACTCCAGCCTCCCCTCCTGCCCAGAGCACACACACATACACACACACACTCACTTTCTCCAGCAGCCACAGGCACGCAGAGCACCGACTCCAGAGCCTGTGTGTCTGAGCTGATGCCGTTGCTGAGCAACGTTCCAAACTCTGCCATAAACAACGCCTCGGCTCAGTCTGGGCTGCCATGTTTGCGTAATCGCTCTGTGCTTTCAGGTCCTGTTCCACTGGCTTGGAGGGACAACTTGAAGAGCATGCATGCTTGTGTTTGTACAGTTCACACACACACACACACACGCACTCACATTCCTATCAGATTCTGAAAAAAAGGAGCTGACAATAGACCGTTTTTAAAAGACCCTGGTCCTGTTAGGGTCACATTGTACATAGCCAGAGCATCTGGGCCTTTGCCCAGCACACAAATAGACCAGGTCACAGAGCACGTGCTTTCCTTTCTCTCTCTGACTGAGGACCACGAGTCCAACCTGCCATGACACAATTGAAATGAATGGCACACAACTAAAGGTCAGGCCTTGAATACAAGCGCAGCGATTATACATCCACGGCATAAACAATACAGGCAAATATGACTCAGATGCTGTTGTTCTCAACACTACAATTGCTTTTCTGGGGAAGAATCTGACTTTTTACTGAAAAATACTCATCGTCGTATTAAAATCTTACCACTAACATTATGTGAGCATTTCAGGGCTTATGGACTCCAATAAGCTTGTTACAGTAATGTTAGGGACATTGTTCCACCCCCTTAATAATTGTTGTGGGTGTTAATGTTTTTTCTCCCACTCATTGCTGAAACATGAAAAATGAGAATGTTGTATTGTTTTTATTCTATGTTTTAAGTGTTAAGTACCTTAGTATAATCTTTTTACCCATTGGCTCCTGATACCAGCTATTTGCATATAGTCGTTCCTAGATTTGCTTCTTTCTTATATTCTTCTTATATTCTTCAGATAATAGCCTAAACTTGATTTAGTGTGAAAGTTCCATCCATCCATTATCACACCATGGACAGTTGGCCAGTCCACCACATGGCCAACATTCACTCACACCTACGGGGGTAACCAATCAACCTATCATGCATCTCTTTGGACTGCGGGAGGAAACCAGAGTACCCAAAGGAAGCCCAGTCTGTTGGTCATCCTCTAGTCCTTCATCTGTGGTAAGAAGATGCTGCCCCCAGGTCACTGTTGGCTGGATATTTCTGCTTGGTGGACTATTCTTAGTCCAGCAGTGACACTGAGGTGGACACTGATCTACTCACACCAGCACAACACACACTAACACTCCTCAACCACATCTGTGTCGCTGCAGCGCTGATAACAATTCACCTTCCAAATACTACTGACTCTACGGTGGTCATATGGCCATCAGACCTTTGAAGAACAGGGTGAAATGAGTCAAGCAAAGTATGCAGAGGAACAGAAGGACTATAGTCTGTAATTGTAGAACTACAAAGTGCTTCTATATGGTATACGTTAAAGGCACCACACTAAGCCTATATTAACTTCTGTCTTGCTGCACTGTAATTCTCTCTTTTTACTTTAGAGGTTTTTCTTTCAACTTCATTCCACCCAGGCCAGCCAAGCAATTATGTCATGCACATGTTGTGTTTAGTGACACCATGTGCGTCAGAGGTACAGAATACGCTGACGACTGAACTGACTAGTGGAATTCAGGAGATGGTGTTTGGTCAAATTGGCCATGATCCTAAATCAACTGGATTAACACGATGTGAAGGGTTTCTTGTTGTGTGCTTGTTTGAAGGAAGGTAAATGATAATGTACTGTATGAGGCTAACCACTGCCATTTGTCCCTCTTTAAAAATTTACTCCGTTTAAATCTGCCATATGGCCACTCATTTAAATTCTACTCCACTTCAGACCATCAGACCATCCTTCCAGCTGTATCCTGCCAATGAAGAGCAGTTCCTAAAAGCATCACAGACATCCTGTTCCTCTTCAGAGATACACTAACATTCACCCAAGCAAGCTTGCCTCGTTCAACTTGCCTCATGCCTTACCATATATATATATATATATATATATATATATATATATATATATATATATATATATATATATATATATATATATATATATATATATATATATATATATATAAAATGTACACACGCACACACACACACACACACACAAACACATATATATAAATGTATTAACACCTATTTTTATTAAGCATATTTCAACATCTCTATAGTTCTGTGCAGTGTGAATATATATAGTCTTATAACGGACATACCAACCATGTTTCTGATTTTGTGGACTATTGATCTAAAAGTGTCCACTCCGTTTTGACCACAGCATTAAAGATGTATGACACTTAATGACTGTTCAGAGCCTACAATATCTGTCCAGAAGCCTAGGCTTGGCTTTTTAATGTGTTTACTATCAGCCGGTTAAGCTCCATTTATTGGCCTTACGGGCTATACAGTTAAATCTAAACTGATAATTACAGTTAGTACCTGATACACTGAATAAAATGTTCTCCATTTTTTTCAAGTAGCTTTTGTCTTTTATGTCTCTTATGTTTGAAAGTGGCCTAGAAAAATCATTGAGGCATCCCAGGAGAATATACACAGAACGATGTATGTAAAGATGCTTGTATCTTCATCATGGCTCAGAAAGTCAGACTGTATTGTATTGCAAATGTTGGACTCTGACTATTAAGACATCATTTGAGTGCTGAATTATAGATGAGATGTTCTGTAACAGTCCCAAAAGGTGCCTCTTCTTGCCTGAGGGGGTGGGGGGGGAGGATGGGACCCACTCAAAAACACTCATTTATAGGCCAATGGATTTCAGTCATGTTCACACTCACTTCCCGCTTTTACAGATCGTTTTGATGCATTAAGGCACATAACATTAATCAAAGTAAGCGATGTCTGCAGTAAAACAGGGAACTAAAATGTGCCAGACCTCCTCCTTCGGAAATGCACAGTCCGTCTTCCTCTGTCTTTACTCTTTACCAGTTTAAAAGAACTGTTGTACATTCCAGTCAGTGTTAAACTTAATTTCTTTGGTCAGCAAGAGCATCTCCGGTGGAGGAAAGCAGTGGCAACATTAACTCTTGTTTTGCTTCAATTTGTATAAGTTATGTTGTTCGCTGCTGAACATCAAGCAGGGGACGATAAGGGTCACTTGAGCCATTGTCGTATTTAATGTTCCCTTCATTGGTTACCAGAACGGGTCAGCGCTACCCCTTTATTCAGACTGATTCGACTTCACACTACAGCCACTCTCTATTGCCTTATGGAGGTTGGGCTAAAGTTAGCGTGCAGATTTCAAGAGATATCTAAGTGGCACGCTGCATAGACATTTACGGTGCACTAACTTCACATTCTGTTGATAGTTTTAGATGTTAATCTACAAATCTCCCATATTGCTCCATTAAAAGGCCCATATTCTACATCCTTCTTCTTATGTTTCTTCTTCAAGTTCTAATTCATTGTAACTATGTTCCAACCTCTCTTTATCCCTTAGAATTTTGTTACTGTGCTTCTAAGGCTTTTAAATTTTCATGGAATTCACAAACAATAATGTCCATTTTACAATTAATGTAAGTGTATCAGATGATTTTTAAAGAATAAAAATGTTTGTATTAAAGCCTATTTTTGTATAGAGGCTTATTTTGCATATAGTCCTATTATCAGCAATTCTCAGTCCTCTGTCTAAATCTCCTGGTACGGCCGCCAATCCAAGTTAAGGATGTTATTGGGCTAATTGGTTGTTAGGACACTCTTGCTCAATTGTGATGCACAGCTGAAAAACATTCTACTAATAAGTGAGTATAAAAGGGAGAACAACATTCTAGGTTAGTTTAGTATCTGAAGCATCAGCAGTTGATGGCTTGCAGACCTCAAAAAAGAAACAGAAAGAAACAACTTTCTTTAGAGACCTGTCAGTCCATTGTTGTGTTAAGGAAGGAAGATACTCCATTGCAAACAAGAAATTTTCACTGTGATCCCAAACTTTTGAGCGGTAGTGTATGTAACACACTCTCTATTCTGATTGGTCCCCCTGCATTGTGCCTCATTCTTCTCACTTCTCATAAGTTCAGAGTGAATGGGCAGAGACAAATTGCAGTAGGCTGAATAGGCAGACAATACAGTATGTACATGGGTGTCATCACAAAAACTGTGACAAAAACATGATATGAGCCATGGACTGGGGAGTGAACGGTACATGTTAACTCTTAAATGTGTCCTTTCTATATTACATCAAACACTTTTATTTAGAGTAATAAGTTAAAAACCATTTGATGCCAAATGTAGGTTCTTTATACAACCATATCTAAGACGTCTGAGTGTGAAGAACCTTTTTTAAAGTTAGAACTTCCATATAGTGTAAAACTTCTTTAGCAATCAAAGATTTCTCCTACAGCCCTACCTTTAGGCCAGGGGTGATTCAGAAACCATTATTTTTAATGGAGTTGCTAAAACGATGGAGTTGCCATTTCACCTCTTCAGGAAAAAAACTGAATCTTATAGACTCTTGCGGATGGAGGCAGAATGAAGATCTCTGTATTTCAGTTATACCATCACATAAAAGTCATGTACATGACCATACAGAATCCAGGTGGAGCTGGGTTGTGTTAAATGCAGTGATGATATGTAGACTACATCGATTTGTACAGTAATGTCTCGCATTAGGAAGAGAACAGGGATTTGGGGGAGGGGTTCCAGCCCTGTTTCCTCGTTGGTTTATTTGCTGCGGTTTCCTTCCTGCAATCTGATCTGTGCATTTTTGCTCGCAGCATTCCTGGAATACTCCCACAGGCTTCCAACACACACTCACTCACACACATGTGAGTGCACATACACATACACACCCTTTTTTTCTACATTGTCAGGCGAGCGGCTCAAACATGCTCATATACAGTGCATGTCCATATAGATGTATCAAGTACAGGTTATACATTTTTCAGCTTTAGAAAAGAAAAACACTGTCACTGTCCAAGAAAATCAACAAGTATCACTTTTTTGTGATGTTTAGTTTAAGCTCAGGAGATAAGATGACCTTTACATTGTGTGACAATTACATGGACCAATAAATGCTTCAAAAGTACTTGGAATAAACTCTCTTTACATTGACTTACATTGAAAGTAAAGAATGTTTTTGCCCTCTTTTGTAATGTTGCCATGTTGGAGATCCTTATTGTTTTCTGGAGAGCAACAGTATGTAACAGAAAACTAACGGAAGCCTCTACGACATTTTTTTAGTATGTAGTGTGTCCAACCTTTATTACAGCTTCCTTTCTTTTTTTAAGACTCACTTTCAGTTTTCCAAAGAAAGAAAACAACTGTTGAGTCTTGGAAGGTGGTTTGTGTATCGATGCCGTCGAAACAACAGATTTACAGCAAAAGACAAAAACATTCTTAACTTTTTATGCAAGTCTATGAAATAATTAATGTGTGGTCCTAGTAATTTTGGATAATTTCTATTAGCCTATAGCGCTGCTCTGATGGTTTGTTTTAAAAGAGCAGTATTTAAATGTTTTTTTTTTTAGAGTGATGTTATTCTGTTCATATTTAAGAAATCTCAATTACCAATTTAAACTCATCATTCTATAAAACTGTACTCTGTGTTCGCCAATGTTCAGTTCCAGGGTTTGAGAGCAAATTGTTTAATTTTTGCATATTGAAGCTTATTGAAATGTTCTTTATAAAAAGTGTCTGTATTTGTATATGTCAATGCAACTATGTATGTACAAAATTTACCATTTCATTTCTTAAATTTCCAGATATTAACTTAAGATATTTCAGATATTAGTGTGCAGTATTTTTCTATTTCTTCATGTGCAATTAAGACTCAATGTGCAATAATGTGCAAGAGTTATTTATATTGTATATATGGTATTGTTCATTTACTGATTTTTTTTGTACTGAGTGCCTTGCTATCTCTTTACTGCTGTAACACTGTTAATTTCTCCACTATGGGACTTACAAAACATTATTTTATCTTATCTTATCTTCAGCATCCGGTAAAAAAACAGTGTACAACACAGAAACCTCAAAAATATATATTTTTCAATATTTATTGTCTTCACCCTTTACTTATAGCCTAGCTTTTGCAGAGAAGGTATGTTTCCATACCTCAAGTTCAGTCTTAGAATTTGGTTGAATTTTTTGCTTCCCATGATTTGAGTAATTCCAATATAGACTTATCAGTCTATAAAACCTTACCTCACACTTTATGTCCAGTTTTGTTTTTTGTCTATTTACTTTTCATGGTAGGAGCTTCTTGAATAGCTACATGTTCCCCTAGTATTGAGGGGGCTTCTCACAGTGGAAGAATATACAGAAACATTGGTGGATTGTTCATATCTGAAGAAAGAGGCTGAATTGATTATCTCTCAAAGATCAAAACTTGTGCTGTTTCAAATTTTGTCGGGGACAGTTTTGGTGGGCTGCCATGTTTTGCAGTTATAAGGGGTCCCAATTTCTCTAGAACTCTGTTGTGGAAACTGTGCATCATCTTCTGTCTAATCCCATCAAAATTCTGCTTTAGTCATTTCAGATGTACATGAAAAAGAAATCTGTTGGGCGGTTATGGTGTGTTAGGGTTGCTTCTGTGTATGTGAAGGGGGGCACGATTGGAAGGATGGACGAGTTAAAGTGGCAGTAGAGTGCACGAAAATAAAGACTGGATAAATGAAATACTAATAGAATTAACATTATACGTAGTGTTGCAAGCTACTGTTACATATATGTTTCCTGCTTTTCCCTGAACATAACAGCTTTTACCAATCACCACCGTACCACTGATACTGTCACTAATTGACTAGCATCATTAGCGAAGGCCTTAGGCCCCTGTGCTGTGGTAGGGTGCACTTCAGCTGCACTCTGGCCATTTGTTCACTGAGAAAGCCCCCTCTCGGTAACAGTGTAATCCGATAGCCCAGCAGCCTAATGCACGGCTGTGGAGAGCTGGTCTCAATCACGGGCTAGATTAGATGTTCTGAGTGTGTTTGGAGCCGCTCCACAGTCGTTAGGCTTATCTAGAGGGAAGGAGGGTAGGAAGAGGAGCTGAAACAAGATCCTGTCCTGCTGGAGTGGACTGGGTGGTCAGTGGTTTGAGGGGGGTTCTAGGGGGGAGTTTGGAATTCTGTGTAAACCCACCCACCCCCCCAATTCGGTGTACCAGAAGCAGGGAGGTCACGCATGAGTGAAAGGGAGTGAGGAAGAAGAAGGGAGGGGGGGAGGCATTATGCATTACTCACATACCACTGATGGAGTCTGCTTTTCTGAGTGCTCTCTATCTTGCACTGTGCACACTTCCCCTGCAAACAGACACTGGCAAGAGAAAGCAGGGTGTACGACTATTATACCTGGGTAGAGATGTAACATGGCCCACAATTCCAGAGGCAGCCTATGTCCAAAGCAATCCCCTGTACAGTGTACTATTGAGACACCTAAGATAAAGCAAGATAGCTTATTTAAAAAAAAATAAGCTCATTGTGGTCAATAAACTAAGTGTGGTCAACCACAGATTTCTCTGGGTGCGGTACATGCAGGGGTGGGAATGGGCTGGACAGCATCAAGAGAGAACAGTGCTCCAGCTTCAGAAGTGTGTACATGAAATGAAGCGTCTGTTGACCACGTCTCAGCTTCAGCCTACAGCCCATTCGGCCAGTGTTCTCACTGTAGCAGGATCTGCCTATAACGACAAGTCAGGATGCTTGTTTGGAACATAAGAACAGCCAAGAAACTCCACAATGAGTAATAGTAATGTTTCATTTTAGTTTAGACCTTTTAGAAATGTGGTCTACTCAGAGTAATCAATGAAAACTTCAACCAGTGGCCCCAGTTTAAATTGATCACTAGAATTTAGCATGCTAGTGATTGCAACTCAAATATAAGGTAGCATAATGACTGATACCAAATTCCTTATGAGGAAGTCTGTCCATTCAGAGCACCATCAAGTTATTTCCAGTCATACAACACCAAGCACCCATCACCTTTAATAGGGGCCTAACAAGTTTGAACAAATGGCCACATTACTGATATAAAAATCATGATTCTTCTTCTGTTCCGGCTACGACGCTTGCACAGTACTGAGGGGGCTTTCCCAATTTGTGGTTTTACCAGTAAGATGATTATCTATTTTTATGAAAGCCCAGAGGTTCCTTGTAAACAGACCCCATGTTAAGCATTACTAGCTTTCCCATTCATTTTCCAGCAATGACCTGTCTCCTCCAGCAATGACCTGCCAACCTGTAAGCTAGCCTGCCAATGTCAGCCACTTACTTCAAGCTAGGTAGGATATCAATATGAATATAAACATCTCTAATGTAAAAGTAACTGGTCTAGTTCACATAATAAAAGAGGTAGTTTAGTTTCTCTATTGTAAAAGTCGTTGTGTTGGCAAGCTTTTGATTTGTCTTCTCGGTTTTGGTGAAAAGCTGGTGTTTAATCACCAGTTAACGGTACTTTTAAGACTATTTTCAGACTATTCCTAATAAATAGTCTTGTTTGCTGTAGAAATGATGCCATCTAGATTAAAGACAACATAATGTTAAATGTTTTATGAAGGTTTTCTTGCAAATAAACAATTTTATGAGTTTTAACTAAAGCATTACATTTATTTGAATGTTTGCAACAATCAGGCAAAAGTACTGTTGTAAGCGTCATTTCATATTTGAGCATTCTTCTTTTTTGTTTGAGACCACTGATGTAAAGTAATGTTAAGCTTCTAAGATAAAAAACATACATTTTCATGCTAAGCTCTGGATTAAAGCTTACTGTTTTGGGGGGGGGGGGGGGGGGGGGGGCATTTTTAATGTTAACCTGTTCATTTCTCCCCTGAGTACATCCCTAGCCTATACTTTGAATACATCTATGCTAGATCTACACTTTCAGTTCTTGGGCCCCTGAGGTTTTATGTCCTATACATCAGTTTGTTGGAACCATCACCAAAATTTAGACAGCAGGCCTTAAGGAACTACATTTGGATATGATTTGTGTAATGTTATGTACTTTAATACACGTAATGCATTGCCTTAAATGTGACTAGTGTCTTTGATAAGGGTTTGTTGATTGGGGACTGGTGGAAAGGTCAGAGAGTAATGATAGAAAAAGGAAACAGTAAAGAAAAACATAAGCCTGAAGAATGGATCGCAGTGTATAGTCCAACAGCACATTTAAACCTCATTTTTCCTTTTATATGTTTAATTTTCTTTCTTTTACATATATTTCTTTTTAACTGAGACAGAGGCTTTCCTCAGGGGAAGTTAATACTGTTGGCTGGACCCAGGCAACCCCACTTTGAGAGAAAGGCGTTAGGAATCGCCAACTTATATGGCGATATAAGAGAAGTCTGGAATAAAACTGACGGGCCTAGCAGTGTACACGGAGATGACTCTGGTGGGGTACAGGAGTGACGCATGGTAAAAAAAAATTAGCCAGAGGAATGGACCTCAGTACACTGTCCAACGGCACTTTTACACCTCATTCTTCATTTTATGCTTCATTATATATATATATATATATATATATATATTACATTTCTTATTTCTAATTTTAACTTATTTATTGTAATGCTTTAATGCTTATTTATTTTTAATTAAATGTCTTTTAAATGCTTTTTCATGTCTTTATTCATGTAAAGCACTATGAGCTTCCATTTTGTATGTAAGGTGCTATACAAATAAATTTGCCTTGCCTTGTCTTGCCCTGCCTTGTCTTAAAGTCATGAACAAATTCATATAATGTTGCTGCATTAACCTAACTAGAATTTCCGTGTCCTGTAATAGTCTCTGATAATAGTGTGTGGTTGGTATAGTGTAGTGAGTTACAGCTCTGTGCTCCAGGCTGTAGGCTGGGGTGTGATTGGGGTGTGATTCCCCATCCTGCACTATACCAGTATAAGTCCTTGGGCAAGACTCCTAACTCTACCTTCACCAACCTGTGGACACGTAAACTGTAAGTTGCTCTGGGTAGAATGCAGTATATATGGTGCTCCTTACTGAACAATGTAGGGAATATTGATTAGCAGCAGCTCCTTCGTGAAATTGGGCTGCAGCTATTTTTATTATCCTTTTTTCTTTTGGCTATTGTCCTCTACACTTCCTGTAGCATATTACAATCTGTCTGAATAAGTGTGGACTCATGTTTTAGCTTTGCTTTCATGTTTTGCCTTTCTTTTTGTTGTTGCTAGCTGTGTAGTCTTTAGCTTGCTAACCAGTAGGCTAGCACAGTACAGTTCTATTAACAGTCATGTCTAACAGATGTAGCAGTTTACTGCATAGAACTATTTTTGTTGACACTTGTGTTCATTTGGTCCCTCGTCCCCGTGGGTCCTCAAGACGCTGTTGGGGAGTCCCCCACAAAAAACCCCAGTAAAAACCAAAAACAATAATGTCATGTTAAATCTGGTTAAATCTGGTTAAATCTGGAACGGGCAACATCTCATCAAATAGAGTACTATAGAGTGTTTTTGTTTTTTCATTAATCTTCACATTATATGTAACCAACATCATTAAATACTAATGGACGTATGGTCAACCAGTTATTGCAGCCCTACAGCATGAAATAAGCTTTTCAATTCAAGCAAAAAAAATATTATTTCTATTTAAGCCCGGTTTCAATTCTTCAATATATCTTCCAAACTAGTTCATTGCTTTTCAGGTTTTAAAGCGTAAACCATGTCAGGCCGCAGCAATTTCTGGGCATGTTCTGCTGCCAAAGTTGACTTGATTCCTCATCCCTCTGAGGGCTCATCTAACACCCTTCACTAGGGCTAATAAAGTCATGGAACAGCGCTTAAGATGGCGCCAGAGTTTCCCCAGAGGGGAAATGACAAGGCCAAATGGACAAGCGCTTGTTAAAGCCGACATTGAAATGAGCGGCAAGTCAATTAAATTACTTGATTAAAAAAGATCTCATCAGTGTTTTTTTTTAAACATCAGTTCAATCCAACCTCACTTCAAGTGACCTCTGCTCTTTTCCAGGATTTGCAGTGGGCAGAAATCTGAAGCAGGAGTGTGGTGAGACGCTCAGTTCCAGCAGATCAGAAGCAGCACTCTGACGTCCAACTTCTCTGGGAGTGGAGGTCTCATGCAGATGGAGAAGCAGCTCTTACAGCATCACGTTTCTCCAGTTTGGGCCTCTGGCTGCACATATCACTGTTTCACAGTTGGATCGAGTCTCTGCAGGAACGCTGACAGATGAGGAGGCTGTGTAGAGGGAAGCAGTACATCTATTTCCAAAAAATAATTTTTGTGAGATGTATAGTATTCATTATATATATATATATATATATATATATATATATATATATATATATATATATATATATATATATATATATATATATATATATACTGTATATTATATATAAGGAATATTATACATCTCACTTAGCTGAAAAACAGGTTTTTTTGGAAATATATATATATATATATATATATATATATATATATATATATATATATATATATATATATACAAAAAACATTTTTCTGTTTTTTTTTTTCAAGTGAGATGTATAGTACTCATTATATATATATATATATATATATATATATATATATATATATATATATATATATATATATATATATATATATATATATTGTGTCATGTTTATATGAAGTTCCTATAAATTTGGAAGCATATAATTGTCCAACATATCTTGGTCTGCTAAAGCATTAAGATTTGCCTACGCTGGAACTAAGGGGCCTCAGCAACCCTACAGCATTATCCCCCCTCCACCAAACTGCACAGTTGACACAATACAGTCAGGCAGGTAATGTTGTCCCGGCATTCACCAAATCCAGAGTCATCCATCAGACTGCCAGATAGAGAAGTGTGATTCGTCATCCCACAGAACAAGTTTTCACCTTTTCAGAGTCCTGTAGCGGAGCTTTTCATCACTACACCTGACGCTTGGCATTGTATTGGGTGATGCAGGGCTTGCGTAAAGCTGCTTGCCCCGGAAACCCATGCTATGAGGGTCCCAGCACACAGTTATTGTGCTTATGTTAAAGCCAAAGGAGATTTGGCACTCTGCAGTTTATCTTTGTGGCTTGAGTTATTAAGGTTCCTGAACACTTCCACTTTTCAATACTAACACTCACAGTTAAGGGGAAAGAAACTTACAGACTGTCATCTTGCGACAATGGCATATTAATACAGCACCACACTAGATTCACTGAGGCCTTTAGAGCAACCCATTCTTTCACAAATGTTTGTAAAGGCATGGTTACATGCTTGATATTATATACCTTTCTGTGGCAATGGGACTGAATAAACCATTAGAAAATCAATAATTAAGAGATATGTCCCAGTACCTTTGCCCATGTAGGTTAAGTATGCATCCTGGGCATGCAACAAATGTAAATATGATATGTAAATATATGTTTTCTGTTTATTTGCTGAATGTGACAGATTCAGAGGATAAAAATAAAACATGTGCCATAACTTCTGCACAGGCCACATTTGATGTGCATTTGATGTGTTAAATTTAGCAACTAAACAGCAATTATACATTCAAATCTACAAAAGTCTGTTCTCTGTAGAAGACGTGTACATAAGAGTAGGCCAAAATTTTTGGATTCCAACGTATTACAAGATTATTAATGCTGTAAACTGAAAAATACAGTTGTATGTTGTTTCTTGTTATATCACTTTTTAATGTATTATTGTTCTTTGAAATATTGAATAAACCATCTAAACCACATCCTAGCGTCCATTCTGAAAAAACTTGAAAGTTATTTGAACATCATGTAACATGGTAACATAAACCCAGGTAAAACACTGCGGTACATGTTTCCCCACCCACTGTAGAATCTCATGGAACTGTATATGTCCTCCACCTCCATCTGCACAAACACAGCCGCTGCACAATTTTATATATCTACAAGCAGCTTCTACCTGCAGCAGCATAATGCACTTTTTTAATGCTATTTACCCCGAAGGCCCGCAAGGCCTTGGTAGCTGATTCAATTTGCTGAGAGATCCATTTCCACAGGAAGTCATCCTACACCTCCCACGCTGACACTTCCTGCAGTGGAGGAAAGAGATCAGGTTTCACATTAGAGGCAGATTTATTCGTCCCTATAAGAAGCCGTCGTTCCTTTCTCGAGCTTTTCTTCTTGCCCTGTAGCAGTAGCCCAAAAAATATGTGGAGTAGACGCACAATGTGAGCTCTTCCTTTTTTAGGCTGGATTTCTTCCTCTTGCAAATGCACCATTGATTTCTAGAAGGATATGTTCAGATCCTTGACCTGATATGCGCATCAATGCAGCAAGTATTGATCCTTTCTAATGACGTTCACCTCGGCAGGTCACTTTATTGGGTCTTCATTCTCTCTGAAGGCTCATCTTGCAATGGCAGTCACTCACCCCCTCAAATTGCATGTTTTCCATCCTCCCTGCAATGCTTACCCTACATACTACAATTGCTTTGTATCACTAAATCATGCTGTGTCAGTCAGTAGATGCAAAATAATTAAGTTAATACTAAAAGTTGTGCTTTTTAAGGCTTTTTCACCTTTTTGTTAAGATCATGGACCCCTTCTTAAGGCACACCATCTGTCCAGATTTACCCAGCCACACCTACTAAT
This sequence comes from Megaleporinus macrocephalus, assembly GCA_021613375.1. NCBI lineage: Eukaryota > Metazoa > Chordata > Actinopteri > Characiformes > Anostomidae > Megaleporinus > Megaleporinus macrocephalus. Next base: position 31,119,680 of record CM038721.1, read on the forward strand.
TAGTAAATTCAGCTATTTACACCCATTGCTGACACAGGCATTCAATTGTGCACACAGATTGTTCATTCTCTATAGTAAAGCATTGTGAATAGAACGGGATGCTCTGCTGAAGCCACACATAACCCTTGCCCAGTGCCAAGCACCAGCTTGAGGGGTATAAAGCCCTTGAGCATTGAGCTGTGGAACTGCATTCTCTGGAGTGACAGAGCTCCATCCAATACCTTCGGGATGAGTTGGAGTGATCCAGAACTAATCATCCACCATGACTACCTGACCTCACTAATGCTCTGGTGGCAGAATGCAATTAAATCTTCATAGCAACATATAGTGTAAAACTTTCCAGAACAGCAGAGGCTGTTACTGCAGCGAAGGAGGGGGCAAACTCCCAGTTAATGACCTTAATTTTACAAGAAACAGTATGTGTCTACAACAGTATGGGTCTCATTTTCCCGTACAAGGGAAGCCTATTCCTGGACTATACAGGATAATTGGATTTAAGCTGAAAATAAAAAAATATGTCCACGATTAGGACATCTAATCTCTGTCTGGAGACCAAAATTATAAGACACTTTTATGAGACATCTTGCGTTAGGTTTGCTTTGTTTTTTATTACCCTTCTTCCTCACGGTGAAATTGCTTTGTTTCCTATATACACAAGAAAATGTGAAGAGGAAATACGCTTTAAAACCTTGGTGGGCTTAGAAAGCATATTTTCTTTTTATTGGGGCAGGAGGTCACCTTGGCCCAGGGTCGTGGCTGACCCTTCAGAGGCTCCGGAATCCTACAGGGGATAAAGACCAGAACTGGGGCCTCAGCAGCACTAAACCCCACCTCTAAGCTGATTTGAGAGGCCTCACATCCTCTCACATCTTCTGAAGATAAGATAGGATCCAAAGGCTGTTACGCTTGATTCTTATACATTGATTTCCTCTGAAACCATCAAAACCGAAACTTAGCATATGACACTGTTATAACACACGTACACATATATGCATGAATATGATGTCAACATTTTAAGTGGTACTTGTTGTTCTCTTTGTCCGTAGACATACTACATGAAGTCATTGAGGGTAAACAAAACCATGTGTTGCTTATGAACAGGCTAACAAGCTTAAAATAGCAGTAATGAAGGCATTTGGAATTTCCTACAGCTCAGATCAGGGAGGGTTTTCTGGAACAGGCTTGTCAATTGCGTTTGGTGTGTGAGTGCCATCTACTGGCTGGCTGCTTACTATGCACACATGACCTACTGAGGAAGGGTTAAAAAAAACAATGGTTTTATCTTAAGGGGTGTCTAGCTCTAATAAAAGCAATCTCAATCTCAAAATACACAAAATACCCTTTGTTTATTTATTTCCAGCACAAACAGTCATTTATATCAGAGGGGATGTTATGAATTAGTATGAATCATGAAATTACAGAAACAGGGACTCCTAACAACTGTGCATCTAAACTCACCAAAACTTCCAACACTGAATAAATAGCACTTAAAGCTTTCATCTTTGAGAAAACAATCCATCTTTCCACTGTGAGAAGGTAATACTTGCTACAGTGGGTCTGAAAGGAGGTGTAGATATCAAGAAGACCTCGCTGAGAAAAAGAGTTTAAAAAAGAAGTAAGTTTGCAAATCAAACAAACAAGCTGCTGGTGTTCTCGGACCAATGGACTGACCACCCTGGAGCCCAGACCTGAACATCCTTGAAAGTGTTTGGAATTACTTGGATCTCATGAAACAGAAAATATTATCTACATCTTAGACTGAACTTTGGAGGTGCAGAGAAACCAAACCTAAAGAACATTGAACACTGAAACATTTTTAAATGTTGTTGAAGCTTCGGCATATTTTCTGTTAAACATGTGTTTACTGTTTTTTTATATTGTGTTTATTTATTTGATTGGAAAAAGCATATTGTGGAAGGCTGACATGCAAAGAGGCTCTCGGGAGGTGCCGTGCTCCACAAAGCTGTAATGCTGTTGGGTAGTTGATTGCCAGCTGAAAATGAATTGCATGTTTATTGGTGATGCATTATTTCATGTACTGGGGCGAGATGGTGGGGGTTGGCTGTTGGGTGGGTGTTGTTCAGTGCTGCTGGTGATCTTCACTGCTGTAGCGTTGAGCTGTGGTTCTTCCTTGCTGCTGTTTAAGCTCAATTATTCTTCGCTTATTCTTCTCAGACACCACAGAACGTTCTTCTGTTAACAGAAAACAGCCTCCAAGCTGGTTCTGCTGTCGCTCTCGATCCGTTTTGGAGTTGTCCATTTGCTAGATTAACTTGTCCAGATAATAAAATAATGTGATCTGACTGAAAACTGAAAATAGCCTGGTTTAGAACAAGAGAGAAAACAAAAAAACCTTGAATCTGCAGTCGTGCAAGCTTTTCCTATCGATCTTTTTCCATGGATTCAGTAGCAAAGCCTTTTGGCAAATAGGGATCAGCAGTGAGATAGCTGGTAAACTCCAGCTGAGACCACTTGAGAGATGAGTCACGCACCACAATCTGGAATATACTGCAAAAAAACCCAACAGCAATCTAACAGCTCACAAATTGAGTTTTGCTGTGATGACAATGTGTTGAAGATCTCAGAGATAAATTAGAAGATAATGAGACTTTTTCACTGGTCATGGATTCAGGGAAGGTAACACTGTGAATACAATAAGACATTAATGTAAACAGAGTCATTTGATGTACTATGCAGTGTGGTTTATTTAATACTCACAGAAGTGCTTTACTAAGAACCATACAGGCTTCAGTAACATCAGGATAATCTCATCATGTCAATGCTTCCAATACTTTTGCCCATGTAGGTTAAGTATTATCGCTGTCCAATAAAAAAAAAACTTCATTTTTGTCAATTTTGAGTTTTCTACATCATTTGAACACACCAGTGGTCGTTTACATTGTGTGAAAACGTCCTAATGAATGGACCAATAGAAGTGCTCCAAAAAAGCTTGGTAAAAATTCTGGTTCCATTGACTTACATTAGAAGTAAAGTATGTTTTTGGTCTCCCCTGTAAAGTTACAATTTTGGAGATGCTTGTTTTTCATTGGACAGCGACGCTGTACATCCTGGTCATGGAACAAATGTAAATAACAGATTCAGAAGATAAAAATAAAATATGTGCCATAACCTCTGCACAGGCTATGTTTGAAATAGTATTTAATGTTTTAAATGCAGCTGCTTTCGGAACAAAACGTCTCCAAAATGACAACTTTACAGGAGAAAGACTTTTTTTACTTTTAATGCTTCCTCTCTGACGAGTTAATATGTAAATATATTCTATGTAGATATTTTAGTGTTTTAGGTATATATGTCAGCAGGTGTTGCAAAGTGTTTTAAATTTTAAATATATAAAAATCACTTGTCCAAGTTGAAGTAGCCGCATTTTGTAGAGGACTTTATTAGAATCCATTGTGTGTGCTGTCTTTTCAATATAGTGGGGTTTATACAAACCTAGCTGCTGATTTAACAGCTCTGACATCAAACCAGAGAAAACCTCAAAGCCCGTTTCAGTGATTTATGTCACTCAACCCGGAAACCGGACCAAACCAGGGCACTGCGATTTGATTTTCACATATACAATAAAAATAGGCCTACTGTTTGTATAGCATGATAAACAAAACACTTTTATACAAGAAATAAACATAATTAAGCATCAGCTGTTTTTTTTTACCTCCTAATGTTACAAATCAATACATGATGTTTTGGAATGGAGCTCTTCTGAAAAAAGTGTTTTAAGCTTAACAAAGTTATACCTGAATATTGTTGCTGTCCAATTAAAAACTCTAAAAAAAGCAATTTTATAGGAGAGAACAAAAACATACTTTACTTTTAATGTAAGTCAATGGAACCAGAATTTTTGTTTAAAAGCATTTCTATTGGTCCCTTCATTATGAAAGTTTACTTTTAATGTAATTTAATAGAACCATTTTTCCAGGTAAAAAAATATTAAAGTCCACTCACCATAAAATTAAAACACATTGTAAAGAACAAATGATGGCAAGATCTAAAAAGAAACAATAGAATTTACCTTAAAAGAAACAAAACTATAGCTCTGGCATTCCTCCTATAGGAAAACAGGCAGAGATTAGAACAGATGGTGTGTCATGTAACTGTCGCAGGTTATTTTGGGGGTAATCTATCCTGTTGAGGTGGATTATACTGAAGGGATGGGTGGAAAAGAGGAGGCAGGAGGTGTTAAAACTGCCTGGAGGAAAAGGAAAGAATAGCAGAGGAAATAGAAACAAAAGAACACAGCAGTAAGTATTTATCTGATGGAGGTCAGCTTCTGGTGTGTCGTATAGTAGAACCTAACAGCCACTGATAAAAGCTCTATTGTCAGTTTAAAAAACACATACAATTGTTCTGCCACATTCTTTTCCCAGACATGTTTCCATCACTCTTCACTGATACTTACTGAATATCATTATCACAATCATAAAATCACAGCTTGAACTAAATATGGATCTATATATATAGACACTACTGTTCAAAAGTTCTAGACAGCTAAGCTCCTTGTTTAAAACCATTTATCTTTATCTTACCATTTAACAACTGTTTTTATTTTAACATGGAGGAGAAGTGATCATATCAATGAGAGAAAAAACAAATAATAATAACAATAACAAATAAATAAATAAATAACACAGATTTCAACAATTTCAAGTATAAAACAGCCCCCATTCCCCCTGCTCACCAGAGCCCCCCACCACAGAAAAAAAACCCCAAAAAACTGGTAGACCTCAGATGAGTTCAAACTAAACTCAGAAAATAAAAGAGACATCTAAGGAAGTCAAGCGTCAACAGCAAGAAGAAACAAATAGTTTCACCTTAGCAGAAGCTGTTTTCCATCTATCCACTGTTTTAGCCTTGGCCCCATGTATACGTGCTGTTCCATTGAAAATGATATCTAGTAGCGTTAGAGCCCAATGCTGTCTACATAACAGGGTTGTAGAATCCCAACGCTTGGCTAATAAGCTTAGCTGCTGTAAGAGCAGCTAGTAGCATGTTTCTGTACCAAATAGAAAGATGAAGATTTGAAAAATGATTTAAGAAAAATAATTCAGATATTCAGATACCTGAATATCGTTGCTGTCCAATGAAAAACTCTCCAAAATTGCAATTTTATATGAGAGAACAAAAACATACTTTACTTTAAATGTAAGTCAATGGAACCAGAATTTTTGTTTTGAAGCATTTCTATTGGTCCCTTCATTATGAAATTTTCACACAATGGAAAAGGCCATTGGCGTGTTCAAATGATGTAGGAAACTCAAAATCGCCAAAAATGGAGATACATGTTTTTTATTGGATAGCAACGATATACAGGCATCACAGACATAAAAAATGTATCTCATTTTTAGCCAGTGAGTATTACAAAATATATTACATGTATCCAAAATCTGCAAATGAAAGTCTAATTTTGGTTACAAATGATATCTCTTTGGCTCCATACAATAGTATATTATAGTATTTCTTTGGCTCCATACATACAGTATATATTGTATTATAATTTATTTACTTTGTTTTAGTTTTTAGTGTGATTTTCATTTTATTATTTAGAGTTTTTACTTTTATTTTGAAATTTGAACGCCATTATTTCATACTATTATTTTGAAATACGGATAAAGGCTGTAGTACAGCACGGTCGTCCGCTTCAGTGCGGTAATTCGGGCTGATTCATTGTAGAGTCGCTGAGACAGAAACTCCGGGGAGGCTTTATTCACATTGTACAGGTACATTTTCACTAATGTCATGTGTAGCGCAATGTAATGTTCATATATGTGTGTTAATATTGACAGAACAGGGTTAAGTTTTGTGCTGAGTTTTTAAACGTTATCAGTACAGACACTCCTGAGTTAGCCGGCTAGCAGTCATAACGTTTGCTCTGTTGTATTGCTACCTAGCCAGCCAGCTGAGTAGTTGTTGAAATAAATATCATCGACTGGTCATATAGACACTCACTGAATAATGTTTTGTTGTTTTAAGCTGAATTATGAGGCAACGTGGGAATGTTTCACTGTCTTTATCGTATATGTTTGCGAGGTGCACTGGGTTTTTAGCATTTTAGCATCTAACTGCATTAGCATCGTATCTTTTCCACTTCTGGACCAAAACGTGATGAAAATGTTATACCGCTACTAAACTGACGTTAGTTAGTTAGCTGTGGTGTTTTTTCTGCGTTTGAAAGTCATTCATGTGATAAAGGTTAAGTTAGATATAGAGAAAAATATATATAAACTGAGTCATGTAGCGATGAACGGTTGCTAGTTTTGGATTACAGTTTGCTATATGGGCTACATAGCTAAACTGTAGTTCTCATGTCAAGTGTGTGTCAGAGACCGCCTGAGAAAATGTAGCTGTTATATCTGGATAAACCTAATTTAAGTAATATTTAGTTTTGGCCGATACAGGCTAAATTCAGTATCGTAATATTGACAAAATATTTAATTTAGCATTTACAAAGCTCATAAGCCTATTCTTCAGTACTGAGTTCTTACTATGACATTTCAGTCATAGTTTTTTATTGGTTCTTTTTTTTCTCTTCTCCTTAAATTACATCAACGTGACTCTTGCACCGTGTTGTTAACAAATGTTCTTCCTGTTTGTTTAGTTTTGTTTATTTCTCTGAATATGGATATCTTATACATTAGTTAATTAGCTTTTTTGTTTAGCTCTAAATGTGGCAAATGCAGAAAAACAGTATTGTTGTGGTATGTACAATATTGGCCAGAACTACAGCCCTGGTTTCAAACAGGTTTGTGACACTGAGCAAAATGTTAATAAAACATACAAAAATCATATATACTTATTTACTAAAATAGAACAAAGACAAAATATTAAATGTGGGAACTGATTTTTTTTAGTAGTTGTTCTTTTTCAAACATTTCACAGCTAATTAGGTCAATTATCAACAGCTCAGTAACATGATTGGGTAAAAAGGCTGGGAAGGCTGTACAACAGTTCAATAGTAATGTTTCTCAGTGTATCTACAGTGCATAATATCATTAAAAGATTCAGAGAATCCAGAAAAATATTTCTATTTAAGGAACAAGGCTCAAAAACAATATTGGATGGTTATGATTTTTAGGCCCTCGGGCTGCACTGCATTAAAAACAGACCTAATGTTCTGTAGTGGAAATCACTGCATGGGCTCTACATGCAAAGAAGAAACCATATAGAGACAGGCTGAATAAACACAACGCATTGTCTGAGCCTGAGGTTATTTCAGACGACCTGAGGTGAAGTGAAAAAGAGTCCTGTCCACAGAGTCGAAATTTTAAATGCCTTTTGGAACTTATGGATGCGGCATCGTCCAGGCTAAAGAAGAGAGGAACCTTTCACTTGTTATCAGTGCATAGTTCAAAAGCCAGCATCTGTGATGGTATGGCGGGAGGGAATTGGTACACCTGGCAGACTTGCACATCTATGAAGCTGAACGATTTTTGGAGCGAAGGTTTTAATGCAACATATGCAGCATCCAGACAACGCCTTATTTCAGCAAAACTATGTTCCAATCATATTCTGCAAATATTACAACAGCATAAGCAACTTCGTTGTAAGAGTCCAGGTGATAAACTGGTCCGCCTGCATTGAACACAGTGGTAAACATGTATCTGTCCTAAAAACATTTTTTAATCTTGTTTCTGGCATCAAATAAAAAAAAAAGATGAAACTAAATATTTTCTCTTTGTGCTATTTTAAATAAAATAATAAAATAATCACATCATTGAATTCCATTTTCTTATTTTCTTTGAAAATATGCTTGTACCGTTGTTGGCTATTTGTGCTTTTATTTATATAGATGTTTTTGTTTAGAGAGACAAAATGGACCGGCTGCTGAGGCTTGGAGGTGGGATGCCTGGACTTGGTCAGGTAAAGAGTTGGCTTTACTACTTTTTCTGCGATCTGTTCATCTCATCTCGGTCAAACTTGCTATCACTGCAGCTCATGTCACAGCTGCATCATGTTATGATATGATATGATATGTTTGTTTGTTTGTTTCTGATCAATATACACTGGAACTGATTAATGCTTTGTTCTTTTTTTAAGATCTTTTACTAATTCGGATGTTTCACTTTCATGTTGGTCTGATTGACATTAGATTATGTTTAGAAGGACTGTTAGTCCACGTATTTCACCTGATATGGACGTTTAAGCTCAGATTAAAGATGATCGTCTGGCCTTCATTTTTAATATTAAGTGCTTTAGTATCTTCATACAAAGTTTTCAGGTGTTAAGGTTAATGTGCTTTAGTACTGATATCTGTTTAAGTTTCTTAAGCGTTGAACTTTGTACATTGTTTGTGTCTTGTAGACGAGCAGATGATATATTTTTAAAAGCTTCACAATAACAGGCATACATTTAAGATACTGGACTCAGACCATGGGATCTAATGCCATGCTTTAGAGCTATAATTAATGCTTTTAGGAACCATTTAGTCCTCATACTATGCTCTGAAGTTGGAAGGGTGAACTCTAGCATGTGCTTGCTCTAAGATGCATGATGTGTAACCGCATCTTTGCGAACTGCTCCTAACACAGGGTCACTGAACAGTTCAGCTCCAGTTCTGTAATGCTAGCTAAGAGGCACTCGCGCTGGCTAGTTAAGTGTCTAGTTATGGTGGAGAAGGTGGGCCGTCGTCGTCACCCAGAGCATGGGGTGCTTAATACTGATTCTGGAGATCTGCCAGCCTGGAAAATTCAGGTCCAACACACTTGGCTCATATAGTCGGGTACCCCTGAAGGCCTTGATTACATGTAGATATGGCATCACTGTGGCATTGCCAGCCATGGATGCCAGTGGCATTGGCTGTTTATATAATGGGGTCATACTTGCCTGTATACTTATACTTGCCTAGACAGTTCCTCATTTCAGGGGCTCCTGTTTAGTCATTAAGCAAAAGGTAGCCTAATACTGATACTCTTAATACGAGTAATGAATTTAGGCCTGTTATGATCATGAAATTTTATTAGACAATTAAGTCATTTTAAATATTTGTGATTAAAGATTGAATTGTCCGTTGTATGCAGTTATTCAAATGCAAGCCAGAAGTGGCCAGATTAACTAATTAGCTATATTGATTCAGAAATCTAACAAATGTGAGATGTAATTGAACTCTTTATGTAATTTTGATCATTCAAGTATTTGCAATGAGGTAAATCTGTAATAACTTTGACCCTATTCTATAAAATAAAATTCTATAATTTTACTTTGTGTTTTTTAACTATATAAAAAATACTTATACTTTGTATATTTTGTATATATTTTTAGAATTTCTTTTTTGTTATCTTTATCTATTGGTGAATGGAGGAACAACAAAGTAAGAATTTCATTGTACAGTGTAACTCTCTGTTCTGTGCATATGACAATAAAACTCTTGAATCTATATATCTTTTACTCTGTTTCTTAGTATTATGTGCTAGCGGAGAGATTTGTTTAGTCCTGCTTTTTCACAGTATTTGCTGACGTGCAAGGCAGAAGTCCAACTCATGGTGTTTTTGAAAGTGACTTCAGAGACTGGTCGTCTTAATCCCCGTCTCCTTGGGTTTTGTGTGCTTGCCACAGGGTCCCCCCACAGATGCCCCTGCTGTGGACACAGCCGAACAGGTGTACATCTCCTCTCTGGCCCTGCTTAAGGTGATTATTTACGCACGAATGCATTCACACATTTTTTTTTAATTCCCTGCATCTACTTATTCAAAACAACACATTTCGTCTATTGAGATCACTTCTTAGCACAATGTAAATCTCAACTGAAACAGATTAAACATGTAGTTTGTGTCCTACATGCAGATGTTGAAGCATGGACGTGCAGGTGTGCCTATGGAGGTTATGGGTCTGATGTTGGGCGAGTTTGTGGATGACTACACAGTGCGCGTGATTGATGTGTTTGCCATGCCACAGTCAGGCACGGTGAGTACCTCCAGTCTGTTAACACTCTACTGCATATGCACACTTGGGTATCTTGTTTAGAACCATTTATACAACAATTAGTTCTGTTATTATGATTGTTGTTATTATTATGGTTGTAATAACGTATCATTCAGGTTAATCTGGCAGGTACTGTAGTATGAACCTGACTCAACCTAGTTTTGTGGCTATATCCATGAGAACACCCTAAAGTTGGTTATATATATCATCACTGTCCAATGAAACACAAGTATCTCCAAAATTGCAACTAAAAACATACTTTACTTTCAATGTAAGTCGATGGAACCAGAATTCTTTCCAAGCTATTTTGGAGCACTTCTGTAGGCCCCTTTGTCATGAAATTTTCACACAATGTATCAAACACTGGCATGTTGAAATGATATAGAAAACTCAAAATCGACAAAAATGAAGATAAAAACATGTATTGGACAGCGATGATATATTGGACATTTTGTTGGATATTTGATTTTGTCTCCTCGATTTCTTATTAAATAATCACCCACAATTTATAAAATGTACATGTCCTCACTCAAGAACAAACTACAACCAAGTATTGTTAAAGACTATCAAAGCGTGATTGCCGTGAACTGGGTGATAAGCTTTTCTGCCATGTATGGAAGTGGGATTTATAGTAAACTTAAAGGAGCCCACTGTTTTAGCTGCTTGTAGTTTGATTTGATGTTGCATGTAAAGTGATCTGCAGTTGTAAAACATTTTATTTAACAACTTTTAACAACATTGTAAAATATATTTGCTTATACATTTTATTTTTCTATGTTAAGAGTGAGAAAATGTAGGTTTGTTTCATTTTAGAGGCTTATTTTGTGAGAAATCGAGGAGAGAATACAGAAAAAACAGTGAATGTCCAATGTAAAACCATATTATGCTTTCTGTACTTTCTGTTTTTTGGTGGAAGGAATTGCTGATATTAAAGCACATTTGAGATATATGTAATTCATGGCTTCTTTGTTTGACATTTGTATTTCTTTTCAGAACTGTTATAAAAGCTGTAGAACACTGGAGGTTATGTGTTATTCTGAGTAATATTATGCTGTGGTGATCTACAGTACTATCTTTTGACTCATGCCTGCAACCTTCATGATGGTTGTTCATCATAACACACTCCCTCTCGTTCTATTGCTTAGACAAATTGTGAAGTTCTGTAACACTGTAATGTTAAAGTAGTTCTGTAATATTTTACTTTACTAATATGTTGACAGGGTGTGAGTGTCGAGGCTGTGGATCCTGTTTTTCAAGCGAAAATGTTGGACATGTTGAAGCAGACTGGAAGGTAAGAGTGTCTATACCAACAGCAACATGTTGCAAACTTTGATGTATACCTTTTATTTTATGTACAAGTAATTTCTACTTCTCTGCAGTGTTTTAAAGTGTTTAATGTCTGTTTATTTGTGGCAGGCCAGAGATGGTTGTAGGCTGGTACCACAGTCACCCTGGTTTCGGCTGTTGGTTGTCTGGTGTGGACATTAATACACAGCAGAGCTTTGAGGCCCTGTCTGAAAGAGCTGTTGCAGTGGTGGTCGACCCCATTCAGAGTGTCAAGGGAAAGGTAACTCCAGATGTGTCACTCTTTAACAAATGTAACTTGAATGCTGCAACAGTTTCTACAGTTGGGCTGAAATTATTCCTCAAGGAATTTGAGTAACTCGATTACAAAAAATCATCAAAGCAAATTCTTTGCCTCGAAGATTCATTTAATCCATGCAACCATATACAGCACTCTGTTTCACACGGACGACTTTTACCGTTGCACAGCGCACGCTTATGGTGTTGCCAGTTGACCCGAAGAAGATGTGATGGCGCGGATTGCAAAATAGAGAAAGAGAGATCGAATAAGGAGAGGAGAACAGAAGAGACGGGCCAGAGAAAACCTTACACAGTGTCCAACATCTACTGTAAAACCGAACTAGCCGAGGGAGCCGTTACTGAGCACCAACCTGAAGAAAGACGTGGCTGAAGTTAGCTTCTTATGTGAATTCCGCCTTTCCACCTTAAATGATGCAGCAGTTACAGGCGCTGGATTGTAACTTCTGTACCATGTAAGGTGGAACGAGGAATTCAAATAAGAAGCTAACATCAGAAAGCAGGCAACTGAGCTTTCCCAGCAAACTGATAGAGAGTTTTACGGTAACCCCTATCTGTGTTTCAAAGTTTCAGCACGTCCAGTCCACAGAGCGGAGCGACACACAGTAACCATAACATTTAGCCATTTAACCTAGTGTGATGGTGAGTTGAGATGAAGGCTAGTAAAGCGTGTATATTAGTTATGGTTATATGTAATGACTAGTTAAGAAAGTAAGTCAGTGTGATGGTGAGTTGAGATGAAGACTAATAAAGTGTGTATGTTAGTTATGGTTATATGTAATGACTAGTTAAGAAAGTAAGTCAGTGTGATGGTGAGTTGAGATGAAGGCTAGTAAAGTGTGTATGTTAGTTATGGTTATATGTAATGACTAGTTAGGAAAGTAAGTCAGTGTGATGGTGAGTTGAGATGAAGGCTAGTAAAGCGTGTATGTTAGTTATGGTTATATGTAATGACTAGTTAAGAAAGTAAGTCAGTGTGATGGTGAGTTGAGATGAAGGCTAGTAAAGCGTGTATGTTAGTTATGGTTATATGTAATGACTAGTTAAGAAAGTAAGTCAGTGTGATGGTGAGTTGAGATGAAGGCTAGTAAAGTGTGTATGTTAGTTATGGTTATATGTAATGACTAGTTAAGAAAGTAAGTCAGTGTGATGGTGAGTTGAGATGAAGGCTAGTAAAGCGTGTATATTAGTTATGGTTATATGTAATGACTAGTTAAGAAAGTAAGTCAGTGTGATGGTGAGTTGAGATGAAGGCTAGTAAAGCGTGTATGTTAGTTATGGTTATATGTAATGACTAGTTAAGAAAGTAAGTCAGTGTGATGGTGAGTTGAGATGAAGGCTAGTAAAGTGTGTATGTTAGTTATGGTTATATGTAATGACTAGTTCAGAAAGTAAGTCAGTGTGATGGTTAGTTGAGATGAAGGCTAGTAAAGCGTGTATGTTAGTTATGGTTATATATAATGGCTAGTTAAGAACGTAAGCCAGTGTGATGACTAGTTATGTCCGTAAATGATCTAAGCTTTGCTTAAGAACAGAACCACAAAAAATAAAAGCCTAAACTTCATTCATATTATCGTTTTGATTATAGTTACAAACACACACTCACAAGAACATACACCCCTTACACACACTTTTCCCTCCCAGTGATGCATAAAATACACAGTAAACTAAATATCAGGTGGTGTTTGTAGCAGTTTGGAGCCTAAAACGCACCAAATCCAATACAGCAAGTATATTCAGTTTAGTTTGTTTGTAGTATGTGGGTCAACAAGTGTAGGACAAGCTTCAGCAGAGTAAAGGAGTGTATAGTAGGCAGTCTTGCAAACTTACTGTATGATACATAGGTCCAGTAATACATTTCAATAATAGTAATTATTAAAATGTTTTCTTTTAAACTGTATTATATGCAATTTAAGCAATACATGTTAAGAAACCTGTCTTATTTTATCTTATATATTTACTATTGCTCTTTAATTATAAAAAATATATATATTTTATCCGATTTCTCGATTAATCGATGGAATAATCGACAGAATACTTGATTACTAAAATAATCGACAGCTGCAGCCCTATTCTACAGTGAGATTATCTGGTTTAAAGCCTCTTCTGGTGTTGTCTTAAAGATGGAGGAAGTGAAGTATTTCTTTAGAACCGAGGGGGTAGGGGGCTGCAGTGGTGCAATGTTGTCAGAGAACAACACCCAGTATGCATTATGCATACAAATGTCTTAGAACTGTTGCCAGTGCATGCTGGGTATTGTAGTGAGTAAACAATGATGGTCAAAACAGATAATATTTGCAAATTCTGTCTTATCTCACCCAGCATCTGCTTTTTTATGATAAAGTCCTCTCCTGCTCTCTGTCTGTTTCACTGTTCTCATGTGCTCTCTATGCTGCAGCTCTCTTTCTTTTTTCACCCCACTGTCACACATGAGAGTGCACTCTATTGTCTATGAGAGAGAGAGAGAAAAAGATTTCTGGCTGCAGGATGTAGTTACTTTTTGCGTCATCACCTTTTTTGTTGTGTGACTAAGCAATTCCATCTCATTCGCTATTCTTTGCATGTAAGGCTACAGCATAATTACACAAGTGCCGGTCAGTGAAACTGCAGGACAGTTGCATCTTCTTACAAAGATGTACTGGTTATGTCAATAGATTCCAAAGTCACATTTGCTGAACAACATGTATACAATTTAATGGCAGAAAAAAGTAGCACTGTTGAGTGAAGACAAAAACAAATGTATACTAAAATGTGTTGAGCAAGTAATCTTGTAGAGTCAATACAGGATACACTCCTTCTGAATATCTACTTTCCTGCAGACTTTAGCTCCAGCCTGCATCTAACATGCTGCCCCCTCCTCATACCTGCACTAATGCATCTAATCTCCCCAGTCAAGGACTTTATTACCTTAATTGGTTAATTAGCTGCATCTTCCAGCAACAGTTCAGTGTAAGGTAGATCTACAGGGCCAGGGTTTGTGTCCAGGGCTGTAAATGCTATTTCAACAGTCAGGTCAGATCTGGCAAGACTTTTTCTAAACATGTCTAACATTTTACGTCTTGCAGTTTATATATGGATAAGGATGTCCAGATCTCTGGTTTGCTTTTGAAGGTCGTAAGTGTAAATATAACATTTTACTATTAAAATATGGCGGCAAGAACAGATAATTCACTCACATCCTTAGAGTCATTATTGATTATTGAGTTTTCTTAAAATGAACTTCGTGGGAAAAAGGCTGCAGCACAACTGATGTTACAAAATATTCCTCTGCATGTGTTGTCTAACCCCAGATCTCTGACAAAGTCTGCTTTTTTTAATCTACGTAACATTGGTAGACTCCGCCCCTCGCTCTCCTTGAAAGATTCTGAGATTCTGGTTCATGCTTTTGTCACCCCACGTTTAGATTACTGCAACACTCTTTTCTATGGTTTACCTGCTTAAGCTCTTCGCCCGCTCCAGGATATTCAGAACTCTGCTGCCAGAATTTTAGTTCAAAAACATCTTCTCACATCACCCCTGTCCTCCATCAGCTTCACTGGTTACCCGTCTCTAAACGCATCCGCTACAAAATACTTTTGTCAACTTATAAGGCCTTACATGGCTTAGCTCCTTCATATCTCTCTGCTCTCTTACAGCCCTACGCTCCATCTCGCTCTCTCAGGTCCTCTGATTCTGCTCTTTTGTCTGTCCCTCGGTTTAGGTTGTCTACTATGGCTGGCAGATCTTTCAGTGTTGCTGCCCCCACTCTTTTGAACGCCCTACCTCTCTCTATTAGCCTGTCTTCCTCTGTCTCTATGTTTTAAATCTCAGCTCAAGTCTTACCTTTTCTCTTCTTTCATTTACTCTCTTAAACCTTTTTTTTTTGGTCCAGTGTCCTTGGGTTTGTGAAAGGCGCTATATAAGTGCAACTTATTATTATTATTATTATTATTATTATTATTATTATTATTATTTGTTGTTGTTGTGTGATTATACACAAAACACAAGTACTTCCACCAGAGAGCTCTCCAAATCTCCAAACTTCCAGAGTGAAGCTTTAAATTGTCTCCCTAACAGGTGCCACCCCACCCCTATTTCTTACATGATTACTGATTTCAGTCTCTTGCTTTCTTTCTGCCTTTGCTTTTTTATTTTTCAGAACATATTTGTTTTTCCTCCCCATCTTTATTTTCTTCTCTATGTATCACTCTACTCTCTTCCTTTAATCCAGCTCTTCACCTAGAGCTGTGTGTGTGTGTGCGCACTCAGCTGTCAGTTAGCTTTTCTCTCTCTGAGTGAACACAGAAGGACAGAGTGTCAGTTTGTGACTGGATGTCTGTGTAGCTGTACTTTATATGCTAGTATCAAGCTTGACCCGAGCGTGTATGTGTGTGAGAGAGAAAGTGTATGCATGCTCAGTTGTGGTGTTAATGCATACTTGATGTGACAGCGTGGACATCTAGCTGTGGTCCCTACGCTTACCCACTCACTGTCAGTGCTCTCTGTTCCAATTCCTCTCAAGTCCTTCTCTATTTCATCTGGAGATGGACAGACTGCTGTGTTATTCTTCTTGATGTTCTGAGTTTGGTCATTTATGTACTTCATTCTAAGTTTATCTTCTCAGCAGCTATTCTTCGATTCTTCTTTGTTGGAAAAGCCATGGTGCTCCCGTTGACCCTTTTATCAATATGCATTGATAATTAAATACTGAAATGGAAAATGGTTGAGCAGTATTGCAGTTCATATTTTATATAATGTAGTGTATTGTGTATATCCTAATTGTGCCTTTTTTGTTTTAGGTTGTGATTGATGCCTTTAGACTGATCAATGCTAATATGATGGTCTTGGGACATGAACCACGGCAAACCACCTCTAACCTGGGGCACCTCAACAAGCCTTCAATTCAGGTAAGAGCCCACACATTTGCATGAAGCCAGATATTCCATCTACTTGGAATACACTGAAACATTGTTTTCAAGATGTTAAGTTATAGATATGTTAGTAGTTTCATTAAAACTAACTAAAACTGGAGCTGTTCTGATTACCATCAGGTCTTGTAGCTCATTGTTTACCCTGTTTATTGATGATGTCTACTAATTAGAATTGGTATAAATTAAACAGGGAACATAGTGAGCTGTAAGACCTGACGGTAGTCTTTAAAGCAGGTTTTTAAATCTCATTATCAAAGCCAAATGTATTACCAATTATAGACACACTTGGTGTCAAAGTATGTAATGCACACATCCCAGTTGACAGTTTGTATAGCTGACAGGTTTCTAGCATCAGACCTGAATATGAACATCTGGAACACGGAGCATGCCGTGTAGTGTAACATAATCAAAGAACAGCTATATGCTGACTGGGTCGCTGCACAGCACTGATTAGAAGTCCATCATGTCGGATGTTTTTTCTATTTTTCTGCTTAGTTTAACATCCCCTGCAACATATTCTTTGATGCTGACCAGTAGGATGATGGAGTACTCTCTGGCGTACATGTGTAAACATAGAGAAAGAGGAAGTGGGATGTTACTGGGGGGAGTCTATGTTTGTCTGCTCTACATGGTGAACATTGTGACAGACAGTCATATATTGTGCAGAGCCCAAAATTAATGAACAGTTTTATTTTACAACAGCATGTACAGGAGAAAGAGTCCTGTGGAATTTACCTCTACATCATTAAGACCATCCTGTAATATCAGTTTATAGTCTTGGAAGAAGGAGAACACAACCAGTATACAAAGTCATATTTAGCGATAACATGCAAATATTTATGAAGCATTAAACAAATTCAAAACAAAACAACTGTAATGTTGACTAAGATTTAGCAGTTGTAGTCAAAGTTAGACTAAAGTTAATCAATATACTTAAAATAGACAACAATTTAGGAGTCTATTTAGGAGATTTGTCACCTCATTGGTTTCTTATTTTACACTCTAACGTGCAACTACAGCACCATGTCCATTTAGTTTGTTTCACATTGTTTATTATGTTGGGAGTGGACTTAACAGCACTGGTACTTCTTGTATGTGTTATGATTTAATACCACCTTTTGTTTTAAATGGATATATAGCATTTTGGAATTAAGCTCTTTAATTGCTTTTAGAATGAATTTGTCTTAATGTTGTATGATTTATGGATGTGTGTAAAGTGAGAAAGGTGTTATGTATAATAACAGCTGCAAAATACTTTGTAATGGCTTTGTTTAACCAGAGGAGGTAAGTAATGAAGTACTTTGTTACTGTACTTAAGTACTTTTTTTGGTATCTGTACTTTACTTGAGTATTTCTGTCACCTAATACTTTTTACTTTCACTCACTACATTTCATAAGAAAAAAGCTGTACTTTTTACTCACTACATTTTCAAAACGGACTCGTTACTTTAGTTTCAACGTTCTTTTATCCTTATTTATGTATTTTTTTAATCAGGCAATTCTATTTAGGGTCCCAATGAAGCGCAAATTATTATTCTACTGGATGTGAAGGGAGAGGGGGGGGCGTGTGATTGGCTACTTTGACAGCTTTCAGGCCTCAGCAGTGAGCACTCGGAAAAGAAAACAAACAAACAAGACACCTCTCGGCGAATGAGATGCCTATTGTGTCTCCCAAAGAAGCAAGAGCAGGGTATCATGGCAAAGATACCCTGTTAAAGAAATTTGAGTTTCTCAGGAGAATTATTTTTAAAGAAATACTAAAAAATAAGTCATACTTCAACTTTTACTTGAGTATTTTTTTTTTTACTAAATTACTAAGGAACTCGTACTTCTGCCACCTCTGTGTTTAACCACATCTCGTTCTTTTAGGCCTTGATTCACGGACTGAACAGACATTACTACTCCATTACCATCAACTACAGGAAGAATGAGCTTGAACAAAAGGTTTTAACTCTTTTGCCTTTCAGTACTTGGCATGTACTTTTAAAATTAAAAAAACATTTAGATATTTTTATACTCTTGACTCATAAATTACATGTGTCCAGATGCTGTTGAACCTTCATAAGAAGAGTTGGATGGAGGGTCTGACCTTGCAGGACTACAGTGAACATTGCAAACTTAATGAGACCATAGTAAAGGAGATGCTTGAGCTGGCCAAGAACTACAACAAGGTAAGCAATATGAACGGAAACAAGGTCTAGCAATGCCCTCTAGAATTAAGCTGCAGTATAGAGGGTGAATGCATCTGTGACCTGTGACACCCTGCCACTCACCAGAATGAAAGAATGAAAGAATGAACAGTCTCTTCTTTTAGTGCACTATGCATTAATCCATTTTCCAAACACCCCAGTGCTAGTTTACCTCATGTAGGCACAGCAGTGACTAGCTCTGTGAGCTATTTCCATCTGCTTTCTCACAATTGAAAATGACTGCCATATGTTATATGTGCCTTAGGCCTTAGCTTTGTAGTTGTTTATCTGCCCTTCTTAAGAGTACCGCCACTGTGGCTGTGTGAAGGCTCTGCATCTCTGTAGCCTAGAAGAGTGCAGTTTGTGTGTTGTTCATGTGATTTTAGTTATTTTACTGTTCTAAATATATTGGTATGTGTGTATGTATGTATATATATTCGAAAATTATAGTTAAAATTACACGAGGAATGGACCAATAAAATCTGAATAAATTCTTCCATTAAAAGTTAAATATGTATTTTCATCTTGTGTAAAGGTCTGACAACAGCTATATGCTGATTAGTAAGTGATTTATATTTAGTATATTCATGAATTTGGAACGTATAAGCTGTTCTGCATCTATGCTATGCCAAAAATTAGTCCTACAGGGCTCACCACAGTGTTTTTGAATGCAAAGCTCTACTATATACCACAGTTTTTAAAAAATTATCACATCAGTATACAGGTTTATATACAATATATTTGTATGTTTCTTTAAATAACCCAAATAGATAATGTCTATTTCTGCCATTTGTCACAAGTGAAAATTCTGCAGGAGAGCACCGAAGTGGCCTTATATAGTGTCAATGATAGGATGATTGTAGCCTGTTGTTGTAGTTGATTTGTACATTTGTTCTTTGTTTCATTCTCTCGTAGGCTGTAGAAGAAGAAGACAAAATGACTCCTGAACAGCTGGCCATTAAGAATGTTGGAAAACAGGTTAGAAACACTTGCTGTGAACAGTCCTCTGCTACAAACAAGTGTAAGATGTATAGTGTGTGACATTTTCGGCTGTAAGTAATTCTCGTGTCTGTGTGTCCGTCTGCAGGATCCCAAAAGGCATTTGGAAGAGCATGTTGACGTCTTGATGACATCCAATATTGTCCAGTGCCTCGCTGCCATGTTAGATACGGTCGTCTTCCAGTAATATCTTTTGCTGTGCATCAGTGTTCATATTCAACGTCTGTTTTGTCTTTTTAAGAAATAAACCTATATAAAAACAAATGCTTTTATTGTGTGCATGTCCGTATACAGGCGTACTGGACTGTTACATCATTAATTTTACCTTGTCTTGCTGATTGTGAATACAAAGTCACACTGATTTTATAGCACAGTATCCTTGCACTGTATTTGCATAACAGCAGAGCAAACAGATTTTTTGTTGAATTACAGTTTGAGCGTTTTTCAGTTTATGAAAATCCATGTGCTTTGTCATCCGTCACATTTACACTACTGTGCAAACGTCTGAGCTCATGGCCTCATCTTGGCAATAATTGTATTTTCACCAGTAATAACACCAGATATGATTAGAACAGATGTAAATAATCATAAATACAATACAAAGTAGCATGAATATTGAACAGAACTAGATAATATCTTGTGTGTGCCAGTTTGAAGAACAAAGTTTAGTTCCAGATTTCCCCAAATGTGGTCTGAGCAAAGTTCTCATAATTTTTTTATATATTTTTAATATGTTAACATCAGCAAATAGATAGATATGGTGCCTTAAAATGTGCAGCCTTTGAGGTTTGATTCCACATATTTAATTCAGTTAGTGATATAATGTGCGTTTAAAAAGCTTTATACTGAAAAATACACATTTTAGTATTATTTCTTTATTATTATTATTATTATTATTATTATTATTATTACAACAATGGTTTGTGTAATGCCACTAAGCTAAAAACAAAACTCAAATATGACATCTAATGAAAATTTAGGACAAATAAAACACCATGCAGCATGTGTCTGGTACCCTGCGAGTTAAACACAACTGAAAATGGCAATTGATAAACACATGGGGTTTTAGGTGAGTGTCTTTTCAAATCAACTCGAAGTTTATTTTTCACATACAAAGTTATGCACAGTACAACTAGCAGTGAAATGCTTTGATGACTGCCTGCTCACAGGAAACGATAAGATAGTGTAGAGTATCTGAAATATTAATTTAAAAATGTGAATAAGAAGAATGAAATTAATACATTTTGCAACGCTGTACAAAGTCAGAACAAACAGTGAAACACTAATGGCACCTCATCCAGCAAGGAGTTTGCATTCCTATTCATAATTATTCCTAAGCGTGGTGCACATGAGGCTTGTTTTGGGGACTTCTATGGGTTCCCAGGTTCTGAAAGGTGTAAAGGGTTCAGCATGTTTTCTCCCTTTAGCATCCGTCCATCTCTCATCACACACACTCTGAGTCCACTTCTAAGAATTCAGGGATAAATACAGGCTAGGACTCTTTTTGTTTTCTTTTCATTGGTTTGTTATTTTCTTACTGATCGGTAATTTTACACTAAACACGCTGAAAACATCATATTGTTTTTGGCCATCACTCACTGTGCTCAATTAATTACACTAATAGTGTATCAGGTTTAGTAGGTCTAGACAGCTCACTGTTATTATCCTGATGTAGGTTTCTAAGCGGTGCACTGACTGTGTCTGAAGGTAATGAATTGAGCATCTAATCAGCTTTACTGTTAGTTTTGTTTAAAGATAGAGAAGCTGCACATTCATCCAGCTCCTGGTCTACAGCTCTGTAGCAGATATGTAGGTTTGACTGCCACCTAGCGGCGCTCTGGCGCTCTGCCGATGGATGATGTAGCCTGCAAAGATGGATAGTAAAAGATGGATAGTAACGCATGCTAACCTGGTTTAGCTGGTAACCTGGAGTTGCTGTAGTTTTCACTGATCTCGTTAAGGGTGGGAAAAATTCAGTATGGTCGTATTAAGACACAACAGATGGCTTTCAATCAATATTAGTCCATCTGTGTTAGTGTTTTTTTCAGCTTGTCAACATCACCAAATGACTTAAATGGAAAAAATAATTAAGAAAGACACAAATAACCAGTTTAGATGTAAACATAGTTTAGAGTGAGCTGGTGTGAAATGCTTAATTCTGTAGAAACCTACGCAGTTGAATTGTTAACAGTGGTGGTGATGGGAACCAGACGTCTGAGAAGCGCCTTTAAAAGCTCCCTCACAGAAGATTGTTGTTTAGATGTAGGCCGCCTGATGCCTGAGACATCGTTTCATGCTAGTTTTGCCCAATGACGTCTTGGTAATCCTTTTATTTGGGTATATTTGTGGTGGAGGGATACAAGCAGGGCGTTGTAAGGCAAAATAGCACCAAAAGAAAATTAGTTATTTAAACATAATCAATTACATATAAAAACCCAGAAGGCATCTGTAGGCCCACTTGTGGTTTTGGATGATTAATAAATAGATAATTAATTAATGGACAACGCCTGGTTAATATTATTCTCATTGTAAAGAAATCTGAGCTGGAAGGTTTCTCTACAGTTAACCATTTCACAGTATGCGTCATGCAGCAATTTATGACAAACTGGTTGAATTCAGCTTTAAATCTTTTATACATTGTTTTCGGTGGACAGGGACAGAGATGTGCGCAGGTCCTTATAGTGACCACAGGATGGCGCCACAGCTCTGATTTGAGCGGCTTCAACAAAGCGGTACAGTGTAACTGACTGTATCCTACAAAACTGCTAAAGAATTTATATATATAGAAAAAACGGTTTGCATATAAGATATAGACTGGGTGCAAATTTCACTCAACGGATGAAAAAAAGAACAAGAAGGCTTACAAGTCTTAGAAAAGAAAAGGAAAAAACTTGCCTTATTTTAGACATATTTCATAAAAATGTAATACAAACATAAAATAAGTAAAGTATTTTTTTTCTATTCGTTTCTATTAAAAAACAGAAAATACTTATTTTACATTTCTATTCACAAATTTGCTGGATGTCTACTCGGACCCTACTCAAACACTCTAAAATGAGGCAAAACGTTTTTTTTTCTTTTCTTTTCTGAGGCTTGTAAGCCTTCTTGTCCTTTTTTCATCTGTTGAGTGAAACACGCACCCAGTCCATGTTAAAATTGCAATAAATTATTAATTAATATTCTGCACGCTCGGTTCCCCCGTTATGTTAACTCACGTGCTGCGCGCGCTGCGTCACGCGAACACGAATTCCACGCGAAAGGAGCTCGGGGGTGCGCGAGGCACGAAAGACGCGCGAGGGTGCGACGACTGCTGAACGGTTGGGGATGTAATTGTCCAGTTTGCTAAGCCCACGTTTACCACACGCATCATCTCTCTGTCCACCGAACCACCGCTGAAGCGCCGAGTGGAGAGTGAACTGAGCTGCAAGGCGTCAGGAATGGACATTAAAGACCAAGGAGCGCAAATGGAGCCTCTTCTTCCGCCGGTAAGAACATGTTCGTGTCTTCAGCAGCGCTACCTCACTGTACCACACAGGTTCCCTCAGTAGTGTGTAAAATATCACACTACAAACTCACAATCCTGTCGCTTTTCTGGGGAAAAGAGAAAGATAATTATTCCTACAGGGAGTTAAACGTTTCAGTAACGGTGCGGCGAAGGAAGCCATCACATCACTTCCACCCCACCTCGAACAAAAGAGCGTGTTTCTATTATTTATGCTGCTATTACTATGGGCTGTAACAGGCGTGGGAACGGCGTCGTTTCTCCTTCGTGTTTCGCCATTACAGCAGCTCTTCACACATCCTCTTTCTCTCTCTGTCTCTCTCTCTCTCCTTTCTCTCTGTTTATTGGCCTCTATGTAGGATTGTAGGGACACCGCAGTCATGTAGTACAGCTATCGCCTACATATGAAACAAGTGGCTGCATAAATGCCAGCCGGTCAGGATCTCCTCTCACGTTTGGGAATTCCCATTCGAGCATAACGAGTCTCAGTTCATCTTCCTCTCCGGAGGAGAGAGAGAACATGCACTCTTTCTTTTATGAGCCTCCATCGCCTCAGCTAGAGGCTCAGATCAGCCATGCAGTCGTGCCTCACATGAGTACCAAGCCTCTCTCTCCCACTGCACATGGATGTAGGGCCCGAGCGATACTGATTAAATCCATTATCGCGATAAGTGTATCACGGTATTACAGTATCGAATGATGATGATGATTATCAATATTAGTAATAATTAATAATAATAACATTAACAATTTATTATCATCATATGATACCGTAATACTGTGAATACTACTACTACTACTACTACTACTACTACTACTACTACTAATAATAATAATAATAATAATGCCAGCTTACATCTCTTCCTTGATTTCAATAAATAACAATAATTATCAGACTCCCTCTAGTGGCTAGATTACCTGTCAGGTATCCAGAGTTTTTCTGCTTTTAGCTACAGTGCACCAGCAAGCTGGAATTCTCTACAGAAAACTCTGAAGCTCAGCTTGCTGGGTTCACTGAACCATTTTAAATTCTTAGTTTCTAGTCACCATCAGAAAGCCTGTGATTAATTTAAATAAGTATATCTTTCTATTAGGATTTTACTTTTTATCTTATTTGTTTATTTTTTATGTATTTTATTTTGTTTTATTTTATTATTTATTTATTTATTATTTCTTTTTTTAATAAAAACAATATTTTTTTTTTTACATTATATTTTATGCATCTATATTAAATGTTTATTTAAAATTTGCATTTTATGTATTATTATTATTTTTGCTCATTATGCTTTCAATCCCTTAAAATGTAAATGCTCGGCTGCACTGAAAATGAGGGTCACCCTTCAATGTATTTCCGAGATAAAATAAAGGTTGATTGATTAATGCACTAATTTAGTTGTTTTCAGAAACCCAAGGATGTTTTACAATTTAAGGAGAAGAGAAAAGGTGAATTAAAAGAAAAGATAGCTGAGCTTTATAAATGGGGTAAAAAGGGGTAAAAGAAGAAATAGATGAGTGGCAGGCACAAGGGCAGCACCCATAGAGAGCCGGAAGAAACAGCTAGAAGACCAGACTTGGAGGATCTTAGCTTGCCCAACAGGGCATGGGGATGTAACAGAGCAGAGAGATGAGTAGATGAAGGCCATGCAAGTCTTTAAAGAGCAACAGGAGGGTTTATAATGGCCTGTGGTAGTTAGCGTAACTGATGCAGGGTCAGGGTAATGTGGGCAGATTTCTTAGTTAAACTCTGGACGCAGAGGTTTGGATGTACTGAAAAGAAGGATGTACTACAGAGTTTTAGAAGATAAACCATAGAACAGAGAGTTGCAATATTCAAAATAAAGTGAAGAGTCTTAGGAGTTCTTGTGCTTATGTATAAATGGTGCCGGACCGCCTCGGTCTTTGGGATAAAAATGAAATACGGATAGGGGATGGGGAGGTGGTGGATGCGATGTTGTTCAACACAGGAATGGAGTGAGAATGGGGGTGGATATGTAGTCGGTAGAGGTTATTGGGGCGAGTAACTTAGTAACTTCAACTAAAAAAACTTGAAAGGATATTTAATTGCACCATAAAGAGTTTTATACTAGGAATGGGTGATGATTATGACACCTTGTCAAATCCAGGTCGCTCGTAAGTTATTATTAATTGCTGTAAATGTATCCTGATCAAGTGGATAGAAGATGCACCACCCATTACCAATATATGGCATAATAAAATTATGAAAACTCTTACCTGTGTGTATTTAAAGATATCTCTGACTTAAAAGCAGCACACTTGGTCATATATGTGGAATTACTGAGTGTGGTCAGGTTTGGCTGAGATGTTAATCTTGGCAATATTGTTATCAGGACGGATGGCTATGTTTGTTTGTATGTGTTTGTGTTTGGCTGCAAGGTTTAGGCTGTCCATCATGTTGTCTTGCAAGCTGTCTCATAATTGGTTGGGGGGAGGGTAGGATGGAGCAGGTAGATCTATGTCTACTCCCCTTGTTTTTTTGGTGTGACTGTCATGTTATATTATTATATATATTTGGAAATTTCACTAGAACTGAAGAAATATGTTCTAGCTTTATGTTGAATGTTTTGGATTGTAAAGGCCTCGGATTAACTGAACAGGTCAGCAGTGGCACAAGTTCTGCAATCTGTAAATATATTTGACAGCCATGTAAATTCATAGCCTATTGCTGAAACTGCTCTAAATCCCTGATAAGAAGCATAGATGACAGAAAAGAGCAGCCATTTTATTTCTGGAGCATGTGTGTGTGTTGAACGAGAGAGACTTGGTCTGTAGACCATGTCTAGTGCCAACTTGTGATCCATTGCAGCCATTTGGATTTCTCTCCTTTCGCCCCAGCCAAGAGCAGGTGCACCCTCACTCAGGACTCTTAGTCCGTTAGGAGCCAACGGGCATTTATCTGAAGTGATGGTGAATGACGCCTATTTGTCTTGTCCAGTCACAGGGGCTGTGGGCAGTAGGTTGGCCTAGACCCTCTGCATAACACGTCAGACCCCAATCCTCAAATGCCATCTGTGGAAAATATAGGCTAAAGATGAGCGATTGCGTTTGTTGAAGGGGAATTCTACAGTTTATTTCACAGTTTAAACATTAGGATGTAAGCCAATTCATTCAGAGTGGTTTTATGTGAAACACTCTGTTCTAGAGAAACCTGCAGAGTTAGAAGTGTTCACAATTGGCGATGATAGGAAGCAGATCTCTGAGGAGTTTTATTCCTCTTCAAGCTCCCTCGCCAAAGGTTATTAAATTAAACACTTACAGATACACTGCCTGATGTCTGAGACATTGTTTTTGATCGTTTGGAGATAATGTTTGAGCATTAAACCTATTTTTTTTGTAATCCATTCATGGTCTACATGTACATGCAGGGTATTAAAGCAATGAAATATTTAGTTTTTTCATGTCCACATGTACATGCAGGGTATTAAAGCAATGAAATATTTAGTTTTTTCATGTTTACCACTATTTTATCTTTACCAACATTACAGATTTTTTTAAATATTAAGTAAATTGGCTGTATTTGTGTTGTAGAAATTGTGATGTCAGTAAGTTTCTTCCCAGCTTTTGAGCCATTGGTGGAATTCTCCCTGAATAGTTACCTGTATGTATTGAAAGATATCTCTGAAATTTTCTTTTATCAACAGTAGTCTGCATTATGACTATATTTATTATAATAGTTTGAATTGAGTCAGTTTTCGCCACAATATGCTTTTCTGAGCATAGTGGATAATGTTGGTATTGAACAGACCCTGACAGTGTGTTTGCGATATTTCATTAGAAACAGTATAACAAGTATTGTTCAGTTGAAGGACAGTGAGTGAAATGTTAAATAAAAGTCATTATATTCCTAGTTTTTGATAGATTTTTAAAAATTTGGCATTACTGGGTTTTTTGTCAGTTTCAACTTTACAAAAAAACCTAAATAATGAACTATACATCATGTAACATCTAAAGGTCTCACAGTGTTGTGATGTTATGCTTTTGTCATATTACCCGCCACCCACTCTCCAATATAGACACGTATTGTAGATTGGCTCAGGAATGATTACAGGTTGAAAACATCTGTTTTATGACCATTACAGCTTTTGAAATATTGGCAGCTGGGTGAAGAGGCTTTACAGTTCAGTGATGGCAGAGAGATATTTTATTGCACATCCTGTAGGGGGCGGTATTTCAGACTGTACAGAATACAGCTCTGCTACACAGTCTCCTCCTGCCTGGAGCACTGTTCTGTTTGATGTAGTGGATAACGAGTTCATGCTTCATGCTTTCATTATCTTGAGGGTTAATAACGAAGAAAATGTTTACACACATCAGAAAAGGTTAAACTTTTAGTCAGACACAAAGGTTTTGTTGATATTTAAGTGAAAATAAGTACACATCCTAGACTTTTTAATGCACGTGTACTGTATATTTTCTGAATTTAACATATTGTAAATAATGTAAAATATAAAAGATGACCTGTGTAGTTATGGCACATCTAAT
This sequence comes from Megaleporinus macrocephalus, assembly GCA_021613375.1. Lineage (NCBI taxonomy): Eukaryota > Metazoa > Chordata > Actinopteri > Characiformes > Anostomidae > Megaleporinus > Megaleporinus macrocephalus. The sequence continues at coordinate 31,147,315 of CM038721.1, forward strand.
ATTTTGTGATTTCTTCTATGTTAATCTCAGTAAATAAATAGAAATTATGCATGATAGTCTAAGTCTCACTTAGAAACTCAACTAAACATGCAGTTTGCCTAAGGGTGGTTAAGAGTTTTCCATAGGACTGTATGTCTTTAGCAGAGTGGAAGAGAACACCTTGCTGATGCACATATTTGTTATTTTCTTTTAATGTACCTATATGTGTGTTCAGTTCATCCTAGTGAACAATGAAGGGAATTTTATCTGTTGAAAGGTGAGTTACATGGCTGTTTGCATTTGTTTTAGCATGCTGCTGAATGGTTGCTGCATATTGCATCCCCTGTGATTGGTTGTAGCTCTCAGTGTAGGCTGAGTGCTGCCTGTGCTCTAAATGCCAGAGGGCTGTTCCTGACCATCGGAATCTAGTGTCTGTTCAGTGGCAGATCGTGTCCTGAATCCTGAATGATTGTGTCCCAGATGTGTGTGTGTGTGTGTGTGTGTGTATGGTAGAACAGGGTCATGCAGAGTGAGTAATCTCTCTTTTTTCGCATCATTAGTGCAGAGAGAGAGAAAGAAAGACTTTTTATGGTCATGGCATGAATCATCGTGTTCCTGATTCTACACGATAGCTCACTCAATTTTGCTCTGACCTCAGATGGTTTGCTGACTCAGAGTATTGACTTTTTGCATGGTTTAGGCTGCTGTCAATTTAGCCTGGCTTGGATACACAATAGCTGCAAGGCACAAATGATCAAAAGGTTGAAGGTTAAAGGTTAAAATTTTCTGTATTTATTCCGGTGTCTGTCATGATATTGGATTAAACTTTTGATTGATTCAAATTTACCTTCTAAATCTATCAAGCTGGTTTCTCACAATCTGATGAATATATATATATATATATATATATATATATATATATATATATATATATATATATATATATATATATATATATATATATATATATAATTGTACTAAGATGCCCATGCCCATAGCAACAGTAGTTACACTCCTAATTTCTCATCTTGCAAATTGGAAGATATGCCATTTGTATTCAGGGATGCACAGTTTCATGGTGTTCTGTGTTCTTCTGCAGGTTCAGAGCCCTGTGAGCAGTGAAGGGGTGAGTCTTAATGCTGACCACATCCTGCATGGTGCATGCTAAGTGTGCAAAGTGGAATGAGCCTGAGCTGGGTCCAGTGTATCACATTCATACTCTGACTGGGCTTCAGTTGAAGTCAAATGTCATTGCTAGGTCAGTGGTTTTGTGACAGTGGTGGAGACAGATAATGTAAACTTGTCTCTAGCTGGAATCATAAATACGTCTGAGTGCTTCTAAGAACCCGATGTACCAGACAGGAAAAGAGACCGAAAGAGAGAGGGAGAGAGAGAACGCTTTATGTAAGTGTAATGGGTGTTAAACCAAAGGGGAAGAAATAGTTAATGTGAAATATACACTAGTTAATTATTTAAACTGGATTTCCACTGATCTTTCAAAGTTTCTGCATAATTCAATCAATGAGATATAAACATTGAGTCTCTTTCAGGACGTGTTTCTAAACTACAGCTGTACACATATTTATGCTCTTTATTGTACAAAGTGGGTTTTAAGAAGAATTTTCTTCCTAAGAACAGTTGGAGTAAATGAGACCCAGTATAATTAAAATAATGGTGATGGGAACCACAATATCACAATGTCTACCACACTGACATTTTATTTACTATCCAGAAGCCCAAGAAGACCTACATGTGCCTTTTAAGTTTTTATACACAATGCGGATAATAGTAAAATAATAAATCTGAAAAAAAAAAAAATTCTTTGTGGGCTGTTTTGCCTCACACCAGACTTTCTCTTTCCACTCTTTTCACCAAAAGCAGATTTTAAAACCTTAAATCTGGCATTTTAGGCCAAAACCTTTCTCAGGTCAGTGGGTCTCATTTAAGAAATTTCCTCTTAAAACCCAATTTTCACAAAAATTCTGAAAAAAAATTCTCACCAATTTTCTTATTTGGCGGTTCTTAGATAATAACAGAATTTATGCATACTCAAAGCACAAACACGCCAGCAGTTCTGTGGTTTTAAAATGCATGACGAATTTAATATAGACTTAAGAAACACTTAACAATATTGTTTAATGTGTATCGTCGCTGTCCAAACACTTTCTTTACTTTCAATGTAAGTCAAAGAAACCAGTTATTTTAGAGCATTTCTACTGATCCATTCATTATGAAATTATATGATTACATAGATTTTTTAGAGACATTAAGCTATACAGATGTCTGGTTTCCATCACCACCAGTGAGAACTATGTTTTTCTAGGAGTATGGAGTATTTTGCCTCTGAATGACTTTGTTTACAAAGTGATTTTGCAAAGTCGGTGCAATTCCAAGAGTTTGGAAGTGATGGAGTGTAGAATATTTTGTGTGTATTGTAAGGAACTATTACTGTTTATACAAGGTCAAATAAGGAGGTGCTATTATTGTTATTTATAAAATATTTGTGCAACAAGACTATACAAATGCCGGTTTGTAAATGATATTGTGCTGGTATGGCCTGGTGTGTATGATGTTAAAGGCGTTGCATCATATGTTTATGCCAGAATGCACCGCCATATTTCAGCCAACTGGTATTACGTTTATACTTATTTACCCATATTTAGTGAAAATTCCACCCACTAAGCACTGATTTCAGTTAGGTTGCTTTGCATACCACTAACATGGAGATAACTGCTCATATCTCAGGACTGTAATTGTTTCATGGTCTCATAGCACTCTCTACTTTAAATACGAACTTTCATTTTTATATATATATATATTAAGTCATGTCGGCAGACATTAGCCGAAGTTTTGACTTCGACAAATCGACAATGATGTCAGGGGCAAAATGGAGAGAGCAGTCGGGCCCTAGTTGTGAATGTGGCGTGATGAAGAGGTTGTGATGTTGGTCAATGGTAGAGCTGGAGTAAGGCCAGTATGAGCAGATGGGCACGCAGGGCGAGGGGGGGCTACACTTGTGGTTGTACTGATCGGAGATCTGTAGGGAAGCTTTGCTCTTTTCTTTGTCACCCAGTCAGATCATTCGTTGAATCAGATCAGCTAAGATCAGCCTGGCTTTAAATTTTAATGTGAATGCAATTTAAATACGTTTTTGTAAACTGTCTGTAGCCCATATTTTGTTAATGAAAAAATGAAAGTGTCTTTAAAATGTGTTTAAATGTGGTTTCTGGCAGTGTTGTGAGGCACGGCACGCTGAAGAAACATAGTTATTTATTAATTTATTGCTAAGGAGCATTAGTACTACATCTCCCAGAATGCATCATTCTCAGTAATGAGGATGCTGAGACATCAGAAGGCTTTAGCTAGGACACAGAGTGAATGAAGCTCAGAACAACACATACCACACACACAGTGCAGACACTGCTCGCACCAGTTATTCACACACACACACACACACACATACACACTGCTTCATGGTGTGTGCACACACAGACAAAGCTCGCATCTTGGTGGTGCGCTCACAGAGCACATGAGCTTAGACAGCAGTCCATGCAGTCAGTGATGTCGATGCTCTAATCTCTCCTCCGATTGGCGGACAGAGGAGTGTCAAAACACACAGGCTGCGTGGCTGGGGCTCACAGTCGGACTGACTTGCCGTTCCAAACGCTTTGCTACGGTTTGAAGCTCAAGACCGCCGAGGAGTACAGAAGACAACAATCCGAGCCCCAGCTCTGCCTGGAGCTCAGAAGCCCCCCTCCTTCACCTCCTCTCCCCGGAAACAGCATGCAGCGCCGAGTCTCTGAGCACAGCAGCTTTAACTGCCAGGTAGGACAGAGACCTCTGGAGCTCCACTGACCTTTTCACAGGCGGCAAGAGATTATGACCATCAGAGATTGCTGCTGTGTCCTTGAGCCGGAGGGGTGTTTCGTTTTGGGTGTGAGACTGTACAGTAAGCCGATGCAAGTGTATAGTTAGTTTAGCTTTGTGTTGTAAATGTGTAGCAGGGCACTTACTCATGTATTGGACAGCAGTTCGAGCGTTAGCACAGGTCATATAAATAGTGCAGCTAACCAAAAGGAACAAAGAGCTTTACTCCATCTCCCCTTCCTTCCCTCCCTCTCCTACTGTTTTCCTGCTGCCGCTCGCTCTTTCGCCTTCTCTCCTCCCTCCCACGTCGCTTTCTGCTCTCTCCCGTGCCTCTCTCCTCTTCCACCTTCTCTTTCTTCCTCGGCTTCCTCTCTCCCCTTCGCTCTGTGGTGGGGTGAGAGAAGGCGAAGAGATGACTGACAGATGGGGTGCTCAGTTCGAGCTCTCAGGAGCTGAGGAGGATGAAGCACTTCCTGCTGCTTCCACCGTATTGATCTTCAGAGAGAATGAAAGAGAGCAAATCACAGCCCGAGGTGGTGTGTGTGAGGGGGAGGTTGGTAGTCAGTGAGTGTAGAGAGGGCAGGCTGAATATTGTAATGAGCTGCATGTATTGTAAGGAGCCATCACTGATCTTACAAGGTCAGAGGAGTTGCAGAGGAGGTGCTATTATCGTTTCTTTACGGTTTCTTTCTTTCTGAGCGTTTGTGTAACAAACGGAGGTTTGTAAATGAATTGTGCTGATATGGCATAGGAGCGTACTACTGGTGAAGACGCTGGGTCATGTGTATGTGTGTGTGCGCGTGTGTGTGGCGGAACGCACCGCTGTCGGCTCTCTGGAAGGATACTGATGCTGATCCTGCCATCGCCATGGTAACCATGGCCATCTGAAGGGATCAGACCCACAGCTCTCTGCCAATCACGTGGCTTGGATCCCACCCCCCCCCCCCCATCTCTGATAATCCACCCCTTGCTTGAGAGGCTACTGCCTGCTCACGCGGGCCACAAAACACTTACACTTTTACACACACACACACATAGACACTCTCATTCACTGGCACATATGGGAAACTCCTAGACAGATGTATGTTGGGAGAAAAGAACATGAGATTGTGGGCTGTGACCTGAGCTGTGTTCTGTCACGTGTTCTGTCAATGTGGTCTCACTGATGGGTTCCTACATGCTAGTATTGTAATTTGCTTCCATGTTAAACCGATCCTTCACATATGTAAATTAGCCCCATATTCATGCTGCTGTTCAACATGCAATAAATCTACTGAGAATTGTGCACTGTAAAAAAATAGGTCACAAGGCGTGCGTGTCCTGGAAAGCTGTGGAACAATTTATATTAGTAGAAACTCGTGGTGTGGTTATAGAGGTGGGTAATATGGAAAAGAATATAATTCTGCAATATGTCATGACATCTGATTAGTCACTCAGAACAAGAACCGGTGCTACATTAAGAAATATCATCAAAAACTGTGAGTAGGGATTTTTTAATTTAATATTTGGCTGTGTTGTAAGGCTGAGGGGTAAAGTCAATCCAACATAGTATCACAATATTTTGTGTGGCAATGTCATATAGTTATAGATAGACAGATGCCAAATATCGATATTTTATTATATTTTTTACTGATGATGTTTGTCAGTCTGTCTGTTCTCCATTTTTCTGCAGTTAACATGATCGAAAAGAGGTAAACAAACTGAAAATGAAATCGATATGAGGTTGACAAAGTATGACAAAGTATCATGATGTCATTGTATCATAGTATCGTAGGGCGTTTAGTGATTCCCACCCATCCCTACAGGGTTGCACTACGTCTTGGTTAATTTTGCTCTCCTTGTAATGAATCATTGTACATTGTAATACATCAATATATATATATATATATATATATATATATATATATATATATTGCCCAGCACTAGATGCTGGTAACGTACAGAATAGATGCCTTCTATAGGGTGACAATGAATAAAGGTGTACTTGTATCACAAAAGCATCAATTAAAGCGATTTTCAAATAGTTAGCTGTCATGACAAAACCTGATCAATATTTTGGGGGCATTTGTTATGAAATGTTTACACATTGTACAGAACATCATTTGAATATAAATAATAAAAAATGACTACACTGACTACACATTCCTTATCGTGCAGGCCTCTGTGCTCTCTTGTTTTTTTAGTGATTGACCGCCACTACTGTCCCAGATCTTGGTTAAGGTTTGTTGTGATGATATCATAGCGTTGCATAAATCTCTGCGCAGAGGTTGGCTGGCTGACTGTATTTTGCCGATTGCTGCTTGCATTAAGCCTCTGTAATCAGTGCTGACTTAGCTCTGAATGGAAGCTCATTCAGTGGCTATCTCTGCATGTGTTCAACATCAAACTTCTGCCAAATAAAAATCACAGGGCTGACCGTGGCAGTGTTAGTGTACCGAGTGTTGTAATGGCAATGAAAATAAAGCAAAGCAAGTTACATTTAAACCATTTAGCTGCTGTAATTTAAGATTAGATCATTAAGGTCTTGGATGGCAATAACATGGATGGGTTTTTAACCACATAAAAAGAAACTCGAACTCAAGTACATTCAGCACTTAGCTTTTTCTTCTTCTTTTCTAAGGTTGATGAATAGACAGAGATCTCCGTAGATACACACAGAAATGTGTAAGAATTTGTGGTTCACTAGAAACTTTCTTGGAGACGCCCACACTACAATGCATTATAGGCTGTAAGTCTTACTGAGGAACAGCTCTGAGATCCCTCATTCTTCAGGCTAATGTCTTATGAGATCCATTCACATTCAGGAGGTTTATATAACCTGCGTTAAGACACACTGAGAGTTAAATGTATTTGAATAAACGCTTGTTTCGATTGTTTTATCACTTAGATTTAATTAGAGCTGCCACTAATGACTTCTGTTGTTCAATCTGTCCACTATTTAATCAGTTTGTTTATTAATCATTTTATTCCAAAAAAAACATAATTGATCATTTGTATTGTAGCATAAGGATCTTCTTGATAAACTCAGTGGAATCATGTGTCTGGTCTATAACCAAAGCTTTTATTACAGAGTTCTAAAACATCAGAAACGGAAATGACAAAGCAGCCTCTCTTAGCTAAAGCTAGTAAAACATCCATTCCTTAGCTTGAAGCTAGAAACATCCTCTGAGCTTAAAGATAAAAACATAGCTTCTCTTTTTTTCATTTAAGAAAACTCAGAAACAAAGTCCTTTTGTAAACTTTTTCTTTAATTAATCTACATTAACACAGCATGGTTATGCCACAGTGTTCAACACACTGACAATCAGTGTAGAACCAGCACAGATTAGAGCCTAAATATCTTCTTAAACTCAGTGTATTTAACATCTACAAGGACAATAAATTGGTAATTGGGATAACTGGTGGTAATTTGATAATAAAAAAACTCTATTGGTCCATCCGTCCACCTCTTTTGTGCTCATTTAAAGCACACCCATACTTTCAACGCCTTTGGCCCTTGGAAACTTAGAAACCCTTTTTTTGCAACTGAGTCAGACTTTAGTCACCTTCTTTTAAATCATAGCACTGAAAGGAGCTGAATTGACCCCACAACTAACTGACATCACACACCCAGCAATAATAAAGTGGTATTGAGAAAACATACAAAAGTAAAAGAATGTGTTAGTAAATGAAGGTTATATTTTTTAAACTGACTTCTAACATGGCTCTCTGATGCACTTGACAAATAGGTAGAAAATGGGGGCATACCTATTTCTCAGTGCTAGAATTCGCACCTGTAAGGGCATGGCGCCTTAAAACTTTCTAATAGAAGTTCAGTTCTTCATTCTAATATAAGCTGCACACAGTCTACTACCGTCAACCTCTCTTGTTTTTGGGGCCATTGGAAGATCCTTTTCACAGACGCTATTATTTGTCCTCTAAAGCCCACTTGATTACTGAGTGTGTACAGAAGAACTGTGTATTTGTAGCACGATTTGTGTTTGCGTACTTTCTCGCCTTATGCTGTCTGATTGTAAGAAGAGAAAGAAAGATGTAGTTGCCCCTCTCTTCCCATGTTTTGTTTGCCGTTTGTAGTCAAGCTCTACTCCTGCCTGATATTTTGATAAAGTTAACTTTTGTATCGTGTACTGAGGCAGATTCTTACAAACCATAATGGACCACACAATGCGGCAGAGATCCATACAGGGAACAAATAGGATGCAGTAAGGAGAAGTTGCAAGTAGACACATACAGTCAGTGCACTGGAAATCTTATTAAGCCTGTTAGGTTTTGCATTTAACAACTATATGAAAACCCCAGTCACCTTTTGTTTATCCATCCCTTATTCAGTTTATATGTCTAGTCTATTTATGACCTTGTCAAATAGATTTAAAGTCACATGCTAGTTTGTTCTTAAGATCTTGTAGTGTGTACACAGTATGTTTGACACAAAACTCTTTAACACATGCCATCCATATAAGCTTTACCCATCTTTTCGTCCATACGTTCTTTACTTTAACTCATTATGTGTTACTAGCATATAACAGAGGAATTCTCAGAAAACTGTTCCAGTAATGAAGATCCGTTTAATCTGCCATGATTTCCCAACAGGGGTTGCTTTGATCAGACCACTTTAATCATATAGAGTTTTCTTGACTGCTACATACCAGCGGAGAGGATTGGATTAAAACAATGACAGATTAAAGAGTGATTGTTCCTTTTAAGCCCTCTTTAGTTCAATGTATGTATGCAGTATTAGTGAGGAAGAGATTTCTGTGTAATGTGCTTTGACAGTATAGAGGCTAATGTGAAATAAGGGCAGCAATATGTCACACTGTGTGATCTGCATGCATGTGTAATGTTTGAAATGCACAACGAAATGCATAGCTACTTCAGCATGACTACACATGCATGTGTTCACCCTTCTGAACATTACTTGCTGTGCTGAAACATGCCTGTGCTACATTGTTCATTAGAATGAATCCTCTGCATTTCAGAGCTCCGTGACATTAATGCAAAATTAGTAACCCTCATACAGGAAAAAGTCCATAGCAGTGAAACTCTGTACCATATACAGCAGTGACCCTGTGTGTGTGAGCCCTACACTTTCTTCAAGGGTACTGAGTGTGAGTGTGTGCGTGCAGGCTGACGAATGTGCGTTCGCTTGTGTGAGCCTGCCTCCATCATAATTCAGCCCTACGGGGCCCCGGTCACGTGACACAGAGCGGTGCAGTTTGGGTAGGACAAATGGGTGCAGGGAGGAGAGGACAGAAGGAATGAGGAAAGAACAGGAGAGAGAGGGAAATAGGAAAAAAACGAAAAAAGGAAATCTGGTTAAGAGGGAAACAACACATAGTTTTTTTCTCTGGATCCCACTAATGATGATTGTGTGGGTTTGTATATCAAAAATCATAATTAATTTATTCATGACCATTTCAGACCTTTCTTTATCTTTTAGAACTAAACATGCTGTTTTGGTTATACTGCCCTAAGTATAGTATGTGTAAATAGCCTCTCCACTGATCAAGGAGTCCAGGCTTAAACACTAGTTATAATTGACACTTTGCTGTACATCCTGTACATTTGCACTCAGACACTATTTGACACTTTGCTGCACATCCTGTACTTTTGCACTCCTGGACACTTTTTAACACTATTTAACATTTACTTAATACAATCTGTGCACATCTATTTATTTTGTAATAAACATCCCAGTACTGTAATATATCTACTGATATCTACTGATACCCGTTTTTTCTCTTACACATTACCTAATTTATTACTGTCTATCTATCTATCTATCTATCTATCTATCTATCTATCTATCTATCTATCTAATTTAATGTGTATGGTGCACTAAATTTCTGTTGACTAAAAACGGGTGAACTCAGGGTATAATACAGGCTATAGATATACATGTTTTTAACATTGACAGATTTAATAAAAATCTTCAATGAAAATGACTTGAAATACTCAGTAATTGTTTTATGTTTTGGCTGCAAACATGGATGTTTCTTAACTTGCATGCAAAAGTAACCTGTGGGCTGGAGAAACTTTAGACTGCCACACATGCTTGTGTAAATGAATGAGGTCAAATTCCACACCCACATGCTTTGCACATAAAAAAATATGGGCTTTCTAACCTTATTTAAGAAGTGCATTGTAATTCAGCCATAGATGTCTGAGGAAAATAGGGGCGCAGCAAACTAATTTATTAGTCCATCAGTTGGTGTCATCTTCATGCTAACTGGTTTTTAACAAAATTTAAACCTCTTACTGAAGAATGCGATGGCAGCCTCAACAACAAAGCTGTGAAAACTCCAAAAAAGAGTTGTAATAAGGCTGACGTTAGCTGGCGTCAGAGCACATGCTCCATGTCAGAGCACATGCTCCATGTTGGAGCATCTAAAGAGGAAACCGGTCAATTGACTGGATAAAGATTCATCTCGGTAAGTTAGTTGTAATAGCTATCTAGTTTGCTAATGTTAATGGTAAACACTGTCATACTTCATGTTATAAGCTGTGACATGTTCTATTCTGAAATGTATGTTTTCTTAAAGCATTGATGGCGTTGGAACTGAGAAGCAAGCAACTGTTATTCCAAATAACACTACGGTTTCAAACATCGCATCAACAACAAAATCATTCAGATTGGTCTGAAATGGAGAGTTGTAAAGGAACTTCTTGACTCAGGAGTGATGGTGATGGAAACTTGGGTTACAAATATAAAACTTTATTTGCAGTCCTATATGACTAGCCAACCCACTAACATCCTGTGTGTACCTGTGTTCTCTGAATTTTCATCTAAAGTCTTATTGCAAAAAAAATAAAGATTTCTGGCATCAGGCAGCATATTCTTAACATTTCACATTTCACATCAAACCATCTTAAACAATTACATTATGCAGAAATGTAGGAAAATAGATGTAATTCCTTCTTAATATATTGAAGGCTAGTTTTCTCAATTTCTAAATTCCTGTGGTTAGGGCTGAATCTAGTCTTTTGGGGACCATAAGCAAGATTTTTTTAAGGGGGCCTCCATTTGTCTAGACACTTCCCCAGACCTACATGTGTTGTGTTAACATTGAGGCCACAGGTGGGCTCAGTGAATTTTTTAATAAGGTATTTATCTTTATTGTCTTCACTGTTAGATAGCATATGCTTAAACAATTACTAGCTACAAATATGTTATTTGGTAAATCAGAGATTTATAGTCTAAATAATCCATTATTTGTTCCAATAATTAACAGATTATTTCGACTAGCAAAAGGTTGTTTGTTGCAGGCCTAGTGAAAAACTATTAAGCATGTCATAATTTTACAACTAATTTTCTTGTTTTCAATGGAGTATCTTCCTTCCTTAACACAACAATGGACTGACGGGTCTCTAAAGAAAGTTGTTTCTTTCTGGAAATTTTAAATCGGTCAGCAAGACATCAACTGCTGATGCTTCAGATACTAAACTAACCTAGAATGTTGTTCTACCTTTTATGCTCACTTATTAGTAGAATGTTTTTCAGCTGTGCATCACAATTGAGCAAGAGTGTCCTAACAACCAATTAGTCCAATAACATCCTTAACTTGGATTGGTGGCCGTACCAGGAGATTTAGACAGAGGGCTGAGAATTGCTGATAATAGAACTATATGCAAAATAAGCCTCTATACAAAAATAGGCTTTAATACAAACATTTTTATTCTTTAAAAATCATCTCATACACTTCAATTAATTGTGAAATGGACAATATGGTTAGTGAATTGCATGAAAATTGCATGAAATTAAATTCTAAAGTGATCCTAAAGTTTTGAGCGGTAGTGTACTCCTAATGTACAGTTAATCTTTCAGTAAACAGTTCTAGCCAAAGGCCCCACGATACGATATTATCATGAGGCTTAAATCACGATACAATGTTATTTTGGTTATAAACCTTTGATAATACGCTGAGGTTTCATTTAGATTTTTTTATTATCTTTAACTGCAAATTATGTCCTCTCAGGAACATTTTGTCAGTTTAATTTATATTTGCCGATTAATAAAATATGGATATTTGTTGTACCAATACAACTGTCATGCAAAATATTGTGATAATATGCTGTATCGACTTTACCCCCACCCTTAATGGCAGGTACAGGTTTATCTTACAGTGGAGGAAATGCAGGGTCTATATAATAATCTGATTGTTATGTTTTAGGAATTAATTCAGAATCTTTCAAGAGAGGTCCAAATATATTAACAAACTGGTTATTCTTCCTCTCCTAATGTTTATGTGTTGAGAATGATTTCAAAATGGGCTGATTTTGCATCTTAGTTTTTATAAATATGCTGTATGCATAGAGGAGTGAATGTTTTTTAATTGTGTTTACATACCATGTTACACGTAGGAGTATTTGTTGCTTCAATGCTATGGTCTTTAAAACGAGAAGCGAAGATGCGGAAAGGGAGATGAGAGAAGGACAGGGGGGAGCATTGTGCTTGTCTGTTTATGAGAAAGAAGAGAGGTGACAAGGCTTGTCCTTTCATCTATAGTGTCACACATCAAGCCGCAGGCAGGAAGCTGCTTATTAATAGAATATTCAAACCTGCAGGACGTGTCCTCAGCCTTGATTAAGAGTGCATTACGTGTGTGTGTCTGTGGGTGAATGTGTGCTTGAGTGTTAATTGAGTGTATTTACACACTGGTTGTGAACAGGTGTCACCGTTCTTAACAGTAGCATCAGATCAGTGTTTCATTTCAGCGTTGTTTATGCATTAGAGCAGGTGTGCAGCACACAGTGGCAAAAGGCTCTCAGCATTAACCGTGTCCTTCAACTCTCCTCTGCCGGCTAGATGGAATAAAAGATTAGGTCTCAGTTTGATGATGTCACTCGCAGACTGGAAAGAATTTCCCAGGGGTCTCAGGGGCTGCGTTTCTATGGCAATCCAGGATTCTCATTTATGGTTGTGTCACAGACATGACAGCCCGAGCACCCGCCGCTTCAGCCACACACACGCATACCCTTGCATGCGAAATCACACTCTTGACACAATGCCTGAGAACGCTTCACATTCACATCCACGTCCAGCGTTTTAATCCGTTTGCCAGTGAATCTCATTTCCAGCTAGGCTTGCGGAGGGGGGGGGGGGGGGGGGTGTGTGGCGGGGGAAGCTCCCGAAATGGAGCACAGGTGTGATTACAGTGACAGTCTGCTTGCGTGTTCGGTCTATTTTCGTAGTGTTATTACAAATCAGACGACAGACAGACTGAAGGAGGGACTTTTGAAAAGCTGCTTTTAAAACAACGGGACACACGGTGGGAAATGTCGGTCAGTGTCACGTAAAACGATTGTAGCCGATTTTGCATGACCTCAATGCTTTCTGAGGATGGAACTCCTTCACTCCACACCTTTTAGACAAAAACAAACGCACAGTGAAAAACGGGACTGTGTATGTCATGTGTTTACCATTAAAGTGCTTTTTATGTAGATGATTTGTAGGTGATTCCTAGTAAGCATAATATTTAATTTAAGATTAATTTAATATGATTTATTTGTAGATTATGTTTATTTATGATATTCATGCGTATACCCAATTTTATTTAGATTTTAAAGCATTATTAAGGTTAATAAAACAATGGCTCATGATTATTAGTTATCTGTTCTTACAGTCTTAAACTTTGTATTAACCATGATTATTTGCCATATAAGTAACTGTGATTAACAGTTTTGTGGTTTTTTTGTTTTCATACAAAAATGATTGAAGTGCAAGCATAAAGTGGCTAAACGTGTTGATCAGCTATCTTGCTTCCTGCTGCCAACACTTAATTGACCCAACTGATAATGCGATGGGAGCCTCAGAAACAAAAGCTTTAAGCCTGTGAAAACTCAAAAAAAGCTTGTAAGTTGTACTACCAATATAAGGCTGACCCTAGCTGGCATCAGAGCACATGCTCCCACAGCTGGAGCTTAAATAAACAAACATTGCTCACCGCTGCCCCTAAAGGCGTTATTGACTAACATCATGTAAACAAATGTCACTAAACACCCGCCCTCTAAATATGTTAGAGCACTAGTCAGAACTGCTGTTGTCTTTATATAAGACCTATGACATGTCGCTACATGTCTGACAGTGAAAACTAAGAAGTGTGAAAAATAATTGGGGTCAGCATAAATAATTACAGTCAGGTGATTATGTAATAGTTGTGACAGGCATAATTGCAATTGGGTGATTATGTAATAACTGTGACTGTGAATTGGTGCTTACTGGTCTTGCACAGTGCCGGCTGATTACTTTCTCATAACTCTTACAAACTGAATGGAGGCTGCAAGAAAGGCAGAGGGGATATATATATATATATATATATATATATATATATATATATATATATATATATATATATATATATATATATATATATATATATATATATATATATATATATATATATAGATAGATAGATAGATAGATAGATAGTAGTTTTGGTCCTTTATATGGGCAGCTATGTGGCTAGTTGTGTCTATCATACTGTGTTAAAACTTTCCAATGTGATTCACTCTGTACATCTTCATTTAAAACATAGTTGTCATCCCACCCACAACACTACTATGAGAATTTTGGGTTGATTCAACCCTTTAATACTTCCACAGTCATTTATCATCCACTTAAACTCTATTCTTTATAAATACAGGAGATAGTCCTGAATGGAAAACAATACATGAATGGGATGTTTTTATGCCACTGGAACTTAATCCTTCTTTGGATTATGGGATTCAGATTATAGCTTGTAAACATTTCATCTAACAGGAATATTCAAAGCCAGTTTAGGGCAAATGCACCACGGGCCAGTGAATTGATGCTTACTGTTCTTAGTTTTAATTAACTTTTTGTTTGTGGGCAAGATTTAACCTACCTGTTAGGTCATTCAGTTTATTTAAATACACAAATGAGTATTATAATATAGTAATATTTAAAGAGTATCTCAATTAGTCGAGTGCTTTTCCAAAAATCAGCTTACAGCTCATACCTGAGTCATTTTCTTTATTAATACTTTTACTCATACTTATGTAATTTATTACTACAGTCATAGCGTTTGTACTTAAGTAGGGATTTTCACTACTTTTCACCCGTGCCTGTTACATAAGTCTGGTAGTTAGGAGACGCTGATGTATGTAGTAAGATTCAACGTATGCCTGAAAGCTGAAGTAGCAGTAAGTAAGTAGAAACTAAAACAACGTCATCTGTGTTCTGGGGACAAGTTGTGATGGGCCACACTCGTTGCTATGGGGACTGTCTGGAAAGGTTAGCTTCATGGAGGCTGGTGCTTATTTTGGGATGTCTCCTCTCGGCTCTGGAAGAGGAAAGGCAGGGATCAGTGAGCGAGTTGATCCCTCGCTGTCACATTGCAGATGTCTTTTCTGATTATCTAGTCAGGAAAAAGACAGCAGCACATACAGCGAGATTTAGGCCCAGTGTCAGTTGTACAGTGTGTGTGTGTGTGTGTGTGTGTGTGTTATGTGATATATTGTGTTTAAAATTGGTGGATAGCTTACATGGATTATATGTCAGACTGAAGGGCAATCAAATGTTTACATTGTCACTGTGGTAGGAAACCCGGTAATGGTAACTTGAGAGTAGAAGGAAAAATCTGTAACACTTTACTGCAGGTTACTGTTCTACATGATACATACATAAGCATGTCACAACAACTGACATAAACCCAAATAAATATTTTTTTATTCCAATAGGCATCATTTGCTATCAAGGTAACATTTGCCATTTTTTATCAAAGTTGCTTACAGTAGCCTTTCTAACAGATTGCACCTGTACATAAAAATGATTAAATAATAATTGCAATTGTGTTATCTGTTCTTAGACCCCTTAAAAGAGATACATGTTTTAAATACTAGAAGTAATATAACATACACTGAATAAAATAATAATTATTAGAACATAAAATGTGCCGTAACTTTGTCTTTAATTTTTTAGGCATATGTTCAATACAGCAAATTATGTAATTTGACATGTGGTGCCAAATCTTTTGTAAATGTATAGTCTAAACAAAGGCATGGCTCTGATTATCACAGTTTGTCACTGAACAGTAGAGGCAGAACAGTGCTGTTGAGGCAGTAATATGAAATATTGCAACTTTTCACTTGAGCTGTTACTGATGCACTGCACAGAATATACTTGAAATTTGTGGTCTAGGTTGTCTTGATACAATCTGTCTTGATGTATTATGAGCATGACATTAAATATAGTGACCCTGACAAAGTTTCACGGACAACCTTGTCAAGCCTCTGTGCCTTACTTGGTACTTACTGATGTGCTTAGTATCTCCTGCATAATCTGATGTTCCTGTCTAATTCTTTTGCTCAAAAATAGAGTTCAGAATAATTAGAAATACACCACAAAAAGAGGAAATAGATGAAAAGGTGGGTGAAATGATGCGGGTGAAAACATGTGATGTGCATGTGACTGTCACATTAAACCACCAGCGCAAGTTTTGTGTTTATAAGTGTATGAGCTGTGACTCTGATATTTGAGTTACTGTGTGTGTTTATCTGTAATCTCTGATTAGTGTGTATGTTCTTGTGCAGAGGAATGATGAGGAGGCGGTGCTGGACAGAGGTGGCACCCGCTCCATGCTCAACACCAACTTTGAAAAGGAGGAGTTGGAAGGTACCATATTTCTGATATGTATCACTTAAACATTAATTGAAATTGCTTTGTTAATATTGCTTTCATCGAGTGTGCGCAGCTGAAACAACACACTCAGCGTCTGGCAGAACTATAATAAGCATCCAGTACACGGCTGTAGTCCAAGCTCTGCTTTGGCAGAGATTACACTAAATATGTGTAGATGCTTGAAAAGTATGCGATGAACAAGAAGCTTGTACAGTTTGTCCTATGCTGAGTCCTAAGGTTATATTCTGTGTTCCAGTCTAATCGTTCCAGTCCAATCTTGGCTTGCTTGCCCCACACACAGCCAAATGTTCCTTCACATAATTTCCAAAACCTTATCCTTATTTGTCCTTTTTATAGTGTAGAGTATGTGGATTGCACTCTACACTATACGTGTGTGAAGCTTCTTCTTGTGGTAATATTAGATTTTTCATGATCTTCTTAAGTAATTGAAATATCAGCGTTCAATTCTCATGGGCATCATGAACAGTCTGATATTGAGCCTGGATGTTGAGCTGATGTAATTACAGGCGACTTATATGTGCAACCAGAACATAGTGGCATGTACAAAACCAAACACATATATACAGTCAGCACATACAGTATATACAGTATGCACACAGCCTGTACTGAGGTCAAAGAGAGGTGTGTTGGTGTGTGTGTTTGTTGAAATGCCTCTAAAATTAATCATTTATTTATAGCAATATGTCATCGCTGTCCAATAAAAAACATGTTTCTCCATTTTTGCCAATTTTGACTTTTCTATATAATTTAAACACGCTTATGGTTTACATTGTGTGAAAATTTTATGATGAATCCACCAATAAAAGTGCTCCAAAATAGCTTGGAGAAAATTCTGGTTCCACTGACTTGCATTTTAGGTAAAGTATCTTTTTGGTCTCTTCTGTATAGTTGCAATTTTGGAGATACTCATTTTTCATTGGACAGCGATGATATACTGATTTCAAATATATGACATATTTATATGGCTATATGCTATCTTAATGACATATAAGATTTGCTATGCATCTTCTTTGTTTGCTTCCTAATTAAGTAAAAAGTAGTATAAAAGCTAATTTGGCTTGGATGGGGGAGGGGCCACACGCACTGACAACCCAGTGCAAATGAACCAGGAGGACTTTACCCATGTCACCAAGAAATTAAACCAAAACAAACTCTAATACGGCTTACTCAGCCCTTTTATAGAGTTCCTCTTTCTCCTTTTCTGCATTCCATCCAACATGCGACGTGCAAGCCGGCATTCCTCCTCCCTCACACTGGAGAGAGAGCCCGTATTTAAATAGTCTGCGCCCCCACTTTTAAGTCAACACAACTGTGTGTAAAATGTGTCATGTTCTAATGGGAAATGCAACAACTCCGCCTCTCACCTGCCACACTAACTCTAAAAATGTACACATTGCAAGCTTTGCAATAAAATCACTCAGACATGTAATAAATTAAACAAATGGTTCCCTGACACATTTAAATAACTGCAACCAGATCATAGTAACAATTATAACTATATTGGGATGGATTCAACATATAAATATGATATATGAATATATAAATATGATTTAGATATATATGTATGATTAATATATTATGCATATATAGCCACGTGCGATGAGTTCATCAGTCGGGCTCCAGTAAGGTGCGATGAGAAGGTGATGCCTGAACATTATGTGCTGACGACTGCCATAAAAAATGGTGGGAAGAAATGGACAGTCGCGAGAGAAGGCGCAAAGACGTCGAGAGCAGCAAGTGGCATGAGGATGATGTGCCAAAAAGCTCATCTCCTGGGCCCTGGCCCCTGTTTCACAATCAGGCCACTGTGCTACGCCCTATGTTTGAGCCTGGTGGATGAGCTGTGGAACGAGGCTGGTGACCCTGGAGGCAGAGCAGCTCGCTCTTAGCGTTTCTTATCCTCCTAATACTACCTTCCTGTCACCTCTCACAAATCTTATTGGTACCTAAGAGTATATCTGGCACAGACTGTGGACACTTGCATACATTTCCTCGCTGTCCAAAGAGAAACATGCATCTCCCATCTTCATCCAGTGGACCAGTAGAAATGCTCCAAAATAGCTTGGAAAAAAATCCTTACACTTGTTTTTCTCTGTACAGCTTAAGCTTGACTCTTTATAATATATGGCCATGAATTAGATTTCTATGTTTACACACACCATTAAAAGAGACTGCCATATATTTCCGAGGAATCTGCCAGTTTAAATAATCTCAGGACTTTGAGAGCTGTGTTGAGAGCTGCCGTGTCTGCCATGTCGGCTCAGCTATGACCTCGATATCTGCCTCTATCTCCAGCTCAGACTTGTCATCGTTTGCCAGAAATATCTAATAGTTTCTGTTGGTTTGTTAGCAGCATTGTCAAGAAAATAGAACACAAATATTTATTGATGTGGTCCAGTTAAACTAATCAGTGTCCCAAAAAGCAATGTTGGGGGTGGGAAAAACATATAGTATCATGATACATTTTTAAGCTGTGTGATACATATCACAATATTTAATTATAGGAATAGATTTGCCCCAAAAGTGGAACATTTAAAAATATCATATATAGCAGTCTGGGATTATTTCAAATTCAAGATTATTACAAATCCTGGTTGAAATTCACCTGATAGCATTAGTTTCTTTAAAAGCTTGGTGTTAGCATAGAGCATGCTAATGTTAGCCAGAGATCTCAGATTAGTTAGACATCTCTCACCAATCTCTCATCTCCTGCTGTGTAGTCAGCTACAGTCTGAGTTAAAGTTAGTCCAGGGTGTTATCAAAGGAGCAAACATGGTTAGCTGCCTCAGATAAAGCTGTGGTTTCAGGGCCTGATCCTCACATCAAGCCAAGCCAGCGGCTAAGGAACTTGGACTGACGGAGCGTGCATGACTGTAATATTTATCAAACTTCTGTAGTTTCTTTCAGGCGTAGATGTAAGTATATGTGGCATATGAAACTGGGACCTGAAACAACGTTTAGTACCATTTTTGCTGAGTCAAATAGCTGCTGCATGCTCCCATGTAACACAGATGTACATATGCACATGTTTTCAGTTCACTTTAGTTGTTAAATATGGTTCTTTACAAAAAGGCATTCCAGAATAATAATCTACTATTTACTTACAAAAATAGTTTTGTATGTAAGTAAATGTCATTCATTCAAGCGTAATGTGCTTTACAGAGCCATGTGTTTACCAAAATAATATATTTAAAAAGTAGAATTGTATAAATTTCAATAATATAAACATTCATAGCCAGTGATTGGTTAGTTAAGGTATAGTTATAGATATAGTTAGTATTATTACATGATTTTATCCAGCATTTCACATACTGCACTGCACCAAATCCAGTCAAACATGTCTTATTATGTTTTCTTACAATCCATGAGCAGCACTACAGCTTTCAGCTTGGCTGTAGCCTTAATGCTAACTTTGGTCTAGTAACATTCCTGTTGATCCAAGCTGAAGGAGTCAGCATTGTTTTCTTCACATATTCACAAAGACACACACAGTGTGGTGGTGTTAGAGCCAGTATGTACGGCCACTGAATCTCAGTGTGTGTGCCTGAGGCAATCGTCAGTACAGATTACATCCACACATCCCCTTCCCCAGCCCCTCCTTACCCTCCCATCTCCCCCCGCCCACAGACACACCTTGTCAACCTGCATCCTTCAGACAGAATCAGTAGTGTTGGAGTCAGGCATGAGCGCCACAGGGCTCGAGGCTGACTAAGATTGAAACAGAGGCAGACAGTGATTAACTAATTAATAACTATTGACAAGGATGACATCAGTCATATTTCCTAGTTTAGTTGGTAAAACGTACTAGCACAGAAAACATCCAGCATGCTCCTTGATGACTGTGTTTTGCTCTTGTAGGCCACCGCACTCTGTACATCGGGGTGCATGTCCCTCTAGGTCGGAGATCACACAGACGACACCGCCATCATGGACACCGTCACAGGAAGAGGTCACGAGAGAGAGACTCAGGAACGGAGGACGGCAGGGAATCTCCCTCATACAGTACGAGTGTTCGTGTGTTCTGTAAATATAAAGTTTAATACTGTCTGTGTGACCGTATCTCCAAACTTCCTCATCGTAACTTTTCCATACTTTCTCTTTTTCTCTTTCTTACTCTCTCCAACAGCGGACACTCCGTCTCAGAGGGTGCAGTTTCTGTTGGGGATGGAAGATGAGGATGAGGAACACATTCCTCACGCACTCTTCACAGAGCTGGATGAGATCTGTCTGAGGGAGGGAGAGGATGCTGAGTGGAAAGAGACTGCTAGGTACACCAAAACACAATCACACACAACACTGTCCTTTAGATCATGTGGATATTTTGTGATGAATAGAACAAGAGAAAAAATTTCATTACAATTAAGAATATACGGTTATATGAGTATATGAGTCGCTAATTATTGGCTTGATGTGAGGACCAGGCCCAGAAACCACAGCTTTGTTTGATGCAATTAATTATGCGTGTGCATTGTCATGCCTAGAACTTTAAAGAAGTGCTGCCCTCAAGTCATGTTGGAAATATTGTACCAAGGCAATGACCACACACTACAATGTTCTCGACTATAGCGCCCATGATTTCAGAAAAACATTGGATCTATAGAAATTAGCTTTTCCAGCATTTGTTTTTTTGTTCATGCTGTATGATGGTCTTCTCTTATTCCCACAATATCTTTGTGCTTAAAAGGATTCTGCTTTAATAGATGTTTTTTACATTAAAAGAGATATATTTAGATGTATAAAGATATTTGTAGAAAAACTGATGAGGATTTGCCACGTTAAGGCTTGTTTACAGGTTTCCAAGTCGGGGGCGTGTCTATAATAAAGCAACAGTAGCTGCTGTATTTTAAACTAGTTTGTATTTCACAGTAACACTTTACGATACTGTTTTGTAGGTAGGTAACAACCAAGGAACTAAGCAGGAACTAATGAACAGTGTTGCATTGTCACCTAAGTAACTGCTGTTGACAATAATGGCATACTAAGTAATTACTCAGTAGAAAATAGTGAATTAATGGTAGCGGTAATTTACTGTTAACTAAACCAAACTACTGATTCTCATGGAAAATCGCTTAGTAACTCTGGTGTGCTAAAGTAACTACTGCTTAATCAAACACAACATGATAAAGTACATTACACAGTGAGCAGTATCTAATATATAACAGATTTTATCCTCCATTATTGTGAATGATAAAAACTGGTCTTCTCAGCTCTACATCACACTGTACTGACTGGTGTCCCTCATATGTCTGTTTCAATCAACAACCGTAAAAGATTATTGCACATCTTCATATTTGGCAGTGTGAACACTTTTGCAAATTCTGCAGTATTCAGTTGTCCAGTTGTCTGTAGGACCATGTGTGCCGGTGTTGTTCCTTCTGAACAGTGGTTATTCAGATATTCTTTAAAGTAGGGGTGGGCGATATGGCCCTACTATAATATCACAATATTTCATGGTATTTTTGCGATAACGATACTCTTGGCGATATGACAAAACATGATGATCCAGAATGTCACAATACTAAATAATGCACTTCAAATATCTCCATATATCCAGGACTGAAGTAAAATGAATGATAGTGGACAGATAAAATCTGTCTCTAGTAGATATATAATGGGAAATGAGAAAAGTGTTAGCAACGTTTTTCTTTTTTCGTAGTACCCTGATATGATAATTAGGGATGGGTGATATGGCATGATATTTAAGGGTATAATATTGTTCACGATATTCAAAAATGTTGGAAGAGACAGCCTATAAAAATATATGGCTGTCCTACCTACCTATATATATAGTATAATATATAGTAATTATTGCTTTATATTTCTATATATTGCTATATGGTAAATAGTATTACTATTAAGGATTGAATCAATAATGTATAGACATAAAAAATGGTCCAAAATCCCTTAGTACAGGATTAGCCCCCCACACCACCATCCATAAACCTCTAGTGACGCCCCTACTAAAAGCACAACAGTTTTCTCACAAGGCTGTTTAGTTTGGCATTCACTCACATTTGGAACTTGAACACATTTCATAAGTCAGCCACATCTCACCATCTGTTCTGCAGAGAGCCAGAATGTATACACACACACACACACACACACATGGACCGGCACACTTTAGGCTTGTTAAATGGTTAAATGTTTATTTCTGTGTGGCCTTTATTGTCCAGTTTATAAAATGATAAACAAAGAACAATAGTTCAATAGTTCCCCGCTCTATTAATTATCTGAGCACCCACTTTTCCATGACATATAATTATATAATTCAAAGTGGCTTATATAGTACATGACATTAGAAGCGAGACAGTGCTTCCTATCTGCTCTTCATTTTTATATGGAAAGTAAACAGTGTTGTCATTGACCCGGTCTGAATGATTGACCGGTGCGATGTGCTAGTTTCTGTTTATCCTGGGCTAACCCATCTGAGTGCAGAGCTCCTGGATTAGAGCGCACAGGCCTCTGCTCTATCGAACGCATCTAATGAAGTGAATGCTATTAAAGGCTTTTCTGCAGAAGCCTATGTATCTCAGTTGTGGCTAAGGGTTTAAAGGAATTTTGGTGATTATGGGAACCGTCTGTACACTAGGCAGGTTATGAACAGAAGCTGATTTCCATATACATCTAAAAACTAACAAAAAGACTTTGTTAGTGTATAATGTTTCATATTGTAGTGGTGGAGATGGTGTAGCACTGAAATGAAAAGACAAATTAAGAGTAACAGACAGGTTTTTGTCCAGATGATGGTGCTGATATGCACAGTGCTCCCATTTCATTATGTTAGGTACGTGACCTACATACTGCAGCTTTTGTCTTTCCTCCCTCTCTCTGTCTCTATCTGTGTCTGTCTGTCTATCTAGATATGTATTTATGGGTCTCTGTCTCTTGCTCCCTCTGTGTTTTTGTACATCTGCAGATGGCTTAAGTTTGAGGAGGACGTAGAGGATGGAGGGGAGAGGTGGAGTAAGCCCTATGTAGCCACGCTCTCTCTGCACAGCCTGTTTGAACTGCGTAGCTGTATCCTCAATGGCATCGTCATGCTGGACATGAGAGCTAACTCACTGGAGGAGATCGCAGGTCTTGTATAGGAGCACTTGAAATGCACTACTGTCAAAGTAGATAAAAAAATAAAAATAAAATAATAGCTAGTGTATCTCAGATGACATGTATGTTTTCTGAATACACAGATATGGTACTAGACCAGCACGAGACGTCTGTTGCTGTTGGAGAGGAGGTGCGCAAGAAGATCCGCAATGCTCTTCTCAAACAGCACCACCATCAGAACCAGAAAAAACTAGCCAATCGCATTCCCATTGTGCGGTCTTTTGCCGACATTGGAAAGAAGCAGTCCGAACCTCACTCGATGGATAAGAACGGTAATGACACCTAACACTTACGTTCATCTTTTCGTTCAAATTGAAAGTAGCATCACTGAGTAAGGAGAAAAAAGATCTAAAATATCAGTACGCTGCTGTTAGCCACACTGCAAGGCCTGAAATAATCATTTACAGTCTGAGATTATTGGTTTTTTTGTTTTTCGGACAGTGTTAAGGTCATATTAATGTCACACATATAGGTTCCATCATTTTTATCATTTAAGTGATTTTTACAAACTTCATTACAATTGTGCCTTTTGGTTTACCTTTAGCATTATTTGTTTTGATACTTTCTACACATTAAACGTTTGCATTAAAGGTGCTGCAGAATGAAAATCCATACTTATATTGTCATAGTAGAATAAGCAAAGGTGTCAAAAATACACATTCATTCACATTCATTACTCAGGTAGAAGTATAGATACTAGGGTTTAACCATACTTCTGTAGAAGTTGAAGTATCAACTCAAGTTTTTTACTCAAAACTAAGTATAAAAAAGTACAAAAGTAAAAGTAATGTAAGGGAAAAAATGCCATTAAGGACAAAAGCTTAGGTTGCACCAAAGGGGTCTATAGTGCACTAGCCCACCTCCCCCAAAAAATAATTCTTCTTAAAGTCATAATGACTATAATTTTATATTAAAATGTTGATGTTGATAAATTTGGGATGCACTAGGCTTCCTGTTTCAGCCGCATATACGCCCATTGAAAATGTATTTTAGTCCAATGTAAATATATTAAAGAAGCATATCTGTGTACTACTAAACATTAACATGTTTCATGGAGCAGAAGATATGATAATTAGTTGTCTATAAGTATTGTTATGGTGTAGTCAAACTTCAAAGGCATGTTATCAATAACCTTTACTGGAATGTAAATGTACATGAATGAAAACAAGCTGAAATAAAATAGGAATAACGAGGCTATGTGTAAATGTAAGGAGTAGAAAGTACAGATAATGGCGTGTAAATGTAAGGAGTAGAAGTAAAAAGTCAGCTGAATAATAATTACTCCAGTAAAGTATAAATAACCAAAATTTCTACTTAAGTAAGGTAACAAAGTATTTGTACTTAGGCTCTATCATTCCAGACAGTGAAGGGCATGTTGGCACTTTTCATTCCCTTTCCAGGGAGTGGACCTGTCTATGGGTGGTGTTGCTGTAGCACCGTTTAAGATAGAACAGAAAAATTATTAAACTGCTTAATAAGGAGCAAACTTCATCTCTCACATCTTTAACAGCACTGTAATTCAAAATTGTTAATTTGCTCTGCACATTTCTCTCCAGATAATTTCACAAACCAAATTGCTTTGTTCAGCTCAGTTTATACTGAAGAGCCTGAATAGAGAAAGAGTTCTACCTTTATTAGCACTACAACCCCAACAATAACCTGTGATTTTATCACTCTGCTGGTTAAAACAGATTTATAACTTTGATTTATAATGAGTAACAACACAGCCACAGGTAACAGGTTGCATAGGTAATGTTAGCTACCAGCAAGCTCCATGTAACTAACGTTAGCATAATAAGCGTAGTCTGGACAAGCTGTAGCATTTAAGGTGGAACAGAAAATTGGATTAAGAAGCTGGCAAATAGGAAGCCAGCTTCAGTATTGTTTTAAGGTGAACATCAACCACATCTTTACACAGAGAATTTTTTTGGAAAAGGTATGAAAAGTGCTGTCCTAGCTAATTTGTGCTTTTCTGTCTGCGTCTATTTTGTTGCTTCAGTGTGATCATCGTGGGTGACTGTAAAGCAGCATGTAGGGGCAGAGAATTTCAGTATAGAACTAAGTTATGGGGTGTAAGTGGCCATGTAAAACCGCATCTTGGCATTTCGCACCCTGACCACAGTCACATTGTTTCTATGTAGACATTTTAAAATGTTGAATAAAAGCATTTTATGGCACCTTTAAGTAAATTCAGTGCATCACTTGTTTCAGTGTGTCTGTACTTTGCTGTCATTCTATGAACCTGCCATGCAGTATCTGTTTTCTCATCCTCCTTGTTGGTTTGTGTGTTTGTCTGCATGTTTCCTGCTCAGCCATGACCCCCACACTCCACCTTTCCAGTTCAAAGGCCTCATTCTGGTCCTCTCTGAAGGCAGGCTGTATGAGAAACACACACTCATCCTCATGCAAAACCTGGCCTCTCTGCTGCCACAAGTGTGTATCCCCTCCCTCTAAACCCTCTCATCCAAGCAGCGCCTCTACTCCCCCAGAGCCTTCTCTCTTCCGCCCCAACAGGGCCCGAATCCCCCTCAGCAAGAGGCTCAGCCCTCCCTATGGCATGGGCTACCACCCTATCCCCTTCCAGGACCCAGTGGAAGAGCTACTATCAGGCAACTCTGATGAAGACTAACATTTAACTAAAACACAGTGTTAAGGTCTTTACACACCAAATACAGTTTATTTTTGTGTTTTTTAAAATATAAATATATTTGGGTGATCAAAAGGTTCAGTGCTCCTTGTTGCGATGCCTGTGTATTGGCAGGAACCTGGCAAAATGATACGTATTATAAGATTCTGATTTGGTATATAGGAATATGTTGCGATACTCTAAGTAAGGTGATATATTAAGACTTTTAAAATATCATTTTACAAACACAGGAACATACCACCATAAACATATGTTTATAATGCTAACGTGAGTGGATTGGAAGAGTCTAATGATGTAGACGACTGCAAACTAGCAGTTGGGAGTTTAATCAAAACACCAAATGAACCACTGTCTGCACCAATCTTGATCAAACATTGATCATTTATATTGGAGAATGAATGCAGTATTACAAAACATGATATAGCAATATTTCCATATTGTTTTTTATTGTCTAGGTGAAAACAAGTTAAAACAACATGTGCATGTTAATGCACAATTACTGTTTATATTGTTTTACTTTGGAAATCATTGCTGTCCAAAAACAAAACATATATCTCTATTATTTGTGATTTTGAGTTTTCTGCATAATTTTGGAGATACATGTTTCTTTTGGACAGAGATGATATGTCAACTATAGCAAATAAACAGAAATTAGGCACTACGTTTTAAGTCGGTGAAAATCTGTTTATTTGCCTCACCTGTTTGTTATTTGTGAACTTTATAGGCCTCGTGATTCTAAAAAAGAAATGTTGGTTATTTGGGTGATTCATTTTTGGGCCAATGGAAATGAGATCACGTTGCATCTGGCAGTTTTGGTGCAGAAAATGGTTCTCAAGTATTTATTATTTTCATGTTGTTTACTCACTTCACATTCAGTGTGTAACGGCCTTCATACTACTTTAACTCCTGAGTCCACACAGCTTCGAAAGGGAGCTGTCCAGGCTCTGGTGCTGAAACCAGAGTTCTTAGTGTACAGAGATTTGTGGCAAAACAAATAGTAAGTCTTGAGAGTTGTAGTTTGTTCATTCTGAGGTCATTTGTTTAGTTTCGTCTGAGTAATAACTCATTGTAATGCTCACTGTTAATCACAGATACCCTTCATGTGTTACTTCAGCTCTCATTCATTGCAATGCTAACCCTTAAGCATTACAATTGTTGTTTGAACTCTAGGCAGTGATCTGTTTTCATCACATTATTTATCCTAACACTGTTGTCTTATGGATAAAAATAATTCCCAGAGAATTTATGTAATGTGATTTGGAAGGTAGCCTTAAGGTCTGGGCTTGTAAGTCTTAGTGGGATTGTCTCTGCTGTCCACAGGTCAAATGGTGTCTCCTCAGTCCCAGCCCTCCTGCACAGAAGCTCGAAGTGACGGCAGTCGAGAGAACAGTGCAGTGGACTTCAGTAAGGTAAATGACAGAAACTGTGCTTTTAAAAAATAAAACAAATACAAGATAATTCATGCTTTGTCTTTAGTAATTTAATTGTTTAATTGCAAAGAAGTTGGGACAGAAGAAATAAAAAAAGGGAACAGTTTAAAGGTTATTTAATCATATGTGGTTATAAAAGAAGTATGCAGGAGAGTCCTTGATGGTGAAGGAAGAGTGAAGGCTCGCCATTTTGCCACAAAATCCAACTTTTTAAAAGCCAAACTTTTTAAAACAATTTTCTTCATAAAGGCTTTATATGTATTAAACTTGCTATGGTGTATAATATTATTTTTAAAACATTCAGGGAATCCAGAGAGTTAAGATGTGCATAACCCGAATGTTTATGACCTTTAACACCTCCGACATTACTGCATTAAAATACTGGCATGCTGGTGTGATGAACATCACTGCATGGGCTTGGAAATATCTTAGTTTTCAATAAAAACTGTTCATCTCTGCTTCCACAAATACGGGTTATGACTCCACTATGCACAGTGGATACCACATATCAACAACATCCAGAAACGCTGTTGGCTTCTTTGAGCTAAAGCTCATCAGAAATGGACTGACGCATAGTGAAGATTGTGTTTCAGTGTGACAGGTTAATCTTTCAGGTTGTTTATGGACATAACTGATCTTGCGTTCTCTGGCTCAAAGAAGTAAAGCAACCACCAAATCGTTACCAGCGTAAAGAAAAGTGTCTCAACTTTTTGGAAACATGTTGCAGGCATTGTGCTTGGAATAGAACATGTATTCAGAAAAAAAGGTCATATAAATAAAACATCAAATGTTGTGTTTTTGTACTGTTTTTAGTGTAATCCAGGCCAGACAGAATAAAATAGATTTATTAGATTTAGTTTTATTAGACATGATGTCACACCTGTCACACTGTTGCACATTGTCTAACTATTTTCTATGAAAACCACGTAATCAGTTGTATTTAGGTACCTTCTTACATTTAAATCAGGTGATATAAATAGTATCATCCCATTCGTGTGCTGTGATAAACTCGGCACTTTTGCACTTTGCAATAAAATTAGGTCTGACAAGTTTGTAGGGAAGGTTTGGAACGTCTCATGCCTTGTTGCGCCATGCAAATCGCTGCAGTCGCTATCTGTCCAGAATAACAAATGAGCACGGATGGGCTTCCAACCAGTTATCAATATACATACAGTATATCTACAAAAATGGCTATTGTCAAATTACTGTTTTAGCTGTGTGTCATTATTAAATATAAATATATTATAATTTAACAGAAACTTTCACATTGAAGGGTTAAAATTCCACATTGAACTGTGCAGATAGACCTCCATTTCATGAAGAAGATCCCTCCAGGAGCAGAGGCCTCAAACATCCTTGTTGGTGAGTTGGAGTTCCTAGAGAAGCCTGTGGTGGCCTTCGTGCGTCTCTCCCCTGCTGTGCTTCTGAATGGCCTGGCTGAAGTTCCCATCACCACAAGGTGAGAGGCAGGAGAACAGTTAAACCACAGCTTTTCAGAACAATTACAGATGAACACAAACTGAAAGGGTAATAAAAGAGGAAACGAGAGACTTGGTGGGGTAATGGAGAAACTGTAGGCATGCGAAACATCTATCTCACACTTTTTCAAACAGCTTCTTTAATACTCAGGATTTCTTTTCAGAAAAACTTACTAAATTGAATGTAGATAAACGATTTGGGAGATTGATGATGTAAGAGGAACAGACCTTCTGTGGTTATTTTACAGCATCTTCTGCTTTTTCCCCAGGTTTCTGTTTATACTGTTGGGGCCCATGGGGAAAGGGCCTCAGTATCACGAGATCGGTCGCTCCATTGCTACGCTCATGACAGACGAGGTCAGCGCCATGCCACACTCTCTCCTCCTGAAGAATACCAGCTTGACTCATCTGTGCCTCCATCTGTGTCCTTCCCTCTAACCTTTCTAATGCTAATTCTTATCTGTTCTTCTCAGGTGTTCCATGATGTGGCATATAAAGCAAAAGACCGCAGTGACCTTGTTGCTGGCATTGATGAGTTTTTGGACCAAGTGACAGTGCTGCCACCAGGAGAATGGGACCCCACCATCAGAATAGAACCGCCTAAAAATGTGCCCTCTCAGGTGCAGTACTCGCTCTATACCCTCGCAACAGGGTTGAAGGAGTTTCTTTAAAAATGTATTTTATTACAGATTACTGATCACCTGTTAAACATGCATGTGTTAGATTACTTTCTTTTCTCAGACATACAGTTAAAACAAAGAAACAAAAATCACACAAGAAAATCTCATGTAACACAAGGCAAATATGAAAAAATGCACTACTAAGAAGCTAATAGTTTATAAGTGACTTAAATATTGTACCTCTCAGAAAGTGTCACTGATCCCGCAGTTTGCAGAACAGCCAGATCTAAGAGGAGAGATATGTGGAGATATTAAAAACGTAAAACCAACTCATTGCTACTGTATAGTTTGTTTGATACTGTTTGATATACTTGCAGTGAAAAAGATAATAGAGTGATTTTAATAGTAAAACAAAATATCTGTTGACTAAAGGTCTTAAAGGTCTAATACACAGAAACAAGTAACCACTGTAGAATGAGCCGACTCATTCAACATGCAACTTGCTTTCTTTTCACGGTGCAATACTCTTAGATAAAGCTAGCTGCCTTTGTTCTTTACTCTTCATTTTTCACAATTCAAAGCTGTTAGTTATAGCTAGCAACCTTCAGCATTAATATCTAGCAAGTGAAAATTCAGTTTCATATCCAGTCAAACTGGAGAAATTTATGGACCAGCAAACGAGAATAAAAGACTTCTAGATCAGTCTGCTGTTGTAGAATCTGGTGTTTATGAACAGGGTTTTATGACTGATCTTCAGGAAAACATAGCAGATGCCATCTCGGACAATAAAAATAAAATACTTAATAAAATCTACAGATTGGCTCTTTACATCTGCAGGATTTCTGTGACATTTCAGCTGTGAAATTCAAAAGGACAATAGGTTTATGTGTATGTGGTTTGAATGTAATCTTACTGGTAATCACATTTTTTATATTGTACCTGTAATTTGATTGTTTGATTGTTTTTTCTGTAACAGTAAAAGAACACAGTTACCTTTTTTGTATCCTGATTAAGTAAAGGCATTACATGTATTCCGTTACCGCCAAAGTCTGCCTCTCAAGCACCTCTCAATGACCTTTAAGCACATATTCTGATCTCCTAAAACTAGCTTAGGTTTTAGTTTAGTTTAGTTTTCTTTTCCTTTCTGAAATATTAAAGCGCCTATATCATACGTTTCTTGAATTTCACCCCAAAACCCATTTACAGTGTTTGTGTGATATTATGTTCCAAAAGCAGACTTGTTTAATTTTTACCATGACCATTTCCAACCTATCTATTTGAAATAATAAGTCTGTTTTAGTCACTGTGGCCCCGTCTGTGCTTTTGGCCCCAGCTTGTATTGTGCAGCAGTCCAGGAACTAAACTCTTCTTTATAACTCAAGCTTGAATGAGTGCTGTAGGCTGCATAGGTTGATTGATGTTAATGTGTTGTTTTTGTAACTATATAAAACAAATAAATACTATTAAATACTACTAATACTACTAAATACTACTAATACACTTTTTATTCCTACAATGTGAGGATAAGTTGTTTTTCCATGTTCTGAGCCTTTTTTGCTACTGTATGCATGCAAGCCTCTTCTGATATAAACATATGGTTAGCAGGTAGTAGAGTGCTGAATTATGAGGCTGTATTAGTTTGAGAGTGTTGAATAGTGATTGAGGTTAATGGAATTGCTGTATGTTGTAACTCTCTAGGAGAAGAGGAAAATCCCTCTACCTAATGGAGTGACTGATCTAGGAGAGGCAGAGGCACATGGAGGCCACGGAGGACCAGAATTACAGCGCACAGGAAAGTGAGTGTGTGTCTGCATGCTTGCTCGTCTTTGGGAAAATGAGGCCCTGCCTGAGAGATTCTCAGTTTTTCATGTCCTCTTTTGTCAACTCTTTTGTTTGTTTTCTCTTCTCCTTTGCACTAAATCTAATCAGTCCTACAGAGGGTAGACAGCACCCCCACACAGAGGATCTTACTCAGGCCTGCATTTGTATTCATTAAACATATGCAGACATTTCTATAAATCTTTTTGTTTTCAGTTGACTTGCTTACAATGGAAGGCCCTCATTAATCCAGTCCTTCAGACTTCATTGAGAGAGACTGGTTGTAAACAGTTTCTATTAAAAAAAGGTTAAACGTGATTCTAGCACAGGATTTGCATGTACAGTGGAACTTGAAATGTAGATGAAACATGCAGTACAGAAACATGCTTTGTAATTATGAGAAGGGCTGTGCCATATTGTATCGTACACAATAATATCGCCAACATTTTTGAATATCGTGAACGATATTATACCCTGAAATATCGCGCAATATCACTCATCCCTAATTATCACATCAGGGTACTACTTTTTACTGTTTTTAGCAAAAGAAACATCACACTTTTCTCATTTCCCATTATATATATACTAGAGACAGATTTTATCTGTCCAGTATCATTCACTTTACTTCAATCCTGGATATATGAAGATATTTGAAGTGCATTATTTAGTATCGTGACATTCTGGATCATTGACTTCTGTTACAATCTGATAAAAATACTTGTATTTTTTAATATCTCAGTTAGGGGTGTGCCATATCATTTACAATAATAAAATTAGATTTTCATTTTGTTGCAGTAGTGTATTCTTGAAATATGTTTTTTAATTCAATGGTTTGTCATATCGCCAAGAGTATTGTTATCGCAAAAAATACCATGAAATATCGCGATATTATTGTAGGGCCATATCGCCCACCCCTAATTGTGAGATCCTGGAACACTACATAGTGATGGACCTGACAGGTTAGGTTTACCTATAATATTTAAACAAGCAACTTTTGAGCATTCGTCAAACAGTTGTTCATGAATAAGAGTCAGAGGCAGGGTTGGTGATATAATTAGGCAGCATAAATAAACCAAAACCACAAATACAAATACTGGCAAAATATGTAAAATATTTAAAACAAAATAAAACAAAATGCAATGAACTGGATTATTTAAAGCATGGCTCTACCTAAGCATCATGAAACACGACGAAATACAGTAATTACAAACATTACTTTAAAAGTGACTGCCTAACAGGAAACAATCATAAGCAAGATATGTTAGACATTATAGCTCAAAGTGAATAATGAGTTGAGACACTTATGATACACTTACCACTTTGTTGCAGCCACTACATTTAGCCAGAACATCTGCATGAATGCCTTGTATACCAGTAACACGAAGCTGTGATATCCCTGTTTTTTTCTGTCCTAATGTGTTGCCGTCAACATTTACAGCCTTTTAAACTGAAACAGGCTCTTTAGACAGTTCTGATTATTTTGCTGTGACAATGTAATGATTCTGGAGGTGAGAGTTGCGGATACAATTGCAGGTAGAGTTTATTTACATCAGTACTTAGAATAACAAACAAAGATCCAAAATAACAAAACAAGAACTTAGGTCTAACATAAGCACAACCATCACAGCGACACGTGATCGACAAAGACAGACAAAGACAAGGAGCAAACAGAGGGTATACATGAAGACAGGAAACTAGGGACACCTGGTGAAGGGGAGGAGACATAAACACCGAGCAGACGCAGGGCGGAGAGAATAGGGCGGAGACAAGGAGCACATGGCAAAAAACAACAAACAAAAACCAACAGGAACTAAACAGAGCATGACCTGACAGATAAGAAGTACTGATGTTTTGTATTGTGGTTTTCAGATGTTTTGGAGGCTTTATAATGGATATAAAGCGCAAGGCTCCACACTACCTGTCTGACTACACCGATGCCATCAGTCTGCAGTGTCTGGCATCCTTCCTCTTCCTGTACTGCGCCTGTATGTCTCCTGTCATCACTTTCGGAGGCCTGTTGGGAGAAGCCACAGAGGGTCGCATAGTGAGAACATGATTTATGTACTCTTAGCACAGTATTTTAGTATTATTTTTACTGACACTATGAAGTCAGTGTTGTTTTTAATTGATAGCTTACATGCAAAGATTGGTGATTGGTCATTTTCTGTTGTGTTTAAACAGTTGACCTCTAGGCAGCATCCATCTTCAGTCATAACTTAGAATAGTATCGCACACATGCCCCACTAACATTAGCATTAGCAAATCTATACAGTAGCGCAATGCATTGCAATATACAGAATCATAACTCCTGTGTCATAATGCCCAAAGACTCTGTTGTAATGCCGATCTCGATCTCTGTCTCTGTGATTTTCTTAGAGTGCAATCGAGTCTCTGTTTGGCGCCTCTATGACTGGGATAGCGTACTCACTGTTTGCTGGACAGCCGCTCACTATATTGGGCAGCACTGGGCCTGTCCTGGTCTTTGAGAAGATCCTCTTTAAATTCTGCAAGTGAGTTTTGTCTCTGGTTAACCCTGTTCTTAACTAATCACACATGTATCAATATGTGGAGAAATTGAGTTTTCTGTGTTTCTTATCCCTGTTTCAATGTAAAAAAAAAAGTTATACACTTCACTTTAAAAAGTGATGTAATTCACGTCCTTACTTGCTCAAAAGTATGAGTAGTTTGTGAGACACAAAAAAAATCTAAAGATTTTTGGCTTTGATAGATCACATTATTCACATATCAAAATGAGAGCATTAAGAGATCACATCACTAGGCAAAATAAATAATGCCAGGGAGTAATATGTTAAAAACACTTGCATAATACTAACCTAAACATTTAGTAAAGCTTGATTGGTAAATATAAGATATAAATATGATAGAAATACTAAAAAATGCTGAACAGTCTGAGAACCATGTGGGCGTGGCTGACAGCTCTCTGTCCAAGACTCCTAGCCTGCTCTGCCCCTTATACAGAACTAACATCATTGTCCAGCTTTTATGTGACAGTTACAGGGATAAAGCAGACAGACAAATGAACAAACGGACGGATGAATCAACGAGTGAATGAACAAACGAACAAATGAACAATGTCAGTATATAGATAAAGGAATGGTTAGGTAACAGGCAGCTACAGCTAAGTTTCTCTGGCTGTGAAACTGTTTTGTGAGACATAAGTGTTCAGTGATAGGAAAATAGGAAAGGGGAATTCTTACAGAAGCATTACCAAAGATTTGGCCAGTTTACAGTGGGAAAAGAGAAATATGGTGGAATATATATTGGTCACTGGACCATTAGATTTCCTGGGTCTTTAAAAGGTTAATATTAGTGGTGTCAAAGCTGGAAAAAGTAATGTGATAAACTATTAATAACACATTGTTTCATGGCTATGAAGTATTTTCTTAGCTTCACAGTAAGTTTGTTTTTGCTTTGACTGTAACTCTATCAATCAGACACAGCTTTTAAATGTCAAGTTAAAAACAAGAAACTGTGTTCACAGTGTTTCATGTATACTCTGTGTTTATTTGAGATTCATGTTCATCTAATGGAATTATATATATATAATCTCATTGCAATATGTGAATAATATGATATAAATATACAATATACAGCCCTAGCTTATATAATTCTTTACAGCATGAATCAAATTTGCTTCATGCCGCTAAACAACACTGCTTTCTTCTAAACTCAGGAGAGAACTGGGGGATGTTATGACAATAGCAGGATAGATGTATTGTACAAACATAAAAGGTATTGATTTAAGTACTTCCAACAGCAGCTTATGTTTTATTTCTTCAGGGAATATGGACTATCCTACCTCTCCTTGCGTGTGTGTATTGGGCTGTGGACGGCTTTCTTCTGTCTGTTGCTGGTTGCCACAGATGCTAGCTCACTAGTGTGTTACATCACACGGTTCACAGAGGAAGCCTTTGCTTCACTCATCTGCATCATCTTTATCTATGAGGCTCTGGAGAAGCTGGTGCATCTGGGAGAACATTACCCTTTCAACATGCACAGTGACCTCAACAAGCTCACACAATACTCGTAAGTACACGGATGAACACAGACACAGGACGAACAAAGACAGCATGTTAATGCGCTTTCATCATCATCTTTTAGAATTTTTAAGACTGTGGTATGAGTTTCTTCACTGTGACCCTGACTGCTTGTCTGTGTTTCCTCCTCAGCTGTGTGTGCACGGAGCCAAAAGAACCCAGCAATGCCACTATGCGTTACTGGCAGGAGAAGAACATCACCAGCTCTGAAGTCGACTGGTTAGGCCTGGACGTCAAGGTAAGAAGAGGAGAAAACATGGTAGTGGGTTAAAACTAATGTCTTTGTAGGGTACAGTGCTAAGTGCAAGATGTTCACGTTTGCAGGACGACCAGTAAAACTAAATTGTAAAGATCTTTAAAAGGGTAGATAGTTTGGAATGGGTAGTATGGAAACCGATTCAGAAACATTTACATGCTTATTAATTTTGGGAAAATCCTCAAACGATTGTTTAAAATTGTGAAAAGTTGGTGAATTCTTTTGATTGACTATCATAAGCCAGCAAATAATTGTTAACTGGCAAGGCTAAATCATAGACATCAGCCGAATTCTGGAATTGTTCCACCAGTATATAAAAAGTCATCTTGCTTGCATGTACATACACCTAGAGTTCTAAGAAAAAGTAAGCAATTTGCTTGGAATTATCTGGATTTCTGTATTGATTACTAAGAAAATGTGGTGTGAAGTAAAATTTTATAGACAAACACAATCAAACTATTAACACAAACAGTTAAATGGGCAAAGCAGGTGTAAAAACCCACAAGTTGAATCAGTTTTCCGTAACTGAAACACCTTTTGCTAATTTGCTTTTGGAAAAGTCATGAACACAGACATTCTTTTTATGGCCTGCACTGAGAATGTTACTTAAAGTGCTCATTAAAAGACATAGAAAATACAGCTTGCATATTACCTGTGTGCTATTACTTTAGGTAGATCGTGTTGGTTTATAATTATGGATCAACGAGTGAATGAACAAATGAACAATGTCAGTATATAGATAAAGGAATGGTTAGGTAACAGGCAGCTACAGCTAAGTTTCTCTGGCTTTGAAACTGTTTTGTAAGACATAAGTGTTCAGTGATAGGAAAGGGGAATTCTTACAGAAGCATTACCAAAGATTTGGCCAGTTTACAGTGGGAGTTTACCTTTTGCTAATTTGCTATTGGAAAAGTCATGAACACAGACATTCTTTTTATAGCCTGCACTGAGAATGTTACTTAAAGTGCTCATTAAAAGACATAAAAATACAGCTTGCATGTTACTTGTGTGCTATTACTTTAGGTAGATTGTATTGGTTTATAATTAGCTTTGAAATATATTTTATCAGTAATCAGTGCAGTAATCCAGGTATTTTCAAACACTCTGCTAACTTGCTCTTGCAAATGTATGCAAGATGATAACATGACCAAAATCACTTAAATACACAATGTTGGGCTACTTCTAGTTCTGTATGCTGTATATTTACCAGTTACTAGTCAAATGTAAGTGCGATGACACAGGCTATCTTCAGATCAGCATTCCTCAGTAGCTCTTAAAAGCTGTCCAGTTCACAGATCATCATCCTTCACATCCTTCTTTGTTTTAATCAAACTTTAAGTTTTTTGCTTTAAGAAAACAAGAAGGAAAACCATTGTCTGTCTTGTGTTTCTGCAGATGTTTGCTATCCATGTGATACACTGTTGTTGAAAAGTGGTCCCAAACACTGTTTTAGGGGTACACTTCATTTTTCATAGACCCAAATAGCAAAGCCAATTCTCTTTGGTGTCCTCTTTCATACAGTCCCAAAACTCTCCTAGACATGAATGATAACTTGTTGCTTATTGGGAAGTAAATAAAACTAACATATTTAATTGATAGCTTTGGTAAAACAGTTGTTTTAATGGTTAATCGTTTACATGCCTAGTGACAATACAATCTTTCATCCATTCCATCCACATGTATGTATATAATCAGAGGAGGTCAGTTAGTAGTAGATTATTTTTAGGTATGTATACTTCTGTCTTCTGTGCTGAGACAGAATACTTAGAGGAAGAGGTGCTAAAGCTTTCACTGGATTTAGCAATCACTGAATTACAGAGAGAGAGAGAGAGAGAGAGAGAGAGAGAGAAAGAGAGAGAGAGAAACTAAGAGACAGGGATGGAGGAACAAAAAGTGTTACACTGCAACCCTTCCCTCATTACTCTGCTACAGACATGTGTTTTGCGCTGGCTGAGAGCAGAAACTCAGAGCTTAAAAGCGTAAATCCTTTCCTGGTTCACTCTGGTTCATTCTCTCTCCTGCTGCCTCATATTTTAGCTGCTGCACACACACACACACACACACTTACTGCAGTATCTAATCCAGCAAATCCCCATCCCTCCCCTTTTACTTCAACAAACCACACTCATCATTGTCATGATTCCCTGTGTCCACAGACAGGCACTCTTTTACTGAAGTTAGTAAAAGATGTTTGTTAGCAGTAAGGTGTGGATTCTTTGTGCAAAGGTGTCATAAGTATTCACATTCATCATTCATCATTCTGTAGAAGTTGAAGTATCAACTTAAGCTTTTTACTCCAGTAAAAGTGTAAATGTACTGCTTTTAAAACTACTTAAAGTAGAAAAGTAAAAGTAATGTAAGAAAAAAATTCCATTAAGCACAAAAGCTTAGGTCGCACCACAGGGGTCTATAGTGCACGAGCCCACCTTCCCAAAAAAATAATTCTTCTAAAAGCCATAATAACTATAATGTAAATATATTAAAGAAGCATATCTGTGTACTACTGAGCATTAATATGTGTTGCATGGAGCAGAAGGTATGATGACTAGTTGTCTATAAGTATTGTAACGGTACAGTCAAACTTCAGAGGCATGTTATCAATAATCTTTACTGGAATGTAAATGTACATGAATGAACCTGCCAACCTGGGAATTGTTTTTTGAGTAGCAACTTCTTACAGTGTTCTCTTGTGTTTTAGAGTCCCCTAGTTTTGATAGTGCTAATTCCCATACCTTGCCAGTTACCTTTGAAACGTTGTTTAGCTCCATCCTCAATTTAAAACCAGCTACAGTGTGAAGATGAAAGCCATTTTTGTTACTTTCATTTTGACGGCTCTCTGGCTCTCCACTTGTAGCCTGTTTAAAGAGTTTAAAACTAGCGCTATGATTGGTCGAAGTCTTCTTCTCCCAACAGGTTGCTGCCCAATGCGGTTACACCCATAGACGAGTTGCCTAGAGCGTGAATTCACAAACAGTTGAACTCTAAGCCATCAAAGGCATTTCTTGTATTTTGAAGTGACAAATTGTAGCAGCGTAGTTTGATGTCTAAATATCTGTTACGCACAATGCATAAAGGTCGGCAGGTCTGAAATAGGAGTAACGAGGTAGTTTTTTAAATGTAAGGAGTAGAAAGTACAGATAATGGCGTAAAAATGTAAGGAATATAAATAAAAATAAAAATAATTACTTCAGTAAAGTATAAATAACCAATATTTCTACTTTAAGTATATTTCTAAGTAAAGTAACAAAGTATTTGTACTTCATTACCTGACACCTCTGCCTTTGTGCTGCTGTGCTTCGCAGGGCTGTGTGGAGCACAGGGGAGAATTCCAGGGCAGCGCTTGTGGCCATCATGGCCCTTACATCCCTGATGTGCTCTTCTGGTCTGTCATCCTCTTTTTCTCCACTGTTGCCATGTCCTCCTTCCTTAAGGAGTTCAAGACGAGCCGTTACTTCCCCACAAAGGCAAGTTTGTGTTTGTAAACATTTTCGCAATATGTAATGTATGTAAGCGTATTGGTCTTTTGGTGCTTCCTCTCTTGCATATGTCCATCTGAGCCGACTGTGTCCTTCCACAGGTTCGGCAAATCATCAGTGATTTTGCGGTCTTCATCACTATCGTCACTATGGTGGGGACTGACTATGCTCTGGGAGTTCCTTCTCCCAAACTGCAGGTCCCCAACGAGTTTAAAGTGAGTTCACATTACACCAAAGTTAACACGGCAGCAGTTTTTTCTGTGAATGTGTTTTTCCACAACGTTGCTCAGCAGGCCAAGGCCTGTTAATGTTTGTCACTGACCCAACCAAAATGCCAGCTTAAACTTTAAAAGGGATCTGTTTTGCTTATGTTTAATGTTAACACAATATTTTTCTCAAACTGTACATCTGCATTCACCTTCTGTCTGAGGGCGTTTTCCCATCTGTAGTTCTTTTCACTGGTCTGCATCAGTTAATGAGTTTGTTTACTTGGAGCTTTCCCCCCTCGGTTTGTTTGTATTTACACAGGCAGAAAGCTAAACGCACCAAAATGCGCCCCAACAGAACATGTGAGCACGTTGTTTCCGCTGATTGGTCAGAGCTGCCTGTCGTGGGAGCAAGAAAATAAAAACAGGGAGAAGATCCGCAATGATCTTCTCCGCAAAGAAGATCACCACAAATGAACCGCTCCGGAGCTCATTTGGAAGCGGACCGAGACCACCTCCTCTCGAGTGCGATTACTGTTTTCATACCTGCCAAAACAAACCGCACCAAGGGTGCAAACGAACCAGAGTCCGTTTTAACCGGACAAACTAGTGCTGGTGTTAAAACGCCCTGAAATGCTGTCAGAGCTTCTGTCTTTAAGCCCTGCCTGCTAATGAGCTCAGTATGCATTGATTGGTCAGTTCACCCACTCACCATATCACTATGAGTTTGATCCTGAAAGTCAGGTAGAACAAGTTTGTAGACCTGATCCACTTTCACAAGTAATAAGTATTGTGTTACAAGACATCACCTTGTAACGGAGAACGGCTAAAATTCCAATGAGACAGCTTGAGTTTCAGACAGCTGAGAGAAGCAGCTTCTGTGGGAGAGATTTTCTCCCTCTGATGTGCACTTTTGGGCTTTGCAGATGATTTACATGAACAGAAGCTATATGGAATACCAAAGGAAAGGGGATAACTGAAAAAACATACTAGGTTTTCAATAAATATTAATGTCATATAAATAAATACAACAAAATCACAAATACAAATTAACTCGCTAGATAGTAAATAAAAGTTAACATTGTGAAGCCAATCCAATCAAACCAGTTTTAACCTAAATCCATACCAGCCAATGAGGCAGTGAGGCAAGCTTTTTGACCTCTGGCTAGAACCAAAGCATACCAATAACTTGCCAAACTAAGGTCATATGGATTGTAAGCAGATGAACATGACTTATGCAAAGAAGAAAGTGATCAAGCACACCGTATAACATTATGACTAAAATAAGTACAAACTGCTATCCACTTCTCATGGCTCAATAAATCCAAGTGCATATATTCCAAATAATAAATTACATTG
The DNA here is from genome assembly GCA_021613375.1 of Megaleporinus macrocephalus. Classification (NCBI taxonomy): domain Eukaryota; kingdom Metazoa; phylum Chordata; class Actinopteri; order Characiformes; family Anostomidae; genus Megaleporinus; species Megaleporinus macrocephalus. The sequence continues at coordinate 31,188,271 of CM038721.1, forward strand.
TGTATTATGCCTCATTTTTTATTTTTGACAGTGTAAACTGATTTTCTTCAACTGTAATAAAATTTCTAGTTTTAAAAGCCATCATTTACCCATTGCATACATCCTAACACTTTGCAGCCAACCAGAGATGACCGTGGTTGGCTCATTAGCCCTCTGGGACCAAACCCATGGTGGACAATCATCATTACCTTCATCCCAGCACTTCTCTGCACCATCCTCATCTTCATGGACCAGCAGATCACTGCTGTCATCATCAACAGGAAGGAACACAAATTAAAGGTAAATGGATAAGCTTAGTTGAATTTGTAGGATGCTTCTTCAGAGCATATGTCCAAAGTGTGTTCACCCTCTGTGCATTTGTTTATCCATAGAAAGGCTGTGGTTACCATCTGGACCTGTTTGTGGTTGGGGTAATGCTGGGGGTGTGCTCAGTGATGGGCCTGCCATGGTTCGTAGCTGCCACAGTTTTGTCCATTTCACATGTGAACAGCCTAAAGCTGGAGTCCGAGTGCTCAGCTCCTGGAGAGCAGCCCAAGTTCCTGGGTATCAGGGAGCAGCGCTTTACTGGTCTTATGATCTTCCTCCTTATGGGCTGCTCTGTCTTCATGACCTCAGTTCTAAAGGTTGGTGATCTATAATATGAGGTGGATGTCTTTTTTTCAGCGAAAGGAATTTAGTGTGGTTCACTGAGTTTGTTTTGTCTGTAGTTCATTCCGATGCCTGTGTTGTATGGAGTTTTCTTGTACATGGGAGCATCCTCTCTCAGAGGAATACAAGTAAGTGTAACTAATACATGTTTTTGTTTTGCTTGTTCAAAACTGCAACAACCATAACTGCATCTCCCAAAATAGCTAGGGTTAGTCCAGTCATAGAGTGTGACTTGATTTAGCATGTTTTCTGTTTTGTGTACAGTTCTTTGACCGTCTGAAATTGTTTGGGATGCCAGCAAAACACCAGCCAGACTTCATCTATCTGAGACATGTTCCTTTGAGGAAGGTCCATCTGTTTACCATCATTCAGCTCAGCTGCCTTGTCCTTCTTTGGGTCATCAAAACCTCCAGAGCTGCTATTGTTTTCCCCATGATGGTAAAGCAAACTAATATTTTTGCGCTGATAAAAGAGATAAACAGAGAAGGACATTAGAGAAAAGTCTGTAATCTGTAAATAGTAATTATGCACTGTGTGTGTGTATGTACAGGTGTTAGCACTGGTGTTTATCCGAAAGCTCCTGGACTTCATCTTCACTAAAAGAGAGCTCAGCTGGCTTGATGACCTCATGCCTGAGAGCAAAAAGAAGAAACTAGAAGATGCACAACAAGAGGTATGGTTTCACCTTTTTCCTTCCACACTAAGGCTGTTTTTATCCTTACAGCCTTGTCCAGTCACATCAAAAACATGTTTAAATAGACCCCTCCTCATTCTGTTCTGTGGGTGAATTCTAACAGCAGTAACGTTGTATTTAAAGGAGGCAGTTGTTACTATGAATATGTAGCTGGCATCAGTTTCTCAAATGTACAGTTAATATTAAGATATGTTCATTTTTGACGTTACCAAACCAACACTAACTTGTGTTAAGGACAAAGATGTTCGTTAGAGACACTTTATGAGTGCAATATGCCAAATCCAGCTTGGTGCTTACACAGTTATGTAATCAACCAATCACATGATTTAGTCAGCTTTGCAATCTTACATTACAATAATACTAAAAGCCAGCAAATTGCAGACATGGCATTTTGAAAACTGAGGCATAATAAAAATACTTGTTAGTGTGATTACAATTAAATGAGTCCTTCATATGTACATACAAGCTGGAATGTTACTATAGTGGGCCAGAACAGACTGATGGCGATACAGTGCATCCAGAAAGCATTCACAGTACTTCACTTTTTCCACATTTTGTTATGTTACAGCCTTATTCCAAAATGGGTTAAATTCATTTCTTTCCTCTCTACACACAACACTCCATAATGACACAGTGAAAAAAGCTTTGTTTGAATTTGTGGCAAAAAGTATTAAAATGAAAAAACGAAATACATCACATGTACATAAGTATTCACCGCCTTGGCTTAATACTGAAGCACCTTTGGCAGCAATTACTGCCTTAAGTTTTTTTGAGTATGATGCCACAATCCTGACACAACTATTTTGGGCCGTTTCTTCCGTTCTTCAAGTTCAAGTCTGGGCTCTGGCTGGATGACTCAAGAACATTCACAGAGTTGTCCCAAAGCCACTCCTTTGTCACCATGGCTGTGTGCTTTGGGTCATTGTTTCCTTTCTGAGGTCCAGAGCGCTCAGGAGCAGGTTTTTCTTCAAGGATGTCTGTACATTGCTGCATTCATCTTTCCTTTGACCCTCACTAGTCTCCCAGTATCTGCTGCTAAAAAACAGCCCCACAGCATGATACTGCCACCACCATGCTTCACTGTAGGGATGGTATTGGCCAGGTGATGAGCGGTGCCTGGTTTCCTCCAGACATGGTGCTTGGCATTTAGGCCAAAGAGTTAAATTTTTGTTTCATCAGACCAGAGAATTTTGTTTCTCATGGTTTGAGATTCCTTCAGGTGCCTTTTGGCAAACTCCAAGCGGGCTGTCTTTTGCCTTTTACTAAGGAGTGGCTTCCGTCTGGCCACTCTACCATACAGGCCTGATTGGTGGACTGCTGCAGAAATGATTGTCCTTCTGGAAGGTTCTCCTCTCTCCACAAAGCAACGCTGAAGCTCTGTCAGAGTAGGTTCTTGGTCACCTCCCTGACTAAGGACCTTCTGCCCTGATCACTCAGATTGGTCAGGCAGCCTTCCAAACATATTCCATTTACGGATGATGGAGGCCTCTGTGCTCATTGGGACCTTCAATGTTGCAGTTTTTCTGTACCCTTCCCAGATCTGTGCCTCGCTACAACCCTGTCTTAGAGGTCTCCAGACAGTTCCTTGGATTCCATGGCTTGATTTGTGCTCTGACATCTATGGGATCTTATATAGACAGATGTGTGTCTTTCCAAATCATGTCCAATCAACTGGATTTAGCGCAGGTGGACTCTAATCAACTTAAGGATGATCAGTGGAAACAGGATGCACCTGAGCTCAATTTTGAGTGTCAAGGCAAAGGCTGTGAATACAAATGATTTTTTTGTTTTTTATAAATTTGCAAAAAAATCAAACAAATTTTTCTCACTGTGTCAGTGTGGGGTATTATGTGTAGAATTTTGATGGAAAAAATGGAGTTAATCCATTTTGGAATAAGGCTGTAACATAACAAAATGTGGAAAAAGTGAAGTGCTTTGAATAACTTCCAAATGCACTGTATAGTACCAGAAATAAAAACAATTTTAATAGCTTTAATCTCCTCTTCAAATACTCAACTAGTTTTTTTATTTGCCAGCTTCTTCCTGTTTCATCTTTAATAATGGGGCACTTAACAATGCTTACAAATTGCCCTTTTAAGCAAAAAGCTGTCTAAATGTAATCGGTCCTAACTCCACAGTTGATGATGTCTGTTCCTTCTTAGGAGAATCAGAGCGTAATGGTGGAAGATGAGGGAATTGTGCAGGTGCCACTTGAAGGACATTACAAGTAAGCAAAAAAAAATCACTTCCATGTTTTTCAGCAAGATCTGGGGAATGTAAAATATTTTTATGCTTGTTTCTCTGAATTAGATGTGGAATATGTCAGCTCTAGACAGTCGTTTGCTGCAGTACATATCTGTAAATGTTTTAAAATTGGCTCCTTGTTTGAAAAAAGATTTAATCACTATGCCTGTCATCCAGCAATAATAATTTCTGTGCTATTTTAGAGATGACCCCTCAACAGTCAACATTTCAGATGAAATGACCAAGACCTCTTTTGGAAACGTCTGGAAAAGCCTCAATACAGACAATGGCAAAAAAGATCAAAGCTCAAAAAGGTTTGGACTAAGAATTAATTTTGCACTTCAGCAGTACTGTGTAATAGCAAGCATCAGTAAACTATGAGATTTTACAAAAACACTGGCACAGAGTAGTGCCATGTCACATACGGTCATATCCACTTGTCAGAAAATGTTTCTTATTGTTTCTCTGGTAATTATCTTTGCTGTGACCTCACTACTGGAATGTCTAAGCACAATTTTGCCATTTCGTACATTTTTAAAGCTAATTTTAAACCACATTTACCTTTCATACAAACAAGTCTTGCATTTTCAGTCTCTGTGCTGCTTATGTGTGAGTGTGAGAGCTAATCCAGCGCTTTATTCCCCTGAAAGTCCTCTGAGCTTCCTTACACACTCCTTGCTCAAACTTTATAAGCAGTTTCCCTCAGTATCTTTGCCATATCCTGACTGAATTTCTCATCCCATGTTACCCATTAGCTCCCTTTCCTAAACTCAGCAGCAGACTCTCCAAAGGTAAGGCTTGCCCCAAACGATTTAGCATCTTTTTAATCCGTTTTTATTGTTACTTCTTCAGTTATTGAACTATCCCATACAGCTGTACAGATGCTACTTTGTATTTGCATTTAGTTTAGCTGGTTTAGTTTAAATATAAAAACCAAGTAAACTCATCCAGAAGTGTGTGCTACATCTATTCCTTCCCACCCTGCTGTGGCTGGCTGTGATTTAAGTGTGTGTGTGTGTGTCTGTGTACCAAAGGTGTGTTAAGAATGTTACATGCAAAGCATGGAGAGGAAGGTGCATGAGTTTCTGAGAGGTCTAAGGTGAAGCATGAGCTATTACTCACTGCACTCATTTACACTTAAAGGTTAACTTACCCTCCAGTCGTAGCGTATCTATCTGTTATATAAAAAATATACACTGTTTAGGATATTGCTACCTCAGGGGTAACAGAGGCTATTGTTAATATTAGAGTTGACACTTAATAGCGGATTGGTTAAGATTTGGGTGGATCTTAAGTAAAATGCTTACCTCAATCAATTATTTACCATCTGTTACCCAGTACATATAGAGTCAAAAAGGCTAAAAGCTCTTTTATAGCTTATAAATGTTGCACCAGTTTTCCCTACCTGACCATGATCCCCACAGAGACGACAACAACATGGCTAAGCTGCAAGAAGACAAGTTAAATGCTCAACCAGTATATCAAATGTTGAATCCAGTTTGCACTCTAATATGCAGTTGTCCCAGCTTAATGTAAGTTGTCTATCCAAACCATATGTCAAGAGTAGATAGTTTAAAATTAGCAACAGAAAAAACACCTTAGTTGCATAGTAGTGTAAAGCATTTGACTATAACACTGTCGCACAGAATCCTTATCACATCTTTAAGTATTACACATTTAGGTCAGGTAAAGTATCTGACCGAGCGAAACAGAACGAGTAGTCAAGTTTGTCAAGTCAAGTCACCTTTTGATAGGTAGGTGTAAATTTCAACAGTGCCATAGAATTAATTTATTCAGCATTTAAAATTGTTTTCAGATGTCTTCGTTGAAGGTATGTGACTTATATGTGGCTTGAAAAAATCACTCTGTGATTTGGCTCCAAGAATGAAACAAGCTGTTTGCCCTTTTTTGGCAAGCTCATAAATATGTCGATGATTTGATGTTGTACTTTGCTGGTTTACAGTGAGACACTGCAATGATTAAACATAATGAACCTCTGTGTAAATAAGCTAGGCCTTCATACTATTTAGTTAGCTATGCTAACATTAGTTACTTGCCAGTACCTAACTTTACCTAAATCAGCTATTTGCTTCCAATCTCAACAACAACAAAAGTGAAAAAAAGTAAAATTGCTACTGCTACTTACAGATTGCTCTTGGGGTTGTGATGCAAATAAAGGTGGAACTGCCCCTCTTCTCAGTCTCTTTAGTGTCACTTGTGAAGCCTGTGTGATATTGTCCAAGGTTTGTGAAACTGTCTGAAGTGAAATGGGCAGAGTAAACTAACAGCCTTGAATTAAAGTTTTCCAGGATTCATGTTAAAGATATGAAAGTTAGCTTCCTATTCACCAGCTTTGTCCGTCCTCTGTTCCACCTTGTCTGATGCGGTAGTTACATTCTGGTTATTTAAGTTGATTTGTTTAAGAAGCTGGCCAATATGAAGCCTATTCAGCCTTGTTTAAAGATGAATTTCAAGCTTGCCTGCTGACAGTTCAGTTCCTTGGAAAGTGTATGAAAAGTGCCAACATTCCCCTCATAGCCTGGAAGGATACATTTAGTCTGCCATTTTTTCGCTGCTGTGCTCTGTTGTTGTTGCAGTTTGTAAATATTGGGGATGTAAACATTATTTAGGAGTTTAACGGTCCTCTTTGAGATTCATAGTATGTCGATCATATGTACTGAACTCTCCTTACTATACCATGCTAATGTAAAAACAGTTTTCAATTTTATGACCTTTAAATTATAACTTTAGGCTACATTGAAATAATGTTACTTGGTGCAACCTTGGGGCCAAAATTGGGGGCCTGCAACAATAAAACCTATGTTCAGCTGGAACAACTGGATACTGGATTTTACACTCACTGGTAATTAATAGACCTGTTGATGTAACTGTTTGACAGTCATACCTGAACAGTATATCAAATGCATCTTAATTTCAAGAAAAAGATATGTTTTGCATTAAAAGCCTTACATGCATGTACTTTTTATCTGAAAATAAATGAACAAAATATGGGGTAAGTTAATCATTAAGTTCATACAGGTAACAGGGAGCATCTGTGCATGGCGATTTTGTCTGTGTTGCTTTAAAGCTTGTGTTTCTAAAAAACAACTTGTTTCCTTCTCTATGACACACTCCAGTTCTCCAGCAGAAGACATCAGGAGACCTGAGAAACCCGAGGATTTTAAGGACAGAGACTTGGACAGGGAAACGAGTTTGTGACGTTTTATTAACGTCATTTTGCTTTTTAAACACAACATAAAAGTATTGTGCCACAGTATAGCACCACTCTATGTTTCACTATATGTCAGTTTCTGTTTGTGTGTGCCAGTCTGTGCTCAGGCACTGTACATTATATGTTTCACATGTGTGTGAGTTTTGAATGTTTGGAAGTGTATGATTGCCAAGGTGAGAGGAGTGCAAGTTATCCATCTTGATGACCCGATCCCATTTCACCTTTAGGAATTTTACATTTTTGAAGTTACTTTTGTTTTAAAATAGTTGTATTTTGTATGTTTTGTATTTTTGGACGGTAGATTACTATCCTTTTAAAAATCCTTGTCTTACAGTATGAAAGATACGACTTGATCTATAACAGTATTCAATGAATTTTTGTTGAAACCTCATGAACACTAGTATTATAACTAAATGTATTATTAATGCAGTTGAACACTAAAACAAGGGTACAAATTATATTCATTAAGAATTATTTTCTGAAGCGAAACATCTATATCAAATAATAGTTCATGTCGTTAACTGTGTAATGTCTGTCTGTCTGAATATGTTGAAACATGAAACCAATTATTTCTTTCACAGCAAGAGCATTTTTTAAAGTTCACAAATTTCTTTGTAATACCTTCCACAATAACAATGACCAATATTTTTAAAGGTACTTTTATGAAATGTACTGTATGTGACTTGTCTTTTTGTTAGATTTCTTAGATTTATGATCAAAAATAATGAACATAAAGACCTTACAAACATTTTGAACACTACATAGGAACTTCTGACTGACTAAACCTATATTTTGTTTAAACACTGCTAACCACAGTATTTAGTAATATATTTGCTTTTTGCTTTGTTCATACTGGTTAGGATTTCTGTAAAGCCATCACGTTGGCGTTGAGAGGACTAATTACATAACTGTGCAGGCAAGAAACATACAGACAAGAGATGCAATAATCCTTTCATAAGAGGGGCATTATATCATGTGTTAACTAGAAATTATTATCTATACATGCAATTATGTATTTTGTTCACATGTAATATGTAATAAAAAGAAAGTGTCTATTTAATGTATAGATAGAACTACAATAGGGTGGGGAGTGAGAGAGTGTGTTGATGTCAATACTACTGTAATGTCTTGTTTGCCATTTTCGTTTATTTTGCATTTTTTTTAATTTTTGTTTAAATATTGTCACTTCTGAAAGAAAATCTGTGCAAATTGGAATTAACTGTAATTTGTAAAATTACTGCAAATTCAACTGGATTTAATCATTAAAGATGTATATGTATCATTATGACTGTGATTTATTTAGACTTTCCTGAAACTCCTGTGAGTTGGAGCAGGAGGAATGTGCTTGTCCTCTTTCAGAGGCAGCAGAAGGGGTAAGTTGCGACGCACTCTCTGAGGTAAGGACGAAGTTATAAAGAAGATCTTTAGGATGACGCTTCACTGCTTCTTCCCAACTAGGCATGCACAGAGTGGCTGCAAGCCAGTCGACTGGCCTCTGTGAGCATGTACCAGACCAACCGTCCTGAGAGAGAAACAATTCACATTGTCTTAGAATTTCACTGCAAAACTAAAGATCGCACTGATCTGATGCCAGGCACGGGTATTGGGTATTGGGCAGCATCAGTAAAAAACAAATATATAATGTCAGGTTGTTATCCTGTAGTTAGGTAGTAGAGTGTTTTGAGAAGTTGACATGCTCTTCCTACATGCTCATCTTAAAGGTGCCATATAATGGAAAACATTATTTATATTGGCGCAGAATAATAAATAGAGTTCGGTAACTGGAACTGGTGTACGGTGAACCTTAAACACTGCTGTCTCCACCTTCAAATAAATCTTATATTCGCAAAACTGATTAATTCCAAAATTTTAGACTGTTAGGTAACAATCTTCACCCATCAATATTTCCACCTCCAAAGTCTTAGCTTGTACTGCTACCACAATATAACTGCAGCACATTTAAGGTAGAACGTAAAATTTGCTAAACAAGCTTGCCAACAGGAAGTCAACCACAGTCCTGCATCTTTAAAAAAATCCAGAACTTCAATAAAAAGTTGTTAGTCTGCTCTGCATGTTTCACTCTAGGTAATTTCTCAAACCAGCTTCAATCAGCATCCTCAAATAAATTTTATTTGCATGTAAATAAAAGCAAATAAAACCAGAATGCAATGATCTGCAAATCTCATATTTTATTCACAATAGAACACTGAACACATATCAGATGTTAAAAGGTAGACATTTGACCATTTCATGTAAATTATCAATTTATTTAGGACTTGATGGCAGCAACACAGCTCAAAAAAGCTAGGACTTCCCCTCTTAATAGTCTGTAGGTGTCTGGAATGTAGGATTCTAGCTGCTCAACAGTCCTGGGTCTTACAGGATTTTTTGTTTCATGCTATATGTTTTCTACTGACAATGGTCTGGACTGAAGGCAGTCCAGTTCAGCCCCTGGACTCTTCTTTTGCGAAGCCTTGCTGTTGCGATGGATGGGTTTAGCATGGTCCTGCTTAAATATACAAGGCCTTTCCTGAAAAGATGCTGTCTGGATCGGAGCATATGTTGTTCTAAAACCTCTACATACTGTTCAGCATTGATGGAGCTTTTCCAGATGTGTAAGCTGCCCATGCTATAGACACTAATGCAACCCCACACCATCAGAGATGCAGGCTGTTGAACTATGCACTGATGATAAGCTGAATGGTGCCTCTCCTCTTGAGTCTGCAGGATATTATTTTTTTCTATTATTCTCTAAGACTCTGCCTGCCTGTCTTCTTACACCCAGAGATGTGACTTTATTTTGTTTTTATTGGTACCACTACTTTTTCGATCATTTGGCCTACTCACTTCCAAGAACATTACAGACTGTTGTTAAAAGAAGAAGGGATGCTACATGATGATAAACATGGCCTTGTCCCACCTTTTTAGATACCAATAAGTTTTAAATGAGTTCATGATTTTCATTAAAGGGTAAAATATTTCACTTTCCACATCTGGAATGTTGGTATCTTCTACTGTGAATAGCTTTTTTGGATTGGGCTTGTATTTTGATGTTGCTACTGTGTGTTATAATCATAGTTTCCTGTTGTAAAGCAGTAAATCAAATCAGAGTTCATCAAATAATTTGTGAGCTTACCAAAAGAAGTGAACAGCTTCTTTCATTATAAAGCCAAACAATAGGGCATAAATGGGAGTACAAAACCGCATCTGGGCATTTTTCATGTAGACATTACAGAACAATTTAAAATCCAGCACAAACGCATTCTATGGCACCTTTAAGTGAAGCTCTTCAATTGAAAATACCACATTTTAAAGCTTACTTTTTAAGCACAAATATCAGATTTATCAAACCCCTTTGTGCCTGCATACTAATCTAACCTGACTCTGCCTAATCCAGCTCTGGTCCAGCAGATTGCCCTGTTTCTCACTCAGCAGCAGACCTTGCTTAAGGATGTCATCTGCTACCTTCTTATGGCCGACCAGCAGGTACAAGAAGGCCTCAAAATGCAGCACACGTGGCTTAAATATGTCATTGGTGGCAAAGTGCTGACTGAAATCTGAAAAACACTAAACAAGAAAATACATAAACATCATGAGATGTAATACAACTACGGTTGTCAAGCACATGAACTTTTACCTGATGATTGGCATTTAAATAACTGCTATTAATGATCCGTCTTGTTTGTTGTTTATCGTATGCCGCTATAGGAGTATGAACATTAAACAGCCAAAAATTATCTGATGAACTCTCCTGATTCCTAGTTGCATTTACTCACAGTTTAAAGTTACACAGAATCTTGTGCTGAATCAAGCACAACTACATTTGTTCTTGAGAATAAAAATGTAAACTAAAAAAGTATTCTGCTTGCACACATGCTAAAAAATTAGAATTAGTGACATATCTTATATATTAACAAATACTTAACATGCACCATGAAATTGTGTCCTCTCAGGTGTTACAATGAATGCATTAAATGCTTTTTTAATTTATATTCATTTTCCTCAAGCCAACGACTGTGAAATCAACAAGCCTGGAAAATAAAAGTGACCTATAGCTTACAGTTTCTTAAAAGATATTTATTTTAAAGTACATTATTTATAGTTATGGACCATATCGTTGCTGCCCAATGAAAAACAAGTATCTCTAAAATTGCAACTTCACAGGAGAGACCAAAAACATACTTTACTTCCAATGTAGGTCTATGAAGCCAGAATTATGTCCATAAAGGGTAATTTAGTAAGGCAACAGACAACATAAAACAAAGAACACACAGAAAACAATGCAATGTATACATTTTTTGCATTGTTGAACAGTTCTTCTCTGTAAGGTAGAACCTGGTGTATATGGAATAAAAATGGTTCTATATAGATCTTACAAGACAAAGGACTGACCAAAGTAACACCCCTGGTCAAATCACATGTTTCAATTATTTTCTATGAGAAAAATATTTTAATGAAAAGTTTTTTACATAAAAAACATAAAGAAATTGGATATTTTACGTGCTGCAGAGTATATATTTAGCTATTAACAGTCGGTTTGCGGTATGCGTTCATTCTATAAATTTAAAAGACCAAACCTTTTTTGTTTTGTTGTAGATGGGCTTTGTGTGTTTATTTGGTTCACTCAAGGCCTTCTTCAAAAGCAGGACACTGCACTCCAGGAACATGACCACTCCACGGATGGAATAAATGGAAGGTAGAACCTTAACATAGACGTCATACGCTTTCCTGTAGAAGAGTGTTACCTTGTCCCAAACAGCCAGCCGTGCATACCTAAACTCCCAATCGCGCACACACAAACAAACACACACACACACACACACACACACACACACACACACACACACACACACACACACACACACACACACACACACCTCACTGTTTCAATGTCATCTCATTTAGCTCTTTTATAAGATACATGTATCTGGATAAAATAAATAGTACTTTCTCTGTAAGGCTAGTTCCAAACCCTATCTATGTATTAATTTGTATATATGTATATATGAGTGTGTGTGAGTTCTAACCACAGAGCAGTTGCAGAGTACAGACTTAGCATCAGACTATTGTCCACTACCATGTTAGGATCTGACTGACACTCCTCCACGAAGGTCAAGCACTCTTTAATTGGCCTAAAAGCAAACCCTGAAACACATCCACGAACCTAAGTACATCAAAGCATGTTGAAGGTTATGTAACAGCAATTAAGCACCAGTTATTAATTTTTAAAGACAGGAAACATATTTAGCAGGATAGTTTTTTGTAATTGAGTTGTCTTCTCCCAGAATACTGGAATACTGCACAGAAACACCATCTGCATCATTATAACTGAAGCAAAAGTTAATTTGTTCATCTCTTTGAAACTCATAAGTTTGTTGGTATCTGCCTATGTTTATAGATCAAGTACTGATATCGGGAGGGTAAAAGTGGTACTGGTGCATCCATAGTGGTCTCTAATCTATGGACAGTATTGTATGTTGTTTTATTTTTCATTATTACTAAAGATTCATACTGGAAGATATGAGCATGTGTCATTGATAAGCTTACTACAGTGCATACCAGCGTACAGCAAAAAATCTAAGCAGGCAGCATAGAACCAGCCCTTAGCTAAACTGATGTGCCACATGGTCCCTATTTGCTCCAGACTCTGGATCAGCTGCACACACTCCTTGTATCTGCGCACATATATGCAAACAGGCTGTTATAGAGTGAACATGTTTTTGCATGAATGTTTTTTAAATCGAAACAAACTAAGCATTCACAGACACACACAGATACCTTTTGGTAAGGAGCAGAGGCATGTACAACACTGCAGTAGCCCACATTTCCAAATCATGTCTGTTCAGCACTTTGATGACCTGCAGAGCCTGTGCAGCTGTTGAACACAAACAAGAAATTGATTATATTCTCTCATAAGACAATATAATGTTAACACGGTGAAACATCAGATTTATACAAGTTTCTTTATACACAAATACAGGCAACCAGTCAAGACATCTGAGGTCTAAAGTTTGTTTCATTTATTTTGTACTGTTTTTGTTTGAAGCTATGAAGCAGCTGACAAGTAATGGAAGCTTATGGCCATTTATTAGCATCACGAACAAGCAAGTTTTTACTTTAGAACTTGAGACAAGCAAGTGTTTGTTGCTTGCATGACATCACCATGTATGGCTCCAACACTCATTTAGGGCCGGTCTTGTCTCGTAATGAATACCCATAAAAGAATTCAAGCATGCAACCTTGAAACTTTACATCCACTGGTGGAATTTTAATACACTCCCCAAAAACAGACAGATCCTGAAAAGAAATACTTCATTTACTGGAGGCTCTTTTATCAGATTAACTTTTGTTACTTTTTTATTTACCTATAATGTATGAATTTTTAAATAGTAATTTCACACAAATATTAACATATTCTTAACAAAAACTATTTTATAGATCATTTTGATCATTTCATAAAAGGCACCAATCGTACTTATTTTTTTGGAATAAACAGCAGCTATGTCTGACTGGCATATATACACCGAGAAGTTATGAGCCCTTTATATGCCCTTTATAATATTCCATATGAGCCCTTTATATGCCCTTTATAATATTCCAGAAGTTCTTCTATTCTTTTTTGAACTGAAGTTAGGGGTTAGTACTCACTGTACTGGACAGACTCCTCCAGGTTGCCTGCGTTCAGTGTGACGAGTGCAACAGTGCGTGTGAAGTAGAAGATCAACTCAAGTTCCTTGCTGCAGTACGGCTGTTTAGCAAACCTCCTATACAGCAAGCGTTTATAGCGACAGCACCCGACCTCATCACCCACCATCTGACAGTACTGAAAATAGTCTATGGCTGAGAAGAGCACCTGTTCAACATCAAGCAGAGAAAACAGAAAAGACAATGAAGTGAACTGAGCTAACCTACTTCTTTGAATATCAACACACAAATTAGACATTCTCTGATTGTACTGCTGCACTGACAGTTATATGCAAAACTTTGAACCTGTCCTGGTCAAATTACATGTTTAAAATAGGTACACATCCTTAAAAGAGAATTAAATTTTAACATAGTTTAACATAGTAAAAAAAATAAAACATAACATATAACACTTAGCACCAAAACTTTAGCTTAGGCTATATTTTATGTTTGTTTATTTCCCCAACATACTAAATTAAACTCTAATTGTGCATTAAAGTGTGTTAACTTATTCTTCCTTAGAAAATCAACAAATCCTGTCATTTGGCAGTAGGTGTTCAAACTTCTGTACTGTGTGATTTTAGCATTTCCCCATCTGTATTTACCCCTCTCATCTTCTGTGTATTCAGCATGTTTACACTTTGTCTAGTAGTATGTAGGTCTACACGTAACTGAATCTGACCTTGAACTTCTCTGCGCTACAGGTGGCTGAGTTGCTCTCCATGGTGATAGCCAGTGAGGCTCTCCTGGGCAGACGCCGCATGCAGCTGATCTGCCAAAGGTAGGAAAGGCAGCAGATACGCTCCTGCAGAAGGGATAGCTCTTTGTTCCTTAACACACACACACACACACACACACACACAAACACACACACAAGCGCTTCAAGTTCAAAATCTAAGAAAATAGGGCAACTCATGTGAGGAAGCTCCCCGGGGTAATATGTCAAACCTTAAGAAGAGAAGGGGCCAAATTTTATCTTGACACATTTACACTTTAATTTTGACTCGATAAAGAATAAGAATGTGGTGTGCACTGCAGCATGAGTACAGAAAAGAGTATTATTCTTTCTAGAAAAAAGCAGGTGTGGACAGTACACAAGGCTACCTGCCGGTTAGCCGATGTCTTTTTTTACGTGTGATAGTGCCTGATTCATAGCAGTTCACACTGATTGGCTAATCTTTTTTTAACAATGGCATATTTTGGTTACTTATTTGTTTGACATGTTTGATTTGTCTTTTTAAAAGTTTTTTTTAACATTACACAACTTTACCAGATTGTATTGTTCCTTTTCCAAAACGTGTTGCTTATTTAAAAAAATATACTAAACAAAAATCAATACAATTTCTTAGTTTCAACATTTGATATTTTGTTCTTGTACTACTTTTTATTAAATATAAGATTTAAATGATTTGCCCAACATTGCATTTCATTACTATTTACATTTTACACAGTGTCCCAACTGTATCCAATAAACTATCAAATGTGATGTACAGCAGTAACAGGTAGCGTGCTACTGTAGTATTTCACAGCACAAGTAACTTTAGCATTTCACTGCACATATTCATTTTAGCTAATTAAAGCTGCAAGTTAGCTAATTAAAGCTGCAACTAAAAATAGTTATTTTTTGTTTTTATGTGTGGAGCTGTTAACTTAAGCTACTTTAAGCTTAAACAACAAGCAATTCTAGCTCACTGATGCTGTACTAAAGCCATTTTAGAAGACAGCTTTGTTTCTGCTCTGCCTAGTCAGTTCAAACAGGAAAAGGAAAAGGTGGATGGGGGCTTAGAAATCAGGCAGCAATATGTATAATTGTGCATATTCAAACCTCTTTCTGTTCTTAAGGTGTGTTAAAGTTTAGGGATTTTCCTGTGCCATTTATTTTTTTGGACAGAACAATAATGCTAAAGCATTTACCCGTTTATTCTTCAACAGACTTCACAGAATTTTATGCAGTGCATCATTTGTAAAGTTCACATGATATTTTTGTGTTTAAACAAGAGATACATTTGGTCACCTACACGTAGACAACAGCTCTGAAGTTCATCATTGGATTTCTATATTCTCTCACCTGACTATCATTATGTGAGAATGCATTCAGTCAGGCAACACATCTATGGATTAAAAGCTACTTGTTTAGATGAAATTAATTAGTAAATGGCTTTCTCATTCTGTAGGTGGGGTTTCTTGATTTAAAAACATTAATATTTCATAGCTTGTGTATATATGTGGTAAGGTTGATTCCTGATTCAAACAACTGCCAAGTCTTATGGTTTTCTTTTAGTTTTTGTAGGTTCAGTTATTTTTTAATATGTGGGTACATTGTAACTTTACCCATTTTCTTCCATTGGGCACACCTAATTTGAATGGACATTGACTACAAAAGACAAATAGAGACAATACACGGATATATAAGAATATACATCAATATGTAGTTATATTATGCCTATGTACATACAGCATATGTAAGAGAAGAAAACGAACAGTTTAGTACCGTTATCTTGGTGTATGTGGAAATTATAAAATACTGTTTTTGTAGAGAATTAAAGATACCTAATTTGTTTAGTATTGCGTTTATGTGACTGTTTGTTTCTGTATGGCACTAACCCAGTTTGCATGTTTACACTTATTAATACTTCATATTTTACTTCATTAAAAATGGATCATGCTGTCATGCTGTCTGCTTATGTGTAATTGGAATATCGATTCTTACTGAGGGATCTCAATGTCTCTAAATCTGTAGCGCAGATTCTTCATCTTCTCACAAATGTACACAATGGATATGGCAATAGGGTTCCTAGGGAATCCCCTGTTGAGAAGTCTCAGAGCCTTCACAAAACTCTCCTCTGCCTCTAGAATCTGTCCAGTGTTGAACTGTATCTGGGAGAACAAGAGACAGAAGGATACCTGGTAACCCAAATTCATTATGTAGTTCCATAGGCCGTGTTTACAAAGATCAGTTAATACTTTTAGCTTTACTCTGAATAAATCCTTACAACCTCTTATTACTAGATAGTAGAGTTGTATTTCTAACTTTCAGTATCTTCACATAAATATATAGATATCAGTATGGGGTGAAACAGTACATGAGCATTTACATACCTCTCCTGTGAGACGAAACACGCATGCTTTTTCAAATTTGCAGATTTTAACCTTCCTTTTTGATTCTGCAGTCTCGAACACAGGCTTCCCTGCTTTCAGATTTTTTAGAATAGCCTTGGCCTTATTCAGATACGATAATGCCTGCAACATATCAGAACTACTTCCAGTTATGTGTATCAAAAGATTAAAACTAGCTTGAACCATAGGAAAATTAATTTTGATAGCATTTTCCTATTTATATGTAACACATATGATCACACAAACACCTTAAAGGTAGGAAATCACAACACAATACAAACATACACACCAGACACACATACCCTAATGTAGTTACAAAGATATATACAAGCGGCAGCAGTCTCTAGTAGGTAGTAGAATGTCATAGGCACATCTCCCACACCCATCCAATGATTGACCATCGGGGTTAGCACATGCTCCACAAGCTCAGTGCACCTGCAATTGGCCCTGCAGTCTATACTGGCACGCCTCTCTGCCACCACCCTGTCTACCCAGGCCAGAAAGCTTTTGTCATCATTCCTGCCCACAGACAGACAAAGACAGCCAGACTAATGTTACTCTAAAGGTTAATCTAATGGTTTTCTATTAGTTTTTGTAGGTTCAGTTACTTTTTAATATGTGGGTACATTGTAACTTTACCCATTTTCTTCCATTGGGCACACCTGATTTGAATGGACATTGACTACAAAAGACAAATGGAGACAAGACACGGCTATGTAAGAATGTACATCAATATGTAGGTTTAGTTTGTTTGGAACTCAGGAAGCTTGAGACAAGCAGTATTCTCTCACAAGATTCTTGTATAAGATCATCGTTGCAGTCAGTGATGATGCTGCCTACGGCTGCCTTATGTCCACATATGAACTCATCTCTGGTGCATGCATGGCAGCAGTAGGCCTGTTGCTGCAGGTAGCTGGCACATTTCAAGTGCATCTCTTTC
Organism: Megaleporinus macrocephalus; assembly: GCA_021613375.1. Classification (NCBI taxonomy): domain Eukaryota; kingdom Metazoa; phylum Chordata; class Actinopteri; order Characiformes; family Anostomidae; genus Megaleporinus; species Megaleporinus macrocephalus. The sequence continues at coordinate 31,205,830 of CM038721.1, forward strand.
TTCTGTTCCTTCAGACATAGCTCATAAACCGTTTCCTTCAGTAGAGATGTGCAGAAACACATCATTTGACACTTCCACACACCTGCCACTGAGGCCAGCTTGACCACATCTGTGAGAGCAAGAGAAAGACATGTAAAACTAGTATGTTCTGAACCCAACAAAATGTGTTCTACTATGTACATACTAGGACACTGCACATTATTTTAGTAATCTTGTATTCTAAAATGTATTTAATCAATTCCATAAATAAATTATTTTACACAATTATTTTGGAAGTGCAGACCGGCTGCTTTTTGCTCAGATGCAGAATCACTGATGTTGTGCGATTGTGGTGGGCTAGTTCAGTTTTACAGTATACACACTGTACAAAGTTGTTGTTTTTTATGATCCAAACCATAGAGTACTCTATGGGTCTGTTGTTTACTCTGCCCTGTCTCTGCTGATTGCCCTTCACCACTTTTTCTCTCTCTCTCTCTCTCTCTCTCTCCATTTTGCAATTTACGCCACAAAATCATGTGTTCTTCGCATTATGAGCACGCAACAAAAGCATGTTGTGCAACTGAAATGAGCATCCAAAAACATGAAACACAATGACACAACTTATTGTTCTTTGGAATGAAAGAAGCTTGGATGCAAAAAATTATGTTGAGGTTTTTTTAGCTGGGGTGGCACAAGTTCACTTTTTAATGTCCAATACTAAACTGTTAATAATAATAATAATAATTTGTTTTGCTTAACCAGCCATTTAAATGACATCATGCTCGAACTGTGAAACAAATATTCAACTAAAAAGAAGATATACAACGCTTAAAGCACGAGCACTGCTGTTTGTTTTTCTATCAAATTTAGCAATATTTTCGCTTAGTCAGCATCATTTGAGAGCTTTAACTCAAAAGAATCAAAGTGAAAGTCGCAGAACTCGAGAGAGTAATACCTGAGGTTACCAGCTAAAAGCTATAAGTGAGCTCTCTTTAAACAGTGCATCCCTGCTGACACCAGTCAGGCCTAATCAATCAGGTGCGTTCTTCCTCCTCCTGGTGGCCAGGGGCGGCTTAGCAAGAGTCCAGGATCATATCAGATTATACGCGTCAGTGATTTTGACCTGTACGGGCCTGGGCACTACTAAAGTTTAGTAATCAAGTTTTCTTGAGGAATCATTTAAGCCCAAGTACACACTAGAGTCATTTTATAAGAAAATATCAACAGCATGAAGATGAAGTCAGCTTTTAAATCGCCAGTTTTCCCATTCCACCTTCAAAGATGCGGCTGGAAAACTGGCAAACAGCTGATGCGGTAGTGAGGAGCAAGGATTGTATTTGATTTGTGGATGTTCAATATATTTAAAACCTAAGGTCAAGTTACCAGCTTTAACTTTAACGTCAAAAGAAGCCGTGTAGTAAAATTTTCATCCACAGGACAATAAAACAGACAAACAACATACATTGTGGAACACAGTGGTACCGAGGTCGACCCAACTGCTATCTGCTAAAGTTGTATGTCTCTATATTTGTAGGTTTTCATTTGTGTTCTTGGCAGTTCTTATATCTGTTTCAATAGATGCTAATCTTTCAGTTCAGTTAAATTTGCTCTTCATAATATTAGGATCATGTCATGGTGGATCAGGCAAGGTATGTGCGGACACACACGCAAACTTATAAACAAACAACGGGTTTAATCACAAACTAACGGGCAGGAACAGAGTTACACTACAGCGAACAATAACCATAACATTAACATGAACAATAACGTGAACAATAACGTGAACATAAACATTAGCGTGAACAATGATCGACAAAGACAGACTGAATACACAGGGTATATATACACGGACCAACAAGAGGGGCAGGTGAAAAGACTGATACACAACGAGAAACAGCTGAGACAGTCGGGACTACGCCAAACAAGTGACCAAACAAACACCACGCGGACATGACAGAACGGAAACAGGGGCACAAGGACGGGCAGGCATGACAGATCATTTCTAACATACGTTGTAATTTTCTGTTTGTACCTTTATTTCATTATGTCCTTTAAAAAAGCACAGTACAGGCTCCTCACCTTCATTTCAACTATTCTGTTTTTCAATTACTACACACTACACCACACTGGATTTTGGACTGAAAACAATCTATTATTTTTTATATGCAAATATTTATGACAGACAGTGGTTCATTTTCTGTTGTGCTTAAACCCACCGCTAGACAGCAGTGTTCAGCAGTGTTCAGCTGTAACACAGTTCCACTCATAATGGCACATTACTAACATCAGTGTTAGCAAATCTATGCATATATTTGTTTTTGTATACCATAACAGTTCTCCTGCAATTAGATTTATAAAATGACAATATATCGCCTCGTTTAGTGTTAAAATACATCACAATATACTAAATCCAAAGTATATAATAACTCCAAAGTATTTTTCAGTAATTGACTTTTTAAAGTACAGCTGTGTTTTCTATGAAACTCCTCACAAAAATGAGTGAAGTATTGTTTTGGTAAATATTAAAGTAATTTCTGTATGAAAAAAGCATGCTTGTGGCATCCCTAAATATCATTTGCTCATCTTCAACACAAGAACTCTGACCTCTGTCTGTGGTGTGCTCATTACCTGCGCAGTAGCAGCTGAGCATGTGACCCTCTGTCTCTTTGCTCAATGGCAGTGGGAGATCATTGTTCTTGGAGGCACACTCAAATGTGCCTGATCTGAAGAGTGATACCAGGGAAAGGATTAGAGTCACATCTGGCACAATAGCCTGCAGCATCTGAGTGGTAAAGGTGTAGCCAATGATGGCGGCACACTTTACTACAGTCTGATCAAATGGCTGTAATTGGTCAAAGTGGGCTAGAGCCAAACCTGCATGTACACACACATACAAAAAATCAGAAGTGCTGTTGTTGTGACATAAAGGACAATAAGGCTCTAGGGAGTCCCATTTCTTTAAATTTTCTATAACCCCCTCCCTCTTGCTTGACCTTTTAAAGTGAGAGGAACTGGAACTTCTGAAAAATTTGCCAACTTCCCCACTAAACACACAAAAGACTGTTTAGCGGGTGATCCGTCCAGTGCCAAGATTGTCCTCGCTTTCACAGCAGAAGATCTTTGCTGACCTACAGTGAACACGTTTTTGTGAAAATACATAAATCATTCATCTACATTCAAAGAGTGCATTCAGAGAAGCATTCACCTATTGGTCATCTTCCTGTATTGTTCTTTTAAAAAAACAGCACTGAATATTGACAGGCAAGGCTATGGTGTGCCAGAGACAGGACAGTGTCATACTTGACCTAAAAGAATGTTATCCTCCTGGACATCTTTCTCCTGCCACATTCGGCTGGGTCTGGAGTGATACCCTTCAACAGATGCCTCTGTGTATATGTTCTTTTTATATTCAAGCTCCTCCTCCTCAATGGCCTCAATCATTATCAGGCCACCCAGGTAAAGGCCCTTGAGTAGCTCCTTACAGTAATATGGTACACCGTGACTCCTCTGCACTAGGAACCTACAAAAACACACATACACACACACTCTCTCTCTCTCTCTTTCTCCTAATTTGTATTTGGGTCTTCATAGGATTGCAAAAAAAAATATGTTTCCCAGGTCAAAATGTTACAAAATCAAAATAGCAATGGAAGAAAAGTAAAAAACATGAAATAAAATGCAAACCACAGAAGAATTTAAATGCAGGTTATATGTAGGGTTCACAAAGGGTATCTACCTGTGTGAGCCACATCTTGTTTGGGAGATCTTTTGGCTTCAAATATATAAAAAGATAGTGTCTACATTGAAGATATCGCTGTTGCTCATTTTTTTATACTTTATACTGTGAACTGCTGTGATTGGTCAGAATTTAATACTAATTCCATTTTTTTAATTTTAGTTTCTCTCCACCAATACCTACTGTTTGACTTCATCTGCAATGTAGATCACATTGAGCACCTGGTGGGCAAGCTGGGCGATGATGGTTGGGTCCAACACCGGCAATTTATAGTAAATGGTGTGAGGCAAGCAAATAATCTGCTCTAAGTCTGGGAAATATCCACTGAGTCTGGCTTGAGGCAGCAGAGCCATGAACATCAACACAGAGGCTTGCTGACACACCTCCAGGAGAAAGTTCCATGAGGCCTGGTCCACATAGTGAGCCTGGTCTATTACATACACACAGGGCTCCTCCTCCGCAAGCTGACAATGAGATACAACAACACAATTAAATTTCATGTGATTTTTTAAACTCTTTTATAAGGGCCACTGTATAAATGATGGTGGCATTTTGGGTCCACAGCATAAAAACATTAGTGATATAAATCTGTATTTTTTCATGTTAAATTTTTAAATTCAAAGTTCAGGATTACCATGGTGTAAATCAAGTAATCTTAAAGAACTCATCAGTCATGCACAAATGGTTACAAATCCTGAGGTTGGGCTGTCTACATGTAAAGTGGCCAGCACACGACTGGCAAAACTTGGAAAAAACAAACACAAGTCAAAATGAAGAGAATAAAAACAGAAAAAGCCTCATGTATATTAGTTAAAAAAGTAACTGCCGCTGATTGCTCAGAGGTTTTCTGAAACAAAGATTCACAATGGAATTTAAAACCTAAACATTGTGAACATGCATCCAAAAATGTCGACTGAACCACAACTCCATTTGCAACCTTCCTCCCTTTGTGACATCATCTAAAAATCTTGTGAGTTTTGTTGTCATTTGCGTGGGCTGTAAGTTTGCCAAATGTTAGGAACTCCTGGTACTCAGAGTCACTAAATTATTACTATCAAATACTAGGTTTTCATATTTCCATGTTAATAGTAAAATATTTAACATAAAATAAATAAATACATTTTACCTTAGTCCTTGAGTTTTGCTTTTCACACTGTCAAACCAGCTAACAAACACTTGTTGCAAACACACTTGCCAAGCATAACAAGTCACACAAAGTAGACCTGAGAAATTTATTTCTATTGTAATATTTACCGTAAATCGTGTTATTAATTAACTGTTGAAAAGCTGGTGTTAGAGGGTCCAAACCAATTTAGTCTGAAACATTGTCACATTCCCCTCCGTCACATTTGTGATGTAACTATAATTCTAAAGGTTAATATTTTGAACAAAAGTAGAAAAATGTGTTCAAATTCCATCACTTTTGGTTATGTCTAAAACTTCTGATGCTGAACTGATGTGACCTATGTGTGTTACACAGATATAAGTTACAAAGAATTAATGCTTAAAAGAAATAAAAATTTAAAAAGGTCATAAAAAAGTATATTTGTCATGTAAAGCCTTTTTGAACATTGAGGTTACCTTGCAAAACAGCTGCAGAAAGTACTTCCTTGTCTCCTTGTTTTTAGTTTGACTATCCATGTGTGACACTCTGGGTAAAACTGGAAACTACAAACAGAAAAGAACATGTAATGGATAAATAAACATATAAAGCTATTAGGAATGGGAAAATATTGATAATCGCAATATATTTTATGGCAATATTGCACTGATACATGGACACCAAGTATCAACATTGTATTGATGTAAGTATCGACGTAAAACAAATAAAAACACACAAAAACGTTTTGGTGCTACAATTATAACAATTATTTCAATCCCATTTTGCTGCAATAATTACACTTGAATTTAACTTGATAACTTATGTTTCCCAATTTTTTCATTGCAGACACAAGTTCAAAAGGGGACAAAAAATATTGCAATACATCTTACCTACATACCATAAAATGTTTAAAATAATAACAATAATGGCACATTGCTACTTAAGTATCCTAATAATATCAAATTCTGGGTTCTCTGGTGCTCCCCACCCCTAAATCCTATTAGTGACTATTTTGATTCCAACAGAGTACAAGATACAAAATGATGCCCATTAAAGCATTAAAGTATTTAAGTGGCTCCAAAGTCAAGAGTCTTCAAATATCTGTGACTGAACTGCACCTACCTTGACTTGAAGGATATCATTAAGAAAGCAGACATTTTCTCTGAGTTCTGAATCATGGATCTTTGACAGGATGACCCTTCCTCGCTCTGCATACAGACTGCAGTCCTGAATCTCAAGCAGCAAAGCCAGCAGAGTCTGAAGCGTGTAATTTGATTGCTTGACATCTACCTTTGTCAGCTCAAAGGGCATTACCCTGAGGTAAAAAGCATTAGTATGAGACATCTTGAGTGCTTGTTTAATCATACTGTGACAGCTAACATGCTATCTAAAAAATTAAATCCTAAATAAACAGTTTAAACACAATAATTCTGAGTTAAAAAGTTAACCAACAGGGTGAAGTACAAACCTAACTTTCTCCTTTGAGGCTCTGTGAACTATTTCTGCCAGCAGGTGGCTCTTTCCATAACCAGTGGCTCCTTCAAAAATGATAACCTTATTGTAGGTTTTAGCAACAGAGCTCCTTGCTTTCAGGAAATCCTTCAAAGCTGTAAAATAAACTTCCAACTCCTTCTGACGCCCTGATGACCCAAATGTTGCCATGTTATGTGTAAAGTGCCATCAATATCGGTATCCCGGTCAAATCTATTCGAAAAACAATGTGTCAAGACCTTATGTTTCACTCACCCAAGAGTGGAAAGTCTTCTTTTCTTTGAAATGACATGGAGGACTTACTGGCAAACCTGCAAAATAGTTCAAATGTCGAGGTCAAGCTGTTGAATAATCAACTTGAATCAATACTTGTTGTGAATTTAAAACATATCAGTGTCTTTTTTGCACCTATGTATGCCACTATTAAATTCAGGGTGTCTGGAGTGCTAGTGGATGAAGTTAGTATTAGATATGAGATTCATGGGAATTTGGTAGCTGCTGAGCATTTTCATAATAAAGTTTAAAAAAAGGATACATTTCTGCACAGTTAACATACAACACACTTCAGAATTATTTTGACACTCAGGTTAGAGGTGAGGAAAAATCAAATAAATAAATAAATAAATAAGCCCTTAACCTAAACATTGTTATGTTCTGTTCTGAATGTGCACAGGAACTGTGCATTCAACTGCACATGTACATTGCGCATCCAATAAACCAGGTGGTATTTTGCTTCTTTCTTACAAATACAAATTTGTTCTAATACCATAAGCTGATGCACTTATTTATAGTGGCAATTTTAATGTGTAAAAAGAGGACATCACCTCTCTACAGCTCATTTTGGTACTTTTGGATCTCTATTTATACAAATTTATACTAGACAGAATGTACAATATATATATTCTTACGGCCGATATGCGTTGCCTATGAACTGAAATATGGGCCCTGGGCGGTGTACACCCTTCAAGGCCTTCTCGGGTAGCTCAGTGAAGTAGAAAGAAGGCAGTCCGGAGAAGTCATGCGTCTCAATGTCACATGACACCAAACCTGGATAATACATCATCAAACGTGCTGCCAGGTTCACTTTCCTTCCAATTACTGTCATAGACAGAAGGGACACAAGAACAGAGATTAGATGCAGAGGCCAGAAAGCCTCTTACAAAGAGATATTACAAAAGTGAGAAACCTCACCTGTGTATTCATGCCTCAAAGGATGACCCATCACGCCACAGAAGACTGGACCTGTGGTCACACCTATTGAAACGGTCCTGCAACCCAAACACACAGAATACTTCTTCTTGCAATAAAAACACTACCTTCATAATTGAGCACTTAGAAAAGTAAAGTACATGCTTCATATTGGCATACTGTCATAAAGATACCTATTTTTAGGTTTTTAAAATCTGTTACATCATCAAGTTTTGAACTAATGTAGAAAAAGGTCAAAAATGGAGTGACAAGAGTTTAAATTATAGCATCTATATGCTAATAACCAAGGTTGGGTTGAGATTATTGATTAATTTCATTGAATCATTTCATTGATTTATTATGTTCATTGAGTTCAACATGAAAATGCAACATAGCAACATAACTAAATGCGGCTTTTGGGATTTTGAATTCTGGTGGAAATCATTTTAGACCCCTCATCAACAATAATTATATATAGAGACCACTCTAAAATGTCTGTGTGTTCTATCTGCTAAAAGGTTCATAGGGTTTCGTATTGAGCCGCCATGCTGGGACTTTGATAGTGATTTGTAGACACATTCTGATCATCTCTCAGCAGTTTTAGCAGCTCACAGAAACTCACTGTCTTACTTACAAATAATAATAATTTCCACATATTAACATTTTGCACCCCTTATTCAAAAAAACTACTATACTATACTACTATACTTGTAAATTATACTTGTGAAAGTGAAACCAACTCTGGCAAGTCAATGTTTGCAAACAATTGCTATATATCCTGTAAAACTGTAAATACTTTTACAGAGCAGCGAGCGAGGCTAAAAGAGTTTACTGTTAGATCAGCTCAGTTTGCAGTAGAATCTGGCAATATGGACAATCAGGGTAAATAATGACTTATTCAAATATATATTTAGAAAAACAATGCAAAAAAACCCAAAAACAATGCTTTTTTAAAATTTAGATTGACTGAATATAACAGCATGATCTGCTGTTCTCTCCTGCAGCAGGACCCTCCTCCCTCATCTTCCCCCAAATTAAAAACTACTAAAATCTACATGTTTAATGTGACATATTTATCATAAGAAATGTCAAATGTCAGCAAAATATGACGAGTTTGCATTTAAATGTATTCTTTCAGACTGCTGTCTATTTTTCTGTTTTCTGGCTTACTTGAGGCTGTTGATCTCTTGGAGGCAGGTCTCTTGTATACTGTATGCAGCCTGCAGTGCATGAGCACTCTCATCTACTCTCTTATCCCCAGGCAGGCCAAACAAACACAGGAATGTACAGCCCTAAACCCACATGACAGAAGCCTGATAAATCAGCATTAGCAGAATTCAGATTCAGCTTTATAGAATGACAAAAATGGCATGTGTTTTTGTAATAGGGCTGAAATATAAAGCGTTTTTATAACAAAACTCAACTCAACTTAAGAGTGTGCAATTTTCAAACTGTATGAGTTGGAAGTTATAGGCTTGTAAATATCAAAAAACTGTGGGTAACTTGATCCTAATAAAGCAGAGCTTGTGAACTGCACATAAACCTCCATTTGGTCAGTCTGGGATGCTTCATTCAAGAGTCAAGCCTCTATCTAGAAAACTGGATATTCTGGCGTTCTTGTTCAGAACTTAAATTTATAGAAAATAACTGCAACTTAAAACGCAGTTACAGTTTTAGTAAAAAAATCACAATTGTATATTTTCTCCCAAACTTAGAATTATGAACACTTTACAGTACACTTATGCTTAACTTCTTTAACTCAAAGAAAGTTCCCGGCCTTCACTCTTTATTTAAAATACTTCAGCAACATAGAATTAGGTAATTAGTGAGTATTTTGAATAATCACTATAAGTTTTAGAGTTTTAGAGGTTAAACACCGTCTACAAATGTAACTCCTAACATATTTTCCTAGATTCCAGAGCTTAAAAAATGATTTAGCTATTCTTTGTGAAAATACTTCCTATAGCTTTCACAGATGAGACAAATGCATAAAATACTACATACAAAAAGAACTAATCACCAGCCCAACTGTTTGAGAATACTGGATCACTGCAGCAGCAGTATGTTAGCTCTAAAGACAATTTTGTCTACGAATGTCTTCCTCCAGACGCATATATTTCCATCCATCCATCCATTATCTGCCACTTAATCCAGCTAGGCAATTTAGAGTGACCAGTCAACCTATCAGGCATGTCTTTGGACTGTGGGAGGAAAACCAGAGTGCACAGAGCACGGGGAAAACATGCACACTCCACACAGAACGGCCCGGACCAGGAATCGAACCCAGATCGTCTTGCTGTGAGACGACAGTGCTACCCACTACACCACCATGCCGCCCAGCATATATTTCCAGTCAGTGAAATCTGGAAAACTTGCCTTATCGAACATGAAGACCTTGTTGATTTTCCCGTGGTGGCGGAGCATCTGCTGGCCGATGCCGATGGCTGCTTTGTGAATGGGGACACACTGCTCCATGTCACTTTTAGCATCTTCAAACTGCAGATTTACAAACACAATGGTGGCTTGCCGTATCTCTGACAGGTACTCTAGTGGCTGGTCTTCATCAATCTAATAAAGAAGACAGAAAAGCCATAGCCATGTTACACGGATATTACAGTGATATATTAATTGTGACATAGTTTTTAACTGTACTCACCTTTTGCAAAACAGTTTTCATTACATATTTTCGCACAACATTCTCTCTCTCTGCATAAGAGTCTAAACTGGATGCTTTTCTTAGCCCTAGGGAGATAAAACAGTCAGACTCAGGAATGGAACAACAATGGTAATTCATGCATGTCACAGTCAACATGAGTATATAAAATCTGTTTTACTCTTTTGAAGGTTTGTGAGTTTCACATTTTTGCCCAGGTCCTGAAGATAATTTCCCATTGAAATATTAGGTACTTGCTTGATGTATCGCACCTGTACCAATATTTAAAGCATTAGTAGTGAGTACAGCTGGAAAAAAAGTTTATAAATGAACATTGTAAAGGGTTTTACTGTGAAGGCCAACCTTGACAGCTCGTTCATTCTCAATGCGGTCAATGGCAAGGTCCTGTCTGTTGCACAGCTCCCATGCATTAGGGGAGAGAATAATCGTGCTAGCATCTGCCAAACCCTCAGCCAATCGAACCTCATCCACAGCTCGGCCAATCACAACGTAGTACTGACTGGTTGTGTCTCCTACAATGACTTTGGAAAGCTTTCCTGCTGAAATGGCTGTAGTAGATAAAGGGGTAAATGCTTGTTATGTAATGTGCATTTCATTGCATCAAACAGAAAAACAAGTGTATAACGATACACAATTTTTTACATATGCATCACAGTTACCATGAGTTTAAAAGTATAAAAAAGAAATGGCAACACTAATTTAGCTTTTGAGTATTGTATTGCAAACTCCACAAAAAAATCAATATGCATTTTATGACATCCCAAATGGGGATTTTGCTCTTTCAGTATTTGTTAAATCAGCACCTATCTTGACGCGTAGTTGGCAGCCAACGTCTGTCATCCGGATGCCACAGTGGTCCTGAATGTTGAGACTACAACCGACGGCTACAGTTATGACCTCACTCAGCTGTGACCTCTCTACCGCCCACAGGGCCAAAATAGCATCACCTGCAGAAAATTTTACACCACATCAATACAGTGCCGTATGTACATATAGCACACTGTGCAAAAGCCTGAGATTTCACGTCACTTATGTAATTTCCAGCCAAAACATCAACAAGTCCTTGTTTTTTAAATAAAAAATTAGTTGTGCATTACTTAGTAGAAAATAACTTCTAACACTAAGGTTTTAAAGGTTTGGAAAAGTATGCTGAGAACAACTAAAGCCATAAGGTAAAGGGTGGACACACTAAATAAATGTGAATAACTTGCACTTAATGGCCATTTTCACTGGAAATTAAATAAATGATGGGTGGTCTTTGACTTTTGCCTGGTACTGTATGATTTCATGAGGTTTCTGGGTTAAAATAAACACCAGTACCTGCAAAATTTAGAATATCACCCCCATGTACAAGGATATCTGTAACATAACATTATATAGGTCAGAAAACAGCTATTTAACTCAAAGTGTATTAAAAAATCAGTAAGCAAAATGAACAGCTGCTGTCACAATATTGCTTTTTTTAGTTTTGCAACTGAATGGTAAAGTTAGATATTATCTGGCACATTGACATATATTCAGGAAATATTATGATGTTAAATGTTATAAACACTCTCCATCAGTGGAAGCAATGTAAGAGACCATAAGCCACAACTTACGATTAACTATGTCTCCAACGTAGCTGTTGAGTATACGGGTAAGCTCATCTGCTCCATGACCTTTCTTACAGCTGAATTTTTCAGTTAAAGCAGTGAATCCTAAAAAAAAGTGTTGCAGTGCATGAAAGTCCATAAACAAAATCCAGCACATAAATAATCCCTACAATTTTGTGACAGTGGGTCATGCTATGTAAAACATTTTAAGCAATAACACTACATAGTTTTATAACAATGTGTAGTTTTATAACATTGTAGTAGTTACCAACTCTTATATTAAGTGAAAATTTCATGATCAATGCACAAATGGAAATGCTTTTCAATGAGTTCAAGAAAATTGCACAGATGGGCTTTGCTGGCTGTCGATGGTGGCCATTCTGGGGAACAGTTTGTACCCTTAAATATATTTGATTTTTGTCCCATACTTAGAAATTTACTAAAGGCACTATAGAATGCAAAACTGTATTTATGCTGCCATATTTGAATAAGTAAGAGTTCAGTATATAGAAATGACATACTGTAAACCTCAAACACTGTTGTTTCTCCTTCAAATACAAATAATTAATTAAAAAAAAAGATTCCAATGAGCTGATTCCAAAAAACTGAACCGTAACAGAACAGTATTTATAAACAGTAACAGCGGTATTAATATTTACACCCCCAAATATTGACATATGGCAATAGAGCAATGGGAATGAAAATGGAAGAATGTGTACTGCTCCAAGCTATAAAAGGGTTGTTGGCAGTATTCAAAGGTTGTTGGCATGGTTGATAGTTGGCTTTCTATTTGCCAGCTTCATAATTAAATGTTTCGTTGCACCTTAAGTGCCACAGCTTGTCCCGACACCAGAATGTAACCATTGAAGGTGGAACAGAAAAGATTACAAAGTATGCAGAGAAACAGATGTTGATGGTAAGTGGAGCTGCTAAAATTCAATGTGTGCAGATACAATGAGATGTTTTTAATGTTATGGCTGATCGGTGAGTATTAGCGTGTAGCACACAACTATAACTTTTTAGACAGTTTTTTCACACTGACTGCAAGATCAGTGTTCTTCACTCCATGTGAAATGTTTGGTGCACATCTCTAAAAACATCAAGAACTGTGAGGCTCCCAGTTTTTAATAGTTAAGACAACCAGTATTTCCGACACCACCTGAACACAGCTTCAGTTCAAGCACTCACCAGGAAAACATGTTTAGCTGAAACAAATATAATTCCGATAAACATTTATGAACTAACAATAAGAATCAACATTAAGAAAAGTTAGAAATAGTACAAAAGGTCCAAATACTTCTTGGACTGCATGTTTAAATGTAGTCAAATCTATCTACAACCATTTACTACGCTTTGTCTGCCGCTTTGAGAACTCATTCACCGTCCACCACATATAACTTCTATAGCGAACTAGCCAGTTAACATAAAACTTGTACATTATATATGCATACTACATTTATCTATTAATACAAAGACAAATATATGTGTGTAATATAGTAACAAACTGTGCACCTCTGAGAAATACAGGGGTTTTGTCTTGTTCTGCATTTAGCCACGTTAGCTACGCAGCTAGGCTAACAAGAAATTCGTTGTTTGGCTTTTTACAAAACTAACCCGATATGTCTGCAAACAGCAGGACAGCATTAAACTGTTCGGAGTAAGGAACTCTCTCGTCTAGAGAGCTGTACGCCACGATCTCTGGGACGTGTGCGGCAATAGCGTCAAATTTGCGCAAACTTTTTATCCCCTTTTGTACTTTTGGCATGTCGGCTAACGCTCTCAGTCCAACCGCCGTTATCGCCACTGTTCAAACAGCCTCGGCGTTCTGAGGCCAAAGATAATACAGGAAGCCGAGAGCCACCACAGCAAAGAAAAAATCCTGGAACGCCGTTACCTGGTTAAGCAGACAATATGTCCATTTCCAGCAAAGGGGATTTCGGCTCTTTTCACCAAACTAGGTTTTCGTGGTCATATTGTGAATCTGGGGGTATTGTGAGTATTTTGAGCCTTACACACACATACATATGAGCTAATTAAGAAACTGTTTTGTTTTAGATATTTTCAGCCCGCTGTTAGTCTTTCAGCACAGGCTGCTGCTGTTGCCCGGGGAGACGAGGGCGTGGCGAAGCGGCTGATGGAAGACTTTAAGCAGACATGACTTGAACCCATTTTCGCCCCATTCAATGAATTTGACATGCACCATCTTGGTTTACCCTATAAAATCTTTGTTTCTCCTCGTTCATCTGTTCAGTAACTGAAATCTCCTACTTGGGCAGTACACACTAGAGGTGGGCGATACCGGGAATTTTGGTATCGATCCGGTACCAAGTAAACACATGGCCAGTATCATAGATACCGATACTTATTAATGTATAAGCTTCATAGATCCAAAGGATCCAAAACACCTAGGAAAGAATTTCGCAAAACATTTTATATGACAACAAAATACTTTATTATAACAATCAACATTTTGTTTAGAAACAATGCAACAGTAACAAAACAAAGTTTGTCTTAACAATAGGAAAATAAATCTTTTTTGAGGTAAAAACAACCTAAAACAAAACCTCCAGAGGTAGAGGGCTGACAAACCACAATACAACAAAAGTAACACACCACAACCAATATTGTAAAAAGTTTCAAAGTAATTCTGTCTAACAATACAATAAAATAAAATAAACAAAAAAATATTCAGTGCATTTCGGGCTTTAAACACAAAAAAAAAACAATAAGTGAAAATTAAATAAAGTATAAATAACGTGGGAGGGGGAGGGTGTGCTGCTCTGTGCTGTGACACAGCGCACTGAGCGCAGCACTGACAGAGAGTTATATTTGAAGAATCCGCGTGCGCAGCAGTCAGTGCGTGCTGGAGAAAAAAAGCTTGGGAATCATTCTTTTTACTTGAGTATTGATCAATATGAATACCAGCATTGGTATCGATATTATCGATATTTGGATCGATCCGCCCACCTCTAGTACACACTAGACTGGACCCAGGGGTCACTGCTGGACCATTAAAACAGTCGAGCTCTTTCAGTACATGAGCATTTAGCATCCCCTCCGACACACTACATCCACCAACATCCTTTAACATGACACCACTGTAGACCTCCCCCATTCATTAAAAGCCCCATTTGCAGACATTGTATATATGTACTGCTAACTTCTGTAGCAGCAGTAACGTTACACGACATAAACACAGCAGACTTTCTGCTTTCCTCTGTTTTCCTACCTTGGTTTTGATTACCTCCACAGCTCCAGGGGAATCATGGGATAGCACAGCATGCTGCAGTCGCAAACTTCAAAATGTTTCCTGATTCAGTAGGAAAGTTGGGGTAAAGTTTGACATCTTGTTTGATGAAGGTAGTATGATAATAGTATAGTATGGTAGTAGGTGATTTCAGATGCAGCTTTTGTGTTTGTGTATTATGGGGTATGTAATGTGGTGACGAATGCACAAGGGCGTAGAATTAGCATGGACTGAAGTGACGAGTTCCCACCAATATCCAGCAATTATTGAGCTGTCCCCACCAATAATTCGATCCCCTCCAAAAAAAACGATCTGTCAACGTCTCATTAACCTACAGGTGCAGAAAGGGTTAAATCATGTTCTCATATGGCCAGTGTGATTGGCTGTGCTCTGTAGCTACGTTTGGTTGTTTGCAGCGCCAAAACTGGAAGGAAAACTTTTCCAGACATATGCCAGACTCCCTGTGCAAAACTCAGGTTTAACCTGGGTGACACATGAGTGTCAAAAGTGAGTGAGGCTGGGGTAGATAGGTCCACACCAATGTCAAGTGCAAATCCACGCCCTTGCGAATGACATCTAAACCGACTTCATAAAACATTTAAATAGAAGAATCTCAGCAGGCAGCGTTTTATACAAACAATCAGACATGACTGGCCGGCTGACTACCTCAGATTACTGAATAAGTAGACAGTTATGACATTTCAGATACTTTGTTAAGGCTGTCAAGCTCCTTCCGTAGCTTTATATACACAGCATCGTGTTTACTGATGACTGCTGTAAAGATGAATTTATTTTAAAAAGAATGATTAATCTTTACATATTACCCAGTAGTTTTAACTTTTTTATATAAAGTCAAAGGTGTCATAAGTATTCACATCCATTACTCAGGTAGAAGTATAGATACTAGGGTTTAAAAATACTTCTGTAGAAGTTGAAGTATCATCAGCTTTTTACTCCAGTAAAAGTGTAAAAGTACTGCTTTCAAAACTACTTAAAGTATAAAAGTAAAAGTAATGTAAGGGAAAAATATGTCATTAAGGACAAAAGCTTAGGCCGCACCACAGGGGTCTATACTGCACCAGCCCACCTCCCCCCCAAAAAAAATCTTCTAAAAGCCATAATGACTGTAATGTTCTATTAAAAAGTTAATAGTGATAAATTTGGGATGCGCTAGGCTTCCTGTTTCAGCCGCATATACGTCAATTAAAAATGAATGTGTTTTAGTACAATGTAAATATATTAAAGAACCATATCTGTGTACTACTGAGCATTAACATGTGTTTCATGGAGCAGAAGATATGAAGACTAGTTGTCTATAAGTATTGTAATGGTGCAAAAAGTTGGAATAAAAAAATGTACATGAATAAAAACAAAGCCGAAAATGAAATAGGAGTAACGAGGATATTTTTTAAACGTAAGGAGTAGAAAACACAGATAATGGTGTGAAAATGTAAGAAGTAGAAGTAAAAAAAGTCAGCTGAAAAATAATTACTTCAGTTAAGTAAGTAAGGTAACGAAGTATTTGTACTTCGTTACTTGACACCCCTGTATAAAGTACAGTGCATATAAAGTATATAAAGCTGTCAAAGAGAGACTGCTGAGCTTGTTCAAGCGCCAGTGTATTACTATTTTTCTCCAGCAGGATGCACTGCGACTGGTGGTAAACTCCTAAGCTATGTACCATGAAGAAGTCTCACGCCAGAGATGTTTTAAAGATGTAGAGATTCAACAACTGCCGCTGATTTGCTTAAAAAAATACACAAGAAATCACACAAAATACCTAATTTTCTTTTAAATATCTGCTACAGTTCTAATTTAGCACCACCGGATATTTTCAGAGGAAACTTTTCACTGAGGTCTACGCATCACTCGTTACGCTGGAATAATACTGCTAGTTGAACATCTCGGTGATTTGATGATCTTCGTTTAAACGAAAGTTTCGCGGGGCGCGTTGAGAGGGGTGTTTTCCGTTCTGACTGTCATACGAATGGAAGAAAGTCGTGTTTTATAGAATGTGTTAATATTCGTATTCGAGGACTATTAATTACCAACAAGTGCCGGCGGTGGACCTGATGGATCAAACCGAGTATAAACGGTGTGAGACGACGAAGTAAGAGATTTACTTTGTTAGGTGGAGCTTGACTAGCTAGCTGCCTAGCTTTGGGTCATGTTGTTTTGATTAATGGAAGCTGTTTTTGTGGGGAAAGGAATATAATAGTTATTATCAGTTACTAGTTTTCTCTGTTTAATGCACTTGAAGAGAGCTGTTTTGCTAATTATTCCCTAGACTGGTGAACGCCAAGAGGGTCGCAGACTGAATCTCGAATGAATCCACCCTCTGTAGTGCACTGTGTGTGTGGGGGGTCGTGAATTAACGGTTTCAGCGCCCAACAGATGGTGGACTGTTTGGGTGTGAAAGCTATAGTTTCTTGGTTCATGTAGGGCACTATACAGGGCGTAAAGCGCCATTTAGGATACAGCCTGAGAAGCTCAGTCGTTTGTAAACGGATTAAACTGTTAGTTTCACTAGTAGATGGTTTTAGGCCGTTTTACACACCTGCTTTAAAGAGGAATTCACTGATATTTTTATATAATTAAATGGTTGAGATGTTTACATCATTCTAATTGGTTTGGTGTGAAAAGAGAAATTTACCAAGTCAGAATTATTCACTGTGGTGGTGATGGGAACCAGACGTCCACCTATAAAGCTATCTCACAAAAAGCCATTACATGAAATGGTTGAATATATGCAAC
Organism: Megaleporinus macrocephalus; assembly: GCA_021613375.1. Lineage (NCBI taxonomy): Eukaryota > Metazoa > Chordata > Actinopteri > Characiformes > Anostomidae > Megaleporinus > Megaleporinus macrocephalus. Next base: position 31,223,593 of record CM038721.1, read on the forward strand.
GTGATGTCTGAGACATTGTAAATCATAGTTTTGCTTACAGTTTATTGTAATTATTTTATTTTAATCCATTCATGGTAGAGAAATACTTTCTGTGTGTTGTGAAGCATAGTAGTCCTCAAAGGAAACACCTGGTGCCCCAGCACTACACCTGCCTCCAGCCCTAGTGTCACTAGTAAGCTGTGCAACATCATCATTATAGTTGTTTTCACCACCGATGTAAAGAAAGAGTCTACAAGTTTCTTTACAATTACCATTCTGCATCAAATCAGTCTAAATGACTGCGCTGTTCAAACATTTCGAAAAGTAGATGAAACCTTTAAGAAGATAAGATAAACACTTAGAAATTATACATTAAGTTATTTAAATCCTAGCCTGTGTGTAATTCCTGGAATTTATTTAGCTTTGTTTACAAATACATTTTAAAATTTACCCCTAATCAAAAGTAATGTACTCTTAAAGTAAATTATTCTGCTCAGCTCTGCTCCCCAAGTGGCTGTGATTAAAAAATATTGACTTTGAGTTCACACACAATAATTTATCTTTCACTTGCAAATGCTATAAAAGCTATATTACAGGGGAACACAATGTACTTAAAAAAATATTTTTTTCATGATGGTACATCAGTTGGGGCTTTGTATTATTCACCTTAGTTTCTGGGTGTAAACCATTTTTCCCCGCTGTTGAGAATGTGTGTGTGTGTGTGTGTATGTATATGTATCTGAAAAACAACAGTTATAATATATGTTAATATATAGACTTAATTATATAAGATGTCTTAGTAAACTATAAGCACTGTGAATTGTACATTTTAAAATTTACAGTCACCAGGCTTGCCAGTCAGACTGCCAAATAGAGAAGTGTGATTGATTACTCCACAGTCCATTGAAGGCGTTTTATACCAATCTATCTGACGCTAGGCGTTGTGCTTGGTGATGTAAGTCTTGCATGAAGCTGCTCAGCCATGGAAACTCATGCCATAAAGTTCCTGGTGCCCAGTTATTGTGCTGATGTTAATGCCAGAGGAGGTTTGTAGTTATTGTGTTACACTATGCACCACCCCGCTCTGTAACTTCGTGTTGTGGTTTCTAAATGCCTCCACTTTTCAGTTATACCACTTACAGTTGATCGTGGAAAAGCAAGGAGGGAAGAAATTTCATGAACTGAATTGTTGCACCGGTGTCTGTGTACTATGCACAAATTCATTGATGTCTTTAGAACGACCCACTCTTTTAGATGTTCGTAAAGGCAGACTGCATGACTAGGTGCTTGATTTTAAACACCAGTGTCAATGGGATGAAAGTAAAACACAGAATACTGTGGTTAAGAGGTGTGTCCCTCCACTTCTGTCCATATAATGGGTGTATTTATACCATAAAAACATAAAATGTTAAATTTTATAGACAATGTATGTCACCTTGCAGGATTATGTGTGTTGTAAAACACACTGAAAGGCAGGAATCAAGACATACTGTGAAGGTAAAGACAAAATTAAAAACCTAAAACTTGGAATTAAAATGACTGTTTATTATTATTAGTAGAGATGGAAAGATCGATCGGCTATGTATCGGTATCTGACGATTTTTAATCAAAATATGCTATCGGTGATCGGCCGATGTTTCTCCAATTTGGCCGATCCCGAGAGCCAATCAATGGCGTTAAACAAATGAGCCTAATTTCTGTATTTCCAGCTAGCATTTCGTTGAACCCCCCTCCGGCCAGGTTATTGCAATTCCTATCTGAACCACTAGGTGGAAACACATACCCTTTCATTTTCCACATACTGACTAAAGCGGCGCGCTCGTTGGGGAACCAAGACATTTAACACTTCTAATCTGATACGGTTTTTAGACTACACCCGCGGCTGAATACAGTGAGTATCAGCAAACAGCAGAGCTAGCACACGCAGCTAGCACAAAACTAATAACCCAGAACACCGTACATACCAGATCTGACCGGTACAAACAGAACAGCAGCAGCAATTCAAGATCTACATTTAATGATTACAGTTTTTTGTTTAAAATAACACAGAGTCTACGTTTAATGACTGCATGTATTTAATTAGCTTTTTTCGTTTTAAATTAAGGGTCTAAATTTAATGATTGCAGTATGATATTTGTTTGTTTATTGTTTATTTACTGCTAATTTTGTTAATTTTTGTGACTTGCTTGCGCTAATAACTACATGAAGCCCTGCTGTGGCATATAGCCCCGCCCTCGTTGAAAGGTGATCGGCGATCGGAATCGGCCTCAAAAACGCTGATCGGTCCATCTCTAATTATTAGTATTATTATTATTCTGTGCATCTTTTTCTGGACAAACCCAAAGGTAGGGAACCGTTAGCCTTTGAAAAGGTATGATACACAGTTTAATTACTGGCATAACAGTTATAGTTATAGTAGAGGTAGATGTTTACCACTAGGTCTGTTAATAGCATTGACTTTTTGGTTTTTGTAACCTGCAGGTGGAGGAATTAATTCTTACCAAACTGGAGTCCACAGTCACATTCTTTGCCATGAAAAGACGGCGCCACCCAAAGGACTTTAAAATGTCCTCCAAGAAAGATGTGATGACTAGAACCAACAGTCGATCAAGACAAAGTCGCACGGATCAAGGGCGAAGTACTTGCAGATGGAATCCTGAGTTTTTCTGTTCAGATAGTGACAGTCCTGTAGTGAGTGATGGTGTTGACAAACCATTGACCTCACCGGCATCTGTTGTCATTGACCTTACTGGCAAATGTGGCACTGAAACCAAAGGTTCTGCGAACGTCAACCCAGCTCAGAGTAGTGAGGAAGTTGTGTTGCCGTTGGCTGGTGAGGAGTACAGAGTCCATCAATCAGAGTTAAAGACGTTAAGGCGGAGCTCACCTGCTTCCATTCCGATTCAGAAAATAACCCTGGGGTCAAAGGCTGAAGACACTCTGGAAACACAAAAGCTGATTTCTCATAATCCTTTCAGGTCTCACACTGAGAGCCATGAGTGTTTTGACAGTCAGCTGGATGGAACCATTTCTGAAGACTCTGTTATATCAGGTCCCAGCTCTCCTCCCGCTGCACCTATTTCGGTCAGATGTCCAGAATGCGACAAGCTTTTTACCAAAATAAGGAGGCAGGGACCCCCAAGAACCAAAAAAAGGAACAAAGGTAAACATTTAAAAAGGTACTTTTAGAAATTTCTGCAATGTAAAGCTGTGATAATACATATCTAAAACTGTTTCTGGTGCGCTGTGCACTGTAAAATTGTGACCATACCCCACTAAAAAACACTGAAACACTGTTATTGTGTAGTGATGGACAGTTGACTCCAGAAGATTAAGCGTCACATCTGAGATTTGGGGTTGACTGTGTTTCACACAGAACGTAGAAGTCTGATTACAATAATGATTTTTGCAGTACACTCTGTCCCTCAATATATGAAATCATTTCACGTTGATATGTAGCTGCTCTATGTTTAGGGTGATAATCTCTGCTTTCCCGTTTATCACCAGCTCCATTACTACATGGCCGAGTCTCCTGAAAACTTGTCATGCAATACTGTAATTGTCAAAAAGTGAATTCTGCTAATATTATAAAATATAATTTCTTTGTTCTTAAATGGTTGACAAGGTTAACAAATGTCATTTATAATGTTTTATAAAGTGCTCAAGGCTAGAGAAAAAAAAACAACAGGAGCAAATATAAAAATGTCTACAAATATATATACCCGAGACAATGTTCTAGGGTAGTTTTTTGATCAGGTGTTGTTCTAAAATACTGCAGTTAATTACATGTTGGAAGCAAAAAATATTCCATAAGAAAATGTAATTTAGTTGATTTCTCACAGTTTTAACAATGTCAGAAATTAGAAAAAAAAATGGATTTCCTCTTTAATGGTACATTTACTTTTGTTTAATGGTTTAGGTCATTTTGAACCCTTTAACTTATACATAAACGTAGCCTTAAATATAATTAGATCTCCACTAACCTTAAAAAAATAGAACACAATTAAACAAATTAATTCAAGTAAATTCATTTATTGATGTAATCTGATATTTAATGTCTTGTAGGGAAAAATTTGTGAACCTGCTTTCAGTAACTGGTGTGACTAGTTTGAGCAGCAGTCATTTTTAACTCTGGTTCAGCAATGCACATTGACTTGGAGTATTCTTAACCCATTCCTCCTTACAGAGCTGCTTACATAACACACCAATACCATTGCCTTTCTACTTATTCTTCTCAGATCCAACCTCTCTGTCATGTGATCAATGGTTGCTCAAAAAAACATGGCGCCCACAGAGACGACGGCAAGTGAGAGGGTATGTGTGCATTTCAGAAGTATATGCAGATATTATTTAGATTTAAATGAGTGTAAAAATCTTGAACATTGCCATATGAGGTGTGTTTTAGCTACCCACTGTAAAGAATCAGTAGGTGATTTTTGAAAAATTTTTTATTTTATTTTTTTAAATATATAAATAAAATGTAGCAGGCTATGGGTGCACTTAAAGCGGATTAGGAAGCTTGCCGTGAAGCGTTCGGCAGCTGAAATGGCCAACGTGTGGCCGCAGTGCTCTAGACCTCACGTCTTTCTGAAGAGGTAAGTCCAGAAATTGTGACAGATCTGTAGACTGATTGCCTAGTATTTAATATCATGGAATATATATATATATATCCTGTTTGTGCTTTACAGGAACTTGCATCGCTGTAGGATATTGTCCTCAATACTTGGAGGTCCACCTGAGAACAAAACCAAGTCACAGCGCAGAAGGCAGAGAGCAACAAACGCATGGCCTCCACTCGGTGCAAAACACCAAAGGCGGAAAAAAAGGAAACTCACTGAGAAGTCCAATACATCACAGAATCTTTCACCACTGGACCTGACCATGGCCACCAACACCAGGAAGGGCAAACTGCTTGCAATAGATGACTCTAACCATACTCGCTCACATCAGCAGGAGAAAGTTCGAAAGAAACAAACCGTTAGTGACCTGAGTGGCTTCCAGGACAAAAAGGCCGGCTCTGATAATGTAGAGGGAACTCGCAGGGTACTGAAATTTGATGATTCTCTCAGTACCTTGGCTATGGAGCACAAGCGTGAAAGAAAACTACATGAAGGCAAAGCAGATTTCACACTTAAAGACTTGGACCGTTCTGGGGCAGTAAAAGTACTCTCTGAGGACCTGGAAGACTTTAGAACCCCCCCAGACCTCTCCATTGTGGAGTCTAAAATTGTTAAGAAATGTCACTCATCATTCTTTTCCTCTGGCCATTCACCACACGGTACACAGAAGGGCAGCTTTAGGTCCATGTTAGCTGTTTTTGAGAGAAGTCACAACCAAATTATTAAAGAATCTCATAACTGAGGCTTTCACAGTGGCTCTCTTACTGGAGAACAAGAGCTTTGTGTCGTTCTTATTTCTAATTGTCTGGTGAGTTACTCTGTTATTTCATGGAGCTAAAAGCGTTGACTTGTGTGAAGCAGTTTAAAACTACTGTTGAGACTACTGTTGTTCGGTCTGTATGTCTGGTGCGAGAAAGAATTACAAAAGTCGCTATTTTTATGTTGTTATTTGTACTTTTGAAAATGTTTAGAACATCTGCCTGGCATAGCCATTGTATTGTTTTGCAAGAGCAGCACCTGTGAGATGTTAAGTTCAACTTGGTCTTTATATGTTCTATTTAAGGCAACTTGTTTTTTTTTTTTTTTTTTTTATCCTGTGCTGCTGTGTAGCTGAACCTTTTGTGTATTTATTTCTTTTTCTTTTTTACAAATATTTTTTAAAGAAATCACAATTATACAAGTAACAATGTTTATTAGTAATTTGGTTATTATTAATAAAAAGGTTACAAGAACACAGTTCTGGTCCATGACTTCTTAGTGCATTCCCACATCTGCATGGATTCAATAAACTCCATCAGCAACACACATGCTTTAATTTGATGATGGGTTGATCAGCCAAACAACGAGTTTAGTTTACATGTGCTTAATAATCTGATCATTATTTGATTAATGCTCATGTAAACACCATACTCTGATAAAGGGAGCTGGATTTTTAGCCCAGGTTTATCAGTGTATGTTTACCCTAACTCTGATTTTTTTTAACTTTTTCTCAGTCTGTGTATTTTCTGTACCGGAAACTGTATTGATCTTGGCTTGAATATGTGGAAAACTGAAAACAGGCTATAGGTCTGTGACGGTATGGATTTCTTTTTTTCTTACCGTGGTGAAAAAGCCACGTATCCCCAGGGTTTGCAGGCAAAGCTCCATCAGCCCCTACCTCTTGCGTTGCTGCAGTGTTCTTTGTAAAATTATGTTAAGAGATCTCATATCTGCACCTGCTGAGTCAGTATTTTCCCCTTAAATTCATTCATTTTAAATGAAGTGCGGGGTGTGTGTTTTAAGCTAATTGTATGTGGCCACGCCCTATACACCCTTACGCTAAAGCATTTAGGTCCATGCACATACCAGCAACGTCCAAACATTTTAAACTAGCGTTACACCGATACCGTATCGGTGCCGATACTGACACTTACACACAGTATCGGTATCTGCAATAGAGAGCGTTGATACCATGAAGCTTATTGACTAAACGGCTGCACGTGTTTCTGCATTGTGCCAATTTTTATTTTTTCATAGCTCAAAATGTTTAATGTGCAGTTACTCAACCAGTAAATGGTGTTCTTTCAAGGTTATTATATCTTATTCAGGATAAGACATCAAAAAAATACAACATATAAAAAGTGGAACACTATATCAGGATTTATAGCCATATATTGAGCATTTAAGTCAGAGTTGGTATCGGTACTCGGTATCGGCAGTTTATTGTTACAGCCTTAGTAGACACACAGCTCAGAGAGCTAATGGCATGTTAGTCATTTCGGCTACATTTGAAGGTCAAAAACTAGATCTCAGTAAAACGTTATTAAAACCACTTTAAAACAACAATAAGGTTATTAACTAACATGAGATTACAAAAGGGAGAAACAACACATGGCAAGATGGGGGGAGAGAGAGAGAGAGATAGAGAAATAGAGGTGCAAGTAAACATTAGCTAGTTATTAAACACAAACACCAGCAGTCAACTGTTAATGAGATTTAAAATACAAGTGTCTTTATATATTTATATATTAAATATTTAAGCACAACAGAATTGGTATCCAAATGTAAGTTTCTTGTTTACTCTAACAGTAAAGCTATATGCATTGTGTTAAAAAAAAAAAACTATCATTATGTACATATTTATATGAAAATGCTTTAATATTTTAGGAGCCAGTCCGGCAGAAGTTAAGGTAGTTCACGAATGAATGAATAAATAAATAAATAAATAAGGTATTATGTTATTTACTACGTATCAGAGAAGACGTTTGATGAGAACACATGTTTATTTTTAAGGTGTCCTGTTTAAAAGCAAACAGGAGGATGCAGTTTCAGTTTCGGCCACACAGGGGCGCAGTGGGCACATTAAACCATAAACCAGCCTGCAACCGAATCACTGTTTACAGTAAGTGAGCTGGATGATTTTGCAAACATGGAGGAAAAGCGAGTTTATTAAAATCTTCTTAGAACTGATATTAAATAAAGGATCAGTTTACTTCGAGTATTTTTTTCTGGGAAAACCATAAAAGCTCTACGAATCAGCACAAGCACAAGTCAAAGACGCTAAAGGTTGCTGCTATTCAGCAAAGCTTAACTTCTGACTGAAATAACTCTGCTGTCCTGATCAAATTATTATTTTTCTGCTTTGTGGAAATGACAGCGCGACTAAAACATTACCTCAGCACTGTTTATCGATGGCGAAGTTGGTTAAATGGCTCTTCTTTAAAGTCGACTAGGTGAGTTGGTCCGTTAGCGTCTCCTCGTCAGCCATTGGTCGGGCCGTTGAAGGGAAGGCGCGCGCGCTTCTCCCGCCCTCAAAACTCCAAAGCGAAGGGCGCGAGCCGAGCCGCGCTGCAGAAATCAAGCTAGAGCGCGCGCCGCAGCTTGAGCTAGAACAATTACGTGCGGGCAATCGCGTCATAGTTTCATTATTTATATTTTTATTAGGAGTGAAACGCCAGATGAGGAGTGCTAAAAGGATTTTGAAGTTGGCCGCGAGCCGTACTGTCCGAGAAGGCGATTACATCGAGAGTTTTTGAACAGTGCTCACTTTTCACCACTTCCCCGCGCGAAGCAGGGCCGGAAAGGGTTTCATGCGCGCGGCGACAGAGGATGCGCTCGAGCTGGGTACAAGCATGAGCGGAGGCGACTCTCCAGTTGGAATGTGAGTTGAAAACCTGACCGTGCAACCTCAGAGCTTCCAGTGCTGTTAGAGATCATGTGTGTTAAGATGCTTTAGTTGTTGCTTTTGATGTGAGCTGCTTTGTGTTGCACTTTTTGGAAATCTTATCTTCACTGTATATGTTCCAGCTTAACCCAAAATCTTGAATGCTGTCCTCTTGCTCCTCTGCAGACGGACTCTGTGCAGGTTTGCCAGCGGATCTGCTTTTTAATAGGCGTGTCCAAGTGAAAAGCACAAGAGATGTCCAAGTGTCTCTCGGCTCTGCTTGTGTTCTGCTTGCACATGGTAAGGGGCTTTCTTCCCTTCTTAAACTTCACTACTGAAAAAAAAGAGTACAGACCAGCAAAAAAATGAAAATCAGCAAAAATGGATGTTTTTCTTCGTTGTGTTTTGATGTCGGTATATTGGTAAACCAGCATGCTCATGATGGGTGACCAGATAAACCAGCACCAGACCAAAACTATACTGGCTTAACCCAGCATAGACTAGCTTTAACCATAGTGCTAGTTTTACCTAGTATTGTGCTGATCTGGTGCTAGTTTAGCTGGTCACCCATCATGAACATGCTGGTTCACCAGCATACTAGCATTAAAACACAACAAAGAAAAACATGTAATTTTTTGTTGATTTTGTTTGGTTGATTTTCATTGTTCTGTATAATTTGAGCTGCCCTTTATATCCTGTAAAAGTTTCATGATGATTGCACCAATAGAAATGCTTAAAAGCCATTTGTAGTAAAACCCTTCTTACATTAATTACACTGAAAGTAAAGAAGGGTTTTGGCCTCTCCTGTACAGTGACGATGTTCTGGTTTTACTGGTGACCAGCATAGCAGCATCCAAAACACAACACATCGCTGCTGTCAAAACAAAAGCTTATATCACAATTTTTGTTGGCCCTATACATTGTGTGTAAATTTCACAATGAATGGATCAAAGGAAATGGTCCAGATATACTTGGAAAAAATCTGTTTAGGTTGACTTGGATTGAAAGTGAGCTTTTTTTGCCTTCTTCTGTAAACCTGTGATTTTAGAAACACAAGGTTTTGTTTTGACAGTAGCAATAGGCTGCTTGTGTTAGTGACCAGCAGTGCCAATCTATGCAGGTTTTTCTAGCAGGGCTGGTATGCGAGGCAGCATGACACAGCTTTTATACGTGGAATTGAAGGAATGTTTTGCACATGACTTTGGCACAGATTCAAGGGAAGAGATGTCCTAGTCTTGGTTTTCACAAGACTACAGCTGTGTTTTGATGTCTCAAACAGTGCCACCGTTATAGGCTAGAGTTTACGCCACATTAGTATGTTCTGTGTTGAATAATGTCACCAAAGTTTTACTGCAATGTACTAGTAGCAGTCTAGATATTCTTAAGAACTGAGAAAGCCATGTATGAAGGACACTCTCTGACTTTCCACACACAGGTTAATATAGACTAAATCTACTCTGATAGCGTAATTACGTCCAGTCTGTGGAGAACTGGCCCACAATCTTTCCTACAGATTAAACAGAGCAGATAGCAGCTGGATGAAACTATGCAGAGCTGCAGCGTGTCTCGTTTCCCTAACTCACACAATAATCTGTCTCCCCCACAATCCTTAATCCACCAATTGCACCCAGCAAGTTATTTCTCACAGGAGCGCCAAATGCTTGCCTTTATTTTCAGTGATTAATTCAGAATGCTAGAAATTGACTCGAGGAGGCCCATTGCGCAGGGAAGCATTGAGGTTTAGCCCGAGAAACCAGTTTAAGTCCAAATGAGAATCCGTGTAATGGCTCGGCCTTAAGTCCTTCTCCTGGGACCGTCTTTGGCCAAGCTCAATCCGCTTTTACCCCTTCCAGTATATTGTGCCTTTTTTATCGCTTAAACTGTAATAAAATGTGTTTACATCGGATTAGGAGCAGGTCCCTAATCCCATGATTTGTGAAGATTCTGCAAAGACTTATCGATTGGTTTAATGTATATATATTTTTTTTTTCAAAGGAAGGCTTAAGTTACTCTTCTCATATTCCTGGCTTTGATTTTTTTAAGCAGATATATTCCTAGATGAATTGCTGGAATGTACATTATAATAGTTATTCACCAACAACAAATACTCTAATATTTTGATGGTATACATTCTGATACTAAAGTCCTAAAAAAGATAGTTCTCTGAAGGTTCATTTTAAAAGACAGTGGTTCTGTTTAGAACCATTAACACTAAACATTTGCAGTCTTTAATGATTTATTGCATGGTGAAATGATCTTCAGACTAATGAAGAATATGTTGTATATAATTGTACATATAACCATTTTGAAAATACAAATATATTAGCACCTAAACAATAGCCATAGCGGAACATTTAGGTGCTTGTGTACAGAACCATTTTTATAATGCACTGTACACTACTGGCCAAATTTTTTTCAGTTTGTATTTCAATAAATGAATACTTACAAGACTTTGATTGGATAATTACTCCAGTGATAAATATGTTTCAGCTGGTAGTAATTATTTTAATCCTAAGTGATGCAGTGATTAGCTTCTCATTTCAACTTTATGTAAACTTCGAGGTAGAAATGTGGTTGGAAAAAATCTTAAATCATCAAAATCTGAGTGAAAGTAAGTAATAGTGAAAGTAAGAGCATTTTCACATGACGAGAACTTACAGTATTGGGCATAAACAGCTATGTGGACATAAGGAAACCACTTATTAGTGAACCTCATCAGGAAAAAATATGCTTCCAACTAGCTAAGGTGCATAAAGATTGAACTCTGGATCAAACCAAAAGATCATGTTGTCTGATGAGTCCAGATTTACCCAATTCCAGAGTGATACGTGCATCATCATGCATAGTTCCCACTGTACAAGCCTCTGAGGTCATTGTTGGGATTTGGGGTTGCTTCAGTTAGTCTTGTCCAAGTCACAGCAACGTTATGTGGCAATAAAATTAGGTCAGTGTACTGAATGACCAGATTGTCCCATCAGTGGATTTTATCTTCCCTGGTGATATGAGCATATTCCAGGACGACAATGCTGAGATTCATGAGGCTCAAACTGTTGAAGAGTGGTTCAGGGAGCATTACAAATTAGTTTTACATGTAAATTGGCCACCACTTATCCCTGGCCTTAATGTCCTTAAAAGTGTTTGAGATGTATTGGAGAAGACTTTTAATTAGTGGTTTGACATTGTCAATGCAAGAGTTCAACAAAAAGTGGAACTCTGGATGAAAAAAAAGTGGAACTGCATGAGAGAAACAAAATACACCAAAATTTCAGGCAAGTCTCCTGAAAAGAATGGAAACTATAATAAAGGCAATGCATTGCCTACATACTGAAAATGTTGATGTAATGTTTAGGAATAAAGTATAGATGAAACAAGATTATCACAATTACCAGTATCATGGCGATATTGTTAATATGTACTGAAAAAGTACTGAACTGAAATCAGTTCACCAATTTTTGTATTAAAACCACAAATAAAATGAGCAAAATGTCCCACTTCAGGATATCAAATATTTAATGAATGATGCTATCACGTCATTATTACGCTGAAAAATCATCTGCAGCTAAACATCTTTACAATGGGGGGTGGGGGGGGTGTATATTTTTGGTATTGTGGACTTTTGAGCAGCATGTAACCGACCTCTACAAGAGATGTCAGCAGAGGCTTCCTTATTTATTAGAAATAAATTTGTAGTTATTAGAAAGCTAAGCGCACTTTACGTAGCACCTTCTTTGGTTTTGCTCCTCTCTAAAGCATAATTGAACCTATATTGTCAAGATACTTAACAAGATGCTCAGTTGAAATTGATGTTCTAATACCCACTTGTGTGTGTAGGCCTTATGTTATTTTTATGAGTGGGTTTCCTGTACTTTATGTTTATTTTAAGAGTGATAATTCAAATATATGTACTAATGTCTGATCTTGTTTGTGGATGGGCCATCTATACAAACAGGATGTAACTGCTGCACCGTTTAAGGTGGATTGTGAAAATTTGAATATGAATTTGGCAATAAAGAAGCTGACAGCCTGTAGGTTTAGTGGTGGTAGTGTTTTTGATAAGAAGATTTAATCTATTAAAACATACTGTTATATATTTGTTACCAATATATAGTAGGGGTGGGCGATATGGCGCCAGAATAATATTACAATATTTTATGGTATTTTTGCGATAACGATACTCTTGGCGATATGACAAAACATTGAATTAGAAAAAAAAATTAAAGAATACCCTACTGCAGCAAAATGAAAATAAAATTGTATTATTGCATATAATATGATATGGCACACCCTTAACTGAGATATTAAAAAATACAAGAATTTTTATCAGATTGTAACAGAAGTCAATGATCCAGAATGTCACAATACAAAATAATGCACTTCAAATATCTTTATATATTCAAGACTAAAGTGAAATGAATGATACTGGACAGATAAAATCTGTCTCTAGTATATATATAATGGGAAATGAGAAAAATGTGAATTTTTCTTTTGCTAAAAACAGTAAAAAAAGTAGTACCCTGATGTGATAATTAGGGATGGGTGATATGGCACTATATTTCAGGGTATGATAACGCTCACGATATTCAAAAATGTTGGTGATATTATTATGCATGATATGATATGGCACACCCATAATATATACTATACTAAACTGTACTATACTATACTATACTATACTATACAGCCTACATAAGATTTTATGTAGAGCATTACCTATAAATGTGCTGCACGGTGGAACATTTCAAAAGGTGGCACAATTCATAAATAGACCATTCCATTGGTTGAGTGATAATCAGCTTTTTTTAAAATAGTTTGTCAACTTAGTTTTAAAATATGACAATTATTGTTTAAAATAAATGAGAATAAAATTTGCAGTGTGACTTGCTACCCCTGTCATTCAGCCAAGCTGTGGGGAAAAAAACATTTACGTCACATGTAGCAATTTATCCATTGCCTCAGATTTGGGTTCATAACTGTTGTGTGGAAATATGTGTTCTAGGAATGACCCCAGAAAGACGTTCTCTTCCTCGAGTTCCATTTTCCCATAAGACCTGACCAAACCTTTACATCTCCAACCACTTACAGCGACCTGTCTTCCCTCAGAGCTCCTCCACGTTTACTATAGCTGTGCTTTTAAGTCATCACTGCTGTACTCCTCCAGCGGTGGAGGCATATCAGAGGGGCTGCAATTGCTTTGTGAATTGCGGCAGCGCTTGTACAAACTGACTGGTGCTAGATGTGTGTGCATACGTGAGTGGATATGCATAGCTAATCTTTTGTGCTCTGTGTATGTGAACATCTCTGTTTTGTTCGCTATGGGAAAGCGACTAGCCATGGCTGTCGCTCAGATCATGACTGCTTAAAAGAGAAAGTTACATGTCACTTAAATGACTGGCTCTCTTGCTTCCAGTTCCCTCTTTAGACATGACATGATGTAGCATCAAACACAGTGCTCTATGTAGGGATTACCAAGCCTTTGGGGACTTGAACATGAAAATAGTTATTCTGTCTGTCAAATAAACTGTGTCAGATTAAGAAACCGCTTCGAGACAGAGGGGGAAAAAAGGCACTGGGCTGGGAACACAGTGGGGCTCTGCAGTCTATCATTTGTTATCATTGTGATTTGATGGATGTTTTGATTAATTAGACAAAATTCAGTAGTGTGCAAAAGTCAGAGACCACCCTACATTTATCTAAATTGAGTCATACTTAGGGGGATATTTCTGATGATTAGAGAAGATTAGATTCAGCTGGATAAGGAATGGGAAAGTGAAAGGACAATAGGTGAAAACAACAAGAGTTCCCGAAAGTGGAGGGTTTTCTTTCTTTAGTTTTTAAAAGATACAGAGAAAATGGGACTCCTGGAAAATAGGACTTGGTAGACCACCAAAGCTGTCACCATCAGATAAACAGCACTTAAAGCTTTCATCATTGAAATAGAGGAGAAAATCAAGCTCACTCTTACTTTAGATCTGAAAACATTCACAGGTGTTTCTGTCTATCCTTCCACTGTGAGAAGATGACTTAGTGCTACGGCTCCGAAAGTGTGTAGCTGTTAAGAGTCCACATGAAGAAGCTGCTAGTATTCTCAGAACAATGGACTGGCCTTCCCAGTAACCAGACCTCAACATTATTTTAAGGGTCTAGGGTTACATGAAAATATAACCAACTTCTAAGGCTGAACTTTCTGCAGGTATCTCTGAAAAGCTGAAAGGAAATATGGTTGAGGATTTTCTGTGAAATGTGTTTTCTGTCGTTTTTTTTTCTGGTACAGGAAATGATTAACTTGTACTTAATAACTGTTTCAACTGGGAATTCAATAAGGTCTCTGACCTCGGTACTGTATTAATCATTTTTATAACATTTCCATGAACCAGTTTTCTTTATTGTAGCACATTGTAAACAGCTTAATGCTTCTTTAGCCACTTAATCTGAGCACATCAAATTTATTCACACATTACTGGCTTCTTCCATAAAGGGCCGCTTCCGCTCAGCCATATTCTTAGGATGTCTGGTGTAAACAGCTCTCTTGAGGTCATTCCACAGCATATCTATTGGATTCAGGTCTGGACTCTGACTGGGCCACTTAAAAAGGCAGATTTTCTTTTTTAAAGCCATTCTGTAGTAGATGTACTTTGATGTTTAGGGTCATTGTCCTGCTGCATCACCCAACTTCTACGAAGCTTCAGCCGGTGGACAGCCACTCTGACGTTATTCTGTATAACACCTTGAAAAACTAGAGAGTTCATTTTCCCCTTGATGGCAAGAGGTCCAGGCCCTGAAGCATCAAAGCAGCCTCAAATCATAATACTCCCACCACCGTACTTCATCGTTGGGATGATGTTTTCATGTTAGTAAGCAGGGCCCTTTTTACGCCATACGTAGTGCTGCGTGATCTTCCAGAACAATTCAGCCTTGGTTTCATCAGTCCACAAAACATTTTCCCAGTAGCATTGTAAAGTGTCAAGGTTCTCTTTGGCGACTTCAGGTGCTGTTTCAGGCAATGTTTGTTCCTCCATGGTGTCCTCCCATGCATACCATGCCTGTTCAATGATTTGCGTATGGTAGACTCTAGCTCTAGGGTTACTCTAGGGTCCTTTTTTACTTTTCTGAGCATTTTGCCCTTGGAGTTAACTTGGCGGGCGCCCACTTTTAGGGAGAGTAGTCACAGTACTAAATCGTCTCCATTCGTAGACAGTTTGTCTAACTGTGGACGGGTTAATACTTAAAGTCTTGGAGATTACTTTGTAACCCTTTCTGGTTTTATGCAAATCAGCAATTCTTGATTGTAGGTCTTCGGAGATCTCTTATTTGTAAAGCATGGTTCACATCAGCAGATGCTTCTTGTGAAAAGTAAACCCAAAAAGTTTGAGTGTCTTTTATACGTCAAAGTAGCTCTACCTTGTTCCAATCTCCTTTCATTGATTGGACTCCAGGTTTGCTAACTTCTGATTCTAATTAGCCTTTGTTGAAGTCATTAGCATGAGGGTTTACTTATTTTTTCCACCACCACTGTAAATGTTTAATGAATGTGTCCAATACAGTCATGAAATTTATTGTTGAAATTTAATAATTGTTTGTGTGGAATTAAGATTTTATGTGATCTTAATGTAAAAAACTGGGGATGCACCAACATGGGAATTGTGGGCTGAATTATATGGCAATTACTTTGTTTGTATATATATCTGCTGTTGATAAAATGAAAAGAATGGGAGCAGTCAATGAATAAAAGAATAAATAAAATGCTGGACTTTAAAATGGTAACTTTAAACATTTTGCTTTCCCATAGTGCAATAAATTCATCATCAACTTATTGGTTTAAAATATTGGCCAAGTATAAACTGAAAAAAACTGATAGGTAATCAAATGAATAAAGCCATTTATACCAACCCAGTTCCAAAAAAATAAGCGTGGTATGTGAAATGCTAATAAGAAACATAACCTTCGCTTTTAACACTGTAACACCTGAACACCAGGTGAACCGAAATCTTTGTTTCAATTTCTGACTATTTTCTGTGGTGGAAATGTGGTATTTATCCATACGGTTCAGCTCCAGATCACACTCTTCTTTTGTCATCTGTCTTGTAAGCAGAACTGTACAATGTTATCAGAATTGGTATTGACAGGTATTCCCTTTAAAATTTGAACAATATTTCAAATCTGTATTTATTGCTGTATTTACTGGACTCTGGAGAAGCAGAATTTAGGTGATGCTGAGCTACATTGCTAAAACATTGCTAAAAAACCTTTTTTGTTTGATGTCAACAGATGCGTAAACAAACATCACTGGATATCGGTCCACAATTCCTGTTGTTCTTTCCGGATTGTTTGCATAGTGTTAGGTTCATTTTATAACAGGGAGATACCTGTGCGTCTGAAAGCTGAGGTGTGTTGGCTATAAGCTTTACTGAGCTGGCTAAACGTCGTTAGTGTCTCAGGCTGAACTCTCCACAGGAAGGCGATCTCATGGAGGGAGCTCAGCTCAGAGCCGCGAAATGTTACATCCTGTTTGCATCATTTAAAACACAACTTTTGCAAATAGCTTCTCATGCCAACTCTCACGTTAGCATATTACACAGTAATATCCTTTTCAACTCATTTACCCTATAACATGCAGTTTGACAAGCATAAATACGCAAGCTCTGTGTGGGTCATTCATATAAAGATCATAAGTACAGTGTGTGGTGCAAATGAGGGTTGTGTTTGAAGGAATAGAGAAAATGGATGCAATGCATAATTTTAGTTTTATTATCCTTTTTTTCTAAAGCAGTCCTTGTATTGGTGCAGAGAAACGGATACAGTGTGGAATTTGGGTCTGAAATCTGAAATCCCCTTGAGCTCACAGCGTTTTTGTCTGGTTTTGTTTCTAAAGGTCACATGTGGCGGTGAGCCCAATGCAGTGGCAGGCCCGCTGGGATGGAGGGAGAGCGATAAGGACGAGAGCTTCTCCCAGCAGGGCCCACGCTCAAGCCTCTTCAAACCCCTCCGGCTCTTCGCCCGCACGTCTCCGTCCAGCACCCGAAGAAATGAAGCCCCTCCTCCTCAGGTTGGAGGAGTTCAGGACCTGTGGGTCTGGCTGTCCAACCGCACGGACAACGAAGAAACTCTGGCCAGGACCAAGCGGCGGCCCATTGTGAAGACGGGCAAGTTCAAGAAGATGTTCGGCTGGGGCGACTTCCATTCCACTATCAAGACGACCAAGCTGAACCTGCTGATCACTGGCAAGATAGTAGATCATGGCAACGGAACGTTCAGCGTCTACTTCCGCCACAACTCCACGGGCCTGGGGAACGTGTCCGTCAGCCTGGTGCCGCCCTCCAAGGTGGTCGACTTCGAGATCACCCAGCAAGAGACGCTGGACATTTCCAAGGACGGCAAAGCCTTCAACTGCAGGGTGGAGTACGAGAAGACAGACCGCAGCAAGAAGACGTCCCTTTGCAGCCATGACGCCTCCCGGGTGTGCTTCCAGGAGCAAACGCAAAGTCACGTCTCCTGGCTCTGCTCCAAGCCCTTTAAAGTTATCTGCATCTACATTGACTTCTTCAGTGCTGACTACAAGCTGGTCCAGAAGGTCTGCCCGGACTACAATTACCACAGTGAAACTCCCTACACTTCAATGGGATAGCGATTGATTAATTAGCTCACATGCTTGAGGAGCTGCGGTCCTTGCAGACCATCTTACCTTGGTTCTCATTTTTTCTTTCAATGACTGGAAAGCAAACTAGTCAGAGGTAGCCTGCTGCTGTTTTGGGTACTGTGTAAAAAGGGGAATTCCACCCAATTTTAAACATTTCTTCAAAATTCAGTTGTTGAGATGTAAAATCATTCAGAGTGGTTCAATGTAACATGCTCCACTGTAGAGAAATGTAAAGACTTTGATTTCAGTGGTGGTGACAGGAACCAAGGGACACCATGTGTACAATATAGCCATATCTAGCCATATCTAAAACCACTATTGGGTCTACTGAGTTTCTGTATGTACCTCTCTTCCAAAAAAAAGGGTTGTGTATTGGTAAGAACCTGGCCATACAATACATATTCAATGTATCACAATATATTGCGATATTGCAAGCAAAGTGATATAATAAGATTTTGCAAATCCTACTATTAAAACACACCACTATATGAACAGGATTGTCAATGCTTACAATAGCTTTGCCCCTTGTGCTGCTTGTTAATGTTGGAGTGGAGCTGAAAATGGATTACAACACTGCCATCTAGTGGTCAGAGGTTTAAACACACACACAATTCACTGTCTGCCTGGAATCTGCCTGTATCGATACTGTGTTTTTGAGAATCGATACAGTATCATGAAACATAATATCTTGATATACAATATTTTGATATTGTCTTACACCCCTAGTGTTTATATGCACTTGATAGTAATCAGATTTCTGTTGTTATGGTTATTTAGTTAGTCATGTAAACAGCGTACTCCAATTTCTTAGATCAGATTAAAGCCTAGAATTAAAAAGCCTGATAAATAGGCTGAATTTTAGCTCACCTTCTCAGTACATGTATACACTTGTACTGAACAACACTTTGATTTTATTCAGGATTCTCAGTCTTGTTCAAAGACGAAGACGTTTTATTGGAAACACAGCAGTTTACCATCATCTGACTCATGTAGTTCTGGAGTTTTCCCATTATCTGATTACGCGTTGACACGGATTACTGACAAAATCTGATTCTCATCTGATTATCGGATTATGGCGTGTAAGTAAACACACTCAATGTGTCAGACATCAAGGAAGTGAAAACCAGTTTAAGTAATGCCTTTCTATGGAAACCTCTTAGAGGCATTAACCTCTTCAGACGTCTAGTTCCAATCACCATCACTGTGAACAGTTCCGACTCAGCAAGTTTCTCTTCAATGGAGCCTTTCAAGTCAAACCATCGTAAACGACTTTGTTAGCATCCTAACCGCTTAATTAAGCGGAACTTTTGAAAAATGTAGGGAAGCCCCCCTGAATGCTCTCGATGCAGGCAGGATAAGGGACGGGGCCATTATTAAGGTCCTGCTGAAGCCTTGAGAGTACCCTTTGTGTAGCGTAAAGCAGTAAAACTGCCAATCTACCGTCTGTCTTTGTCACGTTCCACCTTTGGATTAGTAGTTCTGCATGTTCTATCAATTGTAAAACGTCGTCATAGCATTTGTAAATCCAGCCGTAGACTGTGTTAAGGTGGAGCCTGAGAGATGCGTCCGGGCGTTTCTTCAGCGACCTTTTCACACTGACCTCAGTGATGTTGTAAGTGTAACGTGCACCCCAGATTTCACAGTAACTGTTACAAAAAACTCTGTTTACCAGACAGTATTTAAGGGGGCGGGGGGGACAAACACCGTTTTTTTTTTTGGTTTTTTTTTTTTGTCCGTCCTTCGTGAAGTTCTCTCTTTTCATGCCTTGTTAATGTTTTCATGTTTAAGGCAACAAAGCAAGCTGTGATTAAGTGATGAGTTTTTAAATCGTAATGCATTCCCCTGTCTCCCTGATTCACTCTGTACCACTCATCTTGATCATTAAACAAAAGGGAAGAAAAAAAACCCACGAGATCCCAAAAAAAAAAAACTAAGGGGTAACGCTGCTCTCATTCTTATTCATCACTGACATATTCAGCACAATTCTGCCTGATTAGGGACAACAATATAGTCTGAACTGCGATGGAAACAGCAAAGCCAAAGGCAAACACAGAGTCTTCAGTCTTGCAGCACTCTGATGAAGGAATTCTTAATCACGTTAATATGGCTTGTACAGTATATCTGAGGTATACAGAGAGGTATGAAATTGATCACGGGGTATTGTTTCCCTTTACTGTAATGCTTTAATTAGGACTGGTTATTGATTTCACAGTAAAATGTTGCGACGTTTGTCTATTTATATAAAAATAAACAGCTGTAAGAGTAAAGCAAGTGCTAAGATGCATACTGCATTGAGAACATGCAGTTAAGGCCTTGAAACCATCAATCATTGTCATTAATTGTCAACCTAAGAGCTCAAGAACATCCCAATGAGTTGGGCCCTGGTCTTGAAACTACATGCTAAGATTGGTCAACAGAAATGTTGATGGGATGCTATAGCACATGTCAATCTTAAAAACAAAAGAAAATTTTAACTTCACAAGTTAAACCTGGCCACACCAGATAACCTCATAACTTGCTACTGAAATATAAAACATAGACCGTCTTGCATTTGGTCTGCTTTTCTTTTTTTTGCAGGTAGACAGGCTGCCTGCATTTGCATAGAGAACAAGCATAGAAGATTTCTGCTGCTTGTCAAACGGACCTGCATGACTTTAGGGCTGTAGGCTCAGATCAAACACATACACACCCAGTGCTGTGAGCTAATCTGATGAGTAAATGAACATAGCTGCTCAGGATTTATGCTTTAGTCACTTTGATCACAGCTTATGGGCGCTCTGGAGGTTTAGGACAGAAAGCGGCGCCGAAACGGAACTTCAAAAGTGAATTTATCAGCTTACACCTAAATTCACAGAACATGCCAAAAAGATGATCGTAGCGCGTTACATGTCTTCGTAATATTTATAGTGATAACCCTGCAGACAGTTTACTTTGATATACAACTCTGTTCGATGCTGAAACCTTATATATCAGTCCAATATTTTTTCTTTAGAAGCATAAAAGGTGATGTATTATGCTCATTTTATTTAAAGCTCAATAAAATGAGAAATACACACTGTATTTCTTAGTATTCACCCTGGGAGTGTCTGAAATGGTTCACTCCTTAACTCGTTCCCTGTTCACTACATAGGCTGCTCTGTGTAGAACACTATGTAGGGGAGCAGCGAGGGAGTCAGTAGAGGGAATTTGGACGACAAACTTTCAAATAAAAACATTGTGGGGCATCAACCGGTAAGTAGTGTACATCGGTTGTCCACTAGTTTTACGGTGCATTATGGGTAAGAATGTAGTGAACTATATAAAGAAATCTGTCCACTGTGAATTCAGACAACACTACAAAATGTCCAACACCCTGAATAGAACACTAAACAGTATCTAGGGTGCGATTTCAGACACCCCCTGTCTGAAACTCTGTTAGAGCTCCTGTGTATTTAAGCCCTGCCTCCCAATGAGCCCCGGGTGCTTTGGTTGGTCTGCTCGCTCACTCTGTTCTAACGGATCAACTGCCGGAGTGGCATCCTAGTCCAAACTCCGCTGTGGCTATTCTTACAAAGGTGCTGGTTCTGGCGTAGCAGTTTGAGCCAGAGTCCGATCTTGAAAGTCAGGCCCACTTTGGCAGGCTGTACTAGAGCAGGACGTATCAGACTGGTACGCTTTTGCATTTTACCTCTCTGTGCATTGTGCATTGGTGTGCCAACCTTGCCACTTCACAACAATAAGGACTTCGTTACAAGATGATGTCACCTTGAAATAGAGTTAAGGCTGAAATTATGCAGCGGAGATGATTTCTGTGGAAGAGGTTGTACTTTGGGATAGATATGGACCAATCAGAGTTTTTGAGACCGATTCCGATCGCCGATCACCTTTCAGCGTGATCGGCCGATAGCCGATATCGATCGAGGGCGGGGCTATTAGACACGGCAGGGCTACATATTATTTGTGCAAGCAAGTCATGAAACATGCTGGAAACTGGTTTATTACCATTTTTAACGAGCTCATGTGACAAAGCATAATATTTTTACCTAAATTAGAAGTTGGTCTATGTGGGAGTAAACCGCTTGATACAGCTCCGGAAGAACCACATCTGAAAAGTTTTTTTACTAGGAACGGCAGAGCGTGGATCCAGGTGGAATATTAAGAGCAAGAATGCCACAGAACGTCTTCTACAGCTGAGAAGAGCTGCTTATCTAGAACTATAAACTCAATCACTCTGGCTGTGGTTCTTTAAGCTCTCTGTCTGTTTCTGCTGCTGTACTGTTCGTACCGGTCAGATCTGGTCTGCACGGTTCTCTGGTCTGCATGTGCTAGCTCCGCTGTTTGCTGATACTCACTGTATTCAGCTGCGTGGTGTACACGCTGTATCTGATTAGTAATTTTACAGATGTTACAAACTGCCCTGGATGAGTCTGAGTGTCATACGGTAACAAACTGCCAGATGGAAGATGTTTTCTTTTTCGCACATGCGGTGAACGCTTAAAACTGTTCTCGCGAAGCCGCTGCTTTAGTCAGTCTGACGAAAATGAAACGGTATGTATTTCCACCTCGCGGTTCAGAGAGGAATTGCAGGGAGCTGGCCGGAGGGAGCTCCGCCATCGATCGGCCGATCGCCGATCACATATTTTGATAAAAAATCGGCCGATACCGATACATGGCCGATCGATCCTTCCATCTCTACTTTGGGATTTACAATTTTGCAGAACCATTTAAACGCACACAGAAGTGACAGCATGCTAAAGAGAAAAGAACAGAACAGCATAACAGGTTCTGATTATAGCTAAGCTGTCTAAGGTTTTTATGTTGTTAAAATTAAAAGGCACAGCAGAAATAAACATTCAAATATAGAGCTCCTTTGCTGCTGCCAGTGAACCTGTAAAACCTGAAAAAGAGTTTTCACATGAACGTTCAGAATAATTTATACAGTAATATCACATACACAGGCTGAAGAAGCCTGGCTTGTTTACCAAGTTTTGACTGAGTTATCTTTAAATACACAGATTCATTTACAGGGGCAAAGGGTCCGAAGGCCAACTGACATTACAAAATGTTCTTCCACGTGTTGCATGTAATAACACATTTTCACCATGTCTTTCATAGTGTAGCTTTTAAATTTGGTAAACCCTATTCAAACATTCCACAACTACAAAAACAAAGCAGACATGCCATATTTAGTTAATGTGCTAATGGACAGCTGTTTAATCAAGATAAATGTTTACCATCGTTTGTCTTGCTTTAACATTTTTCATCTATTTTTGCCTTGATATGAGGAATCATCTGATCTAGTTATCTTGAGGGTTAAATACATATTCAACAAAAATGGACAAACAATGAAAATGTACTGGTGGTGGGCTCTTCCCACTGGTGGGCTTTAAATCTATTCAAGCTCTGCTTAAACACAGACACTGGAAGGAATGTGGCATATGCTTTACCTTGGATGTTGCAGCTTTACAGGAAACCCTTCCATACAACCTAACACTGAACATTACTGAACCAGCCAGTAAGCTGTCTACCAAGCTCACACTAGTTCAGCCTTTTAACTCATTCACAATTTGTAACAGCAACAATTCAATTTTAGTTCATATACATGAAATATGAATTGTCTGCTATTTACATCTGAAGTGGAGTCTATTTGCTGTTAACTTAAAATACTACCATTAAAAAAAAGCATGTAATCACATTAAATCAAGTAATTATGACAGCCCAAATTAGATTTTACTGATACTAAGACTTGCCTCCCCACTCAATCAATATCAGATTTCCATTCTTATTCTTTTTCCTCTTCAAAAATATGCCAAAATACATACTGTGCTTTTCTCCATTTTAATTTCAAAGCAATAAATCAAAGTTCTTTTAAACCACAATACATTTTTCCAAACACAAAGAACTCTGCCATTTGATAGAGTAAGCAAAGCTGCTAAACATGGAAAATAAACTCCATACGACTAACGTCAAAAATAAGTCTGTGTGAAAAGGGAAAAAAACATCTTGTAAACAATATGGTAAACAAATCTTCATATTTACCCAATAGTTAAGTAGGTGCAAAATATCAACATTTTCAGTTCTGTTTTCATGTAATACTCATAATTATACTCAGAAAGAATGCATCACATTTCACCAAGTATTCTAATGCAGAATCTCAGTTAATACTTTATGCCCATATTTAATGATGTTAAACATACTAGGAAACATAGTTTTTTTTGCCAACAACATGGGCAACACCACCATTTTAAAAAGTGTCAGTGGAAATGATTTTGCACTTGACGTTTAGATGTGTTCTGGTGAGTTCACACTATTTTCTCTTCTCTCACTCTTTTTTTTCTTTTCTTCCTATTTTTTTTGTTGAAATGTCAAATCACAGATAGGGCTCAACATCCTGGATGTCAGCTAACGTGCCCCGGGTGAAAACACTTAACAGACGAGGGTCCTAAACATCACTTTAAAACTACTGCGTTATGGGAGAGTTAGTGCAATCTGGACAGGCCTGGGTAGAGGCGCAGCAGGCACACAGTCACACGGAGAGACACCACAGCGCAGGGGGGGCGGGGGAGGCATGTCCTTTAAGGCCATTTCTCAAAAGACACGTCACTGAGTGGAGCCCCTGGAGCCCGGAGTGAAGGCGGCGCGGAGGCAGCCATTTTGAAGTGGGTTCCTTCATCCTCTGCAGTGAGCGAAGAGCACTGTGGGGCCAGTTTAGTCCTCCAATGGAGCTCTGAGGGAGCGGGGCATTGGGTTGGGGGGCAATACGGGATGAAAGGACTAGGTGGGTGGTTGCCTCCCTACGTGTCGTGTCTTTGTAAAGTCTGTGGTGGCGAAGGTCAGGACTGCTTTAGCCGTTTCCTGGGCAGGCCGAAAGGAGGGCACTGGGCGGAGGCGAGCGCGCGGAAAGCTTCGGCCACTAGGTGAGGATGTGACTGAATCATAGCCTTCCATCCTGCCGTCTCCATTATGTCTGCTGCATGACTGTGGAAGAACAAGACAAACGAGTGACTAAGGTTTCCTGCTGTGTACTGACAGCTGCTGAGTATTTGCTTATAAACGAAAGGCGGTAGAATACTGGTATACATACTTGCTATTCCAGTTCTTTCCATCTTTACAGCCCAACTGTCTGAGAACACTGCACCTGGGGATTAAACGGATGTGCAGTGTTACAACAATATTTTTACTACTTGCAGCACGTGCACAACAAAGTACAAACATCGCAAGTTGGCGTGCTTCGCGGCAGAGACAAGTTGAGAGTGAAAATAATAGCTCACGTCTGTGACTTCTCATCACATGTTAATTTGTTGGTGTGTGTATGCCTGTGTGAAAATATGACAAGAGTGTGGGTGTCATTCTTGCCTGTTGATGAAGTCTATGGCTTGTGCTTTGAGTTGCTCTGCGCTGTGCAGGTCTGCCAGAATGAGGATGTCTGCCACATTCTCAACAGACAGACTGTTACACAAAGCTTCTTCACACATCACCTTCAATCTCTCCAGAGCATACTGCACAGAGGGAACGAACAAGAAAGCGAGAGAGACAACATATGACGGGATTCATATAAAACATTATTCATTAGAGATTGCACTTACATTCAGTACGGGTACAACTGCCTTCAGTCTTACCTTGTCTGCTGCAGCTAACAGGTTATCAGCCATTTTCTCTAGGTTTGGAGCTTTGCCTGTGTATATGAAGACCATCATCTCCCTAAACACATCCGGTTCAACATCACTGATGTCAACGCGATTCTGTTGGAGTGAAACCAAAAAATTACATGACAGACCTGAAAATTCTTGTGTCCACTAGGGCCTCTCTTTTAACATGTCCAAGTAATGAATGAAGTAATTGTTCACCATCTCCTCCAGCACCTGTGTTTTTTAAGGCAACATTTAATAAATGTCTAAGTATCTCTGCACTATCCAACAACTGAGCAGATGTTAACTAGAACAGAGGAAATAATCATTAGCCAACAGCTCTGATCACTACAGGATATGTTATATTCTGGCTAACTAAAGCACTGAAATAAGTTTAGATGATGATTCACTCGGAAGGAATGAAGTTGAGCAACTTGCGTTGAAAGAACAGAAAGGTGAAATTGTTGTGTGGTGTTTAGAGCTATACATTAATCATCGAACTTAACATTAGCTTAGCAAACAGGCTACAGACCCAAACAACAGTAAAGGTTTCATTCTGACCATATATCTAACTAGATTATAAAAACAAAACATGTGTTTGGGACTGTAGCTAAGCTAATGCTTAGTTAGCTGAATAAATATGCATACCTATCACAGCACAGGCTTGGTTCCAGCTAGCTGATGCTAAAATGACACCTGTCTAGAAAATATACTAGGCTGCAAAGTGAAGAGACTTGTGTTAATGTGAACCTCAGCTAGATGATTGGTCATAATGCTTCTGTTTATTAGCTCCACAAATCAATGAATTCCCCATACTACCCCCAATAAGTGAGCCCCTCTAAAATATTAATAGATGCGTTTATTTAGCCACTAGAAATTTGATGCCATAATTTTTAAATACCAGCATCATTTTTAATAATTTGTGAATTACTGATACACTAACCAATCTTAATATCTAAATTATACACCAAAAGTCTTTCCATACCTTTTTACTTTCTTCCATTTTGTGTTCAAACATGGCATTGAAGACTGGCGACCTTGCTGCAAAACAAAAGGATGATAATGTTAACAGTGGAAGAAATAGGGTTGTATAAAAAAAAGGCAAATATTGAACACTGTGATATGTTTTGTGACACTGTATCAAGTCTAAAAAACACATTAACAATTTCTAATCAATAGTTCACATTTAAAATTGGTCACAGACAGTGGTTCATTTTGTATTGCGTTTAAATTCCTAACCATTAGACGGCAGTGTTCTTCACCAATAGACTCTTTCACACCAACGTAAACCAGTAGCATACGGGCACACTGTTAATGTTAGTATTAGCAAACTTAAGCATTTAAATAGTAGTGTGTTTTATACTATTATAGTATTCCTAAAATTATACTTTAAGAATGTGATAAATTACCTGTTTACAGTATCACAAAATATTGCAATATATTAAATCATAACCCCATCACAAATCGCCAATGTACAGCACTAAGTAGAAACAAACCTTTATGAAAGACAAACCTAATCCACTTCTTTGTTGAGTGTCCATACCTGCCAGTATTGATTTGTGTGCTTTGAACTCCTGCCCTCCAACAAACAGGCTGCAGTCAGTGAACCTGGAGCCCTCCCACAGGTTGCCTAGGTCATCGGCTAGCTGACACTCAGGCACCTTCAGCATGTTCATGTTAGACTGGCCCGAGATGTTCACAGAGTCCTGCACCACGCTCACCTAAGAAAAAAATAAATAAATAAATAAACAGTCTGGTTAGCTTCTAAATAATGCTTATATAAGCCCCACTTCACACATTCTCAGTTCTGCTAGTAGCATAGTTACTTTGCATTACTGAAAACAGTCCAGTTAGATACCACGTTTCCTGACAAAAGCTTTGATTTGATATCACACACATATTAAGACAGGGGTCAGGATAAAGGGCCATCTCTACCCACATGAAGAGAAAGAATTTTTTCAGAGTAGACTTCCATTATAATCGTGTTGGGAAATTATGTACTGTCAAAAACTGGGCACAGTACCTCACAGAAAAGAGTAAGCTTGTCATCCGGTAGAAGCCCATTTGCTTCATCAAGCAAGAAGTCCCGTCTAATAAACTTTTTGAAGCCCCAGTCCTTTCCCTGTACAAAGCGATAGGCTCTTTGGCTTTCTGTAAAGCATGAGTAACAAAACAGCAATAGCAAAAGTTTGGTTAATAACCTACACATAATGGCATTCAATTAGTTAGTGTGTTGTTTACTGTGAGAAAAAAAAAACTCACCCATGGCTTTAGTTTCTTCTCTTTTGGCATTCAGTAGGGAGAACTTAAACTTTGCTCGTACTTCACTTTTTGGACAGTTTACAAGCAGTAAGTAGAGGGAGAGATAATCTTTACTTTCGTCATCCAGTCCCTTTGGGTTTACTCTTAAACACCTACAGAGATAAGAGGTGACATCTGCAGTGAGGAGGGGGCGCTATATTTCATCTGACATGTTTTGAAAATTAATAGTGTACTCAAATTAAGTTACTTTTTTCACACTCTCTGTGAAATTGGAGTTAACCTTACCACTTCATTTTGTCATTGGGACCAGAGGAAAAGGTGGAGCTCTTCAGAACCTCCCCCATCTCCTCTCGGCAAAAACTGAAGTTGTTTATAGTCCACATGTAGGAGAACTTCACGACTTTAACCTGTCAGGGAGCACCATAGCAGACACCATATGTGACAGCCAGTCTCTCAAATAAAAACAGAAAAGCAAGCCCAAGCTTCTCTTTCCTCTCTCACCTGTGTGTAACACCAGCTCTCTGCCACAGGTCCTGATGTCATCTCCCCCGGGGGAGGGGGGGTGGGGACCCGTGACATGGCCAGCTTTATCCCCTCTCACGTCCCTTATGAAGCTTGACCTGCACGCATGATTAAACCATTAAGCACTACAGTCAAAACAAATGAAGGATGTCAGCAGGTCAGACCTATATCATAAGACATCAATAAGACAGCTATAGCGTTCACAAATCTTCTTTCACTATTTAAAAGATTTTAAAAGGCAAAAATAAGACTTAAGTTACTGTGAATGGCTGGTGAGACTATTAACTGTGCTTCTCACTTACCTTGTGTTTGGAGAAGAACAGATCACTCATGCCATCTCTAAGAAAACACAGCACTCCACACAGTGATTAGGTACACCTTTAATACTGCATGCTGATCCTAAGACTCCTCATAGGCCATCCTACAAAAACATAGACACACACACAATTAGACATTAATTGTAGGTTTAAGTTTTGTTTACCTAATCTAATGGTCCAGTCAACTGTTAACATTAATTGTACCCATAATTAAAAGTTGAGAAGTTATTAATTTATTATTTTGATTTTAGAATTTGGTTCACTACAGGTGTTTTTACCGTACATTCACACGAGCAAAGTCGCTAACATCGCCTCAAGTCTCATAAGTGTTCGTGACTGCTCTTACAGACGCATGCAGGTGCGTATACTGTCAAACCTCTGACAAGAAAATGTGAAAATTGGTAATATGTATGCATTGATGATTTGCTTAAAAGTTTCTAAATTTCTCTTTCCTATTTTAAGCAATACTATCGGGGATATGAACATAACTCTGGTAAAAGCAAAAGTTCAGAGAGAAGAGGTCTAGTACATAGGACCACTGTCTGTATGATTAATCAAAGAATTCAGTTTTGATTGTCATTTCACTGCATCACAGTACACTTGCATCAAGTTGATAAAATTTAAATTGTAACATATGTACGTCCCACAGGAAATGACTGGATGCCTGTCACTTTATCACCTGCTTTCACCACTGAGTACATATCTAAAAGTGAAATTAAAACCAGTTTGGTTACAATGTTTGATGTTCTTATTGTACTGTTTTACCTTTCTAGGCTGTGTTTTAATGCTGCTTTCAACCATCTGTCAGCAAACATGGATGCTCATTTTTAAACGAGACTGAAACTGGCTTCCTATTTGAATCTTCCATTTCACCATAAATGCCAGGTGTAGCTTGGTTGCCAAAATGTAAAAACAACATGGCGAACAAGAAGGCAATTTCAGTTCCCACATCTTTAACTTTAATTTTAAGATGCATGTTTGCTTGCTCTGCACATTTCACTCCAGAAGGACTCTCAAACTTGGGCCAATATTAAGTTAAGGCAGTGAAGAGGCACAATTCCAACTTAGATATCATCACAACAGCAATCTGTAATAGCTATGCTGTGTGAATTTATCCACTTGCTGATGGTTTAAGGCCAAAACAGTGTCAAATCACAGGGTGTAAACAGGTGTGCTAAACAACATCTGGAGATTCTTAACGCTGACCAAAGTCACATATGGCAGCTTCTATGCTACATGCACTGTACTCAAAACTTACTTTAATTTGCACACCTGATTTGGTTTACCTCAACATAGTGTAGACCTTCGATTAATACACACTAAACACCTAAGCTGTAATTTGCTCTAAACTACATGTTTATGCAGACTACTGTTTGCACTTTAATTCCAAGTTATCTTCTGTTCTACATTTCATACACATTTTAATGTTGCAAAATAGAAATAAATATTCTGTGTAGCTTTTAAACAAAGCCATATGAAGTGTCATTACACCAAACAATGAGCGTCACATTGCGTAGCATCACAAGTGGGCAACACCACAGCCAAACAAAAATAATAATTAACCAAAAATGTAATAAATAAACAAAATCAACAAAAACAGCACAGCAGCCTGGCTTCAATACTAACATTATTTAATCTGTGTCAGCATTACCTTATTAGCAAATTGCTGTACATCTACAAGTCAGCTGGAGTAAAATTAATTACAAAACAAACACTGATCATACCACGACACAAGTTAAAAAGTCAAAACAACTCAGTAAGATTTTGTGCATAAGTTATTTACTGTGTGTTACACAACTAAGTGTTTTGCTGCTTGTGATTACTAACATGTTTTCTTTGCAGCACACTTGCAGCTCACTTTTTGCTTGCCTGTTCTCTACAAGAAGCCAATAGTTGTCCAAGCCTGTCCCAGCGAGCCAGCCGCGATGCCTCAAAACACTCCCGCCCACTGACTATTTAGCAGATCACACAAGGACCACTGGGTCTTGTTCAACCTCTAACAGTTGCTTAACTTTAAGAAGGTTCACAAAGTGAAATCTAAATAAAAGAGAATGTAACATTTCTGAGCTAAAGGATAACATTATCTTTTCTTAAGATGCCTACCACTTACCAGCCTGAAAAACAGACTAGAACTCACCACTCTAACAAACCTACATATAAACACTTGTTGTTTTTATTGGATTCAATTAAATTACTTAATACTTATTTCTTTTTGATGGAAAGAACTTTATGCGACCACATTTCCCTGAACATTATTTTTTTTATAAAAGTTTAGTTTGCATTTAGCTTTCTCTCTTGTCCTTATTGTGCAAACATCAAAATAAAACGTCATCTTGGACCTTTATACAAAACAGATCACCAAAGTTTGCTACCGTGTAAAGTGTGTAAAAATACATTCAGTTCAGAAGTCAATTCAATTCACTATACAGAGCTCAGGGTTCAATATGTTTACAGCATTTTGGGGGGAAAAAATGAATAAAAACGTGATGGCAATCTTGTACAACTTATTAACAACACTAGAGTTTGAAGGCAGGTCAAATGCTGTACTGAGTTGTTAAGAGGTGATGACTGTTTACAAACTTGCATGAACAACGAAATGGGATTAAAAGGCATAATTAATAGAATGCAGATTCTTTATGATGCCAGATTAACAGTTGTGCATGGTGATATCATGATAACACAACACAATGTTATCACATCACAAGCAGCTAAAATGTGATCTTAGTTGAGTTTAGTAGCCAAGCCATGAGATTTCACTTCTGAAATGTGCACCTAGTTTTACCAACAGGAGAAACAGACTGCAAAAGCTTTTATATTCCACTGCATAACCAGGCCTCAAGCATCACATTACATTAGCTTTTCTGCTTCCTTCATGACTGACTATAAATAAATGACAAAACATGTAATTCAATAGTCTTTTTATCAAATCATGGGTTGTAGTCAATCCTCAACAGACAAGGTTTCTTGTACATAGTACTACCAATTTGGTGGAGTACCTCACTCCTCAAATATACATGAACCCTTCCATTGTACATTTTCAAACTAGACACACAATACCCTAAACAATATGACCTCACCATGCATCCTTCGATACAAATTTGGCAAATTTCCACAGACAGATACAGACGGCACACAGCACAGCTGCGGGACTACAGGCGGTGTATTTACTCATTTACACCCATGGTTTCATATGGAAAATACCTCTTTTTTTGGCTATAAACTTTCCACACCACAACCACATGAAATTCAACGGCAAACAGATACACTGGGTCTATAACTGTACCACTGCAAACTGTGTCATAACACAATATGTCTTATAAATTATCCACAACTCTGAAATGATCCAAAAGCACAAGCTAACACAAATTCAAGCTTATGTACTCGTAACAACTGTAAAAATCATAGTGCTAATTTAAAGTCTTAATGCATTAAACTAAATTATAGGAAAGCCCTCACAGCTCACTAGCTACTATTTATTTGAACCCTTCCACCATGGGCTGTATTCTTTCCAATCAAAAAGCTGGACCTACTGTCAAACACCAGCACTTAATAATATACACTCACCGCATTTGGTGTGTGAAACTAATTAGAAGAGGTAACTCGTTGAGGACTTCCAGAACTGAGCACTTGGCAGATGAGTGGAATTCTGTGGGACGCC
Source organism: Megaleporinus macrocephalus (assembly GCA_021613375.1). Classification (NCBI taxonomy): domain Eukaryota; kingdom Metazoa; phylum Chordata; class Actinopteri; order Characiformes; family Anostomidae; genus Megaleporinus; species Megaleporinus macrocephalus. The sequence goes on from CM038721.1 coordinate 31,255,834, forward strand.
ACTGCCAACAAAGATCGAGTGAATCCTGGCAAGAGCAATACTGCACGTTAACATGAAACATCTACCAGTGTGTCTTAGACTTATATTAAACCACAGTACATATATTTTTTGGGATAGTTATTAAAATGAAATAAAAAAATAAATAAAAAAAATCATAAATAAAAATAGACCAGGGTATGGGCTTGATAACAATTCACTCGTTTTAGTGGATGAGGCCCCTTTAAACTTCACATTTTACTGAACTATAGCTGTCATGAGTCATGTTATACGATGCTCTTTTTTCCAGGCCCTGAAATCTGTACTCCCACACACATAGGTGGGAGAAAGCAAAGCGTAAAATGATGATTAGTTTGCTTGATTGCAAGATGCTATGAAACTGGAATCTGTGCAACTTTCTCGAAGCATCTACAACACAGCAAAATAATAATGTAACAGGTACAGGCAAAGCAGATGCATGTTAAATCAGGCACATAAGCCAGCGCACTTTAATGCTGTGCATGTTCACGGAACACACAATCTCAAAAACGACTAATTTCTCAATATCCAGATAAGAGTCTCAGACATTTGATTTCCTGTTCTGTTGTTCCAATCTGTAAATGACTCATTAAACTCTTTATGTGGACAGAGAAATTGGTCAGAAGCAAAACCAATGCACGCAGAGATAACTCAAGAGACACATTGGAAAAAGTGAATGAGGCTGCATTTTGTAAGTAAATTCAATCTTAAACTCTCACTTAAAGCAGAACTACATCATTTTTTCCACATAAAGGTTCCACATAATTAAATGGCTAAGATGTAAACAAAGTCATTCAGGGCGGTATGGTGTGAGCTGCTGTGTTCTAGATAAACTGTCTGTGCAATCATACCATCAAAATTGTTCACAGTAGGGGCAATAGGAACCAGACATCTGAAGAGTGTAATGCCTTTAAAAGTTCCCTCAAAATATTATAAGCACTCAGTCTTATATCAGTATCTATAGTTTTAATCCATTCCATCCACTGTGAAGGGTAGACAAAAAATAAGGCAGAATAGACCCCAAATATTTACCCCTATTTTACTATCAACAACATTAAAAGATGTAGATTGACTGGTGGTTTTGGACATAAATAAAATGTCTACTTTTCAATTTACATCAACTCACTTTGAATGACTTTGTTTACATGCACGCCATAACATTATACAGAAAATCGGTGGTATTCCCATTTAATACAGCACTCAAACAACTTCAGGCCTGCACATACAGCACCAATGCATGACAGCATGTTGAAGTAACCCCGAACTGTTCATTTATAGCTTTCAAAACAACAAAACAATAAGAAGCTCACGAGAGTGGAACTTTTAAGATGAATAATGATCAGGGGATTAAAAATGTGTCTGGCAAACAACCCGTGTGTGCCTTTGCCAAATCCCCCCCATCTCTAACGTGAGCCTGTCTCCTGCCATAGCCTGGCAGGACACAACGGCACATCAAATAAAACTAGTATTCAATTACAGTAAAATCCTACTTCACACTGGAATCTCCGCCACTAAAACAAGCTAAAACAACTACATATAAACAACCCCACCAAATAAAAACTCACTTCCTTCAATCTTGCTAGCTGAGACTAGCTTGGCACCAGCTGACGGCCAAGTTAACTTTTATGCAGCAGCAGGATGGCAGGGCAGATTATCTCGCAAGCTAATGTGCTAAATTCAGTTAGCCCCATCCGATTAAAGTTCACAACACAACTATAACACGCTCGCTACGACACTAAAACACAGAGATATAAAACGGCAGATAGGTACTGTACCCGTGACTTGTCGTTTTAATCGCTGGTTGGCTGAAGAGATAGCCTAGCTAACGTAATTTCTGAAGAAAACAAGAGTTGGAGAGTAGGGAAAGCACCTAGCCATCCAAGCTAGCTAGCTCGGCCTAAATTTCTCGCACGGCCCAAAAACAAGTGACCAGACGAAAACAAAAAGGCAAGCCATCCAATTCGACACGCTTCGAAAGAAACAAAACCTGTCCGCGAAGGCAAACGGTATCTGGTTTTAATCCAAACGAAGGCGAGGTTGTTTGCGGAAAATGAGAAAGCCAACCTGTCTTTGTGTGTCAGCGAGCAGAGCGGTGTTAAAAAATGAAAATGAAAATGTTTCACAAACCTCTCAGTCACTCCTCACAACAGAGAAATGAAGAACTGGGACACTTTTGGCCACAACTAAACCTTTAAACAAACTATATTGTGCTGGAAAAGGGAACTTTTGGTCCTTTTTAGGAGAAGGGGTGCCTTTCCAAACAGCTTAGCGCGAGCCCATAGCGGCTAGCGATATCCGACTCGCGAGCGAATCGTTCTTTTGATTCGGTTCTTTTTCAGTAAATCGGCAGAACCGATTCACAATCCAAATGAATTCAACTTTTATAAGCGTATGGGCAATGTGCTAGGCTCATTCAAAGAATAAAGACATGAAATCATAACATAAATACTGCATTGCGTCAATATAACAACGTTTTTTTAATTCCTTGTGGGCAACAGCCGGCTTCTTCAGTCTGGTTTGTCAGTACGCTTTGGCCACTCAGACTCAACTATAGTCGGACTACTGAGTACAAGCGGCAACAACAGACTCATTGGGTGAACCGAATCTCATTGTTTATGAAGGATATGAAAGTAAAGTTGAATCTGAATGAATCAGAAGTGCTATTCAACGAAACGGAAAGAATCGGTTCGGTGAAACTGAATCGAGCTTCCCCATCACTAGCAGCGGCGTCTGCGGTTCTGTTCTCTCGGAGCGTAACGCGCATGCGCCTCGGGTCCGGCGTTCAGAACTTCCTTCAAAAAGGGTCCCGTACGGTTGTTGAGTGTTGGGCCACTTTTATACGAGTTTTGAAAATTGTTATATATACAAAATTAAATAAAAGAACACTGATATAGCTCAAGCTTAACCTCACCCCTAATCGTTGTGACCAAACGGGAAGGTGGAGCTCTCCAGAGCCTCCTCTATTTCTCAGCCTGACACTTGTGGATCGAACATATACTCACCCTAATTCATGAAGTGCTGCTGGAAATATGAGTCCTTTAACAACTAATGGATCAACAGGTCACAGCTTCAAGGGAGTAGACACAGACTGCTTATAAAAAGCTGCTACTTTTCAGACCACTCGCAGCTCTTTTCAGAGGGGAAGTATTATTTGATTATTTAATTAACCCCTTATGATCTGCTCTATAGCGTCCAGCTTCTGAGATCCGTTCTTAAAGGAATAGTACAACATTTTCCCTCAAAAACTACTTTTACAACTTTCTTTGATCTGTTTTTCATCTTTTTGTAAATTTCTCTATACAATGTGTAAAATTTTGCATACCTTTAAAATGGCATCAAACAGGCTACTATGAGTCAGAGAACAAGGCAATAGTTTTAAATATTTAAATATATCACTAAAGCCATGTTGTAGTGCCATTTCCCATTCCACAATGAATTCTGATAGAATCAAAGTCAACCAAATGAGGGTGATGGAGGCGTGGCTATGCTGCTGAACATAGCTAATAATGTTTTAAACTACAGTTTTACACCAGAATGCCTCTTTAAAACTCACCAAGGACTATTTTATCCCTCCCTGCTAGTTTGAATTTTGTGTTAAAATGCCTTCTTCTATACTGTCCTCCATCTCAGGCATGATGGGGAAAACTGCAGAATTTGTTCTGTCTTTATTTATCTTGCTACAGCTGGCTGGAAACAGTGTATGGAAGTGTTATCTGTAGTTCGCTAAACAACTAATTTCGTTGTTTAACTGCTGTAGCTTGGAAGAGGCTTTCAAATGTAATGATTCAGTGTGTGAGCTATTGGTAGGTGCAGTGGAAGTCATGTGTCATACTGCAGTTGGCATCTTGTCCATATTAGGAACTCTAGGTCTAAGCTGATTACTTGAAGTGTTCCAAATGGTTCCAAACTCAGTGTGGAGTGTAGAAGTCAGAGACGTGTCTTTGTCAGTACCAAGACTTGAAATGGAGAAATGGAGTCCAAGTCAAGACCAAGACTTTGTCACAATTTTTTTACAATATAAAGCAAAGAAAATTACAAAATGAAATTAGTTTATCGCTCAAGGTACATTAATTTTCATTCATTATACATGGCATATGTTAACAAACAAGGTTTTACATTATCTTGTGAAATTTAACATATAATAATGTGTTGCCTAAAATATATTGGAAATACCAAACATTAACAAATATATTACCCAATTAAGCCATCATGAAAAAAAACAAACAATTACAATGAGTGCAATGATAGGCTCCAGCACCTGACGCAACTGTGATTGCAGGAGTCTACTATTAAACTTCAAAACTACAGCAGCTTCTCAAACTGTAGGCTACCACTGCCAAAGCAACTTAGCTATGCTTGTCTTATAGTGTCAGTGTACTGTAAAATAGTGTTAGTGCATGTAGCATTATTCTTATTTTGCCTCTTTAACAACTTTGTAATTTAATAGAGCCAGTGACAGTTCAAAGAAATATGTCTGCATGGCAAAACATATTGGTTTCACAACATTTTGGTTTACCACCGGGCACAATAGCAGTGATGTCTGAAAATGGCATTCATTTTACCAGAGAGCAATCAACTTAGATCCTAAGTTCCCAATATGGGCTTAACGTCAACTGCCGTCACTGCCCTTGTCACCAAAGATTTTAAAAGTGCCACAGAATGCATTTACTAAATATTTTAATCGCTCTTTAAAATCTACATAGAAGGTATGTAATAGTGGTTGGGGTGAAAAATGGCCAGATCCAGTTTTACACAGCCATTTGGTCCTAAAATGGAATGAGCTGTTTTTCCTATTTTTGGTGACCTCATGAATAATTTGATGAGCTCTTCTCTGATGTTTGCTTATTTATAGTGAGCAACCGCGAAGGCTTACACAGAGGCAACTTGTTGTTATGCTAATTAAGATATGAACTGCCCTTCTCTTCCTCTCTCTTCGATGTGCGAAGCCTTGATAATGCCCAAAGTTTGAAAACATGTCCAGAGTGAAATGTGCAGAGAAAACTAAAAAAATTTAATTAAAGGTGTCCAGGATCTCATTAAAGAAGCTGTAGCAATGGTACATTCAGTTAAGAAGCTGGTCGTATATTTAACCAATTTCGGCCTCGTTTGAAATGAACATAATCCCTGACCTATTGACAGTTCTTGGAAAGTGTATATAGAGTGCCATCACCATTAAACACTACATTTTGGCATCTATGATCCACCATTTCTGTTGCGACCTTGTCGCCATTGTTTCTGCTGGGCTGGTATATGTGCAAAATACAGTTTTACATTCTATGGCACCTTCAAACTCACCTTTTCACCACATGGCTTACTGGAATTTAACAAAAAAAAAAACAGTTTTCTTCTTTTCATGGAAGCTTAAACAACGTATGGACCAAAAAGTAATATAAAATTCTAGATATTGGGTTAATGAAGGCAGCTTAGCCCTTTTTCAGCATATCAATGTGGCCTTGGGCTTGAGAGACTAGACCATTAAAGATGATTTTTTTTCTAATTTGGTATGACGGCAGAAGATGATTTTAAATGTATTATTTTTATCACCATTGTCTTGGTATTCATCTAAGAGATCCATCATCTGTCCAAGAGATTTAATAAACGGTTTCTAAAGGCAAGAGGGTATATATACTGGAGGACAATAGAAATGAATGGACGACTTACACAAATCTGAATGGCTTTTAAAAGACGTATTATTTCTGATGGAAGACACAGTGTCGTCTGGGCTGAATTAACAGTCATCTCATATTTCTTCATTTCCATGACAAAACCCCAGTTCCTCAGCTCTCTGTGACGCTGTATGGATAATATGGATTATCGATGCATAAAAGTGAGAGGATTATAAACTAACTGAAAAAAAAGAACAGCGCGCGTAACTACATATTTGTGAATATCCTTCTTACATCCGAGCTACAGCTCATTATAAGACTTTTCAATCATAGCTGTTAGAGTAAGTGTACAATTACGATGCGGATGTGTTGATATAGAAGAGAAGGCAATGCTGCATTTCGTTCTTGTGGCTAACTAGGCCTTGGTTGGGTTTTCTGGTTGGTTATAATGGTTAGAGAGAGAGAGAGCAGAAGAGGGGGAGAGAGAGAGAGAGAGTGAAAGAGAGAACACAAAGCTCTGTGAAGTTTCCGCTCTCAGTTGAGTTTACCCCTCTGGCTTTGAGTAACCCAATTAGAGAACAGGAGTTTTCTGTCAGATACGGAGGTATGTGCCTAGAGCTTCCTGCAGACTGACAGGTCAATGCGTGATCTCATTTTTACTATGAAAAGACATCAGTGATGCGAACACAGCGCTAATAATATGCACGTTTGAAGTTTTTATTAACAGATCATTTCTGATTCTTTCCAGTTGGAGGTTTGCAGAGCACATATGCTGCACTAGTAAAATTATTGCATTGAATTTACATCAAATGAATGAAGTACATCCCATCAAGTTTTTTTTTTTGGCTTTGCTTCGTTTTGATATTAACTGTGTTGATGTGGATGTGATGTATACATGGAATCAAGTACATTCAACTTTATTGCATCAGGGTGTGGCGCCTGCTTGCCTGATTACTAGTTGTGAGGTCATTTGAGGTCCAAAGAAATAGCCTCCTTTGTCTGAGACTAGACAAGTTTTTGCCACAAAATACATTATTTGGTACATACTTAATAACATAGTATGTGATATTTTTTTTGTTTACTAGAAATCATATTAAATTCAATGTACAGTATACTGGAAACTTGGACCTAGGCATAAGAAATGTGGGTTTTTGAAAAATAAATGTATTTCTCATTACTAAGAATGTATTTCTCATCACTGGGAATGTATTTCTCATTACTAAGAATGTATTTCTCATCACTGAGAATGTATTTTTCATCACTAAGAATGTATTTCTCATCACTAAGAATATATTTCTCATCACTAAGAATGTATTTCTCATCACTGAGAATGTATTTCTCATCACTAAGAATGTATTTCTCATCACTGAGAATGTATTTTACATCACTAAAAATGTATTTCTCATCACTAAGAATGTATTTCTCATCACTAAGAATGTATTTTTCATCACTAAAAATGTATTTCTCATCACTAAGAATGTATTTCTCATCACTGAGAATGTATTTTTCATCACTAAAAATGTATTTCTCATCACTAAGAATGTATTTCTCATCACTAAGAATGTATTTTTCATCACTGAGAATGTATTTTTCATCACTGAGAATGTATTTCTCATCACTAAGAATGTATTTCTCATCACAGAGAATGTATTTTTCATCACTAAGAATGTATTTCTCATCAGTGAGAATGTATTTTTCATCACTAATAATATATTTCTCATCACTAAGAATGTATTTCTCATCACTGAGAATGTATTTCTCATCACTGAGAATGTATTTTTCATCACTAAAAATGTATTTCTCATTACTAAGAATGTATTTCTCATCACTTCTCATGTGCTTACTGTATGCACGATTGTATGGACATTGGCATAAACAAAAGGTTGAAACAATCACTGAGGTTAGAAAACACTATGTTTACATGCATCCTCTCACTCATCATCTGAGCAGTTCTCTCCATGGGTTGGGGGGCGGGGTCGCTGGAGCCTATCCCAGTGCTCACAGGGAGAAAGGCAGGAAATACTATGGACAGGTCAGCAGTTTATCACAGGCAGACACACAGACATACACACTTACAGACACTCATTCCTAGAGGCAATTTAGTATCTACAACTTGCCTGACTGCATGTCATTGGATGGTGGGAGGAGCCTGGAGCACCCAGAGTAAAACCAACACAGACACGGGGAGAACAGAAAGGACCCTGGTCACCCAGTCGGCGAATCAAACCCAGATCTTTTTTTTGCTGTGAGGTGACAGTGCTATGAGCAATATAACATATTACATACATTATATACATTTTATATGCCACCCAGCATTGTAGGCAGAGATAGTGTTTCAGAAGCACTGCACTTTACTTTTTTCGTTTGGATCTGTTATCCCAAAGATAATAAATATTTCAATTAGTCAAACTTTTAAATTTGCCTATTTCCAGTATATTGGACATTGAAATCCACTGAAATCACTAAAACATTATTATCCCCAACTTCATAGAACATCATAGACCATCTCACCAGCTGCCATAGTTTTGTTTATAACAAAATCATTATACAATTCTTTGTATTGATTTGTCAACCAATACAAAGACTGAGTTCTGTGGAATCACATGCAAGTGAGTATGGGGATATACCTGCTTCTATAGAGCTACAACACCTGCCCAAATGTCCATTAAACTGTTTCTTAAAATGTGTGCATGTAGAAATAAATATCTACTTTTTCCTTTTTTACTTTTACACAAGAGGGACCATCAAGAAGGGTTTACATATAAAAACATTTCTGAAATAAATACAGCATCAGCCTTGGAGATGGTGAGTATCTCGCCAGCTGGATATTTGTTTTAGTTTAACCAAATCATAGATATATATACAAATATAATATTAAATAAGCAACCAATACAAATACTTTAATGTGGAAGCCTATAAAAAAGCGAGTATGGTGACATAACTACTTCTATGCAGTTACAATACCTGCGAAAAATGTCCAGTACACTGGATGTTTGAAAAAAGAAGGGTATATACTACTGTACAGAAGTCTTATGCCCTCAAAGAAAAGGATATAACTGGTTGAGCTTAGGTATTTCAACCCCACCATTACTAACAGGAGTATAAAATCAAGCACATAGCCATGCAATCTCTATAGACACACTGGCAGTAGAATGGGTTTTACTGAAGAGGTCAGCGACTTTTAAAGTGGACGTGTCATAACACCCAGTTTGTTAATTGTTAATTTACAGTATTTATTTTACAATGAGATGCAGGTACTGTTGTACATAGTCAGAAGCCTACACAGAAAAAAAAAATATATATATATATATATATATTGCAAATGTACAGTGATTTACTCTTGCCAGTAAAGAACAGTATATTAACTGTAAATCAGTGCATATACAGGAAGGTACTACAGTAATATCCTGTAAATATTTCTTAATATTTCACAGTGCACTCCTTTAATGTCAACCATCAGGCAGGCATGGTGACCTTAGGCTCACATGTGGCTGCTCTTATCATCCTGTGATGAGCCCACTCATTATAAGGGGCGTCCACAAACTTTTGGCCATATTGTGCAGACTTACAGGAGGTGTTCTGAGGTCGCTGCAGTTAAAGTTTCCTCCTTGTTTTTGCGTGTGCGGGTCGAAGGTAATCAAACATACGTTTTTTTCCTGACACATGCATGCCTGGGGGATGTTCTCTTACAAGTGTTTTTGCGCCTGGTAGAAACAAAATAGCTTCAGCATATAGCTTCACTTGGTGTGTCAGAGTTGGCCCTCCAGTGCCTTGACTCTTAAACACTGCACAGCTCTCAAACAGTAACAATTATCAGTCTTAATTAACTTCATTGTTTGAGTTCTGGAGTCTAATCCGGGAAATGGTAATGAGTTTTAAAACCTTTGGTGACATACAGAAAGAGAGCGTGTGGAGAGAGAGCGAGAAAGAGAGAGCGAGAGAGAGAAACAGAGAGCTAGAGAGAGAGAGAGAGAGAGAGAGAGAGTGAGGGAAAGAGAAAGTGAGTGAGAGATCGAGGGAGAGAATAAGCGAGGGAGAGAAGGAGGTGGGGAAAGAGACAGAGAGAGAGTGAAAGAGAGAGATAACGAATAACACCCAGAATCACTGACAGACAAAGTCAAACTGCACAAGTCATATGAGGAGAGAATGCAGGTCTATGGAGACATCATTCATTTCTGCACATATTCTCTCTCTCTCTCTTTCTTTCTCTCTCTCTCCCCTACATACATTTTCTCTGTCAACTGTATTCTCTCTCTTTCATCTCTGCATGTATTATTTCTTTTATTTCTACATATATTTTCTTTCATTATTACATTATTTTCTTTAATTTGTACATTATTCTCTCTTTCATTTCTACATATATTTTCTTTCATTATTACATTATTTTCTTTAATTTGTACATTATTCTCTCTTTCATTTCTACATATATTCTCTTTCACTTTCTCTCTATTGCCCCATGTCTCTCTATCTCTTTCTGTCTCTCTCGTTCTCTTTCTCTCTTTCTCCCTGTGTCTCTTTCTGTCTTTCTGTCTGATTCTTGCTCTTTTTCTTTCTCCTTCTCTTTCTCTTTCTTCTTTCTGCCCCTCTCTCTTTCCCCCTCTCTCCCTCTCTTTCCCTCTTCTACTCTCTCTTCTCTCTCTCTCTGCCCCTCTCTGTCCCTCTCTTTATCTCTCTGCCCTCGCTCTCTCTCCCCCTCTTTCTCCCCCCTCTCTCTCTCCCTCTCTTTCTCTCCCACCTTCTCTTTCTCTCTTTCTCTCTTCTGCCCCTCTCTCTTTCCCCCCCTCCCTCTCTCTCCCTCTCTTACCCTCTCTCTCCCCCTCTCCACCCTCCCTCTCTCTCCCCTCTCCCCCTACCTCTCTCTCTGTCTTCTTCTCTCTCTCTCTGCCCCTCTCTCCCTCTCTTTATCTCTCTCTCCCCTCGCTCTCTCTCCCTTTCTTTCTCTCCCTCTCATTCTCCCTTGCTCGCCCCTCTTTCTCCCCCTCTCTCTGCCACTCTCTCTCTCCTTCTCTTTATCTCTCTCCTCTCTCTCTCTCTTTCCCCCTTTTCTCCCTCTCCCTCTCTTTCTCTCCCTCTCATTCTCCCTCTCTCCCCCCTCTTTCCCCCCCCCCCCCCTCTCTCTCTCTCAGGGTCATCAGTGTTACTTTTCCTTCTGTAAGACTGGTGGTATAAACGGAATGAGTAAACTTGATCATGTTTAATCCCCAGCCTGTCACACTGCTGGAGCGTGTGTATCTGCGAGCGTGGGTATACATGTGCGAGTGTGTGTGTGTGTGTATTTGCATGTGTAATCTTATTAGACAGAGCGTGGCGCTGGGTGTGTGCAGCAGGAGCAGGAGCGCAGTGGAAGTGAGAGTTAAAGAACTGACTGATTAATCCCACCCTGAGCAGGTCTCTCTGCTACAAACAGCTAAAGCTCAGTTTCACTCATGACCCTGCTGGAGCAAAAACGCTCAGAGCTGCTCAAAGTGTCCTTTAAACAGCACAGATAAAGAAACACAGAAAAAAATCCCCGTGCAACATTCATTTTACCTCAGCTCTTAACTGTCAGGGGTGAAAGTATCTGAGTACGTAAGATATGATTAAGAATATTTAGCATTCAGATCTCAAATGTCACCACAAATCAGTTCAATTGTAGTTTTTCTGGTACATGTCGGAATTGTTCTTCAAATACATCTAAGAAACAAATGTTACTAGCTGTTACTTACACAGTAGACAAATGCAGACAACCTTTTAATAATTAATTTTATTATTATCTTTTTTTTTTTTTTTTACTGAAAATAGCCAAAAAAAATAAAGACCAAACCAGAGATTCATTTAAAACTCAAAATATCAATTACTCTAAATATCACACTTCCAAGGTTTAGCCTTAAAAGTTGAATTTCCTGCTTCTCACCATCCAAATAATCCCAAGCACATTCAGTGATGTTGAGGTCTGGGCTCTGGGATGATAAGTACATTATTCTGATTGATCTGTCCATTTATTTTTTTCATTATTTATTTTTTGGTTGCTACACATCCTTTTAGACCTATCACACCGGGTCACCAGAGACACAGCAAAAGATTGCCTAATTGTTTAACTACAACAGCAACAAAATTAAAATAATAATAACAATTTGAATATACTAAAGACCCAGTGTGCTTGTTTTGCAGTGCAGTCTGTACATTATATATTATTTTATTTTTTTATTGCAAAATAATAATAAAAATGTAACCAAACCGTATATCAATAATGTATCATGTTGCAGAGATCTTTACTATCCGTGTGTGTAATGAAATAATGGAATGTTAATGTTTATATTCTTTATATAATATTGTATACAGTTATAGTTAAAAAGAAAAAGACTAATCATTTTGCATGATATCACCATTCACGGCACGTCGCATCAGTTCCCTTGAACTGTTTCTTTAGATCGATGTAGTTGTTAAAGAGTTATGACACGTTGAGAGGCAGGCCTACATATTTACACTGTGTGTCTGAGTGTGGAAAGGTCAGCATGTAGCTTGAGCATGATTAAAAGAAGCCTCCCATTCTAGCTGTGCTATATGACTGTGGCTGATTTACACCAGTGTTTGTGTTGCCCTTTACCTCAATTAAGCCTGAGGGATTTGTACTACAATACAAAGAGGTTCGTTGACTCACTTCATGTTACAGCATCTCGGCAGTCCAGGAACCTACACTAGAGTTCTGTTTGTGAACTCTAGCTCTACATTGAGTACCATAGTGCCAGAGTTGCAGATTATCCCAGCTGTCTGTGTCAGATTCCATGTACCAGTGGATAGTGGATTTCCTGACAAACAGGAGACAGCAGGTGCGGCAAGGAAAACATGTGTCAAACCCTCAGTACTGGAGTACCACAAGTTTGTGTGTTCTCAACCCACATATTCAGTCTCTACACCAATGAATGTCTTTTTAAGGAATTTGTTGTTAAATTTGCCAATGACATCATCGTGGTTGGCCTCATAGCCAATGGTGATGAATGTGCCTATAGAAAGAATATCGAGCAGCTGGTCTCCTGGTACATCAGCAACCACCTGCTGCAAGCACCAAAGACACCCATCAACATCAACATCAACGGCTCTGTGGTAACCTCCATGGGGTCACTTGATTTCCTGGGCACCACCATATCCAGGGATCTAAAGCCAAGAAAGCACAGCGAAGAATGTTCTTCCAGAGACAGCTGAAGTAATTCGACCTGCCAAACACCCTGATAAACCAGCTCTACGCAGCCATCATTGAGTCTGTCCTCACATCATTGATAAGCTTCTGGTTTAGTTCCTTCATCTCATGAGAACAAGGCAAACTCCAGCACGTGATCAGGACAGCACAGCAAATCATTAGATATAATCTGCCTACTCTTCAGGACATCTACCACAGCAGGGTAACAAAGCATGCTAGCAAAATAACAGCTGATCTCTCTACTCCTGGACCTCACCTCTTCCAGACACATTCCTCTGGTAAAAGACTCTGGGCCATCAAAACCAGCATAACCAGACAGGAGACAGACATACACTATATCTGTACTTATATTATTATAGCCACAGTCACTTTATATTGTTTTCTTCTATTGTATTATAAGACTTATATATGTGCCACAGTCACTTTATATTTTATTCTTCTAGTGTATTATAAGACTTTATATATGTGCCACAGTCACTTTATATTGTTTTCTTCTATTGTATTATAAGACTTATATATGTGCCACAGTCACTTTATATTTTATTCTTCTATTGTATTATAAGACTTATATATGTGCCACAGTCAGTTTATATTTTATTCTTCTATTGTATTATAAGACTTATATATGTGCCACAGTCAGTTTATATTTTATTCTTCTATTGTATTATAAGACTTATAATATATATGTGTACATATTGCAAATTTTGCAATCTTTTTTGTTGTAAATTATTATCAGAGTGTTTATTCTTCTACATAACTGGTTGCTACTGTAATAACTGCAATTTTCCCCTGGGATCAATAAAGTATTTCTGATTCTGATTAACAGCTTTTCCTCCAGAGCTGTGGTGCTCATTAACCACAGTGGACACCTCACACTTAAACTGGACCAACTTTACTGTAATTTACTGTATTAGAGTAACTTTTACATGTGTTAGAGTAACGTAAATCATCTGTAATTTTGCTGTGTTTATCACATATTCTGTATATCGTCTCTGTCCAATGGAAAATAAGCATCTCCAAAACTGCAACTTTACAGGAGAGACCAAAAACATACTTTAGTCAATAGAACCAGAATTTTTACAAGCTGTTATGGAGCATTTCTATCGGTCCATTCATCATGAAATTCAGACACAATGTAAATGACCATTGGCATGTTCAAATGATGTAAAATGGCTATACATGTTTTTCATTGGATAGCGACGAGATATATATAGTCTTTAAATGTCTACTTAGACTGGCATTCATACATGCACAAGTATTCGCATAACTTTTTAGCTCCCTTCTCTGGATTTTTATTATTATTATTATTGTTTTTTATTCTATTTATTGAATTCTATTTTTGCTTAGTTAAATATTTGTTACTAATCTGTGGGCTTGTCTGGTCTTATTAGACACACACCTTGTAAGTGTAACAATTCCTGCATTGTAGTAGGCTATGACATAACAATTCAAGGAGCCTGACCCTCGACCCTAACAGGCCCTCTTTTGCAAAAGTCAGTCTACTTAGCCGTATCGGCGCATTTTATGTGCGGCCCTAACGTAAAGTGTGCAAACACTTTGGCCAGAGGGGACGGAGAGAGTAAGAAAGAGAGAGGGAGACTTCTTTGAAGTGTGCAGGCTTCATGCTTGAGGACAGAACACTTGACAGACTACCCATTTCAAAACAAGCAATTATCAACACAAGCACAAAGCTTGGAGATCCTCGGCTGGTGTGATTAATTAAGAAGAATTAATTGGAAAACACCAACCACGTACTATTCAAAGAGAGCTCTCTTTTGAAGTTAATCAGCATTTAGCCATTAACGATAAGACCAACAGAGAAAACACATACATGCGCTGCTGCCTGACTGTCTGTCTGCCTCCCAAGAAAACAGCCTTCATCTCAATCTGAGTTTTAACACCTTCAGATTCGCCCTGTAAAAAAAAACAACAAAAAAAACAACTCAGCGTCCCTCACTCCCTACTTTCTCCTGCTGCTCTTCAGAAGAAAGGACAGCGGCGTGGTTGCAGGGAAGAGAGAGAGAGAGAGTGTGAGAGAGAGAGAAAGAGAGAGGCACGGAAGGCGATAAGGCAGCGCTCCTGACAGGCCTCTGCTAGCTCCTGCCTTTCATCACGGAAACTGACGGCGAGGTTTAAAGCCTCTGTTTTATTCATGTCTGAATTTGTGTTTTGGGTTGAGGAAGGCGGCAGGGAAAGACGTTGAGCTGTTTTTTTTTTCTTTTTTAACATTGTCACGTTCAATGGAGGTGCAGTTGGATGAAAAAAGAAGGAAAAGCAGAGCTTCGCCCGTACACACATTTCTGTGATTCACCTTGACTAGCCTTAAGCTACACGTGAGTTTACGGTAAGTGAATAGTATGGATAGTGTAGTGGATAGTGTAGTAGGGCCCTCCAGGCATCGCTTTTATCTATAAACAAAAACAGGCTATCAAAATGACTCTTTATTTCTTATCCTTTTGATCTTTTATTTCAAATATTAACACAAATCTAACATTTATTTGAAGTACAATGATTGAAAGTGTGATGACATTAAATGACACACAGGTAACAGGTCCCTTCATCATCCATTACTAGAAGAAAGAACGGGGAATGCAGCAGTAATGAGCCACAAAAGGTTGTTAAGCTGCACAAATCAGAAAATAGCTACAAGAAAATGTTTCAAATGGCCATTTCTACTATCAGGGCAGTCATTAAGAAGCATAAAGCAACTGGAGACGGTAAGAATCCAGTGTTGACTCCATGCACAGTAAAGAAGATGGGGAAGATGATTCAAATGGCAGAATGGGTCATAAGTGGAGAATTAGGTCTTTGGAACCTTAGGTGTTGCCAGACAAATGCCTCTACTTACAAGGACTGACAGACTCCACCTACAAACCACCTACAGGTCCCACACCAAGCCACTACAGTTGCCTCTGAAACTTTCAGTATGACTGTGACTATTGGCAGACGAGACCAAGGCGGCTTTGGTGTAGACACAAAGACACCCATACGGAAAAGGGGCTGTTTTTATTCCTAAACAATTTATACAGCTACATGGCTTCATAGAGTGCATCAAGTACAAGCAGAAATATATCAAAACCTCCCCCAACCAGGAGACTTAAACTTGGCCATGGCTGGATCTTCCAGTATGACAATGATCCAAAGTTTGGCCATAGTCATCCCAGTACCCTGACCCTAAAACCATTACAAAACATGCGCTCAACAAGCTCAGACCTCAGAATCTGAAGGATCTGGAGAGATTCTGCATGGACGAAAGGTCTCAGATTGCTTGCCATGTGTTCTTCAGTCTAATTAAGCATTATAGGAGAAGCCTCAGAGCTGTTATCTTTGCATCAAAAGATTAAATGTAGTTGAAGTATATGGCCTTCTAAGTGTTTAATTCACACTCATTGCTAGCAGGTGTATGAAATCAAGCACATAGTCATGCAATCTTCATAGACAGATGCTTGTAATAGAATTGGTTGTACTGGAGATTGGTGACTTTCAATAGCATTGTAATACAACACCACCACTGCCAAAAGCGAGTTCTGTCCTGCTTGTTCAAATAAACATTCGTCAACACATACAGTTATCTACACATAACTCATCACAGGGTTGGACAGATACTTTGGCATTTTGGGCATTTTTCTGATGGGCTGATGCATCTTTACATCTTTACATCTTTGGACCGATATAATTTAGTTTGCAATTTGTATCACATTTTTTTAAATAAAAAGCCAATGACCAACCTGTAAAGCAGGGGCAACCGTCCATTGGTTAATTTTCTATATTGCCACTGGATTGGCCCAATTACACCTCTTACTAGGCCCTACCCCTTTTCCTCTGTTCTCTTTAAATCTGGTCTCAGATGACTTGACCCAGAGCCGAAAATCTGTGGATGGATGTGCAATGGAGAAACAAAAGTGCAGGGAAAGATGTTGCTGGACAAAAATAAATAAATAAATAAATAAATAGAGGTGAATGCCACCAAAAGTAACAGTAATGCACACTCGCTGCAGTTATAACATGTACAGCAGCTGACAGTGTGTAGCAACAGCAGGTGGAGAAGAGGCGGTCACTGCCAGGCTTAGGAGAGTTGCAACTGGCAAACTGAGGGACAGAGTGAGCAGAAGCGGGAGGGGACTCGTGTAGTTACTGCAGTAAGCTTAAAGAAACTTTAACAGGAATTTGCAGGGGGGCTGTGTGTGTAAAATGCCATGATGATGTCATGAGTATGATGTTAATTCAATGAATGTCATGTCTAATAATATAACACTATCCTAAAGTGAGACTCTCACCTACTACCGGTGGACACTTTGGATGACTGTTCCAATGTTAACTAGCTAATGATATTCTGTCGGCATTGTATTGGCTAAGCCCACACTGGTGTGCGTAACTTTGGACACACCTTATGATATCATTACAAATGTATTGAAATTAAGTGGTACACTCTTATCTTGTTGGTCCACTTTGTAGATATAATAAAGATGGTAGTTGATTTGTTGCTGCTCAGTGCATATTGGTCTCAGTCATTAATCATAGTCTAGTACTGAGGTGTTTTAAAGCTCCAGCAGCACTGCCATGTCTGATCCACTCACACCAGCACACCACCACTATGTTAGCATTATAGCAGAAGCCTCAGAGCAGTTATCTTCGCATCAAAACATTAAATGTAGTAGAAGTCTATGACCTCCTAATTGTTTCATTCACACCCATTGCTAACAGGTGTATAAAATCAAGCACATAGTCATGCAATCTCCATAGAGAGATGCTTGTAATAGAATGGGTTGTACCGGAGATTGGTGACTTTCAATAGCATTGTAATACAATACCACTTTTGCCACAAGTGAGTTCTGCCCTGCTTGTTCAAATACACAAAAACATTCACACATGCAGTAATCCACCACCCAAAAAATACCTGCTCTGTGGTGATCCTGTGGGGGTCCTGACCATTAAAGAGGAGGGTTAAAGGAGATCAACTAAGCATGCAGAAAAACAGATGGACTATAGTCTGTAATCGTAGAAATACAAAATGCTCCTATATGGTAGGTACAGCTGATAAATGAACAATAAATATAGAAACAAGGATGTGGTTTGACTGTTATGGCTGATTGTGGCAAGTACCCGCCTACCGAATAAAAAAAATCACCCATTTCCAAGAAGAAGCTACAAAGTTGTCCTATATTTATTTTTTAGCCAGGTATGGTGATCAACATGCACTGTTCCACTTGTCCATGATACTTAGTTTTGTAGTGGTATAGGAAAATAGTCCAGTAGGTACACATCTCAAAGTGGGGCTCAAGGATGACCAGTTGTGGCTGGCCATCTGGGCCAAACCCTGCCACATAGTCATCATCAACTCATATAATCAAACTAGCACATGCAGTTAAAACCAACCCACATACTATAGTTTAAGGCCGTTTTCATCTCTATTTAACAAACAGTTACCTATATTATAGTGAGTAGTAGTAATATAGTAGAATAGAAGTATTATTCAAGTGTTTACACACTTTCACACAGATTTTATGAGGCATTTAGAACACGTGCCACTTTTTGCACGCCTCCATTACATTTTATGGATATATATATATATATATGATTATACAAATAGGTTTCGTGAAGACATGCATCATACTTGCTGACATCCTCAAGTTTGCTGATGCACACACAACGGATGCTTGTGGTCTGTGGTATGCACAGCTTTTACTGACTAAGCGTTTTCTGTCATGCACAGAAAAGGTGTAACAGCTGTCTCTGTGCATGTTTAACTGTACTTTAATAGAATGTATGCATTGTTAATGGAACAAGATTTTGAGTCATTAAATTTTGACACAGTGTAAATGTCAGCTGGTCTTTTCATATCATGTAAAAAAATAAATCAGCAAAAATGGGGAAAGTGACAATGTACAGCTTTTATGTATTGCACACAGAAGTAATTCCTGAAAGGGGCTGGCGTAGATGAGACATTGTACCAGACTTGTTCTAGTCAACCATACCAAATAACATGCCTAATTAACATTGGGGCGAAGATAAGATTGCTGTTCCTCTCTGCCATTTCTAAGCACAATGCTAGCCAATTCAAATGAATGTTACCTGATGCAATTTGCACTTGGTCCCTCAGGGGAATCCACAATGCCATCTTAAAGGCTGTTCCATTACTAGATTAGCTGGAGTGAAGGCCACGATTGTCATCTTCAGCAACTTCAAAAGTAGTGCTCAGCAGAGTAGAAGTAGAAGCAGAACTCACATTAAAAATCAATATGACCTGCCACGTTTTTCTTATGAAACCTAAAAATGGTGCATAAAGCTGTAAGACATAGTAATAAATTATTTAAACATACTCAGTTAAGTCACATTATTATGACCACCAGCCAATATCCAGAGCAACTGCAGCACGGACAGCAGTTAGATGGGCTGGGAGAGTCAGTAAAGTCTTGGTAGGTTGTTACAGGTATCTGGAGCCATGCTGGTGAAGGGCAATTGCGGGAGGATCCATAGAACAAACACGACGATCAAGGTGGTCCCACATATGCTCAATTAAGTCTGGAAAATTAAGGGGCTGGAGTAGTACTTGGAAATCTTGGTCAGCTCTTCAAACCAATGTCAGACATTTCTAGCCGTGTGATGTCTTACATTACCTTGCCGGAAGAACCCATCCCCCCTGGGAAGACAATCAGCATGTATGGGTGTATGTGATCTGCAAGGATAAATTCATACCCAAATCAGATGAGCGTGCCTTTACCAAGGATGAGTGGTTCCAGGGAATGCCTGAAAACATTCCCCAGACCATAACACCGCCACCTATGTGCTGCCGCTGTAGGAAGAGATCATAATACGGCAATCAGATTGTGTATATCATACATAATAATCTATTTGTTGTCTTTACAGCTGATACAAATAAACAGAAATATTGCTGATATAAATATCTTAAAAAGTGCTAACCAGACCTATCTGAGAACTGTGTAGACGTGGCCAATGAGCACATGATTGACCGCTCTCTGTCCAACATGCCAAGCTTTATTCTGCCACTCATATATACCTTTAACCTTTATCCAGTTTTTTGTTGGATGCTAACCGGGCTAAAGAAGTCGTGGACAAATAGATGTGCAAATGGACGGATAAACAAATAAACAGACATAAGCAGCAATATGTGAATGAAGGAAGGGACATGTTAGGCTGCTACAGACAAACGATATACCTTGTTAGCTTTTTGTTATGCTGTGTTAGATTCTCTGACTCTGAAACTGTTTTGTGTGGGTAGCACAACATACATCAGCCTTTTGATTGGTTATGGAATATTTACAAAAGTGTTACCCAAGATTAGGACCACTTGTTTTACATTCAGAGCAGAGGAATACAGATACTGGCCATTTATGGATCAATGGATCATTATACAAAAAGATAATACTTTGTACTTGTTTAGTGTTTGCCTGAAAAAACAGGATTAACCTGATAAGCTGGGTTTTAACTTTATTACTGCTTATGTAAATGTCATCTGATATTGTGATACTCTGATACACATGCTAAGTACTGTAATATTGAATTGTGCCAATACAACCCAGCACTATGCTCAATTTGCTTTGGATCTTCTGAACATTAGACACAGGTGTGCATGAGAATCCTACATGTCTGCATGTGGTGTATGGTAGCTTGGGGGGGTGTACCTAATTGGCTGTGTTTTCGGTGGGTGGGAGGAAAAACACAGTTCCTCTATCAACGCTGATGTCTCTGAGATTAGGCCTACCAGCTCTGTTCTTGTAGAGAGAAATGAAAAGTTAGTGATGTGTATTGTGTACACAGTAGTTCAAGAAAGCGGCTGGATGCTGAAGAAGGTGTGTGCCAGCTTTTGGGCTTCCAGACTAGTGGTCCATCACACGGTGGGAATTGGCCATGCTTGATATTGGGGAAAAATGTCGAAAAGAAAGCTCGCAGTGAAGTCATAGGAACAAAAGAACCATCAAAACCATCCATCCAAAATCTGTTCTCATAAGAAAAAAAAGCAGGGCTCTAATTTATGCTACTTCAAACTGTCTGTAATTACACCCTTTTTTGATTTGTTTTTGAATGGTGTTAACAATATGGTCTGAAATAATATCAAAGCTGTCCACGAGGTAACACCTGTCTGCCGTTGCAGCCAATTGTTACAGACTTTTACAGATTTAAATAATAACACCACAGAACTTAGCTGCGACTGCTGACAACTTGAGAAGCAGCTACTTCTCACCTTGGAAAGATTTAGCGTCTGATTTATGGCAAGTGTTATCTGCATGTGAAGGAATAAAGAATAAGCTAAATGAAAGCATTAATTCTCCATTACTGCACTCATTCAGTTTCTTGATCACCTAAAAAGTGAGAATACAGTTATATTAAGGTTCATGAAGAAAATGTAAAGCTATGTTTTAGATGAGGAACCAACCACTGATGTATGTACTGTATATATACTGAAGCCATCACTTTAGCAACCCGTTAAGTAGACGCTCCCCTAGATTGGCTTTGATTTTTGCCCTTTTTTTAAACTGTAAGA
Source organism: Megaleporinus macrocephalus (assembly GCA_021613375.1). NCBI lineage: Eukaryota > Metazoa > Chordata > Actinopteri > Characiformes > Anostomidae > Megaleporinus > Megaleporinus macrocephalus. The sequence goes on from CM038721.1 coordinate 31,277,135, forward strand.
TACGCGTCAGATTCAAACATATTTCTTGTTTCCTGCAGAGCTAGACTTCTGATCTTTCATAATGCAATCCTTTTTTTCCATGTCTAATTTCTGTAATGCTCATCCAGCAGCTATATAGAAACTGCACAGGCATAAAATTAAAAACCTGAACTCCATTCCTACAGATATACTTTGAGGCCAACTTAAACGCAACATGAACCTACACATACATACACGGCTGATGTTGGCTTCTTATTCGATGGCATCTTTTTTTAAAAATTCCATTCCACCTTAAGTGGTTAAGCTGCTTTTCCATTGCATGGTACAGCTTGACCTAGTACCAGTTGTCCTCTGCTGATGGTACCCTCTTAACATAGCTGGTCATCATTGCAATGCCATAAAAACTGCCATGTTGAGAAAAAGCTGATGGCAGCAATACAAAAGACTGGGGTTTGATTCCCTACCTGGGCAGCCAGCCTACACTGTACCAATAAGAGTCCTTGGGCAAGACTCCTAATGCTACCTTCACCTACCTGTGTACATGTAAACTGCTCTGGATCAGAAATATTGGAGTGGTGCTTAAAGTTCAGAAACCCTATGCATAAAAATTACCTAAAGTATCATCAGAATTTCTAGATAAAGAGAATCCAGTTAAAGAAATGATACACTCTAAAAAACATTGGGTTGAAATGGACCCAAATTGGGTTATTTTCACAACCCAGCGCTGGGTCAATATTGGACAAACACAGCATTGGGTAGAATTGACCCAGCACATTGGTTTATTCATTTGACCCAGCATTTTGGGTCAAGCATTTAACCTAAATGCTATGTAATTTTAACTAAAATGCTGGGTTAATTGAACCAAAGTTTGGGTTGTATTTTGATTACTATTACATGTATGATTTAAACTTTACTTTATCATCTACATTACACATTATATATTCATAAAATGCAAGAAATACCACTTTAGCACCAACAATAAAAAGCTTTATTATATAAATGACATTTCTAGACAACAACAACAAAAGCAGCATACACAAATATCATACTTGGTCATTTATTCATTGAGGAAAATGATTCAACATGATGTATGACGGTAAGGTGTTTTCAATCAATGGGATGACAAGCAGGTGTGGAAAAAAATCTATAAAAGTTAGATCTAAAGTTAGATGTTTGTGGAAGTATTTCATGGCATGAACAAAGAAGTTTTCTAAGGACATCAAAAACAAGTTGTTGATGCTCATCATACTGATCAGACTCATCTGAGGGTTACAAAACTATCTCTTGGACTAATCCACAGTCAGACAGACTGTACAAATGAAAAATATTCAAGACCATTTTTTCCTTCCCAGGAAGGATTGACCATTAAAGATGACTTTAAGAGCGAGCTGTGTAAAAGCCTGCAGGGCCACAAAGGAACCCAGAGTAACTCCTAAACAACCATCTTCTCCCACATTGGCTAATGTTTATGATTTCACTATTAGGAGAACACTGAACAACAATGGTGTGCAAAGCAGTGTTGAAAGTCACTGCTCTCCAGAAAGAACATTGCTTCCATTCTGCAGTTTTCTAAATAGAAGGCTTTTGGACAGATGGGACCAAATAGAGCCCTTTTGTTTAAATGAGAAGTGTTACAAATGGAGAAAGGGAAAAAAATCTATTCTAGCATAAGAAGCTGATCCATACTGTGAAGCATGGTGATGGTAGTATCATGGTTTGGGCCTGTTTTGCTGGGCTGAAATTGCGTATAAATTCTTAATTATACTAGTCAGCAAAGTTATATCCATTAGTGCACAAGTTAAATGATTAAAGAAAAATAAAGTTAATATGATATAATGGCCAGACCTTAATCTCATAGAGATGTTGGGGAAAGCAGTTCATGTAAGGAAACCCTTCAATATCCCAGAGTTGCTGTTCTGTACCAAGGAACAGGCTAAAATTCTTCAAAGCTGATATGCAAAACAGTTACTAGAAATGTTTTGTTGCGGTTATTGCTGCACAAGGAAATCACAACAAATATTAAAAGCAAAAGTTCACATATGTAAAACGCCGACAGAGGTGATACTAAAGACCCCTGTACCAGGTTTGCCTTATGGAAAACCAGCAATGCCAAATAGCAAATATTCTGGCAGGGTGGAATGGAGAAATCGAATATGAAGCTTTCACCCACCAACTGATATGGATCATTGCAGATATGGTTTTGTAGTGCTTTGCTGCTAAGGAGTTACTTGTATAATACACATTGTTAATGCACTTGTATATTATAGCCATATCCATTATGGAATAACTATACCTGATGGAAAACAGTGTGCACTCACCTCTCACAAAGTCTTAGCATGTTCTTTTACTGGCTTGCTGCTACTTTCAGGAATGCTTACACACTTTGAGCTGAGCTTAGCAAGCAAGATGAAAATCTTTCCACCAACCCAACACATCCCTCTCATCATCTATGGTGTGATCACGACTGATTGAGCTATTCTGAATGCATGAAGGCAACTGTTAAGCCCACACGATCAAGCGAGTGAGAAAAAGACAGCAAAAGTGAAAAGCTGGCAAAATCTACTACTGAAATAAAAAATGTCACTCATTACAAAAGAGATCTAAGCAAACCTGATTCTAAGATGGGTTAAATGTACATACGCTATATGGACAAAAGTATGTGGATGTAATAACCCCCAAACGAGTTTTTTGTTTTCGGGATGCTCGCTTGAAGGTTCTAATGTGGTAAAAAGGAGGTCTCTTAGTAAACATGCTGCTATACTGGACAACATATCACAACACCTCCATGACCTACTGGTCAAACAGCGGAGCATTTTCAGAAACAGACTTATTCAGCTCCGCTGCAGCAACAGTACAGAAGATAATTTGTACCAACAGTGATCACACTGAAATACATTGTACAAAATGATGTTCTTCGAATTCTCTAGTGATGGCTTGGGGACGACCCTTTCCTGTTCCACTGTGCACAAAGTGAACGCCATAAAATATGGTTTGATGCGTTTGGAGTGAAGGATCTCCAGTGGTCTGCACAAAGCCCTGGCCCATACCAAAGCTTGCCAAATCGACTACTGAAATAAAAAAGGGCACTCATTAGGAAAGAGATCCAAGCCAACCCAGTACTAAGTTGATTCCAATACATGCATACTAGATTGACAAAATTATGTGGACATCCGTATTAGCTTTTTGTACATCCCATGCCAAAACCACAGCTATTAATCTGGAGTGCACACACCCATTTGTGACTAGCCTGCAGCCCTCCTTGAAGGCTTTCCACAAGATATGGGGTTTGTGCCATCCAGTCAAAACCAAAAAGATTTGCAAGTTAAAACGAGAAGGTCTGGTTCAACAGTTCTATTAATCACAAACGTGTTGAATGGGGTTGAGGTCAGGGCTTTGTGGCGGATACTGGAGTTCCTTTTGTCCAAACTCATTAAACCATGTCTTCATGGAGCTTGCTTTGTGGACAGGGGAACAGTCATGTTGGAACAGGAAAAGGTCTTTCCCAGGGCTGCTGAAGAACTTGGAGTATATGATTGCCTAAAATGTCTTTTTGTGCTGTAGCATGAACATTGTAGCATTCACTGGGATTACGGGGACCAAACCCTGAAAAACAGCCCCAGACCATTAGTGCTCCTCCACCAAACTTTAGTATGTAGCATTCTGTTGGCATCTGCTAAACCCAGAATTGTCTATGAGACTGCCTGGTAGTGTTTTGTGATTCACATCACTACAAAGAACAGGTGGCCTGTAACTGAAAGTTTTAAACCACTCCACCCAGTGCTTAAAATTGTGCTGATCTTAGGCGCCTGTGCAGTTCAGGTCATACATTTCTAAACTTTGTCAAAGACAAGAAAAAAATAACATCTTAATGCTCATTTCTGCTCAAACCCTTAAGGGAATTTAGCAGTTTATTAGCGCATAATGGTGATTCATATTAACATTTACTGGTCATCAGACGTGTGGACTCGAGTCACATAACTTGGACTCGAGTCTGATGACTTGTGACTTGACTTGACAACATCACTAAAGACTTGTGACTTGACTAAGACTTTACTTTTACTGACTTGGACTTAGAATCGGACTTGAGCTTTAAGACTTGAAAAGACTTGACACCATATTTTTACATAATAAATCAGGAAAGGTAGGTAGCTGAGCTGCGGCGCTCAGTTTATCCGCAACCTAGCAATAAGGGGGGCGCCAGTGATGGAGACGAAAATAATCTCGTTTAGCTACAAAGATTCTGCTGAAGTAAATAAAAAAGAACTACGACATGCAGGATGTGTGGAGTCAAGATCACAGACGGAGCTGCAACCACTTCAAACTTTGTTCGACTTATGAGGCACAAAGAACAGGAAGTCTCTGCTATATATATTTCACATATAGCAGTTAGCTAGCTAGCTGGCTAACAAGCTAGCAAATTTAGTGACGTAATGATAAACAACAGCTAATGTGAATGAAGCTCTCTCCCTCTGTTCATCAATCCTAGATATTCCACCATCTACTGAGAACTTTACTGAAACATTAAAGCATTTAAGAAGCTCAGCATCTCAGACAGGAAGTGTTCAAGTAGTGTAGAACAGTACAAACACTGATCAGTACATGCAGAGCTACTGCAGAGTTCACACATGCTGTTAGAACTGAAAGACCTGTACAGATATTAAAGCTTATGGGTTTAGAATGTGATGTTATTAAAGTTCCTGTAGGTGTAATGTGTACTAATACCTCAATACAGTGCGATGTTTCTCAACCATGGCCTTCGAGGCCCACTGCCTCACATTTTAGTGTTTTTTCTGCTTCAACACCTATTTTAACTGGTAATGGACTGGTAATGAGGTGATTAGTGATTAGAACAGCTTTAAAATGATCTTATTTCATATGCAAGTTATTTTTGTTATAATACAAACTTTAAAAATGTTAATGTTATACTAATATCAGTTTAATATACTACTAATCAACTGCATCAATTGTGTTAAACACTGAAATGACGTTACATCTGGTGACTTGACTAAGATTTGAAGTTTAAGACTTGGGACTTGACTCTGGACTTGATTGTCAAGACTTGAGACTTATGTGTTACTTGCAACTTAGTGACTTGGTCCCACGTCTGTTAGTCATTCTAAGTTAAACACAGACATTTGAAACATTTAATAGACATTTATTTGAAGTTTAGCTTGAAACAGAAATATTAACATACACATTACGCTGTAGAAGTTTTACAGTGATTCTTTCAAAGCCCTGACATAGAGTTGCTGCTGTAGGCCTAGAGGGATGCGCCCCCATGCCCCCCCTCCCAAAAAAAGTTCTACTGTCACTCAGGATAGTTTTACTGCCACTTGGTAATTATGTTAGTTATAATATGACATGTTATTACTTCAGTTCAGCTCCTAAAATCCTAACCAATGCAAGATCTTGGTCGGCGGAATCTATCTAGATACAGATTGGTTAATTTTCCCTAAGGCAATTAAAGAATTTGCTTTTAACCAAAATCACTACAACGCATGCAGAGCCTAAATACAAGAATGGAAATTATGCTGAAGAAAAATGAACTGAAAATTACAGACATTTACAGAAATCATTAGGCCTCCTCTGAAGCTAAAGAAGGCACTGAAGGTATATATATATATATATATATATATATATATATATATATATATATATATATATATATATATATATATATATATCTACATTGACACCATAAAATGTCTTGACACGGCCCACAGTACATCTATTATCTATTACATTTTGTAGTAATTTTACAGTGCACAGCAGAAACTGTATGTTGTATGTGTATTTGAAAGAGCAAGAGACATACAGTGATGTATGAGTTACTATATCTATATCACCAGACTGTGTTTGACCCTTTAGGTCCACTGCCCTCCTGTGATTAACTCCAAAGCTAATGTAACACCACTGATAATCCAGGACCTATCTACAGGTCACAGCTGCTAATGAAAGATCTGCAGGAGCTTCTGAACACTAGAGCTTGCCATGCTGGATTAAAGCTGGAGTAAAATTTAGAAAGGGCAGATCTGTAGGGTTCAAATGTTACAACATATGCTATTACTCCTATACTGAGCTTTGTGGTATCACAGTGTGTTCAGTCAAAGGCCAGTCAAGAAACCCCACAGGCAACCATAATCCTTTGGTTGCAGAAGATTAAATATCTATGTCTGCTGGAGACATAAGCACAAAAATGCTTATTTTAATATGCATAAGTGTGGTCATCCTAATTTTAATATATTATTTTGGTGTTATGTAGCATTCTGTAGCTTCGGAGCCTCATTGTTTTGTCCCAATTTATGATTTTACATGATTCATAAATGTTCTCTTACTTCAATAGCCAGCAAGCAGTACATAAATATATCAGGCAACCACTGAGAATCCCAACCAATTCTGACTGCTATATATATATATATATATATATATATATATATATATATATATATATATATATATATTTGGGGGTGTAAGAAAATATCGAAAATATTGAGTATCGGGATATTATGTTTGGTGATACTGTATCGATTCTCAAAGACACAGTATCGATACACAGATTCCTGGCAGACAGTGACTCACTGTGTGTTGTGTTAAAACCTCTGACCACTAGATGGCAGTGTTGTTATCCATTTTCAGCTCCACTCCAACGTTAACAAGCAGCACAAGGGTGCAATGCTATTGTAAACATTGATAAACCTGTTCATACAGTGGTGCGTTTTAATAGTAGGATTTTAAAAATCGCATTATATCACTTTGTTTGCAGTATCACAATATATAGCGACATATTTAATCGTGACCGCTGTATCACAATATGTATTGTATCGCCAGGTTCTTGCCAATACACAGCCCTAATATATCTATAGATAGATAGATAGATGTGTGTGTGTGTGTGTCACTAATGTAACTCCTACCTCAGTTCTTGAACAAAATCCTAAGAAACAGCTTTAGCTTTTAATTTGTCCCCCTCATCTGATAAATTTATGGCTGCCATTTAAGTAATCCATTCTTTCCATTTGTCAATGCAGTTATATGGATATAATATGATTTATTGACAGCTTGTAATAAATAAATAAATATATAAATATATAAATAATACCGAACATGTCTAAAAATTCACCCCGAAGCAGTTCTTCTGTAAGTGCCTCCAACTTTCAGGATACATCATCAGAAAATAGATGATAATAAATACTTAATTGATCCCAGAGGGAAATTCAATATTTCCATATTTAACCTATCCGTGCAGTGAAACACTCATATATATACACACACAATAGAGGGCAGAATGGTGGGCAGCCCTACCACAGCACCCAGGGAGTACTCAGGGGTTAGGTGTCTTGCTCAAGGGCACTTCAGTTGTGTCTTCTGGTCTGGTTCCCTAACCTCCAACCCATGACTGCCCCAAAGCCAGCAGTCTTCCTGTCAGGGAATCGAACCCCGGTCTTCTGTGTGACAGGCCAAGCATCATCCACGATGCTAACGAGGGCGACATAAAGGGGTTTTTTGTACAGTTTAAACTGCAAAATGTCGCTTTAGAGACTTCTGTGGCACCTTTTTAGGATGTGTAATCATGTTTATAACAGATGTTACTATTTTCATACATACAGAACCCCAAAACACGACAGCATATTAAATTAAATCTGGAAACATTTGTAAAATTATTATGACCTGTATTGCATTGAAAGCAATACAACAGCACATTAATTAATATTTTACATCATGACTGTATTTTCTAAATAAACACTTAAATTAATGTTGATTCTTGCAACTTATTTCAACAGGAACAATACAGGAAGGCCCAGAACGGTAAAGTATTTTTGGGTGACATATGCATGGGCTTAGAAAAGATATCATATCTCCATTTTTATTGATTTTCATTCTTTCCATATCATTTGAACACGACAGCAGCCCTTTATATCCTGTGGAAATTTCATGATGATTGAACCAATAGAAATGCTCCAAAATCACTTGGAATAAAATCTCTTTACATTAACTTAAAAAAGTAAAGTTTTGGTCCTCTCCTGTTAAGTTATTATATTGTAGATACATGTTTTTCATTAGACAGAGGCGATGCACAGGTGTAAGCTATTTTTGTCAAAGGCACTGACACACTAACCTCACACCATGACAGACCCTGGCTGTTGGACTTGTTGCTGGTAACAGTCTGAATGTTTTTTTCATCTTTGGTCCAGAGCACTTGATGTCCATTTTTTCCAAACAGATCTGAAATACTGATTAATCTGACCACAGTATACGTTTCCACTGTGTGTTGGTCCATTTCAGATGCATCCGCGCCTACAGACGTGGACTGAACTTCTGAACACGGTTAACATGAGGCTTCCTGTTGGCACAGTTTTAACCAGCATTGTGGATGTGACATATTGTCATTGCAAGTTATATCACTTATAGATGAATGACATTTGATTTTGGTGCAGATTCCTTAAAACCTATTTAGGGCTGAAACGATTCCTCAGGGAACTCGAGTAACTCGATTACAAAAAATCAGATTTGTTTAATCCATACAAACATATAGAGCGCACTAGCCGAGGGAGCCGTTACTCAGTGTAAACCTAAAGACCTGGCTAAAGTTAGCTTCTTATTTCAATTCTGCCTTTCCACCTTAAATGATGCCGCAGTTAGAGGCAGCGGAATGTAACTTCTATATCAATTAAGGTGGAACGGGGTATTCAAATAAGAAGCTAACTTCAGAAAACAAGCTACTGAGCTTTCCCAGCAAACTGATAGAGAGTCTGAGTTTTATGGTAACCCCCTATCCGAGCACGACATCAGTGTTTCAATGTTACAGCACGTCCAGTCCACAAAGCGGAGCGACACACAGTAACCATAACATTTAGCCAAAATCAGTATGATGGTAAGTTGAGATGAAGGCTAGTAAAGCGTGTATGTTAGTTACGGTTATATGTAATGACTAGTTAAGAAAGTAAGTCAGTGTGATGGTGAGTTGAGATAAAGGCTAGTAAAGTGTGTATGTTAGTTATGGTTATATGTAATGACTAGTTAAGAAAGTAAGTCAGTGTGATGGTGAGTTGAGATAAAGGCTAGTAAAGTGTGTATGTTAGTTATGGTTATATGTAATGACTAGTTAAGAAAGTAAGTCAGTGTGATGGTGAGTTGAGATGAAGGCTAGTAAAGTGTGTATGTTAGTTATGGTTATATGTAATGACTAGTTAAGAAAGTAAGTCAGTGTGATGGCGAGTTGAGATGAAGGCTAGTACAGTGTGTATGTTAGTTATGGTTATATGTAATGACTAGTTAAGAAAGTAAGTCAGTGTGATGATGAGTTGAGATGAAGGCTAGTGAAGCGTGTATGTTATGGCTATATGTAATGGCTAGTTAAGAAAGTAAGTCTGTGTGATGACGAGTTATGTCCGTAAATGATCTAAGCTTTGCTTAAGAACAAAACCACAAAAAATAAAAGCCTGAACTTCATTCACATTACTGTTTTGATCATAGTCACAAACAAACACACACTTACAAGAACATACACCCCTCGCACACACTTTTCCCTCACAGTGATGCATAAAATACACAGTAAACTAAATATCAGGTGGTGTTTGTAGCAATTTGAAGCCTAAAATGCACCAAATCCAATACAGCAAGTATATTCAGTTTAGTTTGTTTGCAGTAAGTGGGTCAGCAAGTGTAGGACAAGCTTCAGTACATAGGTCTAGTAATAAATTTAATAATAGTAATTATTAAAATGTTTTCTTTTAAACTGTACTATATGCAATTTAAGCAATAAAATGTTAAGAAACATGTCTTATTTTATCTTATATATTTAATATTGCTCTTTAATAAAAATAAAAAATTTGATCGGATTAACTGACGGAATAATCGATAGAATGCTTGATTAATAAAAAAATAATCGATAGCTGCAGCCCTAATCCTATTATTACCTTATGCACTATAGAAGGTAAAAGGCAGGCTGGCGATAATCAGTATATCACTGCGTCTAATGAACTAGGGGTGCGTCTGAAATCGCTTACTTGAACAGTACATACTCACTTGGAGGTAGTGCGCACTGCCTGTCTGTTAAAGCAGTGCACTCACTGCCTGTCTGTTAAAGCAGTGTGCTCAAACACACTACGTCCACCATCTTACCAATGTCCTGTGCCGCAAGACATCAGACGACCACCGCTATTCATTTAAAAGCCCCATTTATGTATGAGAGATGTAGATCCTGTTTGTGACACTGTTCTGCTTGTTTGTCTGAATATGTACTCACACGGTGTCGAGCTGTAGCTCGGATAAGGAGGAATTGAATCATTGTTTACCTAGCGCTGACTTCTGTAGCGGCAGTTCACTAGTCATAGCTACGTACACACAGCTGACGTACCGCTTTTCACCACGCTTTTTCCTCCGCTTTGAATTCCTCTGCGGCTCAGATGGAATCATGGGAAAGGACAGTGTGCTCGGGCTGTATACTTAAAAATTCTTTTCTTTCTCGCATACTGCTCAACGAATACTCTGTATTCGGATACCCTAGTCATACTGCGTACTGCTTTTGCATACTGTTCGGTAAGGAAGTACATGATTTTGGATGCACCCTAGGTCTTTCCTAGATGCTGCTTTTCTTCTAAATCATGATTGCAATCATCTGCTGGCATCACCTGTCTCAAATGTCTCAAATCACATTCCAACCTTTTTGGAATGTGTCACCGAACTGTATATTTACAGTTGAAATTAAATTAACCAGACAAAACATGAAATATGTGTACTTACTGTCTGCAATAAAATACTATTAATCCTACAAGTACATTTTAGAAATCACTGTTTTGCATTTTTCATAGGGACTTATGATTAGTCCATTAAACTTCAATCTTGGAAGCTCTTTAGTGAAAACATCTAGAGATTCCTTTATATTTGGCAGTTTTATCCAGTGTACTCCAATGTCCTTTTGAACAAACAGTTTTTAGGAATGTAATTTTAATGTGATTTCTTCGTCTATATTAGGAAAAAGTATATTATGTGAAGCTGAAGGTACAGTAGCAATCATGGGCAAGATGTTAATCTTTATTCTGTCATAATTGGCTTCAACTTAATCATAAAAAAAATGAGTCAACAAAAGACAAACCCCACGGCGTACTAACCAGAGCACACCGCATAGTGTTTTGACCACGAGTCTACATGAATTGTGTACGTGCGAATAATAAAACCACTCTTTATTCCATAAACCATTAACACATGCATGATAAAAGAACCCTGAGTGATACAGACGCACGCCAAAGCCAACAGGAAAGGAAAAGCTTTTAGCATTTACAGGTTGAAAGGTACACAGTGGAACCGTATTTTGTACTTCTTTTCTACTCAAAGGCCACTTCTTCCAGCTCTCTTGTTTAATCAGTACTCACTGACCTTGTCACCTGTCCGAATCTCCAGTGTGTTGGCGTTAGTAGGGGTCTGTATTAAAATTCAGCCCCCCGGTAAAAGGTAAAAGCCTTTTAATTTCCTACTGACATTAAGACGTAGTGGCTGCGGGGCACTCTCCCGCGTGCATGCAGCACCATGCAAAATCAGAGCAAGTAACAGTGACTCGGAGTATGGTCCAGTTTGAACATTGAAAGCTGCCTCGAAGAGAAACCATTTTGGAGCATTTCTGTTGGTCTATTTATCATGAAATTTTCATACAATGTAAACATCAGCTGCTGTTCAAGCTGCTTTCAAATGATGTAGAAAAATAAATAATACAAGATACATGTTTCTCCTTAGACAGCGATATCGATTTTATATATATATACAGGGGTTGGACAATAAAACTGAAACACCAGGTTTTAGACCACAATAATTTACTAGTATGGTGTAGGGCCTCTTTTTGCGGCCAATACAGCGTCAATTCGTCTTGGGAATGACATACAAGTCCTGCACAGTGGTCAGAGGGATTTTAAGCCATTCTTCTTGCAGGATAGTGGTCAGGTCACTACGTGATGCTGGTGGAGGAAAACGTTTCCTGACTCGCTCCTCCAAAACACCCCAAAGTGGTTCAATAATATTTAGATCTGGTGACTGTGCAGGCCATGGGAGATGTTCAACTTCACTTTCATGTTCATCAAACCAATCTTTCACCAGTCTTGCTGTGTGTATTGGTGCATTGTCATCCTGATACACAGCACCGCCTTCAGAATACAATGTTTGAACCATTGGATGCACATGGTCCTCCAGAATGGTTCGGTAGTCCTTGGCAGTGATGCGCCCATCTAGCACAAGTATTGGGCCAAGGGAATGCCATGATATGGCAGCCCAAACCATCACTGATCCACCCCCATGCTTCACTCTGGGCCTGCAACAGTCTGGGTGGCATGCTTTTTTGGGGCTTCTCCACATCGTAACTCTCCCGGATGTGGGGAAAACCTTCGCTCTACCACCCCTTCGCTCTACCACCCCCGGGATAAAGTGGGAGATAATTAATTGATGCATATATATATATATATATATATATATATATATATATATATATATATATATATATATATATATATATATATATATACTCGCATATCTAACTTTGAACTTGTAGAGACACATACGTTCATTTAACTACTGCCATCCCAAGAACCTTTGAGGTGTTTACTCTCAATCATTCCTTGATCGCATGTGATTATAATTCAATTACCGTTGTCACTATGCAAAGATGCAAAGCTTGGATGTAAAGTTCATATCTGACAATCGTTTAATTACAATCTAAAAATCAAATGAAGCGGAGAGAGATTAATTAATTGACATTTGCGTAATGCTCTGTGATTGATTTACAATCCCAAGAAACATACACCTATCACTTCTCTTCACTATATATAAGCACAATACACTGACAATATAATAACTCAAGAGTCTAAAAGTTTATTAATAGTCTGTTCAGTTCAAACACTTCCTTTGCAGACAGTGTATGGAAAAAATGGCGGTAACCATCTGCTCAATTTAAATAATGTTTTATTTTCAATTTTAATTTTCCCTCCATTTTTTTGGGAAAGGTTTAATGGAAAACATAATAATTATAGTTCTACAGTTTAAACTAGAGGTACAATGCTACATCCCCAAAGCCTCTCCTAACCAGATCAAACTCCATCCAGCTCTTCACGAAGGTCACATAAACTTGTCATCATGTGGTTTAGAACACAGTGGGACTACAATGAGCTTCCCCATGTAGCTGTCTGTGCCACCCTGGATGCATTTTGAGCAGGCGAGGAGCATTTACAGAGACAAGGTTTGGGTGACTATTGACTTTTAGTGTTTTCCTAGCAGTGTCAGTGCCATAACTCCAATACTAAACTATAACATGAATCTGATTTAAAGAAACCATTCACTTTAAATGTGCCGAACGTTGAATCATGTGAGAATGAAAGTTTCTGTGGGATGGTAGGGGTCACCATTATAGGGGCTCAGATTTTTTGCCACAGGCTTTCACACAGCAGAATGTGCCGATGGGCTCTAAGGTGTGTTTTCACTGGGAGAAAGAGAGTTTAGCATAATGCCTGACAAACGGGAATAATAGCTTGGCCCTTATCTGTGTAATCGGGGGAGAATAGATGGTGTTGTCAAATTCCAGCCAGAGAAGAACACAAGGACTTTTACCCAGTGCAACACCAGCCAGTCCTTATTAACTCTTTGACTCTCGCACTCAAAGAACTTATACATGAGGCTGTAACATTGGTGTGTGTTTAGTGTGAAATAACTGCACTGAAACAGTTTCAAACTCTAGTTGACTGGGTGTCTAGACGGACAGTGCTGCTTCAGACCCTTGATTACAGGAGAATGTGCTCAAGCACGCAGACGCCTGCTGTAAGAACGACACGATATGCATTATGAAACACACTAAGAACTTGTCTGTGGAAAATGTGGGTAATTATATACTTAAAGGAAAAATGTTAGCTGTAAACAGGACAAAACATATAAAACCTCATTTTAGTGTCCTCTGTGAAGAAAAGAGAATTTTCTAGGTATGTAATACTTCTAAGTTAATTTACACTGCTGCCATTGTCTGTCTTAGTAGAAGGCGTGGGACCACTGACAGTAGTAGCATATAAAATATGATGCTTTTCTGTGACAGGAGTTGATTCCTCATCCTAAAAGTAGTTTACTCACTGGATAACCGGTCAATGTTACACTGTATTAATAGATTATTAATGTGTAAAAGAACAAAACTGGCCAACTTTATAATAAAGCAGGTATGTGGAGGGAAACACAGTATCATACTGGATAGCGACAAGGTCAAAGTACTCACTAACAAGCTACCACAATTGTATTAAAATTTGTTAAACGATGACAGTATTATGTTTAAAATATCACGGCATTAAAAGAGATTAATGAAGAATCGACTCTTTTCCATTGCTGCTGTGGTAAAGACCTCAATGAGGGATGCAGAGGCTGTTTAGTGGTTATAAGCTTCTACTAATGGTTATCTAAAGGTGTTTTCACACCTATAGTTTGTTTGCATTGGTCCAAATCACTTGATGAGCTCATAAACTTGGAATGTTTTTCCATTGGTTCGGTTTCTTTTCACACAGAGTTAAATCCAAGCACACCAAAATGCATTACAACACACCACGTGAGATCATTCTCTCTGCTTATTGGTCAGATGTGTCTGAAGAGGGAGCAAGAAAGTAAATACACTAAGAAGGTCCTGTCCTCTGGGCGTGTGTTTGTTTCTGTGCAACAGAGATGGTTAAGGTTTAGTTATTTATATGTGCCTTTTACTACAGATGTTGTCACAAAGCAGCTTTACGGAAAAAAAAATAGGTCTAACACCCTAATGAGCAAGCCAGAGGCATCAATGTCAAGAGGAAGGAACTTGGAAAGGAACCAGACTCAACCAGACTTGAAAGTACTTTAAGACAAAAACGGACTAATTGACTAATTTATGCATACGATGACTTTTGTTAATAGCTGTGGTCATTATCTGGGCAGTAAACGAAAATAAAATACATCAGTCCTCATATCGAGGGCACTGTCACTTCTTGTTCTCTGGTCAGCTTTTAAAGGGAACAACTTCTCTATTTAAGAGCTCTGTTGCATCCCATAATGCAAAACACTCTTGCAAAACGCTGTTTAGCTCAAAACTGTAGGCTTGTTAGTGGGACAGAGCAAGGTCGCATCATGTTCCTACCGTAAAATAACCACTGCGGGATTCGTTTAAGACCAGACCGAGACCACCTCCTCTCATAGGTCTCAGTGCGTCTATTATTATTCCACACTTGAGTGCGAATACTGCATTCAATTTGCATTCAACTGAGTTCAATTTAACTGGACTAAAAAGTGCAGGTGTGAAAACACCCTTAATTACCTACAGCGCAAAAGTAATGAAGTAACAGATACCAAACGCCTTGGCTAATTGACTTCATATGTGATGAGGACATAATAGTTTATATTTAATCCTTTGCTACAGCTTTGCATCAGTATTTACTTTAAAACTTTGTGATGCTTCTTGTTATGACAGCAGCATCTCAGCGTGTTCCACAAATCCCTGTAATACTACAAATGGACTCGAAGCTACATCAGTCACTTCCTGTCTAAGATGCTGGACTTGGATATGATTAGCACCCAGGTCACGGCGCCGTGACGACGGCGGGTTGGAGAGGTAGTTGTGGAGACGGGCGGCCGAGTGACAGTGATGTATGGCTGCTGTTGCAGCACTGTCTTTGCCTGTTGATTACCACGACGACCGGCGCGCCGGAACTCCTCGGCTGTATCTGCTCCAGGAAAACACTGATAGTTTTTCTAATTAACCTTAAGAGCCTCCGCCGCTCTCCGCTGGCAGTAAAGGAGAAGATCCATAAGCTTGGCTTTCGGTTTCTTGGATTTTTACAGCCATTGGTCTCAATGGTTTGAAAAAACCCAAGACAGTGGCTGTTATAGTAGATTGGGTTCTTGTGTCTGAATTCTGCTTGGCTCAGTCTGGTCAATGACTCAGACGTTCATTTGATTCAATGAGGCTGCAGTTTCCGCCGAACGCTCGACAGCACGCCGCATCATAAACTCAGACATCTTAGTGTGACGGAGATTGGCTGAGTGCGTTTTAGGCCCGGTAAGGATGTGATGCCATCCTCCGCTCCTTGCTAACACTGATAGAGAAGATCTATAAACTTTTCTTTCTGTTTCTTGGCTATTTACGGATTGCTTGCCAACAGTCACAATGTCTCCAACAAGAAAAAACAAGAGAATTGTTTCTGCAAAATGAGGTTTGAGCTCCGCTTGTTTACAACCCCAAAATCAGAGAAAGTTTGGGGAAAAAAAGAAGCAGTGAGTTCTGAAACTGTACCTGTGTTTTACTGCAGACGGTACAAATAATGTCTATTTTATCAGATATACCATATAGATGCACGTCGTAGTTCTACGTAGTTCTCTGTATACTTTGTTACCCTGTTCTTCAATGGACAGGACCCCCCACAGGACCCCCTATTTGCGTGGTGGAAAATTTTCAGTTCAGCAGTGACACTGACAGGTGTGGATCAAACACAGCAGTGCTGCTGCAGTTTGTATATACCTCAGTGTCACTACTGGACTGAGGATAGTCCATCAACCAAAACTATGATGAAGGACTAGAGGATGACCAACACAAACTGTGCAGCAACAGACGAGGACTTGTCTTTGAATTTACATCTACAAGGTGGACCAGCAAGGTTGGAGTGTCTAATAGAGAGGACTGTGAGTCTTAAGAGCATCCGTCGCTCTCTGCTGTCAGTAAAGGAGAAGATCCCTAAGCTTTGCTTTTGGTTTCAGCAAGATTGGAGTGTCTAATAGAGTGGACAGGAGCACTGCTGTATCTAAACCACTTGAAACAGCACAACACAACCCAGACGTGTGGACTTGAGTCCAACTCGAGTCACTAAACTGATGACTTGTGACTTGACTTGACAACATCACTAAAGACTTGAGCTTTAAGACTTAAAAAGACGCACCACCCTATTTTTACATAATAAATAAGAAAAAACGTAATCACATAACTGATCATTTTGTATTAAATGGTGCTGTAACGCTAGGCAGCTGAGCTGCTGCTCAGTCTATCCGTAACCTAGCAACAAGTGAAGTTCTGCAGCCAATCACAGGAAGCTTTGGGGGGCGCCAGTGTTGAATTTGTGCAGAGGCGGGGCGCCACATGCTCCTCAAATAATCTCGTTAAACTACAAAGATTATGCTGCTGTAAATAAAAAAGAACTGTAACATACAGAACATGCGTAGTCAAGATCACAGATGGAGCTACAACCACTTCAAACAGGAAGTCTCTGCTATGTATATTTCACATACAACAGTTAGCTAGCTAGCTGGCTAACAAGCTAGCAAACCTAGCAACATCTAAACAACAGCTAATGTGAACGAAGCTCTCTCCCTCTGTTCATCCCTCCTAGATATTCCACCATCCACTGAGAACTTTACTGAAACATTAAAGCGTTTAGGAACCACAGCATCTTAGACAGGAAGTGTTTTAGTAGTGCCAAACACTGATCAGTACATGCAGAGCTACTGCAGAGTTCACACATGCTGTTAGAACTGAAAGACCCGTCCAGATATTAATGCTTATGGGTTTAGAATGTGGTGTTATTAAAATTCCTGTAGGTGTAATGTGTACTAATACTTCCGTACAGTGCAGTATTTCTCAGCCTCAGCCTTTGAGGCCCACTGCCTCCACATTTTAGTGTTTTTCTGCTTCAATACCTATTTTAACTCGGTAATGGACTGGTAATGAGGTGATTAGTGATTAGAACTGCTTTGAAATGATCTAATTTCATATGCAATTTTTGTTATAATACAAACTTTAAAAATAAAGTTAATGTTATACTAGTTTTAGTTTAATGTACTACTAATCAACTGCATCAGTTGTGTTAAACACTGAAATGACGTTACATTTGGTGACTTGACTCGAGACTTCCTTGTATTGACTAGGACTTGACTCAAGACTTCCTTGTATTGACTAGGACTTGACTCGAGACTTCCTTGTATTGACTTGGGACTTGACTCGGGACTTGATTGTCAAGACTTAAGACTTACTTGTTACTTGCAACTTAGTGACTTGGTCCCATGTCTGACACAAACTAACACAACACCACCACATCAGTGTCCCAGTAGACAATGTGCGGCACATCTTAAAATGCAAAATGCAAAAATTAAGACCCTATACTGTTTTTACAACTTGAAAAGGAAGGAAGCATTGCAAAGTGGTAATGCTTGAAAATATTAAGTAATGAGCTGTCACATTGTTTTTTTAATGTAATACTGATCCAAAATAATTTACAAATCACTTTATTTAACATATCCACTAAATGTCTTCTGATTTGGAGTCTGCTCAGTGACTCAGACATTCCTTCAAGTCATTTAAGGTCTGGTTTTCAGAGAATACTCAACATCATGTCAAATTCAGCATCGCCATAAATACCTCTGACTGAGTACGTTTTAAGCCCAGCAAAGATACTTTGGCATCCCCTTCTTTCTACTAGAACTGAAAGCAAAGATCTATAAGCTTTACTTCTGTCTCTTGGCTTGTAATGGATGTTCACCAACAGTGACAATAGATTGAAAAGCCAAGATAGTGGATGTTTTCGCTAAATGGGCTTTTGTATCTGAGTTCAGCTCGGCTAAGTCTGGCCAATGAGTCAAGACATTCATTTGACTCAAAAAGGTTACTGTAGTTTTTGGAGAACCCTCGACTTCACGCTGCATCATAAACTCAGCATGCCATAAAGATGTCTTAGCATGACATAGAGATTGGCTGAGTACATTGCAGGCTCTGAGAAAACGTGCTGGGATGCGCTTCTTGCTCTTGGTGCCTTTATAGCTTGGCATTAAAAGAGAGATGTTCGAGCATTGAACACCGCCCGGAGCAAGACCATCAACTTTCTCTCTCAGGAAAGAAATGGATCGAGCGAAATATAATATGGCCGCTGCCTCCCTCCAGGCTGGCCTCGGTTAAAGCCTCACATTACAGAGCGGATTGCGGCGCGCGACGCTGAATTGTGTCTGGGTTAGGGGGATGATGAGGTACTGTGCCAGGCCAGGCCCCGAGTGCCAAACGTGGCATACAGAGAGAGAGGGCCAGAGTAATTCCGCCTGCTGGAACGAGCTGCCATTGCCTGAGCAGCCTGGGCATGCAGCCACCGTCCGTCTCACAAAACAGCATTCACACACTCAATTTTTATCCACAAGTCCCTCTTTTGGAGAAGTTTTTTTTTTTTTTTACACATGAACGAATGAACAAGCTTCAGAAGAAAGAGCAGATAGAGAGGGAGAGAGAGAAAGAGAGAGTGTGTGCGCTTGGCTGTGGAGATAAGACGTCAGAACTGGGTCAAGGACTCGCATGGCCCGACACTCTGTCGTAATTACAGAACTCCCAATGCCACAAGCTGGAAGATCAAATCCGGCCCGGGATTTGGGAGTCCATTGTGTCGCTTCCATTCTCTCTCTGTTTTGCTTTTTTTCTCCTCGTCGTCCAGCCTTTTTCTTTCTGGATTTCTTTGCGTGGCCTTTTGTTACCTAAAGGACACCTCAACCTACGATGCAATGCTCTAGGAACTCAGTGAGGTGTAAAAGGCCTTAGTTCTATTTTTATTTTGTATCTTTTTTGCCCCCAAAATCCACTAATATGGTTTTATATCCCAACACTTGAAATTTATTTTTGCACAATTTTTTTTCCAACTATTATTTTTTAGACTTGTAATAGACTATTACTATCTTTAAGGCTCATATATGTAAATTAGGCTTTGTTCTGATTAGCTGCTTGTACTATGTCTTTCAATAGCAGTCCAAGCATGGGCTCCTGAATCGTGCAACTTACCCTACCACTGGAAAATGTGACTTTTTTATTGTAAGGAGATGTATTTCTTAAAGGTTTCCTGAAAGGGGACATATTATGAAACATTCATGTCTTCAGCTTTTGTGTTGAGTAGCTGGAGTGCCTACTTACCCACCAACTATGAATTAAGACAACTAAGTCAGTTTTTTTGTGAGCTGCCAGATTCAGAAATTCAAGGGATTTAACCAGCGGTTCAGATTTGGCTCCAATTCCTACGTCAAGTGGGGCCGTGAGCCTCCAGCATTAAGTGTAAGCTAAGAGCTAATCACAGGAACTGCATACAGTTGGCAAAAACCTGCACTGTTTAAATTGCAGCATTTAATGCATTAATCGCTGCAATAAGATAAACTTCATGGAATCACAAGGTAAGTCGGGTGAAACTTAAACAAGAGAAAGCTTCCTGGCGTCAGGATGGGACCCATGGTTGGGGGTGGGGGGCATGTCGGGCAACGGCTCATTATCATTTTAAGGAACAAGAACACTCAAACCGACCTTTCTGAACAGGCCTGTTTAGACAGGCTGAGGGGTGGGGGCGGCTGTGGTGCCTCATGCTTGTGGTATTTTCGACCAAACAAGACCCAAGTGAGAATGTGTTTTAAAAAAAAGGAAAAGGAGTAGAGTGTGTCACGTTTTTAAATACAATTTATGGTTGTTATTATTATTATTATTATTATTATTATTATCAATAATATATTATATTAATATCAACAATAATAATAATAGTTATTATTGGTCTCACACTATGCTCACAATGTACGCTGTTCATATATTGTTCACATATTTTTGTTAATATTCTTAGAAGCTAGAAGCTTGTTGGAGCAACCTTCGATTACCTCCGTTAGCCTATGTAGCCCTGCAAGACAGCAAGAGAACAATGCAAAGTGAACAAAACCTGCTTAGGTGACAGGAAACAGCGAGCCAAGGCCCAAAGTCTAATTAGATCATTTGCTCACACCCTGTTTAACGCTGACATCTGGTATTCGGTCCTTTGGCAAAGGGCGGTTCTTAAAGCGAGCACTGAATGGACATTAAAAAGTCCTTTGTCTGTCGTTTCATGACGGTTTAACTCCTTTTCAGAAGGCAAAAAATGAGCAATAAGGCATTTTAATGAGTATGTCTTTGGTATTTGTGGCTTTCCCATTAAATAAGCCATGTTCTCTCTAATGATGACACCTTGCCAGCTTCTTCAAAGCCTCCTTGGTTCTTCAAAGCTAAAAGCAAACTCCTCAGCGCACTTCCACCTCCCTGCGTCTACCTTATTCCAACATGTTACAGCTACTGTGAGTCAGAAAGATAACTTCATTTTGTGGTGAGGGGAAAGAAAAGCATTCAGCTCAGCCTCCGAATGTATATGATTCACTGTACGTTCAAAGCTACGCCCCAGCGTCTGTATTCATAAGCGTGATTTCCTCTAAACCCCTTATCACGAGTTTGAAACAAAGGACTGCGACTGGGGAATATGATGAAGCTGTCTGTGAACGCTTGCTGAAGGAAGCTCGGCAGTAATTAAAGCCCCAGGCAGCACATCACACGCAGGTATTACATTCAATACGTTGTGAAGTGGCTCACGAGTAACATTTAGCGCTTGGACGCCTCTTTGTCAATTCTTGCCTGCCAATAGTATTGTCAAGGCAGGAAGGTCACATTAGAGCCCGAGGGAAGTATTACTGTAGCTAACGTTGTCCAACCTGTGGAACAGCATTCAGTCTTTGAGGTTTAGTGGCACGCTGTCCAACTTAGCAGAGAAGTGCTCAGACTGAATGGTGCTTATCTTGAGGCCCATAAAATGGAATAGACAGCTGGGGACCTTTTGGAAGAGAGTATCAAGCATCTCATCCTGCCTTAGGGCTCCTAAACTTGCTAATCAGTGAAAGCCTGAGTAAATTAGGTGCAATGACTGAAAGGCATACATCATGAATGTTTTAAAAAAGGGTTTAATGTAATATGAAACACATGTAAGAAAATGTAGGCCTACATAAGACTATTAGTTCAGACCACAGCAGTGCAGCCTGCAATTATGTGATACTAAGTGTTGTTGCTAGAGACAGTTTGAGTCATTAAATTGGAAGATGTGGGGAAAACAATTAAACATTGTGTTGCTCCTGACTGTTGGGAATCGAAAGCATCATTGCAGCTTTTCAAAGGATTCATGCATCAGAGTGCTTAACCATTTTTTTCCTAACAGTCCTAATAATTTTGGTCTAACTTTTTAATGGACATTTTAGTAATTTTTCCTTTTAATGGTTTTGTTATTTTATTTCTGTCTTCCTCCCTATCACACGTCAGTATCATTCAATATGAGCGTATTAATTCTGTATGCCCTGGTATCGAATAATAATGCATTCAATAGGCGTGAGCAACTAAAGCTCTTGGTTTAATCCTGATTCTATTGTATGAGCTATTATAAAAATTTAACAAGCAAGCCCATGAAAAGAGCAGACCCTCTTTCCTTTGAAAATATCACCCCCTCTACCTTAAAATCAGTAGCAGTGAAGAAAAACACACTCCTCATAAGCACACATAAGGCTGTGGCTAGTGCATTATTATAAAATATTGTATTTACTTCATGTTAAATACTGTAATGGACTGATTAAATAACATAATAAACTATCTTAATAAAGATAGGAATAAACTATCTTGCTTCTCATTTAGGAATTCTTGACTGCAAGCACACTTAGAAGAGTGCAGCCCACCAGGGCACATTTCCCTCGCGTAATACGTAATTGAATGAAAGCAGCCCTTCTGATTTGACTGGCGGTAAAAAAAAATTTCAGACCCTTTGTCGACTTAATAATTATTATCCCAAATCCTGTGGCCAGTCAGGCAAGCATTCACTTCACCAGCAGTCATTATATTTAAAAAAAAAAAAAACAAAGGAAAGTGGACGAATGACCCAGAGGCGTCATATCCTGACATAGTCAAGTACCTTATGAATCACCAGGTAATGTATTTCTCAAATCTGTCACAATGAGACATTACTGTACAGTAATTACA
The DNA here is from genome assembly GCA_021613375.1 of Megaleporinus macrocephalus. Lineage (NCBI taxonomy): Eukaryota > Metazoa > Chordata > Actinopteri > Characiformes > Anostomidae > Megaleporinus > Megaleporinus macrocephalus. The sequence goes on from CM038721.1 coordinate 31,299,900, forward strand.
TCACTAACATTACCATGTTCGACAGGGCATCAGTAACCTAACTAGCTCCCCGCAACCATAAGGTAGACACTAACTAGTCCAGCCTGTTGGGTTAACATTAAATCGGGATTTCCTTGGCCATTCACTAAGTTGTGTGTTCAGTGCAGCATCAACATTCACTGCTTTTATGTCTAAGTTTATAATTGTTTACTTACCTGATGGAGTTTGTATTAACTGGCTGTGTCCAACTTTGTGTAGATGGCCTGAAGCCACAGATATCTTTTTTCGCTGTCCTTTACTCTTTGGACGTGCAGAATACGATACAATGACTTTTAGGCATGGTGCCACCAGTATTTCCAGTCTAGTGCTGGCACGCTGACTGACCAGGTATGTATTCATCCAAAAGAGGGTGTGGTAGTGCTCCGATCCATGCATTTGTAAACGCCTCCTGGTGGGATTTTCCTCCAGGAGTACATTTACACAACAAGTATTGGATTTTTTACCAAACGCGGTTTCGGATTTGAATAGATCGTAGTTGGATTAACATAAAATACGTTTGAATCGTGATCTGGCTGTTCAGACTGTCACATCGCTGCACGTCTGATACAAACCATATATGAAAATGTCCTAGTTTAGAACGGAAAATGTCAGATTCAGTGTATTTTGCTGTATACACAGCCACATAAATACATCTGCGTCACATATGGAGATAAAGACTGGATTTGGGCCACTTTTGCCTGCTGTGTAAACACAGCCAAATGTAAACACAAACAAGGCAGGTTCTGACAACCTTGTTGTCCTAGATGTCCTAGCTCCCTACATAAAAACTATAGGTAGGATTTTTAAATCACTTTATCAAAAAATACTAGCAGCATTAAACTATAAAGCTGACGTCAACTTCCTATTCGCCTGCTTCTTATGTGCTTCTTGCTGCTCTTCATACTTGCACATAAAAGCACATGTAACTTTTATTTTTAATTATAAAAAAGAAAAAAATTATATATATATATTTGTTATCTTTATCTATTGCTGAATGGAGGAACAGCAAAGTAAGATTTTCATTGTACAGTGTAAATGTCTGTAAACTGACTTTCCAGGAGAAAGCAAAACATTCAACGCATGTTAATAGCCATATTAGAGCATTTCCATTGGTCCAGTCATCAGGAAAACAACGGAAACTTGCTGAACATGCATGAACAGCTTAATCAGCACCATACCAACACTAAACCAGCTCATACAAGCATGGAATTTAAGTCTATCTAGGTTTACTTAACTTGATAAGGTACAAGGCAGGTGTCCAACAATTTAGGCAACGCTAATAGCTCACATAAAGTTTCACTACTTCCTAACCACACTAGCCGCATAGCTGCTGCAGAAGTAAACTTCAGATGCCAAACATGTCTGGCCGCTCCACTACATCTGTGTAGTAATTTAATGTGTAATTTGTTTTCTAAACTTTCAACTTTAACAACCAATGAAACGGAAACAGCTGTGGGATATGAGAAACATGTCTGGAGCAGACTGGCCCTAACGGAAGTGTCTCAAGGTGAAAAAACGACCCTTCTCTCGGAAGATGATGGACAGGGGCCGCATTGCAACCTGTCGACGTGTGTGTAAAACATACCCAAGCGAGTGCCATCACTCTAGCGAGCTGTCCACAGCCGACGGTGCTGCTGAGAAAGGCTACTCATAACCAGGACCGTCCGTTCCCGAGGCCTGATTGATAACGGCTGTCTGAAACAGGGCGAAATACAAAGGTGCAGGGTACAGACGGATCGGAGAAAATGAAATAGATTGGGTCTATCGGACTCTCATCAATAGGCCTACCTCTATTGATCCAGAGCGGGGGAAGCTTCTGCCTGCGCGCGAGCCGCCCTAGCTGATTAAACTGCCGCCGAAAACAAATGGGAGATTTGATCGGAGGAGAAAACGCCAAGGTTTTAAAAGCAGCCTGTCGCCCAGATAACACATCTCTTATTCATGTTTCATGAACGAGAGTGTTTCCAAGTGCGAGAGTGGTTCCGATGCCAGAGATGTTACTTAGGGACAGACTCGCTCCGCGACGGAAACAGCGTCTCACTGAGCACGAGCAACCTCAGAGAAGAGGCTCATCAGCTTTATGGGCCTCAGAGTGTTATTGTTTTTTCCCTTTTAGTAGTCGAGAGGTATTACTGTTGTTTCGCTATTGGGTAACTTGGGCGAAGAAGTCCCTCAGGGTAAGAAGGCCCCCCTCCTGAAAAAAGCAATGGAGCCAAATGTAATCTCAACACATTTACAAGTCTATGCATTTTGTCTCACATGCATTTTGCTTAGAACAACTCAGGCTCCTCTGAATTGCAAGGCTGTTAATGTTGTCGGGTGAAGGCGAGAATGTGCTTCCTCCGAGATGTGCAATCTTTTCAAACTGCTACTAATGCAGCATCATTGAACAGCTTAACATGCTTGGAGGAGAACATTAACTGCAGCTTCTGTTGGCTAGCATCACACAAGTTTTGGAGGGAAAGGGACCCACTCAGAAAAAGTGAAGCCAGTTACGCTACCAGAACCATAATTGGTGCTGCAAAAGTCTTAGTAGTAAAGTTTCCAGTAAAAAAAAAAACAAAAAAAACAAAACGCATGAAAACTCAGTTTGAAGTTTTTTGTTTTGGCTGGCTAAAGCAGCAGGAAGCCAGATAGCTATTTTTTTTACTGCTACGTAACCAAATATGACATCTGTATTTATTAGTCTCCGGATCAGCACACGGGGGGATTCTCAATAGACCACTGAAATTGTCAGTCATTTTGTAGTTCATGTTATGCCCATATTTTAATCTCTGGGTCTTAGTTTGATTTCACTAATGCTGCAAGTTTTTGAGAAATCATCTTTATCATATGCAAAATAATGTATTAAATAAATAAATAAATAAATAAATATCCAGCTCAAAAAGTTTTGGCCAGTGCACATTTTCTATTGATCCTCTGAATTACAATGTTGTTAGTCATAATACTAATCTCGCTACATGCAATCTAAATTTGACTAGACTACATTTACACAACAAGTATTGGATTTTTTACTAAACCCGGTTTCGGATTTTGAATCGGATACGTTTGAATCGTGATCTGGCTGTTCAGACTGTCACATCGCTGCACGTCTGATACAAACCATATATGAAAATGTCTGAGTTCAGAACAGAAAATGTCAGATTCAGTGTATTTTGCTGTTTACACAGCCACATAAATACATCTGCGTCACATATGGAGATAAAGACTGGATTTGAGCCACTTTTGCCTGCTGTGTAAACACAGCCAAATGTAAACACAAACAAGGCAGGTTCTGACAACCTTGTTGTCCTATATTGTTGTCCTAGCTCCCTACAAAAGACAATAGGTAGGATTTTTAAATCACTTTATCAAAAAATACTAGCAGCACTAAACTATAAAACTGACGTCAACTTCCTATTCTCCTGCTTCTTATGTGATTCTTGCTGCTCTTCATACTTGCACATAAAAGCACATGTAACTTTTATTTTTTTATTTTTAATTATAAAAAAGAAAAAAAAATATTTTATTTACTTCAACTTTATATATATATATATATATATATATATATATATATATATATATATATATATATATATATATATATATATATATATATATAATCTTTATCTATTGCTGAATGGAGGAACAGCAAAGTAAAATTTTCATTGTACAGTGTAACTGTCTGTTTCTGCTGTGCATATGACAATAAAACTCTTGAATCTTGAACCTTAAATTTTCCGTTTCCAACTTAAATGGTGCAGCAGTTAATTATAATGCCTCAGGTGCCAGAAAGTGATCACAGCACCAATTAAAGTTTTAACAATATTATTTGGTGATTAAAAATAAATAAATAATTAATTTGTATAATAAGCACTGAATATTAATTTATAAGAATATTCTTTAGGATGTTTTAGCTTAATTCAGCTTATGGGGTATAGTGATTATGAGACTGAACTGAATTAACATTTAAACATCATAAAATGTTTAAAATACAGAGTTACTGTTCTGTACTAATGATATGAGCATGCTCGGTAGATCAAAACCGCTTTCAGGCTGGTCATATGTTGACCAGTGTAGCTGACACACTGGCAAGGCATGCTGGTTTATGTGGTTTTTAAGGCGGTTGCCAGTCTTATGATGTCAGTTCAGTGTGGGGCAGCATTAACTTACATGTAGCAAATTCATATTTCGACTGTTTAATGACCTCATAATTCAGATGATCCATTGCAATTCAGTAGGAAAATGTTCATAAGACAAAATGTATCATATTTTTAGATTCCCACAGGAGGCGACAGAAGCAATTTTCTGAAATTGCCATCCATTCTTCTTCCTCCTTTTAGACCTAGAGTTTGTTATACACTACCACAAACACTACCACTCACAGTGAAATTTTCTTGTTTCAGTGGAGTAGCCTTCCTTTCTTAACACAACGAGTTGTTACTTTCTGGTCATTTTGAGTCTGTCAGCAAGCCATCAACTGCTGATGCTTCAGATACTAAACCAACCTAGAATGTTGTTCTCCCTTTTATGCTCACTTATTAGTAGAATGTTTTTCAGCTGTGCATCACAATTGAGCAAGAGTGTCCTAACAACCAATTAGCCCAATAACATCCTTTACTGGGATTGGCGGCCATATCAGGAGATTTAGACAGAGGACTGAGAATTGCTGATAATAGGACTATATGCAAAATAAGCCTCTCTACAAAAATAGGCTTTCTTTAAAAATCATCTGATACACTTACATTAATTTTAAAATGGACAAAATTGTTTGTGAATTGCAAGAAAATTGCATGAAATGAAATTCTAAAGTGATCCTAAACTTTTGAGCGGTAGTGTATATGGGCATTTAAGCAATGATGACGTGAATTCAATGGTCTGTGATTATATGATGCACTTGGACAATGCATGTTAAGTATTATAGTGAGAGAAGAATGATGGACAGAAAAACTGTTCCAAATATAATTGTCAATATCGTCGCTGTCCAAAGAAAAATATATATCTTTATTTTTGTCGATTTTAAGTTTTCTACATCATTTCAACACACCACTGGCCGTTTACACTGTGTGACAATTTCATGGTGAATGCATCAATAGAAGTGCTCCAAAACGGCTTGGAAAATTTTTTGGTTCCATTGACTTATATGGGTTTTACAGTACATTTTTGGTCTCTCCTGTAAAGTTGCAATTTTAGAGATACTTGTTTTTCATTGGACAGTGATGATATATAAATGTTAATAAACAGGTTCTTCTCATAATATGTCCAAAATATGAGTAGGGGTTTGGTTATTTAGGTGTTAAATGAGATTGTAATGCTTGATTTGATTAAGGGTACATTTGTTTGTTTACTTTGTTGTACTTGAGGGTTGAAAGACATCAGTATTCCTCCTGTCCTGCTTTTTCATTGCCCACCTTTTTCCATTCCTAAAAAATAAAAAATAAAAAATTCAGCCTGGAAAATTCTGATCTTGTTCCGCTGACACACATCCTGACATCTAAAGATCTTTTCAAGCTCCCTCATTTTTGCCGATCACGTGGTCAAACTGCAAATGATGTTTTTCTCTTCCACAAAAGACCGACTTTCAGCAAACGCAAATGTGTCACCCGCTGAAAGTTTCGAGTTCACACTTTTGACAGAATTTCACTGCTTGCTTCAATGAGTGACGAATGAGAATTAATATAAAATCACACCACGCTTTTGTTGCTGCTGGCGGCAACCGCAACATCTAAGAGTTAAAAAAAAAACATTTGTTTCCTTTGTTCGTATTTGCATGAGAATGAAAGCTGGAGATGTGGACGGAAAGAAGAAGGCTGCACATGTATTTATGTGTGTGTGTGTGTGTGTAGAAAAATGCTAAGTTGTTATTAGGTGAAGAGGCACACTCCTCATCCCTGTAGGGTGAGTACTTTAAATAGTGTGGCAAGTGGCAGACTTAATTTCCCATGCACAATTACACTCTCTCTCTCTCTCTGGAGCCATCAGGCGAGAGCAGAGGAGCCGGAAAAGGCTTTTAATGAAATAAAGGATGGAGTTAGGAAAGTAAGGAGACATCTCTGCCTTTCCTGATTTCCTAACACGCCCTCCCCCCCACCTTTTTTCCCCCTCTCCACTCTTTGTCTCTTGCCTTCGCAGTGTGGTGGTCACATTCTGTTTGATAATGCTTAGCGGTCCACATTCCTGCTCCTGCAGTGCTCCCTGTTCTCACTGGTATAGTTATAATGGTTGTTCTATGCTGTTGAAATGCAACTGTTCATTATTATACATTGTCAAGATTTACATTGTGGTGCAATTAATTACCTTTAAATTCAATTTGCATCCTGTATCATCAGGTTTAAGTGTGTTTTTTCTTTGTTTAAAGGAGAATTCCACCAATATCTACATCATTCAGTAATGAGTTTGTTCTCTAAATTGCTGAATTATGCTTTAATTGTAGAGAAACAGTGGCGGTGGTGGGAACCAAGGATTGTAATGTAATCTACAATGCAAATATAGCCATATGTCCTATTCCAAACCACCATAATGCAAAAAGAGGTCAATCTGTTTCTTTGGGCACTGATTTGCATTACAGCAAACTGCATGTCTCCATGCTGCAGGGGGTTGCTGGATATAGGGTGCACTGAATGCCCAGATTTAACTGTAACTGCTAAAAAACATAAGAAAAAGAAATTTGAGCACATTAAAGAGCCTGTAAGTGCTTGTATTTTACTAGTGTAATAATCTCCCACTAGATATGCACCTGCAGTTTGAATGCGAGTGTGACCCAAGCGACTTCATATCAATGATCTGGTCGGCCGGCACTCATTTGCATAAAATTAATTCAGCAAGAGAGAGGACAGACAGCAATGTATGAATCAGCAAATGAATAATAAAACAAAAATAAAACACAAATAAAGCAATAAATAAGTAAATAATAAATTAACTAATGAATTAATAACATGGTATTGAGCATGGCACACCTATGTGCTGCCATAAACTGTAGCTTCCCCCACTTAAAACACCTTCCCTGTCACCCTGAATGGGTTTATATACTGCCTTGGCCAAAACCTTATCACTAAACTATCATTTAGACGTCTGAGACATCAGGCAGAGTGTTAATAACTGTTTTGTGTAATAACTTTATATGAGGCGCTCTTATAGGCATCATTTCCACTATGAGCAATTCTGACTCTAGAGTGGCGCATTTCACAGCGTTTCACTCTGAATTTATTTACATTTCAACAAATACAACCACGCAGACATTTTGAGAAGTCAGTGGAATCCCTGCTGGAAAAAAAACACCACACACCAGTATGCACTGAATGTTAGTATAAGCATGTGCTGGTTTAGCCAGTTACATAACCATACCAGCGTTTAAAACACAACGCAATACTGCAATACTGATCTAAGCTGTGTTTCAAGCAGGGATTCCACATTTTAAACAATGACAAACACATAGCAAAAAAGTGTAAAAGATGTTACACACACTAAAAAGTCTGTCGGTATCATTTGTTTAAAACTAATATAATATGTCATAACTTTAACTCCCAACAAATACAAGCCTAAATTAGTAGCCAACACTGGTTGGACACTTAGCTAACACTGGTTGTACACTTAGTAGCTAACACTGGTCGGACACTTAGTAGCTAACACTTAGTAGCAAACACTAGGACACTTAGCTAACACTAGTTGGACACTTAGCTAACACTAGTTGGACACTTAGTAGCAAACACTAGGACACTTAGCTAACACTAGTTGGACACTTAGCTAACACTAGTTGGACAATTAGCTAACACTAGTTGGACTCTTAGTAGCTAACACTAGTTGGACACTTAGTAGCTAACACTTAGTAGCAAACACTAAGACACTTAGCTAACACTAGTTGGACACTTAGCTAACACTAGTTGAACACTTAGCTAACACTGGTTGGACAATCAGTAGGTAACACTGGTTGGACACTTAGTAGCTAACACTGGTCGGACATTTAGTAGCTAACACTTAGAAGCAAACACTAGGACACTTAGCTAACACTAGTTGAACACTTAGCTAACACTGGTTGGACAATCAGTAGGTAACACTGGTTGGACACTTAGTAGCTAACACTGGTCGGACATTTAGTAGCTAACACTTAGAAGCAAACACTAGGACACTTAGCTAACACTAGTTGGACACTTAGCTAACACTAGTTGGACACTTAGCTAACACTAGTTGGACACTTAGTAGCTAACACTTAGTAGCAAACACTAGGACACTTAGCTAACACCAGTTGGACACTTATCTAACACTAGTTGGACACTTAGCTAACACTAGTTGGACACCTAGTAGCTAACATTAGTTGGACACTTAGTAGCTAACACTTAGTAGCAAACACTAGGACACTTAGCTAACACTAGTTGGGACACTTAGCTAACATTGGTTGGATACTTAGCTAACACTGGTCGCACACTTAGTAGGTAACACTAGTTGGACACTTAGCTAACACTGGTTGGACACTTAGCTAACACTGGTTGCACACTTAGTAGGTAACACTAGTTGGACACTTAGCTAACACTGGTTGGACACTTAGCTAACACTGGTTGGACACTTAGTAGCTAACATTTAGTAGCAAACACTAGGACACTTAGCTAACACTAGTTGGACACTTAGCTAACATTGGTTGGACACTTAGCTAACACTGGTCGCACACTTAGTAGCTAACACTAGTTGGACACTTAGCTAACACTGGTTGGACACTTAGCTATAACTGGGTGCACACTTAGATAACGCAGTAGATAACGCTTAATAGCAAACACTAGTTAGACACTTAGCTAACACTGTTTGGACACTTAGCTAACATTGATTGGACTGTCAAATCAGAACTGCTGTGCATTCTCAAAAATCTCTAGTTACACAGAATTGTGTGTAGAACTAAAGTCATGTGTCCCTCCCAACAACTTATTCTGATAGGATATATGCTAAATCTTAAAAAATACCTACACAGCTGACCAATTACACTACAGCTACTCTAAAACGTAATACGTTAGAACATGTTTTCTCTCAATTAATTCAACGCAACCAGTTTGTTGCAGAATTATCTAACGATAAAAGGAAATAAAAAATTAAAAATGTCAAATGACAAAATTTCTACACTCGTTCCAGACCTGCTACTACAGATGACTTCACAGTGACCTGCTACTACAGATGACATCATAGTGACCTGCTACTACTGATGACATCATAGTGACCTGCTACTACAAATGAATTCACAGTGACCTACTACTACAGATGACATCATAGTCACTGCTACTACAGATGACTTCATAGTGACCTGCTACTACAGATGAATTCACAGTGACCTGCTACTACAGATGACATCATAGTCACTGATACTACAGATTACATCATAGTGACTGCTCCTACAGATGACATCATAGTCACTGATACTACAGATTACATCATGGTGACTGCTCCTACAGATGACATCATAGTCACTGCTACTACAGATGACTTCATAGTGACCTGCTACTACAGATGAATTCACAGTGACCTGCTACTACAGATGACATCATAGTCACTGCTACTACAGATGACTTCATAGTGACCTGCTACTACAGATGAATTCACAGTGACCTGCTACTACAGATGACATCATAGTCACTGCTACTACAGATGACATAATAGTGACTGCTTCTACAGATGACATCATAGTCACTGCTACTAAAAAGGACAGCTGAGAGATGAGCTGTGAAGAAGAGGACTCAACCTGGCTAAGAAGTGCTATAGGGGATACACCAGGGTTGAGGTTGGTCAGGCCAAGCGTTGGAGCTCCAGTAGGCATTTTTACCCTTAGTTCTTGTTCAGTGATATAGACCTTTTATAGACATGTAGCCCACATTTTCAGTACATTAGATTTTTTTACACTGAAGTCTGCTTCATTATTATAAACCTATTGGTACTTTTATGTAGAATTAAACAGACTGTTAAAACTACAACAGGCTGCTTTTGCTACTTTAAGACTGATGCATGTTAATGATATCTGTTTTGACTGGCTGCCTTGTACTGTATATCATTCAAAAGTTCAGACTGAATGGGCGAATAGGCAGATATGGGTAAATGTGTTGGTTTATATGACATCACAGAAACAATGAATTCTGAACAATGAACTCCGTCACAGTTTCTACATTTGAGCTGTGAGAACTAGGCAGTGAATGGTTTGAGTTTGTTGTGAATAAGAAGCTAACACCAGCCTTGTGACAAAAAATCAGTTGTGTTTTATACAAAACTGAAAACAAATGTAAAAACCGGCGTCAGCTTTCTGCAGATTTGGTACATAAAGTGCTATTTCACTAGAGCGGCCGAAAACAAGTGGCTGCTGTTTCTTCAGTGCATAGTTTCAGCTAAGACTATAAACATGTTTCACGCCCACTGTGGCAATTTGCTGTGTTTGTCCCTAAACCTTGTACATCTTAGTTGTCTTGTATTAACTTAGTTCTGTGGTCTTCTCTGGACAGATATCGTAAGAACATTTTGCTGAGGAGACAAATATTTTGTGTTTATTTGAATCCTGCTATGTAATTGGTTGATAGTGTTTTGTATCAGGGTGGGGGTGTTGGAATATGTGGGGTAGTGACTGTGAGGCTGTTAGACATACTCTATAGTCTGGTGTTATGACGAGGCAGATCATTAGCATGTTTAAAATTTGGGGAATATTTGAGTGTGCTGGTCTGCATCGTGTGACTCCTGGGCTCTAAACAGGACCTACTTCGACCCTGTAGAGAACTGAATCAGATACAGCACTGGCAGCTTGTGAGAAGTGCTGGTGATTACCGGCCCACTTCAAGCTTTAGATTCAAGCAGTAATTTACAGCAGATCGCAGTGCAGTAGATGTATCATTGGGAATGACATAATGGTTTGATCAGTTGAGTAACTGAATAATGGTTAGAGGATGAATTGACCAAGACTGCTCATTAACTTACGCCCCACTACTTACAGGCAGTTGTCTGAATTCTGAAGGGTAAATTCCCAGCTGTGTTTTTCTGGTTGCACAGCATCATCATCCTCGGGTTTCCAACGGGAGCTGAGAGTGCTGGGTATAATGAAAGCGCCAGCCCAGTGGGCAGGTGCTGCATGCTGCAGGGAGTGCGGAGCTGGACTCTGGGGGGCAGTGATGTATGGGCCTGCGGCTGGACGATGTGTTTGTTTGTTCCCCGGCGTGCGTGAGGAGAATCCAGCAGTGGCGAGATGCTATTAGGACCCACGCTCGCTGCCTTATCTCATCTGATAAGCCTCGCAGAGACACTGAGCGAGAGTGCTTCCTCTCTCTTCTCTCTCTAATGCAGCACTCTCCAGACAGAGGGAGAGGAGGAGAGAACGGGGGGATTGGAGCGATAGAGGAGAGAGGAGGGATGGGAGAAGCGGGGTGTCCTGGAAGATAGGACAGGGGAAGGAGTCAAGGGGAGGGGGCGGCTTTAAGATAGGGGCGTATCTTTTTATGCTAGACATGTATGTTAAAGCAGTCGATATTGGGGCCTTTAGGTCTATCAGCTATCTACCTGCATTCTTAAAGGGGCTACAGCCCACATTTTTCTCATAGTTTATTTTCTTCCCTGAGGTTTACATATGATGGGTACAGGGCTACACATCAGTAGCAGTTATAATTCGTTTGACTTGACTATTTTCCAAGCTCTCCGAAATTAAACAGGGTGTTTTGTTTACTGTATGTGTCTTTAAGACCTGATCTAATTCAGAATCAGAATCAGAATCGAACCAAGTATGCTCACACATACAAGGAATTTGTGTTTGGTTACAGTAGCTCACAGTGCACAATAACTGACATTACAGAAGTAGCACACCCAACCTACACACACACACACACACACACACACACAGTGACATACACGCACAGACACACCTGTAAACTTAACATGTGCAGAGTTGTATATTTAAAGTAAAGTGCTAAGTGCAGCTGTAAAGAACAGAGCAGACTGAATTAAATAGAGATAAATTTTGAAGAACAAAAGAGTCTGGTACAGAGATGGTACAGAGTGTTCTGAGACTCTATCAGATAAATAAAGTGCAGTACAGAGAAAGAAGAGTGAGAGAACATCTGGATATGGATGTATGTATGTAGTAGACTATACAGAGAAAGAAGAGTGAGAGAACATCTGGATATGGATGTATGTAGTAGACGGTATCCAGAATGTTGTGTTGTGATGTTCAGATGTTCATGAGTGTGATGGCGTGTGGTAAGAAGCTTCTCTGAAGTGTGGAGGTCTTGATCCTCAACTGGCTGAAACGCCGACCTGAGGGAAGATACTGGAACAGGTGATGTCCAGGGTGTGATGGATCATGGATGATGTTCTCTGCCCGCTTCTTGGTTCTGGCCCTGTGCAGGTCCGATAGGGAGGGTAACTTCACACCTAATTCTTTATTTGCTACGACACTCCTTATAACGTCAGTGTGAATGGCTGAGGCTAAACTGCTATAGTCTTCATAGACAGATATGTAAACGCATTGCTTACTGTCTACACCCCCGACACCCCCCCCCCCCCAAAACAATCAAAAGTGTGCATTCCCAATGTGAATGATCTTCGAGACATAAGATTATTCACAAAACCATTTATCCACTGTACAGATAAATATCACTAATATGTAATGTAACTAATGTTATGTTACGTATCCAGGTTGTGGGTTAACAAACTTTCTACAATTGCTGCTGCAATGACAACCAGCTGCTATCAAAACATTAGCAAACAGAACAAGACAATACTAGGATTAGTTCTGTGACACAGCAAAAATATGTTTCCCACCTGTCCAGCAGAAGAGCAACCTCCTCATTTTAATGCTTTCAACGTTGGCGTTGGCTACTTCTCCAAAATTTCCCATTCCACCTTAAATGGTGCAGTGGTTACATTATGGTGCATCAGCCTCTTGTTTATATTGTACTATTCCACCTTAAGTGGTGCAGTACTTATATAAGGGTCCAAACTCCCAGTGAGTATCACCAGAGGTGACAGTGGCATAGAAAAACTCCCACATAGGAGCCAGAACAGGGGAACCCATCCTCCTCTGGTCAACACTAGGTAGCAAAATAAGCACAAAACAAATACAAAGAGGACAAGATTCACAACTGTATGCATTTTTAAATGTAGAGGAAGAAAACTGTTCAAGTCCCATCAGAGTAGCAGCGAGAAACAGCTCAGTGTTTTGTGAGGCAGAAAATGAAACAACTGATTAGTTTGTGAAAGCAGGAGAAGAAAATGTATGTAATTAAGAAAGCAAGCAGGATCTTTGGGAGGGCCAGTGCATGTATGCGAAGCACTGGACAGCATGGTGTCATGCAGGCAAACAAGGGCACCCGGTTAAGGCAAATGAAGCAACAGCAACAGCATCAGACCACACAGAATGGGCAGTTGTTCTGCATCAGACCATCAGCTCGACAAAGAAACACAAATATAGTTAGTTCTGTTTGGAGTGATTACACTGGATGTTAATAAGGTGCAGCAGTGATTCCGGCAGGCTTGGCTGCTACAGCATAACTAAAAGGGTCAGGCAGAAGGTAAAAATTACATAAGAGCTCCTTGTGTTGTCAGTGCCCCTTTGCCTCTACCATCAACAAACTCGATTGAGTGCGTGACAGCGTCGGGACAACAGCATCAGTAGTTCCAGTAGAATAGGAGCTTAACATGTAATAATATACTTCAATTAAGAAAAATTCAAACAAGAAAGCTGCCTTTTTTTTAGAGATTTCTCCATTGTTGGAATGACTTACTGGGGTTAACACCGCCCTTCACCCCTTTTCTGATCTAAATAACCTCTTTCTCAGTCTTCATTCTTCAGATTTTCTCTTTAGCTGTCTTTTGTCCTTCTTGACAATGCATGTGGAGTTCTGGAACATAGCTCCTCCTCTTCCCCTGTGAGGAGCAGTACCAAAATATGGTATTTGATGTTTTACCTGAAGACCTTAATACTGAATTTAAATAAACTTAAAAAATAAAGGGAACACTTAGATCACACATTGAATCTGGATAAGCGAAAATCCTCAAGTTGAACATTTTTAGTAATATAAATTGTGGGATTTGTAAGACGTGTACAGAATAACATAACAACGGAACCAAAATCATCAACTCACTGAGGGCTGGAGTTAAAATCACACTGAAAATCAGGCTGATCCAATGTGTGTATGGCCCCCACATGCCTTTATGTACTCATGACAATGTCTAGACATGCTTCTGATAAGTTGACATATCATAGATCAATGAGATCATGACATCATGGCATCAATGAGCTTCTCAACATTCTGTGGTGCTACCTGGTGGTGTTGAATGCACTTATACGTAACGTCCCAGAGGTTCTCAGATGTATTTAGTGCTTGCACACACTGGCCACATGAGGCCAGGCATTGTCATGTACCTGGAGGAAGCCAGTGCCCACTGTGTCAGTGTAAGGTCTGACAAAGTGCAAAGTGCTGGGCTGTGAGCACAGGTCCCACTAGAGGACGTCGGGTCCTCATGCCACCAGTAGCCCGCTAGAGGTCATTTTGAAGGACTCTGGCAGTTCTCCTCCTGTTCCTCGTGGCACAGATGAGCAGATACCCGTCCTGCTGCTGGGTTGATGCCCTTCCGTAGCCCTGTCAAGCTCTCCTTGTGTAATGGCCTATGTCCTGATATCTCCTGCATGCTTTTGAAATTGTGTTGGGAGACACAGCAAACCTTCTTGTAATGGCATGCATGGACATCTCACCCTGGAGGAGCTGGACTACCTGTGCAACCCAAATGAGCTGCAGGTACCGCTTCTGGTACTGCTTCTTACTACCAATAGTGTCAAGGAACATGAAAGAACATTTTGGAGGTTGTCTTGTATAAAAACAGAATGCTCACATGTCCTTTGAAAATAAAGGTGTATTAGAGTAATACCAAAGAAGAACCCCTTCAAAGGTTGTCGTTTTTGTAAACTTCACAGTTAGTACCCCTGTCACACTACCCAGATAGCATGCAGGTGTGGGTCACTTTTGGCAAAGATATGGCACTGCTGGCCTCTGTTTGGCTCTAGCAAACTGCATGTGAGCCAACAGTGGCCCACACAACAAACGCTAATTAGGCCCACATGTGCCAAAACAGATCTGGGCCCTTTCTGGCAGAAATATGGTAGTGCGGGCTTTCACAGGTCAAGTGACACTGGCAACCTGAATGTTTGCCAGAAATGGTCCACATGTTAAATTAGCTTATATGGCCCAAATGTCTCAGATCTGGGCCACTTCTGGCAAAGATTTCCAATGTTGACATGAGCTATATAGAATATATATATATATATATATATATATATATATATATATATATATATATATATATATATATATATATAGAGAGAGAGAGAGAGAGAGAGAGAGAGAGAGAGAGAGAGAGAGACAGAGAGAGAGAGAGAGAGAGAGGGAGATTTTAAATACATCATATAGTTAGTAGAACATTTTGCATTTTGATATTTTAAATCTCCTTCTCAAAAATAATACTAGCATTAAAGCCACAAGGCTTCTTATCTGCCGAATTCTTGTTTGAATTTCCCTGTTCAACCTTAAATGGTGGAATATCACCTTTGGCACTAACTAATGGTGCATCAGGTGCCAAAATGCAATTGCAGCACCATTTAAGGTGGAACAAGAAAATGTATTTGTCCTTGTTGAAAAATATTACTAGCATTAAAAGAATGATTTGGAGATTTCTAAGCATTAATCAGCTTACCAGGGAGTCTGAACATTAGAAATACAAAATAAACCACAATAATAAGAACAACAACAACAATAATAAGAATAATAATAACAATGATAATACACTGTTCTAGTGAAGCAAGCATGCTAGGTAGGACCACTCAACAGGTGCAATAAATTGCTAAAACACTGATGCTCATAAAGCACAGGCCACCATGCCTATTTTATGCTTATGATGAATGTGCAAAAGTAGATGTGAACCTGTTATTACTCTATTAACAAAACATATCATTCGACCAGAGGAGCCAAAGCCACTTCCAAGCCTTTGCCAATAGCTTCCATATAGAGTAAAGGTTTATAGAGGTTAAAGGTTCTTTCGAAAACTTTACCTGCATTAACTATAAGAGAAAATTTATATTTTAGGGGGTAAATTTTGAATTCTGACACATACTTCGTTGGGAACATATGTTATTATGCCTGTGATGTCAGAACTCATCAACACTCTAAACTTTTAGGTGTTTAAACCAAACTGTTATCAATAGTTTAAAATTGTCAAAATGATGCTTTGGCAAAAACTGTTCATAGCAAGATTGAAGAACATGAAGCTGAGTGTTGCAAAATAAACAGAAAAGTTTTTTTTAAGAATACTGAAAAAATCAAACTCTGAATAAATTTTAAAAGAAGGCATGATGTCCTGAAACTTTTGATGGGCAGTGTAATTCATTTCAGCTACTGCTGAATGAACATGAAAGATAAGAAAATGTCTTAAAAAGTCCAAAGTTTTGTTGCACATTTGTAAATAAATGATGATTTATGAATCTTGCGGTGACTTCAGCTAGCGATAAAATAATTCCGTGACCAAATGGCCTTCAATATTAACTTTTTAGAGGATAATAGGTCCCTTTTACCTTGCCTCATAAATCAATGTACCCAATTTCATATCTGTGTTTGGGGGAGGCTTATCGCAGGCCTCCATCGGTGCATTTACACGGCTGGAGCTTCAAACCACCTCAGGCGAGTGCTGCACCCAGTCTAAAACTCTGCTTCAAATGTGTGGATTCTATTTGCTCTTGTCAATTGTGAGTGTCGTGCAGAATACAAATGCTACCAGTGGATAAAGGTAAGCTGTTTACTGAGTGAATTCCTATATATGCTATATATTGTATATATGCTCTATATTCTCTCCCATCTCACTACTGCTTTCTTTATTCCACAGATGAAGATTGAAGTGAACACTGGATTAACGTAAAAACTGGATTAACTTTCCGTTTGTTGGGGCAAATTGAAGCTTACCAAAGCATTATCTTAGCCCTTTAATCCAGAATGTGGTTTCCATTTCTTGACCTTAAGTTCTGGTGACTTAATCAGAAGTACAGTTGTAAGCAAAAGTCTAAAAACCAGCCATTCAAATGACATCTCAGGCAACAAATATGGATATTTTTCGGAAAATTTTATTATTAAAAAGTACCTGTATATAAAAAAATGTGTTGTTATTTTTGCAGGCCACAATTTCGGTTTTAATTCTTTGTCCAATCTGTCAAATTCAGCAAGTAAACAAAATTAAATCAGAGTTTTCTCTGTAGAGGATGTGTTAATCTATTTCTCACAAAGAACAATACATTTCATTTGACTGGGACTGCACCCAACCATTTGCACATGACGGTACAACTGTTGAACATGATTGGTGTAGGCCCACCCTGCTGGTAGACAATTAGTCTTCATTTGTCACCATTTAAATGTGTTATGAAAAGTGGGGAGCCCTCAGGTCCTGAGGGGCTCCCTAAGTTTCCTCAGGTCCATTGTTAATTTGAGTGATATACATGCAAATTTAAAATAATTATTTTATATATAATTATCACTGTTAAGTTTTGGTTGGATCATTTTTGTAGTTAGTAGATAGATACAGAGTTCTTTCATTGAAATCAGCCCCTTATGTTGTGATATCCAAAAGTTGGTACTAATTTTATGAGTTGTGCGTCTGTTACTGACTCTGAATATGAGTGGTAGACTGACTAATTCAGTTGTTAGAAATGGAAAACAGCAGACCCATTATTATAAAGTGTTACTGTAAAACTGCTACTAGATAAAATATTCATTCCTTTATGTCTGTTACAAACTTTAAATACAACACAGAATATATTTCATAGCTTTAGAAGTCAAAAATACTTATGAATTGCAGTTAGCATACTACTCCCTAACATTTAAGTGTTCACTAAATGTTGAATATACCAGATGATTAACTAGTAAATATGACTTCACTCAGTTTAGTTGTTTGTTTCATAAATATGCTTACCACATGGACAAAGAGCACGGAGGTTCAGAACACACATACACTGCTTCTCTTTTTTGCTGTTTTAAAAATGAATAGAATAATAGATTTAATAGAAGCACATCTGGTTCACTGCATTGCTGCATGGTTAGCGTCATACACTCATGTTAACAGATTAAAGGTTTCTTTATAGTTCAGAGCTTGTAAACTTGTGTATCAGCTAGAATCTAGAATTTATTTCATTATAAATAAGGCTGTTTGTGTGCGATTTACAAGTGGGACGCTTGTTATTTCCCATTTTTCGACATCACTCAAATGCTGCAAAAGGCTGCGAGCAGAAATTATCATTATCCAGTTTTGACAATTGACAATTATGGCCTGATCTAGAGGCCTAGCTCATGCAATCATGATTCACCACTGGAATTAGCTTTGATCCATCTCCTCATCAGTTGGCTAGAGCATCTTTTGGCAATGTATTGCAGCATCCTGCTACTGGCTCATTCGGCCATGGATGCACAGGGGGCCATGTGCAAAGCCTGACAGGAGAACCGGACTCGCTGTAGGAGAAACTTTGAATTAATCATTTGTTGCAGTTAGCTAAATTATGTGTACATGTGTTGCCTGTGCTGTAGTGTAGTGGGTTGTGACGTAGTTGGAGTGGGTTTACTGTTTACCATCAAGTAGACTTGTGTGACCTGCCAGCTTTCACAGCTGTTCAGTGGCGCGCCATGCTTAATAAGAGAACATTCACTTAAAGGTTCAGTATGTACAATTTTTGTTTATATTTTACAAACGTAACGAAAATTATGTGCCTCAACAGTAATATCAAACCATTTGCCAGTAATGTAAAAGGTTAAATGTTGAAGGTTAAATTACAGGTAACCAATAAAGGAAGTATGAAGTTCTTGGCAAGAGACTAGTCTGCCCGTTCAAACAACAAACAGCAAAAAGAGAAAAAAAAAGAGTTAACACTGGCATTGCTTTCGATCTTGCTGAATTTCTTACAATAGAGACAAACACCACAACTTTCTGGTGATATGTTGCCACCCATTTGTTCGGAGTATGAATTTGTCAGATGGTGTCATCTTACAAATTAATCCTTTAAAGCACTCTGTCTTTTTATTCTGAGACAACAGTAGTTTTGGGTGGTGGACCATCCTCAGCCAAGCAGTCTCACTTATTACAGTTACAGATAAACACTCTTACCAGTTCATGTGACTGCGGTGTTGAGAGAATGTTCCACCACACAATAAATGTCCTGTCAACAGTGGTCCTGTGGTCAGACACTCTCCTGCAATGAATGGTGGGTGTGCTGGGTATCTGATTAACTGTCCATGACAACAAATGGACTACGTTTTGCTATTATACACCTTTACGGTCAGGAATCGGAGCTCGGCGTACTCTTGATATTGTGTTGTCAACTTTTGTGATCATGTAATATTGAATTCTTACTGCCGTTCTATGATGTTTAAACTGCTAAATACATTTGTTAATTATGCTGGGAGCCAAGATTATGCAATTTGAAAATAATAAAAATAACTTCATGTCACATAGATATGTATCTAGACTAATTTACATAGCCACAGCACTTACGACCGTGGAAGCTAAATCAAACATATATTAGGCCTACATTCGAAGGCATTAAACATTTGACAGCCCTTGCATAAGAATGATATCGTCCCTGTTCAATAAAAACAAAAACAAGATCGCAACTTTACAGGAGAGGCCAAAAACATACTTGACTTTCAATGTATGTGAAGGGAACCAGAGTTTTTTCCAAGTTATTTTGGAGCATTTCTATTAATACAATCATCATGAAATTTTCACACAATGTAAACAACCATTTTTGTGTTTAAATGATGTAGAAAACTCAAAATCGACAAAAATTGAGAAACATGTTTTTCATTGGAAAGCGATGATATGCTATTATATGATATTGCTCTCAGAGTTAAATTTGTTCGTTATGTTACCTGGGAAGGCTGGGATTGGTTGAGAAGCAAGTCTAATTGGATGACACTGTACATTTACTAGTAAAGGTGAAACTTTAAAAGTCTCTCAAAAACTAGTTTCTCAAAAACACCAAGTTAAGCCATATAAACTTGATGGCCCTCATAAAGTGGCCACTGAACCAAACTACAAGGTAAAGCGGCTGATGAGTGTATAACCCTCAGCCTGAAATGACAGGACAACATGTAGCCCATAATTTCTTTTTTGGTTTTGAGGCCAGGTGCTTTCAGCCTGTGTAATGTTGCCACCTAGTGGCACTTGTGTGCTTGCGCAGCTGTTCCCCACCTGCATGGACCTGATCACGCACATAATTAATGAACCCACTAATTGCAAGATGCCGTGTCGTCTCAGCTTGACCACTGAGCTCGGCCCAGTTCAGCCGTGTGCAGGACTGATGGAAGATGACAGAAGAGAACAGCCGTGGGTTGGCTCGTGCAATCTTCTGTGACGCCTTCACTTAATTTCACGCCGGCCAGAAGAGAATCTGACAGTCTAAATCACAAAATTGAATTAGCAGAAAGATGCAGCTGGGTTTGGGCTGCTTTGGCTGGCCTACATCGCGGCCCCTGAGAGCTCTGAATATCTTCTCCTCAGATTTGAAGTAATTCTCCATTTCATTCATTACAAAACATTCTCGGTAACAGCTTCTGTGGAAAGAGACACCTGATCTGAGGCATGAGTGGAGCTTGATTTTATCCTCTTTCTTGAGAATGAAAGCTTCAAGGACTGTGGCTCTGAGCGTGAGTTTTAGTCATCAACAAGGTCTTTCACCCTCCTTATGTCATTGAAAAAAGAGGAACGTGTTTTAATTTAACTGCAAAATAAATACACCCCTTCTTTCAGAAGCTCCACACTCCATATTCATGGACAAGCATTCCCAAGGTGGGCTAGCAAACTTGTTTCTTTGTAAAATCTTCCTTAAGACCTGCAGTCCATTGTATGTCCAAACACCATAATAAGTTCCAGCTGTGCTGTGTGATTTTATCACTGTTTGTTGGTTAAACCAGCCAATCAGAGCAAAGCACATCAAAATATTCATAAAAAGACAAAACAGCTTGTTTCATTCTAGTATTCTATTGCTCCTTTAATGTCCCCCGCCTGTCAAGCAGAATCAGAACAACCTCCTAAATGTCTTTCAATTCATCATAAAGTTGAACTCTCCATTTAGCTGAAGTGGTATCTTAGCTTCTTGTTCTAATTTGAATGCTGCAGTAGTTCCATTTTGCCACCTCAGTCTACTTGTCCAAATATTTTCTTGTTCAAATGTTCCAGGTCCACCTTAAATGGTGCAGCAACCAGGTGCCTCCTCAGAATGGAACTGTTGCATCATTTAAGGTGGAAGTGGTAAATGCGAATAGGAAGTCAACCTCAGCTTCTCGGATGTCTCTTCACCATCAAAACGCCTCTCTGTCAACTCTTGGAGGTCTCTCAACTGTTAAAACGCCCTTGCTTGGTCTAAGAATTGTCCTTCAAGTCTTCTACTTTCCTTCTACGCTCCTTCTTGACAATGAGTGAAGTTTACCATGTAGCCCCTCCCCTTCCCACTGTACAGTGCATAAGAATCACTGCCCCCTCTTACTGACTGGTTGCAATGGTGTTATGTGGCTCGACCTTGCCCATTTTGATTGTTTCCCATTTACAGATCCAGGGAGCATTTTTTCCAATGCACACACAGAACAGTGAGCTAGTGAACTGTGAGGAGATGTTCACTTAATCTGACAAAAAGTGTATGTATTAAATAGAATACTGGACCTTTAATGGACCCTTGCATAAATAAAGGGAGGCCAGAGACTTTTGCAGTGCACTGTACTGACTAAATAGTAGTTGGCAACACACAAAGCAACTTCAGTGTTTTCTCAGAATTCTTAGATTTATTTATAAACCAGTTAAGACACAGTTACGACATACATTATCACAAAAGAGTTATAGAACTATTGCTGATCCTCATGGGCCCACTTTTTTCCCCCAAAGCATTTCTGATTGAATTTTGGCTTCAGAATTGAATTAGGCCAAAGCAGCTCCCAATGAATTTCCAGTATTCAATGCAATTATGCAGCTCAGTCACAATTAGATCAGTCGAAATCAGGTTAAAAAAAAACAACAGGGCCAAAGAACAATCAGTCACGTCATATAAAACAACAATGAAGTGTAAGTTTACAATGTACAGAAGGCAGAAAGACGATGCACTAATATAGAGTGTCACACTTTATACTGCACTAACATAGTGCATAAAGGGAGGCTGCTTCGACAATAATGGATTCGTTTTTCTCCCCACTTGTCACATTACAATGTTTGCAGATGCTGAAAGAAAATGCTCAGATCTACGTTCGCTTCTCTGACATCTGTTTTGTGAATCAAAGCTGAATGCACTCGTCCAAAACTGCTTCGAAAGATTAGCCCACAAAAAACCACATATGACATGTAGAGGCACACGGCTTGGTTCAAAACAGCATGTTGTCTTTTGGGTTCTTAAATTCTTTTTGTTGCAGCTGGAATGACCTACTCAGGAGGTCTCAGGAGTTGCATAAGCCCGAGTTATGGTCCAGTCACAGAACAGGATCACATGTCTGCATCTCCATCGTAGGCCAGTGCCAGAGCTTTTTGGGTATTGCCAGCATTTGGACGGCCCTTAGGGTTTTTACTGGAAGGGAAAAGCAGAGAGAGCATGTGGAGTACACATTAAAGACACACAGCAGTATATAGTATCCACCACTAGAGGGCAGCACGTTACTGTAATGCAATCCTGTTTCATTAATCTGAGAATCTCTTTAGACTGGTAGTTACACATCGCTAGGAGAAGGAACCTCACTCACCACAGCAGAAAGGACATGGTGATGATGAGGAGAATCATGATAAAGCCGGCCGCCATTAGCCCGTACACCCATGGCCTGACTCGTCCATCTGGCAATTAACACAGGGAAAGCAGGTGTACAGAAATTACTCTTGCTGATCTGTGAAATTTGCATCTGAAACTGTTTACCGTCAGTAGCCCATTTTGTTAAAAGGTGTATAGTTTTAACACTCTTTATCTTAACTGTTTCTTTGTTCCAACACAAATAAAATCAGAGAATCTTCACTGACTGAAATTCTTGGTTGAATCTGAAATCCATACTGTGAGATATTTATATCTCTAAAATAGCAATTTACAGAAGAGACCAAAAACATACTTTTCTTTCAATGGAAGTCAATGGAACCAGAATTTTTTCCAAGCTATTTTAAAGCACTTCTATTGGCCCATTCATCATGAAATTTCTACACAATGTAAACGACCACAGGCATGTTCAAGTGATGTAGAAAGCTCAGCGCCGTTATGCAAAATCCACAAAAATTAAGTACCCTCACTATGAACCACTGCATTTACAGTCTTATGCAAGGGGTTAGTCAAATTACATTCTGTCAATTCTCTCTACAGAGAACACAAATACGCACACTTTAATGCACAGTTATTGTTTATTTGCGGAACTTGTGCTAATTTTTTAAATATACTGAAAAAAAACTGCAAAAGTCGTGGCTAAGGTGACCAGATTTCTGTAATGAAACCAGTGACATCATGAGAAAGGATCTCAAAAGTAATCAAATCTAGTGGCTTGGGTAAGGACAAGGTGAAGGATCTGTTTACCACAAAACTTTCAGTGGTTGCAGAAGTTCATAATACATATTTATATTAAATGATCTCCACACCTGGGCCGAGGGGTTGCAGAGCCCACTCTCTTGGCCGGTTCTGGTGCTGGACGTGGCTGGACCTGGTCTTCACATCTGCTTTCTTATAATCTGGCCCTGGCATTCTCGTGCAGTAGTCCAGGAAACCGTGAGATGTCATGACCTCTGTAAAGCCCCTCTCACAGCCACAAACCCCACTCTGACAAATGGAGAGAAGGATGAAATGAGACTGAGGCTGCTGTGCTTGCAATGTGTGTGAAATTAGTTGTGATACTTCAAATTATGAGCTGATTCCTGTTGCAGCTGTGGGTCGTTAGATCTTTGTAGAGAACAGAGGGCTATGTTGATATTCATGTGTGAATATGATGCTTATAAATGTGTCACATGAAATCATGTACAACTCACCACAAACAACACCACACGTCACAAACTGTTTCTTCAAGAAGCTTGTATTGTTTTGCATGTGTAGCTTCTAGTGAATCATATTACTAATGAAATCCTAAATGGAACCTTCTTAAATTAATCTTAGGCACAACTGCAAGGTAACAGCGTGGCGATCATATGGCACAAACAAAGTGTTAACTTTAGTAATATATCAGACACTGTGACTCTGGGGAAGTTACCTGTGTACAGAAAGAGAAGGGCTTGGCGCAGGGTGGGTGGCAGTGACGGACAGTAGAAGGTTTGGTCTGAAGAAAACACCCTCCTAATGGGAAGACATACAGACAGGTAAATAGAATACACATTTGTGATTGATTAATAGATGTATGAATGGACAAACAGACTTTTTTTTATAATATATACGAACATATAGCCTATTAGGACCATTGGCATAGGAACTAAGTTGGAAACAGTTGCATTTGTCCAACTCAAAACATTATACTATGGGGTGTGCGCCTGTGTGTTAGGTGGTGCTGAGTCTTCTTTTAACATTTGGTAAAACTAGTGTTGAGGTGTCTGTTTAAAAACAAAGAGCTTTTTGTCCTAAAAGAAATAATGCACTGATAATGGAGTGTAAATGTAAGGAGTAGAAAGTACAGATAATGGTGTGTAAATGTAAGGAGTAGAAAGTACAGATAATGGAGTGTAAATGTAAGGAGTAGAAAGTACAGATAATGGAGTGTAAATGTAAGGAGTAGAAAGTACTGATAATGGAGTGTAAATGTAAGGAGTACAAAGTACAGATAATGGAGTGTAAATGTAAGTAGTAGAAAGTACTGATAATGGAGTGTAAATGTAAGGAGTAGAAAGTACAGATAATGGTGTGTAAATGTAAGGAGTAGAAAGTACAGGTAATGGAGTGTTAATGTAAGGAGTAGAAAGTACAGATAATGGTGTGTAAATGTAAGGAGTAGAAAGTACAGATAATGGAGTGTAAATGTAAGGAGTAGAAAGTACAGATAATGGTGTGTAAATGTAAGGAGTATAAAGTACAGATAATGGAGTGTAAATGTAAGGAGTAGAAAGTACTGATAATGGAGTGTAAATGTAAGGAGTAGAAAGTACTGATAATGGAGTGTAAATGTAAGGAGTAGAAAGTACTGATAATGGAGTGTTAATGTAAGGAGTAGAAAGTACAGATAATGGAGTGTTAATGTAAGGAGTAGAAAGTACAGATAATGGAGTGTAAATGTAAGGAGTATAAAGTACTGATAATGGAGTGTAAATGTAAGGAGTAGAAAGTACTGATAATGGAGTGTTAATGTAAGGAGTAGAAAGTACAGATAATGGAGTGTAAATGTAAGGAGTAGAAAGTACAGATAATGGAGTGTTAATGTAAGGAGTAGAAAGTACAGATAATGGAGTGTAAATGTAAGGAGTACAAAGTACAGATAATGGAGTGTAAATGTAAGGAGTAGAAAGTACAGATAATGGAGTGTAAATGTAAGGAGTAGAAAGTACAGATAATGGAGTGTAAATGTAAGGAGTAGAAAGTACAGATAATGGAGTGTAAATGTAAGGAGTAGAAAGTACAGATAATGGAGTGTAAATGTAAGGAGTAGAAAGTACAGATAATAAGTGTAAATGTAAGGAGTAGAAAGTACAGATAATGGAGTGTAAATGTAAGGAGTAGAAAGTACAGATAATGGAGTGTAAATGTAAGGAGTAGAAAGTACTGATAATGGAGTGTAAATGTAAGGAGTACAAAGTACAGATAATGGAGTGTAAATGTAAGGAGTAGAAAGTACAGATAATGGAGTGTAAATGTAAGGAGTAGAAAGTACAGATAATGGAGTGTAAATGTAAAGAGTAGAAAGTACAGATAATGGAGTGTAAATGTAAGGAGTAGAAAGTACTGATAATGGAGTGTAAATGTAAGGAGTAGAAAGTACTGATAATGGAGTGTAAATGTAAGGAGTAGAAAGTACAGATAATGGAGTGTAAATGTAAGGAGTAGAAAGTACTGATAATGGAGTGTAAATGTAAGGAGTAGAAGTAAAAAGTCAGCTGAAAAATAATTACTCCACTAAAGTATAAATAACCAAAATTCTATTTAAGTAAGGTAACAAAGTATTTGTACTTCATTACTTGACACCTCTGGTTTTAAGTCTTGTCTTGTAAAGCTGGAACTTTAACATAAATTTATTTGTCATCTCATTCGGTGTAATGCTACCAAAAAACCGAACACAACATAGCTGAGCAATGGGCTTCGATTCATAGTAGCAAATATTCCCCCTCTCAGTGTCAAACTCACTCCTACATCGTAGATTTGGCCTGCAAGAGGTTCATGTTATGCTCATAACCTCCACCCACACCCTCTTGCTTAACTCACAATTTTCTTTGCCAGAGCAATAATGATCTCCATTTAGGAATAAGATAAAATCCCAATGACACAATATGCAACATGAGCATTACTCTAGTTTTGTATATCCGTAATACATAGAGCCCATCACATTTACATTTAAGTGGTGTTAGTGTTAGAGAACAAGCACAGTGATAAGAAATAACAAAATGACTTTAAAGAGGCTTCATTACTGAGGCACCGATAGCTGGAGCTTCAGTCATAAAGACTCCTTGACCGCCTGCTTTCAATAGGAGCCATGAATTAAGTGATATCTGCACTTAGATATATAGGACAGACATCAGTAAACAGGGCTGGTCGAATGCGCGCTTACTGAATGGTCGTGTTCATACATTAGCACAATATATAGAGGCAAACTGAAGACCAAGTGTTTCTCAGGTGAATGCAGGATGTGAGAATATCACAGAGTGTGATAACACAGTGGAGTTGCAGTGCATGAACCCTCATTACAACGTGTTCAGTGTAGCGGAAACACAGGCGCTCTGTAAAGAGATGTGAAAAATTGCAACACAGGCAGACGACCCATCATTAGCATTCTCTACAAGAGGACGAGTGAAAGTGTGGTGTTCCAAAATGCTCCAAGAGAGTGGTACAGGACTACTTGACCAGTACAGTGAGGTGCTCTGGTGACTCTGGTGGTTTAATGATCATGAAAATGATCTCAGATCTTGTATTGGACTGACATTTTAGAGAACGCTCTCCTCTACTATCTTCAAAACATCAACTGAGGGATTTTTTTTTTGTAACAACAATACATTATAGTTTTCCAGACCTCTATGCCAGGGCACACTGAAGCTGTTCCGATAGCTCCCAGCTTACAGCCACACCAAAGTGTTATGTTGGATTTTCTGTTAGTCACCTGTCTGTGTATTTAAAAGTGTTTTCCAGTTCCCGTCCATATTTTTGTTTTGTTTTTACATTTTGCCTAACAAACATAAACCAAGCAATCACAAATGCCGAATACCTGGTATAACTGAACTGGGAGCTGCAAAAAAATTATTTTAGCAAGAGGAAACAGTCTAAATGTGGTCAATATAACTTATATTTCTCATATTGGGAATGTTGTAAGAAATTGTCTAGTAATCTTAGTAAAAGTCTTTTTTTCCACTAGCAAAATGTTTGATTTGTTTTGGGAAATAATGCAAAAAAATTATAATGCAATTGCTTGTTTTAGGAAATAATTCTCAAATTATCTGCAAATAGAACAAAACGCTTATATTAGTTACTTTACTTAAAATAGGCAAAAAAATAGAAATGTTAATTGTATTTAGTACATTATTATTATTATTATTATTATTATTATTATTATTATTATTATTATTATTATTCCTTTGTAGTGGTGGATTTGACCAGATTGGACTAAGAATTACTGAATTTAAACCATGTTATACAGACAAACAGACAAAGTGCCTTTGGCACTTTTTGAAGATTGTAATAACTGTTTAAGAACTGTAAACACTTATATATATATACTTATACTTATACAGCCCCCCTGTGACCCTGACTAGTGGGATTAAGCGGCAGATAAGATGCATAAAACACTGGCATATCATCAAAATAACCAAAGTAAATAATATGTGTACCACTGGCCAAAATCCTCCACACTTAACATAGTTATTTATGTATTTACTGATATTAAAAAGGCAGTTATTGTAATCCTTAAGGTCTACACTTGTATAACCTTAACTAGATCCGTGTCATTGATCCTGCTGATCACTGGATATTCCACATTAGACTGACTTTTGCTTTTTGTAAGTCACTCTATATAAAAGCGCTTGCTAAATGAGTAAACTCAAATATTAATGTAAGTGTACCAGTGACGTTAACTCCATCTGACCGCTGGCACCACACGGCTCTCTGATTGTTCCTCCATCCACCAGTGACCCACTCATAACTGAGACATGTTCCTCCTGCATGTGAACACACACATATACACTGCCTGTCAAAAGTAACAACGTTCTGTGTAATTCTTACGTATATCAAACACATTCTGAAGAAAGCTTTTGGTGGGAGCTGACCCCTTTACCATGTACCTTGGCAAGGTCTTGTCTCGTAGACTTGGCTGGGACATGAGTCCTTGCTTTCTGGAACCTGCATGACCACTGCTCTGGATCTTGCCTGCTGCCCCGATGTCTCAAAACTCCTCCCGTCCAGACACAGTAGCTGGCACGCGCTCCATGCTGACCATTCGGTTAGGTGACAGTCTCCTAATGGGACAGAGGATAATTAGAGCACTGGGGGAGACAAACATCTCAAGACTCTATTGTTTTCTTTTTTAAAATGTTTTATTTAGAATCCTTTAGATGGGTTATTATTATTTGGCTGATATGTTCTTTATATCATAATTTACATGTAGTTCACACTTGCTTACTTATAGAATAAATAAAAATAAATAAATAAATAAACTCCTCATTTATTTGACATTAAAGTACTTAACGTACAACAAGTGTGTGTTTGTGTGTGTCTGACCTGGGCAGGGTATGGAGCAGGGCTGCCGGAGCTCCATTCCCAAAACCTTGCTCAGTTTACTTTCCATACAGCGGTCTTCCGGTGCTGCTTTAGGAAGAGGAGGGCCTGAGAGGGAGCCCCAATGAACCACACACGTCAGATTCCTCTCCCTCACTCCTTCTCCACACTCCGCACCCTACACACACATGCACACACAGGAGTAAGATCATTACAAAATTTAAATACACAAATCCTTAATTCAGAAACTATGCACTATATTCTTACACTAGGTGTCCACAAGTTCTGTGCAAGTAAACTATGTAATTAAAAACTAATGTAAACATTCTTATTAAACCACTTTGTTTTTTTTAAATATTAGATACAATTGTTTACATAATTGAAAAATATTAGGAGTTATGGCAAAAATATCACATCCTTATGTATGGTGTCCTTTAAAGCCGGAGGCTGGAGCTTCAGTATAGCCAGAAAGAAGTATAATACATATAGTAGCTTATCAGCATTGTCAAAGGAAAACATCATATCTTCAGTTCTATCATCTTGTATAATTTGAATACTTTATCAGTAATGTGGTAACTTCATGTTGTGTACCAATTTTAGGATGACCAACAGGATGTCCTGTAAAGATACCATTTTAACCATTTGATGCACAGGCTTAGTAAATTCCTTTTAATACACAACATGCATCAAACTTGACTCATTCATTTCCTATGTTATTGCATGTATAGCTAATTTTCTCTTTGGTAAATCTATAAAAACAGTTTATTTCATTATTTAATGTTCCAAGTGTTCATTAAAAACATGTTTTTGACCATAAATCATTATTTTAATTCTTATTTATTTTGTTTTTGCAAATATGTTCCGGACTGCAAATGTTTGCAAATGTCAACAGTTCCATAGTGAATACATAAGGATCAATGTTGTGCGTAAGAAGAGCAGTGATACAAAAATTTACTTTTATTAAGCGTTTAAAAAATTAAACTGAAGTTAGGATTTGTGATGACCAAAAACAAGTATATTGAGTAATTCATAGAAGCTTGAATGATGAAATTAATTTATTGCAAAGATATAGAATCTCTTTGTTCAGCAATTCTATAAATAATATGTGACGCTCCTGAGGTAATGACTGTCCTCCCGTCTGTTGAATGCTTTTCACCAGCCAGCTCTCCTGTCCATGTGTGCCAACTGCTACACCCTAAATTACATCACTGTGCCATCCAGATACACCAGCATTGAGATAGGATAGACTGTTTAATAAAAAAAAAAACATCTACAATGAACCCATTTTTTTATTCCTACTTCATATTATATTTTCTGATGGCCCCTTCTCTTCTGCTAGTGAAGGATTTCATTTCATACTATGAATAGACTACTTGCATTAAAAGTGGCTAGTAGTCTACAGAAGAATTTGCGTTGAGACACACAGGTTTACATATAACAGTCACAAAGGATAACCTACACAGTGTCCTGCATCACATAGGCCACAAAGGTCTTTAAACCTATTTTCCAGTCATGAGTTTTTCAGATACAATGACAATAGGTGATATGCCAATCACTGAACAGAAACATGAACATTAACCAGTAATCTACTGGATGGAATGGCCAGATTTCCATACTTTCCAGGAAGTGAGGGTCGGGGAATTGTTTTGTCATGGCTATAAATGTTAAATGTGTTCTGAATGTGAATTTGAATGAATGAATTTTTCTTTTCATTTAAAAGCATGAAGGAAAATGGAAAGCTGCAGGATTATTCAGCAGGACTCTTTTGTAAGGAAGGCCTAAGGGAGAGGTGCTGGGCGCAGTGCTGCAGGTCTGTAGCTCTTTATCGATCAGACATTCAAAAGATTTTATTATTGGCAGTCAGCTCATACGCCAGCTTGCCAGTTTGCAGCTTGGGTTATTATGATATATATTGATGCATTGAACCTCCTTGCTTGCTTCTCATTCTGTGTGTTTTATGGTTGCAGTGGGGCTGTATAGTACAGATGAGGTCCAGTTTAAGTGTTCAGACACAGAGAGCGATGCATAGTTAAACACGTGTACTTTTTCATATGTGCTAGAAGTTCTTAGATGGGATTTATCTAATCTTTGCAAATTTCTGTTGATTGCAGTTTACATCTTCAGCTTGAATTTACAGATTGACAGTTGTTTATAAATGAAACAAACAGAAATTGCAAAAGCAAGCTGTGGCATCCATATGCCTGCATGAAAGGGGAGCCGAAATGAAACACCTGTTGTCTCAGAAGTTTGCCCGCTGAGTCATACTGTATAAGTCACACAGTTTGGGTAGATTGAAAGAGGTATTTTGGGATGTGTGTACAGATTTAGGTGACTATCAACTTCTAGTGGTTCTTAGCAATGTTAGCCCAGTGCTAAAGTGAAGAAGGCAATTTGGAAATGCAACACATCTTGGCTGAGGGATTACAATCTGGTATAAATAGAACATTACACAAACAATCTTTGTACCGGATCCATATCTGGTGGTTTTTGCGACCATTAAGATCTAATCAAATTAACTGCAACATTGAGGGCTGAATGTCAAAAATAGATAATTGTGTTTTTTTCTGTCTGACATCATGACTGTAAACCAGGCCTGTGTCTCTTCCTAATTTTTTTGGCCAAGGATAAACAAATATTCACTTTTTATGGCTTTAGGTTTGAACAGCGCACCATTCTGTCAGTTGATTGTGGTTGTGAGGTCACAGCACATAGGTGTTTGGTAGCTTTTGATTTGTCTATATCATCTACAAGCAAATCTCAAGATCAAGGTTATCAGGATAAATAGTTTTTGCAGAACACAAACTGCAGCTTTTGCTTTTTAAACAATTGTACTCTTTGAAAAAGAAAATTTTTATTTGTTAATTCATTAAAAACATCTAAATTGGATGAATCGTGTAGAAATTGGAAGCATTTTAATACATAACACTTTGTATTTAGAGACTCAAACGTAATTGGATAACTGACAGATCAGTTGCTCCATAGCAAGATGTGTTTTGTTTTTATTTTGCTAATATAGATAAAAGATCTAGAGGTGATTTATACTGCAGGATTTTCATTTAGAATCTGGTTCTGTTCACTCTTAATATTAACATCTAAAAATGCCTATAGTTCTGGAATAGCATCTCAGACAAAGATCATAATGAAACTGTTTATCCAAAGCATTCCATCTCATCTGGCATGGTGGAGGTAGTATTATGGTGTGGGCATGTCCGGCTGCCAAAGGATTGGACTCATGATGATGTGATAATATGCAGCAGGATCATGACATGCTTAGAGCTCTAGTATATGGTCTGATTTAGTCAAATACTTCAGAGCTCTATAGACAGTGCAATAGACAGTCACCTGACCTCAATCCAGCTGAGCATAGATTTCACCTACTAAAGACAAAACTGAAGGTAAAATGCCCCAAAAACAGGTAGGAACTGAAGACAGCCGAAGTAAAGGTTTGTATACGGGTTCCAGACTTTCAGGATTTACACCCAAAATATAAAATGGTTCTAATCCTTACATAGTTCATCCAGTTTGTTTGTAGATATTCTTCAATTAAATATCTGCAATTTAATCTCATTACCATTATTTAATTTTACCTCCAATATGATGTGTGGTAGTCTAAAAATGTGTGACAGCTAAAATAAAAGAATAGCTTTGTCAATGTTTCAATGTTTATGGGTCTGATTGTATAGTGTACTACATGTGTCTAATGCTTAGCCCAAACTGCCAAGTCTGATGTGTGCTTATAGACTGTAGAGCAGAGCAGACGCTGGTACCTCGACCCTGCAGGAGCTCCAATCTGCTAGCCTCCAGCTGTAGCAGGGCCTGATGGGACAAGGTTTGGTTTGGGAGAGTTGAGAGGGGCAAGGACGGCCGCCTTCTCCTGCCTGCTGCAGAACTAATCTGGAGCGAGTCATCTGACCTGAAAAATACCCCCCCACACATCCACACACACACACACACACACACACACACACACACACACACACACACACACACACAAACAAATCCACACACACACACACACACACACAGTTGTTAGCATAGTCCAATTCCTAGTGGGAGCAGTGTTTATGTAGTCAGCTGTAATAAGCACCTGGGGCAGAGTTTCCTCAGTGGGGTTCACGGAGGCCTGAATGGAGATGAATGAGCCAGATTACAGTTTTAATTAACCCACTAACGAGTCAATACTTCAGAGGGGAGGGCCTCTGTGGGACCTGAAAGGCTGTGTTGTTTCTTAATTACTAAGCCACATTTTTTGCTCTCACAAGCCCCCCCCCCCCCCCCCCCACACACACACTCACACACACACACATACACACACGTACACACACACACACACACACATACACACACACACACACATGCTATCAAATGAATTGATTTTTAGTGGCTAATAATTTTGTCTTAATGTAACAATTCCATTGGCATCAGATGTAGAACTCTGATTGCAAAGTAAGCAATTATGTACTTAATGCTTGCAAATATAGAGCAGTAATGAAGGTCAGCTGGTAACTCACCACTTGTCGGACCATGTTGCTTTTTATTTGAACAAGAACTTTTTAGTAACTGCTTGTGTGATATCAGCTAGATATGTGTTTGTTATTCGATGAAAGGATGGTTGTGCATGTTCACTTGCATATTTCTTTGCAAAAGAATGTATACTATGTTTTATTTATGCTAAAATTATAGTTTACTTACTTTTAAATAAGAGTGAATAAAGTTTTATTATAAACCATTTACCTCCAACTCCATATCGCCTGTATATTGTCACTGTTCAATGAAAAACAAGTTTCTCCAAAATTGAAACTTTACAGGAGAGGACAAAAACATACTTTACTTTCAATGTAAGTCAATGGAACCAGATTTTTTTCCAAGCTATTTTCCAAGCTATGTAAATTAAGCATTTTTTTTAATTCACACTGTCACTCAAATCATCTCATTTACATATATCCACCCTATGCAACCCAAAACAGTTCAGCTCCACCCAATCAGTACATGAGGACAGCTTATGGCACAATACAAGGAGAACCATCATATATCATATATGTGTTTTAAAGACACAGTGACACTGTTCCGTGAGCATTTGCATTTTTGGTTGCATCTAAACTATACACACTGGACACAATGTGATTTCTTTGGAAGTGGTTCACACCACAAAGAAAAGTTCAGAATGTTATAAAAAGGCCTCCCAACAACAGACAAGCTGTGGCACTGTGTGTCAGGATGCTTTCCACATACCACAAACAAAGTACTTTCTGAACCCCTCACTTACAGCTTGGATTTCTGTAGAGGAGATGCAGTTCCACACGAGCTGAAGCCCAAAAAAAGGCTGAATGTCTTCAAATGCTAATACAGCTTGTTCCTCACAGAATGGGCAAACGGTGACACTTTCCATTTTGGAAAAGCGAAAGTAGTGTGAAGAGCTTCATCGCTTCATTCAAAAGCAGACATTCTGAGTGCTTCCAGATGGGCATAGCCTAGTTTGAGCTAATTTTGGAGATTCTGATCCGTTTGATATCAGAGGAAAAGTTCTAGTTGCCAGAGTTCACAGCCAATTCGTCATCTTGGTTGTCATCAGGCTAGTCTCTGGCTACACTGTCAGAATTCTATCAGTTCTGCATTCTGATTGACTATCCACAGTTCCACGTTTCAGCACTTATGGTTTTATATCGTTTTGCACTGGTCTGACATTCCAACTAAGCTCAGCCTAGTGAACAGTAGTCTCAGCCACAGACACTCCGCTCATCATATACTTCTATATTTCCCTAGGGGCTCTTTATGTTGTGACTCTGTTTTCAGGATTGCCTCTTATGTGTCGCGCCAAATAGCAGGCCTGTGATTGGTCTTTTTACATGATAGCTGAAGTTCTCGCTTGTGCATTAGTGGGCAGATCTAGACCAGGCTAAGTGGCCAAAGGTACTAGACTCTTCCTACAGTGTCTGGCCATGTGAAATCATGTGAATCATAATGCCAATGCCACAGACGACTGTCATTGGTCCCCTTACAAAAAAGAAGTTTATTCAAGTGTACCATTAGTTTACTTATTTTAAACTAAAAGGAGGTGAGTATGCTTTCAGTTTACTTTTTATGTACTTGTCAGTGATATACTAAACACAGTTATACTTAAGTATGCTTGGGTTATACTGACAAGTATAGAACAGTCTAAGTATATTTGGCAAGTATTCTTGCTCTGCACAAAAACACATCCAGTACAATTTTTATTAAAAAAATGATTTATAAAGATTTATAAAGATAGAAATATGTTTCTTAATCTGAGTGTGTCTTGTTTATTTTACGTGTGTCCACTTGTGAGTAAGTAAACGTTGTTAAGTTTTATTTTAAATAGAAAAAAACCCTTAAACCTAGTAATATACTTTAAAGTACAACAATAATATAAGCAGTAAATTATAAGTATTATGTTAAGTTCACTTAAAGAAAACTTACAAGCTAGTAAACTAACAGTAAACCCTTAAGATTACTTTTAGTGTAGTTACAGTACAAAAGATGTAAACTAGTTGTACACTTGGTTTACTACTCTTACACTTAAAGTGTACTTAAAAGTATACTTTTAAAAACTAGAAAGTGGGCCAATTTAGTCCCAAGAAGTATTAAAATAGTACATATACAAGTGTACTACTAGTACAATGACATTAGTATAGTAACTGCGTAAAGTATACTTAATAAAATGAACTTTAAGTATACTTATTTTCTGTAAGGGTCAGCAAATGTTGTTGGCAAAAGTTCACAAAAAATAAAATAATGTTGTGTTTGGTGAGCAAGATTACACCAGTTTTCACCCCATGATTCTGGCACACACTATACTCAGTATTTGATAAAAACCTTAAGAATTCACATTTTAAAAGAGGTCCTAGTTAAAAAATCAGTTAAGAGGCCATTAAGTAATTAGAACATGGGCAGTTCTTTGTGCAGTTTTGGTAAATTGGTAGAAAATGAATAAAGGAAATGGTGTTTTTGTGAGAATGAAAAGTGCTCATGTAATAACAGGAAAAGGTTTTCAGGTCGTACTTTGGGCTCCGCAGGTGTGTGAGCACTCTGACCAAAGTGACCAGTCAGACAGCAGGCAGTCGACTGGACAGCTCACTTCACATGGTGCAGTAAGCTTGCCTCGTGAAGGCCCCCACTGAGTGTAAGAAAGTAAGAAAAAAGAAGGAAAGAGAAACAAGCATAGTTAAGAATTATTTGTATATATTAATATTCAGACTTTAGCTGAATGTAAAGATGGTAATAGGAAAAGTGGCTTCTCACCTCTTTGCACATGTTCAGTTCCACCAGCTTCCCGTCACTACGGACGCAGTTCAGCAGGCGTGTCTTAGTCCCTTGGCCACATACAGCATTATCACTGAGCTGACAACTGCTCCAGTCTTTGAACCAGACACATATGAAGTTATGATATAGATATTGTCTCTTCATGGCTAAGATGTGCAAAAATGTAGGGTTGTGCATATTAACATGTAGTATGTGGACTGTGTATGTTTATATATACCACACCAATTGCTAACTGCTGTATAAGAACAAGCACAAGTTGTGCAATGCCCATAGGCACTGACAGCTCAGTGACTTTAAACTTGGCTCTCTGAATTTATGAAATTTCCACTCTATTAGATCTACTCCCTCAGACTTTAGTAGAGCTCAGTAACACTTAGTTTTATAATTGATCATCATATTGATTTATCAGTCTACTCAGGCTTTAGTATAGCTCAGTAACACTTAGTTTTATAACTGATCATCATTTTGATTTATCAGTCTGCTCAGGCTTTAGTATAGCTCAATAACACTTAGTTTTATAACTGATCATCATTTTGATTTATCAGTCTGCTTAGGCTTTAGTATAGCTCAGTAACACTTAGTTTTATAACTGATCATCATTTTGATTTATCAGTCTGCTCAGGCTTTAGTATAGCTCAGTAACACTTAGTTTTATAACTGATCATCATTTTGATTTATCAGTCTGCTCAGGCTTTAGTATAGCTCAGTAACACTTAGTTTTATAACTGATCATCATTTTGATTTATCAGTCTGCTCAGGCTTTAGTATAGCTCAGTAACACTTAGTTTTATAACTGATCATCATTTTGATTTATCAGTCTGCTCAGGCTTTAGTATAGCTCAGTAACACTTAGTTTTATAACTGATCATCATTTTGATTTATCAGTCTGCTCAGGCTTTAGTAACACTTAGTTTTATAATAAGGGTCTGATCTTGTGACTGGAAGGTTGCCAGTTCGACTGAACACGACTGAAGTACCCTTAAGCAAGGCACCCCCCAGGTGCTGTGGATAGGGCTGCCCACCACTCCGGGCAAGCATGCTCACTGTCTCCTAGTGTGTATATGTGAGTGTTTCACTGCACGAATGGGTTAAATGCGGAGGTCAAGTTCCGCTGTGGTGCAAACACAAGTGGCAAATAGTTCTACATTCTATTCTACTCAGGCTTTAGCAGAGCTCAATAACACTGAAATTAATAACTGATCATCATATTGATTTATCAGTCTACTCAGGCCTCAGCAGAGCTCAGTAACACTGAAATGAATAACTGATTATAAAATTGATTTATGGCTCCAGCTAAATGCAAAATGAAGATTTGTCTAAACGGACAAAGTGGCTTATGTCAGCCTTGGCTGCAAGCTCAGAGTTTCTAACAAAGTGTCTGGTAAGTGTCCCTTTGTGTGAGTACCTGAGTAAGCATAGGAATATGAAAGGCAGGTGGTGTTGGCACAAGACTGAGTTTGATTTAGCTGAGGGCAGGTGTGTCCACTTCCTGGCATCCTCAGCACTGTTCTACTCCTCCACCTCCATTCTCTCTCATTACAGCCCTGGAGAACACACACAAACCGCTCACACCTTCTGCAGCTGCAGTTCAAACCTGTACAGTTTGTTTTTGACAGATTTGATTTAAGCTAATCAGTCAGTCAGTTACTAACCGCAGGGCATTCACTCCACTGGGTCCAATCCGATGTCACACAGTGACCAGGGCAAGGCAGGTGGCAAGCTTGGGCCGTGACTGGCCGATCCTCCTGGTCGCACAGAGAGCTCTCCACACTGCTCCGCCTCTCCTCTTCCATTTTCAAGCACCTGACAATTCCATCATGAAAAAATAAAGAAATTTTGAAATAACAAACTATTTATGACCTAATCACCAGGGTTATTATCATTAATAAAAATGAACAAAATAATGAAAACGAGCATTTTCGTTAACTGAAATAAATAAAAACGGCAATTAAAAGACAAAAACGATAACTAACTGGAACTGTATTATGCGTTTACAAATCGAACTAAAACGTACTGAAATTATAGATGGAAAGCCCTTCCTTTTTGTGTTTGTCCATTTATTTATAAGCCTTGAAGATACTAAACCGTTTTTTTCCACTCGAGCAGTTTTACGTCAGCACCGCACGGTACCCTGACGACACTTCTTGTTTACGGTCTGTTCCTACTCACGACGCTAGCCTGGATGCATTGGTAAATATGTTTATTGAAACTGGGATGTCCACATGACTATGTGACTCGATTGCCTTCAAAAAGTTTAACATTTCACTCGAACCAGAATTCAACTCACCCGGTTCTGCAGGAGTGAATAACCTTATTGGAGCTATAAACACAAACTGAAGGAGATCATACATTTTTTTAAATGGTATCTTTTTTTGAGGTTTTATTACACAATACGTACTCTGACATTTGAATCCTGCACCTGAAAAATAGCACAAAGTATAAAAAAATCTAAAACTAATACTAGAACTAATGAAAACTAAACTAAAACTAAGCATTAAAAATAACAATAACAATAACTAATAAAAACTAATAAAGCCACTCAAAAAACGAATTAAAACTAACTGAATTAGAGTCACAACGAAATAAAACTAAACTATAATTAAAAATCCAAAACTTTTATAACCTTGCTAATCACACAGTCAGAAGAAAAGCATGTATCTTTATATTTAACTATACTACAGCAGCTGCTGTTTACATTGTCTGAAAGTTTTATGATGATTGGATCAATAGAAATGCTCCAAAAGAACATGGAAAAAAATCTGGTTCCAATGATTTACAAAAAGAGTAAAGAAAGTTTTTCACCTCTCCTGTAAAGCCATTTTGGAGATAACTGCTTTTCTTTGGACAGCAATGACATTTATATATTAGTAATATTTTTTCAGGCCAGGTGGATAAAAAGAATAGTATAAAAGAACAGCAAGGTGAGCTGTGAAGGTGCTCAGACTAATAACACACTAAAACAGATGTACAAGCATCAAATACAGCATGGAATCATGATATCACAGTGTAGTGGGAGCTTGTGAAACCAGAAACTCTGAAAACAGAGAGTCAGAACATTTCACACATAGAGTACAGTGTTCTAGTTCATGTCAATAATATATTTGATCATATAAACTAAACATATCACAGCAGATTTAACTTTTTGAGGATGGGGCTGCTGAGTGGTGGCTTTAGAGATTAAATTGCAATAAAAAACCCTGAATATGCAGAAACGTTCTTTAAAGTCCAATCTTATTTTTCAAGATTCAAGAGTTTTATTGTCATATGTACAGCAGAACAGACAGTTACACTGTACAATGAAATTCTTACTTTGCTGCTCCTCCATTCACCAATAGATAAGATAACAAATAAAAGAAATAAAAAATATATATACAAAATATACAAAGTATAACAATATAAGTTGAAGTAGATAAAAATATTTTTATAGTTAAAGAATAAAAAATAAAAGTTATGTGTGCTTTTATGTGCAAGTATGAAGAGCAGCAGCCATAAAGTGCAAGTTGCAAGTAACGAATGTAAACAATAATGTTTGTGTGAGTAGTGAATGTAAACAGTATTCTGACAGTACAGTGAGTGTAAGGTGCAGTTTAAATCAGACCAGTTAAAACCAGTTCAGAAAGGAGAGGTTGGAGAGGTAGTGCGTGAGGTGTTCACAAGCCTGATGGCCTGTGAGTAGAAACTGTTTGTCAGTCTTGTGGTCCTGGACTTCACACTCCTGTAACGTCTGCCTGAAGGTAAACGTGTGAAGAGTGTGTGCTGGGGGTGTGTACTGTCCCTGATTATGTTGTGGGCCCTCCTGGTGACCCTGGTGTGGTAGATGTTCTATACGTGTTCAATCCTTAAATATGGTGATGTTTGACCTAACTCGCCTGTATAACTACAATGCTAAGTTAGCACGATAGTTAAGCCTCCATTTCAGGTCAGAGGAAGCCAAAGTGAGCTTCTTTAGAGTTCAGTCTGATGAACATGCTAGAATAGAGTACAAAGGCAATCAAACTAATTAAAAAAGGTAACTTGGCAAATGAAAATAACTTCAATCTAGTTTATCTTTATAATGTTCCCCAGTCTGAGATTGTTTTAAGCTTATTATGAGACCATTTTACTTATTTCTAGACACAGCTATTTTAAGCACACATTGTACAAGTTATACAAAGTTATTTCACAGTATAGTGAAACATCGCTTAAAATAAGTAAATAAGTTTAATAGTTCTATAAGAAGCTTCTTAATAATAAGAATAATAGTAATCTCAAAATCTATATCTATGACCAGATGTAAGATAAATTAATTTGCCTCATACATACATTTCTTGCAGAGTGTTAGCAGTGCTTAAAGATAACAATTTAATTCAATGATTTAGAGAAACATATTTGGAATAGAGTTTTATTGATGAATTTGGGGTGAGGTGGTAGCGTAACCTTTATCCCACTTTTGTATCTTTAAACTCTCCATATAAAAGTACTGTGTTGAATATTTAAAGCAAAAACATCTTTATAACACTGAATAGGCTAGCGTGAAGTGGGCTGACAAACATTCAGCCTCAATGCTGAATAGATCTCCTAGATGACCTCACTTCAGCCTGCAGTCCAGAGTTATGACCTCACTCCTCTTTGTAGAACGGGCTTATGACCTCATCAATCTATTTGTCAGCGTTATGACCTGTTCTCCTTTTTGAACGCAGACTTATGAGGCAATCTATTATTGTGACGCAGGTACGATGTCTCCAGTCTTCCTTCAACAGAGCTGAATTTCAATCAGATAAAGCTGCGGCTGAGACTTTATAGCTACTCTCAAAGGCACGGCACACAGTGGAGTGCTCTGTGACGAATAAGTGTTGATACCACTTGGAGCTTATAATATTTGTCCGAGCCTGATGGGACCTGACTCACAAGACTGGAATAACTTGTCAAATAATTGTCAGGCTTGGGGCAGGTAGCCTGTCTCATTCTCCGCCACAGAATACATTCTAGATTGTTCCTTTTTGTCAGGTTTCATCTTTGTATGTACTTGTTTGTGGTCAGCTCATATATATATCTGTTGTGAAGGTGTTGTGATGTCAACCTTGGACTCACCCTTTAACGCACAGCCTGGGTCAAAAATGACCCAACAGAGATCTTAATTTCTATATCTTTGCAATTAATTAATTTCATCATTCAAGCTTCCACTAATTCCTTAATTGACTTGTTTTTAATCATCACAAATTCTTATTTCAGTTTTATTATTTTTTTATGTTAATAACATTTTTTTTTGCATTGCTGCCCTTCTAACCCACAACATAACCTTTATATAATTACTCTGGAATTTTATAGGAACTATTGACATTGGTAAACATTTGCAGTCTCGAACATATCTACAACAACTATTTTTGTTCATGAAGCAAATAAATAAGAATTAAAAATGATTTATGGTCAAAAACAAGATTTTTAATGAACACATGGAACATTGAATAATGAAATAAACAGATTTTAATAGATATACCAAAGAGATACTCAGCAATACACACAATGACATAAGAAATAAAAACGGGTCAAGTTTGACTCATATTGTGCATAGGAAGGGGTTTGCCAAGCTTGTGCATCTAAGGGTTAATAGCAGAACCCTTTTTGGTGCTGTACTGAAGGGTGTACAAAACATTCTACATCAATTTTAAGAACCATTTTGCTATGCAAATATTCTTCATGGTTCTATAGACAAGCAGTATCTTTATCTAAGAACCATCTTAGGGTGTTTTCGGTTTAGTCTTTGCAAAGTCTCCGGCATGTCATGCATGAGTTGCTGAGCCATGTTAATCAAATTTATTGCGTAATTGCATTTTTCATCTGACTGCTACTTGTTTACTCCATTTTCAGTTTCATCTGCTTTATTCTCTGTGTTTTTGTGTGCTGTATATTTTATCATTTATCCCAATAAGATCTGTCTGCCTGCCTGGTTTTTGACACTGGACTGTAATGAGCAAGTTGTTGCAGATAGCCCCTAACAAAACCAGGACCTGATTTAGAAAAGGTTTGCAAGTGTAAAACGCAGTGTAGTATCAATGCAAATAGATTAATTTAGCGCCTGCAGTGTGATTCAGTGAGTCGTAATGTAATTCTGAGAAAGGCAATTACATGTGTAAATTAATACGACTGTTAGGCAGCTTCCTTTTTGAATCACTGCTGCTGTCGTTTTATATTTAGCCGAGTATTTTAGTGCTTATAGTTTAAAAAAGGCCAATTTATTTGTTCTATATGTATAATGACCCCTTGGCCACAAATAATTGCTCCCATCACAACAAATAAACCTGAATATGTTTTAAACAGATGAACTACAGTCTGTAATTGTAGAGCTACAAAGTGCTTCTACATGGGAAGTGGAACTGATGAAATGGATACAGAGTGTAGAAACAAGGGGGTGTACCTAATGCAGTGGGTGTGTGTGGCTGTATATACAAAGGTAGATATAAATATGAATGAAGTAAAATAGCAGCATCAGGTTTGTTATATTAAGTATGTGAATCTTTCAACTAACAGCAAGCCAATTTAATTCACAATGAATTGGTTCTCAATTCAATTCAGGGTTTGATTTGATTCAAGCACCTTTAATAAGTGCTATAATGCATTCAAACCAGATGTGGGTAGTACATAGAAACATTTACTGAAGTAAGTATTAACAGCTTGGTACTTTCCTAAGTATTTTCA
Source organism: Megaleporinus macrocephalus (assembly GCA_021613375.1). Taxonomy (NCBI): domain Eukaryota; kingdom Metazoa; phylum Chordata; class Actinopteri; order Characiformes; family Anostomidae; genus Megaleporinus; species Megaleporinus macrocephalus. Next base: position 31,342,717 of record CM038721.1, read on the forward strand.
AATCATAATACTTTTACTTCTTTTAAAATATTGTGTTCGTAGTTACTTTTTAGCCATTCATATTTAGTTTAGTAATTTTTTTGTGTTTTTAATATCATTATGCTCAGATGGTCAGGACTGCTATATGATAGGTCATCATGATTTTTGTCATTTTATTTTAAAAAGAAAGAAACCAAAGAAACAAAGAACATATTGTAACAGTTTCTCAGTATTTAAATATATCCAAAGCATCCAAAAATTGATTTAGACTACTTCACCCAGCTCTAACTGAAACATAGTAACACAATAACCATACTAAACATAACTATAGAGTGGGATTGAATTTTGTTGGGCTGCAAGGTGTCTTGTTCCTTGTACGGCAACAAAACAAGGCATAATCAGTCAGTTGTGGGATTTGAACCCCCCGCTTACGGTGTGCTGACTCACCTCTCCTACCACTAGGCTGCCGGTCACTGTAACTTAGACTGAGGCACGATGTTCTACGTTGGAGTTTAGTTACAAATTTCAGGACTGATTAAAGCTCAAGCACATGATTAAGGAAAACAAGTGGTGCGTGGTGATGAACTCACCGGATTTTGCGCGTCTGGACACCCTCTCCACACAATGGCTGAGGCTTGTCAGAACTGTTCACGGTGTTTGGTGGCTCAGTGACGCAGACAGCCCAAGGTTCGGCTTCCCAAACGTACTGATTACATTCAGAGTAGCAAGGCACTACCTCAGACACCTGGGAGATGAGCATGAGGTGAGTCGCAGAGCAGCCTAAAAAGGGGCCAGATACATGTATTTACCTTCGGATAGGCAAGAGTGGTATACTCACTGACCTGAGCCTTTGTAGATGTCCATATAGCAGTGCGAGAGGGGAAGAGAAAAGAGAGTTTCCATTAATGTCTATTTTGAGATGGGTCCCCCTCTCTGCGCGACCTGGGGTCAGCGGTTTAAGGGTTTATTTATAAGAGTGAAAGTGAGCCGAAGAAAAGGTCTGCCCGGTTCCAATAAAACATTCATGCTGTTTGATCTGGCCTGATGGAACATAGCACAAAGGGCTGGAGGCCACAGAAAATAGAAGGAAAAGAGGGGAGAAGATGAGGCGATGTGGGCTGCGAGCTCCGAAGGGACAATAGCTTCTTTAGTCCTGTTTTACCACACGAGTGTTAGGGTGTGAAACTTCAGATAAGAGTCTAAAAGTGGGCATCCAGGGGACCAGCCCAGCCATAACGCATCAATTATGCATGAGGCTTTCACACTGTCTCACACTGTTTCCTGTGCGGCTATCTCTCTCTCTCTCTCTCTCTCTCATACACACACAAACACACACACACACCAACACACACACACACACACACACACACACACCTACACACACGCATACACAGAAATGCACTTGTGATCACGCTCATGAACACAGAAACTACCTACAATGATGGCTATCCTCAGACAAAGGAAGTTCTATTGTTTAAGAGATGCTAAGCTTGCAGGTACAACGTGTTTTATTGTATGAATTCAATTTCCTATCAAAAGAGACTCTCCTCTTTTTCTATAAATATAAACCTAGTCCCAAAAAAACTCTAATAGTTGGTTAAGGACGCATAAGCTGGGATTTATAAATCTACTTTGACCTGTATTAGAACAAAAACACATGTTTTACCGATTGCCTTTGTTTTAATCCCAATAGAAAATATTGTGTCTCACATTAAACACAAACTAAACACTAACTTAACAATGTTTTTCAGCTGTTTGAAGCAATCAGTGCTGGGAAGTGAAATATTGATGCTTCTTTCTGTAAAAGATTCTTTGCAAGTTTGCTCACAAAAAAAAAAGCAAAAAGATTCCCAAACTAAGCCACTTTATCTATTTGTGTCGCGCCCTGCCTGTCCTCGTCTCTCTGTTTACGTCCTGTCTGTTCCATGTGCTTCTGTTTATGTTTCTCGTGCTTGGCATGTGTTCCTGTGTCTCCGCTCTTGCCCCACCTCACTCACCTGTTGCCTTTCGTTTTGTTTGCTTAATAAAAGTATAGTTTCTTTAAAAGCTTGCAAGTGTGTCCACCACTTTCTCTCGTCTGCTTCAGCCGCCTGCCTGACAATATGTTTAATGTTGTTAAGACCATTAAAATCTAAATCTTAATGTTTTGTACAGTGGAAATCATATATCAATGGTATATATATCATATACTGAGTCATACACAATGGTATATACTGAATTTTGACTGATGCACAGTGGAGATATGTACTGTGATCTAATGAGGCAAACTTTCAGATTGGTCAAAGTAATAATGGACATTGTTGGACATTTTGGAGCCTGATATGCTGCCTTCTAGATGACGTCTTTTTCAGGGACACTCATGTTTACTTCTACATGTCAACACCAAGCCACATTCTGTATGTGTTACAACGGCATGGCTGCATAATCAGAAGGTGTGGGTGCTAGATAGGTCTCACCTGTTTCACACAAAAAATGTGTATTATTAAGCTTAGAATATGACCCATTCAGTCTTTGTGTGGTATCCTGTGATTTACTCATCATTTTGATTTGATTTTTGGTGGTGATCGATGTTCTCATCTCAGTAAGGAAAAATGGGGAAAGGGTAAATGCTGTGTGGCTATTGTGCATTAGTCTACAGTTCGACAGTAGAGTACAGTATACTATACATATTTAACCCTTTTAAACTTGTTTATGCTGAGAGTCAGATGCAGTCACGAAATCATGACCATGTGCCAGCCAAACATGTCATTGCCCAGCAATGCAGGATCCTGTAATTTGCTATTAGTACGTAGCTTTTGTTTACCTCTTTACCATCACTAAGAAAAATATCTGCAAGCTTGTTGATGGGAATTTCAGTGTTACATTACCATCAAGCCAAACATGGTTTAGCAGCTTTCTACACAGGCATTTAAGTAACATTCCTTACTTTAATTTTTAATATAAGGCTTTGAACCCAAAATCTGACTGTTTGAAAATATTAATGAAACCTATTTGCTTAAAATTTAAGGCACCCGAGAATTTTTTTATTTAAAAAGCTGTTTATTTAGTCAATAAGCAAATATTTCCAAAAAACAGTAATGTTACAATAAATATGAATACAATTAATACAATATAAAGTGATCTTACATAAGTCAATGCGTTTAACCATCTCCAAACTTTCCCTCACGGTAGCTCAAAACTACTTGTAATCATCCAAAACCTGATGCATAATGGAGTTACGTTATGTTTAATTGGGTGTGCAGCCGAGGGCATTTAAGAAGTCTATGTAATGGATAGTGGCATTGAGGAACATAAAACATGAATTTGTCTTTCTTTTCTTTACTGTATTTATATTTTATTTGCATCTCCTACTGATATGCAATGCTTTTGCAAGCCCAAACACACATATTGCCAAGATAAATGGGTTTTAATAATGTGCTTTAATAAGATTTGTTTAGTACTGTATTTGCCAAACTTATTCCAGTGAGGACAGAATACAGTCCAGTTATTCAGTAGAAAGCTTGTTAATATCAATGAAAATGAATGTGCTGAATCAGTCACTTATTAAAATAGGACCTATAATGTTTAGTATTTGTAGCTTTTTGTGCTTGTAAACAATTTTCATCCATCCATACGTTATCTGCCGGGGGCTGGAGCCAATCCCAGCATCATCAGGCTAAGGCAGGGTACACTATTCCATCAAATGGCTAACACTTACTCACACCTATGGGCAATTTAGTGTGAGTGATCAACCTAACATGTATGTCTTTGGACATGGAGAAAACCGGAGTACCCGAAGGAAACCCACTCAAGCATGGGGCAAACATGCAAACTCCACACAGAACAGCCCTGATCGGGAATCGAACCCCGGCCGTCTTGCTGTGAGGCAACAGTGCTACCCACTACACCACCGTGCCGCCTCTTTTACTTTTAATTTACACTTTTTTTTATACTCAGCACTAACACTTTAAGCTGCTCTAGTGGTTGACCAATCAGAACAGATTGAGGAGTAGACCAGTCAAAGCCCACTGGGCTCATCAGTGGGCGGGGCTTAAAGACTTAGCAACTCTAACTGAGTGTTTTTGGAGCATTTACAAAAAACTTATGGTCCCAAAAATAAATTATGAACATTGAAAATGAGCACAGTAGGTTTTGCACTGGGTGGCATTAAATCACCGTTTTATAATTTTCTGTCTAGAAGAGATGTCTATATGTGAAACTGTAGTTATAGCAACAAAAGTATTAAAATCTTTAAAAGACTTGTGTGAGAAGAAGTAACTGCCCGTAAGCATTTCCAATTTGGACACTAAGTGAACAGACCTACCTATAAGGATCATCTACTCTAATGAGAGCAGATTATACTCCATTAGCCTACAGAGAGCTTTTTAACACAATCCAGAGGTCTCTCATTATATTTGCAAGAGCAACTGGGAAGTAATTAAGCAATAGAACACAGGAGGGAGCATATTACCACGATTAACATTTTCACTGCGGGTGCTATGGGTCATCTCATAGTGCGGTAATATATTGAAGCATTGTGAGAGAAAACTAGGGACATTATTATTACTATAATTATTATAATTATCAGTAATCTACCTATAATATGTATTATATTCCTAATATATATATTTTATCTGTATTTGATGTTTTTTTCCCCATGTCTAGGGTTGTATGGACTATAAAAACCCATTTTGCTATCAGAGTTGAATCTAAACAAATGCCATAACATATTGCCAAAAGTACTCGTCGTCAAGTATCTCCAAAACTTTACAGGAGAGACCAAAAACATACTTTACTTTCAATTTGAGTCAATGGAACCAGAATTCTTTCCAAGCTATTTTGGAGCACTTCTATTGGTCCATTCATCATGAAATTGTCAAACAGTTTAAACGGCCATTGTTGTGTTCAAATGATGTAGAAAACTCAAAATCGACAAAAATGGAGATGTTTTTCACTGGACAGCGATGATATGAACTTAAGTGACATCTCATTCTTAATCCTTAGGGTTTAATATGATGTCGGCCCACTGTTTGCAGCTACAACAGCTCTTCTGGGAAGGCTTTCCATACGCTTTAGGAATGTGTTTATGGGAATGTTTGACTGTTCTTCCAGAAGCACATTTGTGAAGTCTGATGTTGATGTTCAACTGATGTTGAATGAGGAGTCTTGGCTCGCAGTCTCGCACTAATTAATCCCTATGGTGTTCTATCATGTTTAGGTCAGGACTTCATGCAGGCTAGTTCTTGCACACCAAACTCGCTCATCCATGTCTTTATGGAGTTTGCTTTGTGCACTGGTGTGCTGTCATGTTGGAACAGGAAGGGGCCGTCCCCAAACTGTTCCCACAAAGTTTGGGGTAAGAAATCTCTTGGTGTGCTGAAGCAATAAGAGTTCCTTTTCACTGGGGCTGAGCCCACCTCCTGACAAAAAAACCCACACCCTAATCTCCCCTCCACCAAATGTTACACTTGGCACAGTGCAGTTGGACCAGTATGGTTCTCCTGGCTTCCGCCAAACCTAGACTCGCCCATTGGATTGCCTGACAGAGAAGCGTGATTCATCACTCCAGAGAACACGTCTCCACTGCTCTACAGTCCAGTGGCAGCGTGCTTCACACCACTGCATCCCACGCTTTGCAATGCGTTTGGTGATGTATGGCTTAAATACAGCTGCTCAGTCATAGAAACCCATTCCATGAAGCTCTCTATGTGCTGTTCCTGAGCTAATCTGAAGACCACATTAAGTTTGGAGGTCTATAGTGATTGACTCTGCAGAAAGTTGGCAACCTCAGCATCTGGACTCTATCCGCTCTATCATTTTACATAGCCTACCACTTTGTGGCTGAGTTGCTGTCATTCCCTATCGCTTTCACTTTCTTATAACACCACTGACAGTTGACTGTGGAATATTTAGTAGTGAGGAAATTTCACGACTGGTCTTGTTGCAAAGGTAGAGTCATATCAGGGTACCTCGCTGGAGTTCACTGAGCTCCTGAGAGCGACCTACTCTTTTACTAATGTGTGTAGAAGCGGTCTGCATGTATAGGTGCTTGGTTTTATACACCTGTGGGCATGGAAGTGATTGGAACACCTGAATTCAATGATTTGGATGGGTGATTCAATACTTTTGGCAATATAGTGTATATCAGAGGTCACTAATAGGCGGAACGAGTCAAAGAGTAAAGTGAGACAAAAGCAAGTAAGAGAGTAAAGCGAGAGTAAAGCGAGAGTAAAGCGAGTCAGAGAGTAAAGCGAGTCAGAGAGTAAAGCGAGAGTAAAGCGAGAGTAAAGTGAGTCAGAGAGTAAAGCAAGAGTAAAGCGAGTCAGAGAGTAAAGCGAGGGAGTCAGAGAAAGAATAATGTGCTCTAAAAAAGTCGATGGCGAAGAACCAGGAATGGAGACGTATATGTTTTTTCTTCCCACAGGCAGCTCCAAACTAACATGGCAAGATATGAAACTAACAAAAAGTTAACAAAAAGACACACGTTTTATTTACTTTTTCTATAAATAAGCACTTTAAAATGCACTTTTTTTTTTATCAAAAGCAAGTTTTTTAAATGTAGCCCTTGTTTTTACTTGAAGTGAAGACAAAACATTAATTTGAAATTATAATTCATTCAGTTCAGCATTTAAAACAATTAAGAGAATCATAACACAAGTTAGAAATGATGGCGGTCCGGACCTTGGCCTGAGGAAATTTCCTCTAATTGGACCTTACTAACTTCTAATTAAATACCCCTGATGTATATCAACAGATTCTTATTCTACACAAAAATACATTATACCCAGAACCTTGACTGGAGCAGTGTCACTCTCACCTGATTTTTGAAGTCCAGTTTTGGGCAGGGTCGACCTCCATTGAACGGCTTCTCTCTTAGCCACTGAGAGCGCACCTTCACCCCACCACCACAGGGAGCGCTGCAGGAGGACCAGGCAGACCACTGACTAAGCCTGCAGTCCAGAGGACAGGGCACGAGACACACTTCCCTTTCAATACCTGGAATTTGATTCAAATCAATTCAAAGAAATATTACTACAGCAGAATGTAAAAAAGAATATCTGTTTTTAATATATATATATATATATATATATATATATATATATATATATATATATATATATATATATATATATATATATATATATATATACATAAATAAATATAATATATACAAATAAGAAATCATTGCTTGCTTACATACATTTGATCTAAATTAAATATAACGTTAAAGTATGGCTTTACCACTGCTATTGCAGTGTGCTGGCTCAACTAGATCTCCTTGGTGGTTCAGGCAGGCCAGAGCTCTGTAGCGCCACCCTTGCCCACACTCCTTTCCCTCTTTCTGAGTCCACCAGCCCTGTGTGGTCCCCTGGCTCTGGTGGTAGCCTCTCTGCATGAGAGTAAACCCAGCCTGGTGATGTTGCTGTGGGAGCAGGCAGGGTGACCATAATCCATGCACTCGGGTGTGGTACTCAGAGCAGAGACAGGCCTCTCTCTCCACCAGCGCCTCCTTCTGACAGCGCCAGCGCTTCTTACTGCGGCCTGGAGGAAAGCAAAACATGGAGAGTTATAAAGTAGTGACTTCATTGTTCTATTAGAATGCATTGTATGTGCCTCTGAACTATTTTGATGTTGTGTTATAATGTTTGAATTTTTACTTGAATCAGGGATGCTATAGCCTACACACATTGCGAGCACCTAGTGACCTACAAGCATTTCTGATATAGCCTTAAGCACTTGAATTAGATCTTTTAAGTCAAACAGTGACTGTGAATCAGAAGAACTTATTAACCTGGCAAATCATTCGATCAGGAGTAACAATTTATATACAGCTGCATTAAGGGACATCCAATCCAAGCTTATTTATGATACCTGGAGAAAAAGCAGGCCAATCAGACCCAGTGAATATGTGAAATTCTGCAAAAGTACTCTTTACTGCACGATAATAATTATCATTCAGATTCCCATAAATTGGAAAAGTTACAGAAGGATCAATATTGTAATGTAATGGTAATTTACCAGGCAGCAAGGGAGAACCGCTGCCCATTGCTACTTAAAAGGCCTGGGCTGCATAAATGTCACTCCCCTACTCTAACTATCCCACAGCCCAGCACAATAACACTAACATTAACACTTACATACATTTACATACATTTAAACCCAGATAGATAGATAGATGGATAGATGGATAGATGGATAGATAGATAGATAGATAGATAGATAGATAGATAGATAGATAGATAGATAAATAGATAGATAGATAGATAGATAGATAGATTATAACTATTGCTGAAGTGCACAGGGTAAGGCAAAGCATTACACTTACAACAAAAAAAAAGAGAGAATATAAAATAAATAGAAATAAAAAAAATCTCACAGTCTGTATGAGTGATGACAGTAGTGCAATTAACCAGTGTAAACACTGTAGACAGTGTTGCAAATATGCAATTAAAAAAACCCAGTAATAATTACATTTATAGACTGTATGCATGGTGTACAATATAATAGGCATAGTTTAATAATATCAGCATAGTCGTTATCATATATAGTTAACAGTATAATTATATATAACATACAGTTATACAGATAAATCTGTAAACTAAATATATAATACGATACAGTCTGATAACTGATATAGAATTCCAGAGTATAACAGTGTCTGACAACTGTCATAGAGGTCCAGAGTATAAAAGTGTCTGATAACTGATATAGAGGTCCGGAGTATAACAGTGTCTGAAAACTGATATAGGGGTCTGGAGTATAACAGTGTCTGATGACTGATATAGGGGTCCGAAGTATAAGAGTGTCTGATAGCTGATATAGAGGTCCAGAGTATAACAGTGTCTGATAACTGATATAGGGGTCCAGAGTATAACACTGTATGATAACTGATATAGAGGTCCGGAGTATAACAGTGTTTGATAACTGATATAGAGGTCCGGAGTATAACAGTGTCTGATAGCTGATATAGAGGTCCGGAGTATAACACTGTATGATAACTGATATAGAGGTCCGGAGTATAACAGTGTCTGATGACTGATATAGGGGTCCGAAGTATAAGAGTGTCTGATAGCTGATATAGAGGTCTGGAGTATAACAGTGTCTGATAGGTGATATAGAGGTCCGGAGTATAACAGTGTCTGATAACTGATATAGAGGTCCGGAGTAAAACAGTGTTTAATAACTGATATAGGGGTCCGGAGTATAACAGTGTCTGATAGGTGATATAGAGGTCCGGAGTATAACTGTGTCTGATAGCTGATATAGGGGTCCGGAGTATAACAGTGTCTGATAACTGATATAGAGGTCCGGAGTATAACAGTGTCTGATAGCTGATATAGAGGTCCGGAGTATAACAGTGTCTGATAGCTGATATAGGGGTCCAGAGTATAACAGTGTCTGATAGGTGATATAGAGGTCCGGAGTATAACAGTGTCTGATAACTGATATAGGGGTCCGGAGTAAAACAGTGTCTAATAGCTGATATAGGGAACCGGACTATAACTGTATCTGATAACTGATATAGAGGTCCGGAGTATAACAGTGTCTGATAGCTGATATAGAGGTCCGGAGTATAACAGCGTCTGATAACTGATATAGGGGTCCGGAGTATAACAGTGTCTGATAGCTGATATAGGGGTCCGGAGTATAACAGTGTCTGATAGCTGATATAGAGGTCCGGAGTATAACAGTGTCTGATAACTGATATAGGGGTATGGAGTATAACAGTGTCTGATAGCTGATATAGAGGTCCGGAGTATAACAGTGTCTGAAAGCTGATATAGGGGTCCGTTGTATAACAGTGTCTGATAGCTGATATAGATCTCCGGAGTATAACAGTGTCTGATAGCTGATATAGGGGTCCGTTGTATAACAGTGTCTGATAGGTGATATAGATCTCCGGAGTATAACAGTGTCTGATAGCTGATATAGGGGTCCGTTGTATAACAGTGTCTGATAGGTGATATAGATCTCCGGAGTATAACAGCGTCTGATAGCTGATATAGGGGTATGGAGTATAACAGTGTCTGATAGCTGATATAGGGATCCGGAGTATAACAGTGTCTGATAGCTGATATAGGGATCCGGAGTATAACACTGTCTGATAACTGATATAGGGATCCGGAGTATAACAGTGTCTGATAGCTGATATAGGGGTCCGGAGTATAACAATGTCTGATATCTGATATAGGGGTCCGGAGTATAACAGTGTCTGATAACTGATATAGGGGTCCGGAGTATAACAGTGTTACAGGATTATTGTTTACTGTACTGGGATAAGTTAGACAGTCTGATGGCCTGAGGGACAAAAGACTTTCTGAATCTGTCTGTGGAGCAGGAGTGGATTAACAGTCTAAATGAGCTCCTCTGCCTGATAATGGCACTGTGCAGAGGGTGGTCAACATTGTCCATGATGGTCAGCAGTTTACTGAGGGTCCTGACCCAGCAACAACATTAAAAAAATGTGTCTTATGGCAAAGACAGGAATGGAAATCAAAATCAAAATGTCAAATGTTTTCTATAAAACATATCCTAAACACATGTATAACCTATAACCATGGCAGCAGCAGCGACAGATAATGACAACGAATACAATTTCTTAAAAAACGTCTTCACACCATATTCATTTACTTTCATATACATAAAGAAGGATATAGTGAACTGTATGCATGCATTGAAAAGAATTTCCAGTTAACACATTGTGCCATTGTGCCGTGCCTGTACAAGGAACTGTCTCACACTTTTCAAATGTGCACTCTCTGCAAATATTAGCATGACAAAGAGTCTAAGATGGACTGTTGCGTGCACAGAGCCCCTGATACAATCAGCCCTGTCATCAGTTTTAGAGAAAAAAGATTTTGCATAGCAGTGCCTAGACCTTATAACAACCAACATCATAGTGAGGAAATGTGTCCAATAAGCTTCAGGATGCACCAGGTCATAGCAGAATCCACAAGGCAAGCTACAGCCGAAACACAAACAAGACAATCGTTTACAGTGCAGAGGAGGAAAGAACGCACATCCTATGAATCTGATCATATAACAACATCTCTGCTTACACTCTACCTATTTAATATAACTTGCTTATATGCAGCAAGATCAGTGGCGTATATTGCAGGTCACCAGGTCACAGGGGTTTGTTATACACCAGTGGTGTATGTATGTATGTAGTGGATGTTTTGGATGTTGCTGGTTGGTGGACTAGTCTCAGTCCAACAGTGACAGTGAGGTGTTTAAAATCTCCAGCAGCACTGCTGTGTCTGATCCAATCACACCAGCACAACACACACAAACAAGCCACTGCCATGTCAGTGTCACTGCATTGCTGAGAATGATCCACCTCCCTAATTGTACCTGCTCTGTGGTGGTCTTGAAGAACAGGGTAAAAAGGGGATAAGCAGTGTATCCAGTAAATATCATCAAGGACCCTTCTCACCCTAGCTACAAACTTTTTACCCTCCTTCCATCCGGCAGGCGTTACAGGAACCTTCCCTCCCGCACCAACAGACTCAGGAAGAGCTTCTTCCCTGAGGCTGTGACCCTGCTGAACTACACCGTCACTTTAGCCTTGTTATTGCACTCACTGCCCTATTACTTTTGCACTACTCATTTTTGCACATCTATCTTTGTAATTTCATACCTGTACAGTTCTATTTATATTCACAATTCTGTTCATATTTCACTATTTATATCTGTAGTTATTGCTTACACTGTTACAACATGTTCAACATATGCTGCTCTGTGCAATCTTTGCATTTCACTCCTTACTGTATATATGTATAGTAATTTATATTCTATTTTATATTACACCCCCTTATCTCACATTCTGCGTACACCTACATTCTATATATTTATTTATATACCACCACATGTACAATAACCTCAAATTGTTAGTCATTTCTGTTTTGCACTTTATGTAAATAATAATGTATTTTGCACTTCTGGTTGGATGCTAACTGCATTGCATTGGCTTTGTACCTGTACTCTGCACAATGACAATAAAGTTGAATCTAATCTAATCTAAAATCAGATAGACTGCAGTCTGTGATTGTTAAACTACAATCAGTTTCAATATGGTATTTAGAGCTGTAGATATAGAGCTGGGTAATGTGTGTGGATATAAGGAGATGGTTTTAATGTGATGGCTGATTGGTGTATTTACTTATAAACAAAGCATGTCATATTACATGGGGTGTTCAAACTTTTGCATACAACTGTATCTAACCCAACAACTATGGGTTCTTCTCAGCAGCTGCCGTCTGAGGATCAATGTACACTCTCCAAAGAGCCATTAAGAGATTACTGTTAAGTAGAATGGTGGATGTTAAAACAAGACCTGGAAGGGTAAAAAACTCTCTCTGCCTACAAGATAGCCAGGAGGCAAAACCAATCTCCCATATGACAGCAAAGGAGCTGCAGCTAAGACAGGAGTGGTGGTTCTACTGTGCAGTGTTGCTTGCACAAACAGGATCTGCATGGAAGACCTATTAGGAGTAAACCATACCTACAACTTATCTAAGCTGTGTTCTATATCAGTGTTTCTCAACCAGCTAGCCAGAGATCTCAGCCCACTTCCAGGCGAACTCGGGTTCATTTCACTGCTGGTGGAACACAGTTTATGATCATACGAGGGAATTCATCAGTAGATCTTTTCCCTTTCAGCACCTGTTGGCACCATACTGTCAGTATAATCTGCCTGTTTTAATATCAGCCTCTCATATCGTTCCAACACCACAAGCTACTGTTAAAAAGCATACAAGCCATAAAATAATAGAGAAGATCTGCGTTTGATTTCAGCTCATAGATCTCTGGCCAAGCATCAAGATGTTCAAGAGGCTTTATTGTCATTTCAGCTATAAACAAGTACACAGTGAAACAATGTTCCTCCAGGACCATATGGTGCAACACAGAACACTAGTGCAGAACAATACAATATACATGGTGTAGACAGATGCATGCAATAAATACAAGACACAGATTAAATATAAAATGGGATAACAAATACAAAACGTGACACAAGTCAGACAGTACCCTATACTAATAATAATAATGTTGTGCAACTAAGGTTGTAACATACTATGACTATGATTAGCAAATAGCCTGGTGTATATGAACATGGCAGTTCATATACAAACTAAACAGACATCACAAGACCAAACAGTTACCCTAGTGTGAAACCCAGTGGAGCATTTCCAATAAAAACATGATGGACTGCAAATCCAGATCTACCTTTTATGTTTCTATTCCTTTTTTTTTTACATTTATGCAAATTTTGATGTCTATGATTGAAGCAAATTCCCAGGTTTTCAGTGGCAGAACTTAAAACAAACAAAAAAAAAGAAAAATGCATTTTAAAAAGTTTATTTTAGTGTTGCTGTGGGCCGCTGTGCTTTGTATCTATAAGCAGGTGGGCCGTGGGTAGAGAACCCCTGATTTAGAGAAGCCAGTGGCATTTCAGAAACAAGTGCTGTGGACTGATGAAGTAACAATGGGACTCACAATCAACAGAGTTAGGTTTAGAGAAAAAAGGACTGGCAGTTCATGAAAAGAACACTTTGTCAACTGTTAAGTGGTGGGTGGGTGTGTGGGGGGAGGTGTTTACGATTGCTTGGCTACCAGTGGCGCATGAAACATTGCACAGATAGATCAAAGGATGGATTCCAGATACATATCACCAAATTCTTGAAGCAAGGTTAAAACAGTCAGTCAATAAATCAAAGCTGAAAGTAGATTGGCGTCTACAGGAAGACAATGATTCGAAACATTCCCTTAAAATCCACCATGAACTCCATGAGCTGAAACTTGGAACGGCCCTCACAGTCCTCTGACGTGAACAGTGCTTAAAATCTGTGGGTAGATCTTTCTGTGCGTGAAAGACAACCTCTTGCATTCTACAAGGAACAGTGGGTGAAAATTCCTCAAACAAGAAAAGAAAGTCCTTGCTGGCTACAGGAAGTGTTTGCAAGTTGTGATATCTGCCAAAGTTTAGACTTTGCTGGGTGTCCAAACTTTTTCACATGCCTTTTTACTGTTTGGTCAATGGTGTCCGAACTTTTTTACATGCCACTGTACATGTAACCCAGAGTTTGTATGTGTATGCAGCACCTATGAATCAGTATGACTAAGTGGTACACATGAATGAGTGTGTGAGCCTGTGTGTGGGTGTGTTACCTATCAGTGAACGAGTGCGAGTCCGCCAGCTTCCACAGCCCTGGCATTGAGAGAATTTGCTCCAGGAGCTGAAGGTACAGTCATCTCTACATGCCACCCGGCACTGTCGCACAGCAGCAGGCATCACACCTGCCCACTTCACACACTCTGCCACGTCTGCAGGGGCATCATCCACTCCAACACATGTTACGGCTATGAGAAAGCGAGAGAGAGAGAGAGAGAGAGAGGGAGAGAACATAAGCAAAAGTATGCATGTGCATGAATGCAGGAATGGGTAGTTGTACAATACAAAAGAACAGAAGAGCAACTGTGGGAGCAAACTAAGTGATAGGGTGTGAGTAGAAGTGCAATAGTAGTAATTCATGGAAAGAACCAAAAGTCTTTTACGCATATATTACGATTTTATTTATGCTTCTGAATTGACATGCTAGTGCTGGCATGCTTCAACGCAATTACAAATACAAAAGCAAGGCATCTCATTTTCTCAAATATCTCACCACTCCAGCCAACAGTTTCCAGCAAGAAGTTCACATTGCCGGTAATAAGGTTTTCAGTGAGGGTTGGACTCCTTCAGGGCTGCCCACTATCACCGGTCCTGTTCATAATTTTTATGGACAGGATTTCTAAGCGCAGCCAGGGGATGGTGGGTATCCGGTGTGGTCGCCTCCGGATTCCATCTCCAGCTTTTTGCAGATGATGTGGTCCTGCTGGCATCATCAAACCTTGATCTCCAGATCCTGCTAGATCAGTTTACGGCCAAGTATGAAGCGGTTGGGATGCAAATCAGCACCTCCAAATCTGTGACTATGGTCCTCAGTCAGAAAAAGGTATAGTGCCCTCTCCAGGTGGAAAATTACCTCTTGCCGCAGATGGAGGAGTTCAAGTATCTTCGGGTCTTGTTCATGAGTGAGGGAAGGATGGAGTGGGAGGTTGACAGGCAGACTGACGCAGAGTCTGCAGTAATGCGGGCTCTGTCCTGGCGAAGAGAGAGCTGATCCAAAGCCTCAATTTACCGGTCAATCTACGTCCCTACTCTAACCTGTGGTCACGAGCTTTGAGTAGTGACTGAAATAATGAGATCATGGATACAAGCTGCCAAAATGAGTTTTCTCCATGGGGAGTTGGGTCTCATCCTCAAAGATAGGGTAAGCAGCTTGATTATATGGGGGAGGCTCAGAGTCAAGCCGCTACTCCTCCACATCGAGAGGAACCAGCTAAGGCGTTCTGGACATGTCCAACTGGGAGAAGACCCTGGGGCAGATCTATGACATGCTGGAGGAATTATATATTATTATATCTCTGGCCTGGTAAGGCCTCGGACAAGCTGGTTAACATGTAGTAGATATCTCTGCAACATGACACATTATTGTCTTTGACGTAGCATCAAACTCATTTCATTTTGGAATGTTTTGAACTAAAAGTCCTACAAAGTGGATCTTCAAATGTGCTTCATTGTAGATCCATTCAGTCTTTTTTCAGCCTGAATTTTTTCTTCTAATTTTACTTGTTTAACCAGTGCAGCCAAACAGTCTAGCATGTCTAGAACAATCTCTAGAAAAAACAGAAAACTATATTAGGTCCTATAAAATTATTGTAGGATATTACATCACCCAAAATGTCCAGGTATGTTAATGTGTGGAAAGAGTAGTGTTTCTATTTCTATATAGTTTTTTTGAGGTAAATTAGTTTTCAAAGCTTTTACTTTGGAAACCGTCACCCTGCACAAACCTATTGTTTTTGTCACTATCAAAAATTACCATCATTGGTAAGAAGCATAACCAGTGGTGCACTTCTGTATCTTTCTCTCAGTGGAAAAACTTACAAACACCTTCTCAGACCTCCCCAGTGTATCCCTACTGAAACATTCTGTTGAAAGCGCTGATCAATCAATACCACATTTGTGTTCAGACGGGAAAACTAGACTGTGCAATAAATTATAAGTTTACATATAAATTATACACTTTCACACATAAATTATACAGTTACATATAAATTATAAATCTGGAATAGACAAGACATGGGAAGCCTATGGGAAGTGTTCCTACGCAGGATCGTACCTTGTGGGAATTATGTGCCAAACACAGATTCAGTAAATCCTGGTCTCGCTAACAAGAAAAATACTGGAGAACATCAACACAACGTTAAAGCAGGGTGCTACTATTTTATCCCATCATTCTACTATAGAAGGGCCATAGGACGATATGAAGAAATGGAGAAAAGCAACATATGGAAGTATTTTACATGTTTTCTTGAATCATTAGCGACGAAGAGGCTATGAATAATCTTTATAGCAGTAGAATAGCAGTAGGGCAGGTTCTAGTGAAGAATGCAAACAAACATGTTTATTTGAAAGCAGACACTGAACCTGGTCAGAGCATGAAGATGACTGGGCAGCCACTGCAGAGAGTGGAGGACACTCATGCACTGTGGGACTCGGGAGGTCATGCGGTTATGCCTCTGTTGTTTTACGTAGGTTTAAATTTCAGAGGAGCTTTTCCAGTAAATGAGATGAAATCACTGTAGTTGTGTGGAACTGTGACAGAGTGAGTCTGCCTCATGAACAGTCATGTTGATTGCTGTAGGAACAGGTATTATAATGAATGGACTAGGTTATGTTAATTTGATAATTGTTTATTTGTTGAAATAAACAAACAAATAAATGATTCAATAAATAAATACAACTCTTAATAAGCTTTTGTACACGTGAGAAGCATTAAACCAGCCTGTGAAACTGATTTTACTTTTTTCCTCTTGGCAGTCAACAGAGGTAGAACCACTAGGGGGAGCACTGCAGTTTGTAACTGAAACATTCTGTCTCCAGCTATTGATGTAGTTTTGCTTAACTGAGGTTTCAGACATGATCGCATATCTAATGCTACATTGGCTACCATCAGCAAAACAATGTTTCGTGGCTCTTTTATTTACAACTAGATGATCACAGGAACTAAATTCTGGTTAAGGCTGCCAAGTGCTCTAGAGTTAATAGTTGATTTACTGGTGGAGGCATTGCTCACAGGTTAAATTAGTGTTGTTTAGTAGTTAGTAGCATAAAAAGCAATACTTTGGGATCAGGAAAAGAATTATGTTAGTTTTCAGCCTGTGCCACCTGTGAAACATATTTACACACACTAACTCAGCAATAAACTAAGGCGCTAGACTGCTATAACTTGACTCCAGCGTCATGTGTATGGAGTTGGGCTGTCTGGCTGAAGCAAGGATAGTTCAGAAACAATTATGAAATGTTGCTTGAATATATAGCAAAACGACATTAACCACATTTAAATCACCATTTCATTTAGTTATATGCCTTTTCTGTTTCAGTCCTATTGTAGAGACCTGTTCTCTGTTCTTCAGCAGCTGTTTATGACTCCAGATGCTGTCAGACTGCTTCTCGTTGCCAAGGTTACATAGTCAGGTGCATTAACACTCTTCCATACACTCCACGCTGTGAACTGATTGGCCAGTGTTTGTCTTTAAATATGCATAAAACCCTCTGCAGACCCGACAACAGTGGGACAGCATCATTGCACAGCAGTGTCCTCAGAGAGGATGCTGAAAACTGCTGGATGGTAGATGTTTCAGTAAATGTAGAAACATCAAGAACTAAAATTAATTTAGGAATTAGTGATTCTGGCTCTCTTGGGAAAAAACTGGGATGGGACACATTTTAATACGCAATTGAGTCAAATTATTATGACCTACTTTCAACATAGGCAGTGTTAAAGTCTGGGGCATGTTTTTGTGGCATTCTCTGGGGTCACTCATCCATGTGGAAGACACTCTCAACCGATTTGGGAATTAATTCATCCTTGCAGATCACGTACACCCACACATGATGACTGTCTTCCCTGGGGTGGATGGGAACTTCCAGCAAGACAATGCAACGTGTCACATAGCTAGAAATGTCCCATATTGGTCTTCCTATTACTAAACTGGGCTCCAAATTCCCCAGAGCAATTGTAGGACCACCTCGATCATCGTGTTGGCTCTATGGATCCTTCCACATGCTCCCTCTAGCAGATGTGGAATTCACTGCAGTCAGCATGGCTCCAGATACTTGTGACAACCTACCAGGATCTTATTGAGTCTTCCAGCCCATCTAGCTGCTGTCTCTGCTGCACACAGCGGTTACTCTGGATATTAGCTAGTGGTCCAAATAATGAGACTTGACTGTGTAATTAGTTGAGGCTCTGGACTCCTGAATGACACTGCAGTACAAATGATCTTGGCAAGTGATATCATTGTATGTTATATGAATGTTGTATGATTGGCCACTTCAAAGAATTGTATCATAAAGGCTGTGTCTTAAATTGCTTCCTACGCCCTAAATAGTGCCCTGAAAAGGTAAGGTCATTAAATAATGCTGAATACAAAGCCACTGACATTTATCTATTAGGTGCATGCCTCCCTATCTAATCAATGAATAAATAAACGTGCCTAAAATCTAACATGTAGAGCACTATTTGTGTGCAGAAGCCATAGTTTCCTAACCTCTGAAGTGCACTAGTGAGTACGAGGCCATTTAAGATTCAGACAAAGTATTTGAAGACTTCTGAAAATGTGCCCTCCATGTAATGAAATGCAAGATAAGGTAGATACTTAGCCACTTGACCACTATATGACATAATTTTCAGAGCTGAGATTGTGGATCTGACACCCTGGGTCTGAAAGTGCGGTAGGACCAATCAGCTCACCTAGAATTTTGCAGACTCATCCCCAATTACCCACTCTGAGATTGGTGTGGAGTTCTGAAATGCTGTTTTATAGGGTAAGTGGGACACATCCTGATGTAGGAAATGCTTTGGGTTACTTATATTCATATACAAATTGTAACACAAATTTGCACAGCAGTCACAGCAGCCTTTCTCAAGTTCACTGAACACCATTTTTGTATTAGGCACCTTTTTTCCATTAAAAGTTTGTTGTATAAGTCACAGAAATTACCTGTAAATATATCATAGTTTGAAGCATATCAACAACTCACTATGAGAAGTAGTTAGGCTAAAGTACAGTCTCAGCATGGTAGGGTTATCACACTGTCCTAACAAAAGCCTACCAAAGTAAACAATGAAAGCTGCCCAGGTTCCCCCATTTAAATTTGCAAGAATTATTTTTTTTAAACCTTTTTTTTACATTGTTATTCAAATATGTGCTACCAATATGATATTTATTAATCTATCCTGTTGTCAGTTGTTATTCTACTTTGTGTCCAAAAAAAAATGCCAGTGTTACACTAATCAAGAATTTGTTTTGTTTATTATTAGTACTGTTGTTTAAACAATAGAAAATAATGCTGAATTAATTGTGTTTGTATAATTTTATCAGACTTTATAGGAGCTACTACTACAAAAAAGCTCAAATTATTACATTTGCACCTTTAGATGCTTGATGGCAAACAGTAGATACAGTTTTATTTGTAGTAGTGATGTGTATGTTGATTCAAATAGTACTAATTGTGTTTAGCTATTGTCATAGTCTCTTGGTGGTGAAACCAACTTCCCTGACTTCCACAGGGAATACACTCCGGTTAACATCTTAATTGCACTTAATTTCAATGTCTGTGTCATCTCTGTACTTTTTAATCATTTGGGCCCTGAAGACACCTCTTGTTCCAGTTTTGAACACAGAATTCTTGCTGTTCTTCAGTTATACAAGTCTTCAGCTGTGCATCGATACAGAGCTGCCTTTGTTGTATTTTGAGCTGCAGTCTCGCATGCTATGATTATGCAGCCATGCTGTTGTAACACTTGCAGAACGTGACTTGGCGTGGTCATCCCGAAATGAGAGTGGACATGCCTGAAAAAGACGCCATCCCGTCCTTGCTCAGAAAAGACTAGGCCTTTACTGGATGCTCCTTTTATATCCAAGGATATCTGTATCACCTAATTAAGATGTATTTTTAGCATTTCACAATGTTTTTTGTTTTAAATCTAGTTTTAAATGTAAAACGTTACATACCTTGTCTTTGTACTGTTATTTACAGATGCTGGAAAACAGTTTCACCGCTGTTGTTTTGCTACTATAAAATCTATGAAAAACTAAATGTTACACTGTGCATCACACTCCCCTATATATATATATATATATATATATATATATATATATATATATATATATATATATATATATATATATATATATATATATATATATATATATATACATTTATTTATATCTATATCAAACTAAAAATGTAATCGATTACTGAACAGAACTTATGAACAGACACTCACCTCTGGTTTCCAGACCAATTCCACAAGCCTCAGTATGGCCTCCCACAGCCTGCCTCACTGAATCAGGCACCAGAATACATGGGTGCCAGCGGTGCGTCTGCCATCTGCCAGCCAGTCAGCAGCACAAACATCAGAGCTCTTAAAAAACGCACAGTGTCTACTACTGAAATGAATAAATAATAATTATTACCAATTATGATATGACATATGTCTGTGGACTTGATTAAACAGCTATTATTAATTACTGAACTTTAAAGACTGGAAAATAAATTTAAAAAATTAAGTTTGGACTCCCTTTAGGTCAGTAATGCTTTGGCTGAAACTACAGCCTCCAGCCTCTTTCTTGTAGCCAGCTAACAGCCTTTGTATTCTTGATTTAGAAATGTTCCCACTTTTCTTTGCAGAAAGCTTCTAGCTCTGAAATATTCATACATTTAGTTGCATGCAGAGTGCGTTTGATATCTATCCAAAGTTTTTCAATAATATATAGATCTGGGGACAGTGAAGGCCATTTCAAGACATTAATATTTTGTTTCGTGAACTAGTATCTTTTTGGTCCTTGGCAGTGATGTGGGGGTTTTACTTTGCATTTGCATTAATGGCATTCCAGACAGCAGAATTTAAAAGAAGAAAGAGCTGGGATATTTTCTTATAGCCTTAATCTTTTGCTTACCTTTTACATTTTTATCTTAGAAACACCAATAAATTAACTGAAAGTGTGTCCAATCTGTGTAGAGGGGATTGTCTGATTTGACCTGATGTGTCCAAACACTGGAATACAACTGGATTTTATATATTATGCCATTATTGGACTTTTACTATAATGGGATATGTTTAAAAATGTATGTCTGTGCTTCATGGTACCAGCTCACCTGTATGTTGGACAGAGAGGAGGTGGGTTACATTCTCTCTCCTCAAAGAGTGTGGCTGGACATTCCTGACCACCATTAGCTGGCTTCTGGATAATGATCCGGTGGCGGGACTGGGTGCTGATCGTGACATTCACTGAAAGGTGAACAGAAAGGTAATACAATTCCAACAGCGACACAAAAATGGCATCTGTTCTGCATCTGTATGTGAATATACTGTATACACAGTGCAAAAACGTTACACATATTATCTTTGCAGTATGTTTACATGTTGTCTAAAAATGCATGTGAAGTAACATTCAGATAAACATGATGATCAAATACAGTGACAAGAGTTTTGTACCTTATTCAAAAGCACTTTAACTTCAATATATGGACTAAATAGGCAGACATATGCAAATTATTTGGTGTCTGTGACATCACAAAATGCTTGAAAGATTGCGAACCCTTTAGAATTTTCTATATTCCTGCATAAATATAGCATAAAATATAATCATATTGTCATATTGTCCTAAAGGTAGATACCTAAACAAACAAATAGAACAAAAAATATTTTACTTGGACATTTACTAATTGAGCAAATGATCCAGTATTACAAATCTGTGAGCTTCAAGGTTTCAGGTGTTTTCTGTCAATGGGATGACAATAATTTAAGCTAATACCTTTCTGTCAGAGACCTTTTAGAGTCCTTAAACTGTTTGGACATCTGGTTTCTAACACCACCACAAAAATTCTGATTTGGCAAGTTTCTTTACAATTAAGCATTTCACACCAAACCACTCTAATTGACTTTGGCTTAAGCTGGGTTTTCCCATAGAATACCTGGTGAGCAGGACGTTGGACATGGGGTCCATTCACTGAAGGTGGTTACGATGCAATCCACTTTGCATGGAAGGGTACAGGACAGGACTTCATCTGGACGGGTGGATTCAGGACATCTAGAGAAGAGGTCAGACAGTCAATGACAAAAACACAAGGAGCTTGGTCATTAATCCACTTTCAGTCTCTCTCTTTCTGGAATACATCCCTGACCCACCGAACCTCAGCTCGAGCGTTCATGTGGAAACACTTTTCATAATAAAATCTCTACAGCTTAGTTAGACACTTGGATAACCTTTCTGGGCGAGAGAGCAACATTGCAGGCCCGGAGCCAGGCATTATTCAAGAAACTTTTTGTGCAGTGGTTCTGAAAAGACTCTCATGAGTGACTTATATCAGACTAGTTTTGTAACCCCTATATGTTAATTTTCTTCTTTTTGAGTGCCCCCTGACCTCATTATCTCATAGAGTATCACTCTCAGACTGGAAATGAAGTTCTCTTTCAATGTCTCTCACTGCTCTATTAGTCACCCATACATTCCTATATACATCTTTCCTCTCATTCTTCTTTTCTTCCCTACACCTCCCCAAACTTCATTTGTTTTATAGTAAACATATACAATAGCACTGTTTACATTACAGCAACTTTTGCTTGACCGTTGACCGCCCCGTTTCCTTGGCTACTGTCGCAAAGCCTGTCAAAGTACCTAGCATTCATATCCCTTTTGCTAACAGACCATAAAGCTCAATAGCACAAAGGATATTTTACAAGTACCCAAAGAAACACCTCTGAACACATACAAGTACCCATACAAACACCTCTGAATACATACAATTACCCATACAAACACCTCTGAACACATACAAGTACCCATACAAACACCTCTAAACACATACAAGTATCCATACAAACACCTCTGACCACATACTAGTACCAACAGAAACACCTCTGAACACATACAAGTACCCATACAAACACCTCTGAACACATACAAGTACCCACAGAAATACCTCTGAACACATACAAGTTACCATACAAACACCTCTGAACACACACAAGTACCCACACAAACACCTCTTAACATATACAAGTTACCATACAAACACCTCTGAACACATACAAGTACCCACAGAAACACCTCGGAACACACACAAGTACCCATACAAACACCTCTGAACACATACAAGTACCCACAGAAACACCTCTGAACACATACAAGTACCCACACAAACACCTCTGAACATATACAAGTACCCATACAAACACCTCTGAACACAAGAATTTGAGTCAGTGAATCTGTAGGTTTGTTGTAAGGAAATCAGTTACTTAATGATTTTAAGTTAATTTAGAGTTACGTACATTTTTTACAGTGCTCTCATGTTCTCTGTAGTTCTTACCGTCCATGTATGACGTGTCCATTGTCAGCTCTCCTGCAGTAGACCTGTCGAGTTCGTATGCCAGTGCCGCAGCCACTCTCCACTGCCTCCTCCTGTGCTGTGATGTTTTGCTCCATGCTGAGCTCTGGAGTGCAGGGGCCCCATGGAGAAGCGACCCAGTAGTACACCATGCATGGGTGGGTGCCACAGGGTCTCCACTGCTCCAGAACAGGGGCAGGCAAGCATCCTTTCCCTTCTATATTCAAACAAAAAAGTGATTGACTAACGGTTGACTAACTTGGAATTACTGTCAACCATATTCAAAAATAAAAGTCACAGTACTTTGCAAAAATGCATGAGATCACCCTCCATTATTTAATTCCCTGTCAAAACCACTAAGTACAAGGTTACGTTTTCAGGCGATATTTTGGAAGGACTAATATCTGTGATAATTAGGAATACACAGATATGGGAGTTGTGGGCTGATGCCCGATGTCGATATCTTAACATCTTGGGCATTCAAAACAGCCATCAGTAAAGGCCACTGCACCTCAGTGAAACCACTACACAAAAACTCCAAACCACATGTCCATGGACTACGTGTCCATGTGTGGAGGCACTTAGGCCATCACATCATGGTATTTAGAAATATTACATTAAAATATAGTCATATTGAGCCCCCAGAAAGCCACATTAGATCACATGTGGCTTGAGGTTATACAGAGAAAAACAGCCAGTCCTTTTTAATAAACAGACAAATGTTAATGGCCGGTATTGTTAATAGTATTGTTCAGCTTGAAAACAGACAATTTGTGAAGAGGTATTATTTGATGGCAAAGGCAAAATGAAATGAATGCTAAATGCTTTATTTCATTTAATTTGTATAAGTAGGGTGTGAAAAATGTATTGGCTCTCCTTGCTGGCATAGATGTATTCCTATGTGATGAGATGCTATGCGGTGGTCTCAATTTAAAATTGCCGTCTGTCTACAGCACGTTTAAACTTGCAATGTCCAATGTCTGTGGTAAGACAAATGAATATCATTGAATGACAAATAAAGTGAATATGAGTTGTTACACAATATGAGTTGCATAACCAAGGTATGACTATGTTGGAAAAATAAGGATGACTGCGCTCATAAACGTTATGCAACAAATTAATCAAATATGGGCTAAATCTAAGCATTGACCTCATGCCAGTGAGTTTTAAAAACCAATTATCAGGCGATACCAATACCAATTTCACTGTGTGGCTCTAAAGATAACACACATGCATAGGAAAGAGAAAAAGATTTAGACCCCTATCAACCATCCAAGACCTGGTAGACCACCAAAATTGTCAGCATCAGATAAACAGCTTTTAAAGCTTTCATCTTTGAGAGAGAGGTGAACATCAAGTTTCACCCTTGATTCAGAGCTGAAAAAGACCTGCAGCTGTTTGTGTCCATCCTTTCACTGAAAGAAGACAACTCGATGCTACGGGTCTGAAAGGTTGCCAAAAGGTTGCCAAAAGGTTGCCAAAAGAAGCTATTACTGAGCATACAAAGAAGCTGCTGGTGTTCGCATAAGGGTGGACTAGCCATGCCAGCATCCAGACCTCGCTATCACAGAGTTTGTGTGTTTGTGATTGCTTAAATCATGAGAAGCAGAACATTCAAGGAACATCTAAGGCTGAATTTTTGATGCAGAACAAAAACAACATCCCTAAAAGGCACCGTGTTGACATACTTAACACTGATGTTTAATGCTGATGTTGAAGCTTCTGTGCAATTTTCTGTTGAGTTATGTGTTGAGAATTGAAGAGTTTTGACTTTAGCTCAGTACTGTATATTGCAAATCCTACCATTTCGCTCCACATCCCTGTGACAGATAATAATTCTCTGTGCCTTCACGTGTGCATGGAGGTGTGCATGTGTGTGTGCATGCGTGTTTAAGGACAAAAGGACAAGCTGATGCTATAGGGTCAGACAACGAGCACGGGTTTGTCATGAGAAGAACATGCATAATTCATAGCTGCAAGCTCCTTTTGGGGAACATGGCATTGAATGGGTAGCTGAGGCATTAGAGTCGAGGATGAGGGCTCACTCAGAGTTAGGTCCATTGTGCTGCGTTTTTTAAAAGCCGTGCTGTGAATAACTGGTCGGAAAAGCGAAAGGCCTTTAATGCACATGGGTACAGTAGGGCTAATTTGACAGCCTTACAAACAGACTTATTTTCCCCCTTTTAGGCCTTTTAGCGGTGGTCTTATGTCGCACAGGCAGGCATTGTGCTTGCTCCCCTTTTTAACTCACCCTAGCCTAGTTGGTTAGAAAGTCATACAGCAGGAAAGTCCTTGGTATAAAAACTGAATAATATTCTTCAAAAAAAAAAACCAAACATAATTACCCACAGTAATGGTAATATCTAATGGCTGACAGCATTTACTGTTCATTTGCGTGTCAGTTCACAATCGCTTCCTGGACATTAAAAAAAAAAGAGCAAGCTAATAATTGCTTTCAGCCTTAATAAGGCACATAAGACTTGCAAATGATTTTATTTGCATGAGATCCACCCACTGTTTTTGTGTTTTTCCCATCCATTATTTAGCCCCAGCAATGGTGGGCATTGCATATTAATTCGAGCACTCAAACAATTTAATAATGCAAGACTATTTTCTCACTTGGTGTTACATATCCAGCACCGTAAGTGTGTGTAAATTGACCAAAATTGAACACAAGCTTTGCATTCCTATGTGTAGTGTACGTGTAGTGTTCACAAAGAGAGAGAGAGAGCTATATAGACAGAGAGAGAGAGAGAGAGAGAGAGGTGTCTTACGCTCTGTTGGAGGGGCGAGGATGGAGCGGGAGCGACTCTGTTTGCCCTCCGCATGTTTGTCCGAACAGGAGTGTGAGCAGGATGACCAGGAACTCCAGTGTCCCAGCACGCAATCCCCAGGACAGGGCATCTCACACAGTTGCTGAACTGGAGGAGGGTCTCCTGGACACCTCGCGCTCAGAACAGTCTCTCCTGCAGGACAAGAGGTGTCTGTATTATACATGCATATAAGATATATATATATATATATATATATATATATATATATATATATATATATATATAATGAAATCGTTCCACTGTACCATATTTATTCATATAGATTATTTTACTGAATGTGTTTAATATGCATTTTCAGTCTTACTTTAGGGACTTAGATTGACTACAGTTCTTTTGCTGAATAGGATGGAAATATGCACACTAATCTACTGTATTTCTGCTGGACCAACAGACACTGTTCTGCAGGCATGAATTCATTATTGGTCCATTATTGTTTTTTTTGTTTTTTTTTAACCTCATAGAATCCCAACGTCATGATCTCAGTCAACTTACATTGGCCAAACTGCATGTACTCAATCAGGGCAGATCCCAAAGCACTATTCCATAGACATACTGACCACACTCATCTATTTGTCGTTTATTCATCCCTTGCTCCTCCAATAGAGTCCCCTTTATTTTATAGCTCACACAAACATCACGATTTCGTTTAACCTGCAGCCACAAAACTGCATGTTCTCAGTCAGGACAGATTCCCTAACACACTGACCCGCAATCCTCTGCTTGTCGTTTATTCATCCCCATTCATTGCACTGCTTAAGCTGTGATGCCAGAAATGTTCCAATATTAACTAATTTAGCTAATTCTGAGCAGAACCTAAAAACACTAAATGACTAGCAAACACACATACATGTTACATACAGATTTCTTTAGACTTTGAGACACATTTACTTCAAAACAATAGGATCTGACTGCTCATCACGTGTCTCATCATCAATGGATGCAGTCTCACTTCCTGCTACAAATGCAGCGGGGGTGGCTAAACTAACAAATATGGACTAGTGACATGAAAACTTGGGATAGGACTTTTTAAATGTATTTTTTTATTTAAAAATTAAGCTGGGGATCAGGTGAGGGAAGGCACATCTGAGTTTGATTCCCAGTCTGGGCCGTTCTGTGTGGAGTTTGCATGGTAGTCCGGGTACTCTGGCTTCTTCCCACAGTCCAAACACATGCATGTTAGGTTGATCGGTCACTCTAAATTGCCCATAGGCATGAGTGTTTGTTGATCATGCGATGGACTGGTGATCTGTCCATGGTGTACCCCGCCTTTGCTCGATGATGCTGGGATTGGCTCCCCAACTAGCCTAATAAACTGGAATATAATGGAGGGATGAGTTAGGGGGTTGTGATCTGCCAACAGAGTATTTGTAATATATTTTATATATACAGTAAAATATTTAATTTGACGAATCAGGTTCAGGGATGGAAGGCTATGGACCAAAACACTGTAGGAAGAGTAATGCATAAATGAATAGTTTTTCCTTTTTACATCAAGTTATCTTAATGCATATTATTATATTATTTAACACTATATAGTTATGTTTACACTATATACAACATACTGAGGGGGGTAACTCTCTGTTCTTCTATGGAAAGTGGAGTCAGGGGTATGCTCTCCCCTTCCCCTGGAAATTTCAGCATGAATTTCCTGCAGTATCATTAAAGGTGGAACTGAAAAATTGAATAAGAAATATAGAAATATAGAAGGCAACTTCAACAGCATCCTCTTTTCTAGAAGACTGTGTGAAAAGTGTTGTTTTTGTTTGTTTTTTGGTTCCGTTTTTTATCGATAAGCAGAATTTCTGTGCGCAGAATTTGGGTGCTAAGTGGTGCAGTATAGTGCCAGACAAATCTAAAACGCTTTTGTGAACAGAGGTAGTGTTTACAGCTGGTGAGCAGCTTTGTCACATCGCAAAACCTGATAATTAAACAAAACAATGAAAATGGGGAAAAGCTTAGAACATATAACCAACTTTAGGAGAGTCTATATTAGCATCTAGACATTTAAACACATTCTCTGATGGATTCAGGGCTCTTGGAGTGAGTGGTCATTTTAGTGTACACTTATTTGCTGTGTACCTGTGCCCAACAATGATTTTAGAACAGAGAGGAAAACTGTACTGGGCTCTATTCATCTTAATGTTGACCTCCAGCTTCAGCCAAGCTCTATGACATAAAACCATGACAGGAGTGTTCAGTTAAACTATCGTGTTCAGGATAATCGCACATGCTGGCTAGCTCTAAAACTCAAGTCAAATATTAATTATAAACTATACTAAATCATGCAGATTTGACTATTTTAAGATTCTTATGCATTTACTCCTTTCATGTTCTGCCTAGTTAGTCACTACAACCAACTACAGCTCACATTTCCAAATGCACTCAGTAGCCTCCAATACTGACCCCAAAAAATAATTTTATTTAGTTATTTTTTGGTTTTAATTAAGTATTATATTTATTATATTTTGAGGCATCCGACAGCTTGTTAGTTCTGAACAAAGCAGGAGGCTGTAATTCTATGTAATTATGTCATATGTTGGAGTGCACCTCATTTTTTTTGTGCACACGGAGCTATAATTATACAGCTCTTTTCTAAAAACCTCTGACTTCATCATCTGTGACCTGTAAAAAGCCTGCTGTGTCTCATAAGGCTCTGTTTAATATAATAAAGGGTGAAGAGCTAGCTTTCTCCACAGATCTTCACCTGTTCTCTCTGTGTTTACTCTGTAATGTAATTTGAAGACAGACTCACAGCTCTCACACAGATCGTAGAAATCAATGTGTTTTGTGAAGTTGTGAAGCTGCTTGTCTGGGATGTCAACAAATGATAATTTACAAGCATTAGCCTGTTTTGCAAACAGTGTTCGAGCTACTGAAGAAAGAAATCAGCTTTACTGCAGCCGTGCAGCTCGCTTCTTTTCTGGATTTCTCTAGATTTCACAAAGTGTTCCACAGTTTGCGAATAAAAGTGAATGAAAGCCAACTTCAGCCTCATGAATGACACAATGTGTTTATTTTGAGTTGAGTTTGTTGGGGAAGCAAGGGTGGAGGTAGTACGTTGGGGAAGCAAGGGTGAAGGTAGTACGTTGGAGAAGCAAGGGTGGAGGTAATATGTTGGGGAGCAAGTGGGAGGTAGTACATTGGGGAAGCAAGGGTGGAGGTAGTATGTTGGGGAAGCAAGGGTGGAGGTAATATGTTGGGGGAGCAAGGGTGGAGGTAGTACGTTGGGGGAGCAAGGGTGGAGGTAGTACATTGGAGAAGCAAGGGTAAAGGTAATACGTTGGAGAAACAAGGGTGGAGGTAGTACGTTGGGGAAACAAGGGTGGAGGTAGTACGTTGGGGAAGCAAGGGTGGAGGTAATATGTTGGGGGAGCAAGGGTGGAGGTAGTACGTTGGGGGAGCAAGGGTGGAGGTAGTACATTGGGGAAGCAAGGGTGATGGTAATACATTGGAGAAGCAAGGGTGGAGGTAGTACGTTGGAGAAGCAAGGGTGGAGGTCATACGTTGGAGAAGCAAGGGTGGAGGTAGTACGTTGGGGAAACAAGGGTGGAGGTAGTACGTTGGAGAAGCGAGGGTGGAGGTAATACGTTGGGGAAACGAGGGTGGAGGTAATACGTTGGAGAAGCAAGGGTGGAGGTAGTACGTTGGGGAAGCAAGGGTGGAGGTATTTCGTTGAGGAAGCAAGGGTGGAGGTAGTACGTTGGAGAAGCAAGGGTGGAGGTAATACATTGGAGAAGCAAGGGTGGAGGTAGTACATTGGGGAAGCAAGGGTGGAGGTAGTACGTTGGAGAAGGGTGGCGGTAGTACGTTCAGGGAGCAAGGGTGGGGTGGGGTAGTACTCATCTCATCACTTTCTACAGTGATTGGCACTTACCCAGACTTTACATGGAGTTTCTAACAAACATAATAAAGACATTAATGAACATGTCCATGACCGTAATGGGCGAATGTGTGGCTAATGAACTTTCCAGGTCAGTGATGGGTGATTGATTAGTCTTTGCAAATCAGCCCATTTTGACTAAAGATGTTTATACAATTCCTGACACTTTTCACCAAAACATGTTTTGCCATCATACAGTTTCCAGCACAGAATGACTTTAATGTTCCCTTTTCATGCCAGTCAGAGATGATGTGTAGACATTATAAAGACTTTGTTGAAGTGAAGTGCTGGGACGGTGGTGGTACAATAATAAGTGTTCCATCTGTTGCGACTGGGTTCACTGACAGATCCTTACATTACGCAAAGCAAGTGAGTGGAATATTTTTATTGATATATTTTATATCAGTACATCAGATGGACATTTTGGGCATGTCTGAATACTGGGTGGGACACACACCCTCTTCGTATATATATATATATATATATATATATATATATATATATATATATATATAGTGATTATGGCCTTTGACAGACAGTATTATTAAATCTGCCTGCATCCTGTGCGGCTACCTCAGAACACCTGATGAAATGCCAAGACCTCAGACTGAGGACATGGGTGTCACTGATAAGTGTCAACCACTTGATATGAATTGCTTGAGGACAAACAGGAAATCTACGGAGGCTCCTCATATCCTTGATACATTTCAGCAGCACTTTGGCCTTGTTTAGTGCATATATTAAAAAGAAATAACCTTTTATCTCTTAAGCTTTTTCATTAATTGATGATGTCTTCTTCCGTGACCATGGGATTGTTTTTTTTTTTTTAATTGGTTTTCATATAAAATCATTTTGACTACATGAAATACGCTGCATCAAATTAAAGCAGTGTGCTTTTATATAGCCAGCTTTTTTGTTAAGTTAATTTTACAACAGTACAAGACACTTTTATTTTAGTTCTTTCATTTTCTCAACGATGACAATACTTTTGGGTTCAGATTCTCAACAAAACAAAAACATCATACAAGAAACTTGAAAACTTAAATAAGAAGTTTTTATAAAAGAAACAAAGGGGCCACTGCAAAAACGCTAAAACCTGTTTTTAAAACATTTTTGTTGTTAAAGCCTTAAGCTGTGCATGACCCAACAATAAGAGCGCCAGAGAATACATGTTTTAATACTACTGTGTACTCCGATACTCAACTTGTAGCCCTCAGCACAGGTTTTTATGCATGCTAAGCACAACAGTACACTATAGTTTTGTGGCTGAGCAGTTGAAAAACTGAGGAAGGGGGTGATTGGGGAGGAATCGAATGGTGGAGCGGAGGAGAACATACAATTGGTCCTAACTAGGTCTAACTAGGTATTTTCTGAAAAGTGTTTTTCCACATGTGACTATTTCTGGGGACTTCTAACTAACTCAAAAAATGATGTGACATCATCCGTTCCAGCGCTCTCCTCTCTCTGCTGCCTCTCCCTGGTTTCTTTTGTCTCATTGTACCAAAGCAAGATTTCCTGTGTTGTGTCTGGCTGTCTTCTCCATTTTGACACCTGCTGTGCCTGCACTCTCCATTCCCTATCCCTGTCCTCCTCATCTGCCTCGGAATCGATACTGCTGTGCACCCTATTAAAAATAATGACGACATTCATTGACAATATACTATATGCTACATGAGTAGTTTAAAATATGTGACATAAAATACAATTTCCCCGCGTCATCTCCTGCGCTCTGAGTGGGGCTGGAAAGTCCATAGCTATTAAATTATAAATATTTTTTGTTTCCTTCTTTAATTTCTCTTCTCTTTCTGATAAATGTGTCGTGGTGGTTTCACCGTGACTTTGTCTCATCCTCGACTACTAAAACAACAAAGATAAGACACAAGCGTTCATTAGTGAGGTAAGCTTTAGTTTGGGTACTTGAGTGGACAGACTACAATGCACTTAGATTATTATACTGACCATATAATAATAAAAGGCCTGCATACAGTCACTGTAAGGTGCCAACCTTTCCCCAGCCTGTCATCTCTGCCCTGCCACTTATTTTCTTAAACGTCCACGTTCTTTGTCGTAGAAGCTTTTGTACTCTGCTAAAGCAGCATGAGCTGTTCTGCCATCGCCTTGATGCTTATTTGTTTGGGCTGCCTGGTCAGCCTGACTTCTAAACACAGAACGTAAGGTTCAGCAGCGTAACAGTTCGTCAGTTGTCGACAAGAGTAGTATGCATATGTTCTTATGCTAAACTTGACATTACAGGCTTGGTCTAAACAGGCCTTCAGGATTAAACACGTTAGAGAAGGAATAAACACAAACAGTTAAGAATTGTATTCACTTTATGTCTCTGTTTTGTTAATGTGCCTTGGTTTAAATCTTGCAACCAGTGCACAGTTTTTTTATTACCATGTACTATGTGCTAAAGGCCATTCAGCTGATTGTGATCTGGGAAAAAAACTGGGCTTGACTAGTTTATTGGTTCAAAGGATAACGAAGAGAGGACTGAAATACCTGCAGCAGCAGAGTACAATTAACACATTCTCAGTTAGCTATGCTCCTGCTGAGCTTTATTGTAGCTTTAATCAGAGCCAGCTGTTTTTTTTTACACTGAGAAGCTGTAGAGGGCTTAATGCACTGATTGGGAATGTCCAATTAGTGTGAATAATTAAATACTGGACAGTGTAAGGGATGGTTATCAACAAAGACTGTGAAGACTTCTCTCATAAAATACATCAATGCAACCTGATGGAATATTTTGGGGAATAAAACGTCTGTTACTACCTGTGACTTTACTTTGAACAACACACAGGCTGTTGAGGTTAATTATGAATAAAGTTTAAAGTTTGCGGAGCAGTGTCTGAATTAAAATCTAGTTGGCCTGTATAGGTCGGGGCTTTTTCTTCTTTAGTACAGGGATCTTTATCCATTCATCCATTGGGTGGCTGGAAGGTTGCACGTTTAAATCCCAGGACTAACTAGGTATACTTAATTGGGCAAGGCCTTAGCCCCCTGCTGCCCCTGGCAGCAGTGCTTTGCTGGCAATTCTATGCTGTAAGCAGACTTTTTCTCATAGAATCAGTTTAATCATAACACAACCAACTACTTCAGTAGTGACAATGTTAGCTCATTTTGGGACACATGAGGTGCGTCCGAAATCGCCTACTAGTCAGCAGGTACTAGATTAGAGTCAGTACGTACTGCTCAAGCAGCTGACTAGTAGGTAATTTCAGTAGGTGAGTTTTAGTAGCCATAGCACTACGTCTGCCATATTGCCAGCATACAGTGACGCAAGACGTCAGACCACCACCGTAAAAGTCCTGCTATTCATTTAAAAGCTCGTTTACTGACAGATTTAGATAATGTTTGTGACACTGATCTGTGTTTTTGTCTGAATATGTATCAGACGGTGTCGAGCTGTAGCTCAGAGAAGATAAAACGGGAGGAATGTAATCATTGTTTACCTCAGCAGTAGTGCTAGCTTCTGTAGCGGCAGTTCACTAGCCGTAGCTACGTACACAAGGCCGACGTTCCACTTTTCCCTGTTTTTTTCCTCCGCTTTAAATTAATCCGCGGCTCCAGGTGAATCATGGGATAGCGCAGTGTGCTGTGTTCGCCTACATAAAAATGGCTGCCAATTCAGTAGGTCATCCGGGTAACGTTCACCTACTACTCGATGCCTACTAGGTATTCGGACATACTAGCCGCGCTCGCCTACTGATTTCACTACTGAGTAGTAGGTAAGTAGGCAATTTCGGATGCACCTATGGATGCAGTCCCGCCTCCTGTTCTAAAATACAGGGGTGTGGCTAATACTAGACTCCGCCTACGGACTACAAAGGGTTTTTTTTTTACTTTTTGAAAACAAAAGTATTATTTATTCTCCAGGGTCACAGGAAGTGCTGGAACCTATACCAATGTTCACTGGATGGAAAATGGGAAATCACTCCATCACAGACACATACACATTCACAACTGGAGGCAATTTAGCATCTCCAACTTGGTTAACTGCGTGTCTTTGGATTGTGGAAGGAAACCTAGAACACCTAGAAGAAGCTCATATAGACACGGAGAGAACATGCAAATTCCAAACAGAGCCTGGTCGTCTGACCTCACGCACTACCTCTCTAACCTCTCCTTTCTGAACTGGTTTTAACTGGTCTAATTTTAACTGCACCTTACACTCGCTGTACTGCTGTTTACATTCGCTACTCGCGCAAAACATTATTGTTTACATTTGTTACTTGCAACTTGTACTTTAGGCTGCTGCTCTTCATACTTGCACATAAAAGCACAGAACTTTTATTTTTTATTCTTTAACTATAAAAATACTTTTATTTACTTCAACTTATATTATTATACTTTGTATATTTTGTATATATTTTTTCATTATTATTATTATTATCATTTATTTTATTTTTTCTTTATTTTTATCTTTATTGGTAAATGGAGGAACAGCAAAGTAAGAGTTTCATTGTACAGTGTAACTGTCTGTTCTGCTGTACACATGACAATAAAACTCTTGAATCTTGAATCAGGAAAGCGAACACAGACTCTTCCTACTGGGAAGTGACAATGCCTCCCATGATGCCCATTGTGCTATAAGTGCAAAGAAATACAAATGGGCAAAAAATTAGTATTTGTCTTTGGACAACAGCAATATATGTCATAATAGGTCATAATGTTGTTTTTGTGAATGTTTAAGGTTTGGTTACTTGATTGGTTTTGTACTGAGGGCAGTAGACAGTGGAATAGTTTTCAAGCAAGTTTTAATCAAGCAGAAGCAGAAGTTGATTATTCAACAGGTTTCAGAGAAACAGCTCATTATACATTCTCCTTTCTTATTGGAAGGAAAACCTGCAGCCACACCAACAAGGCTGGACACCTCTGGCCTGTATGTTAGGTGTATCTGATGAACTGTCTAATAAAACTGTAGGTACAAAGTCAGTGGTTCTGGCAACTTTCTTGTAGTATAGACATGACCCGCCGTAACCCATCATTCGCTAAATGAGTTTGATCATTTTGCACACTGCGAGCCTCTGCATGCTGTGCGTTATTTAGTTAAATAAAATTCAACGTAAGTTCTGAATAGCTGCCAATTACATTTCACACACCGTTCATCGCAGGAGGAAGAATGCAAATGATTGGCTTTTGGCAGAACTCCATTAAAAAGTTACAATGTGGAATCATTCTTGTTCATTGAGAGAAAAACAGTGTTATCAGCACGTAGAGCCAAATGCTGTTTCCCATAGTTCCTACAAGCAGATCCTGCATTTAAGTATAAACCAGGACAATAATAGCTCATATTAATCAAAGTCAGCAGCGGCGCTAAAGAAATAAATGAAGGTTCTCCTTGCAGTCTGCCTAAGCTGATCAGTGATCAGCGCATGTTCATTCATCTTGAACCACGAATTATCTCCATGCATTCATCATCGAACTGGCTCAACATAGCACTCAAATACCAATGAGGTCCAACCTATAGTAATGTGAAAGTCCTGGGGGAACCAGAGCAAGATATAAAAAAGTCTTTTTATGGTACTAAACATGAGTGTCATATTAAACATCCAGCAAAGCGTGAATGACAAATATAAGACCTATTTGGGAACCTATCTGGGCATGGCTAATGAGCAATGTGATTGACAGCTCCTTGTCCAACACTGCTTGTGTGCTCCGCCAATCATACAGAACTTAAATCCTCGTCCAGCTTTCATGCAACTGGACAAACAACATGTGTAGACAGATGAAGCAGCAAATAGACAGACTAAGGAACACACAAAGAAATGCAGTTAAATGGACGAGCGAACAAGCGGACAGATGGAACAATGCACAAAGGAAAGGGACAAACAGACAGATGGACAGATGCACAGACAAAACAACATGTGAAGGAATAGATGAACTGATGTGCAGGTGGATGGATGCATGAACAGACAAAAAGATGAAGCAACATGCAAAGTGGAAAAAGGGCAGGCGTGCAGGCGGGTGAGAGTGTGAACAAACGGTAGGATGAAGCAACGCGCAATAGAACAGACGTACAGATGCGTGGACAGACAAACAAACAAACATGCAAAGAAAGGAGTGAACAGACATGCAGATGGATGAAGAAACATGTGAAGAATTAGGCAAAACATATACAGATGCGCAGGTAAACAAATAAATGGACGGACGACGCAACTACAAAGGAGCGGACGGCCAGATGGACGGAAAGACAGATAAACAAATAGACAATATTTGTTTACTGATAAGAGAATGAACAAATCACAGGCAGCTAGGTGGTCTAGCTTGGTAGCTGTGGTTATACTGGGTTAGTTTCTTTGGTTCAGAAAATTGTGTTGTGTGGGTGGGGTCAGAGATGTCAGCCTTGTGATTGGTAAGAAAATGCTTACGGAAACGTTAGCCAAGATTAAGACTGCCTAGTTTATATATATATATATATATATATATATATATATATATATTTCCTGAGTTTATATATGTTATATATGTTTCCTGAGGCTTTAAATCATATTTGTCTTTGCATGTTCTTGGTACTGAAATCTTTTTACTCTTACTGTTCTTTACAATTAGTTGTGCCAAAATATAAATACTATAGGGGAACAATACCTCCAGGGTTATTATTTAGTTTATAATCCTAAAACTTATAAGTATATAAGTATATAAATATACTATTTATTACTAATACTACTTTACAAATAATATAGAATTTAGAATATATAGAAAATATACAAAACTATGAAAAAAGTATCTGTCACAGGTTTTTTTTAACATTGGCAGATGATTCCAAAACATTTGCTAAAAGAGTGAGTATTAATAGTCAGGGGCAAAACGTCAGACAAGAGAAATGTAATTTACTTAAAAGTAATTATGTATTTAGCACTGGCTAATGCTAACGGCTGAAGTAATAACGTAGATGTAAAGTTATTGGTGTAACTGCTGCAGGAATCCATATAACATTAGTACTATTTGTTTGTTAGTTGAATGTTTATAACATAAACTTGACCTGATTAACAGGTAAATGAAGAAAAGGAATGTGTACTGGCCTCAGGACACACCCTGTGGGGTGGGGGACATGGTCAGCAGTGGCCTATTATCACTTAAAGGACCACTAATCTGAACAGGCCTGGGGGAGGGGTGGGCTGAGGTGCTTCATCTTTGTGGTATTTTGACGGAGCATGTCACAGACAGAGACCCCAGAGAGATTGTGTTAGGGGTATAATATGCTAACGTCAAAGCTTTGGTATCAAGGCTTTCAAGGAAATCACACATTGGCCTAAAGGGGCTGGGCCATGGCAAGCTCAATTTAGTTTTGGGTTCCAGTGTTAGTTCACATTCATAAAGCTGTCTGAATATTTAACAGTTTCATTAAAAAAAAATGTAAATGAATAAATTGATGTTTTGGTTAACAAAAAAGGTATTAGTAAGCAAAAGTAATAAATGTTCCATAATTAATATTGTTTAAAACATTGATTAAATAGCTGTTGATTTAATAAAAAACTCTAATAATTCTAAGTTAACAAACAATATATAATACTTTATAAAACAAAGATACTGCAGGCACCAGGCTTATGTCAGAGGCACCAAAATGCTCCCATGCAAATACTTGCTGACCAGTGGTCCATGCCGTTGGACAGTCACACCTGGTGGTGAACTGGACAGTGCTTTGAGAGAGACAGCAATCGCACATGCAAGAACAACCTGCTTCTAAATCCACAAGAGCCGTAAAGCTCAAATCCTCTGAAGCGATTATCCAGACTCGCAGGAACAGCAGCTCGACTCTGTGTCCGTGGCCATGGATGAGTGACATTTGGGCAGCTTTATGGCAGGATCAGCGCAATCAGAGGCCTCACAAGTATCTAAAGCGCTTGCACAGCCTGTGTGTGTGTGAGTGCGAGAGATACAAAACATGGAACTGTCTCGCCGTGATAGTGTCTGCGCCAGTCTCAACATCATCTCACCGCAAGGCTTAGGCGACAGTTATGAGACATCTACCCCTGAAACTAAAACCCAAAGAAGCAGCCTTCAACACCTGATGGCCTTCAGCTATCATCTCAAGGCCACAATACACAGCTCTGAGAACAAGGTAGGAGCTCGTGCTGCTACCGAGACCGCGTGTGTGTGTGTGTGCGTGCGTGTGTGTCTGTGGGTGTGTGCATAATGACAGTCATTAGCAGCGTGTCCCACGACGTCCCGCTCTCTCAAAACCTGTGTGAGCTCTGATAGATGAGCCACATTTATCTCTGCAGGGACAAAGTCAGTCCAGGCCAGAGAAAGACGAAGAGGAGGAGTGACTGGAGGAGCTTGCTGTGCTTGCCCACGCAGGCTAATATCACAGACACTACAGCGTGGGGTGAACACAATCCTTTGTAAAAACATACTCATCAACCTAATCCTAATAGAAATAAGGAGGTGAGATGATGAAAACATTGTAAAATGGGGTATAAACTATGAGGCATTTAGATTTTAGGGGGCTGAATTGGATGGTAACAGTGAGCGCTGCTTCGGCGGTTACGGTGATGGCAGGCTAGTGGCACGAAATGGTTTTGTAAAGCCATGAAATTTACATTTGCTTACACGGAGCAAAAGCAAAACAACAAGTATTTACAGGAAACGTTTCAAGAGATAACAGATAGTAATATGCATATTATTAACAGAAATGACAATTCAAATGCAAATATTAAATATTTATTTAGTTATGCTCAGCATGAATGTTAATGTACAAAAAACAAATAATAATCAAACAACATTTCAGAAGGAGTGGAAACGCCCCTGTCTGATGAGGACTGGGCATAGGCATGTTTATTAAAGTTTTATTATGTTTTGTTATATATGGTTTGTCACAACTAAATAGTGACTATGTTCAAAATTGCCTACTACGTACTGCTCCTGTACTGATTCTGCCCAAAAGCAGCATGTAGTATGTGACAACATGAGTTTCCCCAGGACTGCAAAGATGTCTGGATAACGTACTGCTCTGGCAAAATATCCCAGTGTGATGATTCCCTATGTACTTCATCCCAAAATGCAATACTGCATTAACCAAGCAAGAAGAAATGCTCAAAAGAGATGTGTTTTGCTGTGACACTCATGTTTAACTTACATGCTGTCCATTTCTTCTGATCCTCCTTAACATGGTTCTACTCCTTAATTGGAGTCCAGCTGTGTTTAATTAAACTGATTAGACTTGACTAGAAAAGGCAAACACCTGTCTATATAAGACCTATAGACCATGCGGCCTATAATTTATATATAATGTATATAATGTATAAATATCAGTACCAGCATTAGTATTAATAATTTTCTATATTGATGGCTCAGGTATTAGTATCTGGAATATAGGAGAGGAGGTATCTGTACATTTAAGAGTTAAATTAGAATACATAATTAAAAAAATCATGTGTACATTAGAGTAACAAACATTTTAGAGAAAAATAAACTTGGTTAAGATAGATTTTGATAAATGTGTTGTGTGATGTTGGTAACTGACTGGCTTAACTGTACCGTATGTTTTTTTAAATCCCGATTTGTTTCTACACTTCTGACCAGCAGTGTTTAAAATATCCTAGAACTAAACAACAGAGTGAAGGACAGAAGGTGAGGCGTGTATTGTACCTGTCACTGCAACACACTCCACTCTCCGCTCTTGGGTTCCGTGACCGCAGGTTCCATCCCGAGGCACGCAGGGACCTTGTGCTGTCACCCGCCACTGGAAGCTTATGGGGTCATCGCAGGTCATAGCTTCAGTAATGTGAGGGCAGCTCTCAGACTGACCCCGTGCTTCTTCAACTATAAATCGCATCCTTAACATGAAACCTGAGAACAGGAAACAGCATCAGAAGGTGTGTCTGTGCATGAGTGTGTGTGTATGTGTGTGTGTGTGTGGGTGTCTGGGCATGAGGTTGAGTGTACAGGAGTGTGCAGATGTCAGAGACCATACCTGAGTCATTTCATTTCTAGCCAAACCGACCAGTATCTATGAACAATTCCTTTTTTTCTGGAGATATTTATGAGAAGATTAGATTATCATAATTCAATAGAACAAGTCTGAGAAAAACTAGAAATCTTAACTGTATATGCTGTAAGTACTATGTCTGACAAATCTTCAAAACTTTTAATACATTGTGTTGTTTATCAGTTAATAAATGATTATTTCCCCCCCAAACCCTTGAAATATTGAATAAAGTAAAAAAAAAAAAAAAAAAAAAAAAAAAAAAAAAAAAAATATATATATATATATATATATATATATATATATATATATATATATATATAATACATCTGATTTAATAGTGCTTTGAATTGACATGATTACAATTGCAGAAATACATTTATTTAATTTACAATATTTGAATTGTACAATATTGTTGTTTTTTTAATTTCAAGTTAGGGCATATGCTTATATTTAGTAATGATAATGATTTAACTTATATTTCCGTTAATTAACTCCTCCGTCGAGGTTTCAAGTGAGCTGAGCTGATACCAATAGGTGATATAAAGCGCATATGCTAATGCTAGCTACCAGGTTAATGTACCCTACTGTTTTATCAGAAGGGTCTGAACGCTGGTATATATATATCCTGTTTTTATCAGCAGCCTTTTTTTGTTGCCTCTTCTACAAAAAGGGTCTCCTTCATGTCATGGTAGTTTGATGTGGCGATGAATCAATGCAGTGGAAAAGTCCAAACACATAGGCACCTGGAGAAATCGTTTGTCTTTCTATACTGTTTATAGCTCATTTGTGCTGATTGCTATATTTGATTTTTATTAGTTTTATAAGATCACTATGTTTAAATGTTAAGTAGGTTTGTAAGATCACTCACTGTTTTTAGTTTTAGTAAGTTTATAAGATCACGATTTTCAGTTTTGTAGTGGATTTATAAGATCATTATTTTTGTTTTAGTAGGTTTATGAAATCACTATTTAAAATTTTGATTGGGTTACTAAAATCCCTATTTTTAGTTTTAGTAAGTTTATAACATCACTATTTTCAGTTTTGTAGTAGATTTATAAGATCATTATTTTTGTTTTAGTAGGTTTATGAAATCACTATTTAAAATTTTGATTGGGTTACTAAAATCCCTATTTTTAGTTTTAGTAGGTTTATAAGATCACAATGTTTTATTTTAGTAAGTTTATAAGATCAGTATTTTTAGGTTTTTAGTGGGTTTATAAGATTACTATTACTAGAGTAATAAACATATTACAGCTGGCAACACTTCTTTTAATCCTAACAGATGCAGTCATGTATGAAGACTTATTTTGTGGTCATGGAAAATATGTTACTGTGTTTCTGAAATTATTGGCCTGCATCAAGCAAAGAGAACAGTTAAGGTGAAGCTGAAATGACTGGAACTGGGTTAAGACGTCCCGGTGCATGAATCACACCTGGAACGACAGTGGAAAACCAGTGACTTTGCAGAAGAAATGTGTTCAGAAAAATCCCAAATAACCGTAAGGGAGAAGTTCAACCATAAAAATATGGACAGCAGAACTCATGACTATACTTAATAGTCAAAGCAAGGGCATTTCCACAGGATTGAGACTAAACAGCTGTGTGGCCATAAGAAGCCCACTTAGTGATCAGAAAACAAGGCTTCAATTTGCTATAGAGCATAAAGACTGGATTCTGGAATGATGGAAAAGTCCAGACGTACCCTTTTCCAGAGTGAGGCGATACACTTATCATGCACAGTTCCCACTGTACAAGTCCCCAGAGACTTGGTACCAGCAGATCTGGGGTTGCTTCAGTTGATCAGGTTAGGACTCTTATTGGTATATTGTAAGGTCCCCAGTCTACAGCATGAGGGACAGAGGTGTAACCCACTACCCCATAGCAACCTCTGCAATGAATGACCAGGCTGTCCCTTCAACTGATTTTTTCTTCCCTGATTTTTTCTTCAGGACATAAATGTTGGGACATAAGATTGCATATGGTTGTTGGATAACGACAGAATTAATTCTTTCTATTCACTTCACAGTGAGTTGGAACTGAAACCTGTATATCTTGAGGTGAGTGCTTATCGTTTAGTGGGCCATTGACTATTTTGATTTTGGCCCTGTGTTAACTGCGTTGAATATATAAGAGTGGTTAAGCAGTTAAGAAGACCGTGTACAAGCAGTGTTTTTTATGTGTGTGTGTGTTTAAATACAATATTGTAGTAATAATATAAGCCATAAAAATCTTTATAGAAAAGTTATCATGATATAAATGAGATATGGCACAAGCCTACGGACATCTAAAACCACCAGTGTTCTACTCATTAGACTTGCGCTATTAAATTCAAATTAGAGGCATTTAAAAAGAAGGACAAACACTCCAGGGGAAATTGCACTCATCTAATGATCTGCACTCATCTGAAGTACACACACACACACACACACATACACACACACAGGCGGAGTAATCGAATGCTTTATGTCCGCATAATTATCTGACTGATCAGACAGGCATAAACATCAGTAAAAGAGCACAACAGGTTCACAAACAGCAAGAGCGGAAGGGAGAGAGAGAGAGAGAGAGAAAGATAAAAGAAAAGAAGAACCAAGGCTAGATAGTAAGGGGTTTCTGCAGTGCTATAATTACTGCCCCAATAAGGGTCAGCGTTGTAGCTGAGGGTCAGGGACATGGAAATTATCCCCAACGCAGCATCAGCTGACACGACAAACTGAGTGCATGTCTCTGTGTGTGTGGAAAACTGAAAAAACATGAACTTTGAAACGATGCATGAAAATTGTATCAACTGGTTTTCCATTGGGCACTCCTCCGTCGAGGTTTCAAGTGAGCTGAGCTGATACCAATAGGTGATATAAAACGCATATGCTAATGCTAGCTACCAGGTTAACGTACCCTACTGTTTTATCAGAAGGGTCTGAACGATGGTATATATATATCCTGTTTTTATCAGCAGCCTTTTTTTGTTGCCTCTTCTACAAAAAGGGTCTCCTTCATGTCATGGTAATTTGATGTGGCGATGAATCAATGCAGTGGAAAAGTCCAAACATATAGGCACCTGGAGAAATCGTTTGTCTTTCTATACTGTTTATAGCTCATTTGTGCTGATTGCTATATTTGATTTTTATTAGTTTTACAAGATCACTATGTTTAAATGTTAAGTAGGTTTGTAAGATCACTCACTGTTTTTAGTTTTAGTAAGTTTATAAGATCACTATTTTCAGTTTTGTAGTGGATTTATAAGATCATTATTTTTGTTTTAGTAGGTTTATAAGATCACAATGTTTTGTTTTAGTAAGTTTATAAGATCAGTATTTTTAGTTTTTAGTGGGTTTATAAGATCACTATTTTTAGTTTTTAGTGGGTTTATGACATGAC
This sequence comes from Megaleporinus macrocephalus, assembly GCA_021613375.1. Taxonomy (NCBI): domain Eukaryota; kingdom Metazoa; phylum Chordata; class Actinopteri; order Characiformes; family Anostomidae; genus Megaleporinus; species Megaleporinus macrocephalus. The sequence continues at coordinate 31,386,210 of CM038721.1, forward strand.
TATATTTAAATTTTTTTATAGGTTTATAAGATCACTATTTTTGTTTTAGTAAGTTTATAAGATCACTATTTTTTGTTTTAGTAGGTTTATAAGATTACTATTTTTTGTTTTAGTAGGTTTATAAGATTACTATTTTCAGTTTTGTAGTAGGTTTATAAGATCACTATTTTTTGTTTTAGTAAGTTTATAAGATTACTATTTTCAGTTTTGTAGTTGGTTTATAAGATCACTATTTTTTGTTTTAGTAGGTTTATAAGATTACTATTTTCAGTTCTGTAGTAGGTTTATAAGATCACTATTTTTTGTTTTAGTAGGTTTATAAGATTACTATTTTCAGTTTTGTAGTAGGTTTATAAGATCACTATTTTTTGTTTTAGTAGGTTTATAAGATTACTATTTTCAGTTTTGTAGTAGGTTTATAAGATCACTATTTTTAGTTTTAGTAGGTTTAAGATCACTACTGTGCAGAAGGAAATGTTATTTTACGTAATTGATTTTTTTTTCTCTAGGTGCATCTGATCCAATGACATGCTTTGTTGTTAAATAAGTTAAAGCAGTAATTCATCATCTGCAGTGAACAAATTTTAGTTTTTGGTAAATGTCAGTGCACAATATCTATTTGCTGAGTTTCATATTTTAGACAAATAAAATATAAAATTTGCACTATTGTTTGCACACATCATGTTCAATATTTATTTTCAATATGTTACATTTAGCAAATACACAGAAATTTTGTTTTCAAATGTGAATAAATGTTTTATTCGTATTTGATGTGTAACTTATTTTCGGTTACAAAATGTTATTTGAGCAGGGTGCCCAAACAAGCAATTTTTAAACTACTATAAATAATATACATTTATAATATTTTAGTTACTAAATATATTTAAGTATAAGTGAAATATATTAAATATTAAATATATTAAAAAATGTAAAGGGCTAAAAGAAAAATATTTACAGGTTTAACCCTTTATACCTATAAGCCATATATATGGCCGTACTTATAACTTATAGAAAACATTAATGAATTATTTTAGTGGATCCATCCAGGACGTTTCCCGCCTTACGCCCACTGAGTGTTGGGATAGGCTCCAGCACTACCCTTGATGCAGGAAGAGAAGTGGCTTAGAAGGCGAATTAATAAATGAATAAATGAATGAATGAATGAATGAATGATTTCGTTGTAAATACTGAGTCATTTACTAATATTAATATTTAGACAAATGGGTCAGAACTAGAGGATGATGCTGTAGTGTCAGTGTTCGCCTGAGATTCTGGAGGAATGATCTTTCTCTGACCTTTCTTCCCATGATGCTCTGCACTGTTGTCATGGACACAGGGTCCCCAAGGTGACCAAGGTGATAGACGACATGGTTTGGTGCACGGGACAGAGCAGGGCTGGATCAATAGAGGAAGAGGAGATGAGCACAAGCTCCGCCCAATTGGCCTGGACACTGTACAGATGAGGGAAGAGAAAATGGGGGGAGGGTGTAAAGACAAAGAGAGACACTGGCATAAAAGTTCTGCATTCTCAAACATCTGTGAAGTACAAATAATGTAAATGTCATCGTTTTAATTACTGCAAAGCCATGCACAGAACACTAAATCCCCTAAAGCACTCCCCCCAAGTCATATAGGGTGAAAGAGAAACTCAAATATCAATGTGTATTCTGAAAGTGGGCGTCGCTCTTCAGTCAAATCTCCAATATCATGAAAACCTACTATTATTTAAAAGAAGAAAGTAAAGAAGATAAGATGTAATTAGGCACATATTATGTTTTAAGAGCTGGATGCAATATAATATAATATAATATAATATAATATAATATAATATAATATAATATAATATAATATAGCTGTTTATTATTACTCACATTTTATTATTAAGACAATGACAACCTAACTATTTAGTAACAACTAAAAAAATAGTATGTAATTTTTAGTATAGTACAACCAAATAATACCATATTGCCATTGAGAAATCTGCTGTAACCGTTCCTTACATGACCATGATGTCTACAATATGACTTCAGAGTTCTTCGCTTTTCATCATGTGGGGTAGTAGATCATTTGAGAAGTTTGAGAGTGATTTTAGATGTTGCTTTTCATTGCCCACCTTGCTCTTAAAAACAGCTCATGTTGGTGCTTTATAGATTTTTTAAAACTATCTGATCAGAATTGGTATTTATATCAGAAGTAAAAAACTAGTATCAAGCCATCTCTGTTTTTGGTCATTGCTCTAATGCAGGGCTATTTAATTAGAATTCAGTAAGGTCCAGTTAAGAGGTCCTCAGGCCAAGGTGGTAATTTCTAACCTGCATTATGATTCAATGCTATATCATGTATAGTTGAGTAGCCTAATATCAGCATTTTGTCATCAACAAATTACAAATACAATTCAGTATATTTCAATAATATTTGTTGTTTTAAATGCTGAACTGAATTAATTATTTATAAAACTTCAAATAAATGTTTTTTTTTCTAAAAACAAGGGCTACATTAAAATACTTCTTTAAAAAGTGCATCATAAAGTGCTTAATTAGAGAAAAAGTAAATAAAAAGTCTTCTTGTAAACACAATTTCACAACTTAACCGTGTATCTCCCTCTTGTATCCCTCTCTCACACTTTCTCTTGTTTAGTGAGAGAAGTGAGATTTTGGTTGTCCGGCTAAGACTTTTTTACCAAGGACTTTTCTTTTTTCAGAGCACGCCGTCTGAACGAGACTTCCTCTCCGACTCACTTTACTCTACAACTGCTGCACTCTCGAATTTGCTCAGATCTGATTGGCTGAGGAGCGCCTTTGGTTATCTTACAACGCACAAGATTGGTCTGTAAAGTGCTACCGTTTAAAATAAACATTGTCAACATTAAATCCTTCTCAGTAGTTTATCGCTTTGGTTCCGCATTAGACAACGTCTGGGTCCGGACCGCGGTCCACCTGTTAGTGACCTCTGCTCTAATGTCTCGAGTTTTGTAAGGATTTTGCGATGATCTGATAAACTTTTCTCAAAATTCATTGAATTCAGTAGCTACACTTACTGTGGGACAAGGTCATGTTGTCAGAGATCCTAACACAATAAGCCTCCCGGGTCTGGATTCCACCTCCACACAGGAAGCTGCTGTTGCCATGGCGATGATCCTGCTGACTGAGAAGGGGCCTCACCTGGCACGGACCCCAGTTTGTCACCTTCCAGTTATACCTGTAATTCAGCACGGTGAGCACTGTAAGTGTACCAGCGCAACATCTGCTTCAATTATCTCAGTGAGTAAACTGAGGCATTCAATTGATTGAATTCAGTTTCATATAGTAAGAACAGACAGACACTTGTTTTTAAATGAATTTCATATATATAAATATATATGTATATACATGCTTAAATTATATTTGAATAGTATTAAAAGTAGTATTAGTAGTATTAATACAGTAAGAAGTTCTTCTACAGTGCTTCTGTCACTGTGTTTATTTAACCCTTAACCCTTATTTAACCCTTTCCAAGCTTCTCCTTGTGGAAACAACCCAGTATTATTTACAGTTCTCATCTAATACCTGCTTTGACTGCTCAGTACTTCATTAAGTTAAATCAAGATTACTGCTGAAGGAACTGAATACATTCATACAATGTCCGGGGCGTCCAGGAGAAATCTGGAACTACACTTTGTTCTTCACAAGATTTTATCTACTTCTTTCTTTCTAACGATAAATGGTTATTTTATTTATTTGTTTATTTATTTTTGGCATGTGTGGATTTACAATAGTGATCTCTTGCAGGTTACCTTGGGCAGAACGGGAGTAAATCTCCAAGAGCATTACAGGTCTGAGCTTCTTCTAGATCAGGGCATTCCTCTCCCCCACCAGTAGGGAGCCTTTTCATGCTGCGTCTTCTACTTCTAAAGCCTGGCAACTGGTCAGCCGTCCGGCAGGTTTTGGAGCATGGACTCCACGCCGACCACTCAGACACTTCACAGTCTCTGGGCATCACACAAGATCGAAAGTTCACTGGGGCGTGGTCGTGGTCACAAAGACTGGAAGCAGAGAGAAAGCACATGCAGGGTATTAAATTTGTCCAAGTTTGGAAAGTTGGAGTTAATATTTAGCATTTGCTGTGGATTTTTACTACTTTTGCACACTGCTCTTTGATTTTCAACACGTTAGCGTTCAGTGTCAACCAGCAGTCGCTTGTCTCTTGGATGCCTGACAAAAGATTCCAAAAACAGCCCGTTTTCATTTTTCTGGAAATGCTAATCAGGGTAAACGACTCACATAGCGAGTAAATCTCCCTGAATATATTGACATTGTTTCCCCAAAGGAATCTAACTGTGAAATCAGGGGAGGAAGGGAAATGTGTACATGTGAACCGGCATATCAGAGAGTGGAATTGAACACAAAAGCTCAACTGTCCAAAAATAGATGTGTTCAGGAGCCAAGGCGTTATTTTTGTCAGGCTTCAAGCATCTGACAAAAACAGTGTGATATGTGGAGGCAATCTTTTCCATTTCAGCTGTACAAAAGAGAATTTATTGTGCAGCGTGTGAGATTCACTAACACTGATATGGGGCACAACTCTTATATATCCCTCCCAGCGACTACTTCTACAGTTCAGCAAATATAAATGCATGTATCATTCAAGTGAGCAAGTCATCTTACAGAGTGGCCTACAAGTCAACGTTGAAGTGATTCCTTGGTCTTTTCCCTGGTATTTCAGAGAGTGCACAAGTCCAAAAGTTTATTCAAAGAATTAGTCAGGCTAAATACAGGGTTTTAGTGCTTCAAATGAGTAAGAATCTTGCAAACAAGTGTAATATGAATAGATAAAATGGAAACATAACAGCTTACTAATAACAGAAATAAAAGAAAAATAATATACATAAAAAATGAAGAGAACATAAGAGTAACTGTATTAAAGTAACAACCTGCATTGTGCTTTAAGGAAAAAAAAAAAACTTTTACCAACTAACCATCTGGCTATCTAGCCATCTTCTATACCAATTTCTATACCCAGTTCTACATATACACTACCGCTCAAAAGTTTAGGATCACTTTAGAATTTCATTGTATGCCATTCATGCAATTTTCATGCAATTCACAAACAATATTGTCCAATTCACAATTAATTGAAGTGTATCAGATGATTTTTAAAGAATAAAAATGTTTGTTTTAAAGCCTATTTTTGTATAGAGGCTTATTTTGCATATAGTCCTATTATCAGCAATTCTCAGTCCTCTGTCTAAATCTCCTGATACGGCCGCCAATCAAACACTCTTGCTCAATTGTGATGCACAGCTGAAAAACATTCTACTAATAAGTGAGCATAAAAGGGAGAACAACATTCTAGGTTAGTTTAGTATCTGAAGCATCAGCAGTTGATGACTTGATGACCGTCTCAAAATGACCAGAAAGAAACAACTTTCTTTAGAGACCCGTCAGTCCATTGTTGTGTTAAGGAAGGAAGATACTCCATTGAAAACAAGAACATTTCACTGTGATCCCAAACTTTTGAGCGGTATTGTGTATATATATATTTATATATAGTGTTTTAGAGTTAGTACATAGTGGTTCTTGATTACAAATGATTGATTATATATATAATTACGATTTTAAATCTCACATTTTTAATACTGTGCACTACAAGTAACTGTACCAAGTGGATCAACAATTATTTTACATCTTATAAAGCGAACTTAATCTGCAGGTCATGTTATGAAGTTGTGCATAAGTTAGCTTGTAAGTGCTCTACAGGTTACAAATTGATCTGCTAGTTAATTTACAAAGTGAACCCAAACCATCTTACAAAGTAGCCTACAAGCCATATTATAGTGTGGTATTAAAGTCAACTTACAGCACGGTCTACAAGTCAGTTTACAAAGTGACTTATAAGTCAGCTCATTAAGTTGTCTACAAGTGAAAGCACGTGTCAAAGGGACTGTCAAAGGGACTTCTAAATCAGGTCCTAACTAACAAACTGTCAGCTTGTAAAGTAATCTAGAAGTCAGTTTATAAAATAATCTAAAAGTCATCTAATAAAATAATCTAGTCAGCTCACAAAGTGGCCAAGTCAAAGTGAACTGCAAAGTCAAGTTCTGAAGTGGTGTCCAAGTTATCTTACTGTCTGTTAGCCCACCTGGCCACCTAAGGACTCCCTCTCCTGAGTACTAAGTCTGACCTCACCATCTGCCATCTTACCTTATAAACCTCACTACCACAGAGCTTCACTGCAAAGTATTGCTATGCCACTATGTTAGCACACTAAACACACTAAAACACACTAAGAAGTTTTTTTTTACTTTGGATTGCCCTGTTTACATAAACCTGCAAATGGATCCGTCCTGAGTCTTCTTCCTTACACTTACAAAGTGGCTCACAAAGTTTCTTACAAAATGGCCTAAAGATCAACTTTAAGTCAGCTTTTGAAATGGCCTACATGTCAACATACAAAGTAGACCTACAATCAACTTTCAAAGTAAACTGGTCTACAAATCAACTTAAAAACTGGTCTACAAGTCAACTTGCAGACTGATCTACAAGTCAACATACAGACTGGTCTAAAAGCCATCTTACAAATTGGTCTACAAGTCAACTTACAAACTGGTCTACAAGTCAGCTTACAAACTGATCTACAAATCAACTTACAAACTGGCCTACATGTCAGCTTACAAACTGGTCTATAAATCAACTTAAAAACTGGTCTACAAGTCAACTTACAGACTGATATACCAGTCAACATACGGACTGGTCTAAAAGTCATCTTACAAATTGGTCTACAAGTCAACTTACATACTGGTCTACAAGTCAGCTTACAAACTGATCTGCAATTTAACTTTCAAACTGGCCTACACGTCAGCTTACAGACTGGTCTACAAGTCAACTTACAAACTGGTCTACACGTCAGCTTACAAACTGGTCTACACATCAGTTTACAAATTGATCAACAAGTCAATTTACAAACTTGTCTACAATTCAACTTACAAACTGGTCTCCAATTCAGCTTACAAACTGGTTTACAAGTCAATTTACAAACTGGTCTACAATTAAACTTACAAACTGGTCTACACATCAGCTTACAAACTGGTCTACAAGGCAACTTACAGACTGGTCTACAAGTCAACTTACAAACTGGTCTACAAGTCAACTTACAGACTGGTCTACAAGTTCATTTACAAACTGGTCTACAAGTCATCTTATAAAGTGACATATGGGTCAAGCTCATATAAAGCTGATACTCCAAAATGCTTCCTGTTGTTTGTGGAACTGAACTGAGACTGTGCTTTTGCTGTGTGTGCAGCTAAATGATGGAATAGTCTTCCTTTCGATTTCAGACTATCTGTGTCCACATTGACCTGTAAGCCTAAAGACTCGCTTTTAATTCTCTAGCTTTTTTGAGTGTTGATCATAGGGAGGGTGTTTATGTGTGTGTTTTATTATTTTTTTATTATTTATTCCTTTTTTATGCTTTTTACGCTTTGCTTTTATTAATTATGAAACACTTTGTAGCTTCGTCTTAGGAAAGTGCTATACAAGTAAAGTTTACTTACTTATTTATTTAGTCACAGAAAACAATCACAGTGAAAAGATATTCTATGTTTCAAGTTACTGCCTAAATGCTCAAGCTGTTTATCACAGCGGGTCATATTTGTATGATTAAAATTCATAAAAGCTGAAGTTTTAAGATAAATGAACAGTAAATCCAATACCCTTTTCTTTCTATTCTTTCATCAAGGAATTAAGGATTAATGAATTATTACGAGCAACAGGTGCCTTCAACGCAAGTCTCAGCTTCTTCACCAGGCAAGTATGTGATAACATTACTAAAGTAATAAAAGTAATCACTAATACAGTTCATTAACATAATCAAACAATAATTAATCAGGCAAATTAATTGGGCGTGTGTCTGCAATATGTTCTGAGCCATTTCACTTGGTAATTAACTTAGAATTAAAAAGCTAAGAACTCAGCCTGGGTGGGATATTCAAATTGAAAGGTGTTTGAATAAGCATAAGCTCTGATTTGTACATCTTAGTAGTCAGACCTCCTTTAATATTCCTAAACCGTTTGCTTCAAGGTTTATGAAGAAGACTTAAGAAGAGTTATGTTTTAGTGTCGTGTGTCTTTTTCACTTGCACTGTGTTTATATGTAAAAGTCAAGTTATTAAAAAAAATAAATAAATCTAAAAGACATAAATAAGAAAAATTGTTTATTTGTCTCAAAAAATTTGGCTCAGTCTTGTAATCACCGCCTTATTTGTAGGTTCTTAATCAGAAATAAATTTGATAATAAGCTGGGATTAAATGAATAATGGATCAAACATCTTGTTTAAGTGTAAGTAGACTAGCACAACAACGGTGGATATAATGATTCTGATTGAAGCTCTTCAAGGCTTGCTGAGTATTTGCCTTTCAAATTAATTGATGTTACTTGTATTGCCAATCAATCGTTTGGACACATCATCTCATTTCACACTAAGTTTGTTTTCACCCCAATACGTTTACTTTCCCACCAACGTTCAGTCCAAAATTTCTTGCGGTAGTTCCCTGATGTTCTTGTTCTGAAGTCATTTCTTGACTCATCTCAAGCAGCTGTATGAGCCACCAAAGACAGAGGGGGCTATCGAAGTATATAGAGAAACATATGGACTATAGTCTGTAATTGTTGAGCTGATCAAATGGACAATGAGTGCAGAAACAAGGAGGTGCTTTAATTATTGTCCATATACAATAAACATCAAAATATATGGAAATAGGAGTGTGCATGTTCTCCCAGTGCTTGAGTGGGCTTCCTCTGGGTACTCCGGTTTCCTCCCACATGTCCAAACACATGCATGATAGGTTGATTGGTCACTCAAAATTGCCCGTAGGTGTGAGTGCGTGAGTGAGTGTTGGCCATGCGATGGACTGGCGAACTGTCCATGGTGTACACCGCCTTCGGCGGATGATGCTGGGATTGGCTCCAGCCCCCCCCATGACCCCAACTAGCAGGATTAAGCGTCAGATTATGGATGGATGAATATATGGAAATAACGTTGATATCATAATCACTGCTTTCTTGAGACGCTTGGCAGGCGCAAAGGCTCATGGTTGGTGCGCATCTTCTTGGGTCAAGAGCAGCGTGGTCAGCAGACTCATTTGGCTTTCCTATATCTTCACTGTGACCAGGTGTGCTTGCACGTGCTTTGAGGGGCAGATCGAACAGCTGTAAGACAATCAATGTCCAGCCTAGGTCAGTCTTCAGAGGTCTGGGCGGAACCCCAGTGTGCAGAAGTGGCATTCATGCCGCAGTGGGTGGCGAAGAAGGTGGCTGGAGTCATGTTGTTGCTGCTGCTGTCGTCCTTGAGCTGTGTGGGGCTTGACACAGCGTGCTGTGGGAGGTTCTGTGTGGAGGAGTGGGGTTATAGAGCAGGTGTGGGGGTTGGTTAGCATGAGAGTGAAGTGTATGGATTGTAGTGACCTCCCTTGAGAGTTGTATGTATGTGTGTATGTTGGTGTCTTTCTGCTGGGTTTCATTATAAAAGAGCACCTTCTCTCCAGATCATGGCCTCCCTTGTGTCTTGTTCTATGTTCGATGTTTGTTGCTCTCTTGCTCTATGCCTTTCAATCATGTCCAACTAGTAACAAACCGTGACCCTTAAGCCTCGGCCCTCTCTCCCAACCCCCCCAACGGTTTGATATTTTTCCTCGCGCAAACGACAATACCAACGGCTGCTCTCTGCATGAGAGAGTTCTCAGAGGGGGGGTTTTGACAGTTTGTGGGCGGGACATGGTCTGAACACTATTGGCTGATGGCACCTGCAACGATGTCCTCCTCTGTAGCGGTAGTGCTAGCTTCAGCTTCCATTGTGACTCAGCAAACTAGCTAGTGGTGGTAGCTAGGCTAGCTGTTTCTCTGGCTAGCGTCACCACAGTGGGCGGAAATTATCATACGGTTAAGCCCGCCCACTTAGAGGGAAGATATGATTGGTCAGTTTTACTATCATTTGAAATTGGTATCACACTGAATTATAACTGCCTGGCCCCCTCTGTACATGAACAGCGGGACCACCAATCACCAACATTCTGCAGAGGCATCACAGTCCTTATAGGGGGAGACACAGGCTCACAGTCTTCTACTTAACCTCTCACGCTCCAACACAGATTGAATAGACACTTTGAATAATTTATTTGTCTATATTTTTGTAATTGTTTAGATGTTGATTGTCAAACTGTAAGTAGATAAAATAAAATGATATATACAAACTTGTGTGTGTGTGTGTGTGTGTGTGTGTGTGTGTGTGTGTGTGTGTGTGTTAAGAATATTTTAAGCCCTCTAAGAGGGTGTAGAGGGCCATGACAGTTTCCCACTGTGTCCAAACATAGAGTAGACTGGTAGCGTAGATGTTTGGTCACTTTAAAGACAGGACTTCAATACAGTTTTTTCATTCAACACAGGTTCAAATTGTCTTACAAACATCTTTTATTTAGATCTATTACTTCAAACCTGTGCTGTAAAGTCGCATACACATATCACCGCCTCACTGATCAGATTGCAAAATATTGAGAAGTTGGCTCAAATATTCAGACACAAAACTCTATTATCAATAACAGCAGCAGCTGCTGGAGGCAAACTATGGAATATTGGGCTATTCCTATATATATGACATTTTGAATTTTTCATAACACCAGTCCTAAGATCAAATCTATTTCTGATTAATAACAGCATTGCTGAAAATCTGTTTATGTGTGGGGGGAAAAGTGTGTGGTGAATGTGGAAAGGCTCATACGGCTGTGATCATAACACACATAAAGACGAGCATACCAGCACGCCCACATACATTCATACACACACACACATACACCCACGTGCACTCACATTACATCCTGGGCCTGCAGGGAGACGTGGCACTGTAAACAAGGTAGACACTAATATCCCTGCAGCCAGATGGCATTTTATAAAACAAGCAAAAGCAGCGGCTGGCATTAACCATGCGTGCCAAAGGGGCCTGGATGATTTATTCATACCTTCACATATTCAGTGAAGGAGGGCAGCCCTTGTAAATGCAGAGCATGCCATAAACTGACTGCACCCTGAGCTGAAACTCAAGAATGTGCGAACGCATGTAATTGAAAGGTGGTGGTAAATGATATGGCTTTTTTTAAATGAGAGCTCTCATCTGTTTAGCCTCTTCATATACAGCGCAGGCACTAGAAATCCGTTGCTGGCATGTGTGCAATTTGTGTCTGATTCATCGGTTGATTTATTGCTTGCATAATCGAGTAATTGATCTATCCATGCTCCGCCCACAAACATGTTCTTTCCTGTTCCTAAGTCGAAAAAGGTTTACAGAAAGCTGGCAGTAATTACATGGTAGCTAATGGGAAGCTCAGTGGTTTTGCCAATTATGGCGAGTTATGTCATGTAACCGAGCTAACATTAGCATTGCCAGTTCTAGTCTGATTATCTACAATGACATGGTCCAACGCAGTTAGCACTAGGGTTGGGTGATATAACAGTTTTCACACCATAGCTGTCCAAAGAAAAACAAGTATATCCCAAATTGCAACTTTACAGGAGAGGGCAAAAACTGTCTTTACTTTTAATGTAAGTCTATGGAACCAGAATTGTTTGCAGGCTATTTTTAGCAATTCTATTAGTCCATTCATCATGAAGTTTTCACGCAATATAAACGGCAGCTGTCGTGTTTAAATGATGCAGAAAACAAAAAATCTACAAAAATGGAGATGATATTCAGGTTCATGTGAAGCTTTTCTGTGCTCACACTGTAAAAAAAATTATATCATGGAACTACTTAAATTAATATGTTCTAATGAATCTTGTATCATCCGCTTATAACAAACCTAGTCTTTTGGCCTTTCGGGCTCTAATAACTGTGTACAACATGAACAACACATGTAAAAACAATGTAACTACTAGCCACTGCTGCAAATGGATTACAGCAGTGCAACGTATGTAAATGAACGTATATCAATTTCTTTTTCGCCTCATGTAATTACATAAGGGTATCTTCAATGTTATGACATCATATTCTCTCTTATGTGCGGGTAGCAAGCTTAGGTCAGTTCAATTCAATTCAACTCAATTCAATTCAACTTGTCATTTTACCAATACAAGGCTGTACAGTACAACGAAACACTGTCCGGCTACTTCTCCAGGGCAGTACTTTAAGTACTTTTAAGTTAAAAAAAAAGTTTAAAAGGGACAAACAAACAGTAGTGCAAATACAAAAGACAGAAACAAGAGATAATATGTGCAAAGTCAGTTGATAGATCCTCCTTAAACTCTTTCTGCAGGCCTCCTATTGGCCATTGCTCAAACTGTATGGAAGTGGACTGTGATATTTCTCATCAGTATAATCAGCTGTTTTTCTGCCTTAAAGTTCTGTTTTCAGATTAACAAGGAAACCGCTGCTGCTCTGTGTGCAAAATAAGGGGTGAAAAGGGAAGAGCGAGTACGCCCTGCTCTGAAAACAGTTCACTGCTTTCCACAAAAATGACAGTTCTGAAAAACAACAAACATCTTTAGGTGTCTTCATATCACAAACATATTTAACTGCAACAATAAAAAAATCCAATTAAAGGTGCTCTAGAATGGAATACTGTGTTTATATTAGCATAGCTGAAAAATGAGAGGGAGTTAAACTACGGAGGACAAAAAATGATATAAGTATAAATAAATAAAGGTAAAAAATAAATAATGAAATACATCAATATATAAATCAATAAATTAATAAATACACAAAAAATAATAAAATACATAAATATATAAATAAATGAATTAATAAATGCACAAGTAAATGTATCTATTTATTTCCATATTTCTACATTTATTTATTTATTTATTTCTACATTTATTTATTTATAATTATGTCATTTTTGTCCTCCATATTACATTGAGTGCAACAGAATTATAGGAATAAAAACGACTGACTTTGTACTTTGAACCAAACTGTCAGTGGGCACGGTTTGAGGTGGGCTCCTATTCGACAGTTTCTTATTCAAATGTTCAGTTCTGCCTTAAATGCTACAGCTTTTAGCTACAGCCACTAGAAAGTCACTGCAGCACCTGAGGTGGAATGAAAACATTGCAAAACAAGCATAAGAAGCCATCTTCAGCTCCAACATCTATAACAACTCTAATCCAAACTTTTCTTAAACTTTGGACGACATTAAGCAGCTTCACTCAACGTTTAACACCAGAGACTGAAGTAACCTACAAGTAGCAGCCATGCTGTGTGAGTTTATCACTGTTTGCTGATTGAAGCAGATCATCTTAAACTAAAAGTTTAATAGCGAGTAACAACTTAATTTATATTGTGTTGATGTCAGGATCAAAAGCAAGTAGCTACTACAAATAACTACAAATAACTTAAATAACTAACATAGATAACTATATAGTCAAGCTGTCCAATGAAAAACATGTATCTATCTTTTTTTTTATTTTAAGTTTTCTACATCATTTGAACACGCCAATGGTTGTTTACACTGTGTGACAATTTTATGATGAATGGACCAGTAGAAGTGCTCCAAAACAGCTTGAAAAAATTCTGGTTCTATAGACTCACATTAAAAGTAAAGTAGGTTTTTGGTCTCTCCTGTAAAGTTACAATTTTGGAGATATCTATTTTTTATTGGACAGCGACGATAGTATGACAATAGTATGACAATTGAGCTTATTACAAAGAGGTTCATTTATCTTGAGATGTCGCTGATGAGTGATCATCACAAGGTCTTGCTGTAAACCAGCAAATCAGCTCCTCAGGTTATTCATGAGCTCACCTAAGAAGGGAAAATAGCCAACTCATGGGGTGTAATTGGGCGTGTAAAACCACATCTGGACTCTTTTTCTGTGAAATCGGGTCAAGCTCACCTCAGCATGGCATTCTTGCCGTCGCTCCTTGTGCAACGAAGCTGCCTCGTTTGGTACCCGATGTGAATATCCCATGATGCCTTGAGGCCTCTGTGGTGGTCATGGTGTCGATGTTCAAACTGGACGTTCTCAGAATGCCGTTTAACTGTATGTGGACGTGATGCTGTCTTATGTCCGCTCAGGCCGTTGCTAAAGTTTACTGTGGTCCTCCCGCTGGCCAGTGTCCCTTTGCGCCTACAGGGACTCCAAGGCCCCGCCCACAAGCTGTAGCTGTGCTCCTGTTGCTCGGAGGGGCAGTGGGCAGGGTGGGCATTGTCATGGCTACAAGGCCGGGTCTGACTAAGGCTGGGACACTCCGCTCCGCCGTAAAAGGGAGGAGCCAGCACGTGCCGTATGCGCTGCTGCAGCCCGGGGCCACATGTGCGGCTACAAGGTGACCAATCTGAAAAGGCAGAGACCACGCAGTCCAGTGGGCACGGCAACAAGCAGGCCTGCTCGAGCTCCGGAGAGGGAGAGAAGACCTCACACACATGTGCGCTCACGGCTGTGCCGTTAGAGCGGTGTGCGCACGTCACGGTGCGTCTCTGCAGCCCGCGTTGCGCTGTCACGCACCGGTTGGCCGGCAGTGGAGGGGACGGGTTGCAGGGACCCCATGGGGACGGCTGCCATTCGAACAGCTGCCGCTGCCACTCACACACCCTCGTGCAGGTGCGCTGCTGTGCCGGACGCTGGGAAAGGTGGCAGTTGGAGTGGTGCGTGCTCCAGCCTTCAGAGTGAATGCACCACACTGACCGAACCTGCAGGCCAGGAGAGCCACACTCCTGGGCTACACATACACCCCACACACCTACAGAGAGAGGGAGAGAAAGAGAGAGAGTCAAATTTTTTATTTAGTTTACACTTGGTCCTGGAGGAACGTTGTTTCGTTTCACTGTGTACTCTGTATGTAGCTGAAATGACAATAAAACCCATTTGACTTGACTTGACTCCAGCTTACCAATTCTGATATCTTTACCGTGGTGTTGATAGGTGGTAAGTAACAGATGTTGCTTGGTTAGCCTACCTTAAACAAAGCTAAAGTTAGCCTCACACATCTTCTTTTCTGTTCCACTGTATGTACAAGTCACATTCAAGTCACATTATTATGATGTTATGGTCTGCGGAATGTTTTCGTCCATGTGCAACACTCTCTCAACCGATTTGGGTATGAATCCATCCTTGCAGATCACGTACACCCATACATGCAGATTGTCTTCCCTGGTGGGGATGGGATATTCTAGCCAGACAATGTGACACACAACACAAGTAGATATGTCCCACATTGTTTGGAAGAGCATAACCAAGACTTCTAAGTACTACCCTGAACCCCTAATTCCCTAGACTTGAACCGAATTGAGCATCTGTGGGACCACCTCTATGGATCCTCTAGCAGCTGTGGGATGCATTGCAGTCACACCTGTGACAACCTACCAGGACCTTGTTGAATCCCCCAGTCTGTCTAGCTGCTGTCACTCAGTGGCTACTCTGGATATTAGCTGGTGGTCATGTGAAGTCAACTCTGTCTGGTGCAGTTGTTTTAGCTTTGGTCTTCCCGCAGAGTTGGCAAATGACTTGATGATGTCTTTTCCTCTGTGTCGTGTGATGCACTGCTTCTCTTTCTCTGCCATGCTAAATAGGTTTCAGTTGTGTTTGTTTGAAATATGTCCATGATTAAAATAATTTTCTTAATAATTACCAATGGAATTACCCATGGTTCATGGGTGGGACAGAAAATATCCTCCAATTCTGGAATGATAACTATACTCTGGCGTGAGAAATATAAGAGGTTAACTCCAGCTTTGTCTACCTTGCATTGCTGATTATCTAAGCTGTTTGAAACAGTAAGCAAACAAAGCATATATATATATGAATATATATATATATATATATATATGAATCAGCTTTACCCTACCCCTACCTCTAACCCTAACTCTAGCTCTACACATGCACTGTAGCCAGAATGATATTCAGGGCAAATACTACATCAATTACAACATATTGTCAGATTTTACTTTCTTAATTTGTCGGTCAGTTTTGAGTGTCCATGCACAAGCTAACAAGAGGATATAAGGGTAAACAATAATTTTCTATAGGGTTTTCTATAATGAGCAAAATACAGTCCATGATATATCTTATATACATAATTGCTTTACTCACTTGTGTCTTGTAGACTGCACCAATACACCATTTAGGCAGCATTCTACTCAATATTATTTCCCACTATTTTTTTCCTGAGCCCACTGCTCACTTTTCAGAGATGCAGGAAGCCATGTACCGGTGATTGGAACTATTCTAATGGAAACCGACCACTGAATAGCATTTTATTTTGAAATCAAACTAGAATACAAAGGCACTGCTTCAGTGTTCACCAAAAGATATTATTATATTACATCAGAAAGCCATTTGAAACATGTTTTAAAATCCTACAGCGGAAGGTTTTGGCGGAAGGTTTTTATTTAAGAACAGCTTCAGCTTTCTGGACAATTTAATGGCCATAGGTGGATGCATGTCTGGACTGGAAATAATAGCGTTGTCAAACTGGCTGCTGAGTGGACAGACTTTCCTATAAGGACATTGATTTAACTCCTCTGATGTCTGGTTCCTATCACCATCAGTGTGATTAATTTAGACTCTGTAAGTCTCTCTAGAACAGAACATACCACATTAAACCATATTGAATTACTTAATTTACATCGTACTCATTAAATAACACATACATAAAAAGAAAATGGGCAGCCATCCAGGACTGTAATTATAGAATCCTGCTCTAAAGGAACCATAGCAAAAAGTATTTTTGGTGTTTGGTGTACATTTGCTGTTACATACTGTTGTAATACGACTATGCAGCAGTTCACTTAATTTTAAATACTTTCAGTTTTATTTTGCATTAAACTGCTTGACACTGGGGCGGCACAGTGGTGTAGAGGTTAGCACTGTCGCCTCACAGCAAGACCAGTCTGGGCCGCTCTGTGTGGAGTGTGTATGTTCTCCTCGTGCTTGAGTGGGGTTCCTCCGGATACTCTGGTTTCCTCCCACATGTCTAAAGGCATGCAGTTAGGTTTAATGGTCACTCTAAATTGCCTGTAGGTGTGAGTGCGTGAGTAAATATTGGCCATGCGATGGACTAGCGAACTGTCCATGGTGTACCCCGCCTTCGCCCGATGACGCTAGGATTGGCCCCAGCCCTGACCCCGACTAGCAGGACAAAGCTGCAGATAATGGATGGATGGATGCTTGACACTGTGTTTTGCTGGCAAAAGGTACTATTCTTTAAGAACTATGCCAAATAAGAATTACCTACAATTTCCCTTTAAGAATTTAATTAATTGTAAAAAATTGTAAATATAAATATTAGATCGAATGATCTTATTGGAGGTCCAGTTATTTTTGTTTATGTATGGTTTGCTGAACTGACCAACTTACTTAGCCCTTAAATGCAGCTTTTTACATTCAGCCTCGACTAAACGTAGGAAAATGTTTATTTCAGAGGAAACGGTGGTGAACTGAACAATATTTTGTTATGCAAGAATTACTATGGCAGCTGAGAAGGCCACTCTGAGTATTCTTTTAGAAGAGCTTAAGAGCCTACCTTACGACAAACGTCTTCTAACATTTTCAATTGTGTTCGCCAAACTGCAGTGGCTGCATTTATACAGGACTACTGTGGAAAATCCAACGTAAGCTCTTTTTAATACAGCCAATTTTTAACACACATCTCTGCTGATTGGGTAACACCCTCTGACACACTCATCAAACCAAAGAAAAAGCATTATGTGAAGCTCATTTCACAGCATATTGTTGAAATACGTAGTTCAACTTGGAAGTCATAGCAAACTGGTCAACAACTCTTTAGTTACTAGTTATTTAGTGGAGTTACCACATAGCTAAGTTTTGGGAGCTGGAGCACGCCCTAATTACCTCTACCTACTATATATACAACCCCATTCTCGCTCCATTCCCGTGCCGAACAACATCATACCCACCACCTCCCCATCTCCTCCCTACATTTTATCTTTATCCCAAAGACCGAAGGGGGGGCACTGTTTACACACAAGCACCAAGCCACACGGAACTCCAGCCCAAGCCCTCTGATTTCGTCTCACTTCTGAGCGTGGTCCATGCAGGCAAACCAGCATGTACGCAAAAGCAGAGAAATCATCAGACTATGCTGAACTTAGACCCCGCAGGACGGAACGGATAACCCCTGCTTTAATGGCTCACTATGTGTAACATACAACAAACAAACAACAGAACAAGAATAAAAATCAGTATATTGTCACTTCACAGCGAGCTATACTGGAAATTGTAAGAATATCGGAGATGCCAAATGTGCAGTGTCCACCCTCCTCCCTACCTGCACCAACTGCCTCTTAGCCAACCCTCCCACTTCCTCACATACAAAGCAATACAATTATGCGAATGTCAGAAAATTATGCATAAACTGACTATGAAGATAAAACTATTAGCGGGCAGTACAGCTAAGCCAAAACACGCTTCATTCTGTTAATTACATTTATATGGGCAGGAACAAAAGACTGTTTGAACCTTGTTACTTTAATTCCACCCAGCAATATTCCACCTCATTGACTCCTCTTGAATTTCTGGTGGAGGACGAGTAAATGGCTGTCCTCGTGATACTTAGCCGGTATCTCCATTCACAGCAGCACACTAAGCCTCGCTCATTCTGATTCGAATATAATACAGACATACAGTGGCTTCCGAACAGAAAGGAGGACGACACTCACTGTAAAGCGTCACGGCTTGCATGAAAGGTAAGGCCAATCTCATTACCACATGACAGGCCCAGAAAGTGGGGCTCAAATAGCACATGATAAGACCAGAGTCTTCCTGCCACTATACAGGCAAGAGAGTGACATCATCATGGAATAATACATCAACATGACACTGACTCATATATCAGTGTCACGGCGATGAGACCGGGAGAGGAGGGGGCTGAGGCAGACATCGAAACTGAATGCTTCCAACAGATTAGGGCAGCATGACATCACCATAGGTCCATATGGCCAGTCAAAGGTCCAGGCCTCAAATGGCTCCCAATTCCCAAAACACAGCACCATTTATGATATCATCAAAGACCCGCCTGTGGCAGAGTGGTGCAAAACATCTTCTATAATATGGAGGAAGGATACAGAGAGGCATGTGGATACAAAGTCACTGTTTTCAGCCTTAAATTTGCGGCTCATTTATAAGCTACAAGCCTCACCGAACCCAGATGTCAGAGATCTTCGCTGTGGGATTGAGAGGAGTGGAGTCGGCTTGCTTGCGTATATCAGACCCACAGAAAGAAACTACCTCCCCTGTCTATCCAATTATTCTAGTCCCTTGTAGAGAGATGCCATGGCTTTCAGGATTGGGGAGGTGGGGATCGTTGAGATGTTGCAATGCACTGTGGAGAACAGGCATTATGCGCATTATGCCATATAATGCAACTGCACTGTAGGGACGGGTATTGCTGTATCAATACCGATGTATCAATACCGATACTAATACTTATCAGTACTCTTATTAAGTAAGATTAGCAAAAGATTAACAACCATAAACAATACAAAATTAGCTACTGAAAGCTCACAGAACGTTCAAACTAAGCCTACCCAGCAGATCACGCAATACTAGTTACTGGCAACTGGATTGACTGAATATTATTACTTACATAATACTATTATTATCAATATTACTTGATAGCTTATTCAGGCTGTCAAGCTACCCTAATTATTATTTTTAATGCTTAAAATGTTTTTTGTTAGGAACATTTAGGCTGTGTCCCAAACTGAAGGCAGCTGTGTTGATGCCTTGCTGCATATGCTGTCTTATAAGTCAGTGTCTTAAAAGGCACCTTCACATTCACTGTGTCAGTGTTTTTGTATTCCTCTATATTTTACTAATCGAACTGGTGCAAACAGGATTATGGGATATGTAAGGCACTAAAGTATATGTCTATGCAGCCTCAGAATGCTGTATTAGTACTCAGCATTAATACATTTCAAGCCTCCAACTATCAAACTATCCTACCTGTAGTTGGAGGTGAAGTTGGCTTGCTATTTGTTTGAATTTTCCTGATTCGCCTCAAATGGCGCAGTTGTTATCTTAAGGACGCATGTTTGTGGAACACGAATGGTGGGATGGTTTTCAGTGGAGCTGTGGTGGGACATTCTTCAGACCACAACAGGTCAACTTTCCCAACTTTTGCCGTCGACTGCAGCAGTGGAATAAACCAGATTTTTTTCGGAAGCCATGGATGCCAAGCATCTGGAATTCCAGACCAACCCAATTATATAACTAAAATAAAAGAATACAAAGCATCCTCCTGCCATTTTAACGTTAAAAAGCAATCTACACGGCAAAAGCTCTCTTCTAATAATCATCCCTGCATTCGCTTGACTTTATGCCACAGTCTGCCGTGTACTACTATGAGGAGCAGAATAACTTTTTTTTGCAACCATATGTATGTAGCATGTGCCCGCAGCATACCAGCTACACCAAATAAGGATGAACAAGAGAATTCTAACAAGAAGCAGGATTTTTTATGCTGGTAACATTTTTGATAAGGTGATACAAATTTTCAAAATGTATTGCGTAGGGAACTACCTGTAAATATGTGTTACAGGTATGAAAGTTGTAACCGTTTCAGATTTTTAGAATGTTGTATTTGTGTTTTATGAATGTAGTATAGAGCACCACTTGCATTCAGCTGCATTATCATTACATTTAGTAAAGCAAATCCACAGGAGAGCACAGAATGACACTCGGCATTCAAAATAGTTCTAGCAGTCAGAGGCGTGCATACTCATTGTCACATTGTCACACGGAGCAGAGCCCCTTCCAGATATCCAGCCTAGCACCAGCCATTCAAAAAATGCCTACTGCGTAGAATTCATTAACATTCCATGAATAATGACAGCAACACCTTTTTCCATGACCGTATTGATAATTTTGTACAGAACAGTCAGGAACCAGTACCAATTGTGTACCAGTTCTTATTGCCCACTGGGTTGCTGTCAAGGGCTAGAAGTTAGACAACCAGCCTTGTGATCGGAAGGCCGCCTGATTGATCCCCTGAACCGACAGTACACGACCGAAGTGCCCTTGAGCAAGATTCCCAACCCTTCACTGCTCCCCCAGGTGCTGTGAATAGGGCTGCCCACTGCTCCAGGCCAGTATGCTCACTGCCACCTAGTGTTTGTGTTCACCAGTGTGTGTGTGTATGTGGGTGTTGCAAAAATTAACAATACCTCTTACCATGATAGAAAAACAAGAAAAGGTTCCGTTACCTAATGCTAGCGATTCTCTGAATAGCTTGTTTGATTTGTGTTACAGTCTTCCAAATGTTAAAAGAGCTTGGGGGGTGGTTTTGGACTGGACATACAGCACCAAAGGTTTAACAGGTTTTCTCCAGACATGTATTCTTATTTATAAGATCATGGCTGACCCCACAAGACTACAACCCCTCCTATATCCCAACTCCAATCTTATTAGTAACATTTCAACAAATGTCAAATGTCGCTCAAAATCTTGTGAGAATATTGATTTGTGAATGCAGTATCATGATTTAAATTCAACTGTGGGCTGAATGCATCATTACCTGTAGTCAGAGGAGGAAAGTAAGTTACTCTTGTACTGCACTTTTACTCTCACTTTAGTTCATTTCAAGTCAAGCACTTCCCTATACTTCCCTATAATTTTAATAAACATTACAGAGTAAAAATAAATTTGTGTAATAGCTCATAAATCAATAAGAAGAAAGCAGAGTTAAATTTAAATATGCAGTTTGATTCATCAAAGCACAGCAGGTTCCAGTCGCAACATGCTGATTAGTTCATGGAGATGGAAAGTTTGGAGGAGAAACAAACACACAGAGAAATATACTTTATCTGAAAGGTCATGTTCATTAAATATAGAAAATAACATTATTATCAGCTCATAAATCTGCCTCCTGTAACCTGACCAGATTGTAATGCGTACAACATGGTAGGTATGTACAATTTGATAAAAATATGTACAGGATAGTAATACTGCGTACAGTATGATATTAAAATGTACAGTATAATAGTACTGTATACAGTATGGCAGTAAAATGTACCATTTGGTAGTAATATGTACAGTATATTAGTACTGTATACAGTATGTTATTAAAATGTAAAGTATAATAGTACTATATACAGTATGGTAGCAAAATGTACCATTTGGTAGTAATATGTACAGTATAATAGTACTGTATACAGTATGGTATTAAAATGTACAGTATATTAGTACTGTTTACAGTATGGTAGTAAAATGTACATTTGGTAGTAATATGTACAGTAAAATAGTACTGTATACAGTATG
Source organism: Megaleporinus macrocephalus (assembly GCA_021613375.1). Classification (NCBI taxonomy): domain Eukaryota; kingdom Metazoa; phylum Chordata; class Actinopteri; order Characiformes; family Anostomidae; genus Megaleporinus; species Megaleporinus macrocephalus. The sequence goes on from CM038721.1 coordinate 31,408,443, forward strand.
GTAGTAAAATGTACATTTGGTAGTAATATGTACAGTAAAATAGTACTGTTTACAGTATGGTAGTAAAATGTACATTTGGTAGTAATATGTACAGTATAATAGTACTGTATACAGTATGGTAGTAAAATGTACAGTATATTAGTACTGCATATAGTATGGTAGTAAAAGGTATGTTTGGTAGTAATATGTACAGTATAATAGTAATGTATACAGTATGGTAGTAAAATGTACATTTGGTAGTAATATATACAGTATAATAGTACTGTATACAGTATGGTAGTAAAATGTACATTTGGTAGTAATATGTAGAGTATATTAGTACTGTATACAGTATGGTAGTAAAATGTACCATTTGGTAGTAATATGTACAGTATGATAGTACTGTATACAGTATGGTAGTACTATGTACTGTATAATAGTATTACATACAGTACAGTAGTAATATGTACAGTATGGTAGTAAAATGTACCATTTGGTAGTAATGTGTACAGTATATTAGTACTGTATACAGTATGGTAGTAAAATGTACCATTTGGTAGTAATATGTACAGTATGTTAGTACTGTATACAGTATGGTAGTACTATGTACTGTATAATGGTATTACATACAGTACAGTAGTAATATGTACAGTATGGTAGTAAAATGTACCATTTGGTAGTAATGTGTACAGTATATTAGTACTGTATACAGTATGGTAGTAAAATGTACCATTTGGTAGTAATATGTACAGTATGTTAGTACTGTATACAGTATGGTAGTACTATGTACTGTATAATAGTATTACATACAGTACAGTAGTAATATGTACAGTATGGTAGCAAGAGGACACAGCTTCAGTGCTGTGCAAGACTAGAGGAGAAGCTGCTCAGCAAATCTCCCTTCAGACTCATTCATTTTGAATGAAGTGATGTAAGTCAAGCTTACAACAAGCTACAACATCCTGGAAGTGCACAAAGTTCTTGTACTGCAACATTGTGAGGAGCTTGCACACACAGCTGCAACATTTGCCCCTCAATCTCACCTCACTGTTGATACTACATCAGGGACTTTTGTCTGTTCATTACAGAACACAGTCTCTCTCTTTCACCTCTTCTCTCTCTCTTTAGCAGTTTCAGTCACAGTAAAAATCATAGATTAGCTTTAGATTAGAATTAGTCTGATCATCAGAGGAACATCACAGTAAAAATGTACACACAAAGTTGATTACTTTTATTAATTTTAATGGTAGAAATATTTTGTACCAGGTATCAGTTCATTTCTACAGTGTAAACAGTGAATATGTCTGTTGAAGCTCAGACATATTTATGGAAGAGCTGATGGCCAGAAAGACTGTCACTAAAAGTTGTATTATGTGATATATTAATTTTCTCCTGATTTTGACACCAGATCAGGCAATCTTTGCTTTTTCTAAAGGCCAAACCAAAAAATGACTTGATTAAACAGTAGCGAACTCAGGCAGTATGACTTCTTCATTAGAAACAGCTAAACTAGGAAGTCTCATATAATCACCTAAGTATGAAAAGCATGTAGATCTTGAAAGAAAGTAATAATTTCTCTCCTATTGCCAGTGATGTAGCCAACGCAGTCAACTCACACATTTTCAGGTTGCGGCTATCGAAAAAACCACATTACTAAAGTAGTTTTACAGTAAGCTACTTATTTACTCTTACTTGGTACTTTTATTTACTCATACTTTTATTTGTGCTTAAGTACATTATCACTAAAGTAACAGTACTTCTACTTAGGCAGTAATTTTCAGTATTCTTTCAACACTGTCTATTTTCTTTATGATAAATTTACCAATTTTTTCACTTTATGAGTTGACCAGAGCTTAACTTGTAAATGATAAGGTCCCAGAACTGAGGCTGCCATCGACTTTTCCTGGTTCAGGCTAGATTTTAGCTGTCTGTCCAGGTAAGAGAGAAAAAATTTTCAGTATTCTTTCAACACTGTCTATTTTCTTTATGATAAATTTACCAATTTTTTCACTTTATGAGTTGACCAGAGCTTAACTTGTAAATGATAAGGTCCCAGAACTGAGGCTGCCATCGACTTTTCCTGGTTCAGGCTAGATTTTAGCTGTCTGTCCAGGTAAGAGAGAAAAAGCAGCTAGCAGGACAATATGGGGCAATAAATGTGTGGTAGATTTGTCCAAAGGAGCCACCCAGTCAGTACAGAATCACCATGAGAGCCACAATTACAGCCAGTCACTGAAGGTCTGCTGATTTATCTCCCTTCAGTGCAGCCAATTCAAAATGCCACATGCAAACCCTCCTGTGTTTTTCAGCAGCACTTACGCTGGCCAGACTAGACATGCAAGTTTAGTTTCATTTCGTTTTCACTTTAGTTCTTTTCTGCCACTTGTCACTACAGAAGCAGGAACAAAATAGTGAGTTTAACGGGGACTGAAAATCAATTGGTGGGGCCCTGCTTAATACCCCCTGACGGCAGACCTGATATAATGGCTTTCACAAGTCTAAAACAACAGCTTCTAATGCTGATTAGTTAATAAACTGATGTCAAAACCAGTGACTCTGCTCAGCATTACTGATAGCTACTGGAGTCGGCAATTGGCGAGTGAGTCCATGTAAGTGTTATTATCTTTTAATAGCCGAACAGACACTACCCCATCAATATACACCACCGCTCAAAAGTTTAGGATTCTTTTTAGAATTACATTTCATGCAATTTTCATGCAATTCACAAACAATATTGTCCATTTCACAATTAAGTGTATCAGATGATCTTTAAAAAATAAAAATGTTTGTATTAAAACCTATTTTTGTATAGAGGCTTATTTTGCATATAGTCCTATTATCAGCAATTCTCAGTCCTCTGTCTAAATCTCCTGGTACGGCCGCCAATCCAAGTTAAGGATGTTATTGGGCTAATTGGTTGTTAGGACACTCTTACTCAATTGTGATACACAGCTGAAAAACATTCTACTAATAAGTGAGCATAAAAGGTAGAACAACATTCTAGGTTAGTTTAGTATCTGAAGCATCAGCAGTTGATGGTTTGCTGACCGACTCACAATGGCCAGAAAGAAACAACTTTCTTTAGAGACCCGTCAGTCCATTGTTGTGTTAAGGAAGGAAGATACTCCATTGAAAACAAGAACATTTCACTGTGATCCCAAACTTTTGAGAGGTGGTGTAATTGCACATACAGTTCTAGCTGAACTAAGATTTACCAACTGACTTGTGGAAAGGTGGCATCCTATGACGGTGCTGTGTTTAAAGTTACTGATCTCTTGAGTACAACCCATTGCACTGCCAATGAAGATACATGGCTGTGTGCTTACTTCTATCCACCTGTTAACAATCAATGTGGCTAAAACACATGAACTCAATAATTAGAAGGGGTGTCCACATATTTCTGGCCATATAGTTTATGTATACTGCTTGCATCAATGTGCACGAGGCATGTTTCGAGCAATATTGCAACAATAAAAAACTGAATTCTCATAAACAGGAACTAAGGGCCTGACAGAAACTCTCAAAACTTGAAACAAAGCTGGTCATCTAGTTAGAAATTCAGGATGGTGTGTCTTCCATCACATCAGCATTACAGACACCTTAGCACACTCATCGTGCCTATGACTATCTATCTGCACTCTACCCTCTAAGCTTTTAATTCATTTCACCACATTAAGTTTGGTTACAGCCTGCTAATTAACAGGCTTCACTCCCGTTTCACTTTTTACATTTGGCTTTGTTTAAAATTCTCACAGCTATGACATACCATACCTGCAGCCTGACTGTTAGATCTGTTCATTTTAATAGACAATAAACTCAGAATGCTAGCAGTGGGCTAAAGGTCACCAAAACACAATACATAGTCATTGTATCCAGTATGTGGCAATTTGCGGGAACCTGGTACATACATTTGTTTTGATAAGGGGTCTCTGGACACAAACCAATCAGCTATAACATTAAAGCCACCACTTTGTATTTACACTCACTGTCCATTTCATCAGCTTCACTTACCATATAGAAGCATAGTAGTCCATCTGTTTCTCTGTTTGCTTTGTTAGCCTTGTTTTTTAATGGTCAGGACCGACACAGGACCACCACAGAGATTATATTATTTGGGTGGTGGGTCATTCTCAGCACTGCAGTGACACTGGTGGTGATGTGTCAAAGTGTGTTGTGCTGGTACAAGCGGATCAGACACAGGAGTTTTTAAACATTGTCTCAACTTACTGTCCACTCTATTAAACATCCCTAGCTTGCTGGTCCACCTGGTAGATGTAAAATCAGAGACAACAGCTCATGCACAGTTTGGACAGTCACAGGACACTGCCAACAGGACGCTGATGGCTGGGTTTTTCTGGTTGGAGGACTATTCGTAATCCAGCAGTGACACTGGGGTGTTTAAAATCTCTAGCAGTGCTGCTGTGTCTGATCCACTCATGCTAGCACAACACACACTAACCTACCACCACCATGTCAGTGTCACTGCATTGCTGAGGAAAATTCACCTCCCTAATAGCACCTGTTCTGTGGTGGTCCTGTGGGGGTCCTGACCAGTAAAAAACAAGGTGATCAGGGGCTAAAAAGGTATACAGAGAAACAGATGACCTACAGTCTGTAATAGTTAAACAACAAAGTGATCCTATGTGGTAAGTGGAGCTGATCAAATGGACAGTGAGTGCAGAAACAAGGAGCTGGTTTTAATGTTATGGTTGATCAGTGTATGTACTACCATTCACTGCTAATATAAGTAATATAATATTGAAGAAAACTGCAGAAAATACAGAAATCTAGATGCTTCCATAATAGTTGGGAAATCGATATAACATTGAAAATGAAGTAATGCTAAAATGCGAGAATTCTAAGACAGATAAGAAATTACAATATGTTACGTAAAATGGCGACCCATGGCTACAACAGCTAGGCTTTCATTTCACACTATAAATGTCACAGCTTGGGCAAAACAAGAAAACAACACTAGTTTTTTATGAGACCTTTTACAGTTTTTTACAGTTTACAAGGTTAACACTAAGATAACACTCATGCACAGTTTCTTTGGCTGTTCGGGATTAAACAATTGAAGCATGTGAAATAGACAACCATTGCTTTATTTCAAAGGCGTGCATTTGGCTATTACACAACACAACAACACCCCAGTAATTAATATATTGCTAAAATGTAAAAATGTGTAATATCAGGCCTATGAGTAGGGAGACTGTGTGGCCACTGATGAATAAGACTTTCAAAGGTTATGTTTGCTGAATATCCCAAAACTAATTTTAATGCTGATGCCTAACTACAGGCATAACTATAATTCATCTCACTTGGGTTTCCTGCAGTGCATATAAACTAATTCATTAATGATGACATTTTCATGAGGCTTCCAGACTGAAATTCAACTTAATTTGACATATCCACATATTTATGTCCTCTGCTGCTAGCAGTGTTACCCTGCAGGTGACAGGAGCCAGGGTTAGCTAGCTAGTTAATGTTGGCTAACATGGCTAACTAACATCAAATGACATTCTTTTTCACAGTGGAAATGCTGGTTTGTTTGATTACCAGAAGGATTTCATTTTAAATGAACTACTGGCTGGTTAGTTTACTACTGATTGCTTACACTGGGTGTAACACTTACACTTTTCCACTCTACTGTTTTGGGGCACAGCAAACAAAACGTGTTGGCAGTGCAGACAGTAGAGTAAAGAAAGTAAGTCATCTGAGGGACATTTTCACCCATGCCAGAGGACTCACAGCCCTGATAACTCCTCTGCATCTGACAATAAGTATGATGTTTGCACATTGTGACATGATCCTTAAGAAAGCCTCCTAACTTTCAACCAATCAAATGCTAGCATGCCTAAACATCTTTGAGATACATTGGAACGATCTTATATGACTTCACAACACAGATAATGGAAATGAGTTTTTAAATACTGGTAGGGACACTTCTGTGCTCCCAAATTATTGGTAGGGATATGCATCTATTGTCCATATGCAAACAGATGCTAATGCTTTATTTCATTCAATGGACATATATTTTACCTTGTACGTTGTAGTTTAATGTGAACTGTTTTAATAGAGCTCTGGCATAGAGCTACTGCCACTTTACAGTTCTGGTTAAAACCGGACGTATTTATGACGGAAAACCAAACGTGACATATCGAAAAATTATACCTACTCTGTGGGCATCCTGTGGGGGTCCTGACCATAGAAGAACAGGGTGAACGGGGGCTAATGAAGCACACAGAGAATCAGATGGACCGCAGTCTGTAATCATAGAAGTACAAATTGCTCCTAAATGGTAAGTGGAGCTGATAAACTGGACTCTAAGTACAGTTGTATGTAATTGTCACGGCTGAGTAGCAGAGAGACGAGGTTGGACACACTCGCAAGCTTTTAAAATAAACAATACTTTTAATTAAATGTAAACACAAACGATAAGGCAAACAGACGGAATACAAATACATTAAGACAACTATCACGACACATCTAAAGACACCTATCCAGACAATAACCAACCATGACAGAGGGCAAACACAGGGTATATATACACATGGACTAACAAGAGGGAACAGGTGACGAGACTAAACATAAATGGGAAACAGGTGTGCGAGGCGTGGCAAGGGCGGAGACAAGGAGCACGTGACAAAACAGAAACACATGGACGGGACGTAAACAAAGGCATATGGACGGGCAGGCGTGACAGTAATGAAGTACTTACTTAGAGTATATTCATACTAGTTTTCATATAGTCTTATAATAGCTTTAAATCATTTCTTATTCTGTAAGGTTATTGGAGGTTACAAGCAGAAACCTGATTAGTTCCTGAACCATGTAGACCCAAAGTTTTCCCATCATCTGATTCTCCAAGTGCATGTAAACATGCCAGTCTTAGTATCCACTAAGAAATCTGCTCATATCACTGAATCCTTTACTGGCTACACTGGCTGCCAGTTACAGAATGCATCTGTTAAAAACTCCTGCTGTTGACCTTTAAAGCATTGCATGGTGTTCACCTACTTATCTGTCTGGTATTTTACATCCTTATGCTATGTTGTGCAAGCTAAGCTCCTCTGATTCCGCTCTTCTTGTTGATCCTATAGGTTTAGGCGTTTCTCATTAGTTGGAAATCCTTACCTTCTTCTATTTGTTCTTCTCTCTCTCGTTCCTTCTTCAAAGTTCAACTAAAATAATGCTTTTATTATTCCTTAAATTGTAAAGTCATATAAGTGTAATCTATTATTATTAATATTATTATTGACATAATTACTGACAAAATCAGATTTTCTGCCTGTATCAGATTATTAAGCGCTTGTGAGCACACTTAAAGTTAGAAATCCAGGTTGGTTTATATTCCATTCAGTGTATTTAAGCCCAGACCATGTAACACAGGCATTGAGAGGCTACAAACAAGTCCCTGAATCGCCTTTAATCTGGTTTATCCTGAAAAATCACAAGAAAAACTGTCTACTGTCACAAGCTGTAGTAATTACTTACAAGGGTTTAAACAGTTCCCTTTCTCAGCGCAGCTCATTAAAGGGAAGCGTATCGTAATTCTCAACATGCCTCGAGGTGCATGTTAACTCGCTCCACTCCTTGCACTTGTTCCAGCATAAAAAAAAACACAGTAATTAAGTTTGTAATATCTGCATTTTACACCATTACTTTAAAAGCCTACATTATTCTGCATTTGTAAGTGGACATAATGGCTACAGGAAGGTCGATTGCTGCAGGCGTGAAAAGCAGTAGAACCAGCAGTTTCAAAACACATGCAAAAAGAAGAGGACTCCACCGTAACAATAGAAGAAGCAGAACAATCACAAAACGAATAATGTCCATTAGAGTTCTTTGTAGAAAATCGGTAATAAGTTGGCGCGCAGCCTTCGCTGGGAGTCGGCCATGCACTCAAGAAGCTCCGTTCTAACCCGGCGACTAACTTGTGCGTCTCAAAGGGGGGGAAGATATTCCATCTCTGCGCTGTCAATCAGCCAGTTGTCATGGCTACGGCGAGCAGACAGATGGAGCGCGAAGAAGAGGGTAAGAGGTGCGTTCCTCCACCACTGTGGGAGTCACCAAGGGTTAAAGCAGTGCACTCTGATGGGGTTACACTGAGGACAGAGGGGGGTGTGTGATGCTACCGGGTGGAATTGGTTGGGTCACTGGGCTTCAGTAAAGTGCAGGGAGCCGACAAGACCCGACTAGTGCTATTACCAGATATTTCAGCATTTCACATCACCGTATTTCTCCAGCTATGAGTTATTTTCATGCAAGGACACCAAATAGGAGATACACAAGGTCATTTGATCTAATTTTGTAACGTTTTCCAATACATGCCAGTTTACGCTGCATCACTTTGCTGAAAGCTATAAAATCTCTGGCTGGTCTCTGTGACCTCATTATTAACAGCCAGATATTTTTTTTTTTTTTTTCGGATTTGAAGCAAGACTGGAGCTTGATTTTCTTCTATCTCTCAAAAGTGAAAGAGTTTTTGGTGGTCTATAACGTTGATGTTGAACTTCGGGGGAAACCACTGTTTTTTGTGTTCCATTGACTCTTTAGGCGAGTGTCTTCCCTTACAGAAAATAAGTATACTTAAAGTTCATTTTATTAAGTATACTTTATGCAGTTACTATACTAATGTCATTGTATATGTACTATTTAGTACATATACACTTGTATATGTACTATTTTAATACTTCTTGGGACTAAATTGGCCCACTTTCTAGTTTTTAAAAGTATACTTTTAAAACTTGTACTTGTACTAGTAGTACACTTGTATATGTACTATTTTAATACTTCTGGGGACTAAATTGGCCCACTTTCTAGTTTTTAAAAGCATACTTTTAAGTACACTTTAAGTGTAAGAGTAGTAAACCAAGTAAACAACTAGTTTACATCTTTTGTACTGCAGCTACACTAAAAGTAATCTTAAGGGTTTACTGATAGTTTACTAGCTTGTAAGTTTTCTTTGAGTGAACTTATAATTTACTGCTTATATCATTGTTGTACTTTAAAGTATATGACTAGGTTTAAGGGTTTTTTTCTACTTAAAATAGAACTTAACAACGTTTACTTACTCACCAGTGGACACACGTAAAATAAAGACACTTAAATTAAGAAACATATTTGTATCTTTATAAATCTTTATAAATTAAATTTTAAATAAATATTGTACAGAGCAAGAATACTTACTTCTACTGTCCCAATCAAAAGATTAAGTACAAGTAAAGGCCAAATATACTTAGACTGTTCTATACTTGTCAGTATAACCCAAGCATACTTAAGTTCTACTGTGTTTAGTATATCACTGAAAAGTACATAAAAAGTAAACTGAAAGCATACTCACTTCCTTTTAGTTTAAAAGAAGTAAACTAATGGTACACTTAAATAAACTTCTTTTTTGTAGGGGTTGTCTTACATTCTCAGAAATAACTTCTAAATAATTACTACCTTTGACTTAAGCAACATTATGTAACAGTATAGCCTTAAAAAACAGCTCAGCTCAGGTTAGTTAGTTTGATGGTACTCTGACTTATAATAGTGAGAATAGCATCTCTGTTATCGCCACTCCGGGTTTTAAACTCCTGCTGTAGTGCATATATGTTACTTTGGGGGAGCGGGCACAAGACCTCAAGTTAGAACTGCTTTACAGTGCCACGTCACACACCAACAGCTGGGTCTTCAGCTATCTACAAGAAGAAAGTAGCTCGGTATTCCCAGCATGGATGTCATACCAGAGACTGTGAAGAGATGGAAGAAGATATTGCCAGAGGAGGTGTGGATAAGAAAAAGGTTGACTGACCCGCAAGATCTCAAACTGAATTTGACTCATTGGCGAGAGCTAAAAGAGTTAAAAGGTTGCACAGCAGTTTTACAGCTAACAGAGAAACAATGATTGAGATTGTAATCTTCTCTGTGTCATCCATGTATCCCTTGTGAGTTTCGTAGTTTTTCTGGATTACCAAATGTCATCTAACCTCAGTTCTGTTTCAGGCTAACGTGCAAATAAATGAAATTTATCTCAAGGCAAATGTGTGGTCTTTGTAAATCTTACATTATGTAAGCCCTCAAAAGTTTAAAATTTCTCTAGGGGATCCCCTACAGCAAAGATTAGCAATTCTCACATAACGCTGCTTCAATGACTAGAAATGAACTAAATGAAGGACGGTCTTTGCATTTGGCATAGTACTATAGGTTAAAGCAAAAGTTCAGCAAATATATAGTTTCTTACAGCATGTTTGGCCTTCTTAAGTTTTGCATTAGCAGCCAACTAGTAGGCTAATAAAAGTTTATAAAAGAAATTCACAGCTTCTACTTCATATAGTCATACCACATTGTCCATTTCTTTATAAATAAGTAGATCATTCAGTGTCAGGAACCACATTATGAGGTCTACTTGAAGCTAATTAACCGCTTGGCACGGTTTAAGGCAAGTGTTTGCATGCCGCTACCAGGCCTTTCCTGTTTGTTAGCTCCATTGGCCTTGCGGCTCCAGAGGAAAACTAAAGAAGCAAACTTCAGACATTGATTATGCCCTGGCTGATTGGTTTCATTTGAGTAAAGTGGAAAACTGTGCACATAAAACGTTGGCTTTAAGGTCAGAGCTGTTTTCTTTACTCGCATGCGTAAGCAGAGCTAGCTCGCTGCTGGTCTGAATCAGCTCTTCCCGAGAAGAACTTTATAATGAGAGAGGAGGCAATTTCACCCCTGTTTAAGTGTCCCTGCTGAAAAGAGCTGGATGTTCACCATTACTGCTATACAGATGTGTAGTTGGGGCAGTGTGTCACACTCTCGCTCTCCTTCACTGTTTCATTCTCTATCTCTGTCTTTTACAGGTTTGACATGGTGTGAATGTGACTCATCTGTTTTGCAGAATGAAATCAGAGCAGCTCGCTGTGCCACGCTGCTGTCACCGAGTTTTCCTATTCAGCCCTTAAATATCACTTCTCCAGCCGGGAACAACTTTTCTTAAGCAAGCCAGAGCAATTCAGGAGAAACATGTGTGGATTCCTATCCCTCTCTTTCTCTGTCTCTCATATATATATATTAGTAAACTAATGGTACACTTGAATATATATATATGTATATATATATATATATATATATATATATATATATATATATATATATATATATATATATATATATATATATATATTTATTTATTTATATATATATATATTCTCCAACAAGTATCTCCAAAATTGCAACTTTACAGGAGAGACCAAAAACATACTTTACCAAAAAAATTACAATGTAAGTCAATAGAACCAGAACCTTTTCCAGTCTATTTTGGAGCATTTCTATTGGTCCATTCATCATGAAATTGGTGTGTTTAAAGGATATAGAAAACTCAAAATCGCCAAAAATGGAGGAACATGTTTTTATTGGACAATAGTCCATGCTACATTCTTTTGTATAAAAATGTGACAGTTCTTGAGTGATTGCTAGTCTTTTCAGAAGCTTTGTAATCCATCCTTGAACTGCACTGGCATTTTAGAGGCTTTGTGAAATAAACTCACTGAATGTGTTGATCTGTGATGATTTCTTCATGTTCAAAATGTTATCTCTGTTGTTAGCAAGGCTATATATATATATATATATATATATATATATATATATATATATATATATATATATATATATATATATACTAAGTTACTAAGTATTAAGTGGGTGTGTGGTGTGTGTGTGTGTATATATATATATATAATAAGACTGGATTCTTTTATTTACTGATTTATATTACTATACTTTGTATATTTTGTATATTTTTTTTTTATTATTTCTTTTATTTTGTTATCTATTGGTGAATGGAGGAACAGCAAAGTAAGAATTTCATTGTACAGTGTACTGTTCAGCTGTGCATATGACAATAAAACTCTTGAATCTTAAATCTACTTAAAATTACTAGCCCTGGAAGGCCCTGAGGGCTCCTCTCTTGTCTTCATTAGTGTCATCTATACATACTTTCTCCCTTTTTTATCTTCACATTTGCCTTCATTGTTGTTTTACATCTTCATCTTTTTCATCATCTTTCATTATTTCTTCACCTTCATCATTAACTCCTTCTTTATGGCTAACTGTCTTCATGCTTCTTGGCCATATAAAAGCACTTGAAGCTGTGGTAGTGCAGAGTTATGAGCATTTGACTGCTATCACCTCTTAATTGACCGTTCAGAAGATGACCAATATAGGGACACTCAATCAGTTGCACTCAGAACACACGGCGTCAGCAAAAACCTGTTTTTTGAATTCATTTCTAAAAGAATGCATGAAATCTAATTTTGTCAGGAGGCTGCCGGAGAGTAGCAAAATATGATTTCTAGTTTAGGGGAATTATTTTAATACACAGTGCTATGAAGTGTGAACAAAATTACCAATCAAATGCCACAGAGGGACGTCGAAAACAATAAAACAGCAGCTTTACTGCTTCGCTTCACACTTCCTATATACTGAATAACCCATGCGCCTTCTAACCAAGACTAACGGCCTTTATTTACAGCGTGGGAGGCCTGCTGATGAGATTCCTTTGAGACCTCACAAACATAACAATGGGCTCTCTGCATTCCCAGATGGGGAAAGTAAATGACGTTACAAACTTATAGCGACTATTATAAGGACCCTCGACAGCAGGCGGATAACAGAAGCAACAAATTCCAACTTTCAGAAGACCAACAGGTCTCTCTACATCACTGTGGCTTGAAGACTTTTAGACAATTCTTCCTCTCCTTCTCTATCAGTCCCTAATTTTCTCTTTCCCTCCCTCTTTCTCTCTATCGCACACACACACACTGGATTCCTTGAAGAATAAGATGTCTCAGCACTTGCCGGATGCAACAATAGGGCGAATGACACGTTAATTACCCAGTAATAGCTATAGAAGCAATTACAGTGTTCTCTCTTTCTCTGAGATTTTGGCAGAGGAGATGTAGACACTTTTATCCTGTCATGGGTAAAGGGAGGGTTTGAATGTGATGTCTGACTGATGAAGAGAGAGGGATGTTCGGAGTCTTACAGCCAGAGTGAGCGATGAAAAAACTCGAGTGGGGAGATGAATGTGAATGTAGCTCATGTGTCAAGGATCTGAGCAGCTGCTCTCAAGTTAAACCCAATACAACTCGTGTACGCAATCTGTCAAAAGTTTGGGGCTACCTAACCTTTCAAAATGTTTTCAATGCATGTGTTTTTGTTAGCAATGAGAAAACGTATCGTCACTGTCAGAACAAAACCTACTGCTAGACTTTTCTAAGAGAAAAAACTTTTAAAGTTAAAGGCAACACAAATGAAAATATTTCAAAATGGCTGTATGAAGCAACAGACATGCAGAGAGCGACAGACAGATGAACAAACACGAATGAAGCAATACGCAAATGAACAAATGAACAGCTGTGCAGACAGACGAATGAAAAAAAGGAAAGAGAGATAAAGCAATGAGTGAATAAAGGAATTGACAAACAATCTGTGTGATAAAAAAAAGAATGAATGAGGGACAGTCAGCTACAGAGTCTGGCTTGGAGGTCTAGCTTACCAGCTTTTGGTTATGCTGGTTAGCTTTATCTCACTAAGCTTCTTTCACCTGCTTTTTTAATGTATTTATCTTATGTATTTAATAATTGTTACTAGTGCTGTCAATCTAATTAAATAACAAGCTTTGTGGTCAACTAATCTACATGAATTTCATTTATAACTTTTTGCTATTAAAGTATTTTTAATTTTGCAATTCAAATCAATTTTGGCACAAACTGCACATTACATGCACTAATTCATTGTAAATAAACTAGCTAATTTGTTTTGTGCACTTTCTAGTGTGTATGGAGAGATTTGGGACATAATAATCAAATACAGATGGTTAGAGTTAGCTAGCTAGTTTCCTGACTCAGGTCCGTACACAATGCCCTGCACATATAGCCCTTCACCTGCTTCCCACATACCTGATCTAACTAATCTGATAATTAACACCACCTTACTGAGTTAATACAGCGCTTCACCTGCTTCCCACATACCTGATCAACTAATCTGACCATTAACACCACCTTACTGAGTTAATACAGCGCTTCACCTGCTTCCCACATACCTGATCAACTAATCTGACCATTAACACCACCTTACTGAGTTAATACAGCGCTTCACCTGCTTCCCACATACCTGATCTAACTAATCTGATCATTTACACCACCTTACTGAGTTAATACAGCATTTCACCTGCTTCCCACATACCTGATCTAACTAAACTGACCATTAACACCACCTTACTGAGTTAATACAGCGCTTCACCTGCTTCCCACATACCTGATCTAACTAATCTGACCATTAACACCACCTTACTGAGTTAATACAGCGCTTCACCTGCTTCCCACATACCTGATCTAACTAATCTGACCATTAACACCACCTTACTGAGTTAATACAGCGCTTCACCTGCTTCCTACATACCTGATCTAACTAATCTGACCATTAACACCACCTTACTGAGTTAATACAGAGTTTCACCTGCTTCCCACATACCTGATCCAACTAATCTGACCATTAACACCACCTTACTGAGTTAATACAGCATTTCACCTGCTTCCCACATACCTGATCCAACTAATCTGATCATTAACACCACCTTACTGAGTTAATACAGAGTTTCACCTGCTTCCCACATACCTGATCCAACTAATCTGATCATTAACACCACCTTACTGAGTTAATACAGCGCTTCACCTGCTTCCCACATACCTGATCTAACTAATCTGACCATTAACACCACCTTACTGAGTTAATACAGCGTTTACAGCAGGACACGCTCTGAACTGTACAGGGCAGTGTGCTTTCAGGACTAGAATTAAGAAAGGCTAAGCTAGCGTAAGCAGCGGTAAAGCTAGCTAACGGTGGTGCTGGAGAGCTGATGTCCAGTGCGATGTGGTGATTTTCTCTAAACATAAAAGCTAAACTCTCTTTCTCTCTGCTGACACTGTCTAGATAACTTAGCTCCATCATTAGTAACGACCGTTTACAGGCTTGTATGGTCTTCCCGGGTTTAGACTAAATTTGTGTGAGTGTGTGTTTGATTGATGGCTTCCCGGCTTGTCCCGCCTCTCTCTATATATAAATATGCCAAAGTAGTTATGATTGGATGTTTTCTTAACCTGTCCCTGCTTTTCATAAAACTTAATCAGTTCTGATTGGATGTCGTCCCTGCCTCGTTTTTATTCGTTGACTAAAGTGTCAATCAATTTCGTCATAGTTTTTATCATGCTATGTAGTTTTTATTTATTTATCGTCTCGTTTTCGCCATGAAAAAAAGAATTGTTGATGAAAATAGTTAGTCAACGAAATCAGCACTGGTGTGAATGAAGGAACAGTGTTGAGAGAAGAAACAAAGTTCATGTATGGATAATGGAATCAGCAAGCATTAGTCAGCTACAGACAGGAGGTCCAGCTTGCTGTCTTTTTCTGTGTATGCTGGGTTAGCTTTAGCTCATTAAGTTTCTAACTTTTGACTTTATAACAAGATCTGGTTGAAGGAGAGCCGGGTCACATCCTGTTTTTCCCTATATGTAAAAATCATGAGTGTAAACTGCAAGAGGTCGCCCAAGAGCAACTCCCAAATGAACAGGGGGTGAAAAGAGACAAATGGCTAAAAACAAAAATCCCTTGTCCCAGACTTTCCTTAAATTTTTTATGTTTCACTGAAAAACATAGACAACCTACCTGTGCGTTTCCTTTCTTTACAACAAACACAGTTTGGGCAGTAGAACGCTAGCATTACTGCTACTGTGTGCTGTGTGGTTGGAATTACTGATCCTCAAAGCTAATCGGTTGGTGAGCCGAGCCACTCATAAGCTGAATGTATACAAAAGAATGTAGTCCATGCTACATTCTTTTGTATAAAAAATGTGACAGTTCTTGAGTGATTGCTCGTATTTTCAGAAGCTTTGTAATCCATCCGTGAACTGAACTGTCATTTCAGAGGCTTTGTGAAATAAACTCACTGAATGTGTTGATCTGTGATGATTTCTTCATGTTAAAAAGAGTTATCGCTGTTGTTAGCATGGCTATTAGCCTTTGGTTGAGTCTGTTGTCAATCAGAAGGTAGGGTGTGTCTGTCTAGAGCTGCGCTGCAAATTTACGCCCGCAGTTTAAATTCTGATAATTATTTCTGTTTTTTCAGAATTAAGCTGCTTGTCTGATTATGGGATGCCTGCATAATACATACATATTAACCCTATATGTACTCAAAAATTTTGTTTTAGCCTACAGCTTAATGTTATGTTTAGATCAAGTCTGTTTTATTCCTGTACATGTTGTGTAAGCATATACGTAAGTCCTACATATTAGAAAAGCCAACTATCAACCGTCACAACATCACCACTAAATAATGTTGTTTTATGGTTTTATAACTACCTTATGTCAACCATGGAGTTCCCTACAGATATAATGGAACATATGAAGGATTCTAGGAGGTTGTGATAATGTACTGACAACACTGTCAAATATCGTTTCACAACTTTCTAAGGAATTACACTTCAATGTTGTGACAGTATTGCGGGCACCAAAACAGTTGTCACAAAGTAACTGTGTTTGCTGGGATATGTGTAATATCTACCCTGAGAAAATATGTGTTTTCAAACGAAACCTGTTTTTGCCCAAAGAATAAAATATTAACGTGTGCCTGACGCATGTGTGTCACAAATCTATCAGAAATCCTGCCAAAACAACTGAAGCTAACAGTCGCTAAGAAAACTATGACAAGTGTCAGAGCATACGCCGATGTCACTGTCTTGAAACTGAAAAAATCTGTGGCTCAGCTCTGCGGCTCTGCAGACAGATATTACTGGATCAGGGTGTGCGTCCCTGATTGTCGATCAGTCGATCTATACCTGCTAATGGCAAAATGTGATTGATCCATTTTGAATGAATGAATATTGGCCTATATACAAAAGCTTTAAGGGCAAGAGGTCTTCAAACATACTGGTGGGCACTGTTGGGCTTCACAGTAAGCTGCTGAAGCAGGAGTAAACATCGAGACTGTGAGGCTGTTGCCATCAACCTCGAGGGAACGCAGAGGATTTCCAATCCCAAGCTCATTTCCTTCCCCAACCCTTTTATAAGACAGGGACACACAGAGCCGCAGAGATCTGCCAATTTAAGAAGAATCTTGTTCTCAGCGTCCATTAAGAATTTCTTCTGAAGCCGCCCAATTTGGAAAACAAAGACAAAGGAACATCACTAACAACCCCGAACCCTAAGCCACGTGCGAAACTGTGTGTATGAGTGTGCAGTGTGTGTGTAGGTGGCACTGATTGCTTTTTATCCTCACCACCACATTAATTAAAGCATCCAAGGAAATGAAAGGAAGGGGTGCTCTTAATTAATGAATCAAAAGCAAAACAAAAGACGGACAGAGATAATTGCACTGTGAGATATGCGGCTTGTATCGGGGCTCATTCCGAAGTCGCTCCTGTTCTCCTCTGAGGGGAGGTTATCTCTTTCTTCCTTCCTTTCTTTCTTTCTTTCTTTCTTTCTTTCTTCCTTCCTTCCTTCCTTCCTTTCTTTCTTTCTTTTTTTCCTTCTTTCTTTCTTTCTTTATCTCTTTCTCACACTCTCGAACAAAGAGAACCGACAGAAGAAATAGAGAATTGACGATATAGAAAAAGTGAACAAGAGAGCTAGATTGACAGAAGGAGAGAGAGAGACATTGAATTCGATGTATAGCTTAGCGACACCACCATAGGCCCACTTTATGCATGTCTGCCTGTCAGTTTGTCAAACCCATCAAACCCACTGCTTGCTATTTAACGTCAAACCAGACAGGCCGACGCTGTCCGTCCAAAGTTGTCATGGTGATGGAAATGTCTTGTAAGTAGCGAGGCGGCTAGTCTGGTAATGAAACGTTGGAGCACAAAGCCTCATGGGATAGAGAAAGTGTGCTAGAATGGTGCGTCTTCATCAACAAGTGTCGTTTTCTCTCGTCTGACCACATAAATAGAGCCGTCAATCAAAAGTCAACTCGCTGTAGTACAAAACACTACGGTACAAAAGTTTAGACCGACTTGTCATAGTAGCAGACTGTCATTTTACTTAATAATAACTTTAAAGTATATTTTTAGATGCTTTATTCCATATTTACATTTAAAATGGACACGCTCTTTAATAATAACGATGTACTGTTATCTAATGGTAATCTTTTCATTTGTCTAGACGAAAAAACTTGGTCTTACTTCCTCAAACCATTTGTTGCACCACCAGAACAAAAGACTTATGTTTTGGCACACTTGGACGAAAGAGGGGCCAGGGTAGTGCATCAAAAAGAAAAACCTTGAAAATTTGTCATAATTTATTTATTTATTTATTTAAAAAATGTAAGTATAAAGTTCATAGACAAAAGTTTCTACGGTTGTCCAAGTTTAATTTAGTCTGAAAAGTCAGGTGGTACCACCAGTAAGTCTCAAGTCAGATCAGATTTTGCTGTTCGTTCTTTTTTTTATTTATTTTCCAGCAATCACAAAATGTGTTGTTTTGAGTTTCAGTGATGTTTTTGACCATATTAAGATCAAATGCGGAGTCATGGTAACATATTGAGCATATGATAAAATATTTGAATTGCGGTCAGGCTACCACATGGATTTGTGGAATGATGAGAGAGGCTGCATATATTTACACTACCAGTCTAAAATTTGGACACACCTAACTGAATGTATTGTAGAATTGTAAATACATTTTGATCTTAACACCTATAACTCCCCAAACTGTTTTATAGAACAAGATCTCAGAATGTGTGCTATCTTCTTTGGCCCTGTAAGAAAAGCAGCTCATGTGGCTCCTCATGAAGCTGCTGGCCAGAATGTTAAAGGTATGAAAAACTGCATCAGAGCAAGTGAGGTCTAATTTCTAAAAGAAACTATAAACATTCTGTAAACCATAATGCGATGTTTTATTCTGTTATTTTATAGTTTTGATCTCTTCACACTTATTCATTAATATTATTACTATTCAAATAGTAAAAAAAAGAAAAAGCTTGGAAGGTGTTTTGACTGATTTTCTGTTTAAAATAAGACGTGGAAACTAAATAACAAATTCACACCATTGACTACTACGAAATAATTCTTCTTCCTCAGCAAGTTCAGCCATTTGCTTTATTCCTCTTTAACATAAAAACACATAAATAACTGTGAATTTGGAAATGAAATTATTTAAGATTAAAATTAATTTTGAATATAAATAAAAACAGCTGGGCTAAAAAAAAAAATCGCAGCATCTTCCACTTTCTTTTAAATAGTAACTTTCTCTTTTCTCTTTAATTGCAGAAATCTAATAAATAAATGACTAAATATAACAAATGAAAAACAGTTTAAGGTCTGAAGGGCCCAGCCGCCCCATTGCATTGTAGAGCCCTTCCACCCGACTTCAGACTTCCTCTTCATAGCATTTAATATTTTTTACAGCTTCCAGCAGTTTAGGTTGAAACCCATTTTCATTTAGATTTTAGAGTAGAAAGATATTTATTCTTTGTATAGATGTATCTGCAACTAAATATTGTTTTTTGGAAACCTTCATGCTTAGTGGCCACTTATGTCACTAGGAAGCATGTAGAGATAGGTTATCCATTTTATTCAGATAGGTGACAGCCCCAGGTGGACCCCAGAAATAATAGCAGTTATTGAGATAGCAGCTAATGGGGATCCTAATAAAACAAAACAAAACCATTAAATAAAAAATATAAAGAAAATATATAATTATTTTTCTATTTTTGAAAAAATGTTTGGGTTAGGATCAGACTAATGTGGATTTTTTTTCTTTCTTGTTTCTATGTGCTGCAAAGAACTTATAAAAGTGTCCTTGTTTTGGTAATTTGTTTGCTTTTACATGCAGATCAATAATAAGTGGTGCTGCTCTCCCCTCGTCTAGTACTTCTCCAGCCACGGCCCCCTGCCCACTGCGCCCCACTTCCCTTTGTTTTGACAGACAGAGCCATTTGCAGCGTCCTGCTAATGACATCAGCCTGAGCGAAGAGCCGGACGAAATGATCTAAAATTAGATCCTTGAGTGGCCGAACAGACCTGGTAATGGTGTGAGCATTTATACTTTCATCCGCTATCTTTTCTCATCCTCTTATCCTGCTGCTACAGGGCCCGGGCTGCCTGACGAACCTGAGGTCAAGCTCACAGACAGCGAGATCTTTAAATACAGTGAAGTCAGGTAAAGAAGAAGAGGAAAACGGAAGGAGAGACTGAGTAGGACAACTAATCTGTGTAACTGATGAATGTATTGGTTGTTTGGTTCCCCTTTTTTTGCTGCTACAAAATTTTGCACTCTTGGTGCGGTTCGTTTTGGCAGGTGTGAAAACTGTAATTGCACTCGGGTGCGGACCAAAACAACCACACGGAGACCCTCAAGAGGAGGTGGTCTCGGTCCGGTTCCAAACGAACTCCGGAGCGGTTCGTTTGTGGTGAGAACGTGATCCGACCTCGATCCGACCCAAGAATTAGGAGTATTCCACAAGTTTGATCTAAACATTTCCTGCAGCCAGGTGTGCTTTGCATTATGGGATGCGGCAGATGGCATAAACAGAGAACTGTAGCAGCTAACAGGGCGAGGACAATGAAGCGAGGTCTCACTTGGACTAGCAGTGAGGGACGTTGTCTACTTGATGTTTGGAGTGAGCTGGGTGTTCTGCAGGTGGACTGTAGTTTGGTATATTATCAGATTATTATTACAGCTATGAACAGATGCTGTCTCTGCCACTGCTCAGTGCTACGCTGTACAAGAAATGTGCAGTAGTTAGAAAAAAATGCATCTTCTCCCTGTGTTTACTTTTTTGCTCGCACACCAGATAGCTCTGACCAATCAGAGGAGACAATGGCTCATGTGGTTTGTTGGGGCGCATTTTGGTGCGTTTAGGTTTTTGCCTGTGTGAAAACAAACTTAACCGAGGAGGAAACCCAATTACCCAGGGTTTTCTTATTTTTACTATTTTAAAAGTAATAATATTAATGAATAATAATAAATAAGACTCACAGAATTGTCCCTCGACCAGAATAAAGAATCTGGTTGTGGTTCAATAAGTGTTTATAGTTGCTCTGATACATACTTTTACTATTCTGGCCAGCCGATTGATGAGGAGCTACTTTTCTAATAGGACTGAAGAAAATACTGAAACCTTGTTCTGATAAACACTTTTTGGGGGGGTATATAGGTGTCACTATTTAAACTTCAACACATTTAGATCAAAATATATTCAGTTAGGTGTGTCCAAACTTTTGATTAGCGGCGTATACCTCCAGCAGCTACTCCTAAGAATATCTAGTACAGCAAGGCATCCACCACCCTAGCTTACTGTTAGGGGTTTTCCTCTGTACCTGCTGATCTTATGATGTCAAATTGACAACTTAGAGATGGAGACAGTGCTTGCTCGTAGCAACAAAACTGTTGAGCAGCTGAAATCTGTCAGGCAACAATGGGCAAAAGATCCACTAGCAAAACAGCAGCAATCAGTATCCTCAGTTCCCAAACCATTATAAAGTGTAATTGAACGGAAAGGTGATGTAACACAGTGGTACAGTGAGTGTGCTACAGGCATACAGTTCTACATTTCATATTTCAATCATATTTACAAAATAGAATGAAGTTAGTCAGTAAAAACACTGGACATATCTTTTTGTATATATATATATATATATATATATATATATATATATATATATATATATATATATATATATATATATATATATATATATAATATAACTTATAAATATAAGTTCAGCACAAATCACAGATTCTAGCTGTTATTTAATGTCACAAGTTTAAACTTTTCCAGAAATTAAAAATGTTCTGTCTCTTTATTTATTAGTCAACCACTTGACTTATTGACTAATCTGTGGGTGGATCTGACTGTAATTGCTGCCTCCCCGATTCATCTATCCTCCTCCAGCTTGTGAACCAAAAAGCTGATTCTAATCGGCCACCTTTAAAGATGTATCAGGTGTTTATATTCACTAGTAGGATTTAATTGATACATCACTTAATGGTATGGTACTGCTAAAGAGTGGTGAACCTTGATTCAACTGTTGATGTGTTTTTTTTAAATCAGCATTTCCACATGAAGAATCATTTGAGAATAAAATATATCAAGCAGGTCTTTGAAGTGAATGAAGGACTTCAGCTTCCCCATCCTTGCATCTTATCATTGCATCTATTCCCAGTTTTCTCAGAGGGAGGAGCTAAGACGTGAGAAAAGGTGGCAAGAAATGAAACAAGAATGACTGATTAGAGAGCTAAGGTCCACTCAATTCAACCCCTAATACGGACTATGTGAATAAATATGATAAAAATTGTCCACAGGAAAGTATGCATCTCCAAAATAGTAACTTTACAGGAGAGCACAAAAACATTCTTAATTTCAGTGTAAGTTAATGTAAAGAGGTTTTATTCTGAGGGACTTCTGAGTGTTTCTATTGGTCCATTCATCATGAAACATGCACAGGATATAAAGGGCAGCTGTTGTGTTCAAATAATCTAGAAAAATCTTGTATGATTTGAGATGAACCTACTCTATAGTAATATAAACTCTTTACAGTGAGACACATATACATAGTGTATAGTGAAAGAACACTAGGCATGTATGTACATATATACATAGTGTATAGTGAAAGAACACTAGGCACGTATGTATATATATACATAGTGTATAGTGAAAGAACACTAGGCATGTATGTATATATATACATAGTGTATAGTGAAAGAACACTAGGCACGTATGTATATATATACATAGTGTATAGTGAAAGAACACTAGGCACGTATGTACATATGATTATGACAGAGCATTAGAAAGTTTGGAAAGTCCAGAAAAGAAGCCTGAAGTTGTGGAGACTTGGTATAGCTTTCTGTGCAGCTTTGGTGTAGCTCTCTTCTGTGAAGAAGAAATGTGCAAGGCAAAAAAAAAAGGAAAAAAAGTGAGACAAGAAGGAAGATGAAGGAAACAGAAGAGAAGGAGCATTTCTGAGAGAAGCTGAACATTTCCTGACAGCCTAGTGACCCGAGATCTGGGTGAAGTCCGCTCTTTAATGATGAAACCAATATCGACTTCACATTCCAGGAATCATCGCTGCTCCGCTAGCCTGCAGTGCTGCTCGTCCACTCCAACAAAGCACGCCAGGAAACGCTCACACTCTTCCCCCAGTCATGCAGACGGGGTTAGCCTCGGGTTGAAAAGGGCTTGTAACATGCAGTCCTGCTAAGTCTGATCAAAGCCTTTAAACGCAGCAGTTTGTCCACATAAGTAGCTTGTTTACCTGGCCGGACCTGAGTCTATTGGTTCTTCTATTCATCCATAAGCTGATTAATTATTCATCCAGGTCAATAGGTGGTGGTATCATCATCATCAAGTGGTTTGTTTTGTTTGATAGAATTCTAATACAGGGGCTTTTACTGTTGTTTATTAAAAGAATGAACTATTACTAGAAAAGCTTGAAAACCTGGCTAACTTGTTATTATTGCTCTCTTTACATAATCATGCTTTTAATTCAAAGTCATAACATATGGCATCAGTCATTTTCTTTTTTTTCTGGATTTTTTTCTTATTTGTAGTATTTTATTAGTAATAATATAAGTAAATAAATGTGATGTCAAAACTATAAAATAACACATATGGAACTATTCCTGGAGCTGAATTAAGCTTCATGTTGTGGTTTAAAGAGTGTTTATAGTTTCTTTTAGAAATGAGCCTCCTTTGTTCTAAGCAAGTTTTCCATACTTTTAACATATTTCCCACCAGAAACTTCAGGAGGAGCCACATGACCTGCTTTTCTAACAGAACTGAAGAAGATGGAATACTAATATTTATACCTAACAACTTCAAGAAAAACTCCAGCAGCATATATGGGAAGTTGCTTGTTTCTTTGTCGTTAATGAAAGCAGTTTCGATGCTATGGATATTATAGAAAATGATCAAACGTAATTGTTGCCATATGGCAACAGCAATTAGTTCATATAATGAGACTCAAGCAGTACAGTTGCATGGGATGCTGCCGTCATCACAACTTTTGCTTAACTAAATGATTTTATTAATAAAAATTCTAATAAGTATACAATTTTGAAAACTTGTATGTTTGCGATGGCCTAAGCACCAAAGAAAGATAAGATAGGAGGATAACATTTCTATACAGTTTGCTCTCTCGGTGCGTGAGATGACCCAACCAGCCCTTAGGGTAACGTTCTGGCAGACCTAGTGAGACTTTGTAGTTCTACACTTACAGACTGTAGTCCATCTGTTTCTCAGTATACTTTGTTAAGCTGTTCTTCTATGGACCACAGGACCGCCGTAGGGCTACTATTGGGGAAGTTGATCATTCTCAGCATTGCAGTGACAATGACATGGTGGTGGTGGTGGTGGTGTGTTATTGTGTGTTGTGCTGTGATTTCACCAATGAAAACTATCCAGCCAACAGTGTCCTGTGGGCAGCGACCCATAACCACTGATGAAGGACCAGAGGAACACAAACGATGCAGCAACAGATGAGCTAGTGTCTCTGACTTTACATCTACAAGATGGACCAGCAAGGTCTAATAGAATGAACAGTGAGTGGACGCAGTATTTCAACACCAGCAGAAGCTGGATTTCGGATCATTTGCATATAATTGGTGCTGCAGAGAGAAAAACTTCTTGGCTCTGCAGTATTTACAGTGATTATGCGTAAAGGAAGATACCGATAAGCATATTTCAACCAAAACAACCGCGGGAATTCCTGAAGAATCGCATGGTTTGGAAAACCTCCCAAGATGTTCCTGCGAGACAGCGAAACCATGGCAGTTTGGAACACAAGCGAACGACACTAATTGGCCCAGAACGGTTCATTCTTTCACAGCTGTCACTCTTGAACGACACATTAGTTTCCATGGTGCCAAGGAGAGGAGCGGAGCGGAGCATGCTCAGTGAGGAGCTCCAGCTGGGTCGCAGGCTGGCAGGCTTCTCAGATTACACAGACAGATGGATGAACACTCCAATCCGCAATTCTACAAGTGCTATACATTTATCCCAGTCCAGAACGTGTGATGACAGCGATCGATACCCTAGAAGGACAGATCGGCTGCTCTTTTGTACCAACTGTGAGGGCTCTGTGAGCGGCAGTCGGAGTTAAGGCACACTTAGGAATCAGACATTAGAGCCGGTGTTGCATCTGAACGGCTCTCTTGACTAAAATAGCTACATATTGATCTAATTTAGGTAGCCTAGCGAGGTCCGATTGTGTGCACGGTCCTCATTTTAACGCTGAGTGTCTGCTTTTCACTGGATGATGCGTAGAAGAATTTAATGATGTACTACAAACACCCGCCTTATAGGTCCACCTTGTTATTGTACTGTTATATACCAAATTTTTTTCCATTTCTATTATTTATGCCATTTTATATTTAATAATTAAAGCGGTAATTGATTAACATTTGTTCAGATCAGAGCTCCAATCTTGTTGTCTTGGGAAGAAAAAAACAACAAACAGTCTCAAAAAAGAAAGTAGGAAGGTAACATTACACTGGAACTTGTTACTGAAGCTCTGACTCGAAGATGCAACTGTAGGTAATTTTTTATCAATTCTGTTGCTCCATTCATTAAGACATTTTAACACAGCATAAAGAGCAGCTGACAACCATTCAAATAAATGAACTAAAAATAAAAGTAAATTATGGTAGCTTTGGCACTGAGTGAACAAATGAGTGCTCTTTTATTGAACGCGACAGCAGTGGAGACCACCACTGTGTTCATTGTTCTCCACTGATTATGCCTCTTTGACCTCTAAACCGGTCAGGAGCAGGTTGCTATTACTAATATTATATACATAACATATTATAAAACTCTGTACTCTACACAGAGCAATTCATCAATGGTCAATTTTCAACCACAGAGCCACTTATAGCTGGATATTAAACTGGGTGGGAGCCACGGGCATCGCCTGGCCTTCTGGATTTTTTGATCCAACCCCAAATCATTTAATGTTACACAGAGGCACTCCCAACAAGAGAGAGAGGAAGAAAGAGAGAGAGAAAGAGAGAGGGAGCATAAGAAAGAGAGAGAAAGAGAGATAGAGAATAAGAAAAAGAGAGGGGGGAGAGAAAGAGAGAGACACAAAGAGAGAGAGAGAGAATAAGAAAGAAAGAGGGGGGAGAGAAAGAGAGAGGAAGAGAGAGAGAGAGAGAGAGAAAGAGAGAGGGGGGAGAAAGAGAGATAAGAAAAAGAGAGAGAAAAGAAAGGAAAGAAAGAGAGAGCGAGAAAGGAAGAACGAGAGAGAAGAGGAAAGAAAGAGAGAGAGAGAGAGAAAGGAAGAAAGCGAGAGAGTGAGAAACAGAGAGAGTGGAAGAGAGAGAGAGAGAGAGAGAAAAGGAAGAGAGAGGGGGAAGAAAGAGGGAGAGACAGAGAGAGAGGAAGAAATAGAGAGACAGAAAGAGAGAAAGTGAGAAGAGAGAAAAAGAGAGAGGGGGAAGAAAGAGAATAAAAGAGAGAAAGAGAGAGAGAGGGGGAGAAAGAAAGAGAAAGAGAAAGGGAGAGGAGGAAAGAAAATAAGAGAGAGAGCAAGAAAGAAAGGGCGAGAGTGAGAGACAGAGAAAGAGAGAGGGGGAAGAGAGAGAGAAAGGAAGAAAGAGAGAGAGGAAGAGAGAAGGAGAAAAAGAAAGAGATGAAGAGAGAAGGAGAATGAGAAAGAGAGAGGAAGAGAGAAGGAGAAAGAGAAAGGAATATAAAGAGAGAGCAAGAAAGAAAGAAAGAAAGAAAGGGTGAGAGTGAGAGACAGAGAGAGAGAGAAAAGGGGGAAGAGAGAGGGCGAGGAAGAGAGAAGGAGAAAGAGAAAGGAATATAAGAGAGAGAAAAAAGGCCAAACTATTACAGTGTAAAACTTCTTTAAGTCTAAACTCCAGATCAGTTTACGTGTGAGCGAAGAAAAAAATGATGCTATATGTGAGAAATATTTATCCCATTTGCTTTCAGGCCAAAATCACCAGGACATCATAACAAATACTGACAGAATAAATAATACCTTTACACCCGACAGCCAGGAGCAGCACCTTCACCAACATCTGCTACAGCCTGCCTGCAGTATTAATACTTCATATCATATCAACATGACCGGCTGTTCTGCTGTAGGTTAAATCAACAGTCACAAGTAAATGTCTTTATGGTCACGATGTCATGATTAATTTAAAACTGTCTGTTTTTGTACCTCAGTCCACAAATGGGATGTTTTGTGAGAGTAACTATGTTTAAACAGTGCATCAAACTCTTTTCTGAAGAAAAAAATACAGCTGCCTTGCTCCAGTCAGTGAGCAGACCTCTAACAAGATTTCTCAGAATGACCAAGATGGGCAGCCTGCAGCATTAACACTTCATATCATATCATCTCTCTCTCGCTTTGTTTTAGTCTCATCTCAGATTTACACTATTGTTTCGTATTTGGTTTTAGTTTTACTGAATGACTGTTTAGCTGTTAAATCATATAAAAACTGCAGATGAATGTTTGAATTTCACAGAGGACGTGCAGAAGAGACGATTGATGTGTAAGAGAGGAAATGCGCAGAGAACTTTAAACTGTTCTTCACAGATTTGTTTTTCACACTGTTGTCACACTTCTTTTTCTTTTTAAATGGCTTTGTTTTTACCCATCAAAATCACTGAACCGCTCAAGTTTTGTTAGCATTTTACAGTTCATTGTAAATACCCATAAACAATATTACAGTAGACCGGCCCTCATACTCGCAACTGACATCCTGTACGGAACACAACAAAATTCTTAGGAATGTAACGTAAGGCTTACAACCATTTTCTCAGATGTAGCTGTGTTTTACCTGAATACCAGTTTAACTGTCATATACAATTAGAGAAAATACTGTACAGTAAAAATCACAGTGCTGATTGGCCAAACTAAGTACTGGATTATCTGAAGTCATCATGCTGGAGAGATCTGGAATAGGGCTGCACCTAACGATTATTTTTTCGATTAGTCGATTAATCTAATGACTAATATATATATATATATATATATATATATATATATATATATATATATATATATATATATATATATATATATATATATATTTGTGTGTGTGTGTATTAAATGGTTAAGAGTCTACGTTGTGACTGGATTTATACAGGCACAAATAACACGTAGCCTACACGCCTTACGCACAAGAAATTGGACAGTATATTTTGGCAGCGAGTCATTTGAGAACCAGCGTGTGAACTTACGTGTGTTTTAAAGCTCCTGCAGTATCGAGAACAGTCTTAGGTTCTACACTGGACGATTAAGAGACAGTTAGCAATGCGCAGTCAGGTGACACTACTGAAAGAAACACGTGAAAGACTCGTTTATGCTCAGCGTTAAATACAGATACGCACGGAGCCTTCTGTCCATTCATTTCGTACCGCTGGAGACCGTGGGGGCAGTGCGAGACGTGACCACTTCCATACGGACACGACGAAGAAGAGACGGCGAAGAAGAGACTTTTTGAAGAGAGGTGTACGTTCATTAGAAAATTTCCGAAATACTTTCTCCTCGGCGTGGAGACAAACAGTCGTTTTTTTTTTGTTTTAAAAGTAAATAAAGAACTACGAGCTTATCTACCGCCGCCATGTTTCATTTACTCCAAACTGCCCTCTACTGGACATGTTGCTCAGCAACAATGTAAACGGAGCTGACGCAAGAAAGTGTGAGGGCAGTGACGCTATATCGCTTCAAACGCACGCAGACGGAGAATAAATCAGCCGCTACATGTTAATAATTTTAAAATCTGTTTTTCTGTGTGAAATACCCCCATAACTTTAGATGCACACAGATAAATCGCATAAAGCATTTCAGTAGGCGTGGCCATATTTGCGACGCAACAACACGCGTTTTGCTAATCAACATAATTTCATAAACGATTACATCGACGCGTCGCCCCAGCCCTAGTCTGGAAGTGATGAAACAAACACCTTTACATAGATAAAATCTGTATTTACTGTATATACCTTATTTATATTAATTCTATTAATTAATGGTATGTTTGCTCTTCAACAGATATAGATGACTACATAAACAGCTGTTTAAATAAAAAACAGTTCTTGGGTGTCTAACCCTTTTGCACAGTACTGTAGGTGAAAACTCAAATAACACCGCTGTGCCTGATACACTCATACCAGCACAACCCACACAACACTATCCAAAACAAAAAACAAAAAAAACACCACAGTTCAGGTACATTTTTAATTCATCACTGTACAAACAATATAAATGTAACCTCAAAGGCACAACCAAGTTTTTAAGGTCCAAATATGAATCTTAACTATATAAAAGTCTAAAGTTCAGCCAAAGTCTTCACAGACCCACTGCCTACATGACAGCCTCACTGCCCAAACAGCTCCAAGTCTGATGCCATTGCAGGAGGTTGTTGCTTCACTGTATTTAGAAGATCCTTTTTGGATTAAATAAATAATCACTGACTTTAAGCAACATTACAACAACGTATTAGTGATGTAGCAGCAGTGAAGCTGAAAAGCATTTAGTAGATCATCAGATTGACTTTGAAATAACGGCTCACGAAATTTGTTAATAATCAACTGCAGTCAGTTGTCTGTTCTAGAGGGTCCGTGTTCCGTAGACGTTAACCTGAGAAGTCACTGTGCATGTAACAGGTATAAAACTGGGATATACTATATACGGGATTGAGGAGGTATGTGCAGTTAATACAACTTAAACATGCACAATTTCAATGGAGTATGATAAATTTATGTTCCCTAACTAAAGTACTAAACATGTACCCTTGATGGTTCCATTACATATGGGGTACTACCCAGTACCTTAGTATCTTTGGTAGACCTGTGGTAGACAGTGGCCAGTGGCTTTTGCTGGACAATTCAGGACTCAACTGCTGAACATTGTAGTTTTACCAGCTTTAAATCTGAGTACAAACATCTAGTCTTATAGGAACTAGCCTAAAATACATACATAGACGATATGGCCACTAGGTGTGAATGTGTATGTGAATGTGGATGTCTGTGTATCTGCTCTGCGATGGGACTGGCGGCCTGTCCAGGGTGTCTCATGCCTTCTGCCCAATGAACGCTGGGATAGGCTCCAGCACTCCATCATGACCCAGAAGGATAAGAGCGGCTTAGAAGACGAATGGATCATTAATTGAGGATTTGTATATATATATATATATATATATATATATATATATATATATATATATATATACACACACATTTTGTCCTGCCAGGTCAGAATCTAACGTTTCCTTATTTTTACACTTGTTTTTCAAATTCAGATCAGAACCAATATATCTTCTCTTTTACCTACAAACTCTACAAATGTGGTATTGATTAAAACTTTAGACTCTACACTTCTGACAGATGTCCTCAGCTCATTTCAGAAGCCGTGAATGAGAGGTTAACTATGTCTTCTAGGCATGTAAAAACACTCCAGCTTCAGACCTGTGCTTTATAACACATGTAAGCACCTCATTGCCACAGATCTCCAGTCCTCAGCACAAAGAGGCTGAGAGTTTGGATTGCTTCACAGCCGGCTGCCTACTGACTGGCGTCGCCTTCCCGCCGGCGTACAAGATGTCTTAGAGTGGAGGCGAAGACGAGGAACGAGGTCTCACCTGTTTTCCACGAGAATGGACTTCTCTTCAACACGTCCCCTTCCACCACAGCGGCCGTTAGTGAAAGGCAGAGAAGAGCGCTCCGGATGGAGGAGACAAAGGCCAGGCCATGCTTCAGAAACCACATCCTCACACGCTCGCTCCTTCCTCACACCTGCCAGGCGCAGAGAAACACCAGCAACACTGAGGTTTTACATCGCCGCATGGTTCCTTTATTCTCCACTGAACAAATCGTCTGTCATTTTCATGTCTGTCTTTAGGTCTTTTACCACCTGAATGAAAAACAAGCCCGTTTTGTGCCAGAAGCATGAATAAATTATGCTCATCGCACGCTTTATTAGAAACACTTACCATGTATTTTATGCACCGGCCACTTTATGTGGTCCACTCACCTTATGTGTGGGCATGCAGTCAGGCTCAAGTTGGGCTTAATTAGTGCAGACTTAAAGCTATAATTGAAGGGGAATTTACATCTAAATCGGGTGAACAGTGTAGGAATTATAACCATACATAGCCTTCACCATTGTTAGGGCCTCAAAAGTAAATGAACAATTGACTCAGTAACTACCATATGGAAAGCCACTGGTAGAAGAATTCTTTTCCTGGATAAGAAAAAAAAAACTCTTCCTGACAGTTGGCTAGATTAAGAAACTAGTAAAACAGAAAGATGAAACAATAAGCTGGTACAGTTGTGCAATTACACCTTATAGGCAGAGGAGACAAAGATGAACTTTGTTTCAATCACAATGATGGGAAGAAAAGAGTATAGACTAAGGAACAACTGCTTATCATCCAAGCATACCAGCTCTTCAGTGAAGCATGGTGGAGGCAGTGGGTGCGTCCGAACACGTCTACTACTCAGTAAGCGAAATCCATAGGCGAGCGTGGCTCGGATGTCCAAATACTTAGTATTCATCGAGTAGTGCGCAAACTTTACATGGAGTACCTACTGAATCAGGAGACATTTTTGTGTATGCCACTGCAGCACACTGTGCTATCCCATAATTTCACTAGAGCCATGCATGAATTGAAAGTGGAGAACAAAAATAGTGGAAAGCGGTACGTCAGCTGTGTGTACGTAGCTACTGCTGGTAAACTGCCGCTACAGAAGTTAGAACTACTTCTGAGGTAAAAAAAAAAAAAAGTTCCTCCTGATTTGTTTTAGCTGATGTTAGCTAACATTAGCTTCACTTGCTGAGTTCTGTGGCTTAAGTTATGCTAAGCTAATGTAGTTGTATTATAAAGATTTATAGTGTCATATGAGTGCAAGCTCCACTTTGATCATATTTTGCAACAATAACTGTACCTCTATATTTGAATTTAGCTGGTTGCTAGGCTGTTGTCATGAATAATGTTGGTTATTTAGCTAGATACTGTTTACACTCAGGATAAGCTGCTGTTGTGGGTGTGGTTTGACTAAAAGTCTCAAGACTAAGTGATATGGTGGTCTGTTTCTACATTACAGCTCTTTCAAATTCAAATTCAGAAATATTATCAGAAACTGAAGAACCAGCTCTGGAAAATTCCCAGTTGCAGTCAGTCATAATGCTGTTGTATCGTGGCTCTGTTCACTGTTGTTTACCAATGATGTCACACAGTAGTGTTCAGGAGTTTCTGTAACAAGCTCAGATTTTTCCATCAATTCAATTAAAATCGCTTATTTTAGAGCAAATTTAGCAGCGAATTCCCTTTTAAGTCATGTTTGTATATTTTCAGTATCTTAACGGTGTGAAATCACCAGGGGCGTCCATAAGTGGTGCTAAGCCTTTAATTGAACGAATAGCTTTGATTGGTTGAAATTGCCATCAATGTAATGACAATTGTTTGTAAAGGTTCACTGCTGGTAACGTTTAGGCAGTAGGCATCACTTCAGCCCATCTCAAAAGATTACTGACATCCATCTACCTTAAACTACATCACGAGCACAACCACTGAACTCAATCAAAATCACGCCACTGATTGAGAACTGTAATTTTACAGGACTAAGATTGAGTAATTGATAAAGAGCTGGAAGATGACCAGCACAAATTTTGGATCAACATTTCCTATCGTACACCATTAGGCTGGACCCTCCAGAATGTGCATGTTTCTAATAAAGTGGACATAAAAATTATACACATATATGACAGAAGTCTGAATTAGTGTGTTATAACAGTAGCTTAAATTCAGTGAGTGAGGCCTAACAATGAGTCCAAATTTAGATTTAAATTAAAGGGGAATTGAAAATAAAAGAAAGGCAAACAGAGAAAATGAATGGATCAGGAACAACAGAAATCCTCTCAAAAGAAAGCAAAGCAAAATCCCTAACAGCTAAAGCTGCAGCCCGGCCTGCAAGATATCGAGTGGTTCTCGACCGTCATGCTTTCTCTTCAGGGAAAGAGATGAAAAACAGCTGCCCGATTCATTATGGACGAGCCACATATGGGCACGTTTCTGGAGAAAAACAATCTACATGCAGTCGCAGCAATTGTTCGGGCCCGGCTGCGGAAAAGCCAGTCTCGGCTGGAGAGGTGATATTTAGGAGCTGAAAAGAAAACTCGGTGTGAGCAGAGCAGTACAGAGAGGTACGCTGATTTTCATTCAGCAAAATACATGAGTCACTTTCACGCCATGTCCAAATCTGTCGGTCGGAGAGTGGCTGCGACTGAGAGAGAGAGAGAGAGAGAGAGAGGGAGAGAGAGGGAGAGAGAGACAACACGCTGCCACATAATGATGAGGCTTAGTTTGCTCTTGTCAGCAGGAGCGCTGAACAAACAGACTGAAGTACTGATCCTATCATTAAAAAGATCTCCTCTAGAAAATCTTTTTCAGACTAGCAGCAGGCAAGTTCTGCCAAATGTGTTTGAGATGCAGGCTGGAAGCTTGTGTTTTGGAGCTGCTTCAGTCTGGCTACGCCAAGCTTTCGATGTGTTTTAAATTAACCAAAGACTTGTCCTATTGCTCACTTTCTATGGCTCCAACAAGGCTGCCACCGTCTCGTTAAAGTGATAGTTTGGCAAATAAGCACAGTTTTCCTCTTCATTCAGTTGATCACAAGTGTTTGGTGTCCTAAAGTTTTCTCAATTTCAACTAATAGAAGAACATGTTCAGTAAAAAACAGGTTACTGCTGTAATTTAAACAGAATGTTTCCGTTCTAGCATTTCTAGCATTTTTATAAGTAGTTTGCTTAGGTTCCTTTGTTTGCTACTCATGTTGCGAAGTACTCAGCTCACTCCCACTTTACATAAAGACTCTGTCAGTAACTGCCTCAGTCAGAGACTACCTCTACCTGTGCAGCTTCTAAAGCTTTGCTATCCATATTTCAAACAGAGACTCTTTTCTTTGGTATTTACTTTATTAAACTGTAAATAATGTTTGACCAGAGGAGTCTGGTTCCTTCTAAGGTTTCTTCTTCCAGTCTGAGGGAGTTTTTTCTTGCCAATGTTGCCTCTGGCTTGCTCACTGATAGAATTTTTTTTATTATATTGAACCTCAGCTGTTAGGTTAGCAAACAAGTTGACCTAAGGTTAGATCTATTTTTTGGTTTATATTTGGGTAACTACATTAATCAGGGTCAGGAGTTTCCCATAAACTGGACATGGATGGAATTAAAGTATATGAAAGTCAGCTAGCTAAATTAGCTAAAGTTGATTAATAATATATAGTCAGCCTCAGTGATAAATAATGCATATTTCTTGTTAAACGAGTAAAATATTTTATAAAACATGTCAGATATGTATGGGTAAATTAAAGATGCTTTAATTCCGAAGTTTAAATTGCAATGAATCAAAGTATTTTGTAATGACAGAGATTTCATTATGAAACTGAAGGCAGGGCTATCCAGCTCAAATTGGGCTTTCGACGAGTCAAGGGTTTTTTTTTTTTTTTTTATTCAGTTTACTTATCTGTTTTTTTGGTTGCGAATAAAAAATAAGGCATTGCGAACAGATTGTAGCCTGCTGTGCTCATTCATGGCTACTGAATAGACCAATAGAAAGGAGGGAGTTTTTCTTGCCACTGTTGGCTCTGGCTTGCTCACTGGGGGATATATGTTGTAACTGTCTGTTTTCAAAACTGTAAAGCTACTTTGAGACAAAATCGTTGTAAAAACTGCTATATAAGTAACTTGACTACTGCCATTGTTTCCGAAGCATACTGAGTATTCTTTCCCATTGCTGATTTCTAGTTTGACATGTTTTGTATTTCTCATTTTTTGACTTCTGCCTTGCCCTTTTTGATACTGTTGCTAATTTGATTGTCTTTCACCTGTTTTTGACTTTTGCTTCTATGTTGCCCACATACCTGCTTTGAATCACCTTGGTTTCGACCAGGCCTGTATTTTTGACCACTATTTTGGATTTGCCTTTTGTAAATAAATCTCACCTTTTTCTTAATATCTGCACGTTTGACCTGTTACAACCTTATTACACGCACCTTTGTTATTAGTAGATTTTCATATGTGAAGAAATAACTGTTTTGATGGTTTGCCTACAATGTCCATGTATTTTGTTGCTGAGACATCTTCCAAAGTTGTTGTTAACTGCATGTTAACCAAGTAACTCTGGCCCATACTGTCACATAATACCACTTTTTACCTGAAGAGGCGATAGTGAGTCACTGTAGCCTCGAGTCTGCCATCAGTCCAACATGAGAGGATGAAGAAGTAGCACTGCTGCCCAACCATAGATATACATACATTATCTGTAGATTGTAGCCTGCAGTGCTCATACATGGCTACTGATTAGACCAATAGAAAATAGAAACAAACAATAGAAAAATCAGGACTTATTGAAGTTCCTACTAATAATTATGACATTCATTTGTGTCTGTCTTGTTCATATGATATTTTCTGCAGGGCTTGTAGACGCTGTCCAGTTTTTCTGACCTTTCACTTTAACTTTCAACTTTTTTTACTTGTTGTCTTGTGTAAGTGAACAGTGCTGCACTTTTAGTCTGAAACAGTTCTGAGAACATTTTAATGAGGGAGGCAATTTTACCTTGTTTAAGTGTTCCTGCTGAAAGGACAAAGAGCATAGCTAAAAACAGACGTGCTGCTAACAGACTTAGAGCTAGAAACAGCTTCAGCAGCCATGTGAAAGGCTGAATTTTGTCTGTCTCTTGTTCCGCTTTTATATATAACGGTCAGAACCCACATAAGAAAGTGTGTATAAGGTTATTTAACAACCTGACATGGTTTAAGACAAGTGTGTGATAGTTCACTAAATGGTAATTAGCTCATTAGCTATATTAGCCTCGTAGCAGCAGTACAAAAGAAAAGAAAAATATGTAACTCCATTTTTTTATTATTTCAACTCGACAGCTGCACCTAATATCCTGTGAAAAATTCTTCATATGTAGAACAAAAGAAATGCTCCAAAATCCACAGAAAAAAACTCATCCAAAAAAGTAAAAAACATTCTTGGCCTCTCTATCTAGAGATACTTGCAGCAAAAGGTTTTGGGGTCGTCTGTGTGGGCATATATATATATATATATATATATATATATATATATATATATATATATATATATATATATATATATATATACACACACACACACACACACACACATATTATTTATTTATTTGTTTTTTTGGCCTACGCAGATGACCCCAAAATCTTCCGCTGCCCACAACATTGAACTGATCAGAGGATTTTTCTGACCTGCATAAGCAGACATCATATCTTACTTGGCAGCTACTTTCAAAAGAAGGGCTAATTAATTTATTTTCTTAACTAGAACTAAGCTGGACAGTCAGAAGTAACATCAACCCCAGGCTGAATCTCAAACGCCTCTGTACTCCCTTAATAGTGCGCTATGTAATGTTGGCATTCTAGCTTCTATAGCTTCTATAGCCGTTATTTGTACGTATGCATGTATGCCAAATGAATATTTTCAGGCACACTATGCACTGTTGGGGTGCAGGAGCCAGAGGTTCAGCCTCAGTGTGGGATGAAGAGAGATGTTGTATTAGTTTTATATAAGACGTTTCTTGAAAAATACATATATGCAAATTAATTTTTCATAATAAATTTAATTACTCTCTGGAAAAATTGTGTATTTTATTATATTTATAATATATAAAGTAATAAGCCATGAGAGCTCATATGATACTGCTGGTCTATCACGGGGAAAGGGCATTTTAGAACATGCTTCACTGTGATAAAGTCACAGTAACATACAGACTCTTTATTCTCTTGTTTTCTCGTTTTTCTCAGTCTAGTAGCTCCTTCATTTCCCTTTAAAAGACACATTTGTTCATGATGGCTGAGTTCCATATGATTGAAAAGTTAAATGTTCCACATTGACTTGTGCTTAAAATATAAACATCACTGCTGTCCAAAGAAAAACATGTATTTCTATTTTTGTCCATTTCTACATCCTCTGAATACAGTAGCTGTTGTTTACATTGAAAATGAAACTTTCATGATGAATGGACAAATGGAAATGCTCCAAAATAGCTTGGGAAAACGTCTGGTTCCATTGACTTACATTAAAAGTAAGGAAGGTTTTTTATTATACCCCTTGTTTGTCACGTTTGCCTTAATCATTGTGTTACCTTATCATGACCCCTATAAATAAAACCAATTTGGCTTTTGATTCTTTAAGTGTCCTCCTAGTCCCTCTGAAGTTACAATATGAGCCATATTTCGCGAGTTAAGGATTGCTGCAGCCCTGTGCGAGGCCCCTTGGTTAAACGACCATCCAATTTCTTGTTCATCTGCTAATATTCTGAAATACAAACTGTGGGCTGCTTGGGAAAACTTCTGGTTCTATTGACTTACATTAAAAGTACCAAGATTTGACATATTTAAAACTTCCTTTGCTTAAATGTCTATTTAGTATTAGTTTGTGGTAAAAACAGATGATGGCCAAAAGTCTTCTAGCAGTACCACCACTGAGGGGCCGCAACCCACAGGATGAAAAGCACTGCTATAACCAATTGTCATATGGCCCTATATCTATTATTTGCCTAATATCTATTGTGATGCAGCATTGCTTATAATTTTAATGTACAAAACAACTTCTTAACCGAAACAACCACTGACAGCTTCTTTCTGAAACCAAAAGTGGTTTGTTTACAGCATCTTGCTAAGAACCCTATTCTTGCAACTTTATTTTATTACGAGTGCAGGCAAACAAATGCAGCATCCTATGACAGGTAGAGTAGATAGAAAGATAATTCAACTCACTCAATTCAAGCTTCCTCTGCTCCCAGCATACGTGACACATCTAATGCACCTATTCACCTATTAAAGCCCATCCTGATTGGATGTGAATGTGTTCCAGTCAGGAAAACACTGCAACATGCAGGGCTGTGCTACTCCAGGTGATATAGAACATAATGTGGGGAAACAAACGACAAGAGGCTATTTTCATCTGTAAGGAAGAAGGCTATGATTCATTAAACACAGACTACTGTAAAAATAAAACAAAGGAACTGGACGTGTCGAGAGGGCAGGAATTCAAATTAGCTTCACTCACACTAAAAGCTGACAATAACATGCCCACGGTAAGTCAGGGGGAAAGCAAGTTGAGTGCGTTTTATTGCACTGTGAATCTTGAACTACAACAGCTTTAATTTGTTGTGTCAATGCTTTTCTGCTGCTAAGGGCTGATTATGGTCTCTCTGGAGTGATGGCAACACAAGTCTGCCAGCTTTGATGTGCTGGTGTATCAGCCACAGACCAGATTATTGTAAAAATCACCTCGTTCAGCTGGTGTTGAAATACATGTATACTAAAACTATGGAGCTGAATCAGTGTCACCAGAACTTGAACCTGAAATTATTTATTGATAAAAAAGGTGTGTGAAATTTGGTGTTATTGAAAATTTGACCTGCAAGATTTGTAGTATTTCAAATTCAGGTTGTGAGAATTCAGGTCGTAAAAATACAGGTTGTGAAATTTCAGGTCGTGAAATTCAGGTTGTAAAATTCAGGGTGTGAAATTTCAGGTCTTAAAAATTCAGGTTGTACAAATTCAGGTTGTGAAATTTCAGGTCGTAAAATTCAGGGTGTGAAATTTCAGGTCTTAAAAATTCAGGTTGTGAAATTCAGGTTGTAAAAATTCAGGTTGTGAAATTTCAGGTTGTAAAATTTCAGGTTGTGAAATTTAGGTTGTGAAATTCAGGTTGTGAAATTTCAGGTCGTAAAAATTCAGGTTGTGAAATTTCAGGTCGTAAAAATTCAGGTTGTGAAATTTAGGTTGTGAAAATTCAGGTTGTGAAATCCAGGTTGTGAAAATTCAGGTTGTGAAATTCAGGTTGTAAAATTCAGGTTGTGAAATTCAGGTTGTGAAATTCAGGTTGTAAAATTCAGGTTGTGAAAATTCAGGTTGTGAAATTCCAGGTCGTGAAATTTCAGGTTGTGAAATTCCAGGTCGTAAAAATTCAGGTTGTGAAATTCAGGTTGTGAAAATTCAGGTTGTGAAATTCAGGTTGTGAAATTTCAGGTCGTAAAAATTCAGGTTGTGAAATGTCAGGTCGTAAAAATTCAGGTTGTGAAATTCAGGTGGTAAAAGTTCAGGTTGTGAAATTTCAGGTGGTAAAAATTCAGGTTGTGAAATTCAGGTGGTAAAAATGAAGGTTGTGAAATTCAAGTGGTAAAAGTTCAGGTTGTGAAATCCAGGTGGTAAAAATTCAGGTTGTGAAATTCAGGTGGTAAAAGTTCAGGTTGTGAAATTCAGGTGGTAAAAATTCAGGTTGTGAAATTCAGGTGGTAAAAATTAAGGTTGTGAAATTCAGGTGGTAAAAGTTCAGGTTGTGAAATTCAGGTGGTAAAAATTAAGGTTGTGAAATTCAGGTGGTAAAAGTTCAGGTTGTGAAATTCAGGTGGTAAAAATTCAGGTTGTGAAATTCAGGTGGTAAAAATTCAGGTTGTGAAATTCAGGTGGTAAAAGTTCAGGTTGTGAAATTCAGGTGGTAAAAATTCAGGTTGTGAAATTCAGGTGGTAAAAATTCAGGTTCTGAAAATCAGGTGGTAAAAGTTCAGGTTGTGAAATTCAGGTGGTAAAAATTCAGGTTGTGAAATTCAGGTGGTAAAAGTTCAGGTTCTGAAAATCAGGTTGGGAAAATTCGGGTGATAAAAGACGCCCCTCCTGATGAGCTTAGAGGTGTTTTGTTATAGGCCAGGTGCAAGTTCGATTACATCTGTGCTTGTTTGCTCTTCCAGAGTACCCCGGATGTTTCCCTGGATTTCTCATGACCTGACTTTCGTAACCTGAAATTTTTGTAACTTAATTATAATTGATCTGAAATTCCAAGACCTGAATTTGAAATACCAAGAATTTTGCAGGTCAAATTTTCAATAACACCAAATGGCTAAAGCAGCAAATGTTGACGAGATTAGGCACTGATGTTATTCAGAGAAGAGCTACGGGCTGCAAGCTTCAGATGATGTTGCAAACCTCATTTCTTCTCCAACACTGAGTGAAATTATGAAAACATATTTTTTTCTTCTCCGACACTGAGAAGCACTGCATAGCACCGCTTTAGAAGAACAGACAATCTCTTTCAACATCTGACCATTACGATAAGACGCTCCTCTTTTCTTCACTCCCACTTCTTTTCCGCATTTACTTGTCCACTCCTCTTTTATTCCGGCCCTCTTATCACCCCTACAACTCCTAAACACTCCACTGCACTCTGCAAAATAAAGCTTGCTGAATGGGTTTGTCTTGGACTTACAGTTTGAGGCAAAACCTTGGAATTGCTCAACCTTCTGAGAAATTGGAGCACAGGACTGCTTCAACTAAAAGCCCCATCTGGGCTGGATTCATTTTACCTAGTGCTGTAATTTAAGTAAGTTCTGTAGTTTTACTCCAGCATGACCTTGAAATGTACATCTTTTTTACCAGCACTAAGTGTGATTTTCCTTCCGAACTGCTGTTCCTTTGGTAATGATAGTCCTGATGAGCTCTAGTTGAGTAGAGTTACTCATGGAGGTGGTGTAATTAAAGAAATTACAGGTAAGAGCTGTGATTTTAATCCAGTACTAATCCGCAGCATCTGCCGTTTTACAGGAAGGCTGGTATAATTGTCTTGGTCATGTTTGCCTCAATCATTGTGTTACCTTAAATAAAACCAACTCGGCTTTTGATTCTGTAAGTGCCCTCCTAGTCCCACTGGTGTTACAATATGAGCCATGTTTCGCGAGTTAAGGATTGCTGCAGCCCTGTGCGAGGCCCCTTGGTTAAACAACTATCAAATTTCTTGTTCATCTGCTAATAATCTGAAATTCAGAGCTTTTGACTTTTGACTATGGACTAAGACTGTGGGCTGAATTACTTGTTATTAGTCTCCCATTTTTTAATTTTTTTTTTGCATCTGAGCAGCACAGTAAAGACTTCAAACACCACTAACCTGATACGACACTTGAGACCACTGTAGCCAAGTGGTGGTCTGTATATGTATTTTTACGGTGTGTGTACCTTTAAGAGCCACGGTCAGAACCATTAAGGTTCTTAAAGAGAAAAAGGTGGAGCATGGAAAAAGAAGTGATGATAATGCAGAAACAATGGTGGTTTTCAAGTGCAACTCAACTGTTAATCATCCAAAGCCATCCGTGTGTGAGATGAGAAGCTTTGTGTCCAAGTTCGCATGAGGGGACGCTGGAGTCTTGTTGAGTGGGGATTTGTGAGACGAGCGCCACGGCCATTTCTGTACTGTGTTCTCAGTAAATGTGTATTTAATTATTTTATATATATTCAGCGCTATTAGAAATGTACAGCTATTACTTGGAGACTGCGTGTAGCCAGAGTTGCCAGGTTCGCGGTTTTCACGCCAAATTGGGCTTGTTTGAAAATCCAGTCGCGGGTGAAAATTCAGGGGTGGTGGGGTGTGTTTTTTTGGGCTACTTTTAAAAATTATTGCAAAAAACAAAAAAGTGGGTGTTGCCTTGGATGTTACGTCAACATAGCAGGCAAACGGGTACAAGTCGACACTAAGAACCAGGAGAACATAACAACATCAGGGAGGCCAGTGTGAAAACAGCAGTCGTTAGCTAATATGCCAGGTGAATGGGGGAAATCCGGAAGGCAGTATTGCAAGGACTGGGAAAAAGAAAAAGGTTTAATGGAATGGATTAAAAGTGTCCCTAATGACGAGAAAAAGGCATATTGCAAACACTGCAAATGTGAAATAAGAGCTCATCACAGTGACCTGATTGGCCATGCTGCCACAGAAAAACACAAAAGGAATGGAGTGAAAGCTCCACGACTCACCGAATCGCACGGTCGCAGTCACCTGTTTACTAAGGTAGTCTAGGACACCCAAACACACTTCCTACACACATCTCCATCACCATGGTAACCCATCACGTACACCTGCACCTCATTAGCGCTAGCGGTAGCAACTCATTAGCACACCGCATATAAGCCAGCTACACGCTAACCTCGGCGTGTGGCGTTACTTTCAGTATCCTGAAAACTGTGAAGGTCAGATCCTACATGTCCGTGGTCTCTGGGTCGGTGTGCTTATTCAAGGTCTGTTCCCAGGTTCACCAAGCTTGGCCTTCCCACAGCGGGGTCCTACCAACCTCCCTGGAACCCGAGAGAACCGAAGGAGGTCAGCGTCACCGCGGACTCCCGGCCTTGTGACTCACAGCCGGTATCCTTGTTAAAGACATTTACGTTTTACCGCTGCCAGCCGTCCACGAAGGACCCTTGAGTTTACGCTGCGCAGTCACTTAAAGTCGGCATTAGGCGCGCTTCTCTAATCTGTCCATACAGGCTCCAACTGGAGTCCACGCACCGTGAGATCCTCGGTACTTGTTCTGGTTCCCCAGCTCCACCTGGAAGCCTACAGAGGTGCTTGGGAGAAGCTGCTCTTCACCGGCGATCTACTCTACCTTCCATCCAGCTCCACGGATAACCCCCTTAGCTTCCCCAAGTCCTCCTCTCCCGACTCCAGTGAACTTTCCCAGCCTCACAGACTTTCTTTGTTATTTTCCACTGCTCTAAAAGCATTAAAAGCCTTACAAATGGATCATCTGACTCCTATTGACTCTGATTCCTTACAGCCAGAATATTGTTTAACACAGGCAGCATTTGACACTGGGATATAACACTGATATAAAAGAACTAATAAAACACTAATGTTACAATATTATTAATGACTTTAATAAAAATAGCAATACTAATAATAAATCCCTCATAAACAAATACTA
The DNA here is from genome assembly GCA_021613375.1 of Megaleporinus macrocephalus. Classification (NCBI taxonomy): domain Eukaryota; kingdom Metazoa; phylum Chordata; class Actinopteri; order Characiformes; family Anostomidae; genus Megaleporinus; species Megaleporinus macrocephalus. The sequence goes on from CM038721.1 coordinate 31,451,191, forward strand.
AGTCATAGACTCAGTTGTTTTGCCATTTGCTTCAAATGTGTGACAGACATATATCTTGGGCTAGTTTAAGCTATGGAAGGGCCAGTTTTAGACTGACTTTGGGCTGAGATTCTTTATTAATGTTTTGTTTTATTTTACACTGGAGAAGCCAGATTTTTTTTTATTTATAAAAAGTCATGTTTTTTGTTCACATTCCTACATAAAAATCCTTAAAGTGGGGTCTATTAGAATAAAATACCCCAAAAAAGGATTTTGTCATTTGATGTACGTCTTTTCCCCGGTAACACTACATTTGTTGAACCTAGTACAGTCAGCATCTACAGACAGCTGAACTAGCTAACATGACTGATTCTGCATTAACATGTTGGATGGACAATGGCCAAGTATTCAGTTGTTCTCAATGGAACCATAACAGACAATTCAACCACTGTAAAGTGATAACATTCCGCGGGCAGAGCATCCTGCAGTGGTTGAATAAACTGGATGCTGATTTATTTAGAGAGCCATGGATGCCAAACATCTTGTGGTTGAGATCAAGACAAGCTCCATATTATATAACAAAAATAAGAATAGAGGGTCCTTTCTCCACCTATATACACTTTTAAATCTCTCCTCCGATCATTGTCCTTTTGGGTTTGCATGGCTTCATGTCACCACCTGCCAAAGCGAGCTGCGGAGTGACCTTTTTTCAATACAAACATACCAATGCATGCATAACAGCCCTCAACTGGTATTGGCTATTGGCCAACCATGCTGAGGTGATTGGCGACACTCATCGTCCATCTTTAAATTGATGTATTCATTTGAATAGCTTTTGTAATAGAGAGACCGCATTTATACAGAGAAGACATGAGGACAACAAGACCCATCTTGTAGTCCAGAAAAACTTCAGCAAAGTCTGGGATCTGTCTCAACTGTTTTCTCCTGGTTGAATGGTTGGGAGCTTTTTAATCAGCCTTGGTGGCCAAAGACATTTCTGGGTTAGCCATTACCACCTCTGCCACCTCTGGCTACACTGAGGCAATCTGAGGAAATTACACACATTCTTTATCCTGTTTGAATCGGCCAATCAAATCTTTTACAAATGACATTACTGGACCTCCTCTAGTAAAACAAATGCAGCTCAAACAATGTAAACGACCCTCTGGATAGCTTTTTTTAGAGTTTCTTAGTTTCTCAGTTTTTAGTTCAGGCAACAGCGTTACGTCTAAGTTAGGACTGCAAATACAGTTTAAGTTGAGTTTACTCAGGAAAACAAGAGAAACACTGTAAATGCAATTGCCTCCATATAAGCTGAAATACACTGCACCCGGCAAGAGCCCCCTCCTCTCAGACTCCTGACCACAAGGTGCCGAGGTGTTGCCAGGATTCAAACTCATAGTCTTTCATCTTCTGATGATCAGGCGCTTAGACAGTCGCATCACTCTGGAGGCATGAAATCACTGAAGGTAAAGTGAAAAGTTTAATTCTGTACTTTTATGCCTGAAGGTAATTGTTCTTTTTAGGGGACAGATGTTGCTCTCTGGCTGAGAATAGGGGGACTATTTGAGGAAGGGCTGCACTGCTCTGAGTTAGTTCACCTCTTCATTCTTTCTTGGACAGAAATGTTAAGCAACTTTGTGGCTCCTGAGGGGCGAACTGTCTAACTGTCTGCTCATCAAAAGATGATGCCTCAGTTCTCTCAACCCCCCTTCACCGCCCCCCTCCCGGGCCTTGGGAGTTAGCGCCTGTGGGTGGGACCTGGCTTTGACTATAGAGGGTGAAGAACTAAATAAAAAAATAAAGTAAGAATGTGCAGATTTTCACATCATATTATATATATATATATATATATATATATATATATATATATATATATATATATATATATATATATGTCCCTGCCTTTATCCTCTGTCTCTGCTACTTTCCTGTGTCTCTGCTACTTTCCTCTGTCTCTGCTACTTCTGCTACTTTCCTGTGTCTCTGCTACTTTCCTGTGTCTCTGCTGCTACTTTCTTCTGTCACTGCTACTTTCCTCTGTCTCTGCTACTTTCCTGTGTCCCTGCTACTTTCCTGTGTCTCTGCTTCTTTCCTGTGTCCCTGCCTTTTTCCTCTGTCTTTGCTACTTTCCAGTGTTTCTGCTACTTTCCTATGTCTCTGCTACTTTCCTGTGGTTTGTTACTTACCAGTGTCCCTGCTACTTTCATGTGTTCCTGCTACTTTCCTCTGTCCCTGCTACTTTCCTGTGTCCCTGCTACTTTCATCTGTCTCTGCTACTTTCCTGTGTCCCTGCTACTTTCATCTGTCTCTGCTACTTTCCTGTGTCCCTGCTACTTTCCTCTCTCCCTGCTACTTTCCTGTGTCCCTGCCTTTTTCCTCTGTCTTTGCTACTTTCCAGTGTCCCTGCTACTTTCCTCTGTCTCTGCTACTTTCCTGTGTCCCTGCCTTTTTCCTCTGTCTTTGCTACTTTACTGTGTTTCTGCTACTTTCCTCTGTCTCTGCTACTTTCCTGTGTCCCTGCTACTTTCCTCTGTCTCTGCTACTTTTCAGTGTCCCTGCTACTTTGTCCAACCTAGCCATGGTTAATATAAAATAATGAGTTTGTGACTTTGAGTACATCATTTCCATAAATGGTTCTATTAAGAACCATTGCAACCAGACCTGGTTCTTCGATGGCACCTCTCCACAGAACTCTTTAGGCCAACTTTATTTTTAGAGCAAGTGTGAAAACAACACCGTCATTGGGCTGTTCATGGACACATGCACCACAATTAGAGAAGTTCTTCCGAGTGTGAGTGGGACTCCAGACGTGAGGCACAAGGGTAATAGCTCTCTCTGGCTCTCTCGGGCTCTCCGCCTTATCTCACTCTGCCTGCGTATCGCTCAGAGACTGCGGACTGACATGTAGCTTTAAAGCGAGGCTGTTAGCACGATGCCTCAAGACTACACGCTCGCAAGATTCCCCACCAAGGCTGAGTAATTACAGAGCTAATCAGTTCAGACAAGGAGCCATTCCCATACAGAGAGAGAGAGAGAGAGAGAGAGAGGAAGAGAGAGAGAGAGAGGGTCCTACTGGGCCTCTCCAAAAATATTGCTTGATTAAAACTTTCAATCTTCTTTTTGTTTAATTAAATTGATTTCTGAAGGTTACAAAGCGGAAGTATCAGTTAGAAAGTTTAATTAAATAGTTTGTCTGGCCAATTAAAGGCACGCATTCTTTTCATTATACAGAAGCTCTAAACAAATGCCTCTAAGGGACTGCAGGGAGAAGGGGCAGGCCGAAGAAATGAATATTGCTCTCATTTATTTTCATTTTTAAGGTGTGCATGGAAGCGTTTTGACCAAACACTCCCACACATATAGATTTTTACTAGTGACTTCATATGCAGTGGAAACAATCACGCCAGCACTGTGCACAAGTCAGAGACCACTTCATTTATTTAATTTCCAGTGAAATAAGACAAAAACAAACAAAACAAGAGTTTAAAAACAGGCTCCTAACATCCATGCAGGACCTTGATAAAGCATAAAAACTGTTCTTCATAAGATCAGCAGCATTTAAAGCTTTCATCTCTGAGAGAGAGGAGAACCTCAAACTCCACTCTTACTTCAAATCTGATAGCTTTCACAGGTGTCTCTGTCCATTCTTCCTCTGTGAGAAGACTCTTCATCTCTATGGCTTTGAAAGGATGTGCAGGTAAAAAAGGGGAACATTCAAAACAGAAGACAAACCCGAAGAAAATGTGTGAATTAAACAAAGAAGCTGCTAGTGTTCAGTAAAATGCACTGACCACCCCGGAGTCCAGATCTCAACATCTCTGAATATGTCTGGGATTATTTGGATGGTGGGAGGCTGAAAATGCTGAACTGGTTTCTAAGACTGAGGATTTCTCTGAAAAACTGAAATTGAGATTCCCATCTTGATCTTGCCAAATTGTTGTTTGATGTTTGCTATGGTTTCCTAGGTGGTTGCTGGTGATTTCTAAGATCTCCTACATGCTTAATATGATGTTACTAGGTGGTTGCTATGATACCCCAAGTGGTTGCTGGGGGTTTCTATGATCACCCACAGGGTTAATAGGATGTTTCTAGGTAGTTGCTATGGTATCCAGGTGGTTGCTGGTGGTTTCTGTGATCACCTACATGGTTAATAGGGTGTTGTTATTGGTGGTTGCTGGTGGTGCCAATGATTCTACAGGGTTAATAAGATGATCATTCTTTTGGCTTGGCAAAGCATACTGGGTAGTTGTTAATGTGATGCAAGGCAGTTGCTATGGTAAAAGGGATGGTTGTTGAGGTGGCGCTAAGAGGTTGCCATGGTGTATAGGCATAGAGTATATGTTGACAGTGTTGAAAATGAATAAGAAAGGAGTGAGGGTCAGTATGTCTGTGGATTGGACAAATAAAGGAGTGGGTCAGTATGATGGTGGATTAGACACATAGATGAGTTAGGGTCAGTATAACTGTTGATTAGACACATAGAGGGGTAAGGTTAGTATGATGGTGGATTAGACACATAGAGGAGTGAGGGTCAGTATAGCTGTGGATTAGACACATAGAGGGGTAAGGTTAGTATGATGGTGGATTAGACACATAGAGGAGTGAGGGTCAGTAAGGCTGTGAATTAAACACATAGAGGAGTGAGGGTCAGTAAGGCTGTGGATTAGACACATAGAGGAGTGAGTATCGGTATGGCTGTGGATTAGACACATAGAGGAGTGAGGGTCAGTAAGGCTGTGTTAGGGTTACACTTCCCAACCAGACTAAAGATTCTGGAGTTGGAATGGCATTGAAATCTCAAGATGTTAGCAGACAAAAACATGTACTAAGAACATATAGAAAAGCAGGGCAGTGGTGGGCTGGAGGTTAGTGAACTAGCCTTGGGACACGACTGAGGTTCCCTTGAGCAAGGCCCCTAACCCCTGACTGCTCCCTGGGCGTTGTGGTAGGGCTGCCCACCGCTCCTGGCAAGTGTGCTCACTACTGCCCCCTAGTGTGTCTGTTTTCTAGTGAGTGGGTGTGTGGGTGTGTCTCAAAACCTAGTGAGGGTCTACATAGACAGCTTTTTACATCATAGTATGCGCGTTCCCAACATGTAGCCTATTCCAATTCTTACATACCTTAAACATGTTGTCTACTGAGGCACCTTATTTTGACCTGATTTTAAGGAAGCATTGAACGCTTCCTTAGCCACTAAGGCAATCCCATGATGCTCCGCGACGCAGGCAAATCTAGGAGCAGTGAAGTGGTTTTAAAATGTGAGTTATTTTGATTTTCTCTGGAGTTTTAATGTGTTTCTCACACATAATCACACAAAACAGTATTTTATTATTAACTCTGTAACGAGTCGTTGAGCATTTTTAAGCCTCTGGCTATTGTTTTGGATGCTGGCCGGTAGCTTAGCAACCAGCTAAACCACTGGTTGCGTGCAGTGGGCAGGAACAAGCCGTGACGCAGTCTCTCTCTAACTAGAGCGTCTCAGTAATCTGTTTTATGAGGAGAGATGAGGAGAGAACACTGCTTCTTAAACAGCTGCCTACCTAGACAGCCTACTTAGACACTCACTAGGTTTTGAGACACACCTCACGGATGGGTTAAATGCAGAGATCTTGAATTTTCCTCTGGGATCAGTAAAGTATCTATCTATCTATCAAACATGAAGAACATACTGTTGGATAATAACAGTGCTGTGCATTGCAATGTGCTTGGTGGACAAGCTAAATTGGAATTCTGGAAAAAAAGCTTTTTGAGGCTTCTGTGTTCTGTTAAATGGATTAACAAAATTAATATTGGTACATAATAATCATTTGTGCCCTTTCCTGATCTGTAAAATATTTTTCCATAGAAGAACCACTTTAGTTTCCTTAAAGAATCTTTCTGTGAATCTGTGTAGTAAGCACTTGCTGTAAAGATCCTTTTTAAAGAAGGTCCTTAAATGTAAAGGTTCCATACCAATTACCGTATATTGTCCATTCGAGCCAAGAACTATTTAGGAACCTTTATCTTTAGGAGTTGCTCCTCATCCAGGTGTTAAAGTGCTTCCTCATTCGGTTAATTAAAGCTGCACTGCCGAGCGTCATGGCCGAACTCCAGGAAGAAAAAAGAGCCCCCTTTCGCCACTCTCATTTTCACACTTCCAAATACCAGAACAGGCAACCTTTATCTAACCTCATCATTAACGCCGTTGTTGTAATTAACCTGCGAGAGACCCGAATTAATCTCACATTATTGCATCTCTCCCCGGCACAGATGTTGCCTTCTTATGAAAAGCCCATCCCTCTCGCTTTATCTGGATAATTCATTTTCACTGAAGTGCCTACCATCATTCCGGCTGAACTGCTCAGAGATCATGCGGTAGAATGTGAGATGTCATACCCAACAGCAGGTGTATGAAAGTGCTTTCATTCAGTGTTGAAAAAAGACAGTTATTTGCAGATTAGTCATCTGAAGAGTCTGAATAACGGCACACTGAATACGCTTACTGACTAAAATTAGACATACATCACTGTTCAAAGGATTCACTTGTCAGATAAAAATAGCCATTATAGCAGTAACTATCTATTAGTAATAGATGGCAGATTGAGATATTATAAACTAACTACCAAGTATTTTTTAAAAGCAACATATGGCCTAAAGTATGTGGGCACCTGACATCATGTCCTTATGGGCTTGAAGGACATTTCAAAACCATGGGATGCCTTCAGTCTTCCAGAACAGGAAAGGGCCTTCTGCAAACGGCTGCCACAAAATGCAAAGAATATAATAGTTTGAAATGTCTTTGTATGCTGTGCCATTAACACCCTTCACTGAAACTAAGAGGCATAGACCATGAGAAACAGCCCTGGACCACTAGTGCTCCTCCACCAAACTTGTACTTTCAGGTATTCTCCTAGTATTCACCAAACCCACACTCTTCCTGTAGACTGCAATACAGTGAAGCATGATTAATCAGTCCAGAGAACACGTTTCCACTGATCCACAATATAGTGACCGTGTGCTTTACACCCCTCCAGACGACACTTGGCTTTAAAGCAAGCTTAGGTCTGTGTGTTGCTTTATAGAGGCTGTTTGGAACTCACAGGATAGGCCATTTTTATATGTTACACACTCTTTAGTGCTGCTCTGTAGGCTTGCATGGTCTCCCACTTTGTGGCTGAGCTGTTGCTACACTTGTAATAATAATAACATAACAGTACTTACAGTTGACCAGGGCAGATCCAGCAGGGCAGAAGTCTCAAAGCTCTGCACACTGTGACAGTGGCATGTTTAAAGCCACTGAGCCACTCACACATTCTACCGCCAATGTTTGTCTGTGGAGATTGCATGGATATGTGCTTGCTTTAATACACCTGTTAGCAATGGGTGAGGCTAAAACACCTGAACTCAATGATTAGGAAGGGTGTCCATATACTTTCGGCCATTTATTATTGTGCCTGGTACCCAACCCCGAGGGGCTGAAGCTCCGGGGCCCCTGATTGGCCTTGAATTACTCAAGATTTCCCCCTCCACAACCTGCGACTCCAGAGATTGACCACATGCATATCCAATAGACTGGAGAAAGGTATTCAGTTTCCTGTCACTGTATTATGGTCAATCAAATGCTTCCCACTAAACTCATTTATTCAGTCACTTCACTGCAAACGCTGCTATCCCTCCTTCAGGTCGTTATCTACACTACTGTACAAAAGTTTGGGATCACAACAATAGACTGACGGGTCTCTAAAGAAAGTTTGTTCATTTCTGGTCATTTTGAGTCGGTCAGCAAGCCATCAACTGCTGATGCTTCAGATACTAAACTAACCTAGAATGTTGTTCTCCCTTTTATGCTCACTTATTAGTAGAATGTTTTTTTCAGCTGTGTATCACAATTGGGCAAGAGTGTCCTAACAACCAATTAGCCCAATAACATCCTTAACTTGGATTGGCGGCCGTACCAGGAGATTTAGACAGAGGACTGAGAATTGCTGATTATAGGACTATATGCAAAATAAGCCTCTATACAAAAATAGGCTTTAATACAAACATTTTTATTCTTTAAAAATCATCTGATACACTTACATTAATTGTGAAATGGACAATATTGTTTGTGAATTGCATGAAATGAAATTCTAAAGTGATCCTAAACTTTTGAGCGGTAATGTGCCAGTGTTTGAAACTGATACCCATGTACTGACTAAAAAAGAAAAAACACTGTTGCTGTCAAAGCAAAGGGCTAACATTACTTCAGTACTTCATTACTTCGTTAATGATATGATCTGAACAGTTATTGTTCATGCCTGCAGTAGCATTGATTAGTGATTTTCTTCAGTAATTGGGGTCAGGGCATCTGAACTGTCTATTTTAACCTCGCTAGTGAGCAACTTATGGCATCTGGGAGGCTGACGCAGCTTCATAGTGATGGATTTAATGGATTTATCATCATTTCTACTCCAACTTTCTGTTTTTTAACCTAAAGGCATGATTTAAGTTAAACTGGCTTCTGGTTTGCAAGTTTCCAACCATGATCTCCTCAGATTTTAAGGATTTGGTTCTAGATTTAAGTAAGTGCGGAAATGGTCAGCAGTGTGGGAGACTGACCGCAGCGGTGTGTGGACCTTCATTAAAAACAAAGGTTTTACGAGTTTTGCTCCATAAGTAGATCAATGGGGCTCATGACCACCTGCAGCCCCTGTGCATCCCCAACCTCAGGCAACAACGGCAGCCATGAGTGGTGGTAGAACGGCGGTGCCCAAAGTTTGCACAGCCGTGAGAGACAGCAGGAGGAGGATGTCAGCTGTGAGAAAGGGGGGCAGATGAGGACCAGCGAGCTCTCTTTTCCTCTTGCTCACATTGCCCATTAATGAGGGCCACCTGATGCTGTTATGGCTTAGGGAGTGTGGACAACCTTTAGAGAGAGCCGAGAGGGAAAAAGAGCTCGGTGCTCTGCCTCCCCATCACCGCCCCTGCACCACAGTTCGACCACCAGGATCCAAAGTCTGTCATAAAATATTGCCCTTGCTGTGGAACAGGAGGCAGGATCCAAGAGGCAAGGCTTGGGACATGGACGTCCCTTTTGTGGCTGTCGTCATTTGCCTACCCTCTTTCGTGGCTAAGATTTCAAATACATACTGATGATTTTTCATACATAGTCATTTTGCAAATCTTTGAAAGCCCCCAGTCGATTGGCATATTTAGTTGATTTCACTGTTAATCTCGGGGCACAATTTCTATATATGTGATAGTGTTTGCACTGGCCATATTTATTATATGTTAAAATCAGCTTATAAACAGTATTTGTGCTTTAAAATGTGAAGAAGGACATTTAAACTTATTTCAATGTACAAATCAACACAACATATTATTGCATTTCAATATATAAGGCATTTATTTTCATTTACAGTTCATATTTTACATTCTTCTACTGTTCATTTTAAACCTTTAGAGCTGTAGAAGTATTAGCATCATGTAAGAATTATTTCACACATCAAAATAAATGAAAACACTGATTTTAAACCTTTGAGCTGTAGTGTACACTACCAGTCAAATGTTTAGACACTCATAACTGCATATATATATATATATATATATATATATATATATATATATATATATATATATATATATATATATATATATATATAATTATAAAACAATTTGTAATGCATAGAAAGACATGTTAAGATAGTGAGGTTGGTGCTTAGGTACAAATATATTTCTAAAACAAACATTTTATTGCACATTTAAATAAAATAATGAAACTTATTAAAAATGCACTGCATGTTTTTTTTAATAACACTTCCAAACCTTTCTAAGAACAAGACCTCAGCATGTGTGTGATCTTCTTCAGTCCTGTTAGAACAGCAGCTCATCTGGCTCCTTATGAATGTTAAAAGTTTGTAAAACTGCATAAAAAAAGCTTATTTCTAAAAGAAATTATAACTAATTTTTAATTCACAACAAGATTATTCTGGTTCAGGATTAATTCCATAAGTGTTTTACAGTTTGGGTCTCTTCACAATTATTTACTAATATTATTACTATTAAAACAATAAAGACAAGAAAAACCTGGGCAAGTGTGTCCAAACTTTTGACCGATATTGTATATTAACATATTCAAAGAGTAAAGAGATGAAAAGGAGTAAACAGTAAGTGTCTTTGACCAATTTTCTTCACTCTTCATATCATAAATGCCATTTTCTTATTGGAAAGTGCATAAGGTTCATGGTTGGCGCCACACTGAATTACACAGAGTCTGCAAATATTGATCAGAACCTCTGCAGTGGAAAACATTTGCTTATTACAAAATCTGTAAAGAGAAAATGACTTCACGGCTCTGAACGGGGTGGAGAGAGGAGGCTGAGTCGGCAATATGAATTAGACACCGGGAGAATAAATTGAACGTTGAATTTTACTGCTCTCGTCTGAGCGGTCACTCGCGCTGTCTCTCTGAGAAATCTGGTCATGTCATCTACTCAGCTTTGAAGTTGAGAGTACAGCTAGTAAGAATATCCTCAGCGGAGAATCACTCTATGCCTTGTTGCGTCCCTAGGACGTATGTTGTGTTCCCTCTGTGTTCTTCTCTTTCCTCTGCTGATTAGGTCCTACCTACCTTCAAGATTTAATTTTTAATTCTTGCTGACTTCTCTGTAGTTCCTGGTTCAGTAGCCAAAAATCTTGGTGTAACAATTGACTCAGATCTGACATTTAATCAACACATAGGTAATATTACAAGAACAGCGTTTCTTCACCTGCGAAACATTTCAAAGTTAAGAAATGTGTTATCTGTGTCTGATGCTGAAAAGTTAGTGCATGCCTTTATAACCTCAAGGCTAGATTACTGTAATGCATTATTGTCAGGATGCTCCAGCAGGAACCTGAATAAACTCCAGTTAGTTCAGAACGCTGCAGCTAGAGTACTAACTAAAACCAGGAAATTCCATCACATCAGTCCAGTTTTATCAGCACTACACTGGCTTCCTGTCAAATTCCGTATTGACTATAAAATTCTTTTACTGACGTATAAAACCCTGCACGGTCTCGCACCGGCGTACCTGCAAGATCTAATTTCCTATTATGAACCACCACGCTTACTCACAGGATGCTGGTTTTCTAATAGTTCCAAAAATTCAGAAGACTTTAATGGAGGGAAAAGCTTCTTCCTACAAAGCCCCAAAATTGTGGAATAATCTTCCAGTTAATGTTCGGGACTCTGACACAGTCTCAAGTTTTAAGTCTAGACTGAAAACATGTTGGTTTAGTTTAGCTTTGGGTGATTAATCCCCTTAGATAAAGGCAGGAGATCTGGGGGTTCATGGACACAGAGGTTTATGGTAAACTGAGATGTTGGTGCTGTTGTTCAATCACACAGGTTTGTTGACGGTGCAGTGGGGGGATCCCAGTGTCTCAGGGTGCTATTATGTCTGTTACCTTCTGGTTCTCTCCTTTTAGTTTAGACTGATATAGTTAGATCTGCCGAAATCACCAGCCACAAATTTCAAATCTGTTTACTTTCATATTCTCTACAGTCATACTCTTGAACCAAACTAACTTTCTCTCTTTACTCTTCCTGAGGTAATGACTCCCATCTGTTGAACACTGTTCTGACCATCAGGGCCTCTTCCTCCTCCATCACCAGCCAGCTCATCTGTCCATTTGTGTCAACTGCTACACCCTCAGTTACATCACTGTGCCATCCAGATGTACCAGCATTGAGATAGGATGGGACTGTTTCAGCTCACGCCCACTTTACATAAAGACTCAGTCAGAGACTGCCTCAGTCAGAGGCTTTCCTCCATGGTGGCTTGGACTGACTTTTATTTGCATTTATAGCTTACGGTTGGTGTACTTGAAACTGATTATTTAATGTTTGCATCTAACGACTCTGTATTTTATATTACTTATCTCTAGCGCACATATAACGAAGTACCTGAACTATCCAGTACAACAGTCATTCTCATCTAGTTGGAGACCAGGGTGTAGGAGTGGGTGCCTTTTCTTTTGGGTTGTCTGTTTTTCTCTTCTTTTGGGTTAGTTAGGGAGTTAGGTAAGAGAGTTGTATTTATTTTTCTTTATTTTTGCTGATAGGTAAGGTAGAGTTCTGGATTCATTAGTTACTTTGGTTTTGTTTGTTACCTTGGCATGGCCCACTCCAACGCTTGACCTGTGTCCTGTAGCTATTTGTGATAACTGTGAATTAAAGAAAAACAATGTTGCTTTTAAATTTGGTCTCCATTCATCTTTTATGTTACGACTGTGATCGAACCCCTAGACGTGTCGTAACAGCCTGAGGAATTTCTTACAGAACATATCAGATTCTGAAGGAAACATTTAACAACACATTCAGCTTGACTGTAATATACAAACCATTCTTTGCGTTGACTGCTTTGGCTGTTTGTAGAAAAGAAGTACACATGTTTTTCTTTTACATTGTATAAAAGTTTCATGGGGAATGGTTCTCCAGCCTAGAGAAGCTCTGTGGTCAGAAACTCACGACAACAGATGGGTGAAAAAAGTGGACTTACAAAAAAGGTTAACTTGTTTCTAGTGAAACAGCTGTGTATCTGAAATGCACCGCATAGGCTGAAGTGTCCAGTCTAACACCTGGAGATCTATCATCCTGAGATCTAAAGCCTAATGCAGTACACCTGCTACTGCCAGCAAACGCTTCAGAACCAGGTGCTGGAACTAAACCCAGTGCCATGGTAGATTACCCACAAGCAATATCCAGAAACCTGGACACCAGAATGGCATACCATCGGATCAGATCTGATCCCATCATGTCGGAACACTATAAATATATTTCACAGTTACCATCATAGGTATCTTCCATGAAGGGCACATAGTAAGAGTGCCCAGTCTTCTGGTAAGTAGGATAACCTCATAAACAGTGAGCTTATTAATTATCATTAGGCCTTAATAATAAATACCTGCTATAACATCCATCCATCCATCATCCCACTATTCAGGGTTATGGGGGGACTGAAGCCAATCCCAGCGTCAGCGCCAACCCACACTCACACCTATGGGTAATTTAGCATGACCGATCAACCTAACATGCATGTGTTTGGACTGTGGGAGGAAGCCGACTCAAGCATGGGGAGAACATGCAAACTCCACATAGAATGGCCCCGGATCGAACCCAGATCATCTTGCTGTGAGGTGACAGTGCTAACCACCACACCACCGTGCCACCTACCTGCTACAACAGTTTAAATAATTAAAGGTCATTAGGAAACTCTCAGGCTTTTCCCACCCTGCATTAATATGTGCTTTGGGTTTTTGGGTTTTTGGTATCCGGACATGCTTTAACCCAGAGGCCCCCAACCCTAGTCCTGGAGAGCTGCCTTCCTGCAGAGCCTAGTTTCAATTAGGAGTTGCACCAACTCAACTCTACTGCTCAACGATGATGCCTTAGGAGAAGATGTGACCTACGACTCGTCATGCTCTATCAACCTCTTGTTTTTGTTTTGTCACATTTTTTTCTGAAGTCTACAAAAAAGTCATCAGAAAGATGGCATATTACCCATAATCCTTTGAAAAGGATACTTTTATTTTCTCAAGGTACTCTGAATCTCTGGACCTCCGCCGTGGCAAGTCCACCTAGGGTGCTCCATTGTTGCATACAAATATCTGAGATTCCAGTGTCCAGATCTCTAATTCCCTAATGTGATTTTGTATTTCTAAAGTTGCTTGTTGCGAAGCATCCTTTCTATTGTTCTGCAATTAGTGACCATCAACCTAAAAATCAGGAACAATATACATTGGTACGTTTGACTTTACAGCTTCCAACACATCATGGTTTTTGATGTTCTCACATCAAGTTGTAAGGCACAAAGAATAGACTTGGCTCTCCTGGCAAACTTGGTCGTCACATGGTTGCATTATGTAAATTAATTTAATTCTGCTTATGCTGGTTTAGCTCCACCCATTTACATTGACGTTATATGGAGTGTTTCACGCTGCTGCTTAATGAATTACAACAACAGGTAGCCAATCAGAAGAGTAATCTGTCTTTTGGTAACCAAAACAGCCTGTTCACTTTTAAAGGGAGCTCATCAAAATACTGATTTTGGTACATTATAATAATAAATTGACAAAATTGACATTTGACTGCAGTGTCAGTTTTTAAAAAGATTTCTATCTGCAGTACAAGTCAGGCCCACAATTTTTAATGATGCTATGTTTAAGTTGACTAACACCTCATTTCGACTGGATCACACAAGGTGCTGGCATAATGTCCTCATTTACAGGTACTACTCTTATTTCTGCCTGGAACATTAACTTCTGTGTTTTTCACCCATCTGCTAAATTTAGTCTTTTCCAGATATAAATCTGTTACCTTTTGGATGTTTTCAGGCAGGTGTAACAATAAAACCCACTGCTAATCACTTGGCTGAGTCTTCTACTCCAGCATCCATATTAAATAGGTGGATGCTTTAAAGGTCTCTCACCCATTTACTTCAGCTGGGTGGTAAAAACTTTGTGTCCATCCTCTCCACTCGGATAGAGCATTAGCATTAGAAGAAGTAAAAAGCATTTTTTGTAGATGATCCAAGCATTTTGTACCACGTCCTAAAGACAGTCTTATATCTACATTTTTTGTTCCAGTGATTTCTATGCCAGGCGAAGCAGACAAAGAGAACAGAAACAACGTTGAGGTTTTTTTTTCAGATTTATACAAACAAGAAGCATAATTTGACAGACAGCCGCCAGTCAGAGCGCTGAGTCATATTTTTAAAATTAGTGCTGAGATAATAGAGAGGAGCTTCTTGAAGTTTGATTGGTCTATTTACAAACATTTTCACAATATATTGAAAATTGTGCCATGAACTGAGCTGTAAACTCACTGATACCATCCACCCAGAATTACAACCAACCATTATGTTTACTGACAGTATGATTTGGTCTTTTAAGCACCTGTATAACTTTTTATGATCCTACATAAACAATTGTTTAACTTTGAATTCCTAAAGTGCCACATAATGCCTTCAGTATTTCAAAATTGTTCTCTGATATTCTACATAGAAGGCATGACTTTGATGGGGGTATTAAATGCACAGATGCAGTTTTACACCCTTTGGTTTGGTTCTAGAATGAAAGGAGTTGTTTTACCCTTTTTTGCTGGAGCTCATGAATAAGTTGATGAGCTCTGCTCTAATTGGTTGGTTTACAGTAAGACACCCTGATGATCACACAATAGAAACATGTTGAAATACACACAGGCAGGGAATGTCTTTAGAATTAGCTAACGTTAGTTATTTGGAGTCTGCTAGTGGCTAATGTGACCTATACTATTTACTTGCTTTTAATCTTGACACCAACACAAAGCAAATGAAAGCTGTTACTCACTGTCACTCACACAGCATGGCTGCTACTTACAGGTTACTGTTGGGGTTACTGTTGGGCTGCTCCATATATTGTCCAAGGTTTGAGATACTGTCTGGAGAATGTGCAGAGTAAACTATGAATTTAAGTTGTCCAGGATCTTGATAAAGCAGTGGGAGCTAAAGTTGGCTTCCCCTTCACCAGTTTGCTTTGCTTACTTTTTGGTTCCACCTTAAAGGGTGCCGTAAATACATCCTGTCTCCTGTACAAGCTGCAGCATTTAGGCTGGAACAGAACATTGGATTAAGAAGCTGACAAGTAGGATACCAATCTCCACTTCGTTTAAAGATGAATAGCTACTATGCCTGTTGACAGTTCGGTTCCTTGGAAAAGATATGAAAGTGCAGACATCACACTAACGGCTTGGAACGATAAATTTTTGCACCTTGTCTGCCATTTTCATTGCTGTTGCTCTTTTGTCTCATGTCAGTTTTGGTCCATGGCAGTCTAAAACTCATTTTACTGACTTCTTCTGTAAATGCAGGATTTGAATTTGAAGGAGAAACCAAGCCTATGTTCTATGTACCCAACTCTCCTTATTCGACTATGTCAATAAGTGCCATTCTATGGCACCTTTAGGAAAAATCACATAAATCATTAAGTTTGATATGATTAAATTATTCAACAGAATCATTTGCATTGATCCTGCTTTTTGTCTCCATAAACACCATGTGTGTGTCTCTGTGTGCTGCAGCACTATGACTGGGGTGATGAATCATGGTGTTCGGTGACAAGCAGAGCTGACCTCCCCTGCTGTTGAGTCAATTACTGTTCAATTAGGACACTGGGCACTGGCGAGGGTCTCAGGGCAGGGGCATGGAGTGCATAACAGCTGCACACACTCCACCAACCACATTTTAGCCACATATTATAATGTTACACAGTCATGAACTTTAACATCATTAAAAATCGATTTACAGAAATGATTTAAAATGAAAGTTTGCATGGCAGGAAAACAGCCCATATTCTACATTTACCTGGAAATATATGTGTGTGGTTTTACACTGTAGTGCAAAAAAATGGTCAAGCCCAAAAATATGATTGCTTTTATGGATGGTTTTGATAGGAGATTTTAAGAATATTTGGTATCACATTAAACACAAACCATGTTTTTCAGCTGTTTTAAGCTATCAGTGCTGAGTGGAACAGTATTGATTGCTGTTTCTGGACAAGGCTGTCTGCAAGACTTCAACATTTAAAGAAATCAAATGCTAAAATATCACATACTAACATGATTTGCTAACGGAATTCCTGTATCAGTGCAGCCCTACATACCAGTATCTTTGTATTTGATGTGTTCTCATCCAACACATATGGCCAAAATACCCCTTAATAGTGTTATACAGTGCTGTCTGAAATTTGTACAACCTTTTATCATTTTGTGAATCTCCACATAAATCTGAACTGTTCTTCATCAAACTCAGCAAACAGCAGACCCAAAGAACGGAATAAAACAAATAGCACAAACAATTATATAGTTTTTCATTAATTTGTTGTTCATAAATGTTCATAAATTCAACATTAAATTTCTTTGTTGGGTAAAGTATGTGAACCTCTAGAACGATCAGTTTGGTGATAATTGGTGTCCAATTGATCAGACGACCACGTGTGGTGTGAGTGCAGCTGACTACACTATTTAAAAACAATCAACCTGAATCCACAGAAAACACCCAGACAGCAAAGCATTGAGACAGCTGCCTTCCATTTCAGACAAAGCCATTATTCGGATATCATTCCAATCTTAAAACATGGTGGTGGTAGTGTCCCAGTTTGGAGCTACTTTGCTGCTATTTGACCAGGAAAGTTGGATTGAATCAGGAATGTTGGCACATCCATCCATAAGCTACACAATTTTTTTTAGAACAGACAATGACCCTAAAATACAAAATGCAAAAGAAATGTTGCATTTGGAATGGTTTAGTCAAAGATTAGGCCCTATAACAAGGGAAAGTTGATACATTCGTGCAAACAAAGACCGCCAACCTTACAGAGTTGAAGTAGTTCTGCAAAGGGCAATGTGCCAAGCAGGGTTATTATTGTTAACTAAAACGAATAAAACAAAATAACGAAAACTGAAAATGTGAAAACATTTTTGTTAACTGAAGTAAATAAAAATGGTAATTAAAAGAAAAAATGATAACTAACTGAAAATGTATTATGCATTTACAAACCTAATTAAAATATACTGAAATTATAGATAGAATACCATTCGTTTTTGTGTTCATAAGCCTTGTGAACAGATATTAAATAGCTGTATGGCACCCTGATGTCACTTCTTGTTTACAGTCTGTTTTGCTCTCCATGCTAGCCTGCAAAATGGTGACAGCAAAAGTTGGGAGAAAGCGGCAGAGCCTCAATCTCAAAGTCCATTTGAGAAGCTTACACGAGAGGGCTAATTACAAGTACCTCAAACCTGAATTCAACTCACCCGGTGCTGCAAGAGTGAATAACCTATGTTGAGTTTTTATTACGCAATACTTTTTCTGACCTTTTTGAATTCTGCATCTGAAAAATAGCACAAAGTGTAAAAAAACTAAAACTAATACTAGAACTAATGTAAACTAAACTAAAACTAAGCAGTAATAAAAAAATAATAACTAATAAAAAATAGCAAACCCACTCTAAAAAAGAGAAAACTAGACAAAAACAAACAAAAAAAAGTCCAACGAAACTATAGTTAAAAATCCAAAACTATTATAACATTGGGGCCAAGATTCCTCCAAGTGAATGTACTACTTCAACAGAAGTAGGAACCTTTTGGTTGAATTCATTGCGCCCAATGGAGCCACACCAGTTCCTCAGAGCAGACGTTCATATATATATCATTTGCCAGCAAAGACATTTACTATTGTCTACAAAGCTAAGAATGGACCAGCTCCTCCTTATCTTGACAATGGTCAAAATTTTATCTGTATCTCGAGCCCTTTGAGCTTCAAGTACAGCTTGGCTTGACCTGCTGGGAAGACAAGCAACATCACTCTTCTCTGTCCTAACACCCAGATAGTGGAATGAACTTCCATTGGCTGTCCAGACAGTGGACTCTCTCACAGACTATCTCTGCAAATGCAGACTGAAGACCACTGTCTGTTTGTGTAGCACTTATAAGCATTAATCTATTGTATTATTGAAATGAATCATATTGCACTAATGCAGCTTCACTCTCTTTTATCTTCTAGGTCGTAACTCTGGCTGGGTATCGCACTTACACTCTATGCAACCTTGTATTTTATTCTCTTCTGTACTGTATCTAATCTTGTATTTTGTTGTCCACTCTTCAGGTATCAGCGCTTGCAGTGTTTAAGCTCAAGTTTGGTTTGGACTTAAACCTGTTTGTACTAGCTAGAGATACATACTCATACTCTAGAACTCAAAGCACTTATGTACGTCGCTCTGGATAAGAACGTCTGCTGAAAGCCCTCAAATGTAAAATGTAAAACTCTTATTTTGCTTCTGTCAGTGAATGAAGAAACTACTTATGTTCATTCTTTAATTGGGTTCTATTTATGTTAGTAGATAAATAAAGATCAAACCGTAGTTTAAATCAAACTTATGCAGAAGTTCTTTAAATGATAAAGGGTTCACAAACTTTCAAGCAGCACTGTACATAGCAGTATGTATTACACAATAATGAATGCAGACACACATGCACACACATATGATCACACAGTGCGAGGAGCATTTATTCTTGTAAATGAAAAACATTATATCCTCGCAAATTAATTTAGATAATGCAGTTTTCACATTTGCCAGTTCGATAAGGGACGCACAAGATGTAGGACGTCAGCTTTCAAAGACTTTTCAAAGACTTCCAAACAAACTGAGAGCGTTTCCGAATTGGATTTGATTGTGCTTTCTTTCATCTATAGCCGAGAGCCAGAAAACTTTGAGAAGTTGAGCCAGTGTTTCATCTGGCTCTGGAGAAGCTAACAGACCAGAGATGAACGTTTCACTTTATTTAGAAATCTGACGTATTAAGCAAACAATTTGAAGTCGGAGCACAATAAAATAAGGCTTGCCCATTGTTTGCCTTGAAGGCAGTGATGGCTCATACTGTTCCTGTTCCTTGTTCTAAGCCTTTAAATTGGAGGAATCTTTCAACTTTAAAAAGGGTTCTTACACTCCCACATCTCATTTACATAAATGGTTCTTTTAAGACCTGTCTGTTGAGTGGATCCTCTGGGAATCTAGAGGTTGCTGTAAGTGGTAGTTTGTAGTCTGCGTCCGTGGGAAAAAAAAATTCCCTGCCAAACTTCAGGTAATGAATAAAATTCAAAGTGAGGAGCCAGTCAAGGTTAGCTGTCATCTCTCTATCCCTTCTAATTTCCCACAGTTTGATTGCTTCATAAAGCTGACAGGCTTTGGATAGACCTTGCATGATGATAGTAAAATGAAAACCCAAATTATGCATACAGGTATTTCCCACTGTCAGGATTTCAATCCCATGAATATATGCACTCACAATCAAAGGCTCTAGTCTCCATCCCATAGGTGAAGGCATTTGGTGGTTTCCGCTTGGAGGCTGGGAAATACGGGACTTTCGTTTTGCTATATTATTGAAATGTAACTGCACAACTTCATGTTTATTTACATCATGAATCACAGTCGTTCAATTTGAATTCTGTATCAGTGCGTTTGACAGGTTAGACCTTCTTCCAATGTCCTTGACAAAACAGGGCAAAAAGCATGACCTTTAACACAACAGTAACATCAAATTTATATCAGTAGCACTATATTAACCATGATTGATATAATAAGGGGCGCCATAGGACTGCACTAGTCATGACCATGTGACTGTTCAAGACATATATTGTGTTTTCTCACATTATACCTGGTTGGTGATGGGCAGTGGCTTTCCATGGAGCCTATTTTCATAAGTAGAGATGGGTATTATTATTGGGATTTTAATACCAACTCCTACTAATACTCATACAGCGTGTTGATACCAATACTTATTGATAGCACTGTTAATATTTCTCTTCAAAAATAAAGGCATTACAAGTAAAGAGGTTAAAATGATATAAATGAAAAGATGGGAAAAGACTCTGGATCATCACCCTAGAATTGAAAATATTAGCAACAAGAAGAACTACAGAGTGAGCACCCCTGATTATAAGCTCAAACTGATGCTGCGTTCAGGCAATAACTGAAAGGTTGTTTATACCAGATTGTATATATACTCCAATCCAACAGAAGCAAGTCAGTTATATATTTTTACACATTGGCTGCAAGTTTAGCATTTTTTTGAATTTGAATAAGAAGCTGGCACATAGGAAACATAGTTTTAATGCTGATAGTATTTTTAAAATACTAAAAAGATTTAAACTATTAAAAAATCCCACCTATCTCACTCGTAGCTTCAATGAAACAGTGAATAATAAAATAAACAATATTTGCTAGGAAATCCCAGGCGGTTGCTAAGGTGATGCCAGGCCATTGCTATGGAGTCACTCATGGTTGCTAAGCTGGTGCTGGGCCTTTGCTATGTTATCTCAGGTGGTTGCTAAGACGTTACTAGGCCATTGCTAAGATGGTACTAGGCCATCGCTGTGATACCCGGTGTGGCTGCTAAGATGGTACTAGGCCATTGCTGTGGTACCCCGGGTGGCTGTTAAGATGGTACTAGGCCATTGCTGTGTTACCCCGGGTGGCTGTTAAGATGGTACTAGGCCATTGCTGTGGTATCCCAGGTGGCTGTTAAGATAGTACTAGGCCATTGCTGTGGTACCCCAGGTGGCTGTTAAGATGGAACTAGGCCATTGCTGTGGTACCCTGGGTGGCTGTTAAGATGGTACTAGGCCATTGCAGTGGTATCCCAGGTGGCTGTTAAGATAGTACTTGGCCATTGCTGTGGTACCCCGGGTGGCTGTTAAAATGGTGCTAGGCCATTGCTGTGGTACCCCGGGTGGCTGTTAAGATGGTACTAGGCCATTGCTGTGGTTTGCCGGGCAGCTGCTAAGATGGTGCTTGGCTACCGTTGCTTAGGAATGCCATGTAAAAGCTAAATGTTAAATGGCTGCTAAATTGTTGCTTTGCTATTCCAGGTGGTTGCTATGGGGTTGCTAAGGTGCCTTCTAAGCAGAAGTGCTCATTTTGCCTCAGGTTTGTGTCTGAGCTGCTGCATAATGTGTTATATATAAACCTGCTTTGCCTTGTGGGCGTGTTTGAGTCTGCTCTTGTTGTACTGTATGAGAATGTACACTGAAAGCTTCTAATAAGAAAATAAGAAAAAAAACATATTCCATATCATCGCTGTCCTGAGAAAATATGTATCTTCATTTTTGTCGATTTTCATTTTAATCATTTGGACACGCACACTGCCCTGTGAAAGGTTCATGATGAATGGACCAATAAAAATGCTCCAAAATCACTTAGAATAAAACTTTCACATTAACTTGCATTGAAAGTAAAGAATGTTTTTGTCATCTCCTGTAAAGCTGCTATTTTGGAGATTTTTCTTTAAACAGCAGTAAAATATTTATTGCTGTTTTGTTTACAATATGATTGTTTTTGCATTTCTCTTTCATGTTTTACATGATACTTACTGGAATAGAAACAAAATGGCAATAATTTAGTTTGTCACTTCACCAGGCCCAAAAGTTCTGTCCTGTTGCTGCTGCTTGCTGCTGAATTACTACTTCCACAGAGAATTCTGGCCACCAATCAACCCATTGCCTAATAACATAAACACATGGTAAGGGTTAACTAGTCTAGAAAAGAGAAGGAAAATAAGGAAGGATGTAAAAAGAAAGAGCCCCATTAATCCTCTGCTTGATGTTTGAGTAAAGCAAGACCATAAAGTGGTGTCCCCGTTATCACAGGTGGTCAAAGACAAGCTCGTCCAGCACTGTAAATCATACACACTTTTTATCTCAGTAAGCAGTGTTTATGTGCACACTGGGGGTGCCGAGCCATGGTGAGCCTCAGATCTGGGCCAGTCTGATCTTACAAGCCCTGGGTGACAAAACATCGTCAAACAGAAATCGATCAAATGCAAAATCTGAAGGGTATGAAGGATCAAAATAGTGCCATTGGGTCTGTTCCGGGCGCCTGACACAACACAGTTTAACCCCATAAACTGTGGGGACCTGTATGTAGGCCCACATTTCAGATCCTAACTTCTACAACTACATAACCTTCATAGTGTTATGGACACATCAGAATAATGTACTGCAGGTACTGAATAATACATCTTATTATTTAAATAATAAGTTAAAGCGTTTTCATTTTGCCCTCAAGTCCACCTACAATATATTTGGTAGCGTTTACAAAAAGAAAAAAAAAAACAAACAGCATGTTAGTCTGCAGAATGATTCATGTTTACATGACCGCTTCCCAACCTCTCTTATATCCTTCCGAATTAAACAAGCTGTTTTTGTTATTATGCCATAAAGACTGGCATATGTAAATGAAATTTCTTGCGAATTGGCTTTTGCCTAATGCAACAAATGTATGCAACCACCTGTTTTGTTCGGACTGAAGTCCTGAGGCTTTACAGATGGGAAAATACATTTCAGACAATTCTCTCAGGTGTCTGGATCTTTAGGAAGGTTACAATGATACAGCTGCTTATCGACAGCCCGGATCAGCACCACGCTTAATCGCTAACCCCAGATCAGCTAATCCAGTAGGCTATTCTGCATCCTGCATGTAGTCACAAAACTCATTAAGACTTTAAAGTGAAGGAGCATTACATTTACATTTACCTTTACATTTACTAAAACACTGAGCTCCACCTAACCTTATTATATATAATATTGTCTACTATAAACTATACAGATGTTTTAGAATATTAGAAGATTTAGAAGATTTTTAGGTGGCACGGTGGTGTAGTGGTTAGCACTGTTGCCGCACAGCAAGAGGATCCGGGTTGGATTCCCAGTCTGGGCTGTTCTGTGTGTGGGGTTTGCATGTTCTCCCCGTGCTTGAGTGGGTTTCCTTCAGGTACTTCGTTTCCTCCCAAACATCCAAACACATGTATGTTAGGTTGATCGGTCAATCTAAATTGCCTGTAGGTGTGTGTGCGTGAGTGAACGTTGGCCATGTGATGGACTGGCGAACTGTCCATGGTGTAGCCCACCTTCACCCCATGAACCCTACTAGCGGGATAAAGCGGCAGATGATGGATGGATGGAAGATTTTTTTTTTGCATTATTGATACTGGATATGTGTACTTTTACACGCAATACAATACAAGAAGAAAAACTGTATATATATGTATATATATATATATATATATATATATATATATATATATATATATATATATATATATATATATTAAATAAATCCATTTATCCATTCATTATCATTATCTTCCACTTTATCCCACTAGTCAGGGTCATGGGGTGGGCACTGGAGCCAATCCCAGCATCACTGGGCGAAGGCAGGGTACATCATGGACAGTCCATCTCTCACTCATGCACTCACTCACACCTACGGGCAATTTAGAGTGAGCGATCAACCTAACATGCATGTGTTTGGACTGTGGGAGGAAACTCCACACCAACGGCCCGGGAAACGAATCCCCCGTGACCCTGACTAGCGGGATAAAGTGGAAGATAATGGATGGATTGATGGATATATATAAAAAGTGGTACAATTTTGTTTCCTAGAGGTAAAGAAGAAGTATCCAGGCCCATGAAGGTTTGGTACAGTTTTTCTGAATGTATTAATCTTTCAGCCCTACATCAAAGTACAAATTACAAACATTAAAAGACACAACATTTTCTCTTTTAAATGAATTGTTTAATTAAAACATCCAACCAAATTCATATCGCTGTACAATCAGACTGCGGAGAGACTTGTCTTTGTGTGAGCACTATTACTGAATAGGCACCACAGACCACCCAAATAAAAACATTTTTTTTTTTGCCAAGATAAACCTACAAGGTACAGTATAATATGTTAAGTCTGAGTACCCTCCTGTTTATTTCATCTCCACTTTATTACTTTGTAATGTAAAAATGTAAATTAGAACATTTTAATTAGGAGTTTCTAAATTATATTTTATACTTATTTTTTTCCCCCAACTTAAAAAGCTTTTGACCTTAAATTTTAGATTTTTTAAAAGAATTTGAGTGGGACATTAATAATGCATTTTTGTGGTGTAACACGCTCAGAATATATACACCACATGGACAAAAGTATTGGGACACATCTCTTTATCATTGAATTTAGGTGTTTCACTGACTCATTGACGGAGCTAAATAAAATCAAGCACCCAGCCATGCAGTCTGCAGTTACAAAGATTTGTGAATGAATGAACTGCCACCATTGCAAAAGGTCAGTTTGTGAAATTTCTTCCCTCCTAGATATTCCACGATTAACTGTGAGTGGTAGTACTGACAAGTGGAAGCATTTAAGACCACAGCCAAGTTACTAAAAGTATAGTGCATAAAAATCAGCAACACTCTGCTGATCAATGAATGCAGAGTTCCAAACATTCTCTGACACTAACATCAGTACAAAAGCTTCATGACATTGCCGAGCAGCTTCGTGCAAGTCTTACATCACCAAGCACAATGCCAAGCATCAGATGGGGTGGTGTAAAGCATCACCACTGGACTGCCTGACTGTAAAGTTTGGTGGAGGAGGTATAATGCTATAGGGCTGTTTTTCATGGGTTGCTGAGCCTTCTTAGTTCCAGTGAAGGAAAATCTTAATGCTAGAGATGGACCGATCAGCGTTTTTGAGGCCGATTCCGATTGAGGGTGGTATCATGACATGAGCTCATGTGAAACAGCATAATATTTTTAACAAAATTTGCAGAAAATAAACAAAGTAAATCAAACAAATATAGCCAATACTGCAATTATTAAAATTAGACCCATAATTTAAAACGAATTTGCTGATACTCACTGTATTCAGCCGCGTGGGGTAATCTTAAATACTGTATCAGATTAGTAGTGTTAAATGTCTTTGTCTTGGTTTCCTAATGAGACACGTTGATTTCACTAATTTTACTAAACGTCCTGGATGAGTCCATGTCACATACGGTAAAACACTGGCAGACGTGCGACATATTTTTATTGGCACATGCCGTGAATGCAATGAGACGCTAGCTGGAAATACAGAAATTAAGCTCATTTGTTTAACCCCATCGATCGGCTTTTGGGAAGGACCAAATGGAAGAACTATCGGCCGATCACTAATTGCATATTTTGATTAAAAATCAGCCGATACCGATAAATAGTCAATTGATCTTTCCATCTCTACTTAATGCTTCAGCAGACCAAGACATTTTGGACAATTGTACACTTTGTGGTAACAGTTTGGGCAACCATTTCTGTTCCGCTGCACAAAGCAAGTTAAAGGCTGGTTGGATGAGTCCTAAATCCAGAACCCTGACCTCAACCCCATCGAACACCTTTGGGATGAACAGAGATTGCTAGCCAGGCCCTCTCGTCCAACATCAGTGTCTGATCTTACAAAAGCTTTTCTGGATGAATGAGCAAAAATGCCCACAGATACACACCAAAATCCTGTAGAAACATTCCCAGTACAGTGGAAGCTGTCATAGCTGCAAGGAAACCAATCCAATATTAATGGCTATGGATTGAGAATGGGATGTCATAAAAGAATGGGATGCCAAAAGGTATGTGTATTTCTATTGGTTATAGTGATTTATGAATATCTTTATATAATTAATATATAATTTTGAAAAAACACAGGCTAAGAAGAAAGTCAAAGGACAACTAGAGGTGTAGACCATGAAAACTGCCACCATCAGTATTCTTAGAACAATGGACTAACCATTAGTCTAGATCTCAACATCACTTTATGGCTGTTTTGACTGGAAATTGAATCAGTAAATTTAAATGAATGAAGGGTGCACGGCACTGTAGGTTTTTTCTAATAAAGCGGCCAGTAAATATATAATGAATGTCCTGTTTGTGTGGTAATCTCAGTATCTGCCTATAATGAATGGACGTGCATCATTTTTATTCTGTTTGAGCAGCGAGCTTCTGTGTGGTACGGCATTAATTAGGACGTGTGCAAACCACAATGGCCATTTGGACTCTTGGTCCATTTGGAGGGGCTAATATTACGAAGTGTAGATGCACATCTTGCATAATTAAAAAGTAACGTTGGCACTCTGTTCGAGCGCGTGGCATTGTGGAAGGGTGTGTGTGTGTGTGTGTGTTTTGGTTTACACTTGATCCCTGCAGGCAGTGCTTCGTAATGAGGCTAATTAGCAGATTAAAAGATATGCTCCAGACAGGCGCATGTGAATAGCAATGAGAGCTAGCCCTCTCTAGAGTGATTTCTATACAGCGGCATCACACGAACACCCTTCCTCTCGCTAAGTCTCTCGCCCTACAA
The DNA here is from genome assembly GCA_021613375.1 of Megaleporinus macrocephalus. Taxonomy (NCBI): domain Eukaryota; kingdom Metazoa; phylum Chordata; class Actinopteri; order Characiformes; family Anostomidae; genus Megaleporinus; species Megaleporinus macrocephalus. The sequence goes on from CM038721.1 coordinate 31,477,858, forward strand.
AAGACTTTATTTAACCCAAATGATATTAGCCATCTTGGCCCTCACAGAGAGACGGCCGAGCCTGAGGAGTTGAAATACTACTAACTGATGTCTTTTCCCTCGTAAAACTTGAGAAAAGATCAAAAACCCACAGGGTTGTTTTCCGTGACACAACATCACTACACTACTTCTGTTACTTCTATGAGACCCTATGAAGTGGCCTAAACCTCGTTTAGACTAAAAGAGCTCTGAGGAAGACAAGAAAGATGTTTTAGGAATTCAGCTCAGTAACTCGGAAGATTGTCACTGATTTGCTCAAATAGCTGGAAATCGATTCGAGACCCTTTTAGAGCTCAATTGCTTTCGTTCAAAGGAATGGAGCCAGAATTATGACAATGATGGTCATTATTAGTGCATCCAGCAGGCGCACACAAGCATACACAGGCAAAATCTGAACATGCATATATGCACAAGCTGTCTGCCTTCTTTGTTGTGTCTTTAAAGTACTGACAGGGATGTTCAAAAATCTGAGACCTAGAAATAAAACAGGTTTAAATCATTTAAAAAAAAGTAAACAAAGAAAATGTAGGAATAATGTAGGAATAATAAAAATATCTAGTTCACTTTTTAAAATTTTAGTACTATTCAAATGTGTGTAATAGAACATGTTAAGTAAGGACTGTCAGATTATTCAGTTTTATTCCTTCCATTGAAACATGCATTCAGTTACACATTGACCCACAATGATCTCTAAGGGCGCTTTCACACCAGCATTAGTTAGTCCGGTTAAAATGGACTCTGGTTCCTTTGCAACCTTGGGTCGGTTCGTTTTGGCAGATGTGAAAACAGTAACAACCGCACCAAGACCCTCGAGAGGAGAACGGTCTCGGTTAGCGGTGTTTTTAAAAAATAGATTTTTCGATTCAAATCGATCTTCATTTGAATAATCCGATATCGATTCGTATAAACCCGAGATCAACCTTTAAAATTAGCATTCCAGCCCCCCCCAAACAACCCCCCCACCACCACCACCAGTCTCACATTCTCTCAAGTGAAGTCACCCCAGAACTTGAAAGCAGATGTCTGGCTACATTTTGGATTCAGAAACCGTGACGGTATATAAACATATAAACACTAATATTTTTAGGTTGAGTGTTCCTTGTACATTTACCACATTAGGTCTCTGAAAATCTCTTTTCATATTCAAACAAAACATTATATTGTAACTCTAAATGAATCGATATTGATTTGAATTGAATTGAATTGAATTGAATCGGAAATCGAATTGAATTGGGACCTTGTGAATCGGGATCGAATCGATCTGGGAAATCAGTGGCGATACCCAGCCCTAGTCTCGGTCCTGTTCTAAACCAAAGCGGTTTGTTTGTGGTGAGAACATAATCCGACCTCGATCCAACCCAAGTATTAGGTGTACTCCACAAGTTTGATCTAAACATTTCCTGCGGTCAGGTGTGCTAACAGAGAACTGGATAACTGGGGCAGCTAACAGGACGAGGACAATGAAGCGAGGTCTCTCTTGGACTAGCAGTGAGGGACGTTGTCTACTTGATGTTTGGAGTGAGCTGGGTGTTCTGCAGGTGGACTGTAGTTTGGTATATTATCAGATTATTATTACAGCTATGAACAGATGCTGTCTCTGGTGCTGCTCAGTGCTACGCTGTACAAGAAATGTGCAGTAGTTTGGGAAAACTGGATCTTCTCCCTGTGTTTACTTTCTTGCTCGCACACCAGATAGCTCTGACCAATCAGAGGAGACAACGTGGTTTGTTGGAGTACATTTTGGTGCGTTTCGGTTTTTGTGTGAAAACAAACTTAACCGAGGGGGCAAACGCCCCAAGTAAACAAACTCATTAACTGATCTGGACCAGTGAAACGAACTACAGGTGTGAAAACACCCTAAAATAACTTGAAACTGACAAAAGTAATAATAAATACAAATTTACTGAAAATTTATCAATAAAAATCAGACATTGCCTTCAAAATGTGGTTCAACAGAATTATTAAAAAAAAAAAAAAACTAATGAAACTGGCCTAAACAAAAATGATGGAACCCTTAGCTTTATATTTTGTTGCACAACATTTTGAAAACATCACTGTAACTCTCAATGAGACTTCTGCACCTGTCCACAGGTATTTTGGCTCCACTCCTCATGAGCAAACTGCTCCAGCTGTCTCAGGTTTGAAGGGAGGTTCCCCAGACTGCATGTTTCAGCTCCTTTCACAGATGTTCACTAGGATTTAGATCAGGCTCATAGAGGGCCACTTCAGAACAGTTAAATGTTTTGTTCTTAGCCATTCTTGGATGATTTTAGCTGTGTGTTTTGGGTCATTATCCTGTTGGAGGATCCATGACCTGCCACTGAGACCAAGTTTTCTGACACTGAGCAGCACATTTGATAGTCTTGAGATTCCATTGTACCCATTGCACAGATTCAAGACCTCCTGTGCAAAACGCAGTAAAGTACCCCCAAACCATAACTGAGCCTCCTCCATGTTTCCCAGTAGGTACAATGTTCTTTTCTTTGTATGTTTCATCTTTGCATCTGTAAACATAGAGCTGATTTGACCTGCCAAAAGCTCAAGTTTTATCTCCTCTGTCTCAAAGGACATTTTCCCAGAATATATTATCAATATACATTTTGTCAAATTTCAGTCTCACTTTTTTATGATTTGCTTTCAGCAGTGGTTTCCTCCTCAGTCCACAGTCCTCCATTAAGTCCACTTAAACAGCGATAGATGGTGCGATCTGACACTGACGTACCTTGACCTTGGAGTTCACCTCTAATCTCTTTGCAAATTCTGGGCTCTTCGGTTACCATTCCTATTATCTGTCTCTTAGTCCCATAGACCATAAACTTCAGAATAATTTGTGCAACTATAGTAACAGGAACATCAAGCTGCTTGGAGATGGTCTTGTAGACTTCATCTTTATTATATTTGTCTATAATTTTCTTTCTAATCTCCTGAGACGACTCTCTCCTCAGCTTTCTGTCTTACACACCATGATGCCAAACAGCACAGTGACTACGTTTCCCCCTTTAAACAGGCAGACTCACTGATTACAAGTTTGAAGACACCTGTGATGCTAATTACAGGACCCAGCTTAGTTTAACATGTGCCTATGGGCAAATTATTTTCAATCTTTTCTAGAGGTACCATCATTATTTTCCAGGCCAGTATTATGCTGCTGAACCACAATTCAAATGTAATATCTAACTGTCATTAGTTATTTTAAGGATTTATTATTATTATTATTAATTATTATTACTTTTGTCAGTTTTTTCAGTGTTATTTCAGTGACCACTGTGGGTTCTTTCTTCTTTCAACAATTGTGTCCATCTATGTAACTTGTTCAGATGGATTTGATCTACTCTACGCTGCCAATTAGGTAAAAGTTGAAATACACATCTAAAAGTATGTATATTCAAGATTTTTGCCCACCGAGTGTTTGGACATGCTTCAGCAACCCAGTAGAACAAACAGCTTAGAAGATGAATAAATACATATTCAAGATTTTAAAGATTCTACATTTGCTTCAATTGTTATGCCAATGATTAGATTTGTGGTGACAACTTTATATTAAATTGTGCAAAATGCAAAATACCTACTTGCTACTCACTGGCCACTAGAAGCTGGTGAGGCATGGCTGTGCTGACCATGCTAGGAAGATTACTGGAGCCGCGTTTCCACTGGAAAAGGGACTATTTATGTTGTTTACGTTGTTGTGTATCGGTTAGAGGTATGTGGTATGTGTGTTTTGTGATATCTTGTGTTGGGATGCAGGTTTGGTAGTGTGGGATTTGTATGTGGAGGGAGGTCATTGTGGAGTGTGTGGCTCCTGGTGACTTCCGTGAGCTCAGTGTGATGCATGTGCCTTTCTGCTGGTGTCAGTGAAAAAGCACTTTCTCGCAGCAAAACCACAGCCTTCCCTGTATCCTAGTCTATGGTAGCACTATAGTACTATCACTGGTGGTCACAAGTGGGTTTCCGTCCACCAATTTTTGTAAACCTGAAATTCAGAAATACATCTGAAGGACGAGGTGGATGAGTTAGAATATATATAAGTGTTTTCGGAACAAACAATGACAAATCAAGCTATAAGCCACATTCTACTCAACCAGATCTTATTACTTATATATGTGTGTACACGAGGATGAACTGCAAACGTTTCACACGCTATCCTATACGCAGCACAAGTGGCCAGCTTGTATAATGCAAAGACGATTCTCTTATCAGTTGGCACGGGGGGCCGCAGACTGGAAGCACTCGGCCCAACAGATGGTCCGATCAAGGCACACAGCTTTCAAAAGTCTGCTTTCGACATTCTGAAATGCTGAATCCAAAGCTTGTCTGAAAAGTGGCTCTGCACAATGTGCTCCCAGAATTCTCCGGTGCATTTGCGTTCCCACAGGCAAGGTGAACGACATTAGGATGAAATGGAGATTTCAGTCCTCATTAGTTGGGCCACTTCTCGTCCTGCCTGGCATCTCTGAGCTTCAAACAGCACGACTGTAAAACCATGGCAAGTGGCTGTAAAAGCAAAAACCCAGTTACATCTCTTCATCTGGCTCGTTTTGAGTCTTATCATGGCAGCTTAAAGTGTCTTCACATAACTGTAATGGATGAAAACACGACTTAATTCACATTTTTCTCTGAAGAAATTTTAGAAAAGTGTGTAAAGTTTGCAACATGTTTGAATGGGAATGACTTTTGGACCCCACGGTATATGTGTTTTTGTGTTTGTGTATATCTAATCATTTGCTGATGCTTGCATGTTTATTGTGCTATGTGTACTATGTGTCCTGGTTGTTGACCGAGCCAGAATAATAGCAGTGGTGAACTGTGGCAACCAGGGTGAGGCCTTGACTTCAGGGAATAGTCTCAAATGTCTTTCAAGAAGAGGAAAGAGCACCTCTATGGAATTCTACACCAACACTAACCAGCACTAAACTAACAATTAATCCCATGATCATTGTTTGGCAATTCTAGATTAACCATCCATCCATCCATTCATCCATCCAATATCTTTGGCTTTATCTCGCTAGTCGAGGGGCTGGAGCCAGTCCCAGCATCATCGGGTGAAGGCAGGGTACACTATGGACAGGTCGCCAGTCCATCACTTGGCCAACACACACTTACAGCAATTTAGAGTGACCAACCTAACATGCATGTGTTTGGATTGTGGGAGGAAACCGGAGTACCCGGAGGAAACCCACTCAAGCACGGGGAGAACATACACACTTCACACAGAACGACCCAGTTTCCACCATCATCCATCATCAGATCATCAGACAGACAGCACTTAAAGCTTCCATCTTTGAGAGAGAAGTGAAAAACGAGCTCCAGGCTTGATTTAGATCTGAAGCCATCCTGAGGTGTTTCTGTTCATCCTTCCACTGTGAGAACACACCTCAACTCTATGGCCATGAAAGTATGTGTAGCTGTTAAGAAGCTGCTATGAAGTAAATGAGATCAAACAGAAGAAGCTGCTGCTGTACTCAGAACAATGCTTTGACCACGCCAGAGTCCAGAACTCAACATCACAGAAAATGCTAACCTCTAAATCTCAAGGTGAAAAAATATCCCGGCAGATTTATTTATTTACTAAAAGAAAGTCTGCTCAAAAGAATGGGGGCTGTAATGAAGGTAAAGGGTGGACACTTGATGCTGAAAAACATGTGATATTATATTTAGTCGTTGATGCTTTTCTGTAATTATCTTCATACTGACAAATGATCAACCGGTACTAAATGGCCATTCGGACTGGATATTGAATAAATGAAGATTGTTCTCTCAATTATACTGCAGATGTGCAATCACACTGTAGGCCATGTGCTGATGTATATTTGATTGGTCAGTTTCTGTCCACAAGACGGCTATTATCCATGTTAGCACAGCAGTGACGCTGACACGGTAGTGTGTGTAAATTGTACAGCCAGGCACGGTTCCGTTAGCTGACGAGTGATATAGAAACATGGTTAACACAAATTATGCATCAACAGATGGACCGCAGTCTCTAGCTGTTCACAGGCAAGCTGGACCTACATGGTAGGTGTTTCTAATAAAGCTGCTGGTGTGGAGATATGGACGCATGAATAATGACCAAGCCCATAAATACCTGACACACTTTTGTTGTCCTCTAAACTTGCCCAAGCCAAAGACTCACTCAGTCATTCAATCATTAAACAAAAACACATAAATCCAATATCAATGTACTGAACATCCATACAGTGAGGAATAACTCAGTTGTAGCAAACTAAGTTAGCTGCTGTTAAAATAGGAAATAAATATTTGGACTCAGGATTGTCATAGCAATATTTATCATATTCTCAAGATATTTCTGGTATTCCTCATATTACTTTTACCCCTTTTACCATCACTCTAGAATCAAGAAATGTTTTTTTATGCTTTCCCAGAATGAAGTAGACAGAAATTTCCCATGTATGTGTACATACAGTATGTTTCATTTATACCTGATAGAATTGGGACAGGTGCAAAATGTAAGTAAACACAGAAAGCAATGCTGTGCAAAATATTTAAACCATATATTTAGTTGAAAACAGCTCAAAGACAACATACATTTTTATGTGTTCATTTTAGAAATGTAATTTAATTTAGGTGTAGGCTCTCATAATTAAAGATAAGGAGGGTTTTAGACTACATCAATTCAAAAATAACATTTCTAAACATAAATGGTACATAATATCACTAAAATATTCAGAGAATCCACTGAAACCCATATTGAATAGTTGTGATCTATTCATGATTCTTTAGTGTTAATACTGTGTGGGCTCAGAAACACTGCCCTAAACCATCAGCTGTTAACACAGTGCATGGCTGTTCCACAAACACAAGTTAAAACTCTACCATGCAAATAAAAAAAAAAAACACATATAAATAGATCCAGAAATGCTGTCACCACCTTCTTTGGATCTGAGCTCATTTAAGATGGACTGAGGTGAAGTTTATTATAAATTATTTCTGAAAATCATGGACACTGCGTCATCCAGGCTGAAGAGCAGAGAGATTGTCCAGCCTTTTATCGGCACACAGTTTAAAAGCCAGTATACATGATAGTATAGAGGTGAATTAGTGTACATGGCATGGGTGTTTGGAATGTGATTTGTCATGCTGAAATAAACAAGACCTTCCCTGAAAAAGACGTCTGCATGGCATCACTGAAGTCACTATTAATGCTGACTGATGTATACAGGTTTTGGAGCCACATATGCTGCAATCTAGACTACGTCTTTTTCAGGGAAGGTCTTGTTTATTTCAGCATGACAAACCACATTCTGAATAACATGGCTCTTCAGGTGCTAAACTGGCCTGTCTGCAGTCCAGAACGGTTACCCACTGAAAACATTTGATGCATCAATGGTTATACAACAAAGATTTCACTTTCAAAACTACAGCAACTGATCTCCTCAGTTCCCCAACAATTACAGAATGTGTTTAAAGGAAGACATGATAAACACAGCGGTAACAACTTTTTGGAAATGTGTTACTGTTATTTAAAATGGGTATTTATTAAAAGAAAACAATAGAAATGCTAATTTCCAGCATTTGATATGTTGCCTTTGTGCTATTTTCAATCAAATATATAGTTTAAAAGATTCACACACCGTCGCCTTTGATTTTTATATCATGTTTATGATATGATGTTTATATTTTTGTGCTATGTCTCTTTTTTGGAATTGTTATTCATTGTTCAATATCAAGAAAAAAACAGAAACCGTTTTTGGATGGATTATCTTACATCTAATCTTCTCAGCAATATCTCCAGAGAAATGAATTACTTGTACTTGCTGTTTGTTTTGACAGACATTTAAATATATGAATATATATAGTACTGTATGCCATGAACATTAAAACTTGTCAACAACAGCTGACACAGCTAAAAATAAAGAACAAAAAGCAGACAGCCAAGGATGAACACTGCAGAAAGAAAAGAGCTGAAGAGGCGTTGGAAAGAAACAAGAGAGCCAGTGAACTAGAGAGTGAAGAGGGGAAGAATCCGTAGCAGAGAAAGTTAGATTGAGGAGGAGGGAAGGAGCGCGAGGAAAAGTCGTGGAAGCGTTAAGTGCCCATCTGCTGAAACCACAGGTAAACCTACGCCTCAGTTAACCTTGGTGGAAAATTCAATTACGGCTCTGGAGGGAAGAGAGACGTGAGCCATATGCCTCTTGTCCAGCGCACGTTTATAAACTCATACCAGCACTACAAACCTCTGAACCAGCCCATCTGAAATACTGAACCCCGAGAGCCTCTATGTACCGTGTACTGGCATATCGAACATTTTTATGATAAAAAAGCCTAAAATAAACGCCAGAGGGAGAAACTTTTCCACAAAACCCACTTTACTCAGCTGCTTCACTGAAATCCCAGCCTTTTTCTCTGTTACAAGATGACATCATCTCGTAACACAAGCCTTATTGCCCACCAACAGGCAAGTTTGACACGCCCTCACACAATGCATGTCAAACTTGCCTGTACTACTTTGTACGTATCATAAAATCATGCTGATGGACAAGTCAGAACAGAGTGGGTGAGCTGACCAATCAGAGCACTCTGGGATCATCAGGGGAAAGGTTTTAAAGACACAGGAGCTCTAACAGAAGAGGGTGAATGCAGAGGTACAGTAAATATATTGTGTTTTGGTAAACTTGAAGCATGTAAATCTATTCTAGTGCACCCCAAAAGTACAATTATCAACGCTGATAATAAATTCCCTTTCAACAGGGATAAAGCAACTTTTATATACAGAGCGCTGGGTACAAGCCGGCTGTTTGTTGTACTAGCATACCATAATCATAAGCACTTTATTAGCATGTCATGCAATTTCATCTACCCTCGTCATCCACACCCTTGAAAATAATAGCGCCAGTCCCTCCTTTGGAGCGACGCCAGAAGCAACACTTTTGGTTCCCTCAAGGACTTTTTAACAGATTGATCTTAACAGCAAATAAGACGGCAAATGTGAAGAACTGTAAACTTCAGAGAACCTCCATATATGATAAAGCTTCTAGATCAAAGCAAGAGCCATTAAGGAATTTTTATTTTTAAGGCGAATTTCACCAGTTTTTTTAAAATTCTGCAGAATTCAACAGTTGAGAGGTCCTTCAAAGTGGTTTAATGTAAAACAGAGCATTATTACTCAAATTTCCTCACTGTGGGTTCTATACTGACCACAGCTCATGCAAATGATAACCATAAACCCTCCCTGTTCACTAGTAAATCTGTGAAATAACGATAACGACAACATAGCAGTAAATAAAATATCTGCTTCTATAAGTTTCTATTATGTCTTAAAAGCCTCTACATGTATGTCTCTACCCGGTATCAGGCGGTGTGTTCATAACCATTTCATGCAATAACTTTCTGTGATGGAGCTCTTAGAGACGCCGGGTTCCACTGTGAACAATTCTGACTCTACATTAAACCACTCTCAATGTCTTTTTTGCACCTGAACTCTTTAAATCTTCATATATCTGCGTACAATTAGATACTTACTCTTTAAAATCATTTGAATACTTGACTGTTTCACTCATAAACTACTGAGCAACTCTACAGTGCACACACTTACACACAAGCGCAGGTGTAACAAAAGCAACAATGGTCTCAGTTACAACAAGGTAAGCGACAGTGTCTCAAATAGTGTCCTGAAATTCCATAAACCCAAACAAACATCTCATTCTTACCTGTCCAATAGCTTCTGCCGGTGCCTTCCACTGCTTTGCGATAGTGTGAACGAGTGAAACAGAGTGATTAAAAGGATGGAAAGAAAGGTGGAGAGACATAGAGAGAGAGAGAGGGATGAGAGAGAAAGAGAGAGAAAGATGGATGAGAGAGATATAGATCTGAGCACAGTGGTCAAGTAATAGAAGCAAGAGCTGGCGTGTGGGTGTCTACCAGTGAGCGGACGCGGAGCGCAGTGGCAGCTTCACCACTACGCACGCTTTCTCACTCTCTTCCTTCCTCCCTCCTTCACCTCCCCCCTCCCCTCCTTTCGCTCTCTCTCTCTCTCTCTCTTTCTCTGTCCTGCCCAGTTCCCCCTCCCCAACATAATTCAGAGTAATTTAGCTCCATTCAGCCCCTTCACAGTGGGCACTCAAGGGCTTTTGGCTTTAACCTGAGGCTTTGTAAATCTTTAAATAGTGTTAAAACCTGCCTTTTCATCAAATCCCTACCCATTACAGCCTTCTTATTAGATTAAATCCTTTACATTCGCTGAGCCGCTGGCCCCTTTACTTAATACCGACTCAATCATTTTTTTTTCCCTATTGTTTTTTACGCAGCCGTTCATTAATATCTGAGCGTCTGTGAAGTTTAAGGGCTTAAAGGAAAACTCCAGCATGTTTTAACCTAATCTCTATCTAGCAGTAGCATACGGTTAATTACAATGAAAAACAGTTTCCCTGTATTTAGAAAAGAACCGGAAACCTGTTCGCTCAAACCTTGAGTGATTATTTACAATAGAAGACAGTGTGTGCTTTCACTCCAGTGGCTACACTTACTGAGCAAACTCTTTTAAAACATGGTTCTTTAATATTTGACATACTGCATTCACAAATAAATTATGTTCTCCTGAAATAATCATGACTGTCAGAATACATCAGACTCGCCTTTGGTCAGCTTAATTGTTGTGTAATTGTTTTTCTTTGGAGCACTTTTCACAGATGAGGCCAACAGAGACCTTTTCTTCATTCAATCTCAGATTAAAAAATGTTGGGACAGCATTTCAGGACAAATGGACCAATAAGGAACCCAAAATATTTCACGTTTTGTCTGTTCAACTTTCATTTGATTTGTTAGCATACGTCTATTCCTGCATTTCAGGCCTGCGACACATTCCAAAAAAAAACAAAAATTGGGATGGTTTACCAATTTACCACATTGTGATGTTGCACTTCCTTCTCACAACACTTTAAAGGCGTTTTGGCACCGTGGATAAAGTCTTCCTGCAAACATGTCTTAAGGTGTGCGAGCGTGTGCGTCATTGTCGCATTTTGTTGCAGAATTGTCCACACTTTGTTTACTGGGGACAGTTCGGGACTGCGGGCTGGCCAGTCCAGTAGCTGTACACTGTAATGAATTGCTGTAAATATACTGTGGATATACAACAGTATCTTAGTGATTTTTTAAATATTTGTAAAATACTGTCAAATAATCACACAGAGTATGTAAATTAACAGTAATGCAATCAGTTTCCCAATAACAGCAAATAACTGTAATTTATCAGCATAATACAGTATTTTCTGTCAACCTATGGAAATAAGCACCATCATCCCTTTACAGTCCAGTAACTATCCATTAAGATTGTACAGATAATTGTAGATTAATGTTTTTAATGTTAACCCTTTTTTATTAAACAGCCCAAACTGCTTCTACTCATTTAAGTGACAAAATATATGCAGTGGGCGGAGCCAGCCTATTTGGCTCAGCTGAGTTAAGACTCTTTCAGCTCATTCAGTCAGTGCAGGAAGTGCCGGTCAGCTTGTATTGTGTTCATTCGTAAAATAAAGAAAGTTCTAAATCAGTTCTTAGACGAGGAGACGCGAGCTGGTGCATTTACAACTGACACGTTTAGACAGCAGATGCGGTGGTCCTCGTGAAACTCAAGAAAAAGGCAGCTGTTAATGTCGCGTCTCCTAAAGTTTGCAGTGATATGGTTTTGTCAGTATAATTATTAAACTTTAAAGCTATAAGATGTTGTTAGTTAGGTCATTTAGTGACTGAATTTAGCAAAGAAACTGTAGCTTTATCGTGTTAGCTAGTTAGCTAGCTAGCTGGCTGGCTAATTGGTTAGTACCATATATACGCAGTTATTTTACTGTCATATACTGTAATTCAGTTTACAGTACAATACTGTTAAAATAAATTACAGTAGATGCCCTGTAAAATAACAGTAAAATACTGGTGTCTCTGCTGCTGGTATTTTACTGTTAATTTACAGTGATATGTTTTACAGTGGACTCTTCTTCCACAGCTATGCTTTTGTAATGTGTACAGCATGTGGGTTTTGCATTGTCTTGTTAAAACAGGATGTTCCTGGAAATGAGCTGAAAAGGCAGCATATTGTAACAAAGAAAAACATCTATCTTAATTTTTTTACAGCTTTTGAACACGACAGCAGCTGTTTACATTGTGAGAACATTTCAGGACGAATGGACCAATAAGAATGCTACAAAGTAGCTTAAAGAAAAATCTGGTTCCACTGACTTACATTAAAGACCAAGACAGTTTTTGTCCTCTCCTGTAAAGTTGCCACTTTGGAGATTGTTTTTATTTGGACAGCAACAATATGTTACTCTAAGATCCCAGTATAATTTTCTGCATTAATGCTGCATCACAGAAGTGTAAATGAGCTTTGCCAAGGGCACTGACACCAGACCATAACAGACCCTGGCCTTCTGCTGATAACAGTCTTGATGGTCATTTTATCTTTGGTCTGAAACACACTGCATTCATTTCTTCCAGAGAAGATCTAAAATACTGATTCGTCTGACAACAATACACGTTTCCACTGTGTGATGGTCGATCCCAGACGCCTCCGAGTCCAGAGAAGTGGTCGGTGCTCCTTGACATGGTTAACATTAGGCTTCTGTTTTGCGTAAAGCTTTAAGTGGTATTTGTAACTCCCTATTGCAGTGCTTGACAAGGATTCACCAAGGTTATTCACTGCTCATGTGGATATATCATGTATTGTTGAACGACGGTTCCTCACAGGTGTTCAGCTTAAGCTTGTGCCCTTCTGAATTCCTTCTGAAAATTCCTTCTGAATCCTTGTTACATTCCTGTGGACCATCCTTTTAACTGGTTACTGGTTATCTTCCCTTTGATTTAATTTATGATTCATGGAATGTTTTCATCTCAGTTTAGTAGTTTTGTTTTGCCAGCATGGACCCCGCTTAATGAGAGAAAATTGGGAGGAGTGTGGCGAACTCAGGAGATTTTTAGGCTGGAGTTCTGGGTGGCTTTGGTGCTTATGCATAAACGGAGCCCCCCCCTTGTTGGAGTTTGGATGGTGAGAAAAGGAGGAGATGGGGAGGGGGTGGGTGCGTGGCTTGTTCGACATGGTGGTGGAGTGAGATTGGTTGGTATATACATGGTGGTTAATCTAGGTGTGGTCCAGCTCCCAAAACTTAGTTATGCAGTAACTCCACTAAATAAAACCCCCCTTTTGGCAACCTTGGCTGTATGTGTGGTTGGGGAGCCAGGTGGGCATGGGGGTCTCATTTATGTTGTGGCCTGACCTGGACCAGGTCATAACAATCCTTGAATCTTTTAATGATATTGTGAACTGTAGAGGGGAAATCTTTCTTGAAGGAACATTGTTTTTGAACATTTCAATAATTTTCTCATACGTTTGTTGAGAAACTAGAGATCCTCTGCCCATCTTTGCTCCTCAAATATTCACACAAAGGCTTTTGTGTGTATTACTTTTGTACCACATCATGATTACATTCATCTGTGTGAAATCGCATCACTATTATTTGTTTTTTACCTCATAACTAGCCCTAAATTGCTCCCATGCCATCTTTTTCGCAGGCCTGAAATGCAGGAACGGATGTTTATTACTAAAAAATGAGGAAAAAAAGGAAATTAGTATTTTCCATACTGTCCCACCATTTTCTGTTTGGATTGTAGTTTCTTGAGTGATGGCAGTGGTTCTAAATAGATCTAAATAGATAGATGGTTTACTGCATGGTCGCATGGTTCTTTTCTATTATCTAAAACAAGTTCTGAATAGGACTCTTTTAAAATGGTTCTATACAGAACCAAAAAGGGTGCCTCTATTGAGTCAAAGAGCGCTATCCAGTACTATACAGAGTTGTGCCTCTGCTAAGACTGTATAGAAAAATGCATTTGTATTATTGTCCAAGGTAAGCAGCCTTTGCTGCACACATGACACAGAGATAAATTGGAAAACCACTAAAGTATTCAATTAATATGTTCTGAGAGTCAGAAAGATAAAATACTTTCTGGGCAGCGCCATAAAAATGGACGGATGGTTACCACGTGTGTGTTTCACATGAAATATACAGGTAAAAACTGGAAGAGCAAACACAAGATGCAATCTTCCAGTGGCATTGATCTATTTTTATCGCTTCTATAGCATTTAGTGCTTTTTTGATTTTGAAGTTCGCTTGATGCAGCAAGATTTCAAGGCATGTCAGACTACTTAACTGGCAGCTCTGCAGAGTTTAGCACTCTTTAAACGTGACTCTAAAAACTTTTATCACTCTTCAAACGCACCATGTTCAACTCATCAGCTAATTATCAAGGCCAAGCAGTCATTCATTATTACAGCCGTTCAAATGCCTTTTAAAACCAAAGCTGGACAGAAAGATTAGAGACAAGAATCTTCCATTCTGTATTAAGCAAACTAGACAACTTGCTAAACAAAGACAGTAAAATCACAATAAATCAGATAACATGTAACATGTCCATGGTAGTGCTTCTAACAAAAAGTGTATGTAACTGGTGTGGTTAGCAGCTGTGGAGTGACCTATGTGTGCAGCTGCAGTTAGTCAAGAAGCTAGCAGTTAGCAGTCTAACACTTTTACTCTAAATAATAATAAAATAATAATAAAAAAACAAAAGATAATTACATGATTTCTTAGCTTACTGCATAATATTAAGCCTTGTTAAGCAGTGCTGAACATTAACAGGGACCTATTATGCTATTTTTCATTGTTTATTGTTTTATTTTTGGGGTCTACTAGAATATATGTGCATGCTTAGTTAGAGCTCTTGTGTTGTATAGCCCAACCTCCTGATCAGCTCAGTGGGCTATGATTGGCCAACTTGTCCACTGATTTGCCAACAGCCAGAGTTGTCGGTTCTATAGTATCAATTTGAGCCAGGATCCGGTTTTGAAAGGTCGAACATGTGGGTAGAATTGATCCACAGGGATATATAATTAGAATTCATAAGCTCCAGTTAGAGGAATTTACTCAGGCTGGTCCGGACCATCATCATTTCTAACTTGTGTTATGATTCAGTGCCATATCCTGTATACTGAAGTAGCCTAGTATCAGCATCCTATACCATCAGCTACTTAAAAACCAATACATCACACATACCGTTCAGTATATTTCACTATATTTACTGTTTAAATTTCAGTATATTTACTGTTTAAATGAACTAAATAAACTATTTATAAAACTTCTAATAAATGTTTTTAATCACTTCAATAAAAACAAGGGCGACATTAAAAAAAACAGAATGCTTTTGAAAAAAGTGCATCTTACAGTGATTTTTTATATAGAATTAAATAAAGCAGCGTCTTCTCATTAACTCAGTTTCACATCTGAACCTGTTGGTTTGTAGCTGCCTGTGGGAAGAATAAGCATATATGTTTTGGTCCATTCCTGTTTAAAAGTTGTTTTTCGCGGACTTTTCTTTTTTTAGAGCATGTTATTCTTTCTCCGACTCGCTTAACTCTCTGACTCAATTCTCCGACTCGCTTTATTCTCCGACTCACTTAACTTTCCAACTGCTGCTTCTCACTTCGTCCTGTGTCTGCGCCACACTCCCGGTTCTGCACAGGTCTGATTGGCTGAGGAGCGCCTTTGGTGATCTTACAGCACGCGCAGATGGTCTGTGTATACAGGGCCCGTATACCATAAAGACACCTTAAAGATACCTTAAAAAAACCTGTCAGAATTAAATCCTTCTCAATAGTTGGGTCTGCATTGGACAACGTCTGGGTCCGGACCCGGACTGCTGTCCGCCTATTAGTGACCTCTGCTTTAGAAGCTAGAGTACTTATGTCTGCGGAGCTGTGTTCCAGAAGGATCCCAGTTTGACTTGCCTGGCTTAGGAGATGGATCAGTGCAAAGCGAATGATTCATGGAGAGAGCAAAAAACTAAGTCAGCATTCGCCATTTTGAGCAGTGCCTTACGACACGCTTCACTGACCCTCCTCTGACATGTTTCCATCCGAAGGATTTTTTGTTCCCCTGCTGAAAAAAGACTATTAGAACTATCCTGATGTTGTTGCTTTCTTATGGGAATTGGTCTTAATTAGATCCCATTAGGAAATCATCAGATGCATCTGGAATCAGTCTCAGGACACCTGTTAAATCATAAGAGTGCTTTACACTGTGATATAAACACATCAGGAAAAAACAAAACACCACTGACTACTGGACGCCAACAGAAACATTTAAAGCCCCAAGAAACCTGAATCTGTGTTTTCTTTCTAATGAAGTCAGTCAGTCTTTATTAGCCATAATATACATGTATTACACTTGCTCCACCCACACAACAGTTCCAGAGAAGCTTAGTGAGCTTACACAAACCCAGCATAACCAAAACCTAGCAAGCTAAACAACATACCACATGTCTGCACGTCTGTTCATTCCTTTACGTGTTTGTTCGTTCGCTCAGTTTGCCTGTGACTTTGTTTTGTTTTGAAACTGTTCTGTATGAGGGCTGGAACAGGCTAGGAGTGTTAAATAGAGAGCTGTCAATCAAGCTGCTCATTAGCCACGCCCACACAGTTCTCAGATAGGTTAGATTTGTGTTTTGTAATGTTTATGTTTTGTTATATTTATATCTTATGCTTTTATTTAAGCTTTGTTTGAGGTTTAATACAACACTCAGGTTTAGTACCTTAATGTTTTTAACAATGCTTATTAACAAAACTTGAGTAAAGGAATACATTTACTTGCATGTTACAGAAAAGCCTATGGAAAGTGCTCAAACAGCTCTAGACAGCAGAGAAACAGGATCTCTCATGTATATATATATATATATATATATATATATATATATATATAAAATAATCTAAAGTTGCTTAAAAGCATTTAGTGATGGAAACACATCAAGTGCAACAATGTTATACCACTATTTGTATAGGAAATGACCTCACTGCATAAAGCATTATATTGCGTATTGTGAGTTTTATGAAAACAAGCTGCTTAAAAATAGTGCTTAAAAAATCAACAGGCCTCATTAACCAACATCCTTCTACCCTCAAACCCAGTTACCCCCAGTTACCCAGTTTTCTTACTGGGGATTTGTTCCTAAAACAGAATCCATGCACACTCAAGATCACAAGCTGCTGACAACTCTATGCTATAAGAACAGATTTAAGAAAGAAAATGGGAAGATATTGATAAATGAGTCCCAATGTTTTCTGAAACATGGCCATGTATTCACATTCATATTGAAGCTAAAGGAACAGAAGGCTTCAAGGCTTATTAAAAACAATGGGATCAAGATCAAAGCATTTCTGGGCAGCTATATTGATATTTCCTCCTGTGAACTCTAGTTTAGCGCAGTTCAATGCCTGGGTGCGCGCCGTGCATGTTTGTCAATGAACTTCCTTTCATGCGCCTCATTTTAACCCATATTGCAAAACCTAAGTACCTCTCTCCAGAGGAGAATGCTTCCAATGAGCTATAATGTCCACCTTTAAGCCCCCCCAGACTGCAGTCCATTCTTCAATAGCCATTATCAAGCAGCGTGGCCCACATTAACGCTCTTCAGAGACATATAGAGCTGCATTATTAAAGCCTGCAGGAAAACCCCGGCAGGCTCCCTTCTCGCTTGCTATTGAGCCGTCCGCGGGCCAGAAGCTTTAATTGTCTTTCACTTGTGCTCTGGAGTTCTGTGCCATGGATCTATATTTATCATACGCGGAGCATTAACACATTAGTAATGCTATTTGCACGCAGACGTATTGCAGACAACCGGAACTCTCACGGGGGGAAAAAAGAGATGTGATACAGGTTTTCTTCCCCCGTGGGACGTCACTGTACCTGCAAAAATAAACAAGTCCCCACTCGCTCCACACAAATATTGGAAGGCCCACTGCATCTGCCTAATTCATTCTATATCCTAGAGATATAAAAACCTTGGTGCCTTTCACCAAGCCCATAATCAATACTGGGAGGGTATCAGAGAAATAGAGGTATTGCTATACTTCTTTTTTTTTTTAGCATAGTGATACAGAACCTGCGCTAAAGCTGATTTAACTTAATGATAAATAGGGAAATAATGACCGTTTGGCCTGTGGTCATTTCCCTCCGTTATGAAGAGTTATGACCGGGTACCGTATCTGCACCTGTGGGCGCTGTAGGCTGCGCGTGTGAGCGTTTGGGCGCATGTAAAAGTGCTAGGTAGGAGGGCGGCGATCATTTATCTCCGGTCTAAAAGTCTTAGGTGATGAATTATGGGCTTGAGTCCCACCATACATAATATGGTCTCAACCCTCACCAAAGCAGCGATGACCTTGAAGTGAACGACGCCGGTGGGTGGCTCCTTTTTTATTTGACATTATCTTTTCATTTCACTTTAGCACCCCCAGGGCAGACAGTCATTTGCCCGTTTTATGTGGCCATGAATATTAATTAGCAGGCCAGACACTTCTGTCACTCATACGGGGACGTGATCCATAACTTTGCATGGATCAAGGTGGAAAACAGGATCACCGCCCCAATAATGCCACAGGCTGCTGAGATCAGCGCAGGGGTCAGAATGAACAAGTCATGTTCTGAACTGTGACAGACTGCACATGCTGTTTGGGGTATCATCACATAGCAAACCAACAGGAGGAGCTCATGTACTGAATAGGGGGAAAAAATTATACTTACATCATCAGTACATAGAGCTGACATCCGATGAACCTCAAACACTGTTGTCCTTCTTCAAATACAAACCCTGGGTGTCTCAAATTCTAGTGAGGGTCTACATAGACAGCATTTTATGTCATAGTATGCACTCCCGACATGTAGGCTGTCCCAATTCTTACACACCTTGAACATGCTGTCTACTGAGGCTCCTTATTTTGACCTGATTTTAAGAAAGCATCGAACGCTTCCTCAGCCGCTAAGACAATCCTATGATGCAACGCAGGCAAATCTATGAGCAGTGAAGTGGTTTTAAAATGTGAGTTATTTTTTTTATGTGAGTTTTAATGTGTTTCTTGTCATATAATCACACAAAACAGTATTTTATTTGCAACTTTTCATCGAGTCATTAATCATTTTGCAGTTTTATACTGAGCCATTAGCATTTATGCTAGCAGATTTTTAAGCCTGGGGCTATTATTTTGGATGTCGGCTGGTAACTTAGCAACCAGCTAAACCACCGGTCGCGTGCTGCAGTGGGTGGGAACAAGCCGTGACGCAGTCTCTCTCTAACTAGAGCGTCTCAGTAATCTGTTTTATGAGGAGAGATGAGGAGAGAACACTGCTACTTACACAGCTGCTACCTAGACAGCCTACTTACACACTCACTATGTTTTGAGACACACCATGTTGGTAAAAGAGGATTTTAAAGCTTCTGAAATTCTATACTGTTGGGTAAACAGTTCTAACTCCACCCAAAATGATGCGCCAAAAACATACATATACCCGGCCACATTCCAGCCCAGCAGGAAAGAACGATGACGGATCAAAAGCAATGGTGGACTATGCGAGCGGAAATCTCCCTTTGTACACTTTTCAAACCCTTTCCAATCATCTGCAGGTGAGCATGGATGGCGTTTATCTTTAAATGAGGCTGAAATTGGCTTCTTAATAGCCAGCTTATTAATTGCCAGCTTCTTAACTAAATGTTCTGTTCCACCTTAAATGCTACAGCTTGTACAGGTGCCAGCAGACTGTGCAAAAATCTATTTTGCAGGCTGTAAAGGGGATGTAGACACTTTTTAAACCCGTTTCAATCATCTGTAGGCGAGCATGGATGACATTCTTCTTTAAATGAAGCTGAAATTGGCTTCTTAATTGAATGCTCTGTTCCACCTTAAATGCTACAGCTTGTACAGGCACCAGCACACGCTGCAAAAACATGCTTTCCAGGCTCTGAAGGGGGCGACGACAAGGAATTCTGAACAGACATGGGGTCCACCTTAAATGCTACAGCGTTCTCAGGTGCCAGAACGTAGCTACAGCACTATTTAAGGTGGAACAGGTGGAACAGAAAATCCCATTTGCATCTCATGAGCAACAATTTACTCTAAAGAAGTTAAACACAACTAAAATAACCAATGGAAAATAAAGAATGGGGAATAATGAATGAATGCCTGGGGAGTGGTTGGTGGTTAGGTGTCTGGCTCAAGGGCACTTCATGCATGTCCTGTCAGTTCAGGGGATCCAACCAGTTACCTAATAGTCATAAGGTTGATTTCCTAACCTCCAGCCCACGACTGCCCCTGTTCTATATATCAAACAGGCCAAGTAATTAAATTAGTGAAGGGTATTTTATGTTTGTCAGTGCTGGCATGTTGAACATGATGTGCACGTATTTCACACTTAGAGAATCTGCACATTGATTTGAATCATTTCTCACTTGAAGTCAATCCCAGTCCTTTAATCCTCTCTCGTTCTCTCATTCTTTGATGTGTTTTTTTTTTTTTCATATTTTGCCCACATAGTTAACAACCTAGCTTAAGACACTCCACTGCTGTTAGACTATCAGTGGACTGAGTTTGATTTGTTTTGATTTGTATGGGGAGGAGGAGTAGGAGTGAGTGAGGTTGTGGATAGATCATGCAACAGGACAAACTAACAGTTTGTTTTCAGACATGTAGGTAGAGCGGAGAGAGTCAAGATCAGAGAGCAAATCTCAAATAAGCTAACACACTTTAGAAACAAGCCCAAAAACGATAGTACTTAAAATAATAATAATAATAATGGGCAAAAAAGTTAATACTTTTGTAATGTTAAGACTCATATTTATGTGTTATATTTTATGTGATGTGGAAAATTTTCTAAATATATAACAGAATGTCAAAATACAAGTTTGGATTTTTTAAATCTGAAATGTCATTTTTTGTCATTACAGAGAGTTAAATACTGAAAACAGTACTGGTGGGGCACCCCAATCAGCACACATATACACTACTATTTCAGTCTAGTCCACCTTAAAACTGTAGAGAGTTTGATGCCTCTAATAACTCGCTCACAAAAAGTTATTAAATGAAATGGTTAGATCTACGTTTGTTACATATAATTGTTACATATAATAACTTTGTCATAATGTTTTGGCTTTTTATTTATTTCACACATTTATTTTAATCTATTAGTAGCACTGGGGTACAGGAAGGGCACTGTAAGCCCCCAAAGAAAACTGAATTTAAATGGCTTTTTTTTTGCTGTGTGGTTATATTACATTACATTCTCTACAGCGACCAATCTCCTGTCAAACCACCCCGAATGGATTTGATTGCATCTTAGGACTGAATTATTAAAAAATTATGAAACTTAGTGGAATTGGCCTTTAAGCCTTTTTCGGTGACATACACTTCTATTCTGTTAGCCTTATGGCTCCAGAGTAAAAGTCAAGATAGAAATTTCATAGGCCAAACATATCTTGGCGCTGAATATGTTTGGAGTAAAGGGGCAAACTGTGTTAATTTGGTTTTTCTCTGAACTTTACCTTTAAGTCATCAATCTCACATTCAACACCGCCACCCAGCGTTTATGAATGAAGGCTGACAGACATACGTGTTTGATTGGCTTCGAGTTTTGAAATTTTGCTTAAATCGGAAACAAAAAAAAATACTTCCCATATCAAAAACATTTGTAAACTTTTAAACCTCTTTATTTGGCTAAGGAAGTAAGGTTTATGTTTTTCCGTGGTTGGCTTGGCCCAGTCGCCAACCTCTTACCATATAAAGCCCGTGTTGAGGATCTGAGTGGAATTTGTCGACACTCCCTTGGTCGCAGGAAGGGCGTCTTCACTGCGAGTCCAGCGAAGAAAAGTGGAGGCTAGCGCGCTGCTCTCCTCCTTTTCAGAGCTTCTTAATGTAAAAGTAGCTTAAAGCTGTCGACTCTCCATACACTTTCTGGATTAGCTGTCTAGTAGGGGATGCTGGGTGTGGCAGAGATGACGGGCAGGTGAGGAAACGGCGAACTTGCTGCCTTTTTTTTACTGAGAGTCCGGACTTCACTTCTTTTTCCCCCTCTATTAGCCGCTGATGCTAGCAGCCTAGCTACATAATGTTACCGAACTTGTCGTTAACTTAGTTCGCGTGACTGTAGAGAAGAGTGTAGCTATGTTCAGACAGAAGTTACAACTTTAGTATTACTTTCACATTCAAATAAATAGAAGTCTGCCGTCTAGTCTGCCCTCAAGCTACGTTTTTTTCTGGGGATGTTCCAACTAGCCAGTCCCAGCCCCAGCCCCGGTTCCAGCAGCTAACAGCAGTATCGCTGCTACGAGAGACCGTTGGCGTTATAGTGCTTTAGTCTGATCTAGGATGTGTAACCAGTAGTTTCTGGGGAGATATTTCAGAGAATATTCGGGATAAAATGTTATTGGGCCCGCTGCTTATATAACCCAGATGACTTCTTGAAGTGAGGTATGAACAACAGCCTTAAAAAATGTGGTATCTGGAGAGAAGACAACCCTAACGTAATGTTGCCTAACTTGGCTTACGTAGTACTGCACTGAATGTTCTTTTTTAATAATTTTATAAATATTTTCTCTGTCCTTAAGCACGCCAAAGAAATGCATATTTAGCTAGCTAACCATTTGGCCAACATTTAACACTCTTAAAAGCGTAAACTGTCTGTATAGTTCGATTAAAGAACGACCAGGAAACCGTTTATGTGTAAGTTAAAGGGGAGTTCCACCAATGTTCATAATTTCTGGAAAATTGAATGCTTAAGATGTAAACATATTTATTCAGAGTGTCTGCCTTGATGTGATCATTGTAGAGAAACTTAGACTGAGATTCCTTTACTGTGGTGGTAATAGTAACCAGGGGTCAACATGTCTACAATTATTTGGAAAATTGGTGGAGATCTCCTTGAATTGTTTGTGTGAAACAGTGTTAAGTCTTAAAGGGAAAAAAGTCATTGGAGTATTTTTTGCCATATATTTAGGCAATAATCTTGAATTCCATAATAAGAATAATAAGAATTCCAGTTTGTGAAAACTGTAGCACAGTTCCGTCATTGCAGCGTAAGCAAATTCATTTAGATTAATTTGGTGAGATGTAGATAATTGTAGAGAAACTTACAGCCTGCTCTACAGTGGTTGTGGTCACAATGTCTAAAACATAAATAGCTATTTTATGTAATATCCAAAGCCGCCAGTAAGCAGACAAGTTTTTATATGAAATGTAAATGACTGTAAAATAGTTGAAAATAAAAAATAATGTAATTATGTCTCTCAGCACCCTGCATGTACCCCTCACCTTAAATTGATTTAAAAATGGATTAACAAGACATTTTAGTTTATGATAAAACATAATACACTATGAGAGACCATGCAAGTAATAATGTTCTGTTTTAAACAAAGCTTGTAGGGGTGTTAAACTTTTCATACTTCTGGTTCCTATCACTACCACTGTAATTTTCCCTGGAGTGGAGCATTTAACGTCAAACCACTCCATATGACGTTAACATTTCAAACATTTAATTGTGTAGAACTTTGGAAACATTGGTGGCGTTCTTCTTTAAGTGGTTGTAAACAGTGAGTAAACTTTCTAGGAGGTAACTTCTTTTAGAGTAGATAAACGCCTCAGACATATGGTTCCCATCACCACCACTGTGATAAAAATCTCTAGAAGTTTCTCTGGAGTGGGAAAGCTTTACGTCAAATCTCTCTGAATGACTTTGCTAAGATTTTAATAATTTTATTATGGAGAAAAATTTTGCTTCACTGTGAAAGATACAACATCTTTAAAAAAAGAACTGATCTAACATCAGTGGTTTCAGCCCTTTATTTTTGACTTGCTATTTTAATACAGCATATCTTTTTATATTTTAGTCAGACACAATCAGTCACAGTTCTTTTTAATTAGTGTTGTGTGATCTTGATATTTAGTAGGGGTGTAGCATACAGACCACAATCCCATTTGATTTAATGATACTGGTCCACAAATCGGTATTCTTGCAATGTGCTTATTGGTGCAAATGTTGGTGTTTAATTGCTGCAGTTGCATTTGTTGCCATAATTAATAGCATGTTCGTTCTCCACTATGCATTGTCAAGCCTCCATGATGCACTGACAGTTTTGCATTGCGGTATCGCCATTTCACGATGCATTGTTACGCCCCCCCAATATTTAGACACCTCACACATACTTACTTGTGCAGCCTTAAGGTTGAATTCACACACACAGTCGCACAGATGTTTCAGCCCTTCAGCAAGTCATCTGCCATGACTGTGTCAAATCTCTCCAGCATGCCAAGTACACTAGCACAAGACAGGGCTTGAAATATACGCTGCTCCTCAGAATGTGGCTCCTGACTTAAACATCTGATTTAGAGGCGCCTCTCATGTCTTATCCATGTCAATGTTTTTATTTAAAACAGCACAGTCATGCTCAGGAAGTCATGCGTTGAGTGCTTACTCCGGCTTTGGGATGAGAGGAGCCAGTCCCAGCTGTACATTGCCATATTAGGGAATGGGTTGTTACCAGGGTCCTTATCCCTAGACCCATCTTGCTGCTTTGCTTCTATGTGGAGTGGGCCAGAAGTTGTAATTTTAGCCTGACCGCTGCTTAGTATATAACCTCTGATGTCATACAGTAGAAATATATGGGGAGGGAATCACTGAGTCACTTGAGATGCTGCTGGAGTAGACGTGTCCTTAATCATGTAGACTGTGACCTGTTAGTGGCCAGACTGACTGGAGGTGTAAGTAAGTTGTGAACACATTGTAGATCAGTTCTTAAGACTTTATGATGCTCTGGATTTAGCAGACATTTTTAATAAAGATGCACTCTAATAATCCATTAATATAAGTTATTTTAAAGGCCTAACGGTAATGGTCACAAAAGGCCTTGATTACAAAATAAAGCAAAAACTGTTGAAGTGCTGCAATGCTGTGTTGAATGGGTGCTGCCTTTTGCGATAGGTTTAAAAGTACACCTAACTGGTACCACAGTGCTTGCTGATGAGGACTATAGCAGTGTTAAGTCTTTAGACATTAGACTGCAATGCTAACAAGTAGCGTAAGTGTGCACAGTTAACATAGCATTAACAATCCTTAGCATATGGTGGTGTGTTTTTTTACTAAAAAATACTAAAGCCATCAGTTAAACAGAGCATGAGCAGTACTTCAGATTGTAACTAATGAATAATTCAAAGGGTCAAACTAGAAAATTACATAACCACAATGTTGTTAATAATCTATAGTGTTCATGTGTTAACATGTTTACTTTGGCACAGTTTCATAAAACCCAGCACAAACCCAAGATTAATGTAATCCGGGAATATATTATTGCTCTCTAAACTAAACGTTGTGTTGCCAAGCCAGTAAATATAGGCCTGATGGTAAAAAAAAAAAAGAAAAAAAAGTTGATTTTGGTCCATTTGTGTTGGTCTGCTCAGTTCATTAGAGGAATGGCATTAGATATTTAAATGCACTAAAGATGGGTTTATGCTGGGTTTCATAATACAGCGTTATTTGGAGGTGGTAAAGTCTGTGGTACACTCACTCACAAAAGCCCACTTTCTATGTTACACCCCCTTAATTTCGCAACACATTGGCAGTTGTAGTTTCCACCACAGAAGTATGTTGTAATGTCTAAATTCTCTTTCCTTTAATGTATGTACCGTAGCAGAGTCTCTGGGGGAAATACTTGAACGTTTCCCTTGTTTTGAACTGCAGGCTTTGTAATGTAACCATATCTCCAGTCTTAACATTTTGCATGACTAAGAGAATTGGCAGCTTTATTATTATTATTATTATTATTATTTATTTATTTATTTTTTTTTTAATGAAAGTAACTATATAAGCTATGGTGCATTATTTTTTTTTTTTATTATTCTAATTGCACTCCATGAATCAGAAAAGTAATAACTCTGTACTGCACAGAAAGTTTAGACCTTGTCTTGCTACGTATAGGCTTGCAGAACGTTATAGTGTAACACTTCAAGTGTTTGACAGTATGAATATAATATGGTGTATTTATCACTTTTATGCATTACTTGTGCTTTGGCCATATTTGTTTTGTAGATTTGAATGAAATTGGCCAGGTGAAGATTCACTTAAGGCATTAAATAAATTGGTGCTGCCATCTTATGGGGAGAATACAAGTGCTAAAATGAATGTAACTGTAGTTCATTAGCTTACATGGCATTTCTCATTACGCTGGCATGCTCAGGAACTTTCACCCAATCAAGGGTGATTTGTTTATATTCTTTTACAAATGCCTTCACTCAACCAACATAGTTAACCTTTAGTTTTAACTGTTTTATAATTTGTGTACATTTTAAAATTATATATTTTTTTCCTCTTTCAACAGCAATATGGCCAATGCCCTGGCAAACGCCGCATGTGAGCGTTGCAAAAGCGGCTTTGCCCCAGCAGAGAAGATCGTCAATAGTAACGGCGAGTTATACCATGAACAGTGCTTTGTGTGTGCCCAGTGCTTCCAGCAGTTTCCGGAAGGACTCTTCTATGAGGTAAAGCATGGCTGTCAGTCAGAAAGACATGGTGGTAGACATGGTGCACTTTTGTGCTTTATTGCATTTAGTAATGTAACATTGCTTCCTGTCTCTTAGCTAAATTGGTTCCCTTCCTTAAGTATTTGTGTAGTTGTGCAGTAGTGGTGGAAAGAATGATGAAATTACCTTATGGTACTTTTTATTATAGTATAAGATATTTATTTATACATAGGACTTTTTTCAGAATATGCAATAATACTTGTCTTTTGAGGTTTGATGCGTTGGAACAAATGCCACTTAATAAAATAAAACATCTATACTAGAGCCTTTAAATACAGTAAATATTTTAGTGTTGCACACACTGCACTTCACTGGATCACATAAACAGGACTGGTTATGTCCTCTTTTGAGTAATGCAATTGGGTATTGTTGTTATTCACTAAAACTATCTGCAATGTATGCAATATAAAAGCGTGTCGGTAATGGTAAATATTCAAACTCCCCACCCTTAAGCTCTTGGTAGTTTGTATAATTTCATAGATCATGTCAAGTTATGGATGATCTGAACTAAGAGTGCATGATCTAGTACAGTGTAGCAGCATGATAGTTGAGCGAACACTGGTTGTTCTTGTTGTTTACAGGCTCTCTAATTGCTCTAAATCTTTTTTTTAAGTGGTATATGCAATAGGTCAGAGTTCAAGAAAACACTGTAATTTATCACAACAACAAAAACATTGTCATATTCCCCACCCTATGTCTGGAACACTGTCAACTGCTGTGTTGTTGTGACATTTATCTTCGAGCCATGGTTAAACATTGTTTTTCATTTCTCTGTCACTCTGTAGTTTGAAGGGAGGAAATACTGCGAGCATGACTTCCAAATGTTGTTTGCCCCCTGCTGTCACCAGTGTGGTAAGATTACATATTATCAAGCACACACACTGTCTAGAGATGCCAGAGCTTCTCATCCATTTAGATTTTTTCACCATAAACTGTTGACTGTCTGAGTTCATTCTAACTCACTTCCAAACATGAGTACTAGTGCACGGTTATTGGGTTAATATGCTTTATCTGTTTGAGCTGTAAGTAATCTTGTTGCCACTGAACCTTACTGATGATCGGCTTTCAGGGCTATTTTGCTTCACTGGGTCTTGTAAAACATAATACACCCTCTAAAATACCCATCATCATTAAGATGACATATTTTCATTTACAGCGATTCTTCTGGCTGACCAAGTGCACACTCACAAAAACTGTTACAATGCCGCTTACTGTAAATCCACTCTTGCTGATAGGAGAGTTCATCATTGGCCGCGTGATAAAAGCCATGAACAACAGCTGGCACCCCGACTGCTTCTGCTGTGACATATGTCAGGCTGTGCTTGCTGACGTTGGATTTGTCAAAAATGCTGGCCGGTAAGTGCTTGGACTCTTTCATTCGTGGTTTTCACCACAAATCATTCCAAACACCATTTATTTATTATGATTTATTTTTCCGAATTGCAGCAAATCGTTGTATGTCCTAATGGTTGCCTCTACAAGATGTTAAAGATCTGGTAATGAAGAACTTACTGAAGTTACTGAGTCTTAGCATGTGTTGGTGTTTTTCAGTCACCTGTGTCGTCCATGTCATAATCGGGAGAAGGCTCGTGGCCTGGGGAAGTACATTTGTCAGAAATGTCATGCCATCATTGAGGAGCAGCCTCTCATCTTCAAGAACGACCCCTACCATCCAGACCACTTCAACTGCAGTAACTGCAGGTCAGTAGGCACTCTGCACAGAAACAGTCTGCTAAATACTGTATGTAACAGTAAGATGACTGAACAATCAATATGGATATACTGAAATATAGAAAATGTTAAAAATAATATAGAGTTGCTTTAGTTGAATGCATCAAATTACAGCTAGACATCTTGCTTTTGAGCACTAATAATAGTACTACTTCCTATGCACCTATTGATGGGATAAGAAAAAAGATGCCCTATAAATCCTGTCGGGCAGTACTTTTCAAATGGGGGGAAAAAGCTCTCATCAAAATTTACAATACAAGGCTTGTATATTATGGATGCAGGGCTAGTGCGCGCAAATGAAAATAAAACTGTGTGGTTTTAAAAATGAGAAGTCATGAACCTCACTGGAAAAAACACTGGGTATTTGACATCTGTGATATGCTCTTTGTATCAGTTCTAGAATACTTAGTAAAGTGTGTCGGAGGGTCACGCAGCATAATGGGAATATGATGTGCCATAGTTTTTCAGAATGATGACATCAAATTTCTATTTCATGCCTCAATGCTAAACATATTTCTTCTATTCTATTTTTTTTCTATTAATATTTTTAAAAGGTAGGGGAGGAAGAGGCAGAATAAAAACTCAAATGTCACTGGAGTCTAAATGAGTGTGTTTTTAGCTTCAGTTATATGGACCCATCCTGTGCTATGCTATGTGGCATGTATGGCCTGCTAACCAAATTCTCGTTAGCTTAGCCAACACACTACAGACTCAGATAACATCAAACAGGATAACATTTAGGCTTTCTCTCACTTCATCACCAGTTTCTCTCTCTCATCTTCTGCTTTCTCAAACATTAGTTATTTACAGTTGTCAGCAGATCACAACATAGTCAGAATTAAATCTTAGGCACTGTTTGGCAAGGAACAGGTTTAATTTCTCTGTCCTGTCTCTTTAACGCAAGCTGCTCGGTGGGTTCAACCTCAGATTTAAGTAATTATCTATCTGCCTATGCACTGATTATTGTATGTGAATAAATGTGTTTGATGTGTTGGTGGTATGCGATTATTTAACAGTAAGGAGCTGACTGCTGATGCTCGAGAGCTGAAAGGAGAGCTCTACTGCCTCCCGTGCCATGACAAAATGGGCGTGCCTATCTGTGGAGCCTGCAGAAGGCCTATCGAAGGCCGTGTGGTCAACGCTATGGGCAAGCAGTGGCATGTTGAGGTAAGAGAGTTCATTCAGCAAAATGTATTTTTGTCTTCGGCACCTATAAAGCTCATATAGGTTATATTAGTGTTATGTTTAGCGCATGCTGAAATTAATACCATCCCCCTTCAATACCATACAAAGTTTTAACCTCTTCAGTGCTTCACTGGGTTTGAAATAAATCACTTTGGAAGCATTTATAATTTTCAGCTGGCTTTTCTGTGTGACATAGGAATGTTCCTATTATAAACAAAGTCTTTCACATATCCTGCTTTTATGTAAGCTGAAATTGCGTGCGTGTGTGTGTTTGTATGCAGCATTTTGTGTGTGCCAAGTGTGAGAAACCGTTTTTGGGTCACCGCCATTATGAGAGGAAAGGTTTGGCATACTGCGAGACTCACTACAACCAGGTAAAACAATGCTGTGCATTTTTTTTCCCCATCTGAATTTGCTGTTAGTTGTGTAGACTAAGGTTTCTCTTTGCTTGAATATTGAATTATATGGTCTGACATAGGCATACAAGTTCCATATGTTGAATACATGTTGCGTTCCCTGTACTTTCTGGCTTGTGATGTTAATAACGCTGATTATGCACTGTCTAAATGAATCTGATTGAATGTGTTCTACCCATCCATTCTGACAGCTTTTTGGTGACGTCTGCTACCACTGCAACCGTGTGATTGAAGGCGATGGTAATTATCTTCTACACTGCTCTGTCTAATGACGGTATAAAACAAAATTGCCTTGGAGCCTTTGGCTCAATAGTGACACGGTAATATCCCACCAAGTAAAACAGTCATTTGCCTTTTCTTTGATGTGTGACAGAAGCACTATATTAACCACTGTATATAAGAAATGTAGTATCACGGACAGGCAGTCTTTCAAAGTAATATGTAACACTGATATCCACAGTATATACACAGAAACGTGTATTGACGTGTAATTTCTGAGAATAGTGATTAAAATCTCACCATATTGCCCACCCAAATCGGACTAAACCTAACATTGAGCATGCTGAGAATGTTTAACCACTGGGTCTCTGAGTCCAAAGGACCCCATGTTCTGCATAATTTTGTGTCCTAACTTAGGGGTGTAAGAAAATATAGAGTATCGGGATATTATGTTTCGTGATACTGTAACGATTCTCACCAACACAGTATCTATACCCAGATTCTTGGCAGACATGGAGGGACTCATTGTGTTGTGTTTAAACCTCTGACCACTAGAAGGCAGTGTTGTAATCTGTTTTCAGCTCCACTCCAACATTAAGAAGCAGCACAAGGGCGCAATGCTATTGTAAGCTTTGGCAAACCTGTTCATACAGTGGTGTGTTTTAATAGTAGGATATGAAGAGTCGCAGTATATCGTGATATATTGAATCGTGACCGCTGTATCATGATACGTATTGTATCGTCAGGTTCTTTTTTCAATACACAGCCCTACAACTCTCTCTCACACACACACACACACACACACACACACACACACACACACACACAAAATCTGGCACATGATGAGCTTGAGCTTGCTAATGAGGGGGAAAAACACAAAGCGTACATAGTATAGGGTCCCCTGTTCTAAGCACCGAGTATCGCTGTGACTGAAGTTAGTTATTACATAATCACCAAATTGCTGTTATGAGTGCAATGATTTAAGCTGGCTGTAGTCATTTTACACAGACATTAGGTTTCACAATAATATCAAGCTACAACAAGCAAAATGTCAAATGGGTGCGTTGGTTTGAGGGGCAATATACATGAAACAAAGCTGTAAATTACTTGTGTGATCATTGAATATGTTTAGAAATTAAGGTTTGTTAGCTGTGTAGGCAATCCTAATGCTTACATCATGCATGCTAACAGATGGTTTTATTGCTTTTATTTTCACTCTTAAAGAAAATACTAGGTTTGTTAGACAACGAGGCAGCAAAGTACCTTACAGTATGGTGTACAATTTTATCAGTTAGCTACAAAATAAACATAACTAGAAAGTAAGATACTAGAACTAGGGGTGTGTGATTATATATCCTCTACGATAATACCTTAATTGCTAAGTTAACGATGTGCGAGCTGATGTTATAGAGTATACTGTCTAGGAAAACAACAATCTAAACACCTCGACTCCACACGCTTTAGTATAGGCTGCTGTGAGTGTGCGTTGGGAGTGCTGATACTGTGTGCTAACAGGCTAAAGCTTGCATACCTGCCTAAACAACACACACAAAGCTGAAAATGAGTGAACACACTGCGCCAGAGGAAGAAACTCAGACATCG
The DNA here is from genome assembly GCA_021613375.1 of Megaleporinus macrocephalus. Lineage (NCBI taxonomy): Eukaryota > Metazoa > Chordata > Actinopteri > Characiformes > Anostomidae > Megaleporinus > Megaleporinus macrocephalus. The sequence goes on from CM038721.1 coordinate 31,509,433, forward strand.
CCAGCCTTGCAGTCTACTGTCTTAGATTTGATTCCTAGGCGAGGATCATCTTCACTCGGGTGGAGCCAGTTTGGAAAAGACTGCAGTTTGCAGATTTTGTAAGAAAGTGGTCACCGTTAAAGGATCGCTCGACAACTAACCTGTTCCATTAACTCCAAACAAACCACCGCACAGAGTGTGAGGAGTATGAAGAGCTTCGGGAGCCCGCTGTCCATGACAGACATAAATCAGCTAAGGTGTCTAGCAAAACACACACTCAGCAAACCTTAGTGGAGTCATTCACTAAAACCCGATAACGCTGGGTTTGGCTCCAACTCCAGCTCCACCCCCCTGTGCCCCTGACTAGTGGGATAAAGTGGAAGATGATGGATGCATAAATGTTAACATCCTTTAAGAAGTACAAATTAGTAAAATAAGACTTTTACAAACACATTTATAAATAATGCAGAATATTGTTTATCCTTATTGACAAAATTACAAAAAAATGTACTTTATTTTGTCAGTATCGTGCAGCACTACTAGAGACATAGTCAACAAGATTAAACCGTTAACCAGTTATTTTTAGCATAGCTAATTGTCAGCTGAAATTTCAGGATTGTGGTTGCCCTCGCTGAGCTTGATGGAGGATCTGTTGGTGTGGGCTTCCTGTTCTCTAGGTATACATATAGAAACCCTCACTAGGTCAGTTATTGGAGGGTGTACATTGTTGGAAAATACATAGTGATCTCTAAAATATTTTGTGTCTAAAATGTGCTGTAGCTGTTTCTTCTGAATGTTTTACATGTTCTCTTCTGGAAAGGTTCCTTTGGTCTCTTATCCGCTGCTGATTGTGTTTGCAGGACCATCTAAACAGCAATCTGTGGGTGCTGAATAACTTTTATGTGGTTTTAGAAAATAGTTTAAGAGCTTTCGAGAAGATCAGGGTTATGATGTTACACCATACTTTTACCCAGTGTTTATGTTTTGTATTCATTTACACTTTTCACTGTGACGGAGAGAGTAGAATATTTGATAATTGTTAATATATTTGTCTATTGTTACAGTTGTGTCTGCTCTGAACAAGGCCTGGTGTGTTAACTGCTTCTCCTGTTCCACCTGCAACACCAAGCTCACCCTGAAGTAAGTAGATTACAGACATGCACACTCACCCGTTTCTCTCCCTCTCCTTTTCTTGCTCTCTCTGCTGCTCCATGTCAAAGTGCAGCCACACTTACACTTACAAGTGCTTTTGTGCTTTAACCTTCTGTGTCTCTTCAAATTCATTGCTCTTGGCAGATAATTGTTTGTTTGTTTGCTAATATCTTTGTCTGTCTGTCTTTTGTCTTCCTGCCTTTTCCCTTTTAATCCTTTCTTCTACCTCTGCTGTAATCAATATTTTACATTTCATCTCTGTCCTTTGTCATCTAAAAACCTTTCTTGCATCTTCCTCTTGCCTCTCTCTCCTGTCATCCTCCTTCTCCTCCCTTGCTGGGCTACAACGGTGGCCTCGTAGGGACAAATTTGTGGAGGTTGACCTGAAGCCGGTTTGTAAGCACTGCTATGACCGTCTGCCCGAGGAGCTGAAACGGCGGCTCGCTAAACGTGAACGTGACGCTCGTGAGCGGAAGAAGAAGACTGCTGCTGTCTGTCTGTAACTCCTCTGTGTTCTTCTCTCTTTCTCCATGCTCATCCTCCTTTGCTTTTTTGTGGGTCAGTTTCCATTTTGCTCCCTTTCTGTTTCTACATTTTCACAAGTAATCGTTTCTAATTTTCTTATTTTATCCATTACTTCTGTTTAATTAATGTTGCTGAGATGTTACATAGCACAGCCATACATGTTGTACTCTAAGTCAGATTTAGACCGTGGGTTGCTCTTCCAGACCCAGATTAAACCTGAGGCTGGAGTTTATAATTAATTTTTAACAATATTTTTCCATCCATTTCTCATTCAAAACGCAATCAAGGCTGAAACACTCCAATAATAGAGTATATGCATACATGTCAATTTCCCACTGGAACACGCCCCCTCACTCTGACTGAGTGGCAAAGCATTATGACTGAGTTTGTTAGGGGAAATTGCGAAACCAGAAATAAACCAAGTGATTATCTGCTTAAATCAAAGTCCTCTGCACACAACAGGAGATTGTGATCTTTGCTGGTTTTACTATAGAAGTTAAGTATAACTTCTAACTCTACAAAGATATCGGGCTAGCTGTGTAATCCTACTTTGTAGACTTTCCCTAATAAAGAAAACTGAGTTTGTCTAGCTACCCAGCCTTGTTTGTTTGTACAACACAAGGCTGATCATCATGGATGCTTTTCAATAATTGCTGACAAAAAACTTTACGGTTACACAACATATAGAAAAAAGTTAAAGATACTAAATGTTTAGTAGATAAATAGTCAATACAGTTTTAGTATGGTTTTTTTTACCCCAAAATCTAGCAAATTGGGCACAAAATGGCAACTACCAGTCCATGTTTTGGTACATGGATTCCAGCTGCTGCACCATGTGAGGTAGAAAGGGGAAAATTTGAAGAACCTGGTGAATAGGACTTTCAGCACGGTGTGATCCATTTGTTTTTCTGTTATTTTGCTTTCAGCGGTTTGTTTTGGGGGAAAACAACAGAAACCGAATTCTTGCTGAGTGTTTTTGTCTGGTCAATCGCACAACAGCTCTATCTAGTTTTAGATAGTTTTCTGTTTTTGCGGCCTTCACTTAGTTTCGCCTTCCGCTCTGTTGTTATGTTTACCACTTATTGGGCATAGCTTCAGTGCCTGCCACTAGCTGTGACGTCACATGCCTACCCTATATAACCGCAGAAGAATGGGCAGAGATAAACGGTTGTACCCTAAATAGGCAGATGTATGTAAATATATTGCATGTTATTACATCACAGAAACATTTTTAATGTTTACTAAATGTTTTTGTAGCCCCAAAATTTAAATTCAGCACAATTTATATATTTGGCTTTGGCCACTCCATCTGTCATTCTTTATCTTGGCGTGGGTGTACATTGAGGGAAATCCTCATTTTCTATGTATCCAAGTGATGCAAAGGGGAAAACAAGAACTACATCATAGCTGATTTATAAAACTGACTTGTAAGACAGTAAAATCCAATGAGAAGCAATAATAAAATGAAACAAAATACATAAGAGCATAAATGTGAATAAAACAGCTAAACATGAATAGAGAAAACAGTCAAAACAACTGAAACAATGATTAACAAAGCAAAAAACAAAAGCTTATTGTAAGTCTTAAAGATGAGGCAGCCTTAGCTGATTAACTGGATCTAGTGCCAAGTTCAGCCTGCAGGCAAATTAGTCGAAGGCCAGAGCTTGATCCTTGTAAGTTGGGTGTTTTAATTGAATTGGCTAATAATAATGTGTGCTGTTGGAGAGGGAATTAGAAACCTATTAAGATTATATAAAAGTGGCAAGTGGTTTTTATGCTTCTTAAGAAACAAATGTTAAACTGAACCACCTTATTGCTGTATTCACAGAAACAAGTTCGTGGAGTTTGACATGAAGCCTGTGTGCAAGAAGTGCTATGAGAAGTTTCCCCTGGAGCTGAAGAAGAGACTGAAGAAGCTGGCTGAAACCTTGGGCCGCAAGTAAACGTCCACATTGACAGGGTTCGCCTAGGGCTCATAACGGAATTCACGGTGCTTAGTAGAACAGAGTTCATGCATTTCTGTGATGGGAGCCAAACAAACTCCAGCCTTAATTCCCTCCTGCATTACTACTAGTTGGTTATTTTCTTGGTCTTAAATTGCTTAGTGTACTCTGTCAGATAGGAGGTGACAGAAAAAATGCAAGGTGGGGGGTCAATGCTTTTGCCAACCTTGCAGATGGATATAGGACCTTTTAATGTATTCTTGTTTGTTCACTTTCTTCAATATATATTTAGTATATGCAGAATGAATAAACTATAGCTAGATGGTTCACAGGATTCAGTATGTGATATATACTGGCAAATGCACTTTCCATCCTACAATGCCACAGTTTTTTTTTTTTTTTTTTTTTGGTTTTTTTCTTTCTTTCTTTTCTCAATTGCCTTTTTGTGGTTACTGTATAGCCTAAGGTTAACATACTCTTCTTTTTGAATCCTACTAAAACACGCACTCTTATAATCTAAGCCTGTGTTAATATGATCATGCCTTATTCACTATTATGAGACTTCTATTTAACTGAAGTAGACTGTAGTAGTTAAAACTTTCCTCTATTCAAAATGCCTAAGAATAATGTTGATTGCCTTCCATCAGTGGCTTCACTCTCAGTCCTGGGGATCCACTGTCCTGAATGGTTCCAACTGTTGCCTGTCCCAGTACACCTGTACCCAGTTTTCTGCAGTTAGTGGGTGTTATGATGGCAGTTAACCACCTTCTATGCTTCTAGGTTTAAATACTTAAACTATGATTGATTATTCTTGATGCTCATGAATGTATGGCATTACAGCTAACAGCCAAGCACATGACACATCGAAAGGAGTTTAGTGGCTTTAAACACTCCATCCATCATTCTTTATCTAGGCTTGGGTGTACATTGAGGGCAATCCTCATTTTCTGTGTATCCGAGTGTTGCAAATTAGAAAGCAAGAACTACATCCTAGCAGATTTCTGAAACTGACTTGTAAGACAGTAAAAGCCAATGAGAAGCAATAAATGAAATGAAACAAAATACATAAGAGCATAAACGTTAATAGAACAACTAAACATGAATTGAGAAAACAGTCAAAACAACTGAAACAATGATGAACAAAGCAAAAAACAAAAGCTTATTGTAAGTCTTAAAGATGAGGGAGCTTTAGCTGATTAGCTGGATCTAGTGCCAAGTTCAGCCTGCAGGCAGATCTGTCAACACTGTTGTTTGCAAGATCTGAGCAGAGTTGTGTGTCCAGACATAACCAACCTATGTTCATGGTTTGCTGTTCTATTAGTCATTACAGAGCAACCTCAGCACCCAGCAAGAGAATCCCTTTCAAGCGACCCGCACATCTAGACTGAGACGCATCTGTAAAATATTATGATTGGAATTCTGTTTAAACCACCTTCAAATAAAATTGGATCTGATTAGCAAAAATCCTTTTTTGCTCTCTAGACCTTTATGAGCTGCATAGGTTATGATGGTGGCAGTGAGTACGTGAAATCATGCAGGACAGGTGGTCCAGTGGGACTGGAATTGAAAACCACTACCTTATAGCATGGTTCTAATCACCTCTTTCAACTCTATGCTGAGATTTAAATCAGTAAATCAGTGGATTTACTGACCTTGCTTTAAAAAGAAAAAATAGATATGTATTTGCTATATTTTTATCATAATTGAATATGTGCCTGTTTTTATTGCCAAATGTAACACTGCTGTTGAAATCTACTAATGTCATGGACGAGTATTAGCTTCTCCACTCAAGTCTTTACATGCAGCTGATTTTCTTGTAAACGTTACTCGCACTGCAAATGCATTATGTGGTTATGTGCCTATTATATTTAAATAGCTCATGTTAAAAAGGAATATAGCCTCTGTGTTACTTTTTGTTTCACTCAGTACATTTCAGCTACCAGAACTGGGGACCAAAAACTGCTAAGGAATGCTGATCTGCGTCCTTGCAATGGTATTTGTTTTAACCAGCCAAAAATTGGAATGTTATTTGTTCACATTAAAGTGTATTCCTTGTGGTCTAATGAACTTGTTTTCACTTAGAAAATGAACAAAATGTAACATATCTGTCGAATCACAATTTTTGTGTACATTTGTAGTCTGGGCTACATTTGTAGTCCCAATTTTTGCATTATGTAAATGTTTGTATCGGGTATCCACCTCGGCAGACGGATACACTCTATTGACCCATGGTGCGTCCCTACATTTGATTCCTAGTTCTGACAGAACTTGACCCATTTTCTTGCACATAAAAAGTTGAACCACTGCAGTTCGGATTGCAGTTTCCTCTGTTTCACCTCCAGCGTCAGCATCTTTAGATGTGGTCATCAAGTGGGGTCAAATAAATCCTCCGGTGTTGCTTTGCATGTTGGCGGGGAATGCTGAGCTTTCTGTATCCACTTTGGTCTGCATCAACAGTGTGCTTTAAATATGCAAATAAAAGAAATGTAATCTTTTATGTTGGTGTTTTGGTGCTGAGGGAAATTCCAGTGCTCACCACATGATGGCGATATTGTTCCGTGTTCAAATTGTCATGTTTGTACTTTGGTTTTGGAGCTATTGAATGAAGTGGAAAGAGATGAAGCCACTGAGCAGATCTCGTTCTCCTGCTCTCCTCTCTCATACCTTGTTTTCATCACTTCTATACTTTCCCCTCACTCTTGGCTTTGTCCTTTGACTATTCGAGGACCATCAATCAGTGGTTTGAGCCGAGGGGTTTCCGAAAAAGCGGTACTACCCTGTGAGAGGTTGACTTGGGAGGGAAAAGAGGGGAGAAACTAAGCAGCCTTCTTAGTATGAATGAGCTGATGATCAGTCTTTTGTTCCAGTCCTCTCAGGCTTCGGCTTCAAGGGCCGCACACGCAGCGATACTGCACGTTTCGTTATTACAGCCGAACGCAGAACAAAAGAAATTGGGGTAAAAGGAAAATGAAAGACGTCTAGATGCTTTCTTCTGTCTTTCATTTGTCACAATGGCAGTAATTTGTATTCGCAGGGCCTAATTTCTACTCGTTTAAGAGCCGCATTAATTCCCTATTCTCCTCAAGAACATCCTCCTCCGACAACTCTGAAATGAAGGGAAGGAGTTGGGGGAGGGGAAAAAAAAAACATGGAACAACGAGACATTCAGAAAGTTCTGGAAGCACCACACTGGTAAATAAGAAACTGACAGCTCTGCAGATTTTGATTCACTAATGCAAATATATATATATATATATATATATATATTTTTTTTTTTTTTTTTAATACCTGTTTATGTTCAAAAACTAATATATACATAGACCTTTTCAAAACACTGCATTTATTAGTGTTTTTTTTTTTTTTTTTTTTGTGTATTTTGTTCATTTAAAACTGATGTCAGCCAATGCTCCGCTCTGATTGGTTATCCTGTATTGTTCCTCCTTGGTAAGGCAGTCTGGGCTGAAACCCACTTAATAACATCTGCAAGTTTAACTGGTGGTGGAATGTGACTGTTAGCATAGCGGTGTCAGGTGGTAGGAATATGGATCATCTGGATGCCTTCTCCATTTATTTTAGAGATGTTCCAGCAGAAGACCAACTAACCTTTAGCAGTGGGGTAAGGCGTTTTGACCTGTACTCATTAGGACTCCAAAAGATCCAACTACATGGACAGAATTCCAGTGGTAGTGTATATCTTCATATACATTGTGTAAATAAAACAACACAAAGAACAAGGTCATGTGGAGGACCCTGAATACTGAGATTTAATGCTTGTTTTTTTGTATATTATGGACCACTGTACTACCTGGTTATCAACTAGAACATAAACCACATCTATGCAAGATGTGTGCTCTTGTAATGAAGCGTGTTAGAACAATGTAAATCACTGGAGCTGCTGCTGCTACTGCTATCAACATGTTTTTGTAAAAAAAAAAAATATATATATATATATATATAATGATTTAAGGCTAATGTAAGGCTACAACAGTTAGCTGTAGCATTTAGCTCTAGGGCTAATACAATGTGCTCTTGATTTTTAATTTTTGTCATAATTTGTACTCTACAGTTGTTGTTTACATTATGTCAGAATGTAATAACTGGGCCAGTAGAAATGCTTTAAAACAGCTTTTGAAACAACTTTCTATTAACTTACATGGACAGTAAAGCTTTTTTGAGTTCTGTTGTAGTATTAGCATTTTGGAGATGCTGGTTTATCTTTGGACACTGATGATTATATGTGATGGTATTGTTTTATGTCAGAGTAGTCAGGCCAGTCATCGTGGGTTAGGGTTGTGCTGCAGCTGCACTGCTTTTTGAGGCAACCATGAACTTACTGTGGCATCCTAGATGATGGTGTTCTATAAAAATGAAGATGATTAGTTTTTTTTCCTGTTCTGGCAGCCAACATCACAATGAGAATTGTTTTATTTTTTTTGTGATTAGTATTGGATCCCATTTCACTCCCTTGTTTCTGCTGTATTTCTGCCATTGTGTTTCTTGCTCATCTGCCAGTTACTGCAATGTGTAACTGTGATGTCCAAATGGGTCTGTAGGCAGAGCTGCTGTATAAGAAGATATGTTTGTTTTTTTAGTGACATCACAATTGCAGTTCATTTAAAATGAGTTGTTTTCTGCACCTCTGTTTGCGTATGGTTGATGCCCAAAAACAAACCAGGAAAAAAAAAATCCATATTTATTTTTTGCCCCTTTTCTGTGTAATTTGAGTGATTTGAGCTGAACGTCACATGAATATTTTATAAATGTATTGCTTTAGATAAAGTCAATTGACATTAATGTATAGTAAAAATAGAACTTTTCTTCTCCTCTCTCCAGAGTGACCATCGTGAAAAAGAGCTTGCTTTTTTTTGGCACTATATGGGAGTGAATGGTCCAATTTAAAATTGGAGGAAATTCAGTGATAAGATTCACTTCAGCGTTACTAATGGAGTATTAAAAATGTATTTGCTCAAATCACTCCTAATGACGCTATTAAGAAGCCGGCCCCATACTGAGCTACGGGCCTGCCGTTAGTTGGACAGGAGTGTCCAGCCCGCTGTCCTGCCTCCGGTCCTTTTTAAAGATGTGCTTTAATAAGGCATAATGGAGAAGGATGAGTGCAGGTTCATGCTTATCTTGGACTCTGTGGCCATGCTGAATAATTCATGCTATGTAAGAATAGCCACCCTTGTCCGACTTTGTTATTCAAAGGTAAAGACAAATTGATTGACTGTGTTAGACATTCGGTACTCTGAGCATGTGGGATCAATGGTGTGTGTGTGGGTGTGTGTGTAAGGGAAGGAGGTCTGGAGAGATGGAGGTTCAGGACAGTAGGGACTAATAGCGAGCGACTGAAAATCTATCACGGTGACAGTATGCATGGAGGACGTCGATATGTGTCACGCACAGAAAACACTGTGGGTGGATAAAGAAAAGCGACAAGTGCAGAGGAGCCGCTGGCGTGTGCGGAGCACAGGTGCTAGTGTGCTTATCAGGTTCCTGGCTGTCCAAACACAGCTCAGTTCATTTTTCAGATGAATGTTATCAACCTGTGAGGGAAAATTACAGTAGCCCAGGTGTTCAGTATAACCATACCTTTTCTTTTTTTTTCTTTTTACTGATCTATGAGTGATGTCAAAATCTGCTTTGCTATTAAAAGTATGTGAGCTGTGTATATATGCATGCATGGATTTGCCATCCATGCGGATGATTCTACTGAATTGCATCAGATTCAGAGTTTAAGGCTCATTTCAGACTTTTAAAGGAGCAGTGTGTAATGTTTAGGGGGCTCTGTTAGCTGAGATTGGAATATTTTATACAAAACCCTGTTTTCTTTAGTGTATAGCTACAAATCATTATGTTTGTTTGTTCATATCTACATATCTACAGGCGAGAGTTGTCTTCCAACAGAGGCTGCCAGTCAAAATGTAGCTACAGCAGCCCAAAATGGGTAAACCACAGACTGAGGGTGCCGCTTTAATGTTGAAGTGGCAGCTTGAATTTGGCGAGGCTATAACACCCTGTTGAAATGTCCTGTTGTTATGCATTGAGCTACTAAACCCCAGGTAGCATTATTGCTTCTTTTCAAACCACTACCAGCATTAAAAACAATGAGGCCAGATTCTTGTTTACATTTTTCCTGTTCTGCCCTAAATGGTGTAGCTTTTACATTTTAATGCAGACATTCAGCTTCTTATTCGTTAGGGCACAGCCTCACTGCTAGAGGTTACACATTGCTCCTTTAATTGACTAGGACTTTAGACTGAAATTCATATGCTTCGAATTAGAGATCGACCGATATATCAGGCTGATATTTGCCTTATTTTTATGTATCCGGATCGGCCGATATCAGCGTTTCCAGCGCCTTGTGTCATCGGTGCGGTGGAACGTGCTGCTGCCGCATGTGAAGGACCCCAGGCCGAAACCTTTGAAGCTGTTTAGCCAGTAAGTGAAAATGAACAGTTTATAGCGAACAGTGATGTTTTTAATGAGGCGGTTACGCATGTTTAGTTCTGGTCGTAGACGTGAACCAGACGTTTTACTCCATAGCTCCGGGGGTAAAGCTAACTGCGCTAGTGTAATACACACATTCATAGGTTACTGTTACACAGCGAGTCTCTCCGGAGCAGCCAGAGCTTCCCAGATATTACTCAGCTTCCAGCACTCGAGACTAACAGAACTAAAGAAACCAGAACAGAGCCGCTGTGTTAACAACCACTACAGCAAATCAAAGCGTCACAGCGTCTCTCTCGTTGCGCGTGCTGTTTTTTTCCCCTCTCTCTTGCATCGGGCGATTTTACTACAACGTGATAAAAACGTGAACGTGAAGTGAGGCACTCTGTAGCTGCAGCAAACATGTCTGCTCTGTGGAAGTATCTTTCAGTGCACTTCTTGCTAACTTGTTAGTTTTGGGTATGAAGAGATGTATGTTACACTCTTTCAGCAGTAATGTGGTCACACTGTATTTTTTGGGGGGGCAGATAATGTTTAGCTTTTTTCTTGTTGAGTCAGTATTCGTTAAATGATATTAAGTTCAGAAATGTTGTGCATCCACTTGTTATTACTAGTGTAACTTCTTAGCAGCAAATAAACAGAAAACGTCTAGATATCAGCCCTAAAAATCGGCAGCACTTATCGGCTGACCCTGACCTCTAAACATCAGCATCGGCATCTGCATCAGCTATAGAGAAACCTATGTCGGTCGATCTGTACTTTTAATGACTCAGAATTAAATATCACATGCAAACATCCAGCTTCTTATTCGCCAATGTGCAACCTCACTGCTATAGGTTACACATTGCTCCTTTAATTGACTTGTACTGTAGATTAACATTCATGTGCTTTAAATGACCCTATACCTAAATTAAGCTTATTTTATTAAAAGAACTGATTAAATATTGCATGCAGACATTCAGCTTCTTATTTGTCAGGGCACAGCCTCACTGCTAGAAGTTACACATTGCTCCTTTAATTGACTTGGACTTTAGACTCAAAAAGTCTTAATACTTTAAATGACCCTATACCTAAATTATACTTATTTTATTAAAGCAACCGAATTGAATATCGCATGCAGTCATCCAGCTTCTCATTCGCCAATGTTCAACCTCACTGTTAGAGGTTACACATTGCTCCTTTAATTGACTTAGACTTAAGACTAAAATTCCTATGCTTTAAATGACCCTATACCTAAATTATACTTATTTTATTAAAGCAACTGATTTGAATATTGCATGCATACTGCAGACGAGATCAACACTCTCATATCAAACAAAAAAGCTGTTCTTAGAAGCACACAGGTGTGGGAAAAACTGGAGCAAGTCGAAGGAATAGAATAGAGGCTGGAATAAAAGCTGTAAGCATAATAAGACGGTGGACACACTAATGAATTAATAATATGCTAATGTATGCTAATGTATGATAAATCATCATTTTTACACCTCCTTATGTGTACGTCCTGATATATGTAAATTACCTCTGTTCTAGTGCGGCCACCATGTATTGCACTTCAGTGTAGCTAACGTGAATAGACTGCTGACATGCTGAGGAGGAACATATGAATTTCTTAATTGAGGCATAACACCTGTGATACACTTACGACAACCTGTTTTGCATTACCTGTCCAGGCTGTTTCTGCCTGTAGCCTAATGAGCTCTGGAATAGGCTCCAGCACCCTCCGTGACCCAGGAGGGTAAGCAGTTTAGAGGATGAATGAATGAATGAGTAAATGTTTTTGCATTAAATGGACAGTTTGAATTAGAGATGGAAGGATCGATCGACTATGTATCAGTATCGGGCAAGTATGTGATCGGTGATCGGCCGATATTTCTCCAATTTAGCCGATCGATGGCGTTATACAAATGAGCCTAATTTCTGTATTTCCAGCTAGCGTTTCATCCAGGAAGAGGAGCCCTCCAGCCAGCTCCCAGCAATTCCTATCTGAACCACTAGGTGGGAATACATACCCTTTTTCCACAGACTGACTAAAGCGGCGGCCTCGCGAGAACAGCATGCGCTAATAGAAAGCATGTCGTTCGTCTGGCAGTGTTTTACCGTATGTGACTCAGAGTCATCCAGGACGTTTTTAAAATTAGTAGATCAGCGTGTCTGTGGGGGAACAAAGACAAAGAAATTTAACTCTACTAATCTGATACGGCGCTGCACACAGCTGAATACAGTGAGTATCAGCAAACAGCAGAGCTAGCACACTCAGCTAGCACTAAACAAACAATCCAGAACACCATACAGACCAGATCTGACCGGTACAAACAGAACAGCAGCAGCAATTCAAGATCTACATTTAATAATTGCAGATTGTTGTTTAAAATAAGAGTCTGCATTTAATGACTGCAGTTTTAACTGCATTTATTTAATTAGCTTTTTTTGTTTTAAATTAAGTGTCTAAATGTAATGATTGCAGTATTGGTGATATTTGTTTGATTTACTTTGTTTATTTACTGCTAATTTTGTTTAAAATATTAAGCTGTTTTATATGAGCTCCATAAAAATGGTAATAAACCAGTTTAGACCATGTTTCATGACTTGCTTGCGCTTATAACTACAGTACATGTAGCCCTGCCCTGGTATACAACCCCGCCCTCTATTGGTATCAGCTATCAGCCGATCTCGCTAAAATTGGATCGGCGATCGGAATCGCCCTCAAAAATGCTGATCGGTCCATCTCTAGTTTGAATGTATTAAAGGTTTTCACAGCACATTAAACTCAGTTTTAAAAAGCAAGAGAAATTGAGTTTTTCTTGATATGGACCCTTAAAATATTGTAGCGTTCTGTTATTGGCTAGCACAGAGCTATGGGTGCACCCAGCTGGACACACAGTAAGACAGACTCTAAGTAATTGGAATAGTTTAAAGCTGTGTACGTGTGTTGCGTGGCTCATTCTGTGCTAGGCTGGGGCGCTGTTTACTGGGCTAGTGGGTGCAGTGTTGGTGCTTACCGTCGGGTAGAGTTGTGTGGCTAGAGGTGACCTGCCTGCTGTGCCGGCTGTTCATTAGTGCTGAGCAGCGGGTGGATCCCTGCTGCGTGTTCAATAAAGCGCACTTGTTTGAAAGTGCAATGTTTGCTGCATCGTCTTCTTTGCCAGGCGTCACAATATTAATGGGCTCCATTAACTGTTAACTATTGATGCATGAGTACAGATAGTGGTGTCGGTTATCAGCCTGACGCCTTGCTAATTCACTCACACTGGTCCTCAGAAAAATGTGCTGAGGTCAACATCCGATACTAGCTAATAGCATAGTCCAGTATGCGCTATCAGACTAACTCAAGCAGGCAGTAAAGGAGAGTCTGCTCTCACAGAAGAGTCTTAGTAGACGCGCTGGAGACACAGTTGGGGGAGGAGGTTAGTAAAGAGCCTCTGCTTGGACAGTCGCGATCCGCAGCTTACGTGAACAATGGCGGATCCCGCGGCGTTTGCGCTCTTTACAGCTGATGAAGTAGACGCAATAGAAAAATAGTAGAAAGAAAAATAGATCCAAATAGTGTTGTAGTGCTCTTAATGACAGTTACAAATCATAAGAGCAGTTCAGAACACTTCAGAAGAACAGAGTAAAAATCTACAGCACTTGAGCCTCTTCATGATCGTAAATACTGATTATGAATAAAGAAATTTGTTGAATACTGCATGAAACTGAACTGTCATGCTACTAGATATGATAGTATTAGTGTAAATATTAGGTCTTTAAAGAGTTTTACAATGAAAAGAGTTAAACGTCAGAGGTGTCCGTGGAGCTTCTGACCAATGAGGATTAAGCTCTGTTGTCATCAAGCCCTCTCTCGGCTTGCGCAGTTCGTGAAGAGCAACTTCAGTGACTGTGTGTGAAGCCTGCAGCACCTCGCACTCGCGAGATGTTATGCACCGCACCGAGTCAGGCGGCGATTGAGTTCCGCGGCGCCGTATGAAGTCGATATGCCTATATACACACACACACACACGTCTTTACTTTGTTACACTAAATAGGCAACTGTCTGTAGGTGCTGTGTTTCATGTAGCATGTCACTCAGACTAAGCGTGTTGGTACAGTGTGAGTATATAATTTGTAGGCTTTGTCCTTAAACAAAGGTCTATACAGATAGACAGTGTGAGCTACTAAATAACAGTACTTATAAAAGCAAAGTGTATGTCTGGCTTTAGAGGACAGCCCAGTCTACTAGCCAAAAGACTTCACATGAGCTCCCCAGATGCGTTAGCCTTAGAAGAGATTGCTCTTGTTACTGTGTTACAAAATCGGTTGTTGAAAGAAACAGATAAGGATCAAAACTATGAAACATACTTTGCTCTCAATGGTGTTTTCCTGACATTTAACAAAACCCACTCTTCTCCACTGCAAAGCCACTTAATACAAGGTAAGTGATATAGTATAGCTAGCGAAGGATGTCAGTTAAAATCAGACATTAATGGTTTAACTGTTGTGGTACATTGCAGTCATTTAAACTGATAACTTCTTTACTACAGGTATCAGGAAGTACTAAAAAGGTACTAGTCAGAAGAAAATGGTATTGATGAATCCTTGCTGTTAACAACTTCATGCAGTGATGTGGGGAGGTGTTGGGTTTGCATTTTAAATCGTGTAACCTAAAGAATGTTTTTTATTTTTACAGTGTGAACTTCACACAAAATGATTTGCCATGTTTTCTTTTACAGCATCAAACTGCACTTTAATAAAGCAAAACGAAAACAGTATACAGATATTACCAACACCACAGATACACAACCTCTCTATGCTCTCATTCTGGACAACCTTTATGCAAATAAACTGACAAACGGCCAATCAATATTTTGTGTGGACACTGAATGTCTCATGCTCGCAGATGGAAAGCACAATCAACGTTATGTGTATTAGTAAATATGTTCAACAGTTGACAGTGTAAAACAATAATTAAACTGCTTTGGGGTTTTTAGATCAGGCCTGTATCTCTACACTTTCGCTCTTTGAGCCTCAAACTGGTTTAGCACCGTGCCCCCAAAGTTGTTGTTGTTGAGGTAAGAGGATTGGCTAGCTGTAACGATAGCAGAGCTATATACATATATTCATATTTATATATATGTTGTGCAGATTTACGTTCAAAACCTGTTTAATGTAGTATTGCATTACTGAAACTGTTAGTGCTGCCATCTGGTGGCCTGTTTGTGTCTTGTTTCTTTCTCTCTCTCTCTCTCTCCCTCTCCAGGTTAAACTACTGATCTGTGCAACAGCTGATCGTGTGTTGGTTGGCTGCATTTTCGGGGCCTTGTCTTTGAAAAGCTCTGGTGACATTGGAACAAGTTGCCTGCAGTGTTCTCACCATGCGGCCAATGGCAGTCTTGTTGAGGCTGTTAAGGACACTGTGGAATATCTTGCTGCTCCGACTATCTTTTAGATTTAGCCTTGTAGTTCTTGTAAATCCAATGTTTTCTGTAATTTCTGCCTAGCACAACATTGACTGTTTTAGCCAGCCTGATCGTCCTAGTGAGATGTTGGTAGAACTATTGATTCTTCCTGTAAACATGTTGATAGTCAGTAGTCTAACTAGTCACATCATTGTAGCAGTGAGTGCCATTTATTTTTTTATTATTTTTCTTTTCTCCCATATTTTCCTGTATGTTTTATTTTTATTTTGCTAGGTTAGTTAGTAAGATGAGATGTGATTAGGGCTGCACCTAACAAATAATTAGAAGCATGAGGAAAAAACGCATGAACATTCTAGACTTTTAAAAGGGTATCTTAAACACACGTGATCTCTAAATGGTTAAAGACTTAGAGTCTACGCTCTGACTGTACTTTCAGAGGCACGAATGACACGTAGCCTACACGCCTTACACACAAGAAATTGGACAGTTTTGTGGACGGTATATTTTGGCAGAGAGCTGTTTAAGAACCAGCTACGTATGTTTTAAAGTTCCCGCAGTATTGAGAACAAGGCAAGACAAGTTTATTTGTATAGCACCTTTCATACACAGTGGCAACTCAAAAAGATTTGCATAAATAAAGACATAAGAAACAAAGCATTAAAATAAATGAAATAAAAGAAATACGAAATATACAAATGTTTAAAAAAAGAGAAATAAACATAAAAGTGAAAAATGAGGTTTAAAAGTGATTTTGGACTGGGTGAAAAATGAAGAAGGAGGTTTAAAATTGAAATAGTTGTAGAACTAACAGTTCAGTAAGATCTTACAATAACAGCGGAAGTATCTACACTACACGCTTAAGAAACAGTTAGCAATGCGACTTTAAGTGACTACTACTAAAGGAAACATGTTACATGTGTTAATCTTAAAGGGAACCCTGGCTGGTAACACATGTAAGCCTTAATATTGTGTAATGAGTCTAAACTATTAAGACATGTTTTAAAAAATCACAAAAAGAAGCAGCTAATTAGATTTTTTGTAAAATGCCTCTGCACGTAGGTCTCCATTGTTGTAACTACTAACGGTCACAGCAGGTAGTGACATCAAATAGTCGCAGTAACCGGCCGTCACGCTTGAGCACAGCTAGCTAGCTAGACATGGCTACTATTAAGTTTGTAGTTTGAGCTAGAACTCTATATTTCTGACATCAGCGGCGACAACACACACCACAATAGTGTAAATGATGAACAGAGAGGCGTGGTAGCGAGAGTGGACTCAGTGCTGGAGTTGTTGTGAAACTGTGTGTTGGTGTTGACGGAGAAGAAGAGTGTCTGTTAAAGGAGCTTCGCTTTCTAGCAGGAAACATTCACGCTCAGTACACAGCTAGATACACTGAACATGAGTTTCTCTGAGCTTCCACACTAGTTTATTAGTATGTTAATTACTAAGGCTGTACAGTTCAGGATCCACAAAAGAAGGAGAAGCAGCTAACGCTAACGGTACGGTCTCTCACCAGTGGTGGTCTATTGAATGACTCATACGCACCGGGACTGAAGTGACGAGAGCAGAGCGGCGGGTCTTTCGGTAGCTGTGTTGGTTCACACGCAGCTCCACTAACTATTCTCCTTGTTTATGTTTGGGAAAGCTGTTTAGACTAATATCAGTTTTCCCACTGCCTTTCCACTGAAAATAACATCCAACAGTAACACAATGTATATGGTTTTCTTTAAGCTAGGTTAGCTAACTAACATTCACTCCTTCCAACCGCAGTCAAGTTTAGCACGCTACAACCATTTGATGTCATCTAACCAGCAGGTATTGCGCGTCAGAAATAATGGCTGCGTCTGCATGTTAAATATTTAGAATAAAAGCGTTAATTTATAAATAAATCTGCTACTTTTTGTGACTTTTTTTACAACTTGTCTTTACACCATATTAAGGCTTACAAGTTTTACCAGCCGGGGTTCCCTTTAAATCAGTCTGCTAATATTAGAAAAACAGGTAAACAGGTGCTATCCTGCTGCTGTGTTGATGAAGGTCTATGGGATGTTTGAGCTTCAAGTGCTCGTGTATAGCAGTTGCACTGTTGTGATCATCTCCACTGTGTAGAGCTGACCGAGCACCACACTGTTGTGTTTCTGTTAAACACTCTCACAACTTTAGATGCACGTGAGCGACTGTTTATAGCTGTAGCTTGCTCTCCGGATAAATCCATGCTCTCAGTAGGCGCGGCCATCTTCGCAATGCATCACCATAATTTTATAATTGAGGCCTAGATGTGATGTTTTATTTGTTTATTATTTTGGCCTTAGCTTATCCTGAAGATATATGATGTTGACCGTTGTTTCCTTGTCATGTTGAAAATAATACAAGACTTCACTCGAGCATCTGCTCTGTTGTGCTGATTTGTTTATTTATGTTATCTCCCCAAGCCCTAGACTAGAACTTCGATTTATTTTAAACGCTGTGATAAATGGAGATGTAACATAAAAGTATAAATAAAAAAGTAAAAAATGCAAACTTCACTCTACAGCAAGCAAACATGGGTCTACGCAGGTGTCAGATATTATAAACATAGTTTCAAAGTATTTGTTTTAGCACCATCCCGAAATACTGTGTACAGTATTATATGATAATGTTATTTTAAAATATAACATTATTTTAACATTTACACTGGTTTTTAACTGATTTTAACTGCACCTTACACTCACTGTACTGCTGCTGTCGGAATACTGCTTACATTCGCTACTCACACAAAAACACTATTGTTTATATTTGCTACTTGCAACTTGCACTTTTTGGCTGCTGCTCTTCATACTTACATAAAAGCACATGTAACTTTTATTTTTAATTATAAAAAGGAAAGAAAAATATTTTAATTTTATTAACTTCAACTTATAATATATTATTATACTTTACATATTTTGTGTATATATATATATATATATATATATATATATATATATATATATATATATATATATATATTTGTTTTTATTTATTTATTTATTTATTATATTTTTTTTGGGTTATCGTTATCTATTGGTGAATGAAGAAACAGCAAAGTAAGACAATAAAATAATAAAACTCTTCAATCTTTTATCTTGAATTGTATAGCACCTTTCATATACTGAAATGCAGCCCTGGGAAGCAAAAGTGTACGTAATGTTCTGCTCTTCTTTGATGATGACCACCAATCTGTCCTCCACACTGACCTGTCTCTCGTAATAATAAAAGTATAGTGTTTCACTGCAGTGCTGACCTAAAGAGGAAATAGGCCTGTTATCACCAGCTCTCATAATCCCTGTAATTACCTATGCATGCGAGAGAGAGAAAGAAAGAAAAAGAGAGAGAATAAGACAAGGACTTGTTTGTGCTGGAACTATTTCTAACCACTGCTCTTCCTCTTTGTTTGGCCCGCGGTGGAAATGACTGTCAGGTCGCACGTCAGCAGGATGAATGTTTTATTTCAGATAAAAATGAAATTTTGACTTTGGTTCACTGGTGTGTCAAAAAGCAGACTCTCTCTCTCTCTGTGTGTGTGTGTGTGTGTGTGTGTGTGTGTGTGTGTGTGTGTGTGTGTGTGTGTTCTGTTGCCCATTAAGTTGTATCATCGTTTGAGGACTTTCATTTTTCAGTGCCTGACATACAGTGACCCAAAATAAGTGTTTAAACTTCAGCTCCTTCTATAGGATCACTCATAACATATTGAATACACTGAAACTGACGGGAGAAACATCCTAGCGTTACACTAAGAGGTACAAGTCTGGGGCTGTTTCTTTCTCCTGCAGTGGTGTGCAGAGTTTGTGTCCATTGAGAGGATGACAGCTGCCTTTGAAAGAATGCTTTGCTAAAACGATAAAAACAATCTTTGAATAGACTGGTCATAATAAATGACACTGGCTTTCTGTTCTGTGATGGACTGGCAGCCTTTCCAGGGTGTTTGCTGATTTCCAACCAAATAGGCTCTAGTGCCCTGCCTCTATGACCTGTAAGTATAAGTAAGTATAAGTATTTGGGGTCCTAACAGAATTAACTTAAAGCATCTTTAAAGCCATAGCATGTAAGAATTTTATTTATTCAAAATAAAAGGAGTAGAGTTTCTGATCTAAAATATATCGTCTATGTACTGTCGCACATTCATTTTGCACTCTGTTTATCTCCATTGTGCACGTCTGTTTAGTTTCTATTTCTATATTTTATTTTTATGTATGTTAGATATTGCAGTGGGTGGCACGGTGGTGTACTTGTTAGC
Source organism: Megaleporinus macrocephalus (assembly GCA_021613375.1). Classification (NCBI taxonomy): domain Eukaryota; kingdom Metazoa; phylum Chordata; class Actinopteri; order Characiformes; family Anostomidae; genus Megaleporinus; species Megaleporinus macrocephalus. The sequence continues at coordinate 31,529,130 of CM038721.1, forward strand.
ACTGTCGCCTCACAGCAAGACGATCCAGGTTTGATTACCGGTCCGGGCGGTTCTGTGTGGAGTGTGATTGTTCTCCCTGTGTTTGAGTGGGTTCCTTCGGGGTACACCAGTTTCCTCCCACAATCCAAACACGTGTGTTAGGCTGATCAGTCACTCTAAATTGCCTGTATTTGTGAAAGTGAGTGTGTTTTCCATGTAAATGACTGGCGACCTGTCCATGGTGTACTCTGCCTTCACCTGATGACACTGGGATTGGCTCCAGCAGCCACTGTGACCCCGACTAGCAGGATAAAGTGAAAGCTGATGGATGGATGGTTGGATAGATGGATATTACAGTGTCTATTTTTTTATATTATTATTTCAGGATATATTTTATTTTATATTTTTAATGTTAATTTTTATATTCTTACCTTCACATTTATTTGTACATTATTATTATACTTGTCTTACTGGTTCATGTGAGCGGGCAGTGGTCAAAGCATTTCTCTGCTAGTTGTATGACATGACTATGTATGTGACAAACCTCCCAGTATTTGGAGGGTCCCATATTGGCTTCTAACTCACCCATCATAGTGCTGCTGTGTAGTTTAACAGTTCTTCTACTAGAAACGTTATTTTTGCTGGTTTGCACGCTTCCACATATTAATCTTACACGTCTTCTCTTCTGTCTTCAATTCAAAAATAAGTTTTACACCAACCTCTTCCCCATTTTTCTGATTCACCAACACGCCTACAAACCAATCAGCCTACAGATACTCAAAGAGAAGTTACTCCCAGCACTACAACTATCTACCTAACATAGATGAGACACAGGCTATTTTACCCTGACATGTTCTACTAGTATTAAAACTGAATAGCCACACAGGCCATCTAAATACTTTTGTAATGGACATGATTCTTTTTTCATAGTGACTAAGCAAAAAATCATGTTTCATTGCTGAACCAAATGAAATGGTGAAACCATCAACCAATTTCATAGATGATGATTATTTTTTCATAGTTAGCAGTTTAACCAGGCCTTACACATCAGCTAGTTACCCAGTAACTTTCATACATACCACACAAGTGTTCTTATCATTGGTTTGTGCCCATTTTTCCTCTTCAGCCTTTTTCTTTTATCACTTTACAGCACCTAACAGTTACCTATGCTTCATTATCTTCACTCCATCAACTTGCATGCCTCCTGTATGCCTCTCAGGCCCCACAAGGGAGCATCCTGTAAAAGCCTGAACCATGGTCACAGCCATTTGCCCTTATTGCCAAACAGTATTAACTCAAACAAAGAAATTATGACATAAAATAAAGGGAAAAAAATAAATGGTGACCTTTTGGGTGCTTCTACTGCTTTTAGCTGGAAATGGCGCTGCAGTCATGGTTAAAATATCTGTTAAATTAATCGTAAAAGATATATTCAGAGTCATTATGAGTGACTTTGTGTGAAATGCTTCATTTTAGAGAAATTTTGTATAGTGATGGTAAGATTCATTCAAGGTGTCATGGGGCAAAATAGTCCCTATGGAAACTCGTTTTACCACTATTCTGATATCAGCGGCATCCAAGCCTTACATCACCAAGCGCAATGTAAAACGCCGAATGCAGTGGTGTAAAGCACCCCCCTTCACTGGACTCTAGAGCAGTGGAGACGCGTTCTCTGGAATGGCGAATTCTCATGTCTGGCAAGTCTATGGACGAGTCTGAGATTGGCGGTTGCCAAGAGAACAGTACCTGTCTGACTGCATTGTGCCAAGTGTAAAGTTTGGTGGAGGGGGGATTATGGTGTGGGGTTGTTTTTCAGGAGTTGGGCTCGGCCCCTTAGGTCTAGTAAAAGGAACTCTTAATACTTCAGCATACAAAGAGATTTCATGCTCCCAACTTTGTGGAAACATTTCGGGGATGGACACTTCCTGTTCCAACATGTATACCAATGCACAAAGCAAGCTCCATAAAGACATGGATGAGCGAGCATGACTTATATAAATGGATAGGGATTTGGATAGTAAGTACAATGGTTGTATTTGTGCTACCTCTGTAAAGAAACTGTGGTTCTTCCTGTGGTTCCCGCCACTACCATGAACAGTTCTGACTGGTATGAATGTGATTGTTACTTATCAATATTGAATGCTTTGGCAAAATGTATCAAGAAAGGATTTCAGACCATATCACCCAGTCCTAACTCACCCCAGTCAGACCCCATTTCAAGAGAAAGGGGCAGACCTAGGTTCCTTTGTTGAGGTTTTTGGAGACACTGCGATAGCTTTAGCAGAGCTTAACCTTCTGCTCCCTTCATTTGCTCAGGTGTCGGTTTAAATGTCAAATAGCGTCCCCTGATGAAAGTTTCCACCGCCTCACTATTTAAAGTGAAGTTATTAAGGCTTGGCAATGGGCCATCATGCTCCTATTTCTGTATCTCCGTAGACACCTACATTATCCGTGGATTATAGAGAGACTATAGAGTATGTACTAATAACTTTGCGCCAAAGGCCCACTCGTCAGCCCCGCTCCAAACCCGGCGAGTCTGTCGCTCATGTCATGACATTTACACCATTTTTCATTAAGTCTGCAATTCTGTAGACTATATTCGATCATAAGGCACTGATTTCTCTCCATTCTCTCGCTGTTCACCCAAACCAAAGCCCTGGAAATGGGTGACGACCAAAGCTAAACCATTTGGACAAACACCAGAACTGAAATAGAAAAAGATTCTGAAAACTGAAAAACTGAAAAAGATTCTTTTAAAGACCGAACACATATATTGTGTAGCTCTTGTATAATTTCTTAAAGAGTGGATTAATTGGATGCTACTATACAGTAACAGTATAACAGCCTGGAGTAAAAGTACAGATACCTCTAGTAAATATTAGAGATGGAAGAATTGATCGGCTATGTATCGGTATCGGCCGACTTTTAATCAAAACCAAGACATTTAACACTACTAATCTGATACAGCATTTAAGAGTACACCACACTACTGAATACAGTGAGTATCAGCAAACAGCAAAGCTAGCACGCACAGCTAGCACAAAACAAGTAACATGGAATGGGCAGACCAGCAACAATTTAAGATCTACATTTAATGATTACAGATTTTTGTTTAAAATAACCAGAGTCTGCGTTTTGACTGCATTTATTTAATTTGCTTTTTTCCTTTTAAATGAAGGGTCTAAATGTAATGATTGCAGTATTGAGGATATTTGTTTTATTTACTATGTTTATTTACTGTTAATTTTGTTATAAATATTTTCACAGTTTCACATGAGCTCGTTAAAAATGGTAATAAGCAGTTTCCAGTATCAATCGCCTCAAAAATGCTGATCGGTCCATCTCTAATAAATATTGCTGATGTTGGTGAGTAAATGCTGTATTTATAGATTTACTTGTGTTAAAGTATACCTACAAACATGGGCATAGGTTTAGTCTCCACATTGGTGGGGACACTACCACCGACCCCATACTTATCTACATCTCAACCCTGCTGTGTTTCCTGCAGTGCGTACAAATAAATGTGTTCATGGTTGTTTATGGTATATCTAGACTGTAATTTGACTCATAATTTGATATTTCCACCCATTTTATGTTTAGCCCTGCTTGCAATCTGAGCCTATAGATGACATGTGCCAGGTTTAGCTATCTAACATGAACAATCTTTAATCAACGTTATTTCTTCCAGTGGAAAGGCTGGTGAGCAAGCCAATGTGACTACTGGCTAGTTGGTTTACTACCTAATACCTCAGGTGCACTCACACTAGGCCATCTGTACCATGCTCAAGCATTGTTCGAAGTCCAGTTCGTTGGGGTAGTGTGATCAAACCTAGATTATTATGGCTATAACAAACCCTGAATCGATGATGTAATCTTGCTTAATGTGAGAGCAGGCCAGCAGGGGAGTGTGGAGGGCATGGCACAAGGCATCTGGGCCTAGTGTGAGTAGACCTTTACACCCTGGGAGGTGAAATATCTCCAGATGTCTCTTCTATTTGGTATCTACAAAGTACAACATGGACAAGTTTAAGTTCTGTATGCTGTGCAGAGCAGGTAACTGAGGAAAGGGAGGAAGTCATCCGGATGAAAGTGCTTGAGGTATATTGACTGACAGCCCTGATAATTTCCCGTCAGCACACTGATCAGCTCTCGCCTCCTCCGTGTCTGCCAGTAAGTACGATATTTGCACATCGTGATGTGAGCCTGCAGATAGCCCCCTTCTTTGCAGCCAATCAAATGCTAGCATGCCTAAATGCTGTCTTGGAGAGGTAGAATTATCTAATGAGACTTCTGTCTAAAGATAATGCCGAACTTGTTTGCTCAAATATTGGTAGGGGCAGATCTGTCGTCCTAAAATCGAGGGACCCCGTTCATATACAAACTTAGTGCCATGCCTTCAAAAGTACTTTCAAATTGAAGTCTTCAGTTTAGGAAAGGGGTCAAGTTTCATTTCCCATTCAAACTCATGGGATATCAGTTCTGTGATTTAGGCATCCTTCACATCAGTGCAGCCTTTTCTTGTATTAGAAAAGCTCTGTAGTTAAGAGAAGGATTTGGGGTTTGATTAGTTGAATGGCTTTGGTTTTATTGATTGATTGGGTGGGGGTTGCATCCTATATTGCATCTTATGCAGAAAGTACTAAACTAAAAGGTAGAGTTAAAAAAGGAAATACAGGTACTTGATACTTCATTACTGTCGACTAACTAATCACTGTGATAGCTTTTAGCAGTGTTAAATACTACTACCTTGAACTACAGTCATGTGCAAAAGTTTGAACACCCCCATTGCTCATATTTTAGTATCTTCATAGACATTATCCGTGGATTATAGAGAGACTATAGAGTATGTACTAATAACTTTTAGCCAAAGGCGAGTCTGTTGCTCATGTCATGACATTTGCACCATTTTTCATTAAGTCTGCAATTCTTTAGACTATATTCGATCATAAGGCACTGATTTCTCTCCATTCTCTCGCTGTTCATCCAAACCGAAGCCCTGGAAATGGGTGAAGAGTAGAGCTAAACCATTTGGACAAGCACCAGAACTGAAATATAATTGTGAATAAGGTACTGCGTAAAAAATATCAATGCAAAAATATTAAGATTCTTTTAAAGACCATACACATAAATTGTGCAGCCCTTGTATAATTTGTTAAAGATTGGATTAATTGGATGCTACTATATAGTAACAGTATAACAGCCTGGAGTAAAAGTACAGATACCTTTAGTAAATATTGCTCTTGTTGGTGAGTAAATGCTGTATTTATAGATTTACTTGTGTTAAAGTAGACCTACAAACAAGGGCATAGGTTTGGTCTCCACATTGGTGGGGACACTACCACCAACTTGATACTTCATTACTGTCGACTAACCGATCTCTGTGATAGCTTTTAGCAGTGTTAAATACTTCTGACTTCTGGTTCAGCACTACCTTGAACTACAGTCATATGCGAAAGTGTGAACACCCCCATTCAAAGTACACAGTGTTTTGATTTTACAGGTGAAAATACAACCCCAGTTTTGAAAAAGTTGGGACGCTGTGTAAAATGTAAATACATTTTAAAAAAGCAGAATACAGTGATCTTCAAATCTCATGAACCCATTTTTATTAACATAGAACACATATCAGATCAGAAGTAAGAAATTTGACCATTTCCTATAAATTATTTACTCATTTAAAACTTAATGGCAGCCATGCATCTCCAAAAAGTTGGGACAAGGCTATGTCTACCATTATGTATCATCCCCTTGTCTTTTGTCAACAGTCTGTAAACATCTGGGAAGTGAGGAGACCACTTGCTGGAGCTTTGGGAGAGAAATGTTGTCCTGTTCTTGTCTAATATGAGGTTCTAGCTGCTCAAAAGTCCTACATCTTCTTTGCCCAATCTTTCATTTTATGATGCACTGAATGTTTCTATTGGTGAAGGTCTGGACTGCAGACAGGTCAGTTCAGCACCTGGACTCTTCAGCCGTGCTGTTGTGATGAATGCAGTATGTGGTTTAGCATTGACCTCCTGAAATATGCCATTAGCTGCCATTAATTATGACGTTAGCTGTGTCCTGTTTCAGGGCTGCATCCGTGGAGAGAGAAGAAGCATTGATATATGCTTTCTTCTTTGCATAATGATCATTTGTGGATTACACGACAAACTGTGTTCACAGACAATGATTTCTGGAAGTGTTTCTGAGCCCATGCAGTGATGTCCAGTATAGAATGATCACAAGCATCCAGTATTGACCGTCAGCACACTGGGATTTCTCCAGATTCCCTGAATCTTTTGATGATATTAGGTACTGTAAGTACCACTTACTTTCTCAGCCTTTTGTTGACCCAGTTCCAACTTTCTTGAGATGCATTGCTGCTGATGCGTTGCCTGTTCTGTTGTGAATAAAATATGGACCCATGACATTTGCAAATTATTGCATTCAGTTTTTATTTACATTTATTTACATTTTACACAGCGGCCTAACTTTTTTGAAATTCTCTATACATTATCCATCCATCTATCCATCATCCCCTGCTTTATCCCACTAGTGGGGGTCACAGGGGGGTCTGAAGCCAATCCCAATGTCATTGAGCGACACCATGGACAGGTCGCCACTCTATTGCATGGCCAACGTACACTCACACACAGTCACACCTACGGGCAATATAGAATGACCGATCAACTCAAGCATGGGGAGAATACACTGTGAGGCGACAGTGCAAACCACTACACCACCATGTCACCCTATATTATAAATTATAACATTCACCTAAACTTTTCCACAAGCCAAGTTTGTGTTATTTTTTCCCCCAAATACATTAAATACTGCATATAAACAGTAATTGTGCATTAAAATGAGTAGAAGTGTTTTCAGTAGAGGATGTGTTAGAAAGCTACCTAATTTAGTAACCTTATTGGTCAGTTAACCTTTAGATCAATGCATTATCGGAATGGTGGTCCACTTTAACACGTATTGTCCTTCTCGGTAAGAGCGAGGGAGACAACAGTGAAAGGCAGCCCATTGATTTTACATCCGACACCGGGGGCGTGATCACCTGATTATTCCAGACAAATCTAGGGAGAATTGACAAGAATACCAAATTAGACCGTGTTCTTTCCTGGCGCTTTCCCAACCGAGTGCAATTCCCACCAAGGCCAAGCCTGGTATATTTAAGGCAGACACTAATAATAAGTGATTCGCACAGGCTTTCTCATCCAGCGGGTTATCCTTACGCTGGTACAGTAGAAAGGTGTTTCATTTGCAGACATTATTCACAAGGTATTGTGTGTTTTTCAAATTTTATTTAGTGTTTTGTTACTGTTCCACGTGTGTGGTTCACTGAAAAGGCTTTATGCTTGGTAATAGATTTCTCAACCAATCTGTTCTTTAACTAATAGTACCATTAGAGTCCTTATGTTATTATACAACTGCAGTCTAAAAGTGACTATTATTGTTGTGTAGACTCTGCACTCCACCACACTGGATTTTAAATGAAACAATAACTTCTTCTTCATAACCGTTTCTACTTTAATGGGCCACTTTTGTGAACTTATGTACCAAAAGAGTCACTAAGAACATAACTAAGAACATTCTGCAGGGATGTTTTTCCCCACTTACAAAGTTTAGTCTTGGAAGTTGATTGCATGTATTTTCTGCTTCTCACCATCCAAGTTATCCACAACACATTCAGTGATGTTCTGGACTCTGGGGGGGTCAGCGCCTTGTTTCTAGTACATTAGTGTTTAATTCCTTTTCTCTACTTACACATAGAAGTGTAATCCTTTCTCGCCTTTTCTCAAGCAGCTTCCTAGCGCTGCGTTTTGATGGACTAATAGAAGAGCAGGGGGTGGTTATTGTGTTGCTTCAGCTTGTGGCACTGTTTTATTGACTTCTCTCTCTTGGACACAACAGCTGCAGCAGTTTCCATCTCTTCGTAAAACAGTACAATACTGTGTTATACAAGCTGTTACATAGCTATTGGTTTATTTATATCTATCTATCTATCTATCTATCTATATATATATATATATATATATATATATATATATATATATATATACAGTGGGTGAAATAAGGTAATAAGGTGCTAATATCATGAAATTCTCACCAGATGTCAGTAACAACCCATCCAATCCACACATGCAAAGAAATCCAAACATAGATGTCCATAAATAGAATTATGTGTAATAATGAGAAATGACACAATGAAAAAGTATTACACGCTTACTGACATTTATTTAATACGTCTTACAAAAGCCTTTGTTGGTGGTGACAGCTTCAAGACGCCCCCTGTATGAAGAAACTAGTCACATGCATTACTCAGGTGTGATTTTGACCCATTCTTCCACACAAACACTCTTCAAATTCTATAGGTTCTGTGGACTCCTATGAACTCTGAGCTTTACTTTCTTCTATAGATTTTCAGTTGGATTCAGGTGATTGGCTGGGCCATCCTAGCTGCTTTATTTTCTTTTTCTGAAACCAGTTGAGAGTTTCCTCAACTGTGTGTTTGGGATCATTGTCTTGCCAAAATGTCCACCTTCCTTTCATTTTCTAGCCCCACACACAACTCTATCCATCCATTACCTTCCGCTTTATCCCGCTAGTTGGGGTCATGGGGGGGCTGGAGCCAATCCCAGCATCATTGGGCGAAGACGGGGTACACCTTGGACAGTTCGCCAGTCCATCGCATGGCCAACATTCACTCATATACACACTTACAGGCAATTTAGAGTGATCGATCAACCTAACATGCATGTTTTCAGGCATATGGGGGGAAAGCGGAGAACCTGGAGGAACTCAACCCACTCATATATATATAGAGTTAAAAAAAGATCAGCTTGCAAGCTAAAGGTTAGTTGGGTAAGCAAGAAAGAAAAATAGCATTGTAAGACAGAACCTTGGATCGAGAATGCTGAGAAGGTAATCTATAATTTAAACTTACTAGAATCACATACAAACACCAAGCAATTCATAAAATTTTTATAGAAATTCATAGAATTGACTGTTGTGATATTCATTGCTATCATCCTCTAATGTTACAGTTTATAGACACGGGGGCCTTCACAATCCTGCGTATAGTCCTGCTTTCATCTATAAAGGGTGAACCTTATACGATGACGCTTTTGTCCGTATGTGCAGACCTCAGGCAGATATCAGCTGCAGCTTTTTTGCTAAAGTATACTGATCACAGCCTTCCATTTAAGATGAGGTTCATTTGTCCAGCTTTGTGTCTCTGAATGAGGAGAGCGTAGGAAAAAGGCTGTATGGTTCACTGTCTATTGATGTAAATAACCTTGAATTAAAATACATATTCTTCATTTATCCTCACGGTCAGTGTTCTATTTTAAATTCAGTGGCCAAAACAAATCTTCCTTGTAAACCTTGGATCTCAGACAGGCTAACTTTGCAACACAAAGATCCTTAACTGTATGTTTATATAACGAGATGTTCTCATTTTTTGACTGTTCCTGTTTATTATACTAGAAAGGCCGGCTTGTGTGGTGAATGGAACACTCTGGTGTGCTAACTAGGATTTTGTTGTTTTCTCTTGTCATTCTGCTTTTAAACATGATTGTGCACATCATTTTCTAGTTTGCCTTTACTGGTCCTGCTGTGTTCCCTTCCTGCAAATACAGTCCTCACAGCGGAGAGTCACAAGATCATATCCATTTCTCCATGACTGCTTGGTCTCTGAATGAAGCACTGTCTTGCCTGCTTTTAAAAGAAGCAGCAGGTTTTGTGTATGTGGACTAATTATGCATTTTCTGGCCCTAATGAGTTGACACAGCCAACAAACAACTATTTGCCTACTTTAAAGGTTAAACATTATGCTAAAATAGTTTATTTAATAGTGGTGTTTCTCACCGTGGCACACGCTCGTTTTTCTTCTCTTACCCCGCAGGTTCGGTTTTAATTAGCCTCCGCTGGCACGCGGAGCTCGTTTGAAAGTGCGGAATCATGGAGTCAGTGTCACATGACTGAGGAGTAAGTACAGAGGCAGGGTGAGGAGCGCTAATGCACTTTGTTATGGGTCTAGAACCATTTAACTAGAGTGCTAATAAATTCTGAACTGTGAATAGATGCTAGGAAATGAATGCATGCAAGCACAAGTGTATATCTTTACCACCCCCGCATACAGTGCAGTCCATTAGTAACTCAACAGCATGACACTTTTTGTTGCCTTGGCTTTGTGTTCCGTTCCATTAGATTCAAAATGAAACACTGACTATGAGCTTAAAATGCGGGATGCAGGTTACGGCAGCTTGAACTCAAAGAAATTTACATTTCTAAAGGGTAAACTATGCAGGGTATGTAAGGGGGGTGGGGGCTAATACTTAATGTAACAGCAGAATCGAAAGCACTGGGCTGCATCACTTCAATTTATAACCGAACCAAAGTCAAAGAGATCATTACTATTGTTTTTATATGTATTTTTATTATATTTTTTCATTTGTTACAACTGGGATATCAGCCATTTGTCCAGAAAACTGCTTTTACAATATATGGGACCCACCAAACCTGCTTGTGACAACTAAATAAATGCATCACTATCTAATAAATACCTTTAGCTTGATCACCTTATTTACCTAAGTTGTTGGGCCTACTCGCTCGTCTTCTTCTCAGATTAAAAGTTAGAAAGTTTTCCACCTGGAGACACCTCCAAGACCTCAGTCGCAATTCAGTTTCTGAAAGTATATTGGTAGCAACACAGTGGAGCGTCCCCAGAGCTTTACACCTAGTATCATAACATCAGGTTTGAGCTTTTGGCAGTCATTCTCAGACTTCTGTGCTAGTGTGAAAACAATAGCAAGTACACATCATTCAGAGTGTTCGATTCACGTAAACACACCCATCAATCTAAAGCATGTGGCCACTCTCCACAGCCGCAGCTTCAATCCAGTGAAGATGACATGACAGAGTTAAAATGCAGTACAATGCAGATATCAAAGACAAACAACACAGCAAACAGCATTCTAGGCTAAAGCATACTGTCACAGTTGACATGGGAAATATTAATAGACTATAAATGTCTTAGCTATAGATTATTTTCTTTGACATTTTAATGCAGCCCATTTATGGCTGTAATAGTAAAAGCTTTAGTGCTTGTTTGCATCTCGTAATAACGGAAACAGCTTAAAAGTTGAGTAGTGTGTAAAGTTAAAAAGTGTGGTCAGATTGTGTGAGATGCCCGGGCTTGTTTATGATGTGTTCAGTGTATTCAAGGCTTTAGTTTAACAGGACCTCGCATTAACAATATTTCTTTAACCATAGTGGTCAGCCTGCACTTCAAATTCAAACTCGTACCTGAACTGAATCTCACTGTATTACAGTAACTCCTTTAAAATATAAGGCTTATTTGCACAGCTGTGCAGATTCTGTTAATAATAGCTCTTATAATATACATCTACTCAGACTCACTTCTGTGCAGAATATCAGCACACATGCAAGCACAGAGCAGAGATTCATATATCTCATTAGCACCTTTCTTAGCTTGTTAATACTGGTATTATTCTTATTCTTTATTCTGTTTTTTGTTTCTTGTACCTTTCCCTTAGTGCAGTACTGTTCTTGTTACATGTCATTCATGTGTACCTCACCAAGACAAATTCCTTGTACGTGTGACATTGGCGAAACAAACTATTCTGGTTCTGACCACCATGCTCCTGAGATTGTTGAGACAATCTCAGGAGCATGGTGGTCAGAACCAGAATAGTTTGTTTCGCCAATGTCACACGTACAAGGAATTTGTCTTGGTGAGGTACAGACAGCCTCTACAATGAAAACCAGGGAAATTGGGTGAAATCCATAGGAATTTGGTGAAATTCATTCAGCTGCAGTACTAAAGGAGCGTTGTACTACATTCACAGACCACCAATGACACCAAATTGTCCCATTCCACCTTAAACGGTTACGTTGTAGTGCTTGAGCTGTTGAGGCATAAGTGGATGATGAGGTTGCTCTCTCTCTGCTGGGCAGGTGGAGAACATTAATGTTCTGCTGTCCATGCAGCCCGTAGGTCAGTATTGTTTCATCCTGTTTGCTATTGTTTATGATATGTTAGGTTTTGTAACTGCTGCACCGTTTAAGATGGAACAGGAATATCTGAATAAAGAAGCTAATTTGAATATGTCTGCATTCTGGATATTTTTATTTATCGGGAGGAGCGACAGATGTGATATAAAAGCTTCATTCATTCCTGCCATAGAGAAATCCAGCTTAGACCCGGAGTTCCAAATATGGGCAGACCACGGAATGACGCACAACTTCAGTGGTCTATTGATGGATGATGCGGCGAGCGTGATAAATCTGCTTCTGACCACAGGACCACTGTTGACTAGATATTACTTGGGCGGTCAACTGTTCTCCACAGAGTGATGCTGACATAGTGGTGTGTACTAGGTTTTCTGTACACATCATCACTGCTAAATTTATCCTCCAGCTGAAAAACAGGATGGAGTATTTGTATGGCCAAAAACTGACCATTGATGAAGAACTGCATGGTCAAGAAGTTCATCTTTAAAAATTTTATTACATTTTTCATTTCTCAACATTCAAATAATCCCAAATCCTTCAAGTGGATTACATTCTATCTAATTTCCTTCAAATATTATATACTTAATGCCTGTTTAGGCTGGATAAAGGAGGTTCTGAGGCTGTACTGTATATTGTCTTTTCTGCAGTATGTGTGAATTCTATTAGCTGGACTGCGTGGCTCTTGCGAAGCTGTTCTGACAGACTCAACAATTAATTAGACCTGTTTTGCAGGTCATGCGGATATTGTGTTCTCTAACTGCTCTCAGCAGTTGTTTGACCAATAAAATGTAGTGTTTGGAAACACAGTGGTCGAGAGAGCCTTTGCTATAAAAAGACAAAGCAAGACATAATAACTATATGAATATCTATAATTATACGTGCATTATGTAAGTGCACTTGTTAACTGGATGCAACCATTGTGATTCAGAAAGCCTGAGAAGAAGAAGCCTTAGTTGTGCGAACCTATAAAGAAAATAAGCTTTGAATAATGAACCAAACTGCAACACACTTCAAAAGAACATCCACACTGGTGGCAGCGACAAGAGGGCTTAATTAGCATTAAAACCTTCGGCTGTTGCTGGGTTGATGTCGAGCTACTGCCTTGTATTACCTGTTTAGAAGGTACCGGAAGGGGCCAGTGGAAAACTTTCCATTTCTGCTGGTGGAGTAGTGAGCACACAAACGTAATACTTCTAGCACGCGGAAATCTCCTCACGGTAGCTACATTACAAAGAGCTATGCCACAGAACAGAAGAACTGCCTTCAGTTCTCTGCTAACAAGGACAGTACAGGAGCAAGGGCAGCATAGCTAACAGCTTCACGTACAATAGAAGAGGTCTGCTGTCTCAGATTTGAGTCCTTGAACTCGAAACTTGCTCAGTGGAGCATTTCGCTGGAATAATGCCTGCACTGTGAACTTGCTACAGCTGTACTGCTAACTAGCTTAGACTTGAAGCACTAATCAAGGGTCTAGGAGTCAGTTTGATATGGTAGGGGGGAGGCATATTTGTTACTATGAATCAAAGCCTACCTCGTAGTCATTTATGGTGATGTGAATGTTCTAGCGTTACAAGATAAGACTAGACTAAAATCCATTGCAGAGGACTATTTGGAGCTGCTACCTCATCATGGTTGTCACCATGCCAACAGCAGAGGTGACCACATATTGATAATGCTTTTAATCTTTGAACTGACACCTTAACTAGAAAGCTTTATAAAAGATAAAAGAAAGCCCCACACCACCCAACAACAACACCACAGCATGAAATGGGCTGGTTGTTTGATTAGCTGGGTATTGAAGCTAATGCTTCTTTACTAAAGCCTGTAATGAAATGTGTACAAGTTCATGATCAAAGAACTGAAATTAAGCACACAAAGTCATGATGTTATTGATCTGAGAGTATCAGTTCAAGTAAAGAGCTTTCAGTGTTTTTCTTGGTTAAAATAAAACTAGTAGGATTAGTGTGTAATTATTACAAATCCTATTGTACCAGAGCAGCAGTAAAAAGTTCTTTGATGTTGTAAGGTATTAAATAAAGGTGGAATATAATCTTGACATCACGGCTTCACCTAAAAGTCAACACTTTTATCTGTGTGCACAGTGTACGTCTGGAGTGTGCATGTTCTCCCCGTGCTTGAGTGGGTTTCCTCTGGGTACTCCGGTTTCCTCCCACAGTCCAAACACATGCATGTTAGGTTGATCGCTCACTCTAAATTGCCTGTAGGTGTGAGTGTGTGCGTGAGTTTGTGCTGTCCCAAGCCCAGCTACATGGTGAGAGTTGTGTCAGGAAGGGAATCTGACATGACTCACTGTGGCGCCCCCTGTAGGAGGGAAACAGCCTACAAAAAAAAAGCCTACAGCCTAAAAGATGTGCATGTGTGTGCGCACAGTGTATGTCCCACACATCTCATACATTGGTGCAAACATGTTTTGCATGTGTAAGTTTCCTGTTGCTATGCTATACATATTTTTGTATATTTGACCATGATTCAGGATTTATAAAAATACAATAGATAATTATTTTCTACAGAAATTCTGAGAAAGCTAAAAATACAATGAATGAATGAATGAATAAATAAATAAATAAAATAAAGGTCTAATGCACATAGTCTTTTATTTTGGAAAATATTTTTCTTAGATTATCATAAACAATCGAGACAAAAAAGACTGGGCCTGATATAAAATGTTCTGGTTAAAAATGTTGGTAATAAATAAAACTAATATTCATTCAGTGTAAGTATTACAAAAATCATCAATAAAAAAAAATAAATCTAGTAACAGTTATCTATTACAATTACAGACTGATACTGGTTGATACAGTATAGTGGATAATACCACTGCTCTTTGCGTTTAGGACTGGTGTTTGATACCCATGTAAAATCATGAGCGTCATCGGTCTCTTTGCACGTGTTTGTCTGAAACAACCTATTAACCTAATTTACAAAAAGCATGTGTTTTATTCATTTATTTAGTAGCTGCCACGTCACAATAAATGTTACACAGATCTGAATAATAAGTCATAAACAGCAGAGAGATAAGATTCCATTCCAAGTATTAAATAGAACTCTTAATTAACCCTGAGTAGAGAAGGCATCTAGGGTTAGGGTTAGGGTTAGGGTTCTTGACAACTTGCATCTTGACAACTTGCAAAAGCTGCTTATCAGATCTGAACTGTTTCCGTAGCAAATAGAACTGTAAGAGTATGAGGTGCTATAACATATAACATTTATTTATTATAGAGGGACTTTTTCAAAGGTAATTAAACTGACAGGTGGGTGATGAGTAGGATCAGTCTGTTAATCCCAGTGTTAAATAATACCGTGTCAATTTGAATATCATACACACCAAAAGGTATTTGAAGATGTTTTACTAAGTATTTGTTTTGCCAAAAACAAACAGTACTGAAATGATTAAGCAGTGTAATTATCCACCTTAAGATGAAATATAAAATTTAATAAATATTAGAAAATATGAGAAATTAGAAAAACGAGGCACTCTGGATGCATGAGTTTACAAACCTGGAGTTCAAAAAATGTTAGATGTCTGTTGGTAGACCACCAGAACTGTCACCATCAGATAAACAGCACATCAAGCCTTCATCTTTGAGAGAGAGGAGAAAACCAATCTCCACTCTTGCTTCAGATGTGAAAACATCCACAGGTGCTTCTGTCCATCCTTCTGCTGTAAGAAGACAACTCAGTGCTATGGGTCCGAACACTGAGTGTCTGATCCACTCAAACCAGCACAACGCATGCTAACACACCACCACATCAGTGTCCCTGCAGTGGTAGGAATGATCTACCACACAAATAATACCTGCTCAATGGTGGTCCTGAAATTTGAAGAACAGGGTGAAAGGGAGTAGCAAAGTATACAGAGAAATAGATGTACTACAGTCTGTAACTACAGGAAGCACCTGCAGAAATGATCCACAGCGCTTCACTTTTCCACATTTTGTTGTTTACACACAACGCCCCATAATGACGAAGTGAATAGTGAAAAAAATATGTTTGAAGTTTTGCAAATGTATTAAAAATAAAAAACAAACAAAAAAATCACATTTACGTAAGTATTCACAGCCTTTGCACATTACTTTGTTGAAACACCTTTGGCTACAATTACAGCCTCAAGTCTTTTTGAGTATGATGCTACAAGCTTGATACGCCTATGTTTAGGCAGTTTCTCCCCTTCTTCTTTGCAGAACCTCTCAAGCTCTGTCAGGTTGAATGAGGAGTGTTGGTGCACAGCCATTTTCAGATATCTACAGAGATGTTCGATCAGGTTCAAGTCTGGGCTCTGACTGGGCCCCTCAAGAACATTTACAGAGTTGCAGGTTTCTTCAAGGATGTCTCTATAGATTGCTGCATTCATCTTTCCCTCAACCTTGACTACTCTCCCTGCTGAAAACTCCCCCTACAGCATGATGCCACCACCACGCTTTACTGTAGGGGCCAGGTGATGAGCAGTGCCTGGTTTTCTCCAGACATGACAGGCATGAGTTCAATCTTTGTTTCATCAGACCAGAAAATTTTGTTTCTCATGATCTTAGAGTCCTTCAGGTGCTTTTGGCAAACTCCAAGTTGGCTATCTTGTGCATTTTACTGAGGAGTGGCTTCCGTCTGGCCATTCTACCATACAGGTCTGATTGGTGGAGTGCTGCAGAAATGATTGTCCTTCTGGAAGGTTCTCCTCTCTCCACAAAGCAACGCTGAAGTCAGAGTGACCCTTGGGTTCTTGGTCACCTCCCTGACTAAGGCCCCTCTACCCCAGTCACTCAGATTGGCTGGACGGCCAGCTCCTGGTGGTTCCAAACTTCTTCCATATGCGGATGATGGAGGCCTCTGTGCTCATTAAGACCTCATTGTGCCTAGATACAATCCTGTCTTGGAGGTCTGCAGACAATTTCTTTGACTTCATGGCTTGAATTTGTACTCTGACATGTACTGTCAACTATGGGATCTTATATAGACAGGTGTGTGCCTTTCCAAATCATGTCCAATCAGCTGGATTTAGCACTGGTGGACTCCAATTAACTAAGCGATGATCAGTGGAAGCAGGAGCACTTGAGTGTCAAGACTGTGAATATTTTTTCCTTTTTGTTTGTAGTAAGTTTGCAAAAAATTCAAATAGATCAGAATCAGAATTGGACTTCATTGGCCAAGTATGCTCACACATACAAGGAATTTGTTTTTGGTTACAGTAACTCACAGTGCACGATAACTTACATTACAGAAGTAACAAACACACACACAGTGACATACACGCAGAGACACACCTGTAAACTTAACATGTGCAGAGTTGTATATTTAAAGTAAAGGGCTGAGTGCAGCAGTAAAGGACAGATCAGACTAAATTAAATAGATATAAATATGGACAAAAGAAGAGTCACTGGTGGAGACGATGGTACAGAGTGTTCTGAGACTCTATCAGATAAATAAAAGTGC
This sequence comes from Megaleporinus macrocephalus, assembly GCA_021613375.1. Lineage (NCBI taxonomy): Eukaryota > Metazoa > Chordata > Actinopteri > Characiformes > Anostomidae > Megaleporinus > Megaleporinus macrocephalus. The sequence goes on from CM038721.1 coordinate 31,546,578, forward strand.
AGTACAGAGAAAGAAGAGTGAGAGAACATCTGGATCTGGATGTATGTATGTGGTAGACTGTACAGAGAAAGAACAGCGAGAGAACATCTGGATATGGATGTATGTATGTAGTAGACTGTACAGAGAAAGAACAGCGAGAGAACATCTGGATATGGATGTATGTATGTAGTAGACTGTACAGAGAAAGAAGAGTGAGAGAACATCTGGATCTGGATGTATGTATGTGGTAGACTGTACAGAGAAAGAACAGCGAGAGAACATCTGGATATGGATGTGTGTATGTAGTAGACTGTACAGAGAAAGAAGAGTGAGAGAACATCTGGATCTGGATGTATGTATGTGGTAGACTGTACAGAGAAAGAACAGCGAGAGAACATCTGGATATGGATGTATGTATGTAGTAGACTGTACAGAGAAAGAAGAGTGAGAGAACATCTGGATCTGGATGTATGTATGTGGTAGACTGTACAGAGAAAGAACAGCGAGAGAACATCTGGATATGGATGTGTGTATGTAGTAGACTGTACAGAGAAAGAAGAGTGAGAGAACATCTGGATCTGGATGTATGTATGTGGTAGACTGTACAGAGAAAGAACAGCGAGAGAACATCTGGATATGGATGTGTGTATGTAGTAGACTGTACAGAGAAAGAAGAGTGAGAGAACATCTGGATATGGATGTATGTATGTAGTAGACTGTACCCAGAATGTAGTGTGTGATGTTCAGCTGTTCATGAGTGTGGGAAGAAGCTTCTCTGTAGTCTGGAGGTCTTGATCCTCAACTGGCTGAAGCGCAGACCTGAGGGAAGATACTGGAACAGGTGATGTCCAGGATGTGATGGATCAAGGACGATGTTTCTTTGCCCGCTTCCTGGTTCTGGTCGTATGCAGGTCCGGTAGGGAGGGTAACTTCACACCGATGGTTCTCTCTGCAGACCTGATGATGCGCTGCAGTCTGTGGGTGTGGTGTTTGGTGGCTGAGCTGCCCCACACTGTGATGGATGCGGTAAGGACAGATTTTATGGTGGCGGTGTAGAACTGCACCATCAGCTCCTTAGGCAGGTTGAACTTCCTCGGCTGACGCACGAAGTCCAGCCTCTGCTGAGCTCTCTTGATGAATGTTTTTCACTTTGTCATTATGGGGTATTGTGTGTAGAATTTTGAGGTAAAAATGAATTGAATCCATTTTGGAATAAGACTGAAACAATAAAATGTGGAAAAAGTGAAGCGCTGTGAATACTTTCTGGATGCACTACATGGTAATTACAGTTGATAATTGAGTGTAGATCCACCTAATGACGTGACTTTTGGGTTGTGTCCACTACGTAGACATACAACCTATAGCTCATTTGTTGTCATGCACAATTAATCAGTCACTCCCCACTACATTCTTCAAGTTTCACTGCTGGCCAGATTTTTTTTTAACTGACCATTGATTAGGAACAGCATCCCTCCAAAGCTTATTCTTAGAAGTTGGTTACAAGTAATCCCAAACTCCAGAAACTCCTTTCCCTTTATTTTTCTTTGAATCTTCTCAGAAATAGTGTGCACTCAGTGGCTGCTTGGTCTAGATAAAGAATGTTCTCTGACTTTTGAACAGTACTGTACATTTTCTTTTCTCCAGTACGTGTGAACTCTATTAGCTGGACTGCGTGACTCTTGTGTTACCGTTCCTTGATGATTAATCTGACCTGTTTGGAGGTCATGCAGGTATTTTGTTCTCAACTGGTCTCAGCAGTGTAGTGTCAAACAGTTGGCCAAATAAATATAGTGTTTTGAAACACAGTTGTCAAGAGAGCCTTTGCTAAGCTGTAATAAGTTTGTGAGTATCTGCAATTAGAAGCACATTATGTACCTGCAAACATCCAGAGTTAAAACCAGAAGCCTTAGGTACAACAACCTATAGAACAAATTAGATTTAAATAATGAGCCAAGCTCCAAACATACTCCAAATCTAAATGATTCAACATCCACATGGGTTGCAGAGGCATGTGGGCTTAATTAGCATCAAAACCTTTGGCTGTTGCTGGGTTGATGCTGAGCTATTGCTTTGTATTACCTGTTCAGGGGGCGCCTGAAGGGCCCAGTGGAAAACTCTCCATTTCTGCTGGCAGAGAAGTGAGCACAGACTAAGTGAGATAATTTAATAGCACTTGGGCATCTCCTGACTTTAACCACACTCTTAAAGAGAAGTACCACTTTGGTTCCCTACAGAGCAATGGACAATTCTCTGAAAGGGGACTTCTTCAAAATGCCTGCTTAATTAAATATTTAAGCTTGAAAGTTGTTTACAGTGGTTGTGATAGGAACCAAACATCCAGCATGTTTAGAGGTATCTAAGAATTGAAAACAACTGTATTTCTGTTGACATAGTTGAGTAAGGGGAGTTCAGTACAGACTTTCTATGGTCCCCAAACACTGTTGTTTTTCGGAGGGTAGTAAGATGTACCAAACTCCTAGACTGTTATGTAACAGCCTTGACTCATATATATGTCCTCAAAACTTACATACACAATCTCACATTCTAGCCCCGTGAATCAATGACACCAATGAGCAACATCAACAACATGTTGGACTATTTCCAGAAATGTATCTGGGATCTGTTGGAGATGTCAGCACTTTTCATATCTCTTCCAAGGAAATTAACTGTCAGCGAGCAAGACTGATGTTCTTTTTTAAACATGGCTGAATTGGCTTTCTTGTTTTACAGCTTCTTAATCAAATGTTCCATTCCACCTTAAATGCTGCAGCTTGTACAGGTGCCAGAATGCAACTGAAGCACCATTTAAGGTGGAACAGAAACGTTGTAAGACAAGCAGCCAAACAGGCAGCTCCCACATCTTTAACAAGAGCTTTAATTCAAATTTCATTCCAGACAGTTTCCTTGTACAATATTAAGCAGGTTTGTTCAGCATGTAACACTGAAAAAACGAAAGCGATGAGCAGTTCCACCTTTATTAACATCGCAACCCACAACAGTAACCTGTAAGTAGCAGCCATGCTGTGTGAGTTTATCACTGTTTGCTGGTTGAAGCAGATCATCTTGAACTGAAAGTTTCACAGTGAGTAACAACTTTAACTTACTTTGTGTTGATGTTGGGATTGAAAGCGAGAAGCTAGTACAGGCAACGATACCTACTGGCAAGCCTCATGTGACTAACGTTACCATAGCTTGTGCAAGCTGTAGCATTTAGGGTGGAATGTTGGAACATTGGATTAGGTGGATAGGAAGCCAGCATCAGCCTCATTTTAACATGAACATCAACCAAGTAGAACTTACAGTCTGGTTACTTGGAAAGGGAGTGGAAAATGCAAGCCCTGCTTATTTACATGGAGGTTCTTTTTTCTTTCTGTGTCTATTCTGTCTCCCATTCCGGTTCAGTTATTCAGGTTCATTAGCACTACCTCATGGTAATTTTTGGTACTGCAGGGAATTATTTGTTTCAGACAAGGCAGCCTTCATTTTGTTTTCAGTCTAGCTTCAGGAGAGCTGCAGTGCACGAGGGCTTTCTTCCCTTTTTTGCTTGAGTCTACGGAAATATGTGCCTGTAAGTTAAAAAATGATAGAACTTAACTGATGTTAGCACTTTTAAGAAGCATAAAACTCAGGATTTGTATTCATTTGGTAGTGGATGTTTTGGATATTTTGTGTTTAATCCATGCTGTATCTGTTCATTGGTTAGCTAGTCTAGGCTTGTTACACTACAAATCTATGCTAGCTTGGGTAGCTCTTACCTCACTATAGTTATTTTAATATTAATTAGCATCTGTACATATTTACACAACCAGTATGGTTAACTATTTACATAAATAACTGATGTGCTTATGGTAAAAATACATTTTGGTTTGTATTTGCAGTTTTACATGTACGAATGAAAGGAAAGAGTCAAATAAACAACAAAGGGTGTGAATAAACCTGAAGTCCTCAGTAAAGCCACTCCTTTTACAAAGTTTGATTCTTCTTGGAGTTCCTGTTAGCTATCTGTCTAGATTTTGCTCACACACGCATATGCGAGGGCAGAATAGTGTCTATTTCAATATGTTGCTTCTTATGATCATTGCAGTGTCTCACGGTAAACCAGTCAATCAGAGCAGAGTTGTTAATCTATTTAGACATCAGAAAACAATGTAAATTGCTGAATAAATGCAGCATATGGTACCCTTAATGCCTCTTAAAGCTTTCTTCCGGGAAGTTATCACATAGGATACACTGCCTTATAGTTGAGAAGTTTGGAGATAAGATATAGACTGACATCATATACATATATTTCCAGTGGAGAGGTACATGCAAAGCAAGGCTGAACGTCATGCTCAAGAAAACAGTCCAATCACTAGCTTACAAAAGTGTGTAAATAATATAACATTGATGTACTGCATGTACTGCAGTATTCAAGGATTTATATTCCATATTAATAAAACACTGACTGACAAGCATACGATATTCACTGCCAATGCATGTTTCTGTGGTACATTGCTGCGGTGATGTTAATTGTTTATTGCATTGTGCTCTATGGATGTTTTTATAGAATATATCAGATGTTTATTTTCTATCATGGTCTTTGAGGAAGAGTGCTAGAAATGCTGCACAAATATAAGAGGAAGACAACAGCAAGGTTAATCAATGGCTTAATGAAGCCTACGGTGAAACGCAGTCAGCTCTTTGAGAGCTTGCCAGTTGGTGTTTTTAGTCAATACGGAAAACAAATCCTTGAAGACTGCAATCCATGAGTGCAGATTTCCCTTCGCTTTTGAAGGCAGAACTATAGCAAAACACAGTTCTTCTTCAGTAATTCTGAAATCCCGAAAATCGGGAGAAATTCCTATTTATTTTTTAAATGAGTGAGCAAAACCAGCACTTAATGTAAACATTTTATACCAAGTAAAGATTATTTTTTAATTGTACAGTTTCTATCTATCTATCTATCTATCTATCTATCTATCTATCTATCTATCTATCTATCTATCTATCTATCTGCTCCATTTACAATACAGGACCACCTCAGAGCAGATATTATTTGGGTGGTAAGTCATTTTAAGCACAACAGTGACACTGCCATGGTGGTGGTGTGTTGTTCTGGTACAAGAGGATCAGACTCAGCAGTGCTGCCAAGTACAGCAGTCTTAGCCACAGACGCTCTGCCCATTGTATACTTCTGTGTTTACCATGGGGCTGTTTACGCCTTTTTCAAGATTAAGCGTGTTTGAGATACAGTTGCGCCTGGCCTTGGTGGTCAGCGAGAGCAGCCCAACGCAGTTGGGGGAGGAGGTTAGAAAAGACCCTCAACTCGGACAGTCTCCATCTGCAGCCTACATGAACAATGCTGGCTCTCGCTGTGTGTGCGCTCTTCACAGCTGATGAATGAGACGCAATAGGAAAACAGTAGAAAGAAAGAAAAGAAGTAAAAAAGCAGAAAGTACTCATGTCTGTCAGCAGGTGATTGGTCGTTTCCTCCAGTGGCCAGTGCCAGACTCTTCCTAGAGACTCTTCATAGAGAGTCAGGCAACGTGACACCACACTCATCATAACTTGTACAGCCGGAGTGTAAATCTAACATATGCATGGAAAGAAAATGTCAAGCATGATGTCTAGTTTCGTGGTAAGAAAGATCATCCTTTACATTTTTGCCATGTAAATGATAGAACTGAAGGTTTAAACCTGTAAAACGTACCAAACTATGTGATTAAGTGTGTACAGAACTGTGCAAGGGTCAAATACCAGCCCTGGTTTATTTAATTAACAGTACTGAACATGGCCATTAGGTACAAATGTGCTTCTCAACAACTAAAGATATCATGTTTTGCATATAGTGTCTTTGCCTGTTATCTTTATTACAGCTTCCACTCTTTTTGGACTTGTTTTAAAAAAATGTAAAGAAATTGGCAGGAATCATTTTTTCACACCTTCACATTCTTGTTTTTTTTCCCCAAACACATTTAGTGATGTTGAAGTCTCTGGGGAGGTCAGTACATTGTTCCAACAGTGCCAGCAGCTTCTTTATTTGGTTTGCAAATTGTGTTTTTGTTTTTCTGGTTTCTTTTCTCTGTAACAGCTCCCTCCTGACTGGCACATTGGTCTTCTCACAGTAGAAGAATGGACAGAAACACCTGTGGACTCCTCAAATGAAAGGTTTAAGTACTGTTTCTGATAGCTTTTGTTCTACTTGTTCTACTAACAGTGCTAAGATATTAGTAGGTTATCTATCAACCAACTTTTGTTGCAACTTTTGAAAATGTGCAAATAAACCTAAAAGGAATCTGAAATTCAAAAACACTCACATCTCGCTTTTATTAAGTTTTTACTGAGGATGCATCAAGACCTGTATTTGGATATGAGGCACATGTCACTCGTTCACTTGTACTCACGAAATGCACTGATACTAACACACTGACACTAGCTGATACCGTGTGGCTGAGGCTGCATGTACGCTGCAGTACGAATGATCGAATGACTCAAGTTGGCAAAGAAAGAGGATCTGCTCACACAGAGAAGAGTTACTGACCCTGTGGAGGTCAGATACTTTAAACATTCCGCCTTGGCAGATTGCGGTCAGCCAGAAATACACTGTGTGGTTTTAGCTTGTTTATTAACACACATGACTACAATCACAACTGATTCCCCAACACAGGCAGAGAGATGAGGCTAGTGAAATAGAAGAAATTCAATTTTACTAGTTAAGTCTGTATTTGCCAACTGTTCTCTGTTTGACTGAATAGAATTGTAAAATATTGTGGTGTAAGAGATCTCCGCCATGAACTCCATGGAGTCATGGGTCTGGTATATAATTAAAGCTTTGGTTTCAGGGTTAGAAAAACAGCAGAAACATCAAAGAGCAAACACATACAGTGTCTGCTTTAATGCAGCTCAGTTTTTTAGCTGTCTGTAGATAGAGCTGTCTATAAATACTGACTACAGACATTTCAATCTACTGACAGAGCCCTCTGTAAATAGAGTTGTCAATATACAGATGTTAGATAGAGCTTTTTGTAGACAGAGCAATAGGACTTTCTGTAGAACAAACTATCTGTAGAAAGAGCTGTCTGTAGATGAGGCCGTCAGTAGATAGAGCTGTCTGTAGAAAGAGCTGTCTGTAGATGGAGCTCTCAATAGATAGAGCTGTCTGTAGATGGAGCTGTCAGTAGATAGAGCTGTCTGTAGATCAAAATGCCTGTAAATCAAGCTGTCTGTAGATTGATCTGTCTGTAGATGGAGCAGTCTGTAGACAGAGCTGTTTGAGAATCAGCTGTCTGTAGAGAAAACTGTCAGTAGAAAGTGCTGTTTGTAGATAGAGCTGTCTATAGAAAGAACTGTCAGTAGACAGAATGGTCTGCAGACAGAGCTGTCTATAGATTAAGCTGTTTATAGACAAAGATGACTGTAGATAGAGCTGTCTGTAGATCAAGGTGTATATATACCAAACTGTCTGTAGACAGAGCTGTCAGTGGGCAGAGTGGTCTGTAGATAGACCTGTCTGTAAATCAAACTGTATATAAAGCTGCCTGTAGATAGAGCTTTCTGTAGATAGAGCTGCTTGTAGATAGATCTTTCTCTAGATAGAGCTGCTTGTGGATAGAGCTGCCTGTAAATAGAGCTGCTTGTAGATAGAGCTGTCTGTAGATAGAGCTGTCTGTAGATAGAGCTGCTTGTAGATAGAGCTGTCTATAGATAGAGCTGTCTGTAGATAGAGCTGCCTGTAGATAGAGCTGTATGTAGATAGTTTTCTGTAGATAGAGCCGCCTGTAAATAGAGCTGCCTGTAGATAGAGCTGTATGTAGATAGAGCTGTCTGTAGATAAAGCTGTATGTAGATAGAGCTGCCTGTAGAAAGAGCTGCCTGTAGATAGAGCTGTCTGTAGATAGAACTGTCTGTAGATAGAGCTGTATGTAGATAGAGTTGTCTGTAGATAGAGCTGTCTGTAGATACAGCTGCCTGTAGATAGAGCCGCCTGTAGATAGAGCTGTCTGTAGATAGAGCTGTATGTAGATAGAGCTGTCTGTAGATAGAGCTGCCTGTAGATAGAGCTGCATGTAGATAGAGCTGTCTGTAGATAGAGCTGCCTGTAGATAGGGCTGTATGTAGATAGAGCTGCCTGTAGATAGAGCCGCCTGTAGATAGAGCTGTATGTAGATAGTTTTCTGTAGAAAGAACTGCCTGTAGATAGAGCTGTATGTAGATAGTTTTCTGTAGATAGAGCTGTCTGTAGATAGAGCTGCCTGTAGATAGAGCTGTATGTAGATAGAGTTGTCTGTAGATAGAGCTGCCTGTAGATAGAGCTGCCTGTAGATAGCGCTGCCTGTAGATAGCGCTGCCTGTAGGGTCTGTGTTTTGTAAATACTCATAATATAATTTTTGCTTAACCGTGTTAACCACTTCAGTTTTTGTCCAGTTTTTTTCTGACTTTCTTCTTACACAAGTGGATTTTCTGAAACTAACTTAATTACTTAATTAATATTTTGATTGGACAGTAAATAAATCGAGGGTGGTCTTGTACTTATTATGTCTTCACACATAAAGAATACAATTACAATGTCAATCATATGTATGCATGTCAATCGTAACTACTTTAATGGATTCGTTCTTCACAAGCTTTTTGTGTGAAGCACAAGGAAGCATGACGCTTTTATCAGGAGTGCGAGACAGTCCTAACGAGACATGTTGATGGTCTAACAGAAATGTCCTCCTTGCCATTTAATTTTCAAAGCACACTCTAATAGCATTTTCTTCCAGTAATAGCTCTTTAATTGCACATTCATTTCATTTCTCCAAAAAGTGTAACCAGGCTTTTAAAATAACTTGAATTCCTACCAAGCCATTATGCAAAATTTAAGCCCTAGAGATAGACTTAGCAATTCATAGAGTCTGCTGTCCTAGCAACACATTAAGAATCTGATTTGGGATGTGTTTTAAGGGGTAGTCTGTGCTCTCGCAATTATGTGCTATCATGTTCTGTTTGTGTTTTCTTTCCTTTTTTTTTTTCACGAATCCATTTCTCTCATGTACTTTTAGGAACATCCTGTTTCTGTGGACGGCTAGATGGATGAGATTGCGTTTCACCGCCGTTAGCATGGAGTAATAATACTTCTCACAGAGAAGCAGGCCCTGCTGTCTGTCTTGCTGTCTATCTGATTCTCTCCTCCACACATACACACGTTTGCACACATACATTTTTCAGACAGTAGCAACATCGTTCTCCTGCATCAGCGTCCTGCAGGAGTTGAAACGTTCCATGCCAAGTCGCAAGTACACCGTATCTCTGAGAAATATCTGGCTACAGATGAGCTTTTCTCAGATTTCTCAGATCAAGGGAACAGAGTGAACGAATTCCAGGCTGCATTTTCATTCCATGAACACATCCAATCAAACCAGCTCAGGACTATCAAAGTCTTAAGCTTGGACTCGTCACAGCGTATTTCAATCTGCTCTGCACTTTGAAACCAGTTCTCTATCAATAGTGCTGCATTCCTAGGAAGAACCTCCATCACTCTGTTCAAATATCAGTCTAATTTCTTGTCACCTCTCACATTCACTCTATTCATTCTCTCTATTCATTAACTCTCTTATTCCTCCATTTTCATGTATTTTCTTGGTTTTTAATGCATTTTCTATGGAATATTTCATGTGCTTGCGCTCACTGACCATGTTATCAGGTCCTCCCACCCAGAAATGAGGTCTCAAGCCAATAACATAGACTTACACTCAGTGTTTAAAAGATATAAATGTTTCAGGTGGTGTTGCCGTTACTGTTTACACATCCACAGCTGTACTGTTACCAGACTGTAGCCCTTCATTAATGGTCAGTTTCTGACCACAGAACTGCTTAGGGCTGGATACATAACAGCACATTTCACACTATCATGCCACTATTATGTCACTGTCACTGTTGTACTGAAAATGGTCCATCACCCAATTAATGCCTGGTCAGTCCTGTTATCAGAAACTGACAAGTGATGAATGATGTTTAAAAAAAAGTACAGATGGACTACTGTCGGTAATTGTACACCCTTATATTTTTTATTTGTTTCTAATATAAATTTGTTGCTTTTTTACATACAAATGACAGCTTTACAATGTGAATGAAACATAAAAAGTATTAAATATTTTTAGAATTCACATGTCAAATGAGTAGTAATTGGTGTCGTGTAGTGGATTACACTGCTGCCCTCTATGCTGCAGACTAGGGTTTAGTTTCCTACCTGGGGAACCACCTCACACCCATAAGGGTCTTGGACCAGACTACTAACCTTACCTACACCTACTTGTGTACATGTAAATTGTAAGTCCTTCTGGATGAGTGTCTGCCAGATGTGGTAATTCAATTGTTTTTCCTTCAAAATATGTTAAAAAAATAAAAAATGAAAGAATAAATGTAAATATGCCATTGTTTTCAGCAGATTTCAGTGAATTAAATGTATATTTCTTGATCATTTTGGAAAACAAATAAAACTGTGTCACTACTTTTGCATATGCTATCTATATTTTCATATGTAAAGTTTTAGATGTTAAATTTAGCAAAATGTGTAATCTGATGACAGGGTGCCCAAAACTTTTGCATACAGTTATATTGTATCGCCCTGGACATACACTATATTGCCTAAAGTATTCACTCACCCATCAAAATCACTGAATTTGGGTGTTCCAGTCAAGAGATTTTGCACAAAGAAGCTCCATAAAGACATAGATGAGCGAGTTTCCTGTTGAAGAACTTGACTGGCCTGCACAGAGTCCTGACCTCAACCCGATAGAACACCTTTGGGATGAATTAGAGCGGAGACTGCGAGCCAGGCCTTCTCGTCCAACATCACTATCTGACCTCACAAATGTGCTTCGGGAAGAACAGTCAAACATTCCCATAAACACACTCCTAAACCGTGTGGAGAGACTTCCCAGAGGAGCTGAAGCTGTTATAGCTGCAAAGGTTGGGCTGACATCACATTAAACCCTATGGATTAAGAATGGGATGTCACTCAAATTCATATGCATGTGAAGGCAGACGAGCAAATACTTTTGGTGATATTGTGTTCATTTCAAGTAAAGGACGTTTTAAATTGATTTTTTTTTTTTTTTGCAAACGCCTCTGATGAATCGATCAAATCCACCTGAGAGTTTCTTGAACATTTGTTTCAATAGAAGAAAAAAGTCTGATCAGTTTGTACAAAGACCTGAATGTTCTCAATGTCCCAAGTTTCAATAGTAACCTAGAAATAGTACAGAATCTCAAATGTTTCTTATTTACTTTAACAACTTTTATTTAAAGGAGCAATTCAATAAATTTAAGACGCTGTAACCTGTCAAATTCATACTCTAAACAAATATGGGCCAATAAAAATGCCTTATCCTCCCACTCCTGACCAGTGTAAAAGAAAAGTTGAGAGTTTAGCATCGAACTTTATCCTTTCACTCACCAAGAGCTTCACCCAATCGTTGCATTTACTTTTCCTGTCCTTTAAATGATCTAACCGGGAAAAGAACATTCAACATGATGGACGAGAGGTTAGAATACACTGTTGGGGCAGCAGCGTTGATTTTTTTAGCTTATGTTGGACTGATTCAACTCAACAACTCAATTCAACAGAGACTCATTATCACCTATCACTATCATCAAAGAGGTATTGGGAGATAGGACATGCTGGGGCTAGCTGGTTAGCATACTAACTTCAGCAGATATCTCTGCAACACAATACATAGATGTCTTTGATATACAGTTAATACTATTATGTCTTCACATACTGTTGATAATTTCAGTTCATTTAGAAGTATAAATCTTACATACTGCACCTTTAAATGGAAATAATCTAATACCTTTGGGCCCCACTGTATATATGTATCAGGTAGATGAACAGGTGATTCTAATAAAGTAGACAGTGATTAAATACCGTAATCTTTACTATTAGATGTGTGGGTTGTGCACAATATTAAAGCAATATCATCAGCACTTAAGTAACTCACCCACTATATGTTTATATGTTTTATGATGAAGAGAGTCTAATTAGGCCTTTAGCAGAATAATTGTTTTCATCTTTTATAGCTCAAACCTACACCAACACTATTGCTATTGTACTTGTAAGACAGATGTCTTCATGTGGTAGACATTTAATGATTGTGGCTGGTGAAAAAGAGACGACAGCCACTGAAATCTTCTGTTGCTGGACAGAAATGACTGCCTTGTAGTGGAAATAGCTCTCCAATGTCACTGTGCTTGACCCCCCGTGTAGGTGAAATAACTCCTTTTTCACAAACAGGAAACAGTATGTGAGATTGGATGGGCACATGTGAGATGGAGTTCAGCAGGGGTCTTAACTCTCACCTCTTCTGTTTTCTCTTTAGACCAATGACTGCAAGTCATTGTAAGAGAATCTTTTGTAAAACTGGCAATAACAATAAGTCCACATTCAGACAGGAGACTGGTCAGTCAGTGTCCTACTGTGTCGTCACAATAATCTGGAACTCACTGCCCCTATGATTGTTGAGATGATTGTGGACATCAGGAAGAAAAAAAACTTATTTTTTCCAAACAGATACAGGTCTTAACAGTCACAGGCTGTTTATTCTGAGGGCCATCATTTTTTTACTACAGAATTCAATATATATATATATATATATATATATATATATATATATATATATATATATATATATATATATATATATATATATATGTGTGTGTGTATGTGTGTGTGTGTGTGTGTTGATTCATTTCTATGCTGCCACAGCTGAGTCCATTCTTAACTCTTATTAATGACTGGGATTGCGGCGTCATCCACTTCAAGGGGCAAAGGCCATACTACAAAGCATCATGCAATCAGCAAGTGGATAATCATCAGTACTCTGCCCAACCTTCAGAGCTGCCATGACTCCAGAACCAGAAAAGGTTCAAGCAAGATCATTGCTGACCTCTCTCTGGGCTTTCTGGGACACAATTTATAGCAATTCAAACCACAAGACACAGTGTTTTCCTCAAGAGGGGTCTCTTATCATTCGTACCCATTTCTCAATGGTGTGGACAGGCGGGCAGGTTTTGTCATCAGCAGTACAGTCATGGCCAAAAGCTTTTTTTGGTTCTCACAAAGTTTGCTGCCTCAGTTTTATGAGTCTGTTGTCAGATGTTTATCTGGTATAATGAAGTTCAATTATAAGTATTTCGTACGTGTGTTATCCTTTTGTTGACAAATACATCCAGTTTCAGCAAAGACTTCATGGGTCCTAGTGAGGGTCTACATAGACAGCATTTTACGTCATAGTATGTGTGCTGCCGACATGTAGGCTGTCCCAATTCTTAGATACCTTAAACATGCTGTCTACTGGGGAATCTTATTTTGGCCCGATTTTAAGAAAGCTTTGAACGCTTCCTCAGCCGCTAAGGCAATCCCATGATGCAACGCAGGCAAATCTAGGAATAGTGAAGTGGTTTTAAAATGTAAGTTATTTTGATTCTCTCTTGTGTTTTAATGTGTTTCTGGTCATATAATCACACAAAACAGTATTTTATTATCAACTCTGTAACGAGTCGTTCACCATTTAGCAGTTTTATACTTGAGCCACTGGCATTTATGCTAGCGGATTTTTAAGCCTCGGGCTATTGGTTTGGATAACTGGCCGGTAGCTTAGCAACCAGCTAAACAACAGGGTCGCATGCAGTGGGTGGAAACAAGTCAAGACGCAGTTGCTCTCTAACTAGATCGTCTCAATAATCAGTCTTATGAGGAGAGATGTCAGACAGAACGCTGCCTACTTAAACAGCTGCCTACGTAGTCAGTGCCTACTTAGACAGCTTACTAGGTTTTGAGACACACCCCATGTTTACAGCGTTGACCCTTCTTCTTTAAGACTTCTGCAAATCGCCTTAACATGCCAGATATCAGCTTCTGAGCGAAATCTTGAATGATGGCAACCCATTCTTGCCCAATCAGTGCTCGGAGTTGAACACAGTTACAAACAGTTTTTTTTTGAGCACCCTCTTTTTGAGGACTGACCACAGGTTCTTAATGGGATTGAGATCTGGAGTATCCTGACCATGGACCCAACATCTCAATGCTTTGTTCACCGAAAATGGGGCACTGGGGTATTGGGGCAGCTAAAACCTAAATTTTAAGCTGTTGTTTGAGGAGTTTTGAAGATGCTGTGATGCCATTCTATGAATGTATATTGAACTGATGTTGAATAACTGGCAACCCAAAGACACACAGCTATGTAAGAGAAGCAGCATATGAGTTTATATAAATATCGTCACTGTCCAATGAAAAACATGTAGCTCCATTTTTGTTGGTTTTGAGTTTTTCTCATGCCAATGGTCATTTACATTATGTGAACGTTTTATGATGAACAGGCCAATAGAAATGCTCCAAAATAGCATGGAAAAAATTCTGGTTCCATTGACTAATATGGAAAGTAAGGTCTGTTTTTGGTCTCTCCTGTAAAGTAGCAATTTTGGGGATCTTTGTTTTTCATTGGACAGCGACAATATCTAAAAAGATTATTTCAGTAAATATGAGGTTTTTAAACACTGTTTATTTAAATATGGACAGATTTGGGTCGTTCTTTTTCACCCCACAGTGTGGCCATGTGATAGCATGTTGTTTTCTATTTTAATATTTTAGTATTATGTTATGTATTTATTAGGTATTTATTAAACAGATACACAAGCAAATCAGCTAAAAATATTATTTGTTAAACAGCAAATAGATTTGTGTAATGTGACCACATACCAACTTCTGCTTGTACAACCTCGTTTCAGGCCTGGTGGGAAATATGTCAGAAGTTTAACTAGAATGTAATTTCATAATGTCACAAATGAAAGATTTTTTGTTTGATTTTCATTTTAATAGATTTTTAGCTTATTTCACTACATTTTGCTGCATAAAAACCTCACTGCTTGTGGGTGCCGTCTGGGTCACTCTGCTCTCACTCACTGTGTGAAAGCTCTGAAAATACCAACGTCCAAATGAAAAGCAAGACAATTCACATTACTACAACCACACAGGGGTGTTTAAATAAACAGTATTTTAACTGATTCCTGGTGCTATTTTTTATCAACATGAGCAGATTATATAGCATTTCTCTATGTATTTGCTCACAATGTTAGAAGTTACTCTGTAAAGTTTTACAATAAGAAAAGTGAAAATGTATGATAACAAAAAACTAATATTCTTCCATGATTCTTTCCATAATATTCTCTTTAACATCTGTCACCAGAATAAATCCATGTTATTATATTTATTTTAAATGGAAGCCTGTTTTCAAATGTATGTCTTAAACACATCCCTATGATATATTTTGGAGGGCTTCCAGATGGGTGTGTGGAAGATCACTGAGTTTGAGAAAAGAAAAACAAATGAAATTCCACCACACACTGTGTTACTTGGCTAAGGATCTCACTGCTACAGAGTGCATGCAGTGAGAGCTCTGATAAACATTAAATTAAGTTAATTTGCAGAATATTCTCGTACAAATGTAATGAAATAAAACATTTACTGTCATCAATCATGCTTGACATCAGTTTACCACCTACAAACAGCCTTGTGTTAGTGAGCTGAGGAAGACTTGGGTGTGGCATTTCTGTAAAAGACTGACTGAGTTTCTCTAAAATCTTAGGTCACATGTTATCTACTGTGGCTTGTCAAGTAATGACAAAAAGCTGAGTGCTACTCTGTGACATACTCTGAGAAATTGTACAGTGAAATTGAATGGTGAGCGGTGATCCCAAGCATTAACAGTACCTACAGAACAAAATTGATTTCAGCTTTTACCCAGTCAATCAACCGTATGGTCTTAGATGTCCTGAAGTGTCACTTCAGCATCCATTAGCTGGAACCAAGCCTGTGCTGCATGGCATGTGTGGCTTTTTGTTAATTGTTTACATTGAAGTGGAAGAGTACACTAGTAAAGAACACTGCTGTCTAGTGGTTGGAACCACCGTTAATTATTGATTGTGAACTATTGATTGCAAAAACACTGATACAGTGTACTTGAGAAGCAATGCAGTATCACAAAACATAATATTGCGATATGCAATATTTTTTTACACCCCTTAGTAGATGATACATTTTTTGCCATGAGTTTAAGTCAAGTTCTGCTTAGGGCACTGATAAGGCTATGAGCATCACTGTCTCAATAAATTCTAAATGCATGGCTTTATTTCAGTATTGGAACACAAGATGTCCATTTTCTCTGACCGTTAAGGGTACACTGACATTTGTTACAAAGGATGGACACGTGTGAAGACTCTAAACAAGCTGGAGAGATTGGTTATAATGGGCCACATCAAACTGAAACACCCTATAGCATGTTACTGTGGAGGACGATTTCTTTTTATAGTAATTGCAATATTGATCCACGTCTCTGTGTGTATACGGAGGGGAAAATGTGAACTCCTTCACTACATCTAACTCCGTCTTGTTCCTCCGCTCATCCATGCTCTAATGGACATGTGTTCCTGGCTCCCTGTTTACTCTTTTGAAGGCCCCATTGAATGATGAAAAAAATCTCCAAAGAGTCTCTCTTAATTATGTGCCCTTTTATAGAGCTCCCCTCTACACCAGCGTGAGTGGCTGTGCTCTTTGTGTGGCACTATCAGTATTTGTCGCTTTGTGGTACCTTCACATGCTGAAGGTTCATTTTGCAGAACACAATATCACACTTAATTAAAGTGCAGAGCTAAAGGCAGAGACCACCTTTCATTTATTTCATTTCCAGTCACAGTGATGCAATTCTTTTGTCAGTAGAGATATTTCCGAGGAGTTTCAATGTAAGAAAATCCATCTGCAAGAGAACAAAACAAAATAAAAACAAATAAACATACCTGAACTTTCCAAAAGATTATTAAATGTTATAATGTCTGCTGTGGAAAGAAATGTAAGAGAGAGTTGGTCATACAATTCAAGCAGCTCTAATGAGAGTTTCTTCAACCCAAACGGTGCACCATACAGTCGAGAGAGCGCTGACCTGAGCCCTCCCGACCTGACCTTTTAAGAGAGCCGCACTTCTAAGTCAGACATGTGGGAGACATGAGCTAAACTGGAAAGACGCCCCCTTCCCCAAAACAGCTATCCTCTGTTGTTCTCCGGCCATCAGGTAATGAAGTACAAATACTTAGTTACCTTACTTAATTGGAAATTTGGTTATTTATACTTTACTGGAGTAATTATTTTTCAGATGACTTTTTACTTCTACTGCTTACATTTACACTCCATTATCAGTACTTTCTACTCCTTACATTTACACTCCATTATCAGTACTTTCTACTCCTTACATTTACACTCCTTTACTAGTACTTTCTACTTCTTACATTTACTCTCCTTTATTAGTAATTTCTACTTCTTACATTTACACTCCATTATCAGTACTTTCTACTCCTTACATTTACACTCCATTATCAGTACTTTCTACTCTTTACATTTACACTCCATTATCAGTACTTTCTACTCTTTACATTTACACTCCATTATCAGTACTTTCTACTCCTTACATTTACACGCCATTATCTGTACTTTATACTCCTCACATTTACACTCCATTATCTGTACTTTCTACTCCTTACATTTACACTCCATTATCAGTACTTTCTACTCTTTACATTTACACTCCATTATCAGTACTTTCTACTCCTTACATTTACACTCCATTATCTGTACTTTATACTCCTCACATTTACACTCCATTATCAGTACTTTCTACTCTTTACATTTACACTCCATTATCAGTACTTTCTACTCCTTACATTTACACTCCATTATCTGTACTTTATACTCCTCACATTTACACTCCATTATTAGTACTTTCTACTTCGTACATTTACACTCCATTATCTGTACTTTCTACTCCTTACATTTACACTCCATTATCTGTACTTTCTACTCCTTACATTTACACACTATTATCTGTACTTTCTACTCCTTACATTTACACACTATTATCTGTACTTTATACTCCTTACATTTACACTCCATTATCTGTACTTTATACTCCTTACATTTACACACCATTATCAGTACTTTCTACTCCTTACATTTACACTCCATTATCAGTACTTTCTACTCCTTACATTTACACTCCATTATCAGTACTTTCTACTCCTTACATTTACACTCCATTATCAGTACTTTCTACTCCTTACATTTACACTCCTTTATTAGTACTTTCTACTTCTTACATTTACACTCC
This sequence comes from Megaleporinus macrocephalus, assembly GCA_021613375.1. Lineage (NCBI taxonomy): Eukaryota > Metazoa > Chordata > Actinopteri > Characiformes > Anostomidae > Megaleporinus > Megaleporinus macrocephalus. The sequence continues at coordinate 31,564,731 of CM038721.1, forward strand.
TTTATTAGTAATTTCTACTCCTTACATTTACACTCCATTATCAGTACTTTCTACTCCTTACATTTACACACCATTATCAGTACTTTCTACTCTTTACATTTACACTCCATTATCAGTACTTTCTACTCTTTACATTTACACTCCATTATCAGTACTTTCTACTCCTTACATTTACACTCCATTATCTGTACTTTATACTCCTCACATTTACACTCCATTATCTGTACTTTCTACTCCTTACATTTACACTCCATTATCAGTACTTTCTACTCTTTACATTTACACTCCATTATCAGTACTTTCTACTCCTTACATTTACACTCCATTATCAGTACTTTCTACTCCTTACATTTACACTCCATTATCAGTACTTTCTACTCCTTACATTTACACTCCATTATCTGTACTTTCTACTCCTTACATTTACACTCCATTATCTGTACTTTCTACTCCTTACATTTACACTCCATTATCAGTACTTTCTACTCCTTACATTTACACTCCATTATCAGTACTTTCTACTCCTTACATTTACACTCCATTATCTGTACTTTCTACTCCTTACATTTACACACCATTATCAGTACTTTCTACTCCTTACATTTACACTCCATTATCAGTACTTTCTACTCCTTACATTTACACACCATTATCAGTACTTTCTACACTTACATTTTAAACATAGTCTCGTTACTCCTATTTCATTTCAGCTTGTTTTCATTCATGTACATTTACATTCTAGTAAAGATTATTGATAACATGCCTTTGAAGTTTGACATTTTTCACCATTACAATACTTATAGACAATTAGTCATCATATCTTCTGCTCCATGAAACACATGTTAATGCTCTGTAGTACACAGATGTGATACTTTATTATATTTGCATTGTATTAAAGTGTATTTGTTTTCAAGGGGCATACATGTGGCTAAAACAGGAAGCCTAGCGCATCCCAAATTTTAATATTTAAATAGTTTAATATAATCATAAAATATTCATTATGGCTTTTAGAAGAATGGGGTTTTTGGGGAGGTGGGCTTGTGCACTATAGGCCCTTGTGGTGTGGCCTTGTGGCATTTTTTTCCTTACATTACTTTTACTTTTATACTTTAAGTAGTTTAGAAAGCAGTACTTTTACTGGAGTTAAAATCTTGAGCTGATACTTCAACTTGTACAGAAGTAAATTTTCACCATAGTATCTATACTTCTACCTGAGTAATGAATATGAATACTTTTGACACCTTTGCCGGCCGTTGTGGTTAGGTCATGTTCTGTGATCTAAACCTATTCCATTCCATAGCCTCGCTTATCTACAGGTGAGCTGAGCTAAGCGGTTCAGCTCGGAGTTGGGGTGCTACTTTATAGTTCAAACAGTTGAAAAACACATCCGTACATGGTAGCAGAGACACTTAGATACACACGTAAAAAATTGTACATACAATGGATTAACAATGAGTATACATACCAATGAGTATAGTAAGTATGATAAGTTTAATGTAAACTTACTTGGCAAGAAGCTCCTCACTGAGAAAAAGAGAAGAAGAAAACTTGCAAATCAAATCAACAAGCTGCTGGTGTTCTCAGAACAAAATTCTGACCACCCCAAAGTCCAGACCTCAACAACACTGAATGTGTTTGAGAATATGTGGATCTAAGACTGAACATTGAAAGTGTGGAAGAATATTTCTGCAGCTTTCTTTGAAAAACTAAAAGCAAATTCTAAAATGAACAGAAGCTATCATGAAAACAAGAGGTTTCAGCTGAAAATTGTTTTCAACAGCTTTTGTTCAAGATGCAGAAATGAAAGGTACTAGCTTTGAAGTGATGATGGACCTTGCACATGAAGCTAAGACTCCAGTATGTACCAAGGGACTAGTGCTTAAAGTGATAGACCAGCTTTTATGTCTTACCTGTGACGCACTTCTGGCCGTTATAGGAGACCTGCCTGCTATCCCAGCCATACAGTAGCACTGATCTGTTCTCCACTGCTGCTGTGTTCAATAATACTTAAACTCACTTAAAGCGTTATGTTGTCCACATCTTCTTCTTCACCATGACATCACAGTACCTAAAACACAGGACCTGCAATTTAATGAATATAATATAATAAACTAAACATGGTTACTAAGAAATGTTGTCTGAACAGTAGGTATCAGGTAACAATCAAAATTAGGCCAAGTACACTTGATGAATTCTACTGACATCTGTGGTCATGTGCTTAATATGTAACTCAGATAATTAGATATTACAACCGTTTTTTTTTTATTTAAACAAAACATTTGCAGATATTGTTTTGTTTTTAATTGAAAATTAAAGGGACACTCAGACCAGAAAGAGAATGTAACCATTGCTACTACATCTCTTGTAAACATGCCTGCTTGCTTCCAATGGTGATACAGCTGTAGTCTTTATTTTCCACCAAAAAACAGAGACTAGGAAAAGCCCCCTCTGCGCTGTATCTTGATGCTGGGAGGAATGTTTGAAAATCTAAAAGCACTTTGGGGGAGACACTCAGGCATGTTTGAAAAGCTTTTCCCCCTCTAGCCAAATATCTAATGGTGCTGCTAAGAAGCTGAATATTATCCCTCTGTTTTTTAAGCCTTTACATCAGTGGCTATGTTCACTGTCAGAATTTCTTTATCACTGTGGATTGGATTCTCAATGGTTGTATGACTAATTTGCATAAGACTGGTATTATAGAGAAAAATAAACAAAAACACATCGTTTTGATGTGTTTCTGTGAAAATGGCCAAAAGGCTGGAGATGCAATATGCTTGAAAATATTGCATAACATTTAGTTGAAGTTCTAGACTCTGTTCAAAAAGCCAGAATTCATATTTCAATATACATGGCCTCAAACGTCTACTGACCTGATTACTCCTCTTTGAGGAACCTCCACAGGAAGGCATGATGCGTAGGAATGCACTGATACCATTTTTTTTAGACTTTTGTACATGAGTACAAGTCTGACACCATAATAAATCCACATATATACTCAGAATAAAGTAGTTATGAGTGTTAATCAGTGCAATTTAACTTATCAGTTATATCATTAAAATCTAGGTGATTAGTAACCTTGGATTGAGTTGCACTGCAGAGGAGAAGAGTGAGTTTTGAGGAGAAGTTTCATAGTTTTGATCCCTGCTCCCCGTCTGTCTCAACTGCAGCCTCTGTAGCACAGTAGGAGGAATTACATCCTGGCTGGTTAGGCTTTAGTTTAGTGTCCTCTAAAGCTAGACATACCTTGTGAGGTTTTAGAGAGTTTGTTCTTTGGTGATTCACACTGAACACGAACTGCAGCCCCTACAGAGTTCCGTTTATGGCCAATTTATAAAGCGGTCTAATTTAAAATAACACATCTCAAATATCTTGACCAGAGACTCACTGTAAAAACAAGCCACTATATTAACATTTACATCTTGTTCTGTCAAACAGATCAAAGTCTTTCTATTTCAATCGACAAAATACAAACAATCCCATTCCCTAATTCCACCCACTCCCACCCAGCCCTCAGACCTGTAACAAAACCTTGCACAGTATTTATATAAAAGTAAAAAACATAATATCTTAAAATAAGTACCTATTACAAGCTTAGATTCTCAGCCTCCATATTTTCCTGGAAGATGAGGAAGGGCTTCCAGATTGTGTAAAATCTCTGTACAGACCCTTGAAGAGAGTATCTTATCTTCTCAAGCTTGAGATATAGCATAACCTCTTTGATATATTGAGAATAAGTAGGGGGATGAGGGTCTTTCCACCTAAACAGTATTAGTCGCCTGGCTTATAAGATGCAGAAGGTTAACATATTGCCTTTATATGTATTTAGATGAGAGTCTAATGTTACAACAGCAAATAATTCAGCGTAAGTAGTCTATTGGGATTTCTAAAATTCTCAAAAGAGTGTCGAGAAAATAGAATTGATATAGTTTTAGACATGTGCAAAACATATGTGACAAATTTGCAGGATCTTGTTTGCACCTATCACGTGTTGTATCCAGACTTTACTTCAAATGAAGTTGATGTACTACCTTATTAACAAATAGAGGATAAATGTATTCTTCGAATAATTCTATGCCACATTCCCACTGGGATTTGGTCATTCAGATCCTCTTCCCACTTGCTTTTACGATCAGTTAAAATGATCGGATTATGAGAAATAAGGAGCTCATATATCCTACCTGTAACCTTTAACTTATATAGAATCTATCCCAAGTTTTAAAATGTGTTCTACCAAAAACACTCAAGGAGTAGAGGAATGTTAAACAAGATTTAATCTTCAGTAAGGTGTACAATTGGAAGGTTAGTTATTGTCGGACATAAAGAGGACATAGGCCCATTCCTAGGCCCAGGTCTTTAAGCATGCAGACCTCGACAGATCCTGCTAGATATGGACAGCAGGGACGAATCCGCCTCCCAGGACAGCAGAACTGGGACCCAACTTGTGGTGGTGGGGAGGATAGTGGAGTACGTAGAAACATCAGCACCTGAAAGCAGCGGTGTGGGAGCATAAGTTGAATCCTTTTAAAGACAGGTGGCAGCCTGCGATTAGTTGGAATAATCAATGAAAGCATGATGTAGCATTGGAGTCTAGCTGGCAGAACTTTTCGTAAGGCTCTAATTTCTGCCAGAAACACTCAGCAAGTGAAGGATTTTTTTTTTGTTTTACAAGGTTTAATCTTTAATAAGGTGTACAATTAAAGGGTTAGCTATCATAGGACATAAAGTCTTTGGCATAGGCCCAGTCCTAGGCCTCTGTTTTTAAGCATACAGACCCTTATAGAGCCTACTTGATATGGGCAGCCGGGGTCAAAGCCACCTCCCAAAAAGATGAATAAAGTTTTATAAATAAAGTGTATCCACCTGAATGCAGCAGAGAGGGTGCGTAAGTTGAATTCTTTTAAAGACAGGTGGCGGACTGCGATTGGTTGGAGTAATGAATGAGTAATGTAGCATTGGAGGCTTCCTGGCAGAACTTTTGCTAAAGCTTTAATTTCTGCCAGAAAGACTCAACAAGTAAAGGAATGTAAAACAATGTTTTATCTTTTATAAAGTGGAAGGTTAGTTAATGTAGGGCATAAAGAAACAGTCTTTGACATAGGCCCAGTCCTAGGCCCAGGTTGTTAAGCATGCAGACCCTCGTAGAGCCTGCTTGATATGGGCAGCCGGGGTAAAGCCACCTCCCAAGAAGATGAATACAATTTTATAAATAAAGAGTACCCACCTGAAGAGGGAGCATATGTTGTATCCTTTCAAAGACAGGTGGCAGACTGCGATTGGTTGGAGTAATGAATGAAAGAGTGAAAGAGTCTTCCTGGCAAAACTTACTCTAAAGCTTTTATATCTAGTAGTAATAGGAGCATTCAAGGGAAAGCAATCAAAGAGCGATGTTACAAAACTTTGCAGCTGTAAATAGCAGATGTCCAGTTTGCTAGCTTCTGTACCTTCACGTGTATTGGGGAAGTGGCTGTGATTGTGTTTGTGGGTGTTGTTTTAGAAACAGGCCTAAACCACACAGTGTATTCCTGGCTGGAATTTGCAGAGGCAGAAAGTGACCGACCGGACTTTATGTCCAAACCTCACATAGACAGAGACACCTCCCTGTGCAGGCAGACCACCTCTTCTGCCAGCTGCAGTCGTTTGTTCATTAGCATGCCAATGCACGGTCTTACAGTATCATCATATGTTAGTATCGGTGACGTTTCAGTAAATGAGCATGCTATCTAGACGATACCAGACACCAGTATCGGTATTGATGCAGCCCTAATGATGAGAAAAGATGTTTCTCTTTCTGTCCATCCAGCCGCATCACAGGCACGCGGAGAGAAGGGATTAAATCGTCTGGGCCTTGGAAACGCAGCAGCGCAGGGGAGAGCCAATTTCGCACTAAATTTGAGCAATTATCCTGCTCGGGTAATCAATGCCTCTCCGAGCTGTAAACAGAAGCTGCAAACGAGGGAAAGCCGTATAGCTGGACGGAGGCTGTGGGAGTGTGTGTGTGTGTGTGTTTGTGTGTGAGCGAGCTGGAGTGATTGTGGGCCCTCTGTGCTGTGGGTGGGCTCCAGCTTCTCCGCACACCCTGCCAGGTTTGCAGATTGAAGCGCGCGGTAACCCAGGTAATGCAAAAGTGACGTGCAACCTGAGCCTACTGAAAAAGAAGGCAGTAAATCCGCCTTGCGTGAAGGCAGGAGCGATCATGCGCGGAGACAGGAAGCCCAGCACCTCGGAGCATGCAAAACAGAGCAGTTCGCTCATTACCAGAGCGTGGATGTGTTTCTGATACCATCATCAGAGACACACGCGCGCTCCCTGAGTCCCCACAGAGCGCACAGGTGGATCCAGTCTCCAGCGCACGGAGAAAGAACAGATAACAGTGGTGGAGTGAGTGTGGGTGCATGTACTTGTATTGAGCTCCTTGCGGGTACCGAATGCTGCTTTGTGACTAACTAGGCTGAAGCAAACCTGAAGCATGAAACTCGGCTGTGATCTCAGATTTTGGGCTCCGTTTCATCCCGCATGTAGGCGCGGCGACTAAAGTAGCTTTTTATCATTTGTGGAACATCACTCAGCCTTTCCCGTCTCAGAGCGACGCAGGGAAACTTGTTCCTGCGTTTGGTAAAGGAGAGTTGATAATTGCAAGGCTCATTTTCTTTTTTTTTAACTCGGTTTCTTAAGATGTACAAGATGCAGCAGCGCAGATCATAACAAAACACAAAAGATAGCTCACATCACTCGCCTTTTGAAAGAGCTGCACTTTCAGAATAGGCTTTAAAGTTCTGTAAGAAGTTTTTAAAAGTTCTTAATGGCCTTAAAGCACCTGTCTGTCTGTTTGTGTTCCAACTTGTGATCATTAGGCTGCAGATACTGGCCTTCTGAAAATACCATAATTCTGTAAAGTACAGAAACGGCCTATTTCTCTGACTATTCTTCTAAATTGTGGATCTTTTATTAGGCAGTCTAGCTCTCAATACACTGGTACAGAATGTTTTATTGATGAAGGTACATACAATGTTATTATGTCCTCAAAGCAAAACCAGTGTACAAAATACTCCCTTGTATTTTTTTCTTTGGATCGCAGGTTGGCTGGTCAGGCCAGCATTCACTGGGTGTTAACTCACTAGCCATAACAGCACTGATGCCAGCTTTGGTGTGTGTTATAACAGTTCTTCTTCTACTCTTTTCTAGATTGATAATATGTTTTTCCACACATTAAGATGTTACACAATTATATGTAGTTTGGTTCTCGTGGTCTGAACCAAAGCAGAACATGATCCAGCTCCTTCTGAACTGCTGTGTGTATATAGTAGTGTTATGGTATTGACATGGAATTCAGTTCAGTGTACATTAATTGCTGACTTTCTGCAGGTGAAACTCTACACAGGAGGTTCAACATGTCTTGAATTCTTGTATCTAATTGGCCCAACACTTGAACAGTTATTTTAGTCATTTTATATGATGTTTTTGTCTATTTAAAGAGTTTTGGGAGGATGAATGAATGAATGAATGAATGAATAGCTTTATTGTCATAGAGTCACAAGTACTAGTACAAGTACCGGCGAAATTAGCCATCAACCTGTCTGTCAATAGTGACCCTTAAGCCTCAGCCCTAAATAATTCACCCACTCGTCATCAAGGAATTACTTAAAAACAGTCCATTCTTCTGTCCTTGTGGATGAAGTGGTTGATGTCAGGGTCATGCAACTGATGCTTTGCTTTTAAACTATTAACACATTAACAGTTCTTTTTCTGGAGATCAATGCCAAATCTCACAGTCGGGTCTGTCAGCTTCTGCTCCCTGATCAGCCTGTCATCCAGGGGTATCGGGCGTAACTGCTGGAGTTGAACTGCCTCTCAAAAGTCTTTGTTTATTGCACTAAATTAATCTCTGGTGTAGGTCGTCCTTTGCCAATTAACTCCAACTTCTCATTAAAAGTTAATCTAGGAAACGGCTTGGATAACAGATTTGCAAAGGTGTCCACCTCTGTAGCGGCAGTGCTAGCTTCGGCTTCCATCGTTACTCAGGGAACTAGCTAGCGGTGGTAGCCTAGCGCTAGCTAGCTGTTTCTCCAGCTAGTGTCGCCACAGCGAGCATAAGGACTGGACAGGAAGACAGGAAATGAGGAAATAAGAAGGGATACATGGGGGAAAGGAGAGGAAAAAAGACATACCCCCAGACTGTGCTCCTACAGAGAACAATATAGAAAACCTCTGCATATAGGCACATTCATTAACAGAACTAGCAACAGGTAAGGGGGGAGTGGAAGTGGACACAAAACCAAGCAACATGCAGGCAACATATTTAGCCATTAATTCCGGCGCTCACACAGACCCGTCCTGCCGCACCTGGCGGGGCGAAGCAGCGAAGGCATGGGATACAGAGAGAGATTCCCAATGGACGCAATGGACCAGAATCAGCAGCACTATGCCACAAAAAATGTGTGAAACTATAATTAAAGCTACATCCACGTTACTGAAGCAGAAATGTCTTACCGTGGCACAGACTGATGTTTCTAGAGCTGTGTGAACACATAAATCTGATCTGAAAATCCAATCAGAGTCACTTTCACATTTAGTCCTAAATCATACATATCACATTTGTGGCCATGTGACCTTAATGAGAACTTATGTGACCTTAATGAGAAGACTTAGAATAAAATTCATGTTTTACTATCATACCACCAGCACCAAACCTGAAAAAGCCAGTGTACAAGCAACACATCTGACCCTTTTTCATCTTCATCCCACCATAATAGTGAACTAAGAATTGCTCACAGCTAATTATCTTTGCAGCAAAGGCTTTTGGCTGGTTAGTTTGTTTGCTTTTCATGACGCATGTGGCTCATTCAGTGACGCTACCTGCACACATGCAGGCCATTTCAGTGACGCAGGTACATTAATAACAGATTTGAGCCACTTACCTAATGTGACTTTTGTTAGAGAGATTAAATCTGAGTACAAAACTTAGATTTGAGTAAAGAAGCTGGTTACATAAATGTTATGCACCGACATAAAACTTTCTGATGCAATTGCCTGGATTTATTAAGGACTTGGGGAAACAATTTGGAATAAACATAGTTGCATTGGTAATATTAGAATTAAAATTATATCATCATTATATATACCAATAATTTTGTATATATAGGGATTTTAAACCCCTGCTAACAGCTCTGCACATTCATAGACAATAACCAAAGTCCTATTTATTTTATATCCAGCCTAAATGTTCCAAGCTATCCAGCCTTAATGCTATAGAGAGTGTGTTATAGGTTTTTTAGAGATGCTTTATTACACTAGAAATGATTAAAAGGGTCTTGAAAGGGCTGTTTGTGAAGAAGCCAAAGGTTTTTTAGAAATAAAAAATGAACAATTAGATGCTTTATTAATGAAACTGAAGAAATAGATATATGAAATATAAAGCCACTTTTTAGTTCATTTATGACTGTCTGCTTAAAAAGAACAACAGAAAAAAAAAATCAAACTATCTGTACCATACAAAATTTCATGGCATCACATTCTTTTGCTAGCACTTGGCTTGCATGGAGTTGAATTTAACCATTGAATTTTACTGCATCACAAAAGGTTTGAACTGTATCGCATTAGTAGTTTCTTTATATTTACCTTAAATGAAGTCAACAGCTAACCGGTGTCTTTTGAAGCTGTCGTATGAACAGAGGGTTACACTTGCACTGTTTACATAATGTAAAAGCCTTTTGCCATTTTAATGTTTCTTCTTAGAATTATTATATCTATATATATGTAGTTCTTAGATGTCTCATTGACAAACACTGCAAAAATAGTTCTATAAAGAACTATCCATTGAAAAGTGGTTCTAGTATGGCATCACACAAAGAACCCTTTCTGGCACCTATTTTAAGAGAGAGGAGAACAGAAGTGAACCAAGAACTGAGCCCTGGGGAACTCCAATAGAGACCCTGGAGATAAAATGAGGAAGCCAGTGCTGCTAACCCTAAAATGTTAAAATCAGCTTTTTTTAGCACATATTATTAAAGGCAACTGACAGGTCAAGGAGGATGAAAGTTTAAGAGATGCAGCTTTTCTTGACTTTCCGGTGATACTGAGTGATTCACAGGCGTGTGGGTTTTAAATGACTTTTGCTGTGTTTTGCTCATGCAGTATCCTATGGGGGTTTATGCGTTACCATGGACAAAGAAATATAAGATCACTGTAACAAGGCCTCGAGTGGCTTACTGTTTTTTTATAAAAGGGCAAAAGGTTGGAACATCAATATGTAATATAACTGATGTGTGCACACTGGTAGAAATGAAAGTCAGCTTAACTTAAAAAGTATAAAGTAACTACTTTCCTTGAATAGGGTTCACCCAACACAAAATTAGTTTAATAAAAAGTTATTTTTATTCTGCATCTCAGTTCTGTAAAGCCGATCAGTAACATTATTGTAAAATTACAGTACTGCACATTCAGGATCATAAACCTATGGAATTTGTAAAAAATGTATGTAGCATGTAAAAATGTGAAATGTAATTTATTAACACTGTCTCAATTACATTTTTTTTAAATGTCAACAATCAATAATGAATGCACAATGGACATTGTTTGAATATCACTCCCTTACAAAATTGTATATTTTAACATTCCTCCATTGCTCATTAATAAATGGATTTAAAAAATGTTTATAAATATACCATGAATACTTTATGCATATAAGTGCATATATACTACAGTGGAAAAGCAACTAAGCTCATTGTTTAAATAAGTGTACTTTCAGCAGTAAGAACACCAGGTATCATTAGAACTGATGTAAATAATCATAAATACAATATAAAGTAGCATAAATACCGTATTTAGAAAGAAGTAGATCATATCTTGAGCTTCACTTTGAAGAACAAAGTTTAGTTCCAGATTTCTATTGGACTTCCTCTTGGAGTTCCCTCTACATCAATCTTGATTTAACTTAATGAAGTACTGAGCAGTTAAAACAGTTTTAGATGAGAACTGTAAATAATACTGGATTGTTTCCACAAGAGAAAGCTTGAAAGGGTTACACAAACACACTGGCATATGTAAAAACATATGAAGAATAGCTTTTTAAATATGATACTGTCCCCCAACAGTACTCTGTGTTTAAATAGCATCAGAAATTTAGCTTTGCAATTGTTTTTTTTTTTTAAATATATTTTACAATTACAAATAATAAAAATGTACTTTTCACTTCCTCTGGTAGAACTGTACTACCTGTTTTATAAGCCTTTGCTGATTTTTTTGGGTTCATTTGGTTCATTGGGTTCATTTGGTTCATTTCTAATGTAATCTTATGTCAGTTTACTGTATTATTGTAAAGAGAGAGATTCGGAGCCGCAGCATTCTGTAAACTCGCATGCTGAGACAGAAAGCTTGTTTCAGTGACTGACATGGAGGGATTCTGTGGGAAGACAAGGCTGACATAAAAGCCTTCATAGCCCCCCAGAACATAACCACCAAGGCTGACATGGCAACTTCATTCTCTTTGTAGTGATTACTATTAGCAGTAACTCAAAGCTGACAGTAATCAGAAGTGTTTTCCACATTTTACTGTGTTTTCATGCTACATTAATTCCCTTGATTCAGTGATTTCCTGCCCTGACACACCTGAAGCAGCTCATGAACGGCTCATTAATCAGTCGAGCAGGATCCTAGTTCATTTTATTTTTTTAGCACGCTTTAGAAATATTATAAGATTATTAGAACTTTTAGGTAACGTAATCCAAAACTGTGGGAACATTCCCCGCTAGCTGAGATCAGGTGTTTTAAAGAGGACTTATTATGTTAATTTGCAGTGTTAATCACTAGCTACGTTTACATGCAGCCTGATAATCCATTAATAATCAGACTAATAGCTCAATCGGAATAGAATACGTCCATGTATACTCCTCAATCTGAATAGACTAGTCCAATTGAGGTCATTCCGATTACAATTTCTACCTGATTGAAGGAGGTGGGTAACCTGTAAATAATCAGTTTAATAGAAGAATAATAGTTGTGTAAATGCCTGTATCCCATTACATTCCCAATCGGAAAGTTTAAAAACGTAATGCGCATGTGCAGTTTGCTTCAAACGTTAAAATATTTAAAAACAGGTAGCAGGATGGACGGCCGTAAAGCTGGCAATAACGAGCTGTTCGACGGTAGGTTTAGACGAACTATAGAGCAAAATAAAAACAGGACGTTTCTCAGATCAGCGTATTACAAAGCTAAAAACCTGAACGTCAAAAGCAGCTCCGCTCTGTCCACGTTCCCGGTTTACGAAATTATGGATGAATTCATTGAAGATCGACCCAAAGTACATGTGAGGTATGTTTTTCTGAGTCCACCGTAATTTTGAAGCAGTTAAAAACAAGAGCGTCAAATGAAAACTCAGGTAATTTACCATTCTGCTGGTCTCACTGTGACTGAACTCGCCTCACACTCGTTCTCATGGTAACGTTTACACCAAGTTGTACTCGTGTACGCATGCGTGTAATTTTGAATCCGATTGCTTGTAGTGTAAACAGAGATTTTTATAGAGAGTAGAGAGTAGAGAGAGCATATACACACCTCAGTCTTAATCTAGAATCGGAAAGAATTCAATTGGATTACAGAAAATCTCTGCATGTAAACATAGCCACTGTCAGGGCTGAAGCAAGAGCAGAAGAGACGCAGGAAGGCAGGACAGATGAGGGGAGGACACACACGCAAACTTTAAATGAAAATGTACTTTAATACTGAATGAAAAACCACAACTGAAAAAACAAACAAAACGAGAGATAAACAAAGAGATGGAAATAAACGAGGACCGGGTAGACAGGGAAAATCCAGACAAGAGACAATGACTGATAACATAGGTAGCAAACAGAGGGTATATAACAAGACAGGGAATATGAGACACCTAGAAACAGGAGGGGTTACAGATGCAAACTAGGTGGGGGGCGAAGACACGAGGAGCACATGACTACGATTGGGAATGTAAACAGACAGGTGAGGACAGGCAGGGCAGTTTCCCCATCTAAAACGCTCTGTTGGAGCTCTTGTGTCCTTGAGCCCCACCTCCAGATGAACCTTTGATTGGTCAGCATGCCCACTTAGTTCTGAATAGATGCCGGAACAGCATCCTGCTACAATTCCAAACCCTCCACCCCCCATGCTATTCTAACAAGAGCATCGGTTCTGTCATGCTAGTTTGAGCCAGAGTTTGATCCTGAAAGTCAGGTAAAACAAAATGGAACTTCTGATTAAACTTTACAAGCGAGACTGAAGCAGGACATTTCAGAGTTTTAGCTCTCTGTGCATTGAGTGTGGTTGTGCCAAGCTTGCTGGTAGGCGTGTTATGAGATGATGTCACCATGTAACAGGCCTTGATTTCCAATGAGGTGTTTCATTAAAACCAGTTTCTGTCTGAAAGAGTTTCTCCCACTGGCATGTACTTTGGGCTGTATAACTTTGCAAACCTGTTTACATGCACAGAAAGCTACAACCCACTAAAGGAAAGAGAAACAATCATAATAGGTCCCTTATAAACATTTATGTAGGTGTCTTGTAGCCTTATACACAGTACCACATAACATTCTTCTTAATCTTGAAGGAAACGAGAGAAAAGATCTCGTGTTGGGTTTATGCATGCAGCAGTTATATACCGTGAAGACGAACCGTGGCTGTGCTTGTGTTTCCGTGCATGTGCTTATGTGTTTACAAATGTTTGCCAGATGGACATACTGCCCACAGCAAACTACCACTGATATGGACATTCACAATTGGCAAACAAGCTGGGCTAACATATGGCCTTCTGTCAAATGCAGGTACTCGGAAGTAATTAAATCAATATGTGCCACTGGGGAAACTGTTACGGGAGCTTTAACCGACACAAGGCAGATAAAGTTGTCAAGACCTGCAGTAAAGACATCACATCCCATTTTCTCACTTTGGCCTGATCTGCCTGACTTTCAGAACTTTACAGCCTAATACTGGACCACTTATTTAAGATGTGGCAAGTATTTCATAGACAAAATGTGTTGTAATTATCTGTGCATGCATTCAGAGCCATAAATATTTGGACATTAACAAAGACTGTTTAGTGGTCTACCTCAGCATATTGAACTTGAAATTAAAAATTGATAGTGCAGACTTTCAAGTTTAATTTACATTTAACTTGGGAGAACCATGTAGAGCCATGTAGGGCAGAGGTCTCGGTCCCGGTCCCGGTCCGGACCCAGATGCTATCCAATGCGGACCCACTTTTTTTAAGTGGTGGAACTTTCCTTGTCTTTAGGGTACTGTTTAACCAGGAATGGACAGAGACCTGCTCGCCTAGTTTTGGAGAATATCGCTGTGTAAAACCAACAGATCAAATTGAGAACAATAATATGCATGTTTTCTTTACTGTTTCTATATATAAACACTTTAAGATGCACTTTTTTCAAAAGCATTCTGTTTTTTTTAAGTAGCCATGGTTTTTACCTGAAATGATGAAAAAACATTTATTTGAAGTGTTATCAATAATTCATTCACATCAGCATTTAATATAATAAATACTGTTGAAATATATTGAACAGTATTTGTAATTTGTTTGTTTTTCAGTAGCTGATGATATAAGATGCTGATACTAGGCTACTTCAGTATACAGGATATGGCACTGAATCATAACACAAGACGGTGCGGACCTTGGCCTGAGCAAATTTCCTCTGACTGGACCTTATTGAATTCTAATTAAATACCCCTGTTGTAGGGATTTTAACCAGAGGTCACTGTGTGTTCATGTATTTTAAGACAGATATATGCAAATTACATCTCTTGTGATTGGTAGCCCTGCATTGCACATTGCTCAAAAAACAGTTTGCAGAGGTATGCAAAAGTTTGGGCACTCTTGTGAAATATTAAAAGTTGGTATGCCTTATTAATTTTTAAAGCTACGTTACTTTTCAAATTCAATCTTTTATAGTTTTAGATTTTAAGTTTGAGCACTCTCACCACATGTTTGTCCCACACATTTTAAGTAATTTCTTACTAATTTTTTTTTATGCAACATCCCCCTAGTTATGTGAGACTCTTGGAATGTCCTGCATGCATTGCTTTTTGATGTCTGTCCACAAAAGTTTGGATGATAAGATTAAGTGACTACAGGGCTATGGAAAAAGCCTCTGCTTGCGGTAGTTCGTTCTGTATTTTGATTTGTGTTTAGGATCATTGTCCTGTCATATATCATATGTCATAAATATCTTTTTTTCATCTTCTGTTTCCAGAATTTGCTGGTATTTAATTAAATGTATTCTTCCCTCTACTAGTAAAATGTTCCATATGACACTGGTTGCAACACAAGACTAAAGCATGAACAGTTGTTTCTAGAATTCCCCAGACTTGTTTAGATGTTGCTTTGCAAACTTTTGATACTGGATTTTTTTGTTAAGTTTGCAAGGTCTTTTGATGGACCACATTTGCTCTGCAGTAGAACCATGCACCACCACTCCAAAGTCTGATAAATCTTCATAAAGTTCCAAGCTTTAGATTAGCCTTTTTAGCAATCCATGCAAATTCTCTTGGGAAGTTTTCTTGGTCTTGCAAACCTGAACTTGACCTCCACCGCTCCTGTTAACTGGCATTACATTACAAACTATGGAACACTGAAGCTTTTCATAGCTTCTCCAGCTTTGTGAGCATCAATTATTGTCAAATCCAGAGTTCTAGGCAGCTGCCTAAAGGTTTACGACCACTAATCGTTGGGACTAGTGATGAGGAGTCGATTCCAAGAAGCTGATTCTTCGACTCCAGCACGCCTGGAATGTTGGGGTAAACTTTTAGCTAATGATGAGAGTCACTTTTTTCTTTTTTTTACTGTAATCTTCACAAGGAACATTCTGACGGAGGACAGTGTATAGCAGCAGAGTTTAATTACCAGCTTTGAACATTATCAGCACTGTTACCAGACATTATAGCACTCTGCTCACAAAACCACTTTCTATGAGTCCTGCACAGCAGCTCTTTTCAAATTTCTGTTCCACCTTACATAGCACTGCAGTTACATTCTGAAGCCGGTGCACCATTAAAGTAACTGCTGGATCACTAAAGGTGGACTGGAAAATTAAAACAAGAAACCAACAAATGCTAAACCACTTTAAGTCTCTTAAAAAAGAAACAAGATAACATCCAACTTTTTTTTGTATAAATCCAGCCCCTCATGATGCAAATGAGGCAGATCTTCGGTCATATCTCTACTTGAATGGCTAAACTATGTTTAAGTTGGTTTCATCTCTACTGTATCCCTGTATCATTGGTTTTGGTTCAAATTAAGAGAAGGCAAGGAGTCGATCGATTCCAGTGGCAGGAGATGAGGGTTGGAATCGATTCCAGAAAACATGGAGTCGTGCCTCACTAGTTCGGACAAGGATTCAAGAGAGCATTTATAAAGCTCTGAAAGCTCTAATAGCTAGCATCACTTGGCTGTTTCTAATGAGAGTTATGAAAAAAACATTGCTAACGAGCTAATTAAGAGCTGAGATCTCAGTAACACTTTATTTGAGGGTGCACAACCTTCGCATGCTGCTCTTTTTCATTTTCCACTATAAAATTGTAAAAAAAAAAAAACAATTAAAGACTGTTTATTATTTAACTGTATGCCTTTTGGAGGTCAATTAATTTTTAATTTCTTCAACTATATACAGTAAAAGACTGTCTTTAAAGTCTTTAAAACTTTGACATCCAATCAAATAGTTGATGCATATGTGGCACTGTTTCACATCCATGGTCAAAGTGAGAATTAACACATGAAGCCACGCTGAGCTGGAGATATGTGTTGATCAGCATCATTACATTAGATTATTTAAAAATGTTTAAAAAATAATATAGTTGATATAATAACGGGCTGTTTTGAGGCTCAGAACTAGCCCATAACTTTGTTTTAATGACGTGACCCCACAGTGGACAGCAGCTGTTGAGGGAAGCAGCTCAGCTCGCTGATTTGAAAATATGGTGTTGACTACAACAGTGCAGCTTTAGTTTTAAAAAACAGGTTTAAAAAAATAATAATAAAATACAAAAATGCAGTATATGTTAAAATTATTTAAAAGATTAGAACTTTTATTACTGTTATTCTTTTAGCAGCTGCAGCTGTGAAATCTGGAAGTGCTGCAGCCCCCCCTATTTCCCGCAAAACTCTCCTTTCATACATTATAAAAATACAGCGCAGCACCAGGCTTAAAGCTGTCAGTTAAAAAAAACCTCTCTGGCTGATTTCTCAGGTGCCAAATGTGGGTCCAAAAATGTGACCAATTATCACATTTTTTACAGTGACACCACATAGTAGCTGAGGTCTGAAGCACTCCAGTCAGGCTTCATTTAAATCTCTTCCTAAAGCAAACGGCAGCTGAGGTTAATTAGCTTTCTTGGCCTTCCCAGGCACTGATCGACATGCGCATAATTGTTTTGTTTTCCGTTAAGTGAAGAGCGCAATGGATTTAATCAAGGCATTAAAGAGGTGCTGCGGTAGAACGGACTTTGTCACCGCTGTTGATTTATTGTCCCTTCCAGGGGGTCGACCGTCCACCGTACAACCTATCAAAGTGGAGCATAACTGTATTCTGCAGTAATTGGTTTTGTTCACTAATAATCTATTAGTGTTCAGTGATGTGGGCTGAAATTGGCTTGTACTGCCGTAGGGGTGCTCAGGGAACGGAAACACCATCAGACCTGGGCAGCTGTAAAGGTGCCAGCTGGCTTTGTAAGGCCGTGAATCACTCAGTTTTATTATTTCATCTTACAGTTTATTCTAAAGGCAGTAAAATGGCAGGCCTTCAGGATTATACACTCAGGGATGAGTTTGAGTTCCGGTTTATGGTGAATAATTATGTAAAAAAGTTTAGATAAACGCTATATATGGACCATTCTAGCGACTTCAGATCCAAACTGCAGTCCCACTATATATATATATATATATATAATATATATATATATATATACACTACCGCTCAAAAGTTTAGGATCACTTTATAATTTCATTTGATGCAATTCACAAACAATATTGTCTATTTCTCAATTAATGTAAGTGTATCAGATGATTTTTAAACAATAAAAATGTTTGTATTAAAGCCTATTTTTGTATAGAGGCTTATTTTGTATACAGTCCTATTATCAAGTGAGCATAAAAGGGAGAACAACATAGGTTAGTTTAGTATCTGAAGCATCAGCAGTTGGACTAAAAATGGCCAGAAGGAAACAACTTTCTTTAGAGACCCGTCAGTCCATTGTTGTGTTAAGGAAGGAAGACTACTCCATTGAAAACAAGAAAATATTTACTGTGATCCCAAACTTTTGGGCGGTGCTGAATTATTTACAAGCTGTTTTGAAGCATTTCCATTGGTCCATTTATCATAAAATTGTCAGCTCATATGTTCAAACTATGTAGAAAAATATAAATGGACAAAAATGGAGATGCATGTTATTCTACATGTACATATATATACATCTACACTCATTTTCCATTTTATCAGCTCCGCTTACCATATTCATTCTATTTTCCATGACAACACTGGGGCGGCCATCTTTGTTTACTTTGTGTTAAAACTTTAGGTGCGGTCGCGGATACGTTGATACTAATTACAAGCAAAATGACAACAAACATATAAAATGACTAGCATAACATGTTCAGTTAGAGGGAGTCAGTAATTGGAAGAAGAGGAGAACTTGGCTTGAACAGAGTTATGAACACAGCACATAAAGATCAAAGTGTTGTAAAGCCGCCTTCTAAAGGAGAGGACCTGCGTCTATGACTGAAGCTCTAAATTTAAAACATCCACCCAAAACCTCTGTATGTCTGCTCTTACCATTCTGTGGAGGAGAACCAGCACCAGAGCTTCCTTATTCAGAGAAATGTCTCGCTTATGAAGCTCAGAGGAAGCAGACGTGTCGGGTGCTGGTAAGTCTATCAGTTAAGAAACTGTTTTCTGATCAGTGTCCACCGCGCTAGGCTATCTGGGCTGTAACTAACACCCATGCAGAGTGGCTCGGGCAGCTGGCTTGACTTGGGTTTAACCGGCTTTCAGAAATATAAACTCACCGTCTGTGTGTAGGAGGACACGCCCACCTTCCCACTATACAGGTACTGATACGCTTCCGTACTTGTATAGTTTTTCATTGCTGAACCGTCTACACCTTCCAAGAGTACAAAATAATTATAAATGTAACCTCAGGCCACCCTTTCATATCATCCACCCACTGTGTTATTAACCTTGGATGAGCCAGTGTTGTACCATTCGAGCTTCTTGTTGCTTCTCTGGTCTCCTCACATGTAACTGTATTCATTTTGGTTAGGTGAGCGGAAGGTATAACACAAAGGTGGAAGAAACACACGCTTGAAAGTGGGTGTGGTGAGATATGGTGAAGAGGAGCACTGAAGTTCTACATCTATAGACTGTAGTCCATTTGATTCTCTGCAATCTTTGCAATCTCTGCAATTCTCAGCAAGTATTGATAGGGTGGTAGATTGGTGTACATTTAATTATTAATTATTTAATTTCTGAAATCTCCTTTTATTTTAATTTTTAAAGGTAGCCATAGAATGGAAAACTGCATTTATACTCATAGAACTGACATACCATGCCCCTCAAACCCTGTTGTTCCTCAGTTTTAAATCCTGCATTTGTAAATAAGGACAGTAAAATGACCTGAGCTCAAAATCTTGAACTGTTACATAAGAGACTCATTGATATTCACACCCCCAAGATTTGCATATGACAGGGAGCAACAGGAAGGAATATGGCAGACTGTGCAGAAATCTAGCTGCACAGATGTTGATGTTAACACTTGGCAGTCTCTTTCCAAGGAACCAAAGTTTTCCAAGTAAGGAAGGTTAAACTCAGCATTCTATTCGTCATTTCCTAATCAAACGTTCTGTTTCACCTTAAATGAAGCTTGCACAGGCACCTGAGTGCACAGTGGCAGAATAACTGCTTAAGGTGGAATGAAAAACTCAGAACAATAACAAGAATAGAAGCCAACTTCAGCTCCCAACATCTTGAAATCCACTGTTATTTGTTTACTCTGCACATTTCACTCTGGACAGTGTCCTTGGTCAGTATTGAGCAGCTTTGCTCAGTGTTTAACACTGTAGAGACTGAAGAGAGAAGCAGTTCCACCTTTATTGGCTTCACAACCCCAACAGTAACCTGGTAAGTAGCAGCCATGCTGTGTGAGTTTATCATGGTTAATGCACATCATCCTAAACTGAAAGTTGTGAGTTGCAGCTTTAATTTACTTTGTGTTGATGGCGAAACCGAAAGGAAGTAACTGCTAGCAAGCTCAAAGTAACCAGCATAGATAAGTAAGTAGTCTGACGACCGAGCTTATTTACACAGAGGTTTATTTTATTTTCCAGTGTGTGTCTATATCTCGACTTGTTGCTTCTGTGTGATGATTGCAGCGTCTCACTGTAAAGCAGCAAGTCACATACTGTCTATGTAGACAATATAAAATGCTTTATGAATGCGTTCTATGGCACCTTCAAAAGGCTTAAATAAAAAATAAACTGTCCCGTGTTTTCATGTCACTACAGAAACGAAAAGAGTTTTAGTCCATCGGTGGAGACGTTTTTAGCCACTAGTTTGTTTCTACATGCTCCACATATTCATATTGTCACTGTCAAAAAAAAAAAAAGATAACTTTACAGGCAAAAGCATTCATACTGTCACGCTCTGGCCTGTTACCTTTGTCCTCGCCTGTTTATTCACGTCCTGTCTTTCCCCATGTGCTTCTGTTTACATTCCTGGTTGTCATGTGGTTCTGTTTCTTTCGATTGTGTGCTCCTAGTGTCCCCCCCCGCCTACCTGGTTCGTATCTGTAAC
The DNA here is from genome assembly GCA_021613375.1 of Megaleporinus macrocephalus. Lineage (NCBI taxonomy): Eukaryota > Metazoa > Chordata > Actinopteri > Characiformes > Anostomidae > Megaleporinus > Megaleporinus macrocephalus. The sequence goes on from CM038721.1 coordinate 31,585,547, forward strand.
CCCTCCTGTGTCCAGGTGTTTCATGTTTCTTGTCTTGTTATATACCCTCTGTTTTCCCCTTCTCTTTGTCTGCCGTTTTGTTGTGAACGTTTGCTGTGTTTCGCTGTGATTTTGTTGTTTGTTCTGCTTGTTTTTCTGTTACTGTTACTATGAACCTCATTAAAACTCAAAACCCTCATCTGCGTGTGCATCCGCCTCTCCAATCTCCCCTAGCATTACACCAACCTGTTACTGTAAGTCTAAATAGATTCTGAGGTCCAATCAATATAAAATTAATACAACCCCCCCCCCCCCCCAAAAAAAATACAGTGACAGTTTTATTGATAACGACAATATGCGGATGTTAGAACTGATGATTCCAAAATAATTGCTTGACCTCAGCCTGGCTTTTCTAGTTCTTGTGTACGAGAGTGAAGGATAGTCATTATTTTACCCTTAATTAAAGCTTCAATTTTGGAGGTTTCATCCAGCAATTACAAAAAACGACCAGCTTCGGTTTTGTAATTGGACTTTCAGTTACTGATATAATGAGTTGTTGAGATGTTGTAAGAACATACCAGAGCAGTGGTCACCATGCCTGTTACTTGAGATCTGGGCTCTTTGAAATAGCATACTTTGTACGGCATACTGAACCAAAAAATTCTGTATACTGCATGTCACACTTAATATTAGTACACAGTGTAGTAGCCACATGCTATTCTAGCCCACCAACATCCAATCAGACCCATCTGAGGACAACCTTTATTTTTCCTTTTATTTTCCTTAGCCCTCCATTCGCAGCTAATGCTTAGCAGCTAATGCGTGCCACTTTTCAGCTAGTTAGCAACTCCTTGGTCTATAGATGTGCCTACTGAGGTTTGAAAGATACCAAGCAGAAGGTGTTGTTTTCTGCCAATCTCTGAAGACAAGCCCAGAAATGTTTTTTTTTGTAACCTGCGTGATTTCCAGAATGTTTTCCTCTGACTGCTAAATTTATTACATTCATAATCAGTAATAGGAGCTAATTTGTCTGAATAATAAACAATGTGACTCAGCACCTCATACAGCAGGGGAAATGATGGGACTTCATTGTTACAATGAGTGCAGTAGCAGGGCAAATTATTTGCTTTTATTTCATTTACATATCCATTTAATACTGAATCCAGGGCTATTCTGAGCTGACCAGAGAGTGACGTCTGTGGCTATGTCCACCTGAAATGACCCCCTCCCATTTTAGAATGCTTTGCCCGCATGCTGTGTTATTTGACCAGAGCGATACATCATCCAGGTATCTTCTGGTCTTCTGGAGATGTACATGTTGGTCACATACTGCATTCTACTTGCTACATTTGGGCACAGTCAGTATGTCAGCAGCTTGTAATAGGCTATTTTAAACACAGCCCTACTTTCCTGCAGAGGTTTAGTTCCAGCTGTGATCTGCCATGCCTGCTCCAGCTAATTAACACCTTCAGAAGACACTGATTGGCTAGATCAGACGCATTAATGTTATATACATTGGGTCAGGATATTAGACTATATTTAAGCTGCAGGCAAATCAGGTTGTTTTTTCAATTCAGATTATTTGGACAATATTCCACACTGTAATTTGTAAATGATCAGATTGGATTTGTGGGTCTACACATCACCAACCTATTTACATCACATACATGCAAAATCCAAGCACTTCCATGACTCTGGATTGTCATTGTAGTCATGTGTTGCGCTGGGAGTGATGCAAAACACCCTTTGAAATCTGATTTGAGTGACCAAAGTATTCAGACTGTGATGCATCTGTTAAAATTAGTTTGGAATCGCATATCAAACCACCTCTGAATGTGGTTTGGATCCGATTGGCAGTGGTTAAGTCTACCTGAAACGACCACCTTCTATTTTAAAATGCTTTGCTGTGTTATTTGGCCAGAGCAATACATCTTCCAGGTATCTTCTGGTCTTCTGGAGATATTCATGGTGGTCATATATTGCATGCTACTTTTGTAATTTGCTGATGATCAGATTTGTCCAGACACCAACTGACGTGCATAACGTAGGTGTTAGTAACTGCATAGCAAATCCCAGCACTTCTTTCACTCTGGATCGTGGTAATGTGTTGCAGTGGGCATGCAAAGACACCTTTGAAATTTGATTTGAGCAACCAAAGTATCCAGACTGTGCTGCATCTGTTAAAATCCTGTTGGAATCAGATATCAAAGATTGTAATTTTGCTGTCCCGACTATCAAAAATCTGTCTGGGAATGCCTAAAAACGGATTTGGGCTGGCAGTCTGAACAAGGCATTTAGATGCAGGCTGGAAGTAAACTGTACTGGAAAGCAGATCTCTAGGAGGAGGGCTGGCAAAGGCTGTAGTGCATGAAATATGCATGAACATGCTAGAAGATTGCGAGCCTGATTGAATCATTATAGTTTGATAATGCAAATATTAAGTTTCAGTTGATATTTGCATAAGCAAACTTTGATGATTGTTCGTTGTAGGCTCTCGGAAAAAGCTTTTTGTGTACCTTGAAAAATACTCCCCCTCGTACCCTCCCACTTTCCAGTTTGCTTTTTGGGTTTTCAAGTAAAGGAATGTATTTGTATAGCAACCCCATGCACTTCAGCCTCGTTTGGTTTCCACGTTCTCTCAAGGCCGTCTAACTGCGAGGGGATGATAAATCTCTCGTTTTTTTATTATAATTTTTTTTTCTCGTCCCTTTCTTCTCGTCTTCTCCCTCTCCGTTTGCATCCAGGGCTCAAAAGTGGATTTATATCGCGTCTCGGACTAAAACTCCACCCACAAACCCGCTTCCATGTGTCTGCACAGATATTTCATATGCAGGATTTGGACTACAGACCGTTTTTTCCCGAGCAGGCCGGCTATTTGGACTTAATTGAATTTTGGACCAGTCAATAATTCAATCTTCAGACTCCATTTTCTCTCCCCGTTTGCTTTTATCTGAGCTTAGAGGGAATTCCGGAATAAGCTTTCGCCCGCTGCTTGTTCTGTGAAACACAGCTTGCGCTCTTTTAGACTCTGGATGCATATTCGGCTCAGATTTATTCCCCGCGCCCACCTCTTTCTGGGCTTAGTCTGCCAAATATTCACTCTCTGGAGGAAAGGACTTCATGTAGGGGCTGGTGAGAGTCTGTAATGGTGGTTTAATTGTGAGTGGCTTAAAAAACCAGAGTGGCTTTAATAGCGGGTTTGTGACGTTCCAGGTTCTAAGTACTTCCAGTCTAACTGCGATGTCTCCAACGCAACAAGAACCTTGCCTTGTTGGGCAGACGGCATGGTCTTTAAAGCACACCCGAATGTCATGACAGTTTCCAGCAGCAGCTCCGAGATGCAGCTCCCCAGTAATTTGGCTTTGTCTTCAGCCTGTCTGTTTCAGCAGATGGCCAAACAGAGGCTGTTTCATTACCACCACATCCTCGGGGCTCTCAATCAACACTCTCTCTCTCTCCCTCGCTCTGTTTCTCTGTCACTCCTTCTCTCTTTCATCACCAGGAGAGTGTAATTGCAGCCGGCTCGCTTCGGCTTTCTTTCTGCGATTGCCTCCTGTAGGCCAAGGATGATGACATCACCCTATCATGGTGTTACAGCGAATAGGGTGCTTTTACCTGAGGCTTCTATTAATTAAGTGTCTCAGACCGGAACCAGCGTGGCGAAATTCCGCCCGTATTGCGTTGGGGTGTCTCCATGTGTATGCACACATGCCTTTTTGTATGGAGAATGTAGATGCACTCTCCTTACTTTACACTTGCTTTTTCACTTCGCCATCATTCACTACATTTCCAGTCAATGCAGTTAATCTTTTAGCACCGGGAAAAAGGAAAGTGGAAAGAATACATTTTTCATTCCTATGGAGTTTTGCACTGTTCTGTCATTTATAGTCAAGTCAAGTCAAATTTATTTATATAGCGCTTTTTACAACGATGTTGTCTCAAAGCAGCTTTACAGAGTTTTGATAACAGACAGTTACAACATATATCCCTCTGTGAGCAAGCCAGAGGCAACAGTGGCAAGAACAACTCCCTCAACTGGAGGACGAAACCTTGGGAGGAACCAGACTCACAAGGGGAGACCCATCCTCCTCTGGTCAAATAGTATTTACAGTTTAAACTAAATACCAAAGAAATGAGCTGTTTGAAATCTGGATAGCAAAGCTTTAGAAGCTGCACAGATAGAGGCAGTGTATGACTGAGGCAGTCTCTGGCTGAGGCAGTCTATGACTGAGTCTTTATGTAAAGTGGGCGTGAGCTGAAACAGTCCCATCCTATCTCAATGCTGGTACATCTGGATGGCACAGTGATGTAACTGAGGGTGTAGCAGTAAATGGACAGGTGAGCTGGCTGGTGATGGTGGGGTGATGGCCCGATGATCAGTCCTTCAACAGCGTTCAACAGACAGGAGGACAGTCATTACCTCAGGAAGAGTAAAGAGAGTTAGTTGGGCTCGGGAGTAAGACTGTAGAGAATATGAATTTTCAGAATTTTCTAAATACCAAAGAAAAGAGTCTCTGTTTAAAATCTGGATAGCAAAGCTTTAGAAGCTGCACAGGTTACTTAAAAGCTTAGAAGCTGCTGCAGTCTTGACTGAGGCAGTCTATGACTTTGTCTTTATGCCAGTTAGTTTTTTTTTGTCTGACTTGAGTCGGTGCCGCTGGCGCTTCACGATGACCTACTATGTTAAAATCTTGCGAGTGCGAGGAGCAGCAGGCTTCAAAATCAGCCACTGCAGTTGCTCTCCACTAACTGCGCGAGCCGAGATACGGCTTGATGACGACAGAGCTTAATCCTCAATGGTCAGGAGCTCCACAGACACCTCTGACATTTAACTCTTTTCACTGTAAAATATATATCTCCTCTACAACTCTTTAAAGATCTCATATTTACACTAATACTATCATATCTAGTAGCATGACAGTCATGCAGTATTCAACATATTTATATTTTCATAATCAGCATTTCATAAGTTCTGGAGAGTTTCCCGGCCATGAACCCAAAATTTCAATGTTTTGTTCACTGGGCCACTTGGTTATCACTTTGGCCCTGTGACATGGTGCAAAGCATTGTTCATCTCCATGTTCCTCCTGGATAGTTGGGAGATGTTGCTCTTGGAGGATGTTTTGATACCATCCCTTATTCTTGGCAGTTTTCTTAGGAATTTTTTTTCTAACATTAATGTTGAGATGAGTTGCAGAGTTGAATGTTTGTTGCTGGTTAAAACACAGAACAGTAAAAGGAAACCAAACCACAGACATTGTGGAGTACCGAGGTCGACCAACCGCTAACAAACTTTTGTACTTCTTTTATATGTTCTTATTTGTTTTCTTTAGCAGAAGGACGTCTGGATGATAAACAGCTAACCTTCGAAAGCAGCTAACCTTTTTATCAGTTCAGTTAAAATCGCTCTTTATAACTTTATTTTCTGTCTCTCAATAAAGACGAAAGCTTTAAAATAGTGGGGGCAGCTTGGTGGTAAACCAGATCTTGCACAGTTGCTAGTAGTCCCATTTTTTCTATACATTTTTGTACATTTTTGTAGGTTTTGGAAACTCCTAACGACTGACTTTCTATTCCTTGTGCAAATGGAATATATATAAAAATATATTTAAAAAATGGATGTAAAAAATATCACCTTAAAAATGCGTGAAAGTGGGTCTATGGACATAAGTCATGGGCTGAAAGTTAGTGATCCGGTCTTATGACAGGAAGGTCACCGGTTCAATTCCCTGGACCAACAGGACGTGACTTGAGCAAGGCACCTAATCCCCAACTGCCCCCCGGGGCTGAACACCGCAGTACTCACTGCCACCTAGTGTGTATGTTCACTAGCGTGTATACATGTGAGTGTTTCACTGCATGGTTGGGTTAAATTTTGCCACTTGTGTTCGCACACTGTGGAATGTGACCTCTGCATTTAACCCATCTGTAAAAAACCCACATACACACTAATCAACACACACACACATTAGGGGACAGCAAGCACACTAGCCTAAAGCGGTGGGGTAAGGTGTCTTGAATAGGGGCACTTCATTTGTGTCCTGTTGGTCCCGTTCTAGTCACAGACCAGTTCTCTCACCCCCAGCCCACAACTAAGGAGAGAGTGTCTTATTGTAATGAGACGTATCATATAAACTACATTTTAAGATAATTATAATTTAATAATGTATTTCGATTTCTTATAATTATTATATCATGTAATTTTTATTATGACAGTCTTATAAGAACGAGATGTCCTGGTGAATAATTATCTCATACTGTGATCATGTCTTGCAGTTACAAGATTTCGAAACGTGACCTCACAGTATCCGACATGCGGAAAGGGATTTTTCACAGTTTTGCTTGGCAGCTACACGCCAGCATGTAACACACACAGTACACATCATTATATCACCTGTACAATACACAGAACAGTCTGAGTTTCCAAGAGAGACTTCAAAAAATCCACTCACCATCTCCAGAATCAATAACCAGAGAAAAAGGGTCTCTGCACGCTCGGAGGCTGTAAAAAAAGCTCTTTTTATTAAATATATTTATGAAATCGATATACAACAGTCATTTACAACAATAGCCATATAGAAAAACGAACCCCCCCCCCCCCCCGCGACCAAAAGGAATCGTTCTCAATAAGAAAAGCGAGTTATTTTCTTAGAGGGCATGACAGGGTTGCTTTTACCGTCAGGGGACATAATGCACTTCAATAAGGAACGTCTTACCGCGGCCGCCTTGGGCTCATTCACTCATGGGTTTGGCTGCATTAAGGCAGGAGAGTGTATGAAGCTCACACTGCCTGGCCTGCTGGACGCGTTGGACGTGCTGGAGGGTAGGACAGACACAGAGCTTTCATATTACACCCCTCAGCTACTGGTGAAGTACGCTGACAGTTTTTTCAGGGCTAATCCTCCTCTGTGCTGGGCCTGCTGTTTGAATTGATTATTTCAGATGATCAAGTCCTCGCTGTCAGCTGTGGATACTTTTTCTTTCTTTTTTTTTTTGACGGGACAAGACACGATCGATTCCCTAACACAGTGGTCAACAACCCTTCTCCTGGACATCCACTGTCCTTCAAAGTTTAGCTCTAAAGAAAGCCCAGTTCATACTCGACCAGCTAGAGAAGATGAGTTTAGAATGTATGAAGAAGCAGTTTGATGAGTCTAGTTTTAGATCTAATGTTTACTTACGTTTCTTCACTTGACCAGTGAATGCTTACAGTGCATGTAAAAGAAATGGGTGAGGTTTGGACCCAGGTTTGAGAAGATTTGTACGACTGTAGCAAATAAAAGCAAAGTGTTGGGAATTTATATTTATCTTATTAGACAGATGGCCAAGAAGGCTCTGAGCTCACGGGAAGGTCAGGGCTTATTGGGACCCCCTGCCATATAGGGCCATATACCCTGCAGCGTTTACTTGGGAACTTCTGTTTGAGAACCACTCTACCCAAAAGAATGACATGGCCAGGTTTACAAGGGCCATAAAAGACAAGCAAGCACAGGCATCTTTGAGACCAGGTTGGACCAGGGCAGTCCAGGGGTGAGATCTCAGAGAAACGTCGGTACCGGAAGCCCCTCGAATAAAAAAGCTTAAACTCTGAACTGGTCTACCTCTTCATTCTGACAGCAAAAGCGAAGTTACAACAAAAGTCAAAGCAAATCAAGCAGCGAAATCATTTTGTCAGTCATTTTCATAACGAATTTAACTAACTAAAAACTTTGAGTAACTAAACTTTTTCACTCTAATAGTTTATTTAGATGTCTGGTTTTAGTATTACTATTATTATATGTTCTTATATTATATGTATTATATGTTCTTTATTCTCCCAGTGTATATCCGGCACCTATGGAGTTCTATTTCATTTCTACACAACATCATATATCAGTAACTCAAGTTTGGGAAAAATTTGGGAAAAATTTGGGAAATATTCTTTGATTCACTATGAACTGAGATTGATTTATTATAATCTGTATTAGTGCATTACTGGTATAATTGTTATTTGAAACTGTAATCATGCACAATAAACATTTAGTTAATGTTTTGTTCTGAGCACAAATCTAACTTCTCATAGAACCATGTACTTTCTGGAGTTTATTGCATTGAGAGATTAATATAATAATGCATCAACTGCAGTTTTAGTCATCACTAGAAAGTTTTCAGTTGATAGTTATAGTTATAGAATAGTTCTTATTAGTATTTAGGTGACTAAATTAAAAGATTTATCATTTCACTAATAGTTCCATATATTAGTAAACCTGCATTTTAGAAAATGGAACAAATCTTAAGGTATTAATGGTTATTAAACTCTTATTAGTACTTAAGTAGTACATTTATAAACTGCAGTAAAGCTATAACCATGACACTATGACTGCCTGAATATAGCTAATGCTGTCATTCATAATCATCATTTTCACAACTATATGCATAACAACACCTTAACAAGTGTTTATCGTGCATTATTACACATTAAAGATTTTATGTGCTAATACAGGTTATAATGAACACAACTTAATGCACAGTGAATAACTCATAATAATGAATTTAGAAATAAATAATAACAGCAAATAACAGGACCTCAATGAACTCCCAGTATGTGCTTGTTAAAATAAATCATATATGTGTGACCTCTGTTCTGACTGCCTTGATTAAAAGCAGTCTGCACTGAATCACTCCTTATAGTGTTAATGTGAATGGGTGGGACTAAACAACATTCCACATTATTAGGTACACATACCTTGTGTCTACACTCGTTCTATCAGCTCCACGTACTGTACCTCTCATCCTAGCTATTTTGTGGCCACAGGAAACTGTTGGTTTAGTATTATGAATGGTGGACTATTCTCAGCAGAGTGGTCACGCTGAGTTAACCCTCAGAACCTGAAGCTGGATTATGAAGGCAGTTTGAAAGGCTGTATTGTAGGCATGGATTAAGTTGGACATGGTACACGCAACAATCAGAACATACATTTCTTTATGTTACTCTCTTATTTTTATATGACATCTGTTATGAAACGGTATCAGCATTTTTATATATTGTTTTTGCAGAAATGTATGTTGTGTTTGTCGTAATGTTATGTTTACACCTAAACTACACAGCAACTATCATTCATTTATAATGTCTATGACGTACTTTGTATGATTTTGTTGTGAGTTTAGCCATTGGTAAACTCGACTGGATAAACTGAGACTCACAGAGAAGAGGGGCCTGTGTGTCTATAAGTGGTGTGTCTGAGCACAAGGTTTGCCATTGTGATAGCTTCAGCTCAGAGTGAATGTGAACAGTAAATAAATAATAATAATAAATAAAATATATAATAATAAAAATAATAAATTAAGTAATAATACATACTTCAACTTTGTCTTTCAAATTGGGTTGATTTCAAGTATTATAAACAGCTGATGGTATATATCTACATACAAAGATGAGCCAAAACACTAGGACCACTTACAACTTACAGGACTTAAAGGACTTAAGGGATCTGCTGCTAGATACTGCAGGGCACCTTCAAGGGTTGTGTGGACTGGCGTGCTTTGGTAGCATATCTAGAACCACATGCATTATAATGGCATTGTAATGTTTTGGCTCTTCTGTGTGATACTGAGTAATACAAATCATTCTTATCTTAGTTAACATTCCTAGACTGGTGTTACCAACTATCAGAGCGTGGATCCAAGGGGAGGGAAAGTCAACAATAAACTTGGCCGCCCAATGCTAGCCATGTTTTTGCTCTTTCTCATAAGCTGTAAAATGAGCTGCCATCAATTTGATTGCTTTTTCAGCTCACAGGCAATTTTTGAAAAAGATATCTGTCAGCTTTGTTGTTTGCTTGCAAACGTTCCAAAGATTTAGGAGGTGCGAAGTAAATGTTTGATCCAAAAAACAAAAAAAATATATGAATATGTCAAAATTCTATTAGCGTTTATGTCTCAAATCACAACATGTCAGAGCAGCCTGGGGTCTCCTGACAATAACAGCACATGGCTTGTGCGACTGCTACAGAAATACTTTGTAACTGCAGTTAAATAATAGTTCTAAGGGTTAAAAACTCCGGCAGCACCATTGCGTTTGATCCACTTGCCACATCAGTGTTACTGCAGTGCTGAGAACAATCCATCACCCACGCTACATTGTAGGAGTGAGAAACAGATGGACGACAGTCTGTAACTATAGAACTACAAAGAGCAGCTGTACGGTAAACAGACCTACTAAAATGGACAATGAGTGAAGATACAAGGAGGTGTACCTAATAAAGTGGACACTGTTTATATGAGTGGGTTTTCTTTTTACTGGTTTAACTTATATTGACTGGGGAGTAAATGGTATGTTTACAAGCTTTAACAATGTATGTATACACAGCATGCAGTAGTAAGCACATACATGCTTTTTCATCATATAGCTCCTTTGAAGCTGCTCTCTACAATGTTCCTGCAGACTCACCTCATCAGGTGAAGGTGAACTAAGCAAGAGGGGTCCACAACATTTTTATTAAGGCTGAAAAAAACCCTCAGGGTCTTCTTTTAGTAGCACAGTAGTAGCTAGGTAGTGCTAGGCAGTAGTAGCACGAAAACTAAAACTGTTAGTCAGCTGTGCTGGCTAGCTATTATTTGATGTTTGATTCGGTGAAGATGTGCATTCCAACCATTTTGATATTACAGTATAGATATTATAGTACTGAGTCCTGAGTGAAAAAAAATGACTATGGTCGTTAATAATGTAGGCTAAGCTTGCACCGGTGCCGCACAAACAACTGAAAGACACTGGTAGGTTATGTGTTGGATGGCTGCCTCTTCATATAAACTAATGAGCTAACAGAGCATACAGTGAGTGTGTTTACATGAATTTAATAATTCACCTGTAATCAGATTTCTACTTATTCAAGAGGTCATGGAAACAGCATATTCGGATTTCTTAGATTGGATTAAGGCCTAAACAGGCTGGAGTTTTGCTCAGTAATCAGGTTTTCATATGTATACTCTTAAACACTTTTAAAGTGGTGATGAGACTGTCTACATGCTTGATAAAACAAAAGATTTGAAGAATCTGTGTCTTCTGGTTGGAGAGCAGAAATCCAATATTACAGGACTTGTTTAGACCTAAAGATTGAATGATAAATAAAAAGAATATATATATATATATATATAATTGTCGCTGTCCAATGAAAAACAAGCATGTCCAAAATTTAAAAATTATGTTCTTCGATATGATCTTCAGCCGATCGATTGGTGTATCTTATGCTTAATTGAGTGTTTGAGTACCTGTATTATACCTGAATTGATCTATTATTAACTACCAAGTGTGCTGTGGCTTATAAAACAAGTAAAACTTGATCATACAGTAGTTCAGTGTACTTAACCTTTTCGACTTCAGCCATCATCAAATGTTTTTGGAAAACAGACACTTGCAGCGCACAACTGGATTGCTTTCTCTAGTCAAACTGCCCAGAATGTTTTGTACTAAAGATAAAACACATCTCTCCCATTAAAAACAACAGAAAAAGGCTCCTTAACCATCCAATGTGAACCTCCCTCTTACAGTTTGGATATCTCCAGGAAGATTGGGATGTTGACCACTGTTCTAAACCAATATCTGAAAAAATTTAGCCACCGGACTGAATCTCTTTGTGTGCCCCCCCCCTTCAGTGATTTAAGTCCATGAGCTCGAGAACCCACACTCGGTTCATAAGCTAGAAGCCACAACTTACTTGTGCTTAGCATAGAAAGTAAAGTTTGCCTCTTGGACAAAACTGTCTTGGGCTTCTGCTGGAGATGTGTGTGGGTTGGGCATGACTTGCTGCATCTTAATGCATTTCAGTAATATCATACAGCGCATAAAAAAAAATCCATTTCTCCTCATATAAATGATGCCACACTGTTCTCATAAAACCATTAATCTTCTTCCCAGCACCTGTCAGAATAGTTTCTTTTTTCACATTACTCTTTACATTAGCCAGATTTCTGTGAAGCATAACCAGCAATGGGGAAGGGAGTCTTTGAATCCCAGCTGAACTAAACCCATGATCCCATCCAACCTGGATCAAGACTCAGGTGCTGTCTTTTGATTGACAGCCTGTATTAGAGATGGCGCTGAGGGGTCAGAAGGCTTGGTGTCGGCAGCACGCGCACTCATGTGAGGCTCTTGGTGGGCCTGACACAGGTGCAGAAGTCAAGTCCCGTCAGATGAAGTATTCCTTGCTGACGCGGCTCGCTTTGTGAGGGTCCAGATCTGGCCGGTAGGTCGGGGGCTCCAGGCTGCAGCGCTGGCTCTTTGCTGTGATGACCTGAGGCGGTGGGGTCTGCCGATGTCGGTAGAGGAAGCGAATTATCACGGCCAGTGCGCACACAGTGGTGAACACTACAGCAGCCACGACTCCTAACAGAGAGATAAAGAGACGGAAGTCAGTCATCAATGATTCCACAAGCCTCATTTAATATCCCACATATTATATCATGCAAGTCACAGATTCGATGTATGTGTTAGTACCTTTTCAGAAAAGAAAATGGACTAAATCTATTGGTAGGATGGCAGATAGGATAAAATAAATAATAATTGTATATTAACTGATTATATTTAATATATATATATATATATATATATATATATATATATATATATATATATATATATATATATATATATATATATATATATATATTTATATATATATAAAATTTATTTTTAGTAATTTCTTATTACGAATTTTTTTTTTTGATTAGTGAAATTCGGTCAGAACTTTTTGAATATGCGACATTGCGGATATTAATGTAATTATACATTGATTCTAGATGCTAAACAACTTTCTAAGTTATAATGTAACCATGTACAGCTCTCATAACCAAACCAATGGAAAATTAGCATCATGTCAGAATCATTATATACACATTTCTGAAACCCAATTGACTCTGTATTAACAAGACCCTTTCCAGGCTTCTGTACAGTGATTTCAAACTTTGAATGCTAGTCTAGGATGTTTAGTATCATGCAAACAGAATCCATAAATCCATAAAACACTCATGTCAATTTGTTTATAATAGTACTATTATAATCATAAACACCTTTACTGTACCTGTAATAAGCTCCTACATAAGCTTGTCATGACAACTAACTTAACCCTACATTAGAAATGCTTATTCTAATGTTTCTCATGGTTATAGACTAAATGTAATGTGTATTCTAATGGGTGACACCTGTGTGTGTATATATATATATATATATATATATATATATATATATATATATATATATATATATATATATATATATATATATATATATATATTCTGTCTCTATTATTTTTTAGCAAGTAAGCTGTTCCAGTTGCAATGTTTCAATCTTAGTTTTTTGAACGGACTAAGTGTTGGAGGTCTTTGTTGATTCCAGTTGAATAGGATGCACTTATTTGCTATATATGATATTGAACCAATCCCCTTGACAGACATGGGATCTAGTGACCCTTCCAAGTCAGGTCATGTATCCCCTGTTTTTACTTTTTGCACATTTCTTTTTCAAATCCAACCTTTATATCAGATAGAATAAGCATTTATAAACATTTATGTAAGGTCATGATAAGCTTACGTAGGTGTAATGTAGCTTTATGAACAGAACCCTACAGAAAGGAGTAGTCTATCAATCTTCATGACATGGACAAAAGACACATAACTAAAAACTGCAGAATCAGACATTTTGAAGCTCGAATTTTGTTTTTAAATGGTTCGTTTTTAAAATAATGCTATGTCATATGGTGTCAGGCTACAATCAATCATTATGTTTTTCCAGCTTTTCCTTTTCCTTTCAAGCTTTTTTTTGTGTTTGTAAACAGTCTGCAAAGATATAGGGCCCAAAGCCATTTTCACTGGCATTTGTCAATCATCTCCCTCATTGGTGGGTTTGTAGCTTCCATGACTAGCTGCTTTAAAAGGCCAGTTCCCAAACGCAGTACATGAAGTACAAATAAAAATGGAAAGTGATTTGTAATTTAAATATATTTTTTATCTAACGTGCATAAAAACACACTATTTGATGTTTTAACCTTATGAATTTCAGTGTTTATTGTAAACATATGCTAATTTCAAAGATGATGCCTGCCACATGTTCCAAAAAAGCTGGGATGAGAGCATGTTTACCATTGTGCTACATCACCTTTCCATTTAGCAGCACTTAAACTGTTGGGAACCAACAACAAACACACCGAATAATCCAGGTGGGAAAGATGATTTCTGATTATTGTTTAGTTATGCACATCTTCAGCTGTTCAGTCATACAGGGCCTTCGCTGCTGTGACTAAAAAGTGAAAGAAAAGAGACGCAGCAGAGTTCTCTATTGGAACAAACAGGATGCAGTGAGGCAAGTTGCGAGTGGACATGTCCTGTAAATGATCAGATTTTATAATAAATATGAATAAACAGCTACACTTTTACTAACTAGGGCTTCTAATCTGATGGCTAACAGATAAAAGCTGCTGAGAAACCCATACAAATCCAACCTGCCAATGGTGCATTTCCTTTTTTATGCAAGTGCACTGAAAATGGTGCTTCATACACGGAAGACTACTGAGCCTAATTTCTAGAAAACACTGTACAGAGCTTTCCAACAACATAGCCTCCTGAGGTTACTTACCTCCAATTAGTGCTGAGTCATTCTGTGCTGCTTTCTTCAGCGGCGCTTTCCCTCGGTCTGATTTTGATGAGTCACCTACTGGAGAGCAGAGAGGATTGGGGATGGGGTGGGGGGCTCTCCTTAAGGACCGATCTTTACAGCAACATAACATAGCTTATAAAATAAGCCTAATAAGATTAATACGAAAAAGCAAGGCCAATCACAGTTCTGTACCTGAGAGTGTGTGCGTGGTAGTGTGAGTGCTTGTGCTCGATGTAATCCCACAGCTTGACTCCTCCAGCCGGCCGTGTATGCTGACCAGGGAGCTTCCTTTGTTTTGAAGGGCCGTCTTCAGGGGGGCGACTTCGTTAAACTTGACAGAGGACATACAGCCAACGAACCCTCTCGATCCCGCACGGACCAGCTCTTCGTCAGTGATCTCACTTCCTACAACCAAAGAAGATGGAAATATGTTGATATGTCAAACATTTTAAACTTGTAGCTTACAAGAACAGCCTCTCGAGTGGGAATTCCGAATGGGGAAGTCCTTCAATATGAGTTAGGAGAGCATATCAAGATCTACTTTTAAATGAGCTTATAGTAGCATTTACTTTAGACGCATTAACAGAAATCACTCATAGCAGTAATGCTATGTAGTTGTAATTTAGAGATGGACCGATCAGTGTTTTTGAGGCCGATTCCGAACGTCAATCACCTTTCAGCCGATAGCCAATATCGATTGAGGGCGGGGCTATATGCCACGGCAGGGGTGCATGCAATTAATAGCGCAAGCAAATTACCATTTTACCATTTTTTTGGTTTATTACCATTTTTAACGAGCTCATATGAAACAGCATAATATTTTTAACTAAATCAGAAGTTGGTCTATGTAGGAACAGCAGAGCGTGGATCCAGGTGGAATATTAAGCGGCAGAATGCCACGTCTTCTACAGCCGAGAAGAGCTGCTTATCTAGAACTATAAACTCAATCACTCTGGCTGTGGTTCCTTTAGCTCTCTGGCTGTTGCTGCTGCTGTTCTGTTTGTACCGGTCAGATCTGGTGTGCACAGTTCTCTGGGTTGCTTGTTTTGTGCTAGCTGCATGTGCTAGCTCTGCTGTTTGCTGATACTCACTGTATTCAGCTGCGTGGTGTACTCTGAAGTGTTGTATCAGATTAGTAGTGTTAAATGTCTTTGTCTTGATTCCCCAACAAGACACGCTGATTTTACTAATTTTACAGATGTTACAAACTGCCCTGGATGAGTCACATACACAAACAGATGACGTTTTCTATCTGCACATGCGGTGAACCCCGTAAACTGTTCTCGCGAGGCCGCTGCTTTAGTCAGTCTGTGGAAAATGAAAAGGTGTTTTTTTTCTCCTAGTGGTTCAGATAGGAATTGCAGGGAGCTGGCCGGAGGGCTCCTTTTCCTGGATGAAACGCTAGCTGTTAATACAGAAATTAGGCTCATTTGTTTAAATTGGAGAAATATCAGCCGATCGCCGATCACATATTTGGATTAAAAATCGGCCGATACCGATACATGGCTGATCAATCCTTCCATCTCTATGTTGCTGACAACACTTGATTTAATGGAAGCAACCATGTTTATTTTCAATTCTGTAGCTCAAACAAGTGGAGCTTGAAAATAATGGAAATCCGAGCGCAGACTTTCCACTTCAGGTTGAAGCCAAAGTATATATAAGGGTGTCAAATATTTCACCCTAAGTGAAGGAATAGAGATGCAGCAGAGCTCTTTGTTGGAACAGACAGGATAAGGTAAGGTAAAATGCGAGTGGACATGTACCATAAATCATTGTATTTCATGGTAAATATGAATAAACTTCCTTATGGTTGCTAGTTTGCGTCCCAATTTCCTTTATCTGTATTATGCTAACAGAAGGAACAGGAGTGGATATTTGTTAATTCCCTAAAATTAGTTCACCATGCTGCTTTTATTATTAGATACACTGATTTAGATCACAAAGCGTATTGCTGACTTGCTTTTTCACAGTAACAATAAATCGCATCTGAAATGTGAAATATATTCTTATCCATATGCTTGCAGGTTCAAAATGGGAGTCTGTGACACAAATAATGAAAATGTATTCATTAAATCTATTAATGGGGCAGTCAAATGTATTTCTAACTTATCAATTTACTTGTCAAAGCCTGGAGGTTAGGGAATCAGCCTTGTGACCAAAAGGTCGCTGGTTTGATTTTCTGAACTGACAGGACATGACTGGAATGCCCTTAAGCAAGACACCTTACCCCCAACTGCTCAACTGCTGCCACTGTGGATAGAGCTGCCCCCCATTCTAGGAATGCGTGCTCACTGCCCCCTAGTGTGTGTTCACTAGTGTGTATGTAGGTATGTATAGTAATTTTAAGGTTTTAAGGAGGTAATTTTAAGGAGGTTAAGGAACCAACCTTGTGATCAGAAGGTCGCGGGTTTGATCCTATCATCTGAGAGGACATGACTGAAATACCCTTGAGCAAGGCACTGAACCCCCAATTGATCTGTGGCAATTGTGGATAGGGATGCCCACCGTTCTGGTTAAGTGTGCTCACTGCCCCCTAGTGTGTGTTTGTATGTATGTATTGTATGTATGACTGAAGTGCACTTGAGCAAGACAACTAACTCCCAACTGCTCCCCATGGGGCTGGGGATGGGGCTGCTTACCGCGCTGGGTAAGTGTGTTGATTGCCCCGTAGTGTGTTCATTAGTGTGTATGTATGTTTCACTGCATGGATGGGTTACATAAATGGTGAATACTTCTAAATTGCATATGTTTTTGAAAAGCAAACATGATGACATGATTGCCACTTTTCTTTTATATATTAATTAATTCTTTGTTTGATTTAGAGCAACATCAGAACTGACGTGTTCAAAAGCAGGCACAGATCATTCTGATCGTTCCCATCTCAGAAGGGTTTTATCACAGCCGTAGACAAGTTCATTACTTTAATTTCTGAGAGTGCGGCCAGTGCAGCTGCAGCAGAACTGAAAAAATCAACGAGTCCATTTCTGTTCTCAGAGGGCATTTAGTCTTTCTGTCTGGCTTCTTTCTCCATTAATGACTATTGATAGTTTTGATGCAGTTTGTAGTATTTGGGTGGGTGCATTATTGCAAATTTATTTCAAACGGCCCCCTTTCTGCCCAAAAAGGCAAAGGTCACAGTACGTCCAGCCCTACTTATTAGTTAGTCGATTAAAAGAAAGGTCTCCTAGGCAACGTCGAGCAAATGCATTTGCCCTTCACTCAACCCATCTGTTTCTCCACTGACAGCTCAGAACCTGCTCTTACTCTCTGCCACCCACCTCATTCTAACCTGCCTCACAACACAGAGACAGAGAGAGAAGAGAGAGAGAAGAGAGAGAGAGAGAGAGAGGGAATGAACAGAAAGAGCTGTAAGAGACAGCAAGAAAGCCAAGGAGACAGACAGTGAGTGGGTGAGACAGAGAGAAAAAGCATAAATAAAGGAGAGAGAGAAAAAGCATAAATAAAGGAGAGAGAGAGAGAGAGAGAGAGAAAGAGAGAGAGAGAGAGAGAGAGAGAGAGAAAGTTAGGAGAAAAAAAAGTGAAGAAGAGAGAGAAAGAAAGAGACAGAAAGAGAGAAAGAGATAGAGGGAGAGAGTGAACAGAAAAGTCACAGAGAGAGCTTGAATAAGAAAAGAGGAGAAAGAGAAGATTATACAGAGAATGTCCTATCAGATAAAAATTGGCGAGAGTCGGGGGAACAGAGAGAAGGAAAGAGAGAGGCACTACTAAAAAGAAAGAAAAGGAAAGAGGTGGAAAAAGAGACAGAAATGGGGAAAGACAGAGAAAAAGAGTGGAAGAAAGAGAAAGTGAATTGTGGAGCGAGAGTGTGAATGATTGAATGAGAGAAAGAAGTGAAAGTGAGAGAAAGATTTATAAAGAGAATGTATGGAGAAGAAACTGTGAGAGGAGAGAAAAAAGAGGAGGAGAAAAAAGGCACTGACAAAAGAAATGAGAAAAGAGAGATACAGTGAGAAAAGAGAGTGGAAGAGAGAAAGATGGAGTATGAAAGTGAATGGGATAGAGAGAGAGAAAGACAGAGAAGAGAAAGAGTGAGAGATACAAAGACAAAAAAGTGAGGAAGAGAAAGAAAGACAGAGAGAAAGTCAATGGCAGAGAAAGAGAGAGAGTGGATAAGAGAGATAGGAGAAAAAGGAGAAAAAAAAAGAGTTAGGAGAAGAAGAGAGAGAAGGAGTGAGACAGGAAGGCATTGATAGAAAATAAGAAAATAAGACATGGATAGAGAAAATAAGAGATAAACAAAAATAAAAATGGGAAAAAGAGAGAGATACAGAGAGAGTGAAAAAAATCAAAGAGAGAGTGAATGGAGGCAAGAAAGAGTTAATGATAGAAGAAAAAGAGAGAGAAATAGAATTATAGAGAGGATAATGTCAAGAGAAATAGGGAAAGTTAGGACAGAGAAAGAAAGTGAGGCAGGCAGGTAAAAGAGAGAAGTAAAGAGCTTTAGAGAGAGAAAGAGAAATGGGAAAGGGGGAGATAGTAAGAGAAAGATGAAGAGAAAAGAAAGTGGAAGAGAGAAAGACAGACAGATAAAGAGAGTTAGGAGAGAAAGGAGAAAGTGGGATGAAGAGCGAGAAAGAGAGAAAAAAGGTCTTAGAGTTCACACATAACCATCTGCATCACAAACTCACATTCAGCAAATTATCATCAAACATGAACTCCTACTAAAACAACTTAAACTAATAAACCAAACTAATTCATCTGTTACAGCCGATCTCCTCTCTGTCAGAGACACCCAGCACAGGCACATCCTGACCAATACAGATTGACCACAGAGCAGGGCAGACACAGCAAACCTGACTGTCTGGTGAAGAGACGCTGTATGATCACTGTAAGTGAGGAGGAGTAGAGAATGAGAGATGTACTTTCTCCTTTACTGTCAGAAAAACAAACACTTCAGAGATAAATACTGCAGTATGTTCAGACCCTGAGTTCAGTGAACTTCCAGAATCAGAGAAACTGAGAGGTTTATTAGGAGAGAGGACGGAAACACTGCTCTGCCTGGCAGGTATGTAGAGGAGTGTCGCAGGCTGAGAGATAGAGCTGGTCAGTCAGGAGATCACTATCAGTGAAACATAGTCAAATGTACATACGTAACCATATAGAATATTAAATATATATATAAGATTGTTAAGAATGTAGAACTAAATGTTAGAAATATCTTTGTGAATTGTACTGTATGAACTCTGTCTGTCTGTATTAATCTCTATGTCTGTGTATGTATATATATGTGTGTGTGTGTGTGTGTGTGTGTGTGTGTGTGTGTGTGTGTGTGTGTGTGTGTGTGTGTGTGTGTGTGTGTGAAACTGTTTAATGGACTGATGAATGTTAATTGCTTTGGCAACACTGTCATGTAATACAATCATTCCAATAAAGCTTTTCTGAATGTGACAGACAGACCAATAAAAAAAATGAGAGAGAGAGACAGAGAGAGAGAAAGAGAGAGAAAAAGAGAGAGAGAGAGAGAGAGAGAAAGAGAGAGAGACAGAAAGAGAGAACGAGAGAGACAGAGAGAGTGTGATAGAAACAGAGTGAGAAAAAATGAGAGAGAGAGACAGAGAGAGAGAGAGAGAGTGAGAGAGAGAGAGAGAGAGAGTGTGATAGAAACAGAGTGAGAAAAAGGGAGTGAGAGAGACAGAGAGAGAGAGACAGAGAGAGAGAGATATAGAGAGAAAGAGCGACAGAAAGAGAGAGAGACAGAGAGAAAGAGAGAGAGACAGAAAGAGAAAGAGAGAGACAGAAAGAGAGAACGAGAGAGACAGAGAGAGAGTAAAAAGGGAGTGAGAGAGGGGGAGAGAGAAGAAAAGAAGGAGGTGACAGAGAGAGAGACCGTGGGAGAAAGAGAAGACAAAAAAGAACAAATGACAGAGATTGAGAGAAAGCATGGCAGACAGAAAAATAATGAGAGAAAAGGGGAAGAGAGGGAGAGAAAGAGAAAGAGAGAGAGAGAGAGAGAGATAGAGAGACAGAGAGAAAGAGAGAGAGACAGAAAGAGAGAACGAGAGAGACAGAGAGAGTATGATAGAAACAGAGTGAGAAAAAGGGAGTGAGAGAGGGGGAGAGAGAGAGACAGAGGGAGAGAGATATAGAGAGAAAGAGCGACAGAAAGAGAGAGAGACAGAGAGAGAAAGAGAGAGAGACAGAAAGAGAAAGAGAGAGACAGAAAGAGAGAATGAGAGAGACAGAGAGAGAGTATGATAGAAACAGAGTGAGAAAAAGGGAGTGAGAGAGGGGGAGAGAGAGAAGAAAAGAAGGAGGTGACAGAGAGAGACCGTGGGAGAAAGAGAAGACAAAAAAGAACAAATGACAGAGAATGAGAGAAAGAACGCATGGCAGACAGAAAAATAATGAGAGAAAAGGGGAAGAGAGGGGGAGAAAGACAGGAGGAGAGAATAAGAGAGAGAAAGAAAGTGTGTATGACAGAGAGAAGGACAGAGAGACGTAGAAAGAGAGGACAACAGAGAGAGATGGCGAGAGAGAGAAAGACAGAAAGAAAGTGAAGATTAGAGAAATCAGAGAAACTCATCATTAAAATTCATGGGAAATTATAGCAGCGCTGACTGCGAGGGCCTCTTTCTGGGTGGGGCTGAAAAACGCTCCACGCAGCTCAGCTCAGCGCCGCAGAATAAAGAACGGCAAATGAGAAACAAGCGGAGCAGAAAACATTCTTCAGCAGCGTCTGGAACCCACCTCGGATCCTCCCCAGGGTTAATGTCCTCATCGGAGCGAGCACAGAGCCGGGAGAGAGGCTGTACTGCTGCGTCATTGTGTTATCGATCTGAAGGTACACAGAAGATCAAACAGAGATCATTTATAGCACTTACTGAAAAATGAAGATTTATTAGACAAGGCCGCTGTGAGGTTCTAGTAATGATGCCATCGATATGAAGAGGGCGCCAAGGTTGTATTAAGTGGAGTATTTTTACAAGTTAGTGACACGTTTACGATGAAAGACTCTGAAAGATTTACAGCAAAAATGCACACGACTTATGTCACCTATACCACTAATACCACTTATGTCACCTATACCACTAATACCACTTATATCACCTATACCACTAATACCACTTATATCACCTATACCACTAATACCACCTATATCACCTATACCACTAATACCACTTATATCACCTATACCACTAATACCACCTATATCACCTATACCACTAATACCACCTATATCACCTATACCACTAATACCACTTATATCACCTATACCACTAGTACCACTTATATCACCAATACCACTAATACCACCTATATCACCTATACCACTAATACCACTTATATCACCTATACCACTAATACCACTTATATCACCTATACCACTAATACCACCTATATCACCTATACCACTAATACCACCTATATCACCTATACCACTAATACCACTTATATCACCTATACCACTAATACCACTTATATCACCTATACCACTAATACCACTTATATCACCTATACCACTAATACCACCTATATCACCTATAGCACTAATACCACCTATATCACCTATACCACAAATACCACTTATATCACCTATACCACCTATATCACCTATACCACTAATACCACTTATACCACAAATATCGTTTATTATCGTTATTATCATTTTTTGTCAACATTGTACAACGCTAGCAAGTTTTTCTTTGGAAAGTAACAGCGTTTTATATATATATATATATATATATATATATATATATATATATATATATATATATATATATATATATATATAATGTTTGTGTGTGTGTAGTAGAAACAGTGCAAACATAACAACAATAAATAAACAACGTAAAAGAAAAGCAATATACATATACTAAAAAAAATTAATATAACATAAAACAATATACAGAAATATACAGGTATTCAACATCCTAACTTGTATCTGCAGAGGAAACTTACTATTGACGTATCAGAAGTTATTACCCCTTGTGATATCTGAGTAAAGAGTTCTAAAATATATTCACATTTTGGTTAATTAGCTTGGTTCCAAATAATCTGAAGACAGTAGTTCTGGACACTTGGTGACCTTGAGATGCTACCTCTTTGTGTATCTGTCTATCAGAGACCCTCACTGTGTGAGGAGGGAAAATAACCCTGTGTCCTCTTCCACTCAAGGTTGTCAGGATTCCAGCTGATTGGAACGTTTTAATTGTTGCTCTGTCTGTGGATCTGGGCCTTTTTAAACGAGTAGCTATGTTTTTTAAAGCCATTCTCTAAAGCTCAACACACTTTTCCCTTATTTGAATTGTGTGCCCTCTTGTCAGACCCATGTTGAAGAATGAGGCTGCATCCAGAAACCCTGAAAGATGCTGTGTTCTCCTCCTCTCCTCTATGACCTGCAAACTGATTTTGTGACACCATCTTAAGGGCTGTTTTAATACCTGGAGGGGACAAATGAAGCCGCTTAAAATACCCACCAGTGCTGCTTCAAGTAGAGGACAGATCAGTGGACAGTGAAGACATTTACAGATTTTAACTGCAGACATGCCCAGAGTGGACAAACATGGAGCAGTCCAGCTATACAATCAGTCCATTCCTCTTTCATATGCAATTTAGAATTCGAAATTGGAAAGTTGAAAAGAAAAATTGTTTTGTTTATGAATCGGATACCAAATAACCAAAAGGTGAAGCTCTTATAACTCATCCTTAGCAGGGGTACCAATAACTGTGGAGGGGTCTGTATATCTTACTGTCTTTAATTACTCAAAGCCTAAATCAGATCATTTAGCTACAGTTTGGAAGAGTGTGAAGAGAAATGTGGGATGCTGGTTAACATGCAAACTACCAAACACTTTTATTTGTAAATATTTAATATTTATTTATTTGTAAACCCAGTCTTAAGAGTTCTTGACTTTTTATTATTTATATTGTATATACTGTACTGTTTATTCATCTATTTTTTTGTACTGAGTGCCTTGCTATCCCTGTAACACAGTGAATTTCCCCCACTGTGGGACTAATAAAGGTTTATCTTATCTTATTAGATGTTAATGAAATGGCAATGTTTCAACATGTCCAGAGAAATGACTAGACAAATTTACTTTTTTTTAATTTACTTTTTCTATAAATAAGCTCTTTAATATGCACCTTTATTTAAAAACATTGTTTTTTAAATGTAGCTCTTGTTTTTACATTTAAATACATTTATTAAAAGTTTTATAAATAATTCATTCAGTTCAGCATTTATAACAATAAATATAGTTGAAATATACTGAACGGTATTTGTAATTTGTTTTGTCTTTCAGTTGCTGATGATATAGAATGCTGATAGAACTACTAGGCTACTTGACTATACAGGATATGGCACTGAATCATAACACAAGTTATGAGGTTTATGAGGGTCCAGACCCTGGCCTGAAGTAATTTTCTCTAACTAGACCTTACTGAATTCTAATTAAATACCTTGTATAAACATAAACATAGTGTGGTCCCTCATTACACTGCCATTGTTTACTGGCTCTGGCACCACAGTAGGCAGACACAGCTAGATAAAAACAATATCTTAAAAGCTTTTGTTTTAATTTTCAATGCTATATCAAGAATATGAATATCAAAATATGTGATTGATTGAGTAAACTTATCTTTATTTAAAGTTTAAAAGCACGGATTTCGAAGTTTATGGATCATACTTTGACTTTTCTATCAGTCAGCAGTGAAACTGTCAGCTTGGATGCATATTCATTTATGTTCATCACATAGAGCAGCTCACGTTCGCCTGTGTTAATCATTTGTTATAACTGTTCACTCATACTTTGTAAAGTTAAACTAATTACAATTAATAGCCTATTTTAAACCATTTATAAACACTTTATAAAGTTTGTCTTATTCTAAATTGGTATCATACAAAGTTCCTTTGCTTTAAGTGCTTATATAAGTAACCAGACAGAAAATATAGATAACTAGCATCCAAGCTAATGAAATAAGGGCTTCAGATTCTAATGATTTACTTAAAATATTTGCTTATATTGTATAGTTTTTTAAGTAACAGTGTTGTACTTTTACAGTGACCTTGTCAGTCAATAACATTATATCATTAAAATAAAGAAAAATGCATTAGAGAACTTTCTTTTCTTCTTCCCATAAAAGCTTTAGTCAGACATTGAGTGTGTCAACCATAAAATTCAGACATTAATGCAAAAATGTATATATATTTTTAAACAATTATATTTCCAGGTAAAGATTAGTTATAGTGGTGTTGGTTGGGACGAGCCAGTTACAAGGTTTATTAATGTTGTAGGTTAAATATCTGAAAAATGCACATAATATTGTGAAAATATATTTTGTGATTGTATTATCAGTGGGACAGAAATGGCTTCAACACTGCTATCAGCTGCAATCAGGCATTTCTGCATTTCTCAGTGAAGAACATTTAGATTTAGCCTAAATATCATGCACCTTCACCAAATGTTCATATCATCGCTGTCCAAAATAAAAAAATATATTTTTACTTTTGCCGATATTTTTTTTTTCATAATTATACACAACAACTGGTGTTTACATGGTGTGAAAATTTCATGATGAATAGACCAATAGAACTGCTCCAAAATCACTTGAAAAAAATTCTGGTTCCGTTGACTTTTATTCAAAATACAGACACTTTTTGGCCTCTCCTGTAAAGTTTGGAGATCGTTGTTTCCTTTTGGACAGCGATGATATGATAAATATTAAGACTTTTTTACATCAGCAACGTCTTACGTCTTATAATTACACTCATGCTCACAATTCCGTTTGCCCCTCTGATTTGTCACTTTTAAGTTTGTTTTTTTTATTTTATTTCAGCTTTATTAAATTCATATCAGCATACAAAAAGGACAGAGAATAGAAAAATATTACATAAATCTTAATAACGGAAATAATTACAAGTTCCCACAAGCCCATATCAGTAAATAGAGTATTCAATGTCCTCAATCTTTTTAATTCAGTTTCACTTTGAGGCTTCCATTCATGAAGGAATCTAGTCACTTCATTATCACGCATCTTGTACAGACAATGATGTGCAGGTCAAAGAGGCTCACCTGAGCATAAAGCTCCTTCCCCTCGCGGTTCAGTCGGATCCGGTGGAACTGTCCGTCAGCTAGACTGGCGGAGCTAGGGCTGAATGTTTCCGGACCCCTCTCCTGGTTCAGCCTGTACCAGATTTGCAAACTGCCTGAGAGAGCATAGGCAAGCTTATAGAATTAACACTGATTTCATTGAAGGCTGACATAGAAACACTGCAGGCACGTAGAACTCCCACCTGTTAGCAAGTTTTCTCCAGCACACACTGCTACCAACCTGGGAGGGTGAAGGTGAGCACCTGATTCCTCAGAGACATGTGAAATGCCACCACGATAGTAGCAGTTCACATGTTTCACAGGAAGCATGTGCAGGCCTTAATTGGACAGCTCAACATGCTAATTACGTTACATTGTCTAGTTGCATTAGGTAGCATCACACTGACTGATGGGAGGAGAGCAAAGCCAATTATTGGCTATTACAGCTATCGATGGCTGTGGCATTGGTGGGGACTGAACACACCAACGCTAAAACAATATAATTAGTTATTAACACTAACAAAATATTCACAATGCATTATACATGTATTTGTAAAATATTAATAATATTTTATTCTTATATAGTGCATTTATAAAACCCAAAGACGCTTACAATCATTAGTAGAATTTAGAATTAGAATTATTTTTGTCACTTGTATTTTGCACACAGCAAAATTTGTCCTCCACATTTAACCCATCCATGCAGTGAAACACCCACATATACATATACACATATTAGTGAACATACACACTAGGGGGCAGTGGGAACACATGCCCGGGGAGCAGTTGGAGGTTAGGTGCCTTACTCAAGGGCACTTCAGTCATGGCCTGCTAGTCCCAGGGATCGAACCAGCGACGTTCCAGTCACAAGACCAGATCCCTAACCTTCAGGCCATGACTGCCCCTATAAGAGAAGAAAATAAAAAATAGAAAACAGAAACATTGAACACACTAGAGTAAAGGCTTAACAGTTAGTAGAAACATCAAGCCAACCATAATATAACACCTAGACATCGGAGATGAGGGAAGGTCGTAGGCAAGAGAGAATAGGGTAGTCTTAACATTAGCACCCTAGCACCCTAAAATATATTATAAATAATATTAACAAGGAAAAAAAAAATTGTTACTTAAGGTTTCAATGTTGGTTTGGAAATGAAAGAGTGGTGCTAAAGTAGTATTCAGATAGATTTAGTTTTACATCGGGAGGTGAGGTTTTTGACTGACACTTTTTTAACAAAGATTCCCACCTTAAACCCAGTCACTGGTGTAACACTCTGGTATATTAATGTAATGTGAATGAACATTCCAATTAAAAGTGATACTACAGAACTGTCCAAAAGTTTTAGGCACTTTGGCACATTATTATATGGAAAGCAGCAAACCAATTTATTTAAAAAAATGTTATATTAGTACAGTAAGTAGTGCTTTTACATATTATTTAACCCTTTCCGAGTTTTTCTTGTGGAAACAACCCAGTATTATTTACAGTTCTCATCTAATACCTGCTTTGACTGCTCAGTACTTCATTAAGCTAAATCAAGATTGCTGCTGAAGGAACTGAATACATTCATACAATGTCTGATGGGGGTCCAGGAGAAATCTGGAACTTAACTTTTTTATTCAAATTGGAGCTTAGGAGATCTTTCAAAATAAGATATTTATGTTACTCTGTATTGTATTGATGATTATTTACATCTGTTCTAATGATACCTTGTGTTCATACTGGTGACAATAGACTTATTGCTAAAATAAATGGTTTGAAACAATCAGCGTAGGTGCCTAATACATTTCTACAGTAGTGTACATGCTGTGAAAAACTATGTATGTCTCGATAATACTTAACGCACTTCTAAACAAACATAAGAGGAGACAAAGTAAGACACCGGTCACACCTGTACTTAGCAACTTAGTGTTGATGCTAGGGATCATATATGGCCACACTAATTAGCTAAATTAGGTATTAACTAATCATAATGTCTTATAAATGGCATTATAAATATATAATGCCAGGAATATGTATCCGTGCTTATATATTATTATATGCACAGCACTTATAATATAATATGAACACTAATTTTATAACAATTATAATTCATAATTATAATAATTGTTATATTCTGTTAACTCATGCATTATATGAATGACCAGCTAATGCATGACAATTAAATGACATTACATTGACATAATAGACCCTACGCTTAAATGATAGCGACGTGAGATGTAAGTTTAGATAGAAGTTGATAAATTCTAGATGAATTAAAATACAAAACCTGTATTTAACTACAATGCAATTTACTTCTGTTTATGATATTTTGTGATTACTGGCATAAGCTGCTCATAAATTCTCAAGTATTATTTTATAAGTACATTATTCAATGATTACGCATGTTATAATGTGCTTATAGATTTTAGATTTAAAATATTTTAAAATATTGTTGCTTTTTTGGTTTAACAAGAATTACTGACACAGATACAATGTTTGTGTTAGTAGGACATTATAGAGGAGCTGTGTAGAAGAGATGGTTAAGATGTGGAGAGAGAGAGGAAATGTGTGGCATTTATGAATAACATTACTGGGCAAGCACCTGTTTTTCACTCTTCTTTTAATTTGTGTACGATGATGATGTTTATACGACATGCCAATCAACTGGGCAGAGACCAGAATCCTTCATACCCAGCCATCGCTGCTGCCGTGTAGTATCTTCTTTGTAAATGAATGTAAGCCTGGGGTTGATTTAAAGCAGATAATGTACTAAAACTTAGTTAATATTATATAGAATAAATTTTAGGGTGCTATAGTGCAATATGAAAGGAATGATTATGTTCTCTGGCCAGTCACTAGTCTGCAGTATTTTACACCTTTTGGTATCAGCTTAGCTCACTTGGAACCTGGACAGAGGTGATAACAAATACAGTGCCCGGTACCATATATCAGTAGGGCCAAGTGGAACCAGTGTCAAGCTTAAACTGCTCAAACACTTTACAAAAAGAAATACACAACTAAGAGCATTACAATGTTAGCATGCGCAATTTCAGGTTGGATTAGTAATAAAATTTGATTAAATTCATTCTTATTCACAAGATCTGTCATATTGGTCTGAGAATGTATTAACTGATAATATAAAGTTGTAACTTTGTCACAAAATATGATTGTTTAAATACATCTATTGACTATTTTTACACTATCACTTGGCAGCACGGTGGTGCAGTGGTTAGCGCACAGTTGTTTGCCTCACAGCAAAACGATCTGGGTTCCATTCCCGGTCTGGGCTGTTCTGTGTGGAGTTTGCTTGTTCTCCCATGTTAGGTTGATTGGTCACTCTAAATTGCCTGTAAGTGTGTATGTGAGTGAATGTTGGCCATGCGATGGACTGGCAAACTGTCCATGGTGCACCCTGCCACCTTCGACCAATGGCGCTGGGATTGGCTCCAGCTGGCCCATGACCCTGACTAGTGGAATAAAGTGAAAGATGATGGATGGGTACTATCCCTTAAACATTTCCAAACAGTAAGAGTAACTGTTTAATTGTCAAATGCATGATGTCAAAATATTACCTGACACATACCTGATCTCATGCAAATTACAGCGAGTGAAATAAGTATTTAACACATTAACAATTTTCTAAGTAAACAAATTTCTAAAGGTGCTATTGACATGAAATTTTCACCAGATGTCGGTAACAACCCATCTACACCACATATGCAAATAAATCAAACCATAGATGTCCATAAATAGAATTATGTGTAATAATAAGAAATGGTACAGGGAAAAAGTATTGAACATGCTTACTGACATTTATTTAATACTTCATACAAAAGTTTTTGTTGGTGGTGACAGCTTCAAGACGCCTCCTGTATGGAGAAACTGGTCGCGTGCATTACTCAGGTGTGATTTTGGCCCATTCTTCCACACAAACACTCTTCAAATCCTGAAGGTTCTGTGGACTCCTACTATGAACTCTGAGCTTTAGTTCCTTCCATAGATCTCTGAAACCAATTGAGAGTTTTCTTGGCTGTGTGTTTGGGATCATTGTCTTGCTGAAATGTCCACAAACCTCACTGTTGGTATGTGTTTGGGGTGATATGCTGTGCCTTTTGACCCCCAAACATGGTCTGTATTATGGCATCCATAGAGTTCAATTTTGATCTCATCTGACCAGACTATATTCTCCCAGTATTTCACAGGCTTGTCTAAACGTTGGTGAGCAAACTTTGAACGCGCTTCAAAATGCTTTTTCTTCAGCAATAGAGTCTTGCATGGTGAGTGTGCATACAGGCCACGGCGGTTGAGTGCACTATTTACTGTTTTCTTTGAAACAATTGTAGCTGCTGATTCCAGGTCTTTCTGTAGCTCTCCACAGGGGGTCCTTGGCGCTTGGACAACAATTATTTTCACTCCTCTGTCTGAAATCTTGCGGGGAGCACCTGGTCGTGGCCGGTTTATGGTGAAATTATGTTTTTTCCGCTTCTGGATTATGGCCACAGTGCTCACTGGAATCTTCAGTAGTTTAGAAATTCTTTTGTAACCAATGCCATCAGTATGTTTCGCAAAAATACGTTTGTGAAGGTCTTGAGAGAGCTCACTGGTTTTACCCATCATGAGATGTTTCTTGTGTGGCACCTTGGTAATAAGACACCTTTTTATAGGCCATCAGTTGAACCAGCTGATTTGAACTTGTACTAAGTGGCAGGACTGCTTTTTAATTAATTATAGATTTCAGCTGGTGTCAGGACTTTCTGTTGCTTTTTGTAGTTCTCTTTCTTCATGTGTTCAATACTTATTCCCTGTGTCATTTCTCAGTATTACACGTAACGTCATTTGTGGACATCTGTGTTTTAATATCTTTGCATGTGTGGTTTAGATTGGTTGTTACCAACATTAAATGAGAATTTCATGTCAGTAGTACCTTCAGAAATACTGTATGTTATCTTAAGAATATAAAGAACAGTTCTTCATTTTGAGAACTTCTTATGATCCTCTTATTAAAGGCATCAAGAGCCTTCTTTTCTTTGGAAAGTTTTCGCACACCTGGTTCCAGAACTGTTTAGTTTATGAGCTGTATTTATCCACAACTGTCCTGCAGCTCTGGGAGCCGTAGTTAGCAACCTGTACAATTCAGATGTGGGGCTTGTAGTTGTTGATTGGGATTGGGCAGGTTTTGTTGTTACATTTCTCGGCTCAGTAATTCACTATTGATTCTCGGGTAGGGAGTACTTGTCCAGTGCTAACCTTCCCGCTGCTCATCCATCTCTTTTTCTCTCTCTCTCTCTCTGTCTTTCTCTCTGCAAGTGATCCAC
The DNA here is from genome assembly GCA_021613375.1 of Megaleporinus macrocephalus. Lineage (NCBI taxonomy): Eukaryota > Metazoa > Chordata > Actinopteri > Characiformes > Anostomidae > Megaleporinus > Megaleporinus macrocephalus. Next base: position 31,616,507 of record CM038721.1, read on the forward strand.
AGGCCCTCTTCTGCGGTTAAGGATTTATGAAAGCCAGTCATGGCCACTTGAGGAGATGGCTTTTCACTCTCCTCTGCTGGCCAATAAAAAAAGCTGAGCAGAGTGAAAGGAGAAGTGAACAGCGGGGTATCAAGTGGCGCCAGGCTCACCTCTCGCGCTCGTTTCTCACTCAGGTACGTGTTGGTGTGAATCTGTTTAACAGTGATGATGGCGGTCGGTAAACATATGGATGTGTCATTCTGCAAGAACTGGTGATCAAGGCAGGTTCAGAGTGCGAGAACTAAGCCTGTCATTGTTTTTCTTGGCAGCACTCGAGAGTCTGTGACACAGGGCTTGATGGGAGCGTGCCAATTTAAGCTTTGTGCTTGCTTGGCTTAATTAGTGCATCTCTGCTCACCAGTTCCTGTTGTTATCTTTTACCTCCAAACACCTAAAAGAATATGTTGGACATATGTTAACTGTGATGCTACGTTAGCAAGTCTGTCCACTCTGCAGCTGTCTTGACCGTGCCCCCGGCAGTGTGGGAATATGAGGAGCAAGGTTCAGCTGGTTGAGTGTACCTGGAGTGCAATGGAAATGTACTGCCAATGTTTCTCAATAGACTTCAAATCATATTTCAGCCGCCATTCATCACCACCGAGGACTTTAAAGCATTTTTTCCTTTTTTTAATGCTTTATTATCATTAAGGCCATCTTTATTAGGAAAAATGAAAAGTGCTTTTCAGTACAGCTCTGCCTTGGATGGGGCTAATTTTCAGTGTCATTTGTGGTTAACCAGCCCTGTGTTGGTGGGAATGACTCAATACACATGTGTATATACATTTTTCCAAAGAATGAACAGCTTAAATTAAAAAAAGTGACAAGCACATACAAATATACAAAGCTGTTCAACAGCAGCATAACCCAAAGTAATAAACTCTAAATTCCAAATAGCTTCAAAGCAACAAATCCCCTTAACAATACACATAATAGGCATAAATGGCACAGCCGCAAGATAGTCAGCTGTGGAAAGCATGGCATGTGGAAACCAGTTGTACAGGACTGCGCTTGGGAGCAGGACAACATGTTTAGGGCTGTGGTTGAAGTGGTATTATGGAAAGCTATTGCCCATTCTCACAGAAGACCAGCATAATTTGTTCCACTGCAACCAGAACCCTAAATATTTTGCTGGGAATCTTTCTTAGACAGAAACCTGTTCCATCTAAAATGAAGCTACAGCATTTTGGAACTCATTTCTATTCATCGTAATTCAAAGTATTTCATTAAGAATTCCATTTTGATAATCACGTTGCAACTCAAACTTGTCTGGTTACTGTTGCTACAATTACAATTCTGCAGTTGAACGATGACCGAGTAAAACAGACCCAAATGACTACAAGATGACAAGGTATGTTCAGATGCAGTCTCAAGTCTCTAAAGTCAAGAAGACCTAGAAGGTCCTGAGGGTTCCCTTCTGGTGGTGCAGTTGTTTGTGTAGTCTGGTACAAGAGCAGCCTTAGTCCCATAATATTTTATAAGGCAGATTGTACAGTAATTATTTCTTTGTTGTTATAGTGCATGCCATTAATTAGGTACGTCAACTGCAGCTGCATGATCTTACTCCTCATTTAATAAGAGAAGTGACAACAGTCGATTGAAACAAGAGACCTAAAGTTGGGGCCGTGCTCTATTGTGGCGATGCAAAGACACTGATCTAGGTGTGCACTGGAGAGTCTGTTTCTGTTCAGGCTGTTGATAATGTTCATTGAAGGAAATGATGTCTCACAGATATCGGTGGAGGGAAATACTGTGAGTAGCAGTAGGGGCAGCAAACAAAGCAGCTCCTCTCGAAAAGCTTTCTCATCAAAAAATTGCACGAACACTGACAGCTGCTCTATGTCTGTCCTATCGCAAGACGTGTCAATGGCGAGCAACATGAAGTCCGTTTTCTTCAGACGAGAGAGCAGGACACACAAGCAATCCTCCGCTAGAACCTCCATTCTTCTTACTGCAGTGTTATCCGATAACGGTACTCGATTGAACAAGTCTATGACAGTTTTCTTTGTTTTCGTCGTGCCGCAAAACTTCTTCCATCATATAAATTACAAACGTCTTTATCAACACGGCTTCCGTGAAAGGTTTTTTAGCATTTGCTAAGTTCCACGATATGTGCAAAGACACCATTTTTATGTTTTCTTACGCAGATGTTGTCTTATGGATGGTAGTAACAGAATGGTTGTAGGCAGCAATCAAATTTAACTCTGATTTTGCTGGAAAATTGTGAATGAAATGGCTGTAGCGTGTTTTGAAGTGCCACTTCATGTTAGCCACCTTGCATACGGTTACAGCTCCAGAGCATAGTATGCAAGCTGGCTCAGCGTTGGCATGTTCTGGTAAAATTAAACAAAACTGGTCGGTCCAGACGGAACTGAACTGTCTTGTTATCAGCTTGCTGTGTTTTGTGCAAGCAGGACTTATGCTTGGTTCTCGTCAACCGTTGGCTATACTGCTCTGCTCTAGTATTTTAGTTGTAAGGTAAATACGCCAACATAGGTTGTTCTTTTCCTCTAACCCACTCAACATGCTGCCTCAATGGGCCAGCGACACCTAGTGGAAGTTACTAATAACTTCAATAACTCAATATCATAACAGACGGCTCATCTGTGGCTATACTGTTTGTGCTGGTCATCCTCTAGTCCTTTGTTAGCGATCACAGGGTGCTGCCCACAGGATACTGTGAAAGGAATCAGTGTATCTGTTGGTGTTGCAGATTGCAGGAGGTGCATGGGGAAGAATGAGTCCTTGTTTTCACGATTGCATCTCAAGCAGTGGCATTTCATTCCCGGGACTCGCAGCTTTCCCTTGACACATCATTGGAGACCTATTGCTGACTGATCCTAGACTGATTTCTCGTTTGCTTTCAGTTGCTTGAACTTCTGTTCGAGCTTTGCACCTTTTGTTGCTTTTGTCTCCGGCAGAATGGCAGCGTGGCTCAAATCTTTAGATTCATCAGCAGTCCTGCAGGTGAGAGGCCACATTCCAGAGTCAATTGCCTTTATCTGCGCAGTGCAAGGTATGGCTCTGTCTTGCTATCTGCAGCTTTGTTCAGGAGTTGCTTGAGAACGTGTGCTCCTTTTTCTGCTTTGCCACTGGAGTGAGCGGATAAGGGACTAGATGTGACGTGCTTGAAGTCGTATTGAACTCCTAGAGAACTGATGCTTTTTTTATAAGCTGTAGCATTAACCATTATCAGTATTTGAACTTCAGTGTCTTGCAATGATGGATTCTACTCGTAATTGTATAATGATGGTAGATCTTTCTGATGCGCTTGGGAGTAGCTCCAGGGTGAATAGTAATCAATAAAAGAAGAAAAAGATCTACTCCTACAGTTAACAGCGTGGGCTCTGTTGTTTGCTTATCCCTGTGTTTCTGGCATGTTTCACGCTTGCTTTTGAGTCTTACAATGTCTGGATTGATTCCTAGACAGTCTCTTGCACTTCTCAATGCTGAGATGACCACCATGAGGTTTCTGGCAAGCCCTGTGCTATCACTGTCCTGCACTTGTTTTTAGCAATAGTCCATTCAGAAAGCTCAGACCACCTCTGATGTGATAGTACAGTGGCCCACTAGGCATCCATTGTGTAAGTTATTGATGAAAGCTTGTAACTCTGTGTCACTAGCAGTTTCATCTGCTATTGGTTTTCACACAGGGAGTGTGGCAGAAATCATGTTCACATGGACTTCGACATCCTCTTCCTCTGAGCTTTTTTGAAAGAGCATCTGGTAGGACTAGGTATTTTCCGAGTGCGAAGATTGAATCAAAGTCATATTTCTGGCCAATTTCATCATGAGACATTGAATTCTCTGTGACATCTCATTCAGATTCTTTTTGATGATGCAATTAATGGATGATGGTCAGTAGGGATGGCCAAGAACATGGAATTTGTCAAACCCAAACACCAGCCCTAGGCTTTTTCATCTGAGCATGTCTACATTTGCATTTATGGGAATTGGCAGATGCTCTTATCCAGATGTCTACATTACACAGGTAGGTGAAGGGAGTCTGCCTGGGTGGGGAATTGAAACCCAGTCTGCAGCTTGTGGGGCAGCAGTGTAACTCACTACACTTTACCAACCACTGCATTCATTGCATTTAATATTTGCGTTCAGACTCCTTTAGATCCTGGGGGTATATATATCATACATATATATATATGTAGATAGCCTGATGTTTTCTGCTGCAGTAAAGAAGGTAAGGGCACAAGTGTTTAAAAAGTCAAGCACAAGCACACACCAACACCACCACCATGTAAAATAACACTTGCTTTGGGGTGGTCCTGTAGGGGTCCTGACCATTAAAGAGCATGGTGAAGTGGGGCTAGCAAAGTATACGGAAAAACAGATTTACAGTCTGCAATTAAGGAACTACAAAGTGCTCGTAAATGGTAAGTGGGGTGGTGAAAATTGACGGTGCACCAGCCAGTGTAATTTTATTGCAGTTATTTCTTCTTTTCTGGTCATGGTGACCCATAATGGACGAAACGCACAATAAACACTTCCTTCTTACCATTTTGGGTGAGTGTGATGGCCATGTAGTGCTGGTCACTGGACTGGGCCGTCAACAGCAATGCTGGGGCGTGCCTGGTCGTGAACCCAAATGCCACATTTTCTCGAGACTTGACTGCCTCAGAGTATACGCTGCTCTGCAACTGCTTGGCATCCTGGTTCCACATGACAGACGACGGCTCCTGAAGGGCGTACGTTAGAGACGTTCCTCTCTCGAAGGACGCCGAGATCGCTAAAGCACACAGGCAGACAGAAAGACAGACAGAGAGAGAGAGGGAGAGAGAGAGAGAGAGAGCGAAAGAGCAGATGATCCCTTGAAACACAAACAAAATCTGCATGAAGCCGAGCTTTTACATTAGAGACACGATTATCATCTCTAAGCAAATGCAGAGAGTGAGTGCAGGCATCAGTGAATCAACAACTCGGCCTCATCAATTTCAATCAGATACAAGGGACAAAAATATAGCATTAGCATCTTTTCTTCCTCATTACAGATTTTCCATCTAATTAGGGAATCAGCGGTTGGGAGCTTGTTGCTGTGATGTGAATTCGTAACTCTTTTATTCCTCGCTTTCTCTTTCACTGGCAGTCCAACGCAGTTGCCTGTAAACAGTCACGGTCTAATCTGACCCTACCCGTAATCGCACCTGTAAAGAGACGGAGCCATTACATCAGTAATTTGATTGATGGCTGTTGATGTGGGAAGCGTGGAAGGTGTAATTAGATTCTCCTTGGCAGGTAGAGCTTCTCATCCATGGCCTGCCAACCCCACATCAAAAGGTATCAAAGAGAGCAGAGAGAACCAAGCATGTGCTATCACCCTAGCACAGCCTTCCGTTTGACCTTACACAACACAACTCTGAGCACTCGAGACGATCACTGAAAGCTGCGTTCGCAGATCAAAGAGGACAGTTTCCGCTATCCTTTTTGATTCAAAAGATTGCATCAATTTCACATCTGTTGCACGTTTAGACTCCTCATGTCATGATTCGCACCATTTTTATGTGTAATCCACATCCCGATGTTTCATTTAGGGCTGAAACAGTTATGCGACATTAGAGATTAATAGCAACGATAATAAAAATATTTCCACAAATATTTCAGTTCTTCTGTTTATACTTTTAGTGCTTAAGTGCTGTCCAAGCTAGAGTAATGAATTATTATGAAAGGGACCTGTCATATCTATGTGAGCAGACAGCAAAAGGGAAAGAACAATTATGCCTAAAAGTGAAGGTAGAGAAAAGCCTGAGAGAAAGTTTCCTACAATATTCAAGCACAGGAACTGTCCTGTGCATTTTCTGATTTATTGAATGGACTGGCATACGTGCTCCAACATTGATAGATATAAAAAAAGTCATTTTTTCTTCAGTTACATTACAAGTAAATAATGATCTTGCCTTCTTTTAAAAAGTTGCCATTTTAGAAATACCTGTCAGGTTTGTTGACGGTGAAACGGGGGAATCCCTCTGTCTTAGGGTGCTCTCATGTCCATGTTACCTTCTGGTTTTCTTCTTTTAGTTTAGGCTGTTATAGTTAGATCTGACGGAGTCCCCAGCCACACTCTGCATTTGCTAATATGAATCAAAGTCCACCCTATCCCCTAAAATATTACCTATAAGCTGATTCCACTGTAGGTAAGGTAGTAAATTACTGTATGTAGTGACGTAAAACAATATTTGTGGAATTACAGTAAATTACAAATAAATACAACATTATTTGTACCTCCAATCCAATTAAAGATCCCTTTACAAACTAAACACATGGTCAGAAACTTTTAAACTATACATGCAAAGTCTGGATTATATACATATATAACCAAAATAATTTTTTTTGGTGGCATAATCTTCAAATGAAATGACAAAAATATGTATGTTAAGGTTTTTTTACTAGACAAGACTAATATTAATGTTAGATAGTAAGGCTGTGTTCCAAACAGCACCCTCTAGAACATTACATACTGCACTACTGAAAGCATTTCTAATGCTGACGTCCTTTATTTATTCATTCATTTATTTATTTTATTTATTATATTATATTTTATTTTACGTATTTGGTGTAGTAGCAGTCTGCAGTTTGGGCCGTGGCCAGAGAGTAATGTAACTTTATGTTTCAGAGTGCTTTCTAACAAAAGTTAATATAAACGTTAGCTAACCCAAACCCTCCTAGTCTGTTACCATAACAGCACATTATACTAAAGCAGTTTTATTGCAGTATATATGGTCATCATTGCTATTCATTGCTCTCATCACTGACCTCGCATTTAAAGCTGGTGCAAACTACCTGACACTCCAGCGAGGCGAGAGCTCGGGTCAGTGAAGCTGCTGACTGCAGGATATTTCTGAACAGGCATCTCAACACAAGCCTAACAACCAGAGCCAGTTGCTGACAACAAATACAGTTTGTGAATTGCGATGGCTGCCAAAATGCGCTTTTAAAGTGTGTTTTTAAACAGTTTCTGCTTTTTCTGTGGTTTAATTTTTGGGTGAGACAAATCTACCAGTTTCTGATATAGGGTGGGAAACCTTCCCCATCCCCCAGTTCCTACATCAATATGCCTTAACCACTTAGCTAATCAAAATAAACCATAAAGCTTTAAGTGAACTCAAGTGTTTGCTGTAAAGTGTTATTTATCCTGTTAAACCCAAAAGAGCTTATTTTGCTTCACAGTTCAAGAAAGCTTGATAGCTATGTCAAACAGTAGTTCATACAGTAGGCCTATTTCATGTACGCATGGTTTTCGGCATTTCACACTTTTCACACCTATGCAGAAGGCACACGTTTGCACCTAGATAATTAGCTAATAGTGCAGAGCTGAAACGACTTAGTTATGAAGGGTACCGTCAGGTGACATCACTGTTTTCAACAACTAAGACGGAAACAGAAAGTTTTAGTTTCATGATGTCAGCGCTGAGAAATGCATTTAAATGTTTCCATTTCGGAGGTTCCTTCTCTGAAGTCCCAATTAACGCCTACATGTGATCTTGTAACACTCAGACGTGTTGGGAGGAACGGGGAGAAACACATCTGGCTTTTGCTTAATTTTGTAAAACAATTCAAATCATTTTAATTTTCATTTAATTTTTTTTTGTTACTGGGTCCACTCATTGTCCACTCTATCAGACATGCCTACCTTTTTAGTCCACCTTGTAGATGTCAAGGCATAGAGGATAGCTCATCTCTCGCTGCACAGTTTGTATTGGTCATCTTCTAGTCCTTCATCTATGGTGACATGATGCCGCCCGCAGGATGCTGTTGGCTGGATAGGTTTGATTGGTGGACTATTCACAGTCCAGCAGTGATACTGAGTAGTGAGTCCCCAGCATGGCTGTTTCTGGTCCACTCATACCAGCAAAACACACACTAACACTCCACCATCATGTCAGTGTCACTGCAGTGCTGAGAATGATCCACATCCTTAATAGTACCTGCTCACTGGAGGTCCTGACCATTGAAGACCAGGGTAAAAGGAGCTAACAAGGTATGCAGAGGAACAGACGGACTACAGTTGACTGTAGATATACAACAGTATCTTACTGTATTTTATAATAATTGTAAAATACTGTTTAATGACAACTTTTTGTATGTACATTACTGGAAATGCATTTGTAATGTATTTTCTGTCAACCTGTGGAAATATGTGGCATCGTCCCACTACATGTCCAGTCACTATCCATCAAAATCGTACTGATGATTGCAGACTAATGTTTCTTTTTTCATGATAACCCTTTTTATTAAACTGCCCAAACTGCTTATCCTCATTTAAGTGACAAAATATATGCAGTAGGATGTTTCAGCATATTTAATTCAGCTAAGATAAGATCCTTTCAGCTCGTTTTGTTTTTCACAGTTAACACACTTCTCCTGTATCGGTGCTCTGTAGACTGTTTCACACATAAACTCAACATTTAGTTGGTGCAGGAAACGGTGGGCTTGTATTGTGTTAATTCGTACATCAGCTGGTTCATTTACAATGGACACGTTTGGACTGCACAGCTGCGGCGGTCCCCGTGAAACCCAAGCAAAAGGCAGCTGTTAACGTTGTCTCTCCTAATGTTTGCAGTGTCCGATATATATATATATCCCCTTGTGAGTCTGGTTCCTCCCAAGGTTTCTTTCTCCAGTTGAGGGAGTTTTTCCTTGCCACTGTTGCCTCTGGCTTGCTCACAGGGGATAAAGTGTTGTGATTTCATATTTTTCATGCTTTTAAACTCCTGTAAAGCTGTTTTGTGACAACATCGTTGTAAAAAGCGCTATACAAATAAACTTGACTTGACTTGTTTCATTAAGTGACTAAATTTAGCGAAGAAACTATAGCTTGAACAGTGGCTGGCTGGTTAGTAAGTACCATAAATACACACTTATTTTAATGTCATACACTGTAATTGAATTTACAGTACAATACTGTTAAAATAAATTACAGGAGATGCACAGTACAATTACAGTAAAATGATTGCATCTCTGCTGCCAGGATTTTGCTGTTAATTTACAGGGAAATGTTACAGGGAAAAGCTGACAACATGGACAACAAGTGTTAAATCAAGGAGGCGTCAATGTGCATGTGCAGTGTATATATTCTATAAACAAGCCTGACCACGCTTACTCAAGCTGGACTAAACACCAAAATCCAGAATACGCAATTCCAAAACCACAGCCTCTCACCAGTTCTGCACATGGGGCCGTCAAAAGCTGTCTGCGTGCAGTCGCACACGTAGCTGTTCCTGTTCTCCACACATCTCCCTCCGTTATGGCAGAGGCTGTCACTTCTGCAGTGGCCCGGGCAGCCTGAATTCATGCCGGGGGTCATCTTAGCCCGCTCATTAAGGTCGAAGGTCATTCCATTAATGCTGAGAGCGCGTAGGCAGCCGAGGAAGCCCCGCTGAGTTGTAGGTGCTCCTCCTGAGGGATGAACAGTCAAACAGCTTTCGTTAATGGCCATGTATATACCACAGAAGCGAGAGCACACAAGGGAGTGCACTATTCATGATTATATAAGGTCTTGAGCTATGGTTAGGTTAGGTTAGGTTTGCAATGCAAAAACTGCAACTGGATGTCAGAGCTGGATAGTTCTGACGGTCAAACAATTAGAGGAAGTTAAGGCAGGTTATCATCACCCAGTAAACATCAGTGGAATATCAGATTTCACAGTAATTCAGCAGACGTCACCATAAAAATGCTGAAACCTTCTTCTGAGAGACAGGACAGGACGGGAGAGTAGAGAAGATAAAGAAACTGTGGCAGCAATCGAAGCTAGGTTTATACTTCAATGCCTTCTGCATCAAGACTGGCCATGCACTGCTGATTTTTTTTTTTAAACGTCCCGCTCACTGCACATGCCGCTTTATTCAAAATGAATGAAGTTGAAGGGAGGTTCGTTCATCAGGTGCGTATAAGAGAGCTCAGAAAATACTGCAGCGAGGGAAGCACTAACTATAAACGTGTACAGGCCTGCAGAGTGTTAGACGACACCCTGCTGTCTTAAAGGTGTGCGGTACCATTGCAGAAATAGTGCGCCACCCAATTTGTCAACACGATCAATGGAACAAAAACAAGGACCTCGGTTTGGACGAGCAGATGAGAAAGAACCTGATGTGAACACATGATTAATTTTGCATTTCCTGGCCTTGCAAACTATGTACAGACTAGCTAGCTGATGGCATTGCATTACAGCATTAGCATATGTGGTAAGGGCAGTAAATAACTACAACCCTAATTTTGATGGTAATGCATTTATACAAATTTACTGCAACTTAAGCTAAATAGCTAACATAGTGGCTAGATTGTGGGTAGATTTATGAAGAGAGGCACTGATTACTCACAGTCTATAGACACTTTGTGTCATTGGGGGGGGTGGCCAGTTTAGCAGGTTATCCATTAAGCACTTCCATGCAAAAAAACCAAGTGTGTCAAAAGTGTTCACATTCATTACTCAGGTAGAAGTGTAGATACTAGTGTTTAAAAATACTTCTGTAGAAGTTGAAGTATCTACTCAAGCTTTTTACTCCAGTAAAAGTGTAAAAGTACTGCTTAAAGTATAAAAGTAAAAGTAATGTAAGAGGAAAAAATGCCATTAAGGACAAAAGCTTAGGCCGCACCACAGGGGTCTATTGTGCACTAGCCCACCTCCCCCAAAAACCCCATTCTTCTAAAAGCCATAATGACTATAATGTTATATTAAAATGTTAATGTTGATAAATTTGTGATGCACTAGGCTTCTTGTTTCAGCCGCATATACACCCATTGAAAATGAATGTATTTTAGTACAATGTAAATATATTAAAGAAGCATATCTGTGTACTACTGAGCATTAACATGTGTTTCATGGAGCAGAAGATATGTTGACTAGTTGCCTCTAAGTATTGTAATGATGAAAATCAATAACCTTTATTGGAATGTAAATATACAAGTGTAACAAGGCTGTTTAAAATGTAAGAAGTAGAAAGTATAGATAATGGTGTGTAAATGTAAGGAGTAGAAAGTATAGATAATGGTGTGTAAATGTAAGGAGTAGAAGTAAAAAGTCAGCTGAAAAGTAATTATTTCAGTAAAGTATAAATAACCAAAATTTCTACTTAAGTAAGGTAACAAAGTATTTGTACTTCGTTACTTGACACCTCTGAAAAAAACACAGGTGCAACTTCACAGATAACATATGACCAGCACAATATAATCATAAGTTCAGCTCATAGTTTTGGTAGGAAAGTCAAAAAAGGCAAAATAAATGTATCCTTTTGCATTTTAGGCAGAAACATTGACGTATTAGGTCAAAATAATGACTTAAGACTGAAGTATACTTCGCAATGGCACTAAATGTTTGCTCGTCTTCCCTTACATGTACAAAAGTTTGTAGATTCCCACTCATTCAGCATTTCCTAGTGAAACTGATTATGCTAATTTTTAATGTTCATAGTTATATTTTTAGTGTCGACTACAACTACAGCAGCTAAAATCTTCAGATTTCCCAAAACACATTTTTTTCTCAAACTGTACATCTGTATTCACTCTCTGCCTGAAACACTTTCCAGTAAGCCCAGTGTGTTCTGATTGGTAAACCCCCATGCCATGTGGCCATTCTTACAAGGGTGTTGGTTCAGTTGTATTGGTTTAAGTCTGATCTTGAAAGTCAGATAGAACAAGCTGGTAGACCCCATCTATCTCCACAAGCTGGGCTGGAGCAGGGCATTCCAAAGTGATAGGTTTTTCTCTCTGTGCATTGTGTGAGGGTGTGCCAAGCTTGCCAATAGATGGGCAAAAAGGATTGTGTTAAGTGATGACATCACCTTGTAACTGACGACAGGGATAAAATTCCAATGAGGCAGCTGAGAAAAGAGGTTTCTGTGACACAGAGTTTCTCCCTCTGGCGTGTACTTTGGGTTTTATAAAATTACAGACTGGTATTTTAGGTCAAAATCATTACTTACTTAAACAATGCAGTATTAAAAATGTACAGTCAGTATTTACCAGGTTACCAGCATTTCGATGCTTCATTTTTTTTTTTCAGTATTTAGTACTTTGAGAAGAACATGCCTATAGGTGCATAAGAAAATGAGGTAAAAGCGCAAGACAGCAGCTGCTACCTGTTTGGTCATATGTGGGACATATGACATCTCCCTCTGTCGTGTAATTTGGGCTTTAAAAGTTTGCAGACAGGTTACATGCACAAACAGCTACAGAACACACTATTTAGGAGTCTGTCCCCCCATAGCTGCATTAACCGATTACTCTTTTGGGAACTTACTTTTAGTCTTCTAGGAACATTGCAGTGAGGTTTTGACTGCATTCAGCAACAAGAGTATTAGTGTGAATAATGTTAGATGGTTCGATTCTGGATAACAAATGCCAGGCCATCTCACCGCAAAAGCATTGGAGCTTCATCACTTCACATATTGGTTTACAGCTCCGTGCTTGGCCTTAGACTTCAGCTGCAGCTGCCCCAAAGTGACCAATCAGATAAATGCATTAATTAGAAGATACATAGCGGGGTGGGGCATTTACCTAAACTGGAGTTTCTTCCTCCCAAGCTAAAGCTTTACCCAGCTGGGGTTTGATCACTGAAGCTGTAGTTTTTCCAACAGTAGAACAATTTTTTTAAACAGTCAGATTGTGTAGTCCAAGTGAAATACTGTACAACATGCCTTTATTTGTATTATGCACAGATTGTATGGGATATTTGACATTGCTTATCAATTACCCACATACAAATCTACTAAAATGAAAACTTGTTATAGTGTTTTTTATGTATTTTCTTGCATTCTCTCTATGATTGTGGCTTTACCTGTTGCTTTTTAACCACTTGTAACGTTTTACATATGCTTCTTTGTGCACGTAAAGGCCACTGGTTTTGGTTTCAGCTGGCTTTATTACCTGTTAAAGATGAATAACGCTTATAAAATAAGTGTGAAAGATGATAAGGCGATAGAGACGTTTGTGGAATGAAATGCAAATCGTGCTCAGACAGCTCATTTTAAATCTGATTGTTTTTTCCAATGCACAGACCAACAGAATGCAATTATAGTGCATGTCAATCACACAAAGCCAACTGATACAAAATGACCATGTAATCAGGAACTCCCAGCTGTCATTCAGATTTGGTGGAAATCTCAGCCACTATAGCCAGCAATGAATAAATCATTCTGATTGCATAATTGCTGAGAAAGGCCCTGCCCGCGCTGTCATAGAATAGCTTTTGGCTCAGTCGCATATCATAGCACACAAAGGCACTTCCAATACACCCTTGATAAAATTTAGTCTATTGCAACTCAAGTGACTGCGGTAATCAAGTCAATCTTCAAAGAGATGAAGTCTAATTCGAGACTGGAGGACTAATTACGGCGTAATGGAGCAGTAATTCCGAGGCGTAAATCTTGCTGTTAACCAGTCCCCAGAACAGTTAATAAGTGAGGATCTTTATCAATTTGATCCCGTTTACATCAGAGACTAGTAAAGCGAACACCAGAGAGGCCAAGCTTATTACTTTTATTATAGGTACTGTATATTTTCTAGGGGACTTAAAGTTTGTTGTGTTTTTTATATTTCTTTCCTGGAATGTACAGAATTGGATAAGCAGCTAATGAAGTTTGGAACAGCCTCAAATTTCAAGTGAAATAATAACACCTAAATCTGTAGAACTGGTGAGGATTAATATATTTTTTCCCTCAGCCACATGGGGAGTGGTTGAAAAACTCAACAGAGATTAATGTGTGCCTGATAAAAGCCTACTTATTGCACAGCTAGGTTGTAACAGCCAGAGAGTGGACTAATCTTACTCATATTGTTTGTTCTATAACAGTCATAGTTCACTTCTACATGGCCATTTTTCAACAACTTTTCATCCATTATTAGATGGATTAGATGATAACTCCAAATAATATTGGGTTGCTTCCACAAGGAGAAGTTTAAAAAGAGTTAAACAAACACGTTGACATTCCATCGCTGTCCAATGAAAAACACATATCTATTTTTATTGATTTTTATTTTTATACATCACTGGAACACAACAGCTACCGTTTATATTGTGCAAAAAATTTAACAATGAAAGGATCAAAACTGCTCCAAATCTGGTCCCATTGACTTAACTGAAAGTTAAGACTGTTTTATCTCCTGTGAAGTTACTATTTCTGAGATTCTTGTTTTTTATTGGACAGCAGCGATACGTAAAAGCACTACTTACAGTATTAATGATATTTGAATACTTAAAAAAGTACTAATAAAGTGTTTTGCTAAGCAGATAAAAGCTTCCTGTCTGGAAAAAATACATATACTTAAACTTTTGCACAGTACTGTATATCCACCTTTGTTTATGCGATTGCTAATTCTGTGGCTACAAAATGCCACAGAAGCTTATTTCAGTATTTAAGTATCCCAGTAGTCCTAAAAATAATAAATAAAAAAAAAATAAAAAAATAATAAATAAAAAAATAAAAATATCAGAAAACACAGCCTAAAAACATTGACCAGCTCTATATGAGAACTATGTGGGCGTGGCTAATGAGCATCTTGATTGACAGCTCTCTGTCCAACACTTCTAGCCTGCTCGACCACAAAAAAAGTCATGGATGAGCAGATGTACAGATAAAGGGAGGATGAATGGACTGTTAAACAGCCAAACAGACGTAGCAATGCATGATTGATGAAACGAGTGAACTAATGCAATGCAATGCTGGCATGTGGATATGTGGGATTGTTGGGATTTTTTTGCATTTATTTTCTGGAATGTACAGAATTGGATAAGCAGCTAATGAAGTTTGGAATAGACTTAAATTCCAAGTAAAATAATAACACCTAAATCTGTACAACTAGTGGATTAATATTTTTTCCCTCAGCCACATGGGGAGTGGTTGAAAAACTCAACAGAGATTAATGTGTGCCTGATGAAAGCCTACTTATTGCACAGCTAGGTTGTAACAGTCACAGAGTGAACTATGCAGGATAGATGAAGCTTGTTCCATGACCTTTCAGTAAACACCACAACTGTGCCCCAACTTGACATCAGACAAAGAAGAAATGAGCACAAAAATCTAATCATATTGTTTGTTGTATAACAGTCATAATTCACTTCTACATTCTACATTTCAAACATCTTTTTATCCATTAGGATTAAATAAGCTGCACATTTAAGACTGATGAAAATGGTCTCTGTTTTGATTGGCCCTGTATAGTGTCTTATTGAAAAAGCAGTCCAGGCTAAAATACTTCCTCAAACTTCGGCAGAGCTAGACCGCTGTAGGCCGAATGCAAAGGTTTGGGGGCCTCTGGTGAAATATGTTGATTTTCTAAGACCTCTTTTACGCCTGGTCACTTTATGCATTTTGAGTATCAGGATTCTATCTGGAGGCCAAAGCACATAAAATGCAAATTAAAAAACACCCAAACAGACAAATCCGATTTAGAATTTAAGAGGTGGTCTGAGACACATTTGAGCCACATGTTATAGCAATGTAAATGCATCCATTTCATAACCAAAACCCCTCCAAATCCACGCAAACCCATCCCCAGAACAAACAAAACCCCTCCCAGTACAGCCAAAACTTCTGCCAGTACAAACAAAACCTCTCCCAGTACAATCAAAACTCCTGCCAGTACAAATCTGGTTCCATTGACTTAACTGAAAGTTAAGACTGTTTTATCTCCTGTAAAGTTACTGGTTTGAAGATTCTTGTTTTTCATTGGACAGCGACGATACATAAAAGCACTACTTGCAGTATTAATGCTATTTGAATATTTAAAAAAGTACAAATAAAGTGTTTTGCTGAACAGATAAAAGCTTCCTGTCTGGAAAAATACATATACTTAAACTTTTGCAGTATTGTATATCCACAGTACTGTATATCCACCTTTGTTTATGTGACTGCAACTTATCTAGCTACAAAATAGCACTTGCCATAGAAGCTTATTTCAGTATTTAAGTATCCCGGTAGCCCTAAAGCCGCAGGGAACAGAGTACAATAGATTAGACATCCGGCAAACAAAGCTTAAATGAAAGACATAAAATAAAATTATGAGAAAATACAGCATAAAAAACACTGCCCAGCTCTATCTGAGAACTGTGTGGGCGTGGCTAATGAGCATCTTGATTGACAACTCTCTGTCCAACACTCCTAGCCTGCTCAACCACAAAAAAGGTCTCGGATGAGCAGATGGATGAATGAACGGTTGACCAACCAAACAGACGTACCAATGCATGAATGAAGGAACGAGTGAACTAACAATACTGGCATGTGGATATGTGGTCTAGCTGGTTAGCTTTTGGTTATGCTGGTTAGTTTCTATAACTTTGACTGATGTGGGTGGGGCAAGCGGCATCAACAGACTTGTGATTGATCAGAACATGCTGACAGAAGCATTAACCAAGATAAGCACCATCCAGTTTACATGTAAAGGAGAGAAATACTTTAAAATACAGCAGATATTCATTAGACTGTGTGAAAATGTTCATAACATTTACTTTATATGTGTGTATTGCAGCCCAGACAAACAAGATTTAACTTTTATTAGAAAGAAGAAGAAGATTTCTGGGGCTTTCTAGCTCTAATGGGATCCATCACAGGCAATTCTGTAGCACTGCATTCAATTCCACAGTACAATATTTTGATAACCAGACGTCCTTGAGGCGCTCGAGTTGTCTGCTACTGAGTCTAGGAGTCGAACAATGCTCACAGTAATCTCAAAATGACACCTTCTCTTCCCGCGGAGATGCAGCACCTCCCACACTCTCCGGGCTTGAAACAGTTACTGATGTTTTGACAAGTTTTAATGAGCTGTACAGACAGCAGTGATGGTCCCTGACTCTGTAAACATGTCTGAAGCAAGTTTGCCACACAGTTACACAAAGCCAGGCTAATCGTGTTCCATAATGTTAACTCAAAGCAAATACGTTAGCTTATCTTCACTTAGAATATCATGTACACAGCAGTAGGTGGTTAGCTCTGACATGTCTGTCTGTCTGGTAGAGGATAGGGTCGCTCCAAAAAAACATTAAGCAGTTTGCGAGACTGTGAAAGAAGTGTAAGACCGCTAAACGTAACATCTGACAAGCCACAAGATCCTCTGATTGCCTGAAAGCTCAATTGGAGCTTGTCTGTGCAGTTTGCGCTACCCTGTAATACTCCTCATCAAACAAACTGCTGAAGAAGCTGAAAGTCTCCCTGATTCCCTGGAGATTAATCAGCGTTGACCAAATCATGTTTAAGAACAGGCTTGAACCGTGCAGTGCTGTGGCAGATCAACTTGGAAGGAAAAAGTAAAACGAGCACAGTAAAAAGTAGTTCATCTGCCATGCCAGACTGAAAACACAGTGCTTGTATTAACCCTTAGAAGTCTAGAACTATTACTGTCTAGCCAAAACAAATACACCAACTAGCCATAACATTAAAACCACCTCCTTCTATCTACAAACATTGTCTAGTTGATCAGCTTCACTTACAATACAGCACACTGTTGGTTGGACGTTGCTGGTTGGTGGGCTATTCTCCGTCCAGCAGTGACGCTGAGGTGTTTATACACTCCAGCAGCACTGCTGTGTCTGATCCACTCACACCAGCACAACACACACTAACACTGAACCATCATGTGTGCCACTGCAGTGCACTTAAGTGAGAATGATCCACCTCCCTAATAGTACCTGCTCTGTGGTGGTCCTGTAGGGGGTCCTAACCATAGTAAAAGAACATAGTGAAAGCAGACAAACAACGTATGTAGCCAATCAGAACTACAGAGCGCTCCTATATGGTAAATGGAGCTGAATAAATGGACAGTGTGTGTAGACAGTGTGTGTAGATATAAGGAGGTGGTTTTAATGTTTCGGCTGACTGGTGTACATGAACATGGTGAAAATTTAGCACTATTATTCATACAGAACTTTGCTCCTGGTTTCAAAGAGCTCTTAGGGAGCATTAGTTAAGTGATTCCATTAAAAATACGCTCATGTGAAGTACTGTCGCTACTGGTTTTTGTTTAATTTTTTCATAAGAGAAGTGATTAGAGTCAGAAGATTAATCTTCTTTTTCTCTTAAAATTGGTCACTCCCATTGTACAGTGGTTGATTCCACTGTCCTTTATTGATTATGTTACTTCTTAATACAGGGGTGCCCAAACTTTTTTTCCAAGGGGGCCAGATTGGATAATATTCAAAATATGAAAAAAACACAAATGTACAGAATACAGAATAATTATTTAACTAATGAATCTAATTTTACTGTAATTGCAGCAGGAGGTCAACAGAGTAAACAATGTTACAACGTACTGCAAAGTTTGTCTGAACATTTCTACATCAAGTGTCTTGAGTGTTTCTCCTGTAGACTGTATATTACTCAGTCACTGCGTAACCAAACTTATGAAACTCAATAACAGCTTATATTTCTTAACTCACATAATCTATTGTGGAATGGAAAGTTTTCTCTGATGGTGAGTTTCTCTGCAGTGACACAGACTGTGGTAGTGTGTTAGTGTGTGTTGTGCTGGTATGAGTGGATGAGACACAGCAGTGCTGCTGGACTTTTTAAACACCTCAGTGTCACTGCTTAGCGATTAGCATAGCCACCTCATAACTTGCCCCACGTGCCCTGAAGAACAATTGCTGCTGTGAGACCAGGTTTTCTCTGCCCTCTCATCCCCACATATTTACTATTATGTCCAGCCTAAAAATCTATCTGCAGGCTGCATTTGGCTCGCGGGCTGGACCTTAAACACCCCTGGCTCAATTCTTTTGTTCAGCTGCTGGTGGCCTAACCTTTGGAGCACTAACTTGGATATATCTACCTGAATAGCAAAGTGAAAAAAACTTTATTAGATTGTAGACCCTCATGTTCTCAAACTAAACAAAACAAAGTACCAAACAAGACAGTAAACCAGGCTGATTCCAAAATCTACAATATCATGTATCAGATTTAACTCCACCCAAAACAACACCCCCCCAAAATTTACTTACCAGGTCACAACAATGACAACAGCAATTGTAGATGCAATATGTGCTTTGTTCACAGTAACAACTTTAGGTTTTGTTGTTGTAGAAGTTTTATTTTATTTTACTGCCAGTGTCTTTTATGACATGTTGCTTCTGTGGGTATCACCGTTAACCAGCCAATCAGAGCAGAGCTTATCAAATTATTCATGAAAAATGGAAACAGTTCATTTGGGTGTAAATGGGTGTGCAAAACTGCATCTGGGCCTTCCAAATAATTTAAAATCTGGAAAATTGTTTTCTATGGCACCTTTAAATAAAATTGTAATTGCAAATGTGTATTATTTTTCATTTTACAGAAGTCCCAGTGCTCATATGTTCATTCATCATGTCATTGTAGTGTCAGATATACAGTATTTTTGGGATTAGCTATAGATTTATTCCAGTATTTCTTCACTTGTCGTTAGTTTTTTAATATTTGAGTAAATTTATGTACAAAAATGGTCCAAATTAATTTTACACACTGAATCAAAACCACATTACATCATGGTTTTCTTATTACATTCAATAATGGTGTCCATTAAGGGTTAAAGAATGTTTCTCAGCTGCATTCTTAAATAAGGGCTTGATCTCTTACCCACAAACAGCTGGCTGTTGAGCTGCAGTCGGTACTGTCCTTCAGGCGCTGCCTCTACCAGCTGGAGGGGCAGCAGATCAACCTGTAGTGAGGCCTCCTTCACGTTCCTCTCTGCTCGCACATGGTGCCACTGTCTGTCATTCAGAGGCACCGGTGACCTGATCGTCAGAACCACTGGGCCGTCCCCGAGGTCAAAGGTGAAGGTGACGGCTGAAGGAGCTAGAGAAGGTAAAGCAGTTGAGTGCTAGTGCATTTCTCTTGTTGTCACCTAACTGACTTGTAAAAAGCTATTTTGCTGTGTAAATTTAGCTGTATATGCCATAACATTTGCACAGGCAAATATGTTCCATTCAGAAAAAAGGCCAATGCATATTTATAAAATCACTTACAACATCAATAAAACATTTGCCCTAGCCACCATAGATTCTGCATATGGTTGGTGTAATTGCATGTAAATACTATAATGCTATAATAATATTATAGTACTATAACCTTACTTAAGGTCCCTTGAAAATGGAGAATTCAATGTATTATTTAGCACAAAAACTAAAGGAAGAGCAAAGAAGCCTGAATTCTCGTCATCAAAGGCAAAAACATGAAAAAGCAAAATGAAATCAGGACAGGCACTGAGGCAACGGCAGAAACCCTGACAGCCACCCGAGTTTCTAGGAGAACGAAGGGCTGGCGGGATTCAAGGGGTTGCAAAATGTAACCTCACCTCTAGAGGCTCAGACACTGCTCCAGTTTTATTACTAAACAACCTCTGTCATAGCAACTTGACAGCACATGTCACCTGCCACGACATGTTTATAATATGGTCATTTTCATTTTATTTCAATTCTGATGACTTTGTACTTTCAGCAGAATTTTAAATCATACATACATGCATTATTGTTATTAATAGCAGTTGGAGAGATCTTGCTTGGGTGTAGTAATTTGTTATAGACCAACAGAATCCCCAAAGCTGAACAATAGCACGTAACAAACACCAGCTTCAACCAATACAGAGGCTTCACTGCAGAAGCTTTAATGCAGAAGCTCCACTGCAGAAGCACCATTGCAGAGACTTCACTGCAGGAGCCCCACTGCAGAAGCCCCACTGCAGAAGCCCCACTGCAGAAGCTTCAATGTAGAAGCTCCGCCGCAAAAGCTCCACTACAGAAGCTCCACTGCAGAAGCCCCACAGCAGAAGGCCCACTGCAGAAGCTTCAATGTAGAAGCTCCGCCGCAGAAGCTCCACTACAGGCATTCCCCCAAAAAGCTCCATTGCAGAGGCTTCACTGCTGAAGCTCCGCTGCAGAAGCCATACTTTAGAAGCTGTAGAACCTCCATTGCCGTTCTGTAGGGTGAGCAAGCCGTATACCACAAATATTATAGCACTGACTTGTAGGCTGCACTGTATTTCACTTACAGCTCAGTTCCAGCCTGATGAAGTCCCGCACCCCCACATTTTCTAGGAAGAGCCCAGAAGGAGCGCTGGTCTTGAAGAAGAAGGAGATGTCCATGCTAAGCTCAGCTTGCAACGTGGGGAAGTGCAGGTACGAGGACTCCACGAAAAAAGAGGCAGAGTTCCAGAAAAACCCTGAGGCAGAGGCAGAGGCAGAGCCAGGTGAACTGAGTGAAATCAGAAATCGGATGAGAACAACCAGAAATTCTCAGCAGAGACAACAACAACAACAACAACAACAATAATAATAATAGTAAACCTCTTTATAAACATAGAAATGAATTCAGTAGCAAAGAGTTCATCATTTGCCATTAGCAAATAAAAACACTCACGGTCGCCATAGCAACGCAGTGGTCCAATCTGGAAGAGCGCCTGCGAGCCTGTTCTGTTTGTGTCTCCGATGGCGATCTCACTGAGGGGTAAATGGTCTTTGTAAGACAACAGCCCCGTATCGTTCACCCTGCAGAGAGAGTAGGAGAGAACGGGTTACAGAGTGTGATAAGCAGTGAGTGAAGGAGGAGGAAGAAATCTGAGAAATTCTATCTTTTCAAGAGACAGAAAGGGGGAAGACAACCTTCCAGTGAAAGCTGAACTATTTGATTCACCAGCTGAAAAGGTGCTCACGGTGGGCATGAGATGACACACCTGACTTGTTAAGCTTGCTCACCCTCCCCCGCAGATTCACTTGACTGAGATGGGTTACTCATATAGGGCTAAAAGCTGATGAAGAGTTCTAATACTGTCCTTCTCATGCGGTAGTCAACAATCCATTTGCATACTCGAGTACTCCCTCGTTCAATGGCTCGAGTATTTCCTTCTTTCAATAGAAAACCTATTCTCGTCCATGTGCGGAAATACAGCGCTTTCTGCCAGAATTACCATGCATCCTGGTCTGCGTCACAGTTGCAGAAGTAGTTCATGTCCCTGCAGTTGCCTTCAAGGCTGCAAGAGCACTGCTGAACTCCAGGCAGGATGCCTCCCCAGTACGTCCTCTTCACACCATCCCGGTCCAGCCACCAGGACAGAGGGGTCCCATCTGGAAAAAAATATTTCCATTTGTGCTGCAACTTTCAGTACATAGTATCACTAGCCAGGCGTTTTGTGGTGGTTATGATCTATGACCACAAACACAAACCAACCACTTCATTAAGTAGACCTTCTTGGGTATACATTCTTGGTCTATTGGTCTATTGGTCTATTTTATATTAACTCAACTTACCATTTTGTTCTACAGTTACAGAGTGTAATACATCTGTTTCTCTGTATACTTTGTTAGCTCCCTTTAACCCTGCTCTTCATTGGCCAAAACCCCCACAGGACCACCACAAAGCAGATATTATTTGGGTGGAGACATGACATGCTCCTTCAGGAAATGTGAATTTGAGAGATTTGAGAGAAAGCCAACTACCAAGGTAATAGACACACATTTCAAAACGAACATATACACAGCACAGTCACATTATTATGACCACTATTATATCCAAAGTAACTGCCATGTGCAGCATGGACAGCAGCTAGATGGTAGCTGGGAGACTCAACAAGTTCTTGGTAGGATGTCACAAGTATCTGGAGCCATGCTTACTGCAGTGCACCCCATACCACTTTAACATAGATGAGAGGGCCTAGAGAATGCCACAAAAACACTCCCCGGACCATAACACTACCACCTCCACACTGCTACCATCAAAAGTAGTCATAATAATGTGACTAGACTGTGTATAATCATCCCTGAAAAATGTGTACAGTGTATGTATAACAAAATGCAAGAATAAAGCAAGAACACAATGCAAAAAAAAGAAAAAGCATTTTTTCCATGTTGAATGAGTGACTGACTACAGAGAAGGCATATTGACTGGTCAGCTGTCATGATGTCTGGTGGTGTTCGTGGGTGCGGAGCAGAAAAGCTGGCAGTTTAAGAATGCAAAGTGCGTTGTTTTGCAGGCTAGAGGTTTGCATATCGGCGCATGTTGCTCTATGAAAAGAAGTGCCCGGAAAAAGGTGTCTGCTGAACGCCCCCTCAGACCACTAACAGTTCAAGGCCAAGGACACTGCATGGATATTAAAGAAACAGCACTGCCCTAGCATCGTCCCTTCATATCTCTAGAATCATGTGCTGTTAACGTTGGTGATCACGTCTCTTCATCTACTGCAGCCAAATTTGGGCCCATCTTCGTGTTCATTAAATAATCTTTAGAACTGCTTTCCATCATGGCTAGATTATTATAACTCATTTGAGACTGGAGTGAGACTGGAGTGAGCCACTCAGTCCTTGTCACTTCTGCAGCTGGTGCAAACTGCTAGTGCTCGAGTGCTCAGTGGTGTGAAAAGAGAGAGCACATTACTCCAATTGTGGCCGCATTATTAGCAACCCTACTCATCTCAATGCTAAGTATTGTTATCTGTTTGTGGAGCTCTTATCTGGTTAGGCTGGATATGCATTTTAGATGTACTTTGTCCATATTGTGCTTCCACTTTTATAAGGTCATCATCATAGCAGGTTCTGACTGTTTTCCACAGTAGTCTGAATCTGGAGCTGTGCACCAATCCAAGGCTATGGAACCAGCCTGTGCAGGTAACTCATCCAGCCAATTTTAAATCAAGACTCAAAATATACTTTTAGCTCTCAGCATTCAAAACAAGAGATGACATGTATAGATCTGCACAAGAATGCTTCCTCTAGATCAGTGGTTTTCCCCCAGTGGGTCACAAGGGGGCCGTAGGCCAAAACTCTTTTTTTTTTTTTGCTAAGTATTTTTTCTCCAATAAATATAGTTCAGTTTATTTGCAAAAATCTTTGATTGGTTTGGCGTAGTACAGTCACATGACACGCAGCGCTAGCTAGTGGATTAACTAGCTAGTTAGTTAGCTATTGTAGTCTGAGTGAAGCTGTCGTCTTATGTACACATAATAGATAAATGTTTAAAAAGCTGGACCATCTACAAGTGAAGCAGCCACTGTATCTCTTACTGAGAGAACCGAGAAAAGCAAGCATAAATCGAAAACAAGTACTAGGCTTCACAAGCACAGGAACAGAAAACGAGCTGCTACCACTCTGCGTTGTGTGTTTGGAGGTCTTAACAAATAAAGCGTTGAAGCCAAGCATGTTACGTCGACATTTGGAGACTAATCACAGCGAGTATGCATCTAAACCTGTGGATTTTTTTGAAAACAAACTTAAAGAATACCAAAGCAGGAAAAAGACCTTTAAATTGGTTTGCTCTGGAACTGATAATGCTAAAGCTGTTGAGGCTTCCTATCGTTGTTGCGCAGCTTATAGCAAAGGCTGGAAAGGCTGGACCAAATACAGGAATAGGCTTATTGTTGAGCCAGACCTCCGTTTGCAAGTTTCTGCACCTCAACCTGACATCCACCAATTGGTAGCTGGCAAACAACATCAGCCATCTCATTAGGTGAGTGACAAAAATTGCTGTAAATGGTTTGTTTCTTTTGTTGTGTGATTATGCAGTCAGTTTCACAGGTCACGTGGATGGTTGCACTGTATTTGGTTTTAAACTGCAAACGTGGAAAGTTTTGGGGTGGGTTAAGTGGGCCTTGGGTTGCAAAAGGTTGGGAACCCCTGCTGTAGATAATTTGTGGGCGGGATTATTTTGAGGCACGGCGATCATTGCAGGTAGGCAGCCAACAGGTTGCTAGGTCATAGGTGGGGGAGTATTATTACTGGCTGGGTGGGACAGGCTTAGACAATTATTACAAAAAGCTATAATATCCAGTAAATAATTTATTTAATAATTTATCACAAAAGGTTTACAACAATAGTTCTGGATTTTCAATCTCAGCATCTGTATTGCCTTATACATTAGTCCAACTGTAATATATACTATACTGTATAATATATACTAATATGTAATAACATTTTGAAATAATGTTAGTATTGAAGCCAAATTGAAGCTCCTTTGCTGTTTTTTATTTTATATTTATTTTTGCTTATATAGTCATAGTGATGTCACATGATGCAATGCTTATTGTTTGGTGTCATGTACAGGTTCACATGGTTGCTTTAGCCTAAAAATAACAAAACATGTACTGCTATTTTGCTGCATTGAAGCGTTTAATTGTGCAGTTGGGTGTGTAATGGTGCAATGAGTCTAGAGACTGCTCCACTGGGTTCCCGGGGTTTGCTTGGTCACAACCAAATGGAGAAAATTACAGTAAACACAGGCAGGATTCGACAAAGACCATGTGCATAGACCAAACAAGGTGTGTTAAGCTGGGCGTGATATGACTGAAGTGGGCAAGTGTGGGGGCGAAAATGGGGAGCATTACTCTAGAATTACTCTAGAGTTTGTAGACATAGGCGAACATAACTAGTGGTTGAATCAGGTAGGTGCAAACATTAATAATCGACAGACAAAGTGGGGTAATATGTTTTCTTCACGTGTTTTCTTCACGTGACTATGCTTTTGTCTTTGTCATTACCTTCTTATGTCACTGTATGTTCTTGTACTGCTCTTTATGAATAAATGGTACTTAATAATTTCACAGTGTGGTCTTTTACATTAACTACAATGGGACATTCATGTCTACAACTTGCTGTTACTTGTTTTCACTCATTCTGGACTTCTCAAACTGCAACACCTTGATTGCCAAGAAGTCTCAATCATGTTGCTCTTGTGCAAACTCAATTGGATTAACACTTCCTCAAGTGACAAATACATGTTTGATGGTAGTGTTTTGAAATACAAAGTAATAAACTCTCGAGTTTCTTTTTAGAGTTTTGATAAATTGAGCCAAGTTTCTGGGAATGTGTTTAAACGTTTGGGAAAAACTGTAATGAGGCCATGTTAAATATTCAATTGCATGTGAATGTGTGGAAATTTGAGTTTTTCCCTCATTTTGGTCCCAAAACAGCATCTACAATACGACATGTATATCGTCGCTGTCCAGTGAAAAACATATATTTTTCTACATCAGTTAAATGCAGCTGCTGCCATTTACATTGTGACGAAATTTTATGATGAATAAATGTATATGCTTTGTAGCATGGGTTCCTCCCTTGAGCCTGGGTTCCTCTCAAGGTTTCTTTCTTGTATCAAGAGTTTTTCCTTGCCACCGTCACCTCTGGCTCGCTCTAGGGGGCTTGGACCTTGATACCCTTTCTCACGTTTTGCTATACATGGACTCTTTTCTTACCATTCTTCTCTTTGTTTCCTATTTTTCATAAACTGCTTTTCTGTAAAGCTGATTTGAGACAACACTAGCACTATGTAAATAGCACTATATAAATAAATGTTGATTGATTGATTGACTGATTGATTAAGTCACTTGAGGCCTCCGAAGTGTTATCCAACTGAGTTTGCACAAAAGCAACATGCGTTAGGGTGTTGCAGTTTGAAGGCCAGTGTTTCTAGGTGACCAAAGTGTACTGAAAGATGCAGTTTGTGTTTAGAGACTTGCAAAACAAGAGATTGCAGCAGTTTAGATCCATGTTGTTGACACAAGCGTTTCAAGGTTTCTGAACTGAGTGCATAGGTCCCTTTATGTGTGTATGCTGTCGAGGAAAGTCTGCGGATGTAAATCCATTGATCTCTCCTACTTAGACCTGATAGCTGGAATCAAGACGATCTCAATAAAATCGCACCAAATCTTTATAATTAATCCCTGTTAATCTTTAACATATGCTGGGTTATGATACCATTACACAGGGGACTGAGAAATAAACCAGCTTGATCATGAACAAAGACAGCTGGTTCCCCCCTCCACCCCCCAAGGATCCGTAATGGAGGTCTTGAGGTTCTATTCTGCCTAATGGCCATTAGAGTGCTCCGGGTGAGTGGGCATCTGCTATCTCCACAGCGCAGAGACACAGCCAAGAGCCATGTCCCCTGCAAAATGAAATCTGAAATGCAAGATGTCTGCTGCTGGAGGTTGACTATCTGTTTGAGTCCATTTCAAGAAGTGTTTGTGTACAGAATGATCAAAAGGTTGATCTCTTGCTCGAGGACTTCGTTGGGGCTTTCAATTTGGCCGATCAACGCTAAACTGAGGCCAGAAAGTGAGCCGGGCACTTGAGGATTAGTTACAGGCTCCTCTCCAGTTAAAAGGCCAAGAACATCATTGCAGCAAAATATTGAAAAGCAAGGCTGCACGTAGGAGTAATGTAAGCACAGGCAACACAAAAAACAAGGCACTGACACATTTGCCCTTTATTTCAAGTCATGTTATTAGACCATTACAGCAATATAATTTACTTCACTAGTTTTATAGAGAACAAACAAACAAACAAATGGATTCTGCAGGTTCTTTTTGAGTTTAAACAATGTCACCAAGACTGATTTATTTATCTTTCTATATGATACACCGTTGGCAGTTTATAGAGCCACCAACCCTTGTTGGTCATTTATTAGATGCACTATTGTAGCCCATCTGTTTGCAGCACAATATATCAACCGTCCACCCTGTCCCTCGGCGGAAACGGACCACCATAGGGCTGCTGATCAAATTTTATGGGTAGTAGAGCACAGCACAGCAGTGTCACCAACGTGACAGAGTCACATTATTATGAACACTTCTTATTTTTAATGACCACAGCGTGTTGTTGGCAGCCTTATGGTCTGGGGAATATTTTTGTTGCATTCTCAGCACCCACTCATTTATGTGGAAAACTCTTGTAACCAATTTGGGTATGAATCCATCCTTGCACATCATGTACACCTATACATGCTGATTGTCTTCCTTGGGTTGGGTGGGAGCATCCAGCAAGACAATGCGAGACACATGACACAGCTAGAAATGTCCAACACTGGTTGCAAGAGCATAACCAAGACTCCGAAGTACTACCCTGGACCTCTAATTCCTCAGACTTGAACCAAGCATCTGTGGGACCACCTTAATCATGGTGTTCCCCCTATGGACCCTCTCTCACACGCCCTTCAGCAGCTGTGGGAAGCACTGCAGTCAGCATGGCTTCAGATATCTGTGGCAACCCAGGACCTTATTGAGTCTCCCAGCCCATCCAGCTGCTGTCCATGCTACAGTGAGGCTAAACTTCTACAACATCCTCAAAACTATGTCTCACCCAGTAACTGATTGCTTGTCAGGGACAGGGTTTAAACAAGGCCGTGAACATGAATGTAGTCAGCCTGTTAAAAGTGACCTTTAAATAACAAGTGCAGGTACCTTACATAAGTCAGCCTTTGATCTGATCTAACTAGTGAATTATCGAAAGCCAGAATGCATTTCTTTTTCCATAAAAGTTGCAAGAGGAGGCAACCTGTTAAATTCATATTCCAAGAAAATAGGGGGCAGCATAACACCAAAAGGACATGCACAGTTCCTCCTCCTCCCCTTTCACTCCTTACCAGTCTAAGTTACCAGTAAGACTACTAACGAGAGTGAGTAGAGATGCCAACAGGTATACGCGCAAGGATGGAGAGCTCTAGGCTGTAGCCTGTACGATCTGCCTACTGCTGTTATGCTGGATTGTGATGAGTGGAGTGTGGGTGTTCCCAAGTCCAATAAATGGTCTCTATTGCCCTAAACCTGCTGTCTTCTATATGTTCCCTCTGGAGGTCAGGACAAGTACCTATCCACCCAGTAACATCTCTCTCCCCAGGAGCGTTCGCCCCACCAAGCCTCCATCACAAAACTTTAACCCTCTACTTGCAAAGAGCGCCTCCAGAGGTGGAAAGCAGTGCCAGTGTTACCTCTTGCTTTGCTTCTATTTATAGCACTTCTTTTGTTTGCTGCCAAATGAGTTTTTGTCAGTGGCCAGCGGTGTTCGCTTGTTGAGAGCTTTGGCTTTATTGAAAGAGAAGTAGAGGTTATCTGGAACAGGCTAACCAACCGGAGTTGTATGTGTGTGCCAATGATGGCCAGTGTTATCATTTAATAACTGGTCAGGGTGGTAGGAGAGAGAGTGAAAACTAAGACATGGTAAGATATTATGGTTAAGTATCGTTTTTTTCCCAGACGCTGAAACACTGTGATGCAACCAAACTTCAGACAGCTTGTCAAAGTTAAATAATTATGCAGAAATAGTCATTCTGGTTTATATAATATAGTAAAATCACACAATGGATTGTGCTTAGACAGACCAAATATACAAACTAACAAAGCAAAAAGGTCCATTTTGATTAACATCTGTTTGACCGCAACAGCAATTGGGCTGACCCACATTTTTCCCCTTACCCTCATCCAGCACCTCGGCCTGCCAGTACATGTCCCCAACAAAATTACTATACTCGGAGATGTGTCCTGTTATATATCTGTGCAGGATATTATGAATGAGTGTCCTTTAGTTAAATGTTAGGTTATAGCTTCGTTCTTTAAGGTTATCAGTATATCAATCTAGCTCACATTCATTTAAGTTTATAATGTTAAAGGTTACTAATGTGGCGAAGACTGCATTTAATGAGCGAGTGAAGTTGCAGCTGAACCTTAAACAAAGTTCTTGATGAAAGTTAAACTGCACACTCTATTCAAACACCACATCCTTCAGCCCCTCAACTAATTGGGACTGGAATTATGAAACTGCCGCAGTTGTAAATGCCTGATAGACCGTATCATCTGGTGCTAGCTGCAGGAGGAAGGCTCCTCTACAGACCGCTGCTGTTAAGAACACAGAAAGAATCCAATGATTCATCCAATGATGCTTTTGTAGCATTGATCATAGTTCAATCAACCACCCAATTATATGGCAGTGACTGTGCAGCTATGTTTAAGGTATGGCATGATTTATGTTTTTAAGTTCTCATACATGTACATAGGATCTAGACACTGTTATTCTGATTGAAAACATTCTTTCGGCACATATTCAAGGATCATGCCTTGAACTGGAGCCACTCTGTCTGCTGCTATTCATGTAAAGAAATTCTCGCTCAAACATGGCAATGCAATGCAGGAAAATCACTGCAAAGCTGGCTGTCGCATGTTGCTTGAACGTTAGTATATCAAGAGGAAGACACAATTGGCCGCATTTGCAATATCACCTCTCAGTTTTTGTGCAAACATTCATGGTTTGCACCGTCCTCCCTCAAATGTATCAGTTTCATACATGCAGAATGTGTCCAGGTGGTGCCTGAAACTTCTGGCCCACTGTGTCAGTCATCCATTCGCCCTTCATTGGTGGTCAGAATCTTATCACAGGACCTCTGTGTGCTGTGAGCTGTTTTCCTAGATTGTGATGAGTGGAGTGTGGGTGTTCCCCAGCCCAATAAATGGTCTCCATTGCACTGAACCTGTTTACTGGGTGTTCCCTCTGGAGGTCAGGGCAAGTAACTATCCACCCACTAGCATCTCTCTCGCCAGGAGCGTTCGCCCCACCAAGCCTCCATCACAAAACTTTAACCCTACACTTGCTAAGAGCGCCCCCAGAGGTGGAAAGCAGTGCCAGTGTTAACTGGATAATTTTGTTGGTGGATGAATCTCTACCTAACAAAGACACTAAGGCGTTTAAACATTGCTGCAATGTTTGTGTTGTGCCCAACAACTTATACTAGTTCAACACTTTCTGTGTTGTTGTCACTGCGCTACTGGGAACTGTCCACCACCCAAGTAATATCTGGCCAGCAGTCGTCCCTCGGTGGTTGCATTCCATTGACGGACAGGGTGGAAAATGACTGACAAATTGCACAGCAGCAAATGGGCTGGAGTCAAGGACTGTATAAAACCTTTCTACACAGTCAATTCACACTATTATGACCACTTATTATTATTATTATGGTCCACTCATCCATGTGGAAGGCACTCTCAACCGATCTGGGAATGAAAAAAAGCTGACCAAGCTGACCAAGTACCACGCTAGCCCTTTATTTCCCCAGACTTAAACCTAACTGAGCATCTGTGGGACCACCTCAATCGTGGTGTTCACCCTATGGATCCTCCCCCACGGATGCACCAGGAGCTGTGGGATGCACTGCAATCAGCATGGCTCCAGATACCTGTGACAACCTACCAGGACCTTATTGAATCGCTCCCAGTCCATCCAGGTGCTGTCCATGCTAAACATGGTGGTTACTCTGGATATTAGCTGGTGGTCATGATCATGTGACTCGACTGTGTAAATGACAGGTGTAGTTAATACTCTAGTTGAACTGTATGTATGTATTGATCCTTGGTGATTCTGTGTAATGCATATGGTCTCCTAAACTCAACTAATACCAAGATAAAACAAAAGCAAGGTTCACCCCAGGTGTCGAAGAGGCGGGACTTCCTGCAGCGATAGGTCACTTCTTGTTGGCAGTGCTCTGAGGAGGCCACCAGGGAGCGGAGGTGATAGGGCGAAATGGAGTAGTTGAAGATGAGAACGAAGGGGCTTCTGGGAGTGGACCCTTGAACCCTAACAGGCTGCAGGTGATCGTGGCCTACAACGGTCCAAACTTTGTCCTCTGTGAAGAAAACAACATTGACAAACGTGGATGTTAAAACCGAGTAGCACACGCTGCAATCCCCGCCGTTTGCGGCACCCTCCCGATCGTTCGCTCCCCTCGAGCCTCTCGAACCGGCCTTCGATTGCTCAGATGTGTGCATGAATGAGAAAAGGAGATTAGCAACGTGATGGAGTGAGATGCAAATACCTGATGAATATTAAGAGGGGAACAGAAGGTCATTCATTCAGGGCTTGTGAAATGAAGAGAGTTAGGGAGTCCGCACTTACTCCCTCTCTCTATGCAAATTAAAATCCCCCCATGTGTGATGGACGAAAGCGGCTGTTTGCTGAGCCTTGAAGAATTAGCATGGCTAACAGCTCCTGTAATTGGGGTCAGTCTGAAACAATCTTCTTGCCAGCGCTTGTCGGCAAACGCTAAGAGAAAATGTCTATTTGTATTAGGGTTAGATAGCTTTAGCAGCTTAGCGCGCCTAGCTGCGGAGCGACCAGAGCTGGTAAGGTAAGCAAAGCTAGTCAAATAGGCCTTAGCACAGCAAAACCGCCCCATCAGTGCTAACTTGCTGAGTGTGTGGTAGTGCCAAGCAAGCAGGCCTGCTTTGCTTACTGCATCCAATTCTCTGCAAGCGAACCACGCTACCCTTGCAGTCATGGCAGGCCTCTAGTGAAACAAAGAATAATGGAGCAGTCTCGTCAGGCCAAGCTGCCAGTCTCAGTGGGCTGATACGCTCTCTGATTTTCTCCTTCTTCCACCTACGTTCCTCCCTGCTGCTGACATAATGGACCTCTCTTCTCCTGCGAGACGACACACTGTATTACAGGCTCATCCCAGAGACAAATGAGCCCTGTATGTGATGGGAGAGGCTGAGAGGGATGTCAAAAGGTAAAAACCAAGACTGGTGAAATCCATAATGAGTCTTGACAGAGGAGGTTGAAAAGCGTGGCTGTCCCTGTACCACGGGATGCACAGCACACTTCTCACAGGAGAGGTCAACTACAGTTTTATCTGAATTGCAGTTGTTGTTTTTTTCATATCCTGATTTTATTATTACTGGCCAGCCTTCCATCTGTGTATACAAGCTGAGGAAGATTTGCATCTATTAATATTCTAGTTTTCTATTTATTTTTGAGTAACCTTCATTTTTAGGAGTGTATTTTCGGTTTATGTCTTGTTTAGAGCATTATTTACGTTACATATGGTGACAAGATGAACTCTGGTTGCTACTGGCTTTGTAAATGCACTTTCTATATACTGGCTGCACTAGAGGCCTAAACAGAGCTGAAGACAAGACAACCTTCCCTACACAGAAAGAAAACAACATCACTTCATTCTGTTAGTGGACAGTATGGACAAAAATCAATAATTTGTGTTACCGTTAATGTAACGGTTCACTTTTACCAACTTCCTGCCTGTGATGTGTGCTGCTAAGTGAGACCTTTTCTATTCAAGCCACTAATAAAACCACTAAAACTAATATAAAAAAGTTTGCTAGCTTTTGGTTAAACTGTTTTAACCAAGAGATGTCAGCCTTGTAATTCGTCAGGGGAATGCTTTTGAAGGCATACATGTAAATATGTACATGTAGTAGCGAACCGTGACCGTTATGCCTCAGCCCTCTCTCGCAACCCCGCCGCAACCACCATCTGAAAAAAATTTCCTCTCCTAATAAACTGAAAGTCAAGAAACAAATAAATGAGATGTCACGAACAATAACATATGTACAACATAGACAACTTAGCAAAATAAGGTTCCTCCTTATAAATAACCGAACATCACCGAGCTCCGTTTGCGCTTCAGACGTAGACGATGTGCCCGAGGGTGTGGCATCACATTAATGTCAAAAGTCGGGCATGCAAAAACGCGAGGTGAAGATATAAAGCTGCATGTTTTAACATTTCACGCACGTAACTGTTTCTTCGCGTAAATGTGAAATGACGTCATGACTTCCATCGTGACTCAGCATTCTAGCTAGTGGTGGTAGCCTAGCGCTGTTTCTCCAGCTAGCGTCACCACAGCGGGGGGAAATTATCATACAGTTAAGCCCGCCCACTTAGAGGGAAGATATGATTGGTCAGTTACTGTCATTTGAAATTGGTATCGCGCTGAATTAGAACTGCCTGGCCCCCTCTGTACATGAACAGGGGGACCACCAATCACCAACATTCTGCGGAGGCATTATAGTCCTTATAGGGGGAGACACAGGCCCACAGTCTTAACCCCTCACGTTCCAACACAGATTGAATAGTTTGAATAATTTATTTGCCTATATTTTTGTAATTGTTTAGATGTTGATTGTCAAACTGTAAGTAGATAAAATAATTTTTATCTACTAGGAAGTTTTTCCTTCCCACTGTCTCCTATGGCTTGCTCACCGGGGGATGTCTTTGATATTTCTTTATGACTTTATGCTTCTTATTATGCTTATTTATGCTCAGTTGAACTTGTCTTATTACTAAATTCCTGTACAGCATCAGTTGTAAAACAAAATAATAAATATAAATACATTTTGATTGAATAATATATTGTGGCCCAGAGAAACAAGATTGACTTTAACTTGAAAAATATATATTTGCTTTTTTAAAACCAGCAAATAAACAGTGAGAAACTTGTTTTGTAGACTATGTATTCACTTGCAAGAAAAAGTAAGTGAACTCTTTGGATACGCCGGGTTTTCTGCATCGATTAGTAATAAAATGTGGTCTGAATGATATCTAAGTCGCAATTATAGACAAACGCAATCGAACTAAACTAATAACACACAAACGGTTACTCTGTTCACGTCTTTTATTGAGCACGTTGAGTAACATTCACTGCTCAGACTAGAAAGTAAATAAGTGAACCTCTCTGTTAATGACTTTTTCAAGAGCTAATAGGCAAACAGTGTTTCAGTTAAGAAGATGAGATTCTAAGTGTTGGTGTCACATGTGCTTTACCTATTAAATAAAAGCAGCACACAAGACCAGGTCACTGACAAATCTGTTCTCATCAAGAAAGGTTCGTGTGAACCATGCCTCGCTGCACACACCTTTCTGAGGGTCTCTGAAAATGTGTAATAGAGAGACATGAAGCTGGAAAAGGCTACAGAAGCATTGCTAAAGCATCTGTCAAAGCCACACTGCCAATCTAATCTCCTCAACAAAAAGAAAAGTTAAGGTGTACCTGAAGTTGTACATGAGAAAATTCAGGCATTGTTCCCTCCAGGCCCTGAGACATCAATTCAAAGATCTATGAAAACATTTTACAGTAGACCATGAGGGCAACAGCTCATGACCTTAAGCTGAAGAAATGCTGGGGGGCTGCAACTAAACAATGAACCAAAGTAAACACAAGTGAATCAACTAAAGAATGTAGAAAAAGGAGAACATTGGCGTTTTGGAATGGCCAAGTCCTGACCTGAACCCTATTGAGATGCTGTGGTATGACATGAAGAGAAATATTGATGCACTGAAACACATTTACAGGGATGTATAGTCCTAAAGGCCTGCTCAACATTGTTCACATCTTATTTGCCGCTACAAAAAATGTTCGGTGGGGGGGATTTTGCTGAAGGGTAATCTATAGGTTATTAAATTCAAGGGATTACTTGTTTTTTTCTAGTCAGCACTGTGAATGTTACTTAATGTGCACAACAAACGACATGAAAAGTACAACTTTTTGTGTGATATTAGTTTGATTGCATTGTGTTTGTCTATAAATGTCACTTAGATAACAATCCAACCACATCTTATTAAAAATCAATACAGAAATCCAGGGAATTTCATGTGATGTGCACACTTTGTTCACTCTGCTCTCTCCTTCAAGACAAACATTATGCAAATAAGATAAGCATTGATTGATCAGTTTATGTGCGGGACCAACCCGCACCAGTCTGTTGGCTGGTGGGGATGCTGCTTATGCAAGTACTAGTCCAAGCACTGGAAAGATCTTCAGAGGACATCCTTTGTACAGATTATTGTGCGCCTACAACAGCAAGATTTACCTACTTGGAAAGGAAACCCAGATTTATGTCGGGTCTTCAGCAACCCTGAAATTCTGAGCACCCCCACTTCTAGCTAATAGCTTAGAGGAGCAGTTTAGGGAAAAAATCAAATAAACATGATTTATTACTAACCCACCTGCAGCTGATCAGCCACTACATGTTTGTTATCTGAAGTTCGCTTCTTTAGTTTACACTGGGAGATGCTAGGCTAATGTTGCTAACCTACACTGGCAACTCTTTCAGTTTGCTCAAATCTTGTTTCATGCAGACACAGTGATGCGGTTTACAACACGGTATGACCTACATTCATGGCATTTGGCTGATGCTTATATTACAGAGGTGATTTGCATTTTATACCCCAGTCTATAGCAAGGAGGGCAGCAGGGTAACCCACTACACTATACCAACCACTAAATTACTTACTTTTTTGAGGTGGGGAGTGGGAGCTGTTGAGGTAGGGAGTGGGAGGTATTGAAATGGGAAATGGGAGATATTGAAATAGAGAGTGGGAATTATTAAGGTGGGAGTGGGAGCTGTTAAGGTGAAGAGTAGAAGGTTTTGAGATGGGTAGTGAGAAATTAAAGCTTAAGCAAAAGTTCTGCCAGGAAGACTCCAATGTCACTATGTCACTCTCTCATCCATTACTCCAACCAATCGCAGTCTGCCACCTGTCTTTAAAAGGATTCAACTCATGCTCTCTCTTTGCTGCCTTCAGTCGCTGACGTTTCTACGTGCTCCCGACTCCTCCCCACCACCTTTAGTTGAGCCTCAGTACTGCTGTCCTGAGAGGCAGGTTCACCCCTGCTTTCCATATCCAGCAGGATCTGCGAGGGTCTGCACGCTTTAAAACCTGGGCCTAGAACTGGGCTTATGCCAAAGACTTTTTCTTCATGTTTTACAACAACTAACCTTCCAATTGTACAACTTAATCGAAGATTAAACCTTGTTTTACATCCCTCTTCTTGTAGAGTCTTTTGGCAGAATTGTTGAGGTGGGGTGTGGGAACCATTGAGGTGGGAAGTGAGTGCTGTTGAGGTGGGAAGTGGGAACTATTGAGGTGAGAAGTGAGTGCTGTTGAGGTGGAAAGTGGGAACTTTTGAGGTGAAGAGTGAGAAGTATTAAGTTAGGAATGGGAGCTGTTGAGGTGGGGAGAGGGATGTTTTGAGATGGGCAGTGGGAGCTGTTGAGGTGAGGAGAGGGAGTTACTGAGGTCAGAAGTGGGAGGTATTGAAATGGGAAATGGGAGGTATTGTAATGGAGAATGGGAACTTTTGAGGTAGGGAGTGGGAAATATTGAGGTGAAGAGGTAAAGAAGTGGGGAGTAGGAGCTCTTGAGATGTAAAGTGGGAGGTAATAAGATGAGGAGTGGGAGCTGTTCAGGTGGGAGGGAGAAGTTGTTAAGGTCAGAAATCTGAGGTATTGAGATGAGGAGTGGGAGCTGCTCAGGTGGGAGGAAGAAGTTGTTAAGGTCAGAAATCTGAGGTATTGAGATGAGGAGTGGGAGCTGCTCAGGTGGGAGGGAGAAGTTGTTGAGGTCAGAAATTGCAGGTATTGAGATGGGGAGTGGTGGTATTGAAGTAGGGAGTGGGAACTATTGAGGTAGGGAGGGGGAACTATTGAGATAGGGAGTGAGAGGTATTGAGATGGTTAGTGGGAGCTGTTCAGGTGGGAGGGAGAAGTTATTGATGTCAGAAATTGCAGGTATTGAGATGGGGAGTGGTGGTATTGAGATAGAGAGTGGGAACTATTGAGGTAGGGAGTGGGAACTATTGAGATAGGGAGTGAGAGGTATTGAGATGGTTAGTGGGAGCTGATCAGGTGGGAGGGAGAAGTTATTGATGTCAAAAATTGGAGGTATTGAGGTAGAGAGTGGTGGTATTGAGGTGGGGAGTGGGAACTATTGAGGTGGGGAGTGGTGGTATTGAGATAGAGAGTGGGAACTATTAAGGTAGGGAGTGGGAACTATTGAGATAAGGAGTGAGAGGTATTGAGGTGGGGAGTGGAAGACATTAAGTTGGGCAGAGGGAGGTACTAAAATAGGGAGTGGGGGGTCTTAAGATAGGGAGTGAAAGATATTAAGGTATTTTACAAATCGCTCCTTGAAAGAGTCATTTCTGTGAATAAGATGTAAGAACCTTTTTCAAGGCTTAACAACTTCCACATAGCATAACTCTTCTATATCAATTGAAGATTTTCCTAGAACTGTGTGCCAAAGCCAAGAACTGTAATTTACCGACAGCACTAGGAAGGACTATTTGTCTTGGTGTGCTGGAAAGGGCAAGTTCTGTCAATCCACGCATACACAATCCAGTTTAATGCGCCCCCCACTTATACTCATCCGGCGCACTTCAGTAGCTGATTTGCTGATTCAGGAATGTTCGAGTGGAGCCTGCTGAACTACACAGGGATGTGAGAACATGCTGAACTGAGTTAATGAGATGTGTGATTCTGCATGGCATTTTCCCAGACCTGCTGGGGACACAGCTGTCCATGCACTCCACCCCCAGGCTTGTAAATGCAGACTGATTTGTGAGTTTAAGCAGTCCAATCATGCAAAGAGAGCATCAGCTCCCGGTGACTAGTGAAATTTGGGCTGGCCCCAAAAATTGGAATAATCCAGTATTTATTCATTATGTTGGTGTCCATTTTATTATGTAGTATTTGGAATCCTTTTGTTAACCCTTTAGATCCCACTGAACCCCAGTGTTAAGCTGGCTTTACATGGTGAAACTTTCATGCAACTTAAAACCTACAAACTAAATGGCATAATGTAATATCTGCAACCTGCAACATATTCAAAACTCTGTCATCAAATGTTTGTGGCAGGAGCTTCATGAAGCCTATCAAAACTAATGCATTATATCAAGTGACCTCATTTCAAGTGAATGTATACGTTTAACTGGAAAGTACTGTTTTTACATGGGAAAAGAGTTCATTGAAGATAACTGTTCTGTAACTAGCTGGCTAGACTCACCCATTAAGCTATTAACTGCAATTTGTGAGGTTGTCCCATGCCTTCAACAAATCTCACTGTCAACAGAAATTTCATGATGAATAGATCAATGGAAATGCTCCAAAATAACTTGGAAAGGCTTCTTCCTACAACTAGAAGGTGGTAGTGCTGATAGAGGACTGAGGAACATAGAATAGATGGTGGTGGTGAGGATTGTGAAAACTTAATTGAGGGCAAATGTATAGGACGTTAAAATGAAAGGAGGAGGGGTTTCAGGCATAGTCCCCCTCCCGAACGTCCGTTTATTATATTACTCTAGCTTGTGCCACCATTTATTCTTCTCTCATTCTTAGCCTGCTGGGATCATGATCTACATAGTTAGACTTTCTCCTCTCTTGACGCCTGTTAATTTAGCTTGATGGATGAAAATTATTATAGAAGGAGAGACTGAACTGCACTCCTCAATGAACATGTCGTGCTTTGCTTCCAGGACAGGATGGAGCAAGACAACAAGTAGGATGTAATAAAATGGCTATACTTAAGCATGTATCGAAAGGCCTAACATACACAGATTAAATCTGGAATTGAATGAAAATGAATTAAAATAAAGTCACATTAATATGACCACTTCCTACATTTTGATAGCAGTGATATCATGTTTTCGTGATATTTTCTCAACTGATTTGGGTGTGAATCCACCCTTGCTGATTACATACACCCATACATGCTGATTGTCTTCCCTGGGGTGCATGGGACCTTCCAGCAAGACAAGGCAACATGTCTTACAACTAGAAATGTCCGACATTGGTGGAAAGAGCTGACCAACACTTTCAAGAACTAACCTGGACCTCTAATTCCCTATACTTGAACCCAACCGAACATCTTTTGAACCACCTCCATCGTGGTGTTGGCTCTAAATATTGAGGTGGGATAGTCCCCCACCCATCCACCGGCAGCTGTGGGATGCACTGAAGTCAGCATGGCTCCAGATACGTGTGACAACCTACCTGGACTACTGAGTCACTTCTAGTCTGTCTAGCTGCTGTCTGTGATGAACATGGTGGCTACTAGTGGATATTAGCTGGTCATAATAATGTGACTTGACTGTGTATTTATTTTTAAACAAAACATTTGATCATCTAAGCCTAATGACAGATGTGATAGTACACTATAAAAAAAAATCCCTTGTAATCTTATAGCTGCACTCTGTCTATCAATTTGCAAGTCACCTGTACTCTTGTAAAAAGACTGGAGCAAGATAAATTGGTGAAAGACGTTTAAATGGCTAACACTGTTTTGCTGCAAATGGAAAAGAAATAGTCAAATGCACATTCATCTGTTTGGGTGCAATTTTACAGGTTGAACGACATACAGGTAAAGAAGCTAAGCAGGTCCTCAGTCACTTGTTCAGTCAGGAGACAGAGACAGATGGCAGGTTTGCTCAGCAGTTCCTATACGATATGAACAGCCTCAAATCTATATGAATTTAGAATGAAATACTGAAATAACTGCTGCCATCAATCCTGAATGAGTTTTGTCTGCACCTATTGGCTATTTCTCTCACAGTGGAACTGAACTTGGCTATCTATTCAGTACAATCATTGATCAAAGCACTTCGCTAAGCAGAGACAACACAAGATTCTGTGTTGTTGCTGCAATCTAAGTCAGGCTTATTTGTCTTCTTACCTGACATAACATTATATCCAGGGATAGAAATGAGCAGGAAAGATGGAATGGCATCTGAGATCTGAATAACCATGGTAACTATTTTTATATTGACAGCGTGTATTGTCATTTGCTCTGCTCTAACCATGTGTGCATGGAACAAGGACACTGGTTAATGCATGTTAAGCTCAGCCTACAGAGGATTTGCCTGTTTATTGCTAAAAATTTCAGATGGCTCTGTTTAAATGTCCACTATAAATTAGGTACCTGCTAATATCAGCCATTCATTGCAAACTAGGTAAGTAAATATTAACACAGCTAATGTAAAAGCAACTGGACACAGAACATTCAGTTGTTGCAGTCCTAAAATACGCTAGAGTTTCATGTAATGCATGTGTCGCTGCAATGTTCTCGCTTTCCACCTTGACATAGATCCACATTCCAGAGACTTCACAGCATCTAAAAAGCAAGCCCTGCTGCTAGGCCTGGGCAACGTTCAAAAATATTTCCTACTTTAAAAATCGTACTTATAAATGATATCCTCCCTCGACCCACCAACACAAGCAGGCCGCTGCAGCTTTTTTTTACCTACTTTCCATTTCATTCTTAGTTTATATGCTTTTTTTAACATTGCAGTGCAGAAAGCGTTTCTTGCTGGAGATACTTTAGACTACCAAAGTCCAAAGTCATGTAGACATATCAATAAAACGATCATAGAAAAGTTTTTACAATTCCTTTAACCACCACAACACTGAGCTGTATGGAAAATACTACAACTTTTACACAGTAAACCATATGCAGCATGCAGGGGAGTTTAACCCAGTGTTGTAACAGAGCCAAAAATTATATGTACATACATTTATCCTTTGGCACCATAGATGGGATTAGAGGAACTTTCTCTCCAGTGCTGGTGCTAGTTGCTCCAGGGTAAATATCCAGCAACTTCAGTTTGTTTGTTTTACTGCAGTGAGTCATGCTGAAGGTCCATTTATTTATTTATTTTTAGTACTTTTTAGTATTTTTTAGTTCTGTGCACTTAGGAAGATGTTTAATAGTTAATTAGCCATCTCTAGTTCACTTTCAGCACTTTATCGAACACGGTGTTCATCGCCTTTTCATGAATTGAGTTATTTCTGGACAGTGTTAACATAGATGATGATAACAAAGAGCAACTGAGCAACGTAACATCAACAATGATTAAGTAGCCGATACGCAATCCATAAAAAAAATTGTCCCCCGTACAGATACTGAATACCAGACAGCCCCTCATAAATATGGTAATACAATGCAGCATGTTTCAAATATTACAAAATTAAAATTCACCATATCATTAAATACAGACTTTGTCAAACAAAGGGTTAAAGATCATTTGAATTTACTACTCATCATATATCATACCTGCCAGGGTACAGTTCACTTGCGTGTGCTCCAACGGGCCGCTACCATCAGGGTCGACCGTGAAAACTCCCGAATGGCTTTCTGTCTTCCTGTAGGCTTCACATGATCGCTCATATATTGCTGCAAAAGGCCAAGAAAGGAAGAGAACGAGAAGTAAACAGCAGCAGTTCACTGGAAGCACTGTGATGGGCCAGAAGATGGGATCATTTTGGCCCGTGCTATTGCCTGGCTGGCTGACAGCTCGCCCAATAGGTGATAACTGCACAAATAAGGTTTCCACAATAGAATTGTTTCCATCACGGTTGAGCATGTAATGAAATGAAACGAGATTCTGAATATATGCCTTGTTCTATTACGTAATTCAGACAAATAGCTCCTGTAAAGCATATAAGTGCAACTTAAATATGGCTCACATATATATATACATATATATATATATATATTTATAATGGCTGATATATATATACACACACACACACACACACACATATATACACTACCGTTCAAAAGTTTAGGATCACTTTAGAATTTCATTCCATGTAATTTTCATGCAATTCATGCAATTTTCATGCAATTTACAAACAATATTGTCCATTTCAGAATTATTAATTTCAGAAGTGTATCAGATGATTTTTAATGAATTAAAATGTTTGTATTAAAGCCTGTTTTTGTATAGAGGCTCCTTTTGCATATAGTCCTATTATCAGCAATTCTCAGTCCTCTGTCTAAATCTCCTGGTACGACCGCCAATCCAAGTTAAGGATGTTATTGGACTAATTGGTTGTTAGGACACTCTTGCTCAATTGTGATGCACAGCTGAAAAACATTCTACTAATAAGTGAGCATAAAAGGGAGAACAACATTCTAGGTTAGTTTAGTATCTGAAGATCAACAGTTGATGGCTTGCTGACCGACTCAAAATGACCAGAAAGAAACAACTTTTTTTAGAGACCCGTCAGTCCATTGTTGTAATAAGGAAGGAAGATACTCCATTGAAAACAAGAACATTTCACTGTGATCCCAAACTTCTGAGCGTTAATGTATATGTGTGTATATATATATCTCCTTATGTGGACGGGCAATAAACATATCTGTCTTTGTTAGGCAATCTATTTTGCGAGCAGTGGTAATTACTATTTGCATGGATCTGTTTGTCATGAGAGAGAAGTCCTCTGTGTAGCGAGATGGCTAATTTACTGCATGCTTTGGCTGCCTGAGACGATATTGCATGGCAGGTTTGGTCGGCTGTGATTTCTCTCTCTCTCTCTCTCTCTCTCTCTCAGTCATTCGGTGTAACAAGTGTAACAGATGGACTGCACCTCGCCTCTTTCCTCAGAGGGCCAGGTGGTCAGAGACATATGATGAGCACAAGCATGTAGCGCGGAAATATAGTGCACAAACCGTGCTGAATATTTTTACTGAATAGAAGACCGGTGGTACAACTGCTCTGACCTTACTGAATAGACCTCGGCTGCATGGACAGGAGCTCTGAGTAAAATAAATTGACAACTTTTACTCACTGTTAAATAAAAAAAAAACGTCACACGTTTCAGTAGGTGGCTCCGATCTTGCAGCAGCAAACAAAATTTCACACTTGCGGATGAATCCGGGGCCAGTAAATGAGATTCTTTTGCTCCATTGGGTGCGCGGTGTGACAGGGTCAAGGTCGGATGATTAAGTAGCCCTGCAAGCTTTCCAGCGGGAGAAACTGCACATTGTTTGTGGAGTGTGACAGTGCAGTAGCCTGTGGATGTTCTTTTAATGCTACGCTGGAGAAGTAATGTGCAGCGCACGCTGGATTAATGCACCGATTTGTTAGTGCGTACATCATTTACATTCATTTACATACGGATTAAATATATTATGTCCAACAGTAAATATTTGGAAAGACTGATGTTATATACACCTGTTTATTCCCCGTTGCCTGTTTATTAGCTTAAGCTACCTTGTACCTACAGAAGCAGCAATCTTTAATTATTTTGGCAGATTCTGAGTTCTTTAAGGATG
The DNA here is from genome assembly GCA_021613375.1 of Megaleporinus macrocephalus. NCBI lineage: Eukaryota > Metazoa > Chordata > Actinopteri > Characiformes > Anostomidae > Megaleporinus > Megaleporinus macrocephalus. The sequence goes on from CM038721.1 coordinate 31,659,879, forward strand.
AAGCAAAATTCTTAAAGGCCCATATGTTACAGTTTTCCTGTCTTTCATTTTTTTTCCTTTATGTTCCACTTAATTTGTTCATATGTATCAAAAATGGTCAAAATTAATTTTTATATTATCTTTTATCAACTTTTTCTTATCCTCTAGAATTAAATCTGTTTTTCTTTACTGTGACTTTAATGGGGAATGCCTCATTTTTCAGATATGCCGAAAAATCATACAGAGTTTTGTAAGTGGCAGTGATAGTAACCAGAAATCTAGCAATCTTACTGGTGCTTTAAAATAGGCTGGAAGCAGAGTTTTCATATATGGTCTGAGTGGACTCGTCAATGGTACATTTTTAAACTTTAGCAATGCTTAAGTACACTATATGGACAAAAGTATTGGGACACACCTCCTAATTTTTGAATTCACGTCTTTCATTAAAACCAAGCATCAAGCAGTCAGCCGTTACAAACACCAGGTTGTGAACTGTCTTCACTCCTGGATATTCCATGATCAGCTGTGAGTGGTATTATTGAAAAGTGGAAGCTCTTAGCTCTTTGTCATAGCAACAAAGTTACAGTGTAGAGGCGCGTAAAATCTGCCAATACTCTGCTGACCCAGTAACTGCCAAGGTCTAAACCTCCTCTGGCTTTAACATCAGCACGAAAGCTGTGCAGCAGGAACTTCATGGCATGGGTTTCCATGGCCGAGCGGCTTTATTCAAGTCTTACATCCACCCAGCACAATGCCAAGCGTCAGATGGAGTGGTGTTAAGTGCTGCCGCTGGACTCTGGAGCAGTGGACATGTGTTCTGTGGAGTGACGAATCACACTTCTCTATCTGGCAGTCTGATGGATGAGTCTGGGTTTGGTAAATGCCCAGAGAATGTTATCTGCCTGACTGCACTGTGCTGACTGTAAAGTTTGGTGGAGGAGGATAATGATATGGAGGTGTTTTTCAGGGGTTGGCTGAGGCTCCTTAGTTCCAGTGAAGGGAAATCTTAATGTTTCAGCAGACCAAGACATTTTGGACAATTTTAATGCTTTGTGGGAACAGTTTGGGAAAGCCCCTTTTCTGTTCCAGCATAGCAACATGTGTCCCAATGCACAAAACAAGATAAAGGCTGGTTGGGTAAGTTTGGTTTGGAGGAACTTGACCAAACTACACAAAGTCTTGACCTCAACCCCATCAAACACCTTTGGGATGAACTAGGACAGGGACTGTGATTCAGGCCCTCTTGTCCAATATCAGTGTCTGACCTCACAAATGCACTTCTTGATGAATGATCAAAAATTCCCAAAGACACACTCCATATTAATTCCTTTGAGTTTTGATTGGGATATCATAGAAGCTCTGGACGTGTAACGTACAATATTTCTGTCTACAATGTTAACTCAAACTCCTTTTTTGAGAAGGGAAATTCCGTTTTCCATTATATGGGCCCCTTAGACAAAAACATTATTTGCCCATTTAAAAGGCATGAATCAAATAAAACCCTACATGGAAAGTAAGAGGAAACTGGTTATTTGGCATGATGACACATAAAGCTACAGCTCAGGTCAGTCACTGCTGACTGTGTGTTTGAAACAAAATTTTCCATTTCCGATTCCAATCTTGCATTCCTTCTTGCAATGACTCACCACTGTATTCAGGCACATTTACCATGCAGGTGCACTTTGTAGATTTCCAATTGTTCACTGTAGGCCATCTGCAGCAGTGTCCAATTTATCAGCTCATGTCTAGCCCCTAGTTTATTTGCCCATTCATCTCTGATCAGTTTTGGACCACAGGACTGCTGTTGTTATTTATTTACTGCCATAATTATTCACATGTGTAAGGGGTCGGTCAGTTTCTGCCACGGCCGCCAGAGGGCACCAAAAACCTACCAAGGCGGTAAGGCGAAGTCTGACAATCAGCTACAATTGGCTTCACCTGGGAAACCCCCTATAAAACACAGGAGGCTCTCGCAGCTCATTGTCGCACCCTCATTTGTGGCGATCGGTAAAGGTAGCGCTACAGAGCAAAAGAATACCAGAAAAACAAAGAAAGGAAAAGGGGAAAGAAAACCCTAAAGAAAAGAGCAAAAGTCCTAACAAATAATGGAAGAATCCCAAAGAAAAGAGGATAATAAATCCCAACAAAAGAGGAAAAATCCCAACAAAATAAGAGAAAAAAATCCCAAATAAAAGAGGATTAAAACATCCCAAAACAAAGAGGAAAAGAGAGAGCCATATTTTTTACACCTTGTGTTTTCGTTATGTTTTTAAAGTCATTTTTTTCCTTGCCTTTTGTTTGCCGTTCCTGTGCTTTTCGGCGCATTGGTTCTTATCCCTGCCAGCTCAGTGTTGAGAGTGCAACACCCCTGGTGGTGTAGCAGTAGTAGTGCCAGTCTCTCAACATAGAGATCGTGGGTTTGAATCCATGTTTAGGGCTGCATAGCTGTCCATCGTTGACTAGCATAGATTGTTCAAGGATAATGAATCTGTCACTAAGACATTTTTGCAGACAATTAATTGTCGTTAAATAATTAACACTAATTGTCCATTGTAGGCAACCATTGATGATCATGCCAGAATTGGCCACATTAGCTGATTGGATATCTTGCTTGCTAGCTGTACCATCAAAGTGATACACTACACTATTGTAGCTACCCAGCGAATGCACCAACATTACTCAACGCTGCCCTCTAAATGGGTCAGCATGTCTCAATTATACATTTTACTACTTTCTTTCATTTTAGTTTATATGCTCAGCACACCCATTTAACACTCTTGGTGCACAAATTTAACAAAGCTACTAAGTTGTTGTGGTTTGGGTGATTTTGTAATTACTGTGACAACCTTGGTCTCTAATTTTACACCTACAAGGTTGATCTATACAGTGAGTGGTCAGTAAATGTCCACACTGTTTAAACCCCAGCACTCATTTTCTTAATTCTTCTCTGCTGTGCTAATAATGGTCCACCACCACCAGTGGTGGTCCTATGGTGGACCCTTTAAATGGAAAAGAGGGTGACTGACAAACTGTGCGCCCAAAAGTGGGTGAACGTTAGTAATTATAGATCCTACAACATGCAGTAGCTGATGCTTTTACTCCTGAGGAAGTAAGTTTAATGCGTTCAGTGCAGACTCGCCAGGTGCTAGGTGTATACACGAATGAATGAATAATCACTGACACTCAGAACATCTCTAGACTTGCAAATGGCCTGAACTCTGTAATCACATGCAAGTAGTGTTTAGTTTAACTGCAGAACATTTAACATTAAGGTGTCCTCATGAAGCGACAGACTCCTGGAGAACTCACAGTTGTGGCAGGTAGCTCCTGTGTAGCCCGTTCCTGAGCAGTTACAGTGGAAATGATCCCACGACTGGTAGCAGACTCCGCCATGTTCGCAGAAGTTGGGAACACACCTGGAAGAACATACTGAATTTGAGATGTTCAAGTAGTAGTATGTGATTTCAGAGTGGATACTGAAGTGCAACATCAGCAATATCAGTGGTACCTCACCATTCATTACCGATGAACACAAAGATTGATAACTGGCTCTTGCAAACGGCCTGTTTAATATAAATCCTACTACTGAATACTAGGAACCAATGTCTCCTGTGAACTGGTCATCCACGGTATGTCCAAAAGTATTCAGGCATTTTTCTAAGTAGTGACTTTGTAGTAGCTACTTTAATCTGCACCAATAATTGACACAGGCATTCAATATCACACGTCAGTGGCTTTGTAACTGGCTTTTATTTTCGTTCAGTTTTATACAAAACTGTTTATCAACCTCAGCATCCAAAGCTTGGTTATCACTACATATACTTCAGTGTCACTGTATTTATTAAACCAACATGATGCATCTTCTTTGAGTCGATGGATAAAAGAAAGACTTAAGTATGAGGATGAAAAGAATAACTGAGCTATAGCTGCACAGTGTGCATGTGTATACTGTAGCACAATCTACTGTATGTTTGAAAATGTGATTGGCTGCTTATTTGTTGAAGATTGGCTTTACACAGCAAAACTACAGTTCCTTGAAACTACATAAACTATAACACGCTATAAAGCATGCTGCAACATGTTGCAACAGTTTCAAGCATTCAAGCAACAAGTTTCATGAAGCAGCCAATTAGAACAGCGATAGTAAATGTCATGATCATGCTCAACAACAGAATTTAAAATAATAGGTTTCTCCAGATCAGTAGACAAGAAAATAATAAAACATCAACTGTGGGACAAAATTGCAACCTTAACAACCTGGCAACCATAGTATAGACATACGGATAACACAAACACAGATGTACATGAAAAGGGTTTAGATGAAAAGAGTTTTTCTGTGTTTGATAAAGTAGATAAATATGCCAGATCTAATAAGCTATACCTAAACACTGGCATTAGTGCTTTAATCCAAAGAAACATATCAGGGTCTTATATTCTAGCAGGTAGTCTACTTACATTAGCTCACATTCAAAGATTCTTGACAGCCTTGAACATTAGAAAAGTGGAGCTGCTCAGTCTGCTACAGTAAAGGTAATATATATATATATATATATATATATATATATATATATATATATATATATATATATATATATATATATATATATATATATATATATATATATATATATTGTGTGTGGTTGTGTGTGTGTGTGTCTGCACTCATAGTCCATCGTTTTTATCAGCTCCACTTACCACTTAGGTGCACTTTGTTCCTCTGTATACTTTTTTTTTTAGACCCATTTCACTCTGTTTCGTAAGGATGAGGACCTCTAAAGGACCACCACTTAGCAGATATTATATGGGTGGTGGATCATTTTCAACACTGCAGTGACACTGACTGGTGTGTTAGTTTGTGTTGTGCTGGTGTGAGTGGATCAGGCACAGCGCACTTCTAAAACACTATATCTCCTCTTCGGTGGTTCTGTGGCTAACAAAGTATATAGAGAAATAGATTAACAGATCAACATTCTTAAAGATAAAAGGAAATATATGTGTGGAGCAGTGTTCATTCTTAGAAAAAAGCAAGCAAGCTTGACCAGATCTACATTAAAAGTAAGCTTACTTTCTCTCTTTGCTATTGCGTTGAATGTGTGAGCAGTAAGTAGAGCTTTTACATACATCAGTGTGTTTATTTAACCCTTTCCAAGCTTCTCCTTGTTGAAACAACCCAGTATTACTTACAGTTCTCATCTAATACCTGCTTTGACTGCTCAGTACTTCATTAAGCTAAATCAAGATTGCTGCTGAAGGAACTGAATACATTCATACAATGTCTGGGGCATCCAGGAGAAATCTGGAACTACACTTTATTCTTCAAACTGGAGCTCAAGATATGATCTACTTCTTTTAGAATTTGATTTTTATGCTACTTTGCATTGTATTTACTCTTATTTATATCTGTTATACTGATATATGTGGTTCTTACTGGTGAAAATGAATTTATTGCTAGATAAAGTGTTTTAAATAATCAGCCAAGGTGCACAGTAGTGTATTATCACAAGATAGTTTATCCTAACACTGACTATAGTCTAATTAGCAGACATCTAACAGTAGGAGAGCCTTACTTTCACAACCATGTAGGTCGGTATGTTAATATATACTGTAGTTAAAGCTACTACAGTTAAGATTTATATGCAGTAATAGTTACATACTATAATATTCAACTGTTACATCTGTCTGAAGTTTAAGGATGTCAAGAATGCCAGAAGCAAAAATTAAAAAAAAGAAAATAAATAAATACTATTAATATACTACATACAATACTATTAATATCAATCAATGGGTCCTAACCTGTCTCGAATGCTGCAGATGTCAAAGCTGAGCTGGCTGAAGTTTGTCAGTCTGTCCTGTTGAAGCCTGCCCAGGTTGACAGGCTGGTTGTTGATGAAGATCAGACGAAGGCATCCCTGATATCCTGCGCGCGGTTTCTCACATGATGCCTCAGAACTGAGGTCACTCTGTGATGTAGGGCAGCCTAGAACAAGGAAACGTCAACAAGTCCTTACATGAGACGAAAAGGCATGGCTAATAAATAAATCCTGTCCTGAGAAAATAACATTCACACACAAAGCAGCTTATTTGATTATTAGCAGAACTGCACGGTCTACGAGTCAGATAACGCACTGAGGGATTTAAGGCTTTCAGTTGAGACACTGGAGGTTGAAGAAAGATTACAGCAAATAGCTTTAAGTGATTTACAACAGTAATAACTGTGTTTCTTAGTAAGGACCCGTTTTAGACCCCGAGTGGATCGAATTCTGCGCAGGATTTGACAAGAAAATGACAAAATTAAAATAAGCAGAACTTCCTAGAAGCCAGGGGTGCTACGAGAGTGCTGGGAAGCATTCATGTCTGATAACTAGCATGTGAACACTGAGGAATTAATTGGCTTTATCCCTATTTGGCCCTTTCAGTTTAGGTTTTGCAACTTGAGAGTACAAACTTGAAGGTGCCATAGCATTGAATGGAACTGTATTGACATTGGCAGGGCTGAATAAGGAGAGTTCAGTACATAGAACTGACATGCTGTGAACCCCAACCACTGTTGTTACTCCTTCGAATACAAATCCTGCATATACAGAAGAGGATGGTAAAACAAGCTGATTCCAAAATCCTAGACTGCTACATAAGCGTCATGACCCCATCCAAAATGACACCCCTAAAATTTACATATACCAGCTCAAGTTCCAGTCCAGTAGGAAACAACAACAATGGAGCAACCTTTCCAGGCTGTGAAGGTCATGTCAGCACTTTTCATGCAAAGAACTGTTCACCGGCATGGCTGAGGCTGAAATTAGCTTCCATTCACCACCTTCCTAATCAAATGTAAACGCTAGAGCTTGTTCAGGTGCCAGAAAGCAACCGCAATGCAACTTAAGGGGGCAAACAACAAAAAAATGTTGTGAACATTTCTTACACACTGTGGTGTCTTTTTAAAAGCTTGTGAATGCAGATGACACACTGAATGCTACAGAGATTGCAGAAAGGTTATGGTTCAGTTAATCCCGTCATACAGATCCTGCTGGGTTACGGCAGGAACTCCTTCTCAAGAACATCAGCCTCAAGCTGGTTTAAGGTTAGACCACTTTGAGAGCTCACAGAACATCTCTACCATGGTATCCTCAAGAATAAAGCTTATACTCTGAACTGGTCTCCCAATTCATTTTGATGGAGAGAAAGAAATTACAACAGTGGGCAATAGGAACTTTAGCTCCTGTATCTTTAACAGGATCCTGGACAGTTTTAATTTAGAGCTGTTAGTTTTCTCTGCACATTCAACTTTCTCAAACTTTGGACAATATTGAGCAGCTTCAATCAGCGATAAATACTGAACAGACTGAAGAGATGAGCAGTTCCACCTTAATTAGCATCACCACCCCAAAAGTAACCTGTAAGTAGCAGCCATGCTATGCGATTTTATCACTGGCATCCAAAACTGAAGGTTTCATAGTGAGTAACTACTTTCATTTACTTGTGTTGTGGTTGAGATTGAAAGCATGTTAACTCTGACTAAATAGTATGACAACTTAGTCAGAGTATGACACAAAGTTTCCTCTGTGATATCATCACAATGTCTCGCTGTAAACAAGCCAATCAGCTAGTCAAATTAATAAGGAGCTCCACCAAAAAAGGGAAACCAAATACCTTCTATATAGACATCAGGGAATTTTTTAAAATATTAAATAACACATTTTATGGCATCTTTAAGAGGCTCTCTAATATGTGGTTATGAGGTGAGTAGTAATTACTTTTGTTGTCAGCAGCCAATAGTTTAGGGCAACAGTTATTCAGAAAATAATGATTAAAATCATTAGTGTGAAGTGTATTTGTCATTTGCACATCATGTCAGGACATTCATGCATTAAATGCTTGGGGTGAGGCTCAAATATAACATAAAATAACCTGAAATATAATATAATAAAAAAATAGATTATATTTGGACAGGTTTTTGCAAGAGGCGGTTGGATAATAAGACTTTACCACTGTAATATTACTGAAATGTGAAATCTTGGTATAGAATAGCAATGGGAATATATATAGGCAATCTAAATATAGCCGTCAGCAGAAAGAATTTAATACATTGAGCTACTCACAGGTACCCTAAAACATTATTTATGATTTTTCATCAAGTAGTTTTGACTTTGTTGCGTTAACACCGCTATTTTTCTTCTAATTTGCTGCCTTAAGTTTAGATCAATTGAAAAATTTTGAGCTAACGTGGCTACATAAAGTCCAATTACATCTTCCATTTCACAGGTTACAATGTTCATACCCTTGATTCAGTGGCATAGGTTTAATTTCAACTTTGAAAAAGGACACACATTGCTTATACCTTTAGGCTGCAAACCAGTTGGACATTTTCTTAATATCTGGTCAGCAGCATCAAACAGGTATTATGTAATGGACACCTGAACACCTGGCAATCCTAATTAGTTCATTAGTTAATTAGCTATTGACACTGAGAACACAGAAGTATGTCATGGCTGTCCCGTGTATCTCCATTTTTATTTTTCTCTATCATTTTAACGCAGAAGCCGCCGTTTACAATGCTCCAAAACAGCTTGGAAAATTTTTTGGTTCCATTAACTTCCATTGCAAGTAACAGCAGGTTTTGTCCTCTCCTGTAAAGTCATTTTGGAAATACTTGTTTTTTTAGATGTATATATTTTTTAGTTGTAGAAGCTTTTTTTCTATGTTTAACAAAGTAAATAAATCTGAGGCTAGGCTGCAGTATTAGTGTTCTTAATCCAAGGGAGAGATACAGCCTGCAGCAGAAAACAAGCTGGCAGGTGTCGTACATTATCACAGGTAGAGCTGTGATACAGTAAAGAAAGATGCTAACTGTATATGAGCTGCGTTTCCCATGAGTCTGTGCACAGAGGGCTTAAAAACATGGCTTTAAATCAAAGATTTTTTTTTTTGTTTAAGCCTGAGGTCTTTGGAAATATGATTTTAAGCAACCCCCTCCAAACACTGAAGATAACACCCCCCCCCGCCACTCACCCCCAAGCCCCCTAAATCTACACCTTTGCATTTGTTGTAGAACAATACATACTGGATTTAGGCCTGAAGGAACTTGAAAATGAAATTTACCTCCAAAGAACACGGCTGTCCTCTGCAGGCTTTCAGTGAAACGAATGATCTCCATGACGGCCGGCTTCTGATTGTCTGCAGACATGTAGACCTGCTGAGCTTTGACCTCCACTGTTACCGAGTGCCACTGCCCATCACATAAACTCTGCCCTGTTGAACAGAGAACATTCACACTCAAACGCTGGATAGAAAACCAGAAATGGATGATCATGGCTTAGATTATCTAAGACAGGATCATTTAGCTTTTATTGATTCAGGCAGTCCGAGCAAGTTGAGAGCTGTTCAGATCCTGGTGGGATTAAATGAAAGAGTCGTAATCCTGAGTAGGTGCAGTCAAACCTACAGCGTGGCAGTGGATTACAGCCCATCTAGTGGAAGGGGGAACCAGAGAAGGATTAAATATATCTCCACACTTTGATTACCTGAAGTGTGTAGTTTAGTTTCACAAGTGTTTGTGGGCATGTTTGAAGGGTATGTTGGTAATGAAGCCACTAAGAGACTGGAGCCCACCATCAGAGACAGGGAAATTTCTGCTTATGTATTACAGTGCTCACAATGCTCAGTCAGAGCAGACACTTACCACTCCACCACCCACTACACTCCCAGTGCTCAGTCTCACAGTCAAAGCAGACCCTCACCACTCCACCACCCACTACACTCCCAGTGCTCAGTCTCACAGTCAGAGCAGACCCTCACCACTCCACGACCCACTACACTCCCAGTGCTCAGTCTCACAGTCAGAGCAGACCCTACCCCTCCACCACCCACTACACTCACAGTGCTCAGTCTCACAGTCAGAGCAGACCCTACCCCTCCACCACCCACTACACTCACAGTGCTCAGTCTCACAGTCAGAGCAGACCCTACCCCTCCACCACCCACTACACTCACAGTGCTCAGTCTCACAGTCAGAGAAGACCCTCACCACTCCACGGCCCACTACACTCACAGTGCTCAGTCTCACAGTCAGAGCAGACCCTTACCACTCCACGGCCCACAACACTCAGTGTTCAGTCTCACAGTCAGAGCGGACCCTCACCACTCCACGGCCCACTACACTCACAGTGCTCAGTCTCACGGTCAGAGCGGACCCTCACCACTCCACGGCCCACTACACTCACAGTGCTCAGTCTCACAGTCAGAGCGGACCCTCACCACTCCACGGCCCACTACACTCACAGTGCTCAGTCTCACAGTCAGAGCGGACCCTCACCACTCCACGGCCCACTACACTCACAGTGTTTAGTCTCACAGTCAGAGCGGACCCTCACCACTCCACGGCCCACTACACTCACAGTGCTCAGTCTCACAGTCAGAGCGGACCCTCACCACTCCACGGCCCACTACACTCACAGTGTTCAGTCTCACAGTCAGAGCGGACCCTTACCACTCCACGGCCCACTACACTCACAGTGCTCAGTCTCACAGTCAGAGCGGACCCTCACCACTCCACGACCCACTACACTCACAGTGTTCAGTCTCACAGTCAGAGCGGACCCTCACCACTCCACGGCCCACTACACTCACAGTGCTCAGTCTCACAGTCAGAGCAGACCCTCAACCCTCCCAGTGCTCAGTCTCACAGTCAGAGCGGACCCTCAACACTCCCAGTGTTCAGTCTTACAGTCAGAGCAGATCCTCAACACTCCCAGTGCTCAGTCTCACAGTCAGAGCAGACCATCAACACTCACAGGGCTCAGTCTCACAGTCAGAGCAGACCCTCAACACTCACAGGGCTCAGTCTCACAGTCAGAGCAGACCCTCAACACTCCCAGTGCTCAGTCTCACAGTCAGAGCAGACCCTCAACACTCACAGGGCTCAGTCTCACAGTCAGAGCAGACCCTCAACACTCACAGGGCTCAGTCTCATAGTCAGAGCAGACCCTCAACACTCACAGGGCTCAGTCTCACAGTCAGAGCAGACGCACACCACTCCACCACCCACTACACTCACAGTGTTCAGTCTCATAGTCAGAGCAGACGCACACTGCTCCACGTCCACACTGCAAATGAACGGTGCATGCCCATTGCCGCTGACCCCGCCCCCTATCTACAGAGCAGGATGTATGTGTCTTAGATTTATAGATACTTTATTGATTCCATTGATTCTTCAGTGTGACACTGCCTATTTCAAAGGCAACAAAAAAAAAACCACAAAAGAAGTTCATTTATTCAGAGTTTATTTGTAATTATAACATATTTAGGGTGATTTCATTATGCAAATTAGGCGATTATGTCATTTAGCAACTTCTAGCAACTTTTAGGACAGCCAATAGCTGCTTTCCTCACTGAGGAGTTGGCAAAAGTGAACCCAGCTCCTCATTCCGTTTACCTGTCACCCAGCTGGCACAAACACAGGTGAGAATATTTATACTAGATGTGAAACAATCTATCAAGCTATATTGATGCATCAACCAAATAGCAAACAATTCAGTGTCATCAATGTGACACGTAATAATTGGTGCATGCATGAGTATTTCCACACCTGTTCCAACATTATCTGCATGATTCATCGCAGTACACTGTAGTTGGCAGCATTTCACAGAAGGTGTGATGCGGTGGGCGAGCTAATCTGGAACCACTCTGCGAACATTGTTTTTTTTTCTGCCCTTTGTGTTTGTGTTGCCATGTCACATCTGTATTGTCTGTTTATGGCTTAGGTAAACTTTAAGTAGGTGAAGATTTGAAGAGATCAATGCCTGCTGGGACTGTTGCTGGTTTTGGAATATATAATGTGCCATAACTTACAAAGGCCACATTTTATGTTCAACACTGAGAATGTTTAACACTGAAAATTCATCCAGTGCAGATTGCTGTTCATATTAAAGAAGAAAAGATGGTTAAGTAAGAAAGGAAGGATGTTAATGATGTGTATTTATGGAATATATACATACATAGTAGAAATGTCATTATGAGAACTAAAAAATATAAAAAAATATACATAAAACATAGAATATAAAATGTGCCAAATGTGTGGTCTGTATGTTTTCTGTGGATTTCGTGTTTTCTATGGATTTGATTTCATTTCGTGCGCGCTGTTAGTTCCCTTGTGTTTATTGTGTTTTTTTCATCATTTCTCCTGCCTGCCTGTTTTGTTTTTACCATGGACTTTTTTACCTTAATTCCTCATCTGCACGTGTATCCGCCTCCTTCATCTCCCATATATATATATATATATATATATATATATATATATATATATATATATATATATATATAGCTTCTTCACATTATATATGTTAATTTTATTTTCATGCTTTGCAGTGATTTGCTTGTATATATAAATAGCTTTTTAGCCTACTCAATGAGTTTCTATTCCCTTTTCAAAGAGTTAGAACTATATTTGTTGATTAGCTATATAATATACAGTGCCCTCCATAATTATTGGCACCCCTGGTTAAGATGTGTCAAAAGCCTTAAAATAAATTCAGTTTTTATTGTGGAAACATACTGTCACACTGAAAAGTGTAGAAAAATGTAACCTTTAACTTAAGTAGAGTTTTAGGGGGAAAATAAAATCACCTGTTCCACAATTATTGGCACCCCTAACAATTCTTAGGAAATAAATGTAATTAAAGAATTTCTGTCACTTCTACAGTAGTTTACGAAGTTAATCAAAGTATGTAGGAACATTTAATTAGCAATTCACAACTTCCTGTTTCCCTGGGGTATAATTATGACGTGACACAGAGGCCATTTCTCTTCAACATGGGAAAGACAAAGGAACATAGCATTCAAGTAAGGCAGATGTGTGTTGACCTTCACAGGTCAGGCAATGGCTACAAGAAAATAGCCACTCGCCTACACCTGTCCGTATCTACTGTCAGAGGAATTATTAAGAAGTTTAAAACAACTGGAACAGTGGTAAACAAGTCTGGACGAGGACGCAAGTTTATTTTGCCACCACACACAGTGAGGAGGATGATAAGAGAAATAAAAAGTTCTCCAAAGCTCACTGTTACGGAACTGCAACAAATGGTAGCATCTTGGGATCACGAAGTCTCCAAAACAACCATCAGACGCTATCTACACGCCAACAAGCTGTTTGGGAGGCATGCACGGAAAAAACCTTTTCTCACTCACAATCATAAACGTAAACGTTTGGAGTTTGCTAAGCAGTACTGGAACTTCAACTGGGACCGTGTGCTTTGGTCAGATGAAACAAAGATAGAGCTTTTTGGCAACAAATGCTGTAAGTGGGTCTGGCGTAACACAAGAGCTGAGTATGCAGAAAAGCACCTCATGCCCACTGTGAAATACGGGGGAGGATCAGTGATGCTGTGGGCCTGCTTTTCTTCCAAAGGCCCAGGGAACCTTGTTAGGGTGCATGGCATCATGAATGCTTTGAAATACCAGGACATTTTAAAACAAAATCTGGTGGCTTCTGCCCGAAAGCTGAAGATGGGTCGTCACTGGGTCTTTCAGCAAGATAATGACCCTAAACATATGGCAAGATCTACACAGAAATGGTTGACCACACACAGAATCAAGCTCCTCCCATGGCCATCTCAGTCCCCAGACCTTAACCCCATTGAAAACCTGTAGGGTGAGCTGAAGAGGAGAGTGCAGAGGAGAGGACCCAGGTCGCTGGATGATTTAGAGAGATTGTGCAAAGAGGAATGGTCGAAGATACCTCTTTCTGTGTTCTCCCATCTTGTGAAACATTATAGGAGAAGATTAGGTGCTGTTTTGTTGGCAAAGGGGGGTTGTACAAAGTATTAACATCAGGGGTGCTAATAATTGTGGCACACATTATTTGATGTTAAACAATTATTTCTTAATGTGGGATTTCTTTCCTACTGAATAAATGCACTTGAGATAAAAGTTGGATTTTGCTCTTTTTTCCATCGTGGTCCTATATTATTTAAAAAAACCCTCAATTTATTAGAAGCTAAAGAACACATCTTAACCAGGGGTGCCAATAATTATGGAGGGCACCGTAGCTTCTTCACATTATGTTTATAATAGCTTCTTCACATTATGTTTATAATAGCTTCTTCACATTATATATAATATCATGTAATGCACGGCTTACGTTAAAAATAGACCCAAAGCATTATTTTTTTTTTTTTTGTGCTTCATCTGCGCATTACTGCCACATGACACGTGCCAGAGTGAAAGGCTACATTGACTTATATAAGAGCGTACTGCGGGTGCAATACTGGCTGCTGTGAAATGATCTTGTTGCAGTCAGTTGAAACAAAGCCTTGGTTGTGTGCTCCTTGTCATATTGAAGCACATAATGATGCAGAAGCTTTTCTTTCTACTCCACAAATGTATCAGCTTGGCTGAAAAGGTGACACTGTGTTGAAGCCAGTGGCTTGAGTGTGTAGAACTTTATCATATTGTTTCATATCATCTGCAGACTTCAGTGTCAAACTAATAGAGCACTGTGCAAATCTGAAATCTTTATATTGCAGGCTATAGGAATCTATGTTATATCACATCATGAAGAAACTTGAACTACCCCACTTATTTAGACTGGAGCAAATGTGACTTCAAAGTATTTAGTGTTTAGTGTTTGTACACATGCTTAAAAAAAACCCCAAAAAAATCTAAAAATAAAACATAGAATATAAAATGTGGCATAACTTCTATGGCCCACATTTTATGTTTGCCTTTTTCCTAATCTGTTAAAAGTCAGTACATTGAGAGTAATTGTACAGCACTGGACACAATGTGTGTTACCCTGAAACAATTTAAGGAACTTTATTTTAATGCTTGGCAGTGATTTACTGGCCTGTCTGTGCTACTATTGATGCTATTATTTAGATTGGAATGGCTTGCTCTATTCATTTGTAATTGCTCTGTTTAATTTATGCAGGTTCATTAAAATATGTTTCTTTTTTTACATTTATCTTTTGTCTGTGTATTTGTGTTTGATGTTAATCTAATTTCAGGGCTTTGCAGTCCTAATTAAGGAACAGGGCCTCAAGTGGAGGGCGAGAGAAAGGTCTGGAATGGCAGTGAGAGATGACCCTTTACATTTTGTATGTTGTTTATCCATCAATTTCCTGCTTTACCTCTGCAGGTTTACTTTCAGTTGCCCTCCAAGGCCTTTTACACTTTGATCTATTATACTTTGTTTCTTTGTAAGAATAGAAATAATTTATTTTTCACCAACTCCCTATATTCTCAACTTTTCCACTAGAGTGTGAATGGGATTTGCAAGATGTTGAAGAAGATTAAGGTAAAACAGACTAATGGTGCACTGGAAAGGACCTCAAAGTGAGAAAACTGCCACATCACCACATCTATATTGTGCTTATGTAATTTTTTTAGCTATAATTACTTAATAATAGCCTTTACAGCCATTACAACTAGAGACGCCTCCATGGCGATACCTAATACTGTGCACATTTGATCAAACTTTTAAAATATGCACCAATACCAACATCCATTATGCTGTCACACTAATGGACCAACCACTGTAGTTGGCAGTGAGGGAGGTTCTGCTCACACAGAAAGGTGTTTCTGACTCTGTGACAGTCGAACACACACAACGTCATTGGTCACTTTAAACATTCTGCTTTTGGCCTACTCTGGCAAGGAACACACTTAGCCTGTGATTTTAGCCTTTTTTAAACCCAAATAAACACAAGCACAACCACTTCCTTTATGAGTTGAGGCATAGGCTATCAAAACAGAGACAAAAAAGCCTAAATTTGTTACCAAAGTCCATACAGTGAGGTATAAATTTTCACATAGTGATTATTAAAATAGCTTTAGTGCACAGTATTAGCAAGGCTGCTCAATTTCTCAGTACTCGGGTGTGCAGCGTGTAATAGCAATAGCTTTGTTAGTGCAATAGCTTTGTTGGTAACTGTCCATATGCTTTACCTGCAACTGTACAGAAGTGTTTTCTGATGTTGAACTAAACCCACTTTCTTCTACTGCTGTGCCACTTGATTCAACCAATGTAACATAGCAACAATGCACAAGATTAAGATTAGCTAGGTGTTAATGGACATTAACATTGGACAACTGTACATTGCACTCATTTACACTAACAACTACTTAGTTCTGAGTAGGTTACTCAGATTGGTGTCTGACTTGGTATCAGGAGTAAGTAATAAAACACATACTTAGTAGTGATGCAATATTAATTACAATCATTAGAGCATCAACTTAGCTGAAACAAGGTAGAAGTGAGTAAACAAAGCAAATGACATAAGCCAACTTTAAGCCAATATCTCATTACTATTCTGTTCTTACCTAAAAACAATTTCCAAATATAAAAACGTATTAATATCAGAATTACAGAAGAAGAAACATCTTCCCAAGAACAGTTCGTGAAAGCCACTGTCATTGTTTTGTCAGTTGATAGTAATTTTTATATGGGAGCCAATTAATTAATTTTTGCCGCTGATAAGATCATTGATCACTTAACTCTTGAACCCATAGAGGCCAGGGCCCACCGGTGGACCCAAAGTGTTACTACACACTGCTATAAACTAAGAATAACCCAATTAGTTTGCATTACAGTCCTTGTAGTGACTATTTAATAAATTTTAATATGTACTACTAATAATAAGGGGGTTAGTCACATTACTAACATGTAAGGTTCACCCCACATAACTTCAACTCCATCCATGAGAATTTGTAAGAATATCATCCAAACCCACCCCAGATTTGAAGCAATTAGCAGAGCTTAATGACAGCTATGGGTTCAGTGGGATTTCTGTAATTAAATGATTGATTCTCTCACCAGTGGAGACTTGAGTAGTGCGCAGTGGGGGTCCACGGAGAGACAGCTGGAGTGACCCTTTGCTGAGCCGCAGGACAAGGGAAATGGGTTCCGGGCTGCGCGTCAGCGGGACAGAGAAAAGCCGGCTGTCCTGGTTCCATGTGCGAAACTGCAGCCGCACCGACAGCCCCTCCATTCCAAGATCAGCGGGCAGGGCCAGATAACTGGCAGTGGAATTAAAAAATGTCACGGAAACAGGCTGCGACTCGGAGCACGAGAACGTCACGTTACCCTGAAACAACAGGAATCAGAATCAGTTCTGTTTGATGAAGAAACTTGTTTTCACAATATTATTAACATTTGAATGCACAATATTATTAACATCCTACACATTATTAAAAAATGTGCACAAGTAATATGAACTATTAAATATGATAAAAAGGGTATAATTAACACTTAAAGGTCACAGTTATCTTCTGTAAAAAAGCAGAGATAAAAAAAAAGCAAAACCAGTGATTTCTTAATCACAGTTTATTTAAAGAAGCAGAGAATTCATGTACTGTACTGTAGATTTGAAACTTTTCTAAACTTTTGGTATCCTTTTGTTCTTTGTTCTTGTTTACTCTTTTTCTGTAAACGGGCATGTTATTATAATTTGATGCATTATATTTTATTATAATTTGATTAAGGGCAACCATCACTGCTCTGTCTACAGTCTTGTCTTGACTTTATGAAACTTGTTAAAGAAAAAAGTAAATTTGATATAACCTACTGGTTGATTCAGTTGGTCCTTCAGAGTCTAACAACTGCAACTATGCCTACAGTAACTCTGTAAATAAAAAAATATAAATAAAATTTCCCAAACAGATTGGTGGAAAGACTGGAACTAGTACATAGAAACCAGAAAAGAACGTTTTGTTGCTATTGTAGCTGATATCCAACTATGGTGAGAGAGCTACTAGCCAGCCAACATGCTCCCCTGAACATCTCACCACCCACGAAACCAGGATTTCACACATTGAATGTTACTGAGAAAAGAAAATAGACAAAAATAAGAAAATGTGTGAATCAAACAAAGAACTGCTGGCGGTCTCAGAACAATGGACTGACCACCCTAGAGTTCAGTTCTCAATGTTACTGATTTTATTTATTTGTTCTGGTGATAATAATAATAATAATAATAATAATAATAATAATAATAATAATAATAAAAGAAGAAGAATATAAAAGAAGAAGAAGAATACAACAACAACAACAACAACAACAATAATAATACTGATGTTATTATTTTTATTATTATAATTATTATTAAGAAGAAGAAGTAGACAAAGAAGAAGAAGAATGTTTCTTAATAATATGTGTTTCTTAAAATTATTATTAATATTAACAATTAAGAAGCTGGCAGTCGCAGAACAATAGACTGATGACACCAAAGTCCTCAACATCACCGAATGTGTTTATATTAATTTGTACTGGTGATGATAACAACAACAACAACAACAACGAGGAGGAGGAGGAGGAGGAGGAGGAGGAGGAGGAGAAGAATAAAAAGAAGAAGAATGTTTCTTAATAATAAAAGGGTTTCCTAAAACTATTATTAATATTAACAATAAAGGAGCTGACAGTTGCAGAACAATAGACCGACCACACCAGAGTCCTCAACATCACTGAATGTGTTTAGATTTGTTTCAATTAATACTACTACTACTACTACTACTACTACTACGACTACTACTGCTACTACTACAAATAATACTAAAATATGTATTAATTATTCATATTATAATTATAAAATTGCTCCTGACTTCTAAAAAAATAGAACATACAGTCATAACAGAATAGCGATACAAATATTATAATAGAGTATCTGTGTAGGTCTGAGTTTGCAGTATTACAGTGTGAATACAGTGTATAACAGTGTGAGAGAGATAGAGAGGGTGAAGAGAGACAGGGCGACAGATGAAAGAATGGAAGATAGAGGGGGAAAAACAGTAGAGGGATTGAGACCGGGAGATGGTGGAGGAGGAGTTAAAGAGAAAAGATAGATGCGTGGACGTGGGGATCGACGAGAGGAAGAGTAGGAGAGAGAAGAGAGGCATCCAATTAAAGAGTGGGACTGATAGAAGCTGGCAGAAAGCAATAGGAGGATAAAAAAAGAGATAGATGTATGTAGAGGATGGGGATGGCAGAGTGGGCGAGTGGAGAGGGGGGGTGGGAGGGGGGTGAAGCGAAAAAGGGTACACAGTGTCACAGCATTAATTCTCTATGCAATTCAAGCCTCTGCCAAGAAATGATTTAGCTCAAGCCATTTATGTCCCACTGTTTTATATCAGCTAACTGCCTAACTGTTCTCAAGGCTGCTAATTGAGCGTGCACACCTGCCTGCAATTTACTAAGCAGTGCTCTACAGACAGCTTTCAGGATTGTTAATACAGCTCTACCAAAATGAAATAACTTAATTAGATTGGCGTTTGCCACCTTAAATGTTTAGACTGTTGTTTTGCTATGCAGTAATATCGGTAACACATGTGAACACATGTGATATATCATGCCCTAATGGTTCAGATGTGATTATAATTAGATTTTTTGTTAAAAAAAAGATATGCAAATTAAACATGTACGAGGAGAAGATAGCAAATGTTGAAACTGAGAAATGTTATTGTTTTTTGAAAAACATGTCTATTTCGCATTTGATGCTGGAGCACTTTTCAAGTAAATGACTGTTTCAGCTGTGAAGTGCTTAAAAACACATGCTGGAACATTTCACAGTAACATCACTGAGCATTTAAAGAGCATCCCAAAGAGATTGAAGCTGTGTTTACTTACTGGGTACTGAATACTGCATGCTACTCTGCACCAGTTGTATACTGTACAGTCTCAAGTATACAAGAAAATCTGTGGGCCATACACCTCAAAAAAAGAGGTGCGACTAGCCTGCCAACATCAGGGAACTGAACCTGAGCCCTATGTTCCTCACACCTAGCAATCGTTGCTAGCCACTTTTCACCATGTACACTTAAACTTTGGTTGGCTGTATGAATTTTAAAAATACACCCCCTAACCAAGATCGAGGGCAGAACAGAGTTTTATATCTTTTTTGATACTCCTGGTCTTGGAGAAACCTTCAGAAGAGCAGGTGTCCACAAACGTATGGCCACACAGTGTATGTTATCAGCTTTGAGTTTGGAATTTGAGCTGTTTCCTGTTTTGTTTTGAGGGCAGAAAATGTACAGGATGCAAAACAAGATGCAGTTTCATCAAATCCAGACGCCAATAACTTCTTATACACCAACAAACAAAAACACAGTGTTGAACGTTTAGAATCTGGCCTCTCGGCAGGATTTCTCCACTCGTTTCAATTAGCTGCTAAACGGAATTGAAGAAGAGGCATTTCAATGAAAGGGTGACCTGTAGGAGGGTCAATAGATAGAACCTTCTTCAAATACATGCCGCTTATTCACTGGTACAGTGTAGCGGTAGCTTATAAGCACTTTCCTTTTGGCCTCCAGGAAAGTGATAAAGCAAAGACTTGTTAAAGTATGCAGATTATAAAGCAACCCCCCAGAGACAAAGAGAGAGAGAGAGTGACAAAGGGAGCGTGAGAGCCGCCAGCACTGTTAATTAGACTCCAAAAAAGCTGCTTTTACAGTTACATGAACATGGCAACCTACACGCGCACACACATAAACACACATCATCTTGATCTTGACACTATGACGGCAGAAAAAAACATCACTCCAATTAAGAGGAACTCTGCAGAGAACTGCGGGTCACACGTCCAAACAACACAATGCAAAGTGTTTTTACACAAACATTAAAAAAAGAAAAACATGGCAAGAGTTATGTTTTCTAGTTGGCACGATGGATATTAACACAGGAACTACACTCAGGAATCTGTAGCAACAACAGCGCCAATAACACTAATAGCAGTACACTGTAAACTCAAATGATTAATATTTCCAAGCTTTTATTCTCCCAGGCTTTTCTTAAAGCTCTTCTCTACTCAGCTGTGTGATTTCCTGCTTGTATCAATAGTTTGTACTATAAATTGGCAATAAAAGAATAAATGAAATTAATTATTGTACCATAGTCCTCTGTTTGATTTGGGTTGGGTGGGACTAAATTTGGCCAAAAGTTGACAAAACTCATAGTGAGTAGGTTATTTATGTTTTGCTATGCATTAATATCGGTAACACATGTAGAGTCACTAATACTAATAGCAGTACACTGTAAATTCAAATGATTAAGATTTCCAAGCTTTTATTCTCCCAGGCTTTTCTTAAAACTCTTCTCTACTCAGTTCCATGATTTCCTGCTTGCATCAATAGTTTGTACTATAAATTGGCAATAAAAGAATAAATTAAATGAATTTTTCTACCATAGTCCTCTGTTTGATTTGGGTTGGGTGGGACTAAATTTGGCCAAAAAATAGACAAAACTCATAGTGAGTAGGTTATTTATGTTTTACTATGCAGTAATATCGGTAACACATGTGATATATCATGACCTAATGGTTCAGACGTAATTACAATCAGATTTAAAAAAAAAAAAAAAAAAAGATGTGCAAATTAAAAATGTACAAGGAGAACATAACAAATATTGAAACTGAGAAATGTTATTATTTTTTGAAAAAACATGTCTATTTTGCATTTGATGCTGGAACACTTTTCAAGCAAATGACTGTTTCAGCTGTGAAGTGCTTAAAACACATGCTGGAACAATTTACATCTAATTAGGTTGACTGACAATAGGTCAGTAACATGACTGAGCATTTAAAGAGCATCCCAGAGAGACTGAATCTGTGTTTACTTACTGGGTACTGAATACTGCATGCTACTCTACACCAGTAGGATACTGTACAGTCTCCAGTATACAACAAAATCTGTGGGCCAAAACTACACTGAGAAATCTGTAGTGACAACAGCACCAATAACACTAATGGCAGTACACTGTAAATTCAAATGATTAAGCTTTTATTTTCCCAGGCTTTTCTTAAAACTCTTCTCTACCCAGCTGCGTGATTTCCTGATGGTATCAATAGTTTGTGCTATAAATTGGCAATGAAAGAATAAATTAAATGAATTTTTCTACCATAGTCCTCTGTTTGATTTGGGTTGGGTGGGACTAAATTTGGCCATGTACCAACTCGAGTGTAGACAAAAGTAGACAAAACTCATAGTGAGTAGGTTATTTAAGCTTTTCCAAATTTTCTAATGATGCTTATTATGAAGGTTTAATACACGCTTCCTTGCAGCTTGGCTAGACGCTGCCTCCCACTTGCATTAAGAACCTTGCAGGAACCCACTACAAGCAATTATCTTCAATTACATGAGCTGGATAGCTAGCCATTCACCTTAAGTGTGTGAGAGAAATCATATGTTAGATAAGTATTACGTTAGCTACCCCCGACATGCCTCTGATAGTGTATCCCTGCAACTGTAATTTACAGTTAAGCATGGCACACAATAAGGCCCCCGAGAAGTTTCTCCACAGTGTCCACAAATATAACCATGCTGAATCATAACAGGAGCTTGTGTGAGCTCAGTTTCAGAAGCAGTGTCCAGCAAGCCTAGGTTCATCAAGATAAAAGAAGCAGTCTATTACTTCTGCAGGGGAGGCTCGAAGGTTGTTCATCACTGCCCTGGAGCTAGCTATACGTAATAATGTTAGTGCAGAGTGTTTGTATATCAGACCTACCCGTCATGAGATGAAAGCTGTAAAATATAATTTGATCTCTAAAATGATTGTTAGACAGCTTGTTCTCTGTTCTGAATGTTTTTACCTCCATTCAAAGAACGGACGAGGAGAGTGAAGTGATCTATGTATTCACAAGAGAGGCTATGAAGTTGTACACCACTGCCACATCGCCACTCTGACTCAAGCATCAGCTTGGAAACATAGTATATATACACACTACCAGCCAAAGCTGGTAAAACAGTTCTAAAACGTTTGTCTTGTAGTGTATCTAAAACGTATATATATATATATATATATATATATATATATATATATATATATATATATATATATATATATATATATATATATATATAAAATCTTGACAGTTAAAACTTAAAAAATAAAAAATGTGCTGCCATAAAAGTGTGACTCTAAATACTCACCACAGTGTAGATCTGAGGTTTGCGTCTTTTGGCCATGTCGATGACGTTGACTCCGTTGTAGTAGAGGTTCTCTAAGCACCCGTGGAAGTTCTCCCGCAGAAAGGTCCCAGGCTTGCCAGGAAGAGGGATTCCTCCAAAACTGAGCTTGAGTAAACACATACAGTATCCAAAAGTTTGATCACCTCTAGTCCAGTGAAATGTCATGTTCATTTTCTAACAGTGCAATGCATTTAGAACGTGAGTCCAAATACGTTAGCAACATGTCTGTGTTATTAGACACAAACAGACATATGTTCTATTAACATATGTTCTATTGGGGTTGAGTTCAGTGTTGGTGAGGTTGTTCTGAGTGTGCGAATTGGAAATTTTGACTTGTGTGGGCCACTGTAAATGAATTTTCTTACTGAGATATCTGACTTCCTAGTTCAAATACAGTACACCATAAGGCTATGTTTCCATTGCAGGTATAGTTTTTTCATCAATATGTTAAACCAAAATGTTTTCCAATGTGCTCAGTTCCGGTAAACTCAGCAGATGAAACATTTCAAAATTTTACATTTGGATTCTGGTGTGAAATTATTTTCATTATCAAACATTTCATTTGATTGGGGTGTTGAAACTTTTGCATGCAACCACATACACAAACACACAGATACTTTTATATTTATATCACATATAAAAAGCATAAAGATGAATGATGGCATCAGAATCCAATCATATCAGCAGATATTTGCTAAAAAAGGACAGAAGTCAGAATCAGAGAGATATTTAGGTTCGACTGATATTTTAAAACAGTGTTTGATGACTTACTGTTCGTACTCTGGCAGAGCAGAATGTTTGGGCAGTGCTGGGCTACTGTGTTAAATGTCTGTATTATATTTGTTCTAGTGCAGTTGTAACCCTATAGAAATAAACAGACAAGACATATTTAGTCTATTTTTATGTTCCTATGTTAGCCTCATACTTCATAGCGCAAAACAGACACTAAACATGTCTTGGCAGACGGATTGCATGTGAAGTGTGTGTGTGTGTGTGTGTGTGTGTGTGTGTGTGTGTGTGTTGGGAGGGATGATATTATGTAACTTTCCCTAAAACATTATGTAAAATAAGACTGCCCACTAGTTTTGTCTTTCAACATGCATACTGCAGGCCAGGAATCCGTCTGACTGCGCTTACAGAAACCAAGACCCCCATGCATAGTGAACATACTGTTTTACTGTGTAAGAAATAATAAAATAATTCTATCACAAAGTGAAGTGAGAATATAGAAAGGTTACCATGATCATTTCATCCATGTTCATTTGATCGGGTTTAATTTCCTACCATTGGTTTGTTTTAGCATCTTGACCTCTAACTTTGATTTTAAACCAAAGGAATCACACAAAGAGAAGAACAGAACTTAACACATGTCAAGGTCTGTCCAGGCTGGATTGCAGGAGTCTTTTAGATTCATCTACACTAAAAACAAAAACATAATAAGCATGAGATGCTGTAGCTTAGTTGAGACCTGAAGCGATGGTTAGTTAGCTAGCTAGTTAATTACACAGATCCAGTGTGGGTTAATGCATTACAATAAGCTGGCAAGCTGCCATCTGTAGTTCTCAAGCAGACTGAATGAACTGGCGAACTTGACTTGCTATCTAACAGAGTAAAAGAAACTTTAAACTTCTGTACTTTTGCAATTTAGTCCAGTGGTTCCAAGCTCTAATATACACAGCTTCATCTATTACTCTGCATCTCATTCACATATTTAACTGGTTTTATCCTGCATCGCTAGCTGTCACAGTTTACATTTAGGGCATTTCAGTGACTGGTTGATTGTCACCTAGTGAGGATACAGTGACCCACTAATATTTCTAGGTATGTGTACACAAGGGCTTGGACAGACTAGTCAACTTATTGACTTTACTGTTTGGCAATGATGCTTTGATGGTGAAGAGTGGTGTGAAGCAGCCATTGATCATGTGCATACAGACCCCTCAAAGAAGACAACACGAGCCTGGTGATTTCATGGTCCAAAATCTCTGGTTTCTTGAAGGCTAGCAATGCAATTCAAGGCTTTCTGCAATGGAGATGGTATGCCAGTGTTCATTGACCAGTGGAGTTTTGCCTTGTTGTAACGTTTCTCTGCTGATCTCTAGTGCTTCTAGTATCAAACGCAGAATTTTCTATTTTCCCCGGATTCCTAAAACTACAATAAACAGTCATGTGTGGTTGGAGAGAGGGCATAACATCCTATAATCTTGTAAAGTCTTATTTTTGCTGGTTATGGTGTTCTAAATTTCCCTGACTCTCCCGAACTCTGCGGTTGGTGACCGCGTAGGGTGTGCCTAAAACAGACACGAATTTGTAAGAATCTGGGTCCGTATCATGTTCAAAGGATTTTTAAGTTTCTTGTTGCAAAGCGTTTTCTTCTCCTGTATTTCATGTATATGATGTATTCATAACTTCATCAGCAATTAGTCAAATTCAACCTAACTTTCATCACATAACTGGTGACTTTAAAAAATCTGTAGTAATAGTAAAACTGTAATTCACCTGGCTCATACTATTTGTCTCAGATGGTCTCAATTAATTTAATATGAGAATACATTATAAACAGCAATGTGGTGCATGTGCCAGGCCAACACTTAAATGAAGGTAAATACTCTTTCCACAAACTTCACAAATAGCTGCTCCCTGGGAATTGTCCCGGTCCTCCCAATGGTCATACTTTCCCTCGTTCCTGTACTGACTGATTTTGCATGTTCTGTGTGGAGAATGTTTTACGTGATTCTTTATTTAATTTGTACTAAAGTTGTTTTATTGATAGGCTGCAATTATTTCTACAAACGTAATTATTTCAGTGACACAAGTTATAATAAATGTACTAATGAATATGGGTTTAGGCCAGGGGTTCTCAAACACAATGCTTCAAGAATGTGGCAGTGAGGTCTAATTGTATTATTATTATTATTATTTTTTTTTTTTTTATTATTATTATTACTATTATTATTTTGTAAAGTGGTTTTCAGCATTAATTCATCATAAAACTGGTTAACATCTCTACCACACCCAAATCATTGAACAGGCATAGTGTCCATGTGTAACGCTGCGGGAGACTGATGAGGCGGATACACGCGCAGATGAGGATTGTGAGATTTAATAAAGTCCATGGTGACGAAAACGAGCAACAGGAAAACAAACGGTAAAAAAACAACAGGACAGAGCAGAAACGAATGTCGGACGAAGACAGACTGCAAACACAGGGTACATAACGAGACAGACAACACGAAACACCTGGACACAGCAGGGGTAACAGATTACAGATTACAAATTACCAGGTGGGAGTTGGAGACAGTAGGAGCACATGATCAAAACAAACACCACGTGGACTTGACAGGACGTAAACAAGGACTTCACATCAGGGTGGCTGTCCACTGGCTGAAGCTCAGTAGTAGTTGGGTGATGCAGCAAGACAATGATCCTAAACATCAAAGTAAATCTACTACAGAATGGCTTCAGACAAAGAAAATCCATCTTTTGGAGTGGCCCAGTCAGAGTCCAGACCTGAATCCAATAGAGATGCTGTGGAATGACCTCAAGAGAGCTGTTTACACCAGACATCCTAAGAATATGGCCAAAGAAGTTCTGTAAGGAAGAATGGTCCAAAATTCCTCCTGAATGTTGTGCAGGTTTGATCAGCGGCTACCAGAAATGCTTTTTGGAGGTTGTTGCTGCCAAAGGAGCTTCGACCACAGTTATTAAATCCAAGGGATGGTTAATGGATGTGTCCAATAACTACATTAAATATAATAATTGTTTGTGTGGTCTTATGTTAAGCACATTGTGTTTGTCTATACTTGGGACTTAGATGTAGATCAGATCACATACTATGACCAATTAATACAGTAAACCAGGTAATTTCAAAGGTTTCATATACTTTTTCTAGCCACTATAGCTTTTTGCAATTCTACAATTACAGACTGTAGTCCATCTGTTTCCCTGTTCTTTAATGGTCAGGACCACCACAGAGCAGGTATTTTGTGGGTTGTGGATCATTTTCAGCATGGCATTTACACTGATGTGGTGGTGTTATGTTAGTGTGTGTTGTGCTAGTATGAGTAGAGCCAGAACTGCCCAGCCAACAGCTTCCTGTGGGCAGCTTCCAGTGGACAGCTTCCTGAGGCTGCTAGTGTTATTAAACACTTACTATCCACTTAGACACTCCTAGAGAGAAGCTAGAAGACACTGTTCTGAAAATGCTCCTCTGAAAATGAATTATAGCTGTTTTTGCTTCATAAAACCACACAAATACGAACCTCTGGAGAGAAAGACAGGGTATGGGCTCTTTTAAGTTAAAGCCCAAACATTTGTAAGCTGCTTACCACGTTTTCTTTAATGATCCAGCAAAAGAAAATCACGTGGACTTTATAAATAGGCCCTCACTTCTGGTGGCTTTCACACTTCTTTTACTTCTTGTAGATTGTAGTTTTAATGGAATCGATACGTTATGGATTGTTGTTGGCCTGCTTTTGGAAATTGGGAGTGGATACACATTTGCTAAGCATTGATTTTAGGGAGGGCTGCTGTTTTTTTTTCTGTCCCGCTCTGCAGGTGTACAATAGTGGCATATGTAGGGAAAGTGATGTTATTTAACAAAGTCTGTCTTCTCTAGGTCTGTTCTCACGGGTGCCTCGACCCGCTAATAGTCAAGGCTGAAGGATCAGGAAAAGAGCGAAGCTGCTAAATATTTGAACTATTTGTAAAGACTTTTATCTATAATAAATGGTCAGTTTCTATTCAAAAATGAGACCATAAATCTTTTAGGCCAAGGAGGGTAAAGAAAACAAAAAGTGCTTTGTTGCCTAGAATAATTACCAGCTAAGGCAGTGAGAGAAGAACCCAGACTAGAAAAAAAATGGACAGAGAGAAAGCGAGAGAGAGAGAGAGTGAGTAGAAAACAGATTTGCAAGTGTACTGAAGAAGGCTGAAGGAAGATTTATGGCAATGTAAGGATGCTGGAGAAGATCATGATTAAATGGCCTCATATTAAACCATGAGATGGTTTGTGAGCACATTTGTAGGAAACAAATAGTTCCATGCTCTGTTTAGTTTCTCTTTCCAAAATTTCTCTTAAACAGTAAGTGTGAAACCCTTAATATTAAATATCCTTTTGGTTTGTTATTCATTTTGTATGCATATTACACAAATGTCATGGCTTGGTAATTTATTAATGTACATTTAGAAAAGAACAGAAAGCTTAGCATCACTGAGTCACTGTGACTATTTATGTAATTTCTATCAAATGTCGTGAGGCACAAAATATGAAATCCATTTAATACAATAAGATACAGGGAGTCTATGGAAATAGCATGTTATCTCTGTTGTGAATTATTTTATACACACTATAGCGTTTGTTGTATTACTATATTATAGTGCAGCGGTCACTAATAGGTGGAAAGGGTCCGGATCCAGACGTTATCCAATGTGGACCCAAAAAGTGTTTTGACAGTGTTTATTTTAGGTGGCGGAACGTTTCTTGCACAGGCTTTGCGGTGCAGTAATCTCACTGACCAATCACGTGCGCTGTAAGCTCACCGAAGGCGCTCCTCAGCCAATCAGATCTGTGCAGATTCAAGCGTGCGGCACAAACGCTGATTCAGAAACTCGGCAGCAAAAAACAATTTTTCAACCCCGAATGAACCGAGACATGTTTATTTTTCCCACATGCAGCTCCAAACCAACATGGCTCATATGTTCTGAGACCGTGGCGAATTAAAAATAGCCACGTATCTCTCATGTGTGTGAGAATGGCCCTGACAACCTGTTTTAAAGTCCTGGCTGGACAACCAAGAGCTCACTTCGCTCACTGATCAAGAGAAAATCTGAGAGAAGAATACAAGAGAGAGAGAAACTGTTAAGATAATAAATCAAGTTAACAAGAAGACGCATTTTTTATTTACTTTTTCTCTTTTTTTAATACAGCCATTGTGTTTACTTCAAGTGAGGGAAAAACATTGATTAGAAGTTTAAAAATAATTCATTCAGTTCAGCATTTAAATAGTAAATATACTGAAATATACTGAATAGTATGTGTGATGTGTTGGTCTGATACTAGGCTACTTCAGTAAACAGGATACACCACTGAGTCATAACACAGTTATGATGGTTCGAACCTTGGCCTGAATAAATTTTCACCAACTGGACCAAACTGAATTCTAATTAAATACTCCTGCTATAGTGTATGAGAGACAGGTGGGTCAAGAATACGGCACTGACTGCGGGAAGGTCAGGGTTTTTTGGGAACCCCGCCATATAGGGCCATTTACCCTCTGACTTATCTTGGGAACTTCTATTCAAGAACCACTGTCCACCCAAAAGAATTATGACTGGCCAGGTATACCTAAAAGGGCCCGAAGGAGTAGGAAGGCGTGCCTATAAAAGACAATGCAGCCTGAGACATGATTTAGACCAGGGTAGACCAGGGGGTGAGAGTTCAGAGAAACGTCAGTACCGCAGTCCCAAGAGTAAAGAGCTTAAACTCTGAACTGGTCTCCCTCTTCATTCTGGCAGCAAAAACGAAGTTACGTCATCTCCGTTTTATATTCTTTTAGATTTATATTCTTAACATTACATTCCAGACTTAAATCCAAATGACCATCTCGACCGCCGTGTTGGCTCTATGGATTCTCCCCCACACGCCCTCCAGCAGCTGTGGGATGCACTGCAGTCAGCATGGCTCCAGATACCTGTGACAACCTACCAGGCCCTTATTGAGCCTCCCAGTCTGTCAAGCTGTTGTCCGTGCTGCACATGGCGGTTACTCTGGATATTAGCTGGTGGTCATAATAATGTGACTCAACAGGTTTAGAACATGATCTGTGCAGACTACTATACAGCCTAACCAAAAATCGGATCTGGGCTACTTTTACCTGCGGTGTGTACGTAGTAAGGGAGTCAGAGAGCACAGTTTCATTAAAGCTCTGTAGACAGAACAGCCCACATCAGCCTTAGGACTGGCAATGCTTATGAAAGTGCTAGCCAGGATTACCGCTGTCCAGTATACACCATAGAAAGTTGGCAAAATATAACTACCATTTAGAGAAAAAAGCATTCACATGGCTTACTTTATACACAGTGAACCTGCTTGAGCCCTATTCAGGTGGGATTAAATTTATACAGTTCCTGGGGTAATTTCTTCAGTTCCTCCATGATTTTAGTTCTGTTAGGATCAGCCATGTGGTTTAGTTTTCTGCCTACTCTCCTGAGATAATAACAGGCCGAATTATCCACTGTTTAACTCCCATCCGGATATGAACATCTCTGTTTCCATGTAGGTGTCACCTGGCTTTGAAAAAAGAAGATTTGCTACTTGCTGTATTTGTTCTCCAACATAGCATGTCAGAGGCCGCACCCCATCAAATATTGAACACTTTTCAAAAACAAAAAATTATACTTTTGAAGAGTTAATTGCTTTGTTATAGCTCTGTGGGCAGAACTCACATGAGCCTTGTGATTGGTGAGAGTCGTGGGGTAACTCTTTTGCCACTCTTGCCTGAGAAAACAACAGGCCAAATTTTTTCTACTGTCTTTCGCCAAACCCTGCTCATTTTAGTCCCATCCAGACACAAGACTCTGTTTATCCATGCAGATGTCCCCATCTTGGGAAAACAAACCCAAAACATTCGGCTCTTGCTGTATTTGGTCTACTAGGACGTGAGAGTTTTATCTCTCAGCAGACGTGTAAACATTGTTTTATAGACGTCCCTCTGATAAACTAATCTAAGCTGAATAGGACTACACAGGTTTATCTTCCCTGGAACTTTTGCTGGAGCAGTACCTTTGAATTATGCGTTCAAAATGTTCTAAATCTCACAAAAACAGGTCTTTAAAGACCCGTCCACTGAAATATACTTCAAGGAAGAAAAAGTGGCTTTTTTATGGTACCTCTCCAAATAAACCTGCCGGACACACAGCTTTTAGACTTTTGCTGTTGCCTCTCAACAGGTCAGACTGTACATCTGTTATCCATGGACCTTTTTGGATCAGACCTAATCCTGAGGAGGTCTCAGTGTTGCTCAGGCTTAATCTTGAGAAAGTTTTATTATAGATCAAGTGAAATCCTGAAGAAGATTCAGTGCGGCTCAGGCTTACTTATGAGGAAGTTTCACTGTAGATCAAGTCTAATTCTGAAGAAGCCTTAATATTGATCAGGTTTAATGCTAAAGTAGTTTAAAGGTCATAATACATTGTCATAGTTATATGAATAAGGGGAGCTCGGTACATAGAACTGATACACCTTGAACCTCAAACACTGTAGTTCCTCTTTCTGATACAAATCCTGTATTTACAGGAGAGGAGAGTAAAATGAGTTGATTCTAAAACCCTAAACTGTTATGTATGTTATCTAATTAATATATATACCCCACAAAATGTATGTAAAACAACAACAGAGCAACAGCAAATCAGAACCATTGGCACTTGGCACTTTTCATTCCACTTCCAAGGAACTAAACTGGTAACAACGTTCATCTTTAAAAGAGACTGAAGGCTATTCACCATCTTCTTAATTAAATGTTCCGTTCCGCCAACAGCTTGTACAGCACCAGAATGTAAGTACAGCATCATTTAAGGTGGAACAGAAAATTCTCATAACAAGCTGGTGAATAGGAAGCCAACTTCAGATCTCTTAAACAAGATCCTGAACTACTTTAATTCCAAGTTGTTAGTTTAATCTGTACATATCACGCCTGACAGTTTCTCGACCCATTGCTTCGCTCAGCGTTTGACACTGAAGAGATGAGCAGCTCCACCTTTATTAGCATCCCAACCCCAACAGTCACCTGTAAGTAGCAGCCATGCTGTGTGAGTTTATCATTGTTTGCCAGTTGAAGCAGATCATCTTAAACTGAAAGTTTCACACTGAGTAACAACTTTAACTGATTTTGTGTTGATGTCGATATCAAAAGCAAGTAGCTAGTATAGGTAAAGTTAGCCACTAGCAAGCCCTGGGTAAGTAGCATGATCATAACCAACTAATTAGCCTCACCACCGAGCTTATTTACACCAGAGCGGATACAAGACATATAGTCTTTGTTTACACAAAGGGCCATTTTACTTGTCTGTGTTTATTTTTTTTTTTGTTTTATTTTGACATGTTGCTTCTCTGTGATCATCATACTGTTATTGTAAACCAGCCAATCAGAGCAGAACCCATCAAATTATTCATGAGCTCCACCAATTAAAGAGAAAACAGCTCCTTTCGTTCTACAACCAAATTATAGAGTGTAAATGGGCATGTAAAATCACATGTGAGCATTTTTCACCCCCACCAAAGTCACATAACTTCTACGTAGAACATTGTAGAACGATGGACAATGCTGAATAAATACAATCTGGGGCTTTAAAATGCTTCTGAGGCTCCAGTGCTGAAGAGAGCTAGGACTGAGAAAGCTTCAGTGTTAATCATCTTAGAAAGTTTAATCGAGCTTCAAGTCTAGCTCTGCTTGACCCACCATTCCTCAAGATACATGGAAGACACATGGTACCCAAACAGCGGACTCTTTCACTGAGACTGAAGACCACCATCTCTTTGTGAAGCACTTACAGTATAAGCATTATTCTACAGTATTTACTGAAATGAATCATATTACAGTTATGCAGCTGCACTTCACCATTTTATCTTCTAGGTAGGAACTCTGGACAGGTATTAGTAGGTATTGCACTTACACTGTATGTTACCCTGTATTTGATTTTCTACTCTCTAGGTATTCCTTGTATTTTGTTGTCTTCTTTCCAGGAATCAGCACTGGACCTTGTTTCTGGCAGTGTTTGAGCTCAATGCTTATTTGGACTTAAAGACTTAAAGCTAGCAAGAGATACATACTCATACTCTCAAACACAAAGCTCTGGATAAGAGCGTCTCTGAAATGCCACAACGGTAAATGTAATCATAGATTAAGCCTAATCCTAAAATAGCTTCAGTGTTTTTTTTATTTTTCTTTGAAAAGTAATGCAACGCCTTCCACTTACATGTTGGTCATGTTTAGTTAAAGAACAAATAAAACAAATAAAATCTAAAGACTTATAGAAAACAAAAAAACCTTTCAGTAGCTGTGAAATATGTGTGGCTCTCACCTCGTAGTCCACCTCCAGAGAGTCTTCCTGACCCTGTGTTCGAAAGTGCTGCGTGTCTCGATCCACTGTGAAGTTCACCTGCTTATTGAAACGCTCTATAAGAACAGAGTGCCACAGGTGGTCGTCCAGGAGGCTGCCCGACATTACCGAGGTGTGTCTACCGCTGGACTGGGGCTTAGCATCATCTGTGGAGGGAGAAAGACAGAGAGAGATAAATACGAGAGCTGAGAGTTTCAATCTCCTGGCTGTACAGAGAAATAAGAACACCTGAACCAGTTTAACTACTGCACCGGTCAAAAACGTGGACTGCTCAATAATGAAAAGAGCAATATTCAGTAATGAAAAAGTGTTAGGCTCTTCACAATCTCTCCACTGCTTCACTACATTCGATCGTATTCCCTCTCCTTCACTCTGTAGCCTTTGGCATTCTCTTAAGCTGGTATATGAGCATTTCCACTAGCACTGCATTTCTAAGAAACTTGTTCCACAAAAGCACTTCTGAAAGAAATACACGTTGGAGAGACATCGAAAAGAGTATTTACAGTACTGTGGAGTCACTTTTTTCTATTTCCAGTCAAAAAAAATACTCCTGTACACCCCTCACATTTGTGTAAATATTGTATTATATATTTTCATAGGACAACACGGAAGATACAATGTAAAGGCTTGCATAACCATGTAAATATACTGTGCCCTCAAAATAACTCAACACACAGCCATTAATGTCTAAACCATTGGCAACAAAAGTGAGTACACCCCTAAGTGTACTTTTGTCTGGCCACCATTATTTTCCATTAATTTCCAGCACTGCCTTAACTCTCTTGGGCATGGAGTTCACTAGCAGGTTTTCTTCAAAGATATCTCTCTACATTGCTACATTCATCGTTCCCTCGACCCTGACTAGTCTAACAGTTCCTATTTCTGAAAAACAGCTCAACAGCATGATGCTGCCATCACCATGCTTCACTGTAGGGGTGATAAGTGATAAGCGGTGCCTGGTTTCTTCCAGACATGAATCTTGGCATTCAGGCCAAAGAGTTTAATCTTTGTTTCCTCAGACCAGAGAATTTTGTTTCTCATGGTCTGAGAGTCCTTTAGGTGTTTTTGGCAAACTCTAAGCGGGTTGTCTTGTGCCTTTTACTGAGGAGTGGCTTCAGTGTGGTCTCTCTACCATACAGGCCTGATTGGTGGAGTGCTGCAGAATTGGCTGTCCTTCTAGAAGGTTTTCTCCTCTCCCTTTGGGTTCTTGGCCACCTCTCTGACTAAGGCCCTTCTACCCCGATCAATCAGATTGGCCGGGCAGCCAGGCCTGGTGGTTCCAAACTTCTTCCATTTATGGATGATGGTGGCCACAGTGATAATTGGGGCCTTCAATGCTACAGAAATGTTTCTGATGAGACCAAGACAAACTTATTTGGTTCAAATAATGTCAAGCGTGTGTGCTGGCAACAAAGTAAGGAGTACAAAGACAAGTGTGTTTAGCCTACAGTCAAGCCTGGTGGTGGGAGTGTCATGGTTTGGGGCTGCATGAGTGCTGCTGGATGTGGGGAGCTGCAGTTCATTGAGGCAATCATGAATGCCAACATGTACTGTGACATACTGTTTGCTGCAGAAATGTTTTTGTACCCTTCCCCAGATCTGTGCTTCGATTAAATCCTGTCTCTGAGGTCTACAGACAGTTCATTGACATTGATTTTCATGGCTTGGTTTGTGCTTCGACATGTACTGTCAACTGTGGGACCTTATATAGACAGGTGTGTGCCCTTCCAAATCATGTCCAATCAACTGGATTTACCACAGGTGGGCTCCAATCAAGTTGTCGAATCAACTAGAGGATTATCAGTGGAGCTCAATTGAGCTCAATTTTAAATGTCATGGCAAAGGCTGTGAATACATATGTACATGGGATTTATTTGTTTTTTATTTTTAATAAATTAGCAAAAAATTAAAACAAATGTTTTTCATGTTTTTTGTCATTATGGGGTATTGTGTGTACAGACAAATGTAAAAGGGCAAATGAGTCTTCAGCCCTCTCATCGAACTCTGGTATGATCGGAGTCCCGCTGATATTTTAAAATATTTTTAATTTTTACAGCTCAGAATGTTCACAAGTCCTGTAGTTAATTAGCCACCGGGTAGGATTTCACTCCATGACTACAGTGCGTCACATAGGTGGCTGACCTAAGAAGCCTCAAAGGCCAGAAATGTCTATAGCTGTGAAAATAGAACATCACCAGTCCAGGCAGGTTTGATAGCTGCAATGCAGCATCGCCCAAGCAGCCAAACCAGCTTCCCATGTAGGTGTGATATAGCATCACTTAGTTCCATATAATCACATCCGAGCTGCAATATACTTTCACTCAGTGGTCAGTCCAAACTGCATCATAGCTGCACAATATACATTCACTCAGTGGTCAGTCCAAGCTGCATCATAGCTGCACAATATACTTTCACTCAGTGGTCAGTCCAAGCTGCATCATAGCCATAATATACTTTCACTCAGTGCCCAGTCCAGGCTGCATCATAGCCACAATATACTTTCACTCAGTGCCCAGTCCAGGCTGCATCATAGCCATAATATACTTTCACTCAGTGCCCAGTCCAGGCTTCATCATAGCCATAATATACTTTCACTCAGTGGTCAATCCAGGCTGTATCATAGTCACAAACTTCCTTTAGTCAGTGGCCAGTCTAGGCTGCATCATAGCCATAATATACTTTCACTCAGTGCCCAGTCCAGGCTGCATCATAGCCATAATATACTTTCACTCAGTGCCCAGTCCAGGCTGCATCATAGCCATAATATACTTTCACTCAGTGCCCAGTCCAGGCTGCATCATAGCCACAATATACTTTCACTCAGTGCCCAGTCCAGGCTGCATCATAGCCATAATATACTTTCACTCAGTGCCCAGTCCAGGCTGCATCATAGCCATAATATACTTTCACTCAGTGCCCAGTCCAGGCTGCATCATAGCCATAATATACTTTCACTCAGTGCCCAGTCCAGGCTTCATCATAGCCATAATATACTTTCACTCAGTGGTCAATCCAGGCTGCATCATAGCCGCAATATACTTTCACTCAGTGCCCAGTCCAGGCTGCATCATAGCCACAATATACTTTCAGTCAGTAGCCAGTCCAGGCTGCATCATAGCCGCAATATACTTTCAGTCAGTAGCCAGTCCAGGCTGCATCATAGCCGCAATATACTTTCAGTCAGTAGCCAGTCCAGGCTGCATCATAGCCGCAATATACTTTCACTCAGTGGTCAGTCCAAGCTGCATCATAGCTGCAATATACTTTCACTCAGTGGTCAGTCCAGGCTGCATCATAGCCGCAATATACTTTCAGTCAGTAGCCAGTCCAGGCTGCATCACAGCCGCAATATACTTTCAGTCAGTAGCCAGTCCAGGCTGCATCATAGCCGCAATATACTTTCAGTCAGTAGCCAGTCCAGGCTGCATCATAGCTGCAATATACTTTCACTCAGTGGTCAGTCCAGGTTGCATCATACCCGCAATATACTTTCACTCAGTGGTCAGTCCAAGCTGCATCATAGCTGCACAATATACTTTCACTCAGTGGCCAGTCCAGGCTGCATCATAGCCGCAATATACTTTTACTCAGTGCCCAGTCCAGGCTGCATCATACCCGCAATATACTTTCACTCAGTGGTCAGTCCAGGCTGCATCATACCCGCAATATACATTCACTCAGTGGCCAGTCCAAGCTGCATCATAGCTGCACAATATACTTTCACTCAGTGGTCAGTCCAGGCTGCATCATACCCGCAATATACTTTCACTCAGTGCCCAGTCCAGGCTGCATCATACCCACAATATACTTTCACTCAGTGGTCAGTCCAAGCTGCATCATAGCTTGAGACAACCCAAGAGGGCTCTGGGCCGGGTGGAAGAACTCTCCAATAGTAATACTCAGAAACAGCTTGGAAAAAATCTGCTTCAATTTACTTACATTAAAAGTAAAGCAGGTTTTTGCCCTCTATTGTAAAGTTCTCACACCACTTGATGCTGTCATCAAAGACTAAGCCATGACTTCATTGTCCTGAAACCCACTAACTGTGATTTTTTGCCTCAGGTGGACAGATGTTAAGTGTGTGATGCTCATGCAGTGCACACCCAGCCTGAATAAACTACTGCAGCTCAGGAGAATGTTCAGATACCCCACACAGAGAGGGAAAGGTTCATGTTTGTGTATAAAGTTTAGATGTCGGAAAGGGAGCAGGAGACCACGAGGTTTTGTGCTGAGACCTTGTGGCAGCCTTTAAATGTGTGTGTGTGTGTGTATTTGTGTATATATGAGAGAACAGGTCGCTATAGCAACACCTTCCCGGCTCGCAACGGAGGTGAGTGTGAGAGCCTGCGTGCGAGCACTTGAACCCAGAATCGCTGTAAACATCCCCACCGCTCTCCTCATCTCGACATTCTGTCCTCCTCACCCGTTCACTCCGCTCCCCCTTAATCCCTCTCCTTCACTCTCTCACCGTCACTCTCCAATTTCAATTCCTCTGCAAAAACCCAATCCCCTCTTATTCACACTTATCTGCCATCCCATCTCTCTCCCTCCGCCCCCCCCGCCCTCTCTCTCCTTATCACTCTCCGTCTCCCTCTCTCCCTCCGTCTCTCATGCGCTCTCTGGCTCTCCTTCTTAATCCGCTGGGCCTGCACGATGCTGGCTGAATGGAAATCAGCTCAAGCGTTTTTAATAAATATAATGACATCAAATATTTCCCCCCTTTTTAACCAGGACCCTGTTGGTGCTCTGCATGTGTGAAGTGTTGTGACTCTGTATTGAGCTGCTAATGAGCAACGTGGGGCAAAGGAGAGGAGTGAGAACACACTGCTGTGAAAACAATTCACACTTCTTCTCAAGGATAAGCATGCTGAGAACACAGGGACTGCAACATTCTTCATGCCAATATTGGTATCATGTATCAGCCTGATACTGTGTTCATTTATTCAAACTCGTAGTAGACTAGTAGTACTGTGGGGCATATATGACTATATGATGGCTAGATTAGCTGGTCATAAGAGATGACATAACCATACATTGTTCATAAAAGCTTATTCCAGCAGGTAATGTTCATTATAATGATTACATGTGATCATCAAAGAACTTCTTTCTTGCGGTCAGAATGAGGAGGGAGACCAGTTCAGAGTATAACTTACTACTGCAGATCAGATGTTCTGGTAGTGCTCAACCCTGGTCTGGTCTGAACATGGTCTTAACATGGTCTAACTTCAAACTAGCAACACACTGTATTTAAGTCCAGGCTGACAACAGGTCAACCAGCCTGAACCTGCAAGGCCAGATTGGTATCTTCAAGGCGTAGGGTCTTTAGGATCTGCTAAGCCAAAACCTAAATGACGGGTGTCGCTAAACCATAGCAATCTTGTAAACCTTGTGTCATCAGTGTCCATAAGCTTTTAACAGACACCATAGGTTGTAAAAAATATTCAACAAAAGTTAGCTAAAGTAGCCTTTATCACATATGATGAATATTGAAATAAGCATGTATATATGGAAACAATTTACAATAAGGATACATTAATTACCAGTACTTAACAATATTAAGCATTACTAAATACTGAAGTAATGCAACAATTAAGCATTTGTCTAATCTTCTTCTGGAGGATTCAGTGAATCAGGGTTCAGTTTCCCCAAAGCATCTTAGAGTTAAGATCTGACGGAGAGCGTGTTTAGTGTAATACTCGTACTATAATTTAACGATCAATCAGTTAATACTTCTTGGTAAATCCTAAGATTTGGGGCTCCATGGTGCTTTTTCATTTCTCTTTGAGAAGTTAGCATATTTAATCTACAATTATTACAAATATACTGTTGCTGTCCAAAGATAAACAAGTTTCTCCAAAATAGTAACTTCAAGAATTTCAACTTTTTAATGTAAAGAGGTTTCATTCCTACTGATTTTGAACATATCTATTGGCCCAGTCATTATAAAACAAACACATGATATAAGAGGCAGCAGTCGTGTTTAAATGTGCATAAAAAACAACAAAAATCATCTCTATCTAAAAAAAGAACATGTATCTCATTTTTTGTCGATTTAAATTTTTTAGCCTTATGTTACTTAAAATTTTCTTAATGAATAGACCAATAGAACTCAATAGAATAGAATTCAACACAAATTGGAACCAAACCTCTTTACATTAACATACATTAAAAGTGAAGAAGGTTATTTGCCTTCTCCTGTAAAGTTTAATATAATTATTGGTTTATCTCTTAAGAACATCTTTATAAATATCACATAACCAGTATGTCGTCGCTGTCCTAAGAATAACGTGTATCTCCATTTTGTAAATTTTTGGTTGTCCGAATAATTTAAACAAGACTGTTTAGCCGTTTACATTAAAAAAAAAAATATGATGAACAGACCAAAAGGAATGCTCCAAAAGCACTTTATTACTTAAATGTTTAGTTATGATTATAAAATCTGTATATAGTATCTTTTATAGTATCTATAAAAATAATGTTGGTACTGATTCCTAGTCTTAGTTGATTAACTATTTAGTAAAGCTTATTATTTTCTAAAGTATTGTAAATGTATTTATATTGTAAAGTGTTACCATAAACATTTATATAGGGTTATGTCAGTTGTCATGGCAAACTTATGTAGGTGTTGTAGCCTTATGAACATCATCCTACAGTGAAGTGTGACTCAACACCATTACCATCTGAAACCATTTGACCTAAGCCTAGTGTACACTACTTTGCTAATGAACGAGGGCCTTAAGCCGGCAGTGGATGAGGTTCTGCTTGCATAGTGAAGTGTTGCTGACACTGCGGCAGTGGACTGCAAACTCATTGGTTTCACTTTTATGTGGCTTACCGGATATCAGTTCATTAACTCTTAATGTTTATGGATACTTGAACACCAGAATTAGTCAAAATTAACATACCAGATGAGATGGGTGAGATTAACACCCACTGAATTAGCTTTAACTTTCCATGTTGTAAGGCTAAACCTGTGTTGGTGGCTCTTTTAGCCATTTATATTAGGCTAACTTAAGTCAAAACTGGCTAGCATGTATCTGGCACATACCACAGAGCAGAAAATATCAATAGCACATATACGGCAAAGTTACTTAAAACCAGAAATAGCCAACACGACCGCTGGCGCGCAGTGTTTTGCATTGCTTTTTAATTAGAGATGGACTGATCGGCGTTGTTGAGGCTGATTCCGATCACCTTTCAGCGTGATCGGCCGATAGCAGATACCAATCGAGGGCGGGGCTATATGGCACAGCATGTAGTTATTAGCACAATCAAGTCTTGAGACATGGTCGAAACTGGTTTATTACCATTTTAACAAGCTCATGTCTAACAGCATAATATTTTTAAACAAAATTTAAACAAAATTTAAAGTAAATAAACAAATATCGCCAATACTGCAATGTTTAAATTTTAAATTTAAAACTAAAAAAGCTAATTAAATACATGCAGTCAAAACTGCAGTCATTAAACGCAGATCTTGAATTTCTGCTGCTGTACTGTTCGTACTGGTCAGATCTGGTCTGCATGGTGTTCTGGGTTATTTGTTTTGTGCTAGCTGTGCGTGCTAGCTCTCTTTCTATCAGCGCATGCTGTTCTTGCGAGGTCGCTGCTTTAGTCAGTCTGTCGATAATAAAAGGGTATGTGTTTTCACCTAGCGGTTCAGATAGGAATTGCAGGGAGCTGGCCGGAGGGGGATGAAACTTCCTTGAGGAAATGCTAGCTAGAAATACAGAAATTAGGCTCATTTGTTTAACTCCATCGATCGGCTCTCAGGATCGGCTAAACTGGAGAAATATCGGCCAATCACCGATCACATATTTTGATTCAAAATCGGCCGTTACCGATACATAGCCAATCGATCCTTCCACCACTATTTTTTATGTAAAACATGTTTGATACATAAGTACATGCTTCTTGCGTGCTGCTGCACTGCAATCCCAAAAGATCCCCAAAAGAACTCTTGTCCAGAGACTCAGAGGGTTGAAATGATTGAAGTTGACTCTTCAACTCCACAGTGTTATGAACATAACATTGTGATCAGCTCAAATAAAACACTATTCCTGAAGTCTATTATTTACTAATGAAGACTGACTATTTTGAGGGCACTCTGAATGCTTGTGTTTGTGAAGCAATTATTGTTTCATTTTCAGGCTTGGTGAGCATGTCAGAGCACCACCCTGCTGGAATAATCGAATCCTTCTGTCTATTTCATGCCAACGCTGCTCAACGCCCACTGTAAGTGCAAACTCTGGAAATCTAAGCGCTTCACAAATATAATAGGCCTGATACAAACAGGGATTAGAAATTGGATGAAAAAATAACATTTTCATAAATAGTTGAAGAAGGCTTGAAAACAAAACAAGAGAAAAACCCATTTGTTTAGAGTGAAAACATTATTTTTCAAACATGGTTAACTGGCAAGCAATGTTATTTTGATTTTGGTTATTTTTTATAAAACTCTCAGTACATTGCTGTGGACTTTAATCTTGTAGACCACTCGTTTTCCCACTGCTGTCTTCCTTCTGCATGTCTGCTTTGTAAGCTTCTAACTTGTTTGTTTCCTTTAAATCATTAGAAATCTATTACGCTTTTATAAAGGTGTGTTCAGTGAATAAGGCCAGCTTCCATCAGAATCAAGATGTGGAAGAAGTTAGTGTGTCACCCAGCCAAACTTGTATTTTGTAGAGCTGACTCCAGAAAACCCAGACTTGTGTGTCACCAGCACTAAAGAATAAAGACATCTAGCATTGATTAACACGCCTTACAAATGCCAACATGGTTTGGCTGCAATTTAGGCCGACAGAAGCTGGTTGTTGCATCAGTGAGTCCAGACCGTGCCTTCAACATTAGGAGGTGGGAGAAACTAGGCCTGGAATTCCAGATGGCTTCTGCCTGTGGCTGGAAGGCCAGACCCCCAAAAGAACTACAGGATGAATTTGGTGAATGTTCAGTTCTAGGACTGAGTGAGGGGTATGAAGAATATGCTTGAGAGAACTTCACATGCCAGTGGTCCAGAAATCTGTGTTTGAAGTAGTGACTAAGACCTGTAGCAGTTTAGGTAGAGAACCTGGTATGAGTGTATGTCAGTAGGGTATAAAGTAGCTGGATCCAGAATGAGGGGTTGGACAGATGGGTTGGGTATTTGAGTTATGCTAGTCTTTGAATGGTTTGGTGGAGGAGTTTAGCCTAGTCAGAAAATAGGGCTAGTCAATCCGAGGCTTGCGGGATGGGGAATAAAAATGAAGAAGAGCAGGCAGGTAAGTAGGTGAAGGCCATACAAGGCTTTAAAGGTCAACAGCAAGATTTCATTGTGGAATCTAAGACTCTGAAGTTTTAAATGTACTTTAGAGGGCGAAGAGCACTGGATGGTAAACCGTAGAAAAGAGAATTGCAATATCTAGACTAGATGTCTGTAATGAAAGCAGCACCAGGATCTCAGCATCATTCGAGGTAACCAGTGGGTGGAGCTTAGCCATACTACGAAGATGGAAGATGCAGACTTGGAAATGGGCTGTGGAGGATGGGCTGACTGGGTAGCGATGTGAGCTGATGGCGTGTCAGACTGGAAGAGGGAGGGGTTTCACGCATATTTTCCTTTTTGAATTTCACCAATGGGACCAGC
The DNA here is from genome assembly GCA_021613375.1 of Megaleporinus macrocephalus. Taxonomy (NCBI): domain Eukaryota; kingdom Metazoa; phylum Chordata; class Actinopteri; order Characiformes; family Anostomidae; genus Megaleporinus; species Megaleporinus macrocephalus. The sequence continues at coordinate 31,702,543 of CM038721.1, forward strand.
ACTATATCTAGGGATTGACATCCAAGGCAAATCCCATGGTGGGGATTACACTAAGAAAAGGGTTAATAAGGCATGTCACAGATTGTTCATATTATGTGGCCCTTTTATCTGATAAAGTATCTCACATAACAGCGCAACTCCAATTCTGTTTAACCATCACTATATCTGAAGTAAACATTGTATCTAGAGCAGGATTTACTGGTTTAAACACCAGAAACCCCCCCTTTAGGTACTTGCATCTTTCTGGTGGAATGAACTTTTGAAACACTGCTGTGCTTTTGGGGCAAGTATTTAAGGGTAGGCTATATAAAGCAGGCATGCTAATGCAGAAGCTAACGTTTCTGCTAGGAAGCTAAATATCACGTGTATTTGTTGATCTTTGCATAGTAATTGGCTATAACAGACAAATAAGTAGCTGTGCTTGCAGTGAGGATTTATTTATTAGTATATTGTCAGTATATTGTATCTTTTAATGCAAGTCAGAGGAATCAGATATTTTGGAGCATTTCTATTGGACCATGAAATTTTCACACAGTATAAACGGCATCAACAAAAATAATCAACAAATATGGATATACATGTTTATCTATGGACAGCGAAGGGATACTCTCAGTATTGGTGCGACATACTCAGGAGTGCATGCTGAGTATTATATGCAAAGCATTGAATTCTGTTAGATCAATGAGAATATTATATAAGTTGTAGCTTTAGGCTGGAGTACACCTTTTAAGATTTCACCCACTTTTTATTGATCATTAACAAGACTAATACAATTATTTAAACTACTGTTGGTTCTCTCCCCACCTAAAATGTCCAAGCTCCTCCTGATTGGTGGTTCGGCATATCTAGACGTTACTGTCACCAAGACACAATGTCAAAGAGGGATTGGACTGCCTGTACGTTCTTTTTCTTAGACACCTTAATACGAGAAAAGCACAGTGCTTATCTCTCCATCTCCTTTATTCTCTCACACTTCTTACCCAGGTTGAGATGTAGCGCGAGTCGGCCCCTCTGGAGCTCCAGGGTGATGTAGTCTCCTCTTTGTCCCTCGCCATGAACCAGCACACCCTCCGCCTGCCTGCTGCGGAAGCGCAGTGAGATCACATTCTTTACCGTGCTGGTGGACTTCTGGTTGAATCGGTAGAGCAGAGCACTCCGGCCGTCAAAATCTGCCACGTCAGACTCTGAGACACACAATAAAGAGATGGGATCAGTCAAAAATCAACTGCAGCTTTTCCTTATTAAATATAGTTGAACAGCCTAGACTGTAGTACTGGAATTAGGAAGCTTATAGTCTCAAATTGTTAGCAAACCTGGCTGAAGGCCACCTCTAATCTTAGCTGTATTTCTAAACAAGGCAGCTGTCATAGCTGTTGCTACTGGATAACCTAAATCAGCTTTCTGTGCTGCAAAGGATTCAGCTTTGGTTGCTATCTGCTGACACTCTAGCACCTGTAGTCAGCCGCTCACTGTAGAGCGCTTGTTTGAAGGTGCAAGCATTTCCTGCATCTCCTTCTTTGCCATCACATTGGTGTCAGAAGTGGGCTCAGAATGACAGTTCCTCAAACTCAAAAACTAGCACCAAAGAAAAGGACCAAATCCAGCACTGCAAAAGCAAAATGGGCGAGGAGCACAATATTGGGCAAGAGAAAGAATGCCTAAACAGGTCTGCCAGTGGGGAGGCCTGGCACTGTTTGCCATGGCCTTCCAGCTGTGCTTCAAGCAGGTGCCAGCAGCTTTGCTAAGTATAGTCAAACGTCAAAGCTCCAGCAGACATGAGACATAAGGTCTTACTGGCATCTGTGCCACAGTAGGTGGCAGACAAGGCAGTTAAGGGAGTGCTCCTCAGGGTGGTGACACAAGCTGCAAGGAGATCCACCATGCTGAAAGAAGGACACATCAGTCTCTCTGCTCTGGTGACTCTGGGGATGAGGATATGACCACGAGGGAGGTGGACAGCCGAGAGCATGAGTCTGTGGTATGTATGTTTATTGGAACAATGGACACTCTGTAACAACCACGGGGGCGTGGGGTGGGGGTGACTATGAAGGGAAAGGCAGCATGTCTCAGGGACTTTACTCAGACTCTGGATGGTCACTGGGATGGCTCTGTTGAAAATGAGCAATGTAAAATCAATCTGCTGGCTAGGATGAAGACATGGGTGATGTGGCCATGTGCACACACTCTTGGGGAGCACCGCAGTCATGGTTTTAGAGGCTTAAAATTATGTAATCATGGGACTGCTAACATATATCCCAATATACTATACCGTATTTGCTCATTGGGCTATGCTGGCTATACCATATTTGCTCCTTCATTGGCAAGTCGTCACAATAAATATTTACAATATTTTCATGAACGGAAATGAATATCAATCATGTACTAACAAAGCTTTAGAAATGCTTTACAATTGGCCGATACCGATAGAGGGCGGTGCTATATGCCATGGCAGGGCTTCATGTAGTTATAAGCTCAAGCAAGTCATGAAACACAGTAAAAACTGGTTTATTACCACTTTTAACGAGCTCATATGAAACAGCATAATATTTTAAACTAAATTAACAGTAAATAAACAAAGTAAATCAAACAAATATCCCCAATACTGCAATTATTCAATTTAGACCCTTAATTTAAAACAAAAAAAGCTAATTAAATAAATACAGTAAAACTGCAGTCATTAAACGCAGTTTTTGGGTTATTTTTAACGAAATTTTGCAATCTTTAAATGTAGATCTTGAATTGTTGCTGCTGTTCTGTTCGTACCGGTCAGATCTGGTCAGCATGGTGTTCTGGGTTGTTTGTTTTGTGCTAGCTGTGCGTACTAGCTCTGCTGGTTACAAATACTCACTGTATTCAGCCGCAGGGTGCACTCTGTATCTGATTAGTAGTGTTAAATGTTTTTCTCTTGGTTTCCCCATGAGACACGTTGATTTTATGAATTTTAAAAACGTCCTGGATGAGTCGGCGTCACATACGGTAAACAATTGCCAGACGGATGACATGTTTTCTGTCAGCTCGTACGGCTGTAACCTGTTCTCGCGAGGCTGCTTGTCGAAAATGAAATGGTATGTATTTCCACCTAGTGGTTCATAAAGGAATTGCAGGGAGCTGGCCGGAGTGGGTTTAAAGGAGGGCTCCTCTTCCTGGATGAAACACTAGCTGGAAATACAGAAATTAGACACGTTTGTTTAACGCCATCGATCAGCTCTCTGGATCGGCTAAACTGGAGAAATATCGGCCGATCACCGATCACATATTTTGATTAAAAATCGACCGATACTGATACATAGCCGACCGATCCTTCCATCTCTACCTGACATTATAAACTTATACCCTTTATTATAGAGTTTTGCATGTAACAACGTTACACAAGAAGCTATTATATAAGCTTATTTCAGACGTTGTAAGGCATTTCTAAAGCCTTATTAGTACATGATTCATAATAAGTCCTCGAAAGTAGCCTGAGAAGTGGAGCCTGAGCAGCTGAAACACATTATCACTAAAACACAAACAAATGGAGGATGCTCTCATAAGACTGTGTCAACCTGAGAGAGCCTCTAAAGTGTCATAGTCAGGTAGAAATTGCAGCTGATGCTTAATACATAGGTCATGTAACTACAGTGGCAGGGTGAATAAAGTCATTATCACCTTGGCTGATGTTACGTTGACGTCTAGTCATTATGAGGTCCTTCATTGTTTAGGGTGATATATATTTATATATATATACTCTAGTAATTTCTTTGTGACTGTCACGGACGACTATAAAGAAAAAAAGAAGAAATCAGAGCTTAGATGAGTCAAGAGACTCTTCAGATTCGTAGAGGGAAGAGAAGGTCACACAACAAATCCCCATCAGCTGCAAAGAAGTTCAGACCTCTTGAGATCTATATTGAAAAAGAATAAAACATGCTGCAGTGGAGAGTACATGCGGAATTGCATGAAGGAACAAGAAATTACTTCCATAATCCTCTTTGAGAGGTCCTCGCACACATATCTGCAGTGAATCGATAATAAAGTTTGAGCATGCGGTTGGGTACATGCATGCGTGTGTGTGTATACTTACTGTAAGCGCAGCCGTAGATCTCCAGCCGCAGCCCCATGCCTCCACTCGGGCTTCCTTCTAGAGGCACTAGCCGCAGGTATCTGGTCCTGACGGAGTGCAGGAGCTTGTGCTGGACCACTGAGTCGGTGTCCGTGTTGCCTGGAAATGTCTACACACATACAGACACACAAATAAAAATATATGGAATGTGGCAACAATGAAATAAATACCTCTTTCTTCAGTAACTACACTCACTGGCTGGAGACTCCTTTAGTTTAATTGATTTCGTTATTAATTTTCAGGAGATATTTCTAAAGAGATTAGATACAATTCGTTTGCATAAAAAGCCATGTGGGGTAGGCAAAAAATACCCAGAATAAATTAATTATTATAGCCCCAGGAATCCTAAATCTTTGTTTTCTTTCTAATAAAGTTAATCTTGGTCCTCTGGGCCACAATACAAGTACACGTACGAAGTATGAATACCTTCTTGAAGTCTAATAAATGTCTGCTGTATTTCCATATTTCTCTCTGTAAACAGAGAGAGAGGTGGATTAATCTTGGGTAATGCTTCTGTAAGCATTTCCTAACCAATCACAAGGCTGACACCTCTTGCCCTGCCCACACACAGCTTCATTAGAGTCAGAGAAACCCAACACATAACCAAAAGCAACAAGCTAGACCACCTATCCACACACCAACATTCGTTCCCCAGTCTGTCCATCTGTATGGCAGAGATTTTACTGATGTCCAGTTAGTCTCACATAAACTGCATAGTGAGTTTAGTTCTGTTTGAGGGGCGGAGAAGGCTAGGAGTGTTGGACAGAGAGCTGTCAATCAAGCTGCTCATTTACCGTGCCCACGCAGTTCTCAGGTCTCAGACCCTATTAGCTGTTTTTAAGCCAAGTTTTATCCTGTTTATATAATTTTTTATATTTTCCAATTAAAGATTTGCCGCATGTTTAATATAACAAAGTCAACAGCCTAAAAATATGTTAAGTATTTTACTCAAGGGTGTAGGAGCGGGTTTGACATTGAGGGGGACACATTTGCAAATATGAATCAAAGGCCACCCTATCCTCTAAATATTACCTATAAGCTAATTCCACTGTAGATAAGGTAGTAAATCACTGTATGTAGTGGCGTAGAATTACAGTAAATTACAAATAAATAAACTAAATACAACATTATCTGTACATCTGTTTATTATTAGATAAATCCAATTAAAGATCCCTTTACAAACTAAACTAGATACTCCACATTACATAGTACTGCTGTCAGAAAAAAAAATAATTAAACATGCAATGTCTGGATTCTATACACATATAACTAAAAAAAATTATTATTATTATTATTATTATTATTATTATTATTATTATTATTATTATTTTCTTTGGTGGCATATTGCTGAAATGAAATGACAAAACAATGTATGTTGAGGTTTCTGACTAAACACGACTAACATTAATGTTAGGCTGTGTCCCAAACAGCACACATGGAACATTACATACTGCACTACTGAAAGCCCTTCTAACGATAGTGTCCTTTTATATATACACATCAGATTATTTTTTTTTTTTTAATTTTACGTATTTAGTGTAGTAACAGTCTGCAGTTTGGGGCGCGGCCAGAGAGTAATGTAACTTTACGTTTCAGAGTGCTTTCTGACAAAGGTTAATATATATGTTAGCTAACCCAGACCCTCCTAGTCTGTTATTATAACAACACATTATACAAAAGCTGTTTAATTGCATGGTATATGGTTAGCGTTGCTATTCATTGCTCTCATAACTGACCTCGCGTTTAAAGCTACCGTGGGCTACCCGACACTCCAACGAGGCGAGGGCTCGGCTCAGTGAAGCCGCTGACTGTGGGATATTTCTGAACAGGCATCTGAACACAAGCCTTAACAAAGTTAAAGACCACCTAACAACCAGATTCTGTTACTAACAACAAAGACAGCACGTAAATTGCGAACAATGCCAAAACGCGCTTCTAAAATAAAGTGTTTTTAAACAGTTTCTGCTTTTTCTGTGGTTTAATTTTTGGGTGGGACAAATCTACCTGTTTCTGATATACCCCACCCCCACCCCCCCACCCCCCCGGTTCCTAAGCCAATTACTTCACTTCCATGTAAAATGGGATTACAAACAACCGTGCAAGACCAGATAAACACCATCAGATAAACAGTACTTTCATCTTTAAGAGAGAGGAGAAAGTCCAGCTCCACTATTGCTGCCAGAGAAGCAAATCCACATGTGCTTCTGTACCTCCTTCCACTGTGAGAGCTCTTCAGAAATATTTCTATAGATTTCTTTGAAAACCCCAAAATAAATCTCTTAAAAAGAATAGACGCTGTAATAAAGAGAAAGAGTGGACACACGACATACTGAAAAATGAGGTACTATGTTTAGTCGTTGAGGCTTTTTGTGTAATGCTCTGTTAAATATACATGTTTTGCTTTTTTCTGACACTGAAATCTGGCCCCTTTTAACTGAAAATGAAATAAATGGGTGGTCTCTGACCGATTGTTGCCCATTTGGTGCTGCACAATTTCTCAGCCCTTCTTTACCCCATTTATCAAGGGACATGGAGCAGCACAGGACGACTGCTGACCAGATATTGTTTGGCTGGTGGGTCATTCTCAGCATAACCGTGACACTGATGCATTACCAGAGCTGTTCCACAGGTGAGAGTTTATCAGGCACAGCAGTACTGTAGGATATAACGTCTCAGTGTTTAAGAACATAGGATTAAGAACAGTTTCCCATCAGAACAAATTTAATGGAACAGCTGGTCAAAACGGCAATAGCAAATTACATGAAAACGCTGAACGACAAACCTTAAAACGATTAATGCCAATGGATCAATGAACAAGAAAATAAACCAGAAGATGGCTTATTGGTGGATTAAAAAAGAGAAGCCCCTTTTGTTAGTGTCCTGAGCCATTACAACAAGCCAGTTAACAGTAACAGATGTTTAAATAAATAACCATCTATTTCAGAGTTTTCATCTAGCATGATCTATGTCACTGCACTCTATTGCCAAAAGTATTTGCTTGTCTGCCTTCACACGCATATGAACTTGAGTGACATAAAATTCTTATAATCCATAGAGTTTAATATGATGTCAGAGCATCCATTGCAGCTAAAACAGCTTCAACTCCTCTGGGAAGGCTTTCTACACAGTTTAGGAGTGTGTTTATGGGACCGTTCTTCCGGAAGCACATTTGTGAGGACAGACACTGATGCTGGACGAGAAGGCCTGGCTCACAGTCTCCGCACTAATTCATCCCAAAGGTGTTCTATCAGGTTAAGGTCAGGAGTCTGTTCAGGCCAGTCAAGTTCTTCCATACCAAACTCACTCATCCATGTCTTTATAGGCGTTACTTTGTAAAATAACCCCATACCATAATCCCCCCTCCACCAAACTTTACACCTGGCACAATGCAGTCAGACAAGTACCGTTCTCCTAGCAGCCGCCAAGCCCAGACTCGTCTATCGGATTGCTAGGCGGAGAAGCATGATTTGTCACTCCAGAGAACACGTCCGCACAGCTCTACAGTCCAGTGGCGGTGTGCTTTACACCACTGCATCCGAAGCTTTGCATTGTGCTTGGTGAAGTAAGGCTTGGATGCAGCTACTCTGCCATGGAAACCCATACAATGAAGCTCTCTAGGGGCCAAAGTATTAAAAGAAAAGGATGAGCGAGGTGTTAAATAGACCAGTTATGGCTACTTAAACATTAACTTTCAAAGGTTTGCTATACTCGCAGCTAATACAATATGCATGTTCTCCTAGTGCTTGAGTGCTACCTAGTGCTACGGTTTCCTCTCAGATACCAAAGACATGTATGTTAGGTTGATGGGTTACTCTAAATAGCCTGTAGGTGTGAGTGTGTGCGTGAGTGTGTGTTGTCCCAAGCCTGGGTACGTGGCTAGGGTTGTGTCAGGAAGGGCATCCGATGTACAACACTTTGCCAAATCTAGAGTGGGAGTTGACTCACTGTGGTGACCCCTGTAGAAGGGGAAAAACCAAAGAAGACCTGGTCTGGGTGTTCAGTGGAGCTGAGGGCTCTGAAGGCCACTGGAGTACTTCCACATCAAACTAATCAAACTATGCCATTATGAACATCACTTATATGCTGGAACAGGAAACAGTCTTCCCCATGCTATACAATTAATATTACTCTTCACCCTTTGGGCCCAAACCCTGAAAACCTACCCTAGATCATTATCCCTTCTCCACCAAACATCACTATGTATTCTGGCAGGAAATGTTACCCTGGTGTTCCCCAAACCCAGAGTGAGTCAACAGATGATTCGCCCCTTTGTCTGTACCACATGCATCAGTACTTTGCCCCACTCTGTGAGTTTGTATAGTCTACAAATGTGTGGCTGAGCTGTTGTTACTCGTAGATGTTACCATTTCACATACTGAGCTTTTCAGCTTGACTTATTCGACTGCCGCTATTTGCGTACGATGACTGCATGACTATGTGCTTGATTTTATGCACCTGTTAGAAACAGGTGTGGCCAAAATATCATGGCCATGTAGTATATTGTTGCTGTCCAAAGAAAACAAGTAAAATAGTAACTTTACAGGAGAAGCCAAAAACATTCTTTACTCTCAGTGTAAGTTCATGTTAATAGGTTGTACATTCACATTAATAAAAATGTTGAACAGCATTGGGGCCAGCAATGGGTGAAGGCATGATGGAGGGACCAGTGGAAGGCAGCAGGGCCATCTATGCTTCATCACTATATCAAAGATCCAACACCTGGCCAGCACCTCAGTTGTAAGGAGTGGACAACCCTTAATCGCCTGAGGACAGGGGTTGACACTTTGGTGCAGTAATGTAGAAGAGGGGACTCGCAGATAGTGCCCTCTGTGAATGTGGGGACCCATCACAGACAGTGGAGCACGTGATGACTAACTGTCCCAAATTCCGGCCACAGAATGGCACTCGTGGTTTAATGGACCTGTATGATGAAACACTGGAATGGCTTGCAGCAACAGAGCTTAAGGTCTAAGGACATACGCCAGAGAGAGAGAGATTAATAATAATAATAATAATAATAATAATAATAAGTTCAATTTATATAGTGCCTTTCTCATACCCAAGGATGCTTAACATCAAGGAAAAAAATTAAAAATAATTTAGTGAGCAGCAGAGAGAAAGTACTGGGAAAAGAGGTACGCTTTAAGTTGAGCTTTGCAGGAGGAGAGTGAGCGACAGGCACTAAAAGAATTATGGTAATGTGTTCCACAGTTTGGGGGCCATGACCCTGAAAGGTCTTCCCCCAACAGTGACCAGTCTGAATTTTGGAGGACCTAAGAGTTCGGACAGGACAGTACGGGTGCAGGAGCTCAGCTAAGAAGGCAGGAGCTAAACCATGAAGGGACATGTATGTAAGCAGCAGGAGTTTAAACTTGAGCTTAAGCTTCACAGGTAGCCAGTGTAACTGTAATGGAACTGATATGAACTGATTTTTTAGAATGAGTGAGTCTTCGAGCTGCTGAGTATTGTAAGTATTGAAGGGAAGGGATAGCTTTGTTTGGTATGCCGATAAGAAGAGAGTTACAGTAGTCTATTTGGAATAACACATGGACAAGTTGATGAATTTGGAGCATTTCTATTGGCCTATACATCATAAAACTTGCACAGGATACCCAGGGCAGGTTTTAAAATGATGTCGAAAAAAGAAAATCGATGAAAATGGAGATGCAAGTTTTTCTTTGCACAGCGACGATATGTAAATGTAATTAAAAAACGAGTGAGGAAATGACAAGTGGACATTTATGGACATATTTCTGGACATTTGTAGATTTTGCCCACTTACATCTGCATATCCAATATTTTGAGATGTATCCAGATTCACTTTATTAACACTAATGGGGGGCTTTCGGTGCTCATGGTTCAAGAGCAGCGTTTACTGTTTAAGCCACTCCACTTGATATTTGCGTCCCGGTCCCACAGTGGTGATGTAATTAGACCAAATGATTTCTGATGAGTGTCATCTCGCTCTCCGCTCCCATCGCTAATGTCTGCGGGGCCGCTTTTGTTTTGTCAGTTTTATTAAAGTGTCCTGAGTTATAAATCGCCTCTCTGAGAACAAGACAGCGGGTAGGGTTACAAACACGCCTGCCGTCTCAGCGGCGTCTCAGAGACCGTGAACCGAAGAGACAGCAGTCACAAAAGTGTCAGTAGATAGTGGGCATCTTATGTGCATCATTAAACGTAATGAGACATGAGACGAGTGACGGGCAAAACAGGAAACAGAAGTGATGAAAGAAAGGAGGGAAAGCGAACAGATCACGCATGCGATGTTGAAGAGATCCGGCGCGACACGGAGAGATGAGGCGGAGGGGCCGAAAGATGAAAGTAGGAGACAGGGAGCGCAATGAAAGCGTGGGGGAAGGCAGGAGACAGTGTCTGGCTGCAGTAGCTGTAGCGCGGGGAATGATTGCTGTAATGTTTGCTCACTGCAAAGCAATTTCGAATGGCCAGACTAAACGGGGGAGATGCGTCTGGGTTTTATGACACCGCCGAATGGTGTAAATGAACTGAGCTCCATGGGGTGCGTTCAATTATAGAGGTATGCGGGGAGTTCACAACACTGAAATCGCCACCTCCAACCATTATCAACGCATAGGAAACTTAGAGTAAGAGATTTAGGGGCTTTATTTTACAGTATAGTGAAAACTGTGAACTTAATACTAGTCTAGTAATTAATGTTCATGTCTGATACATGCTTTGCATGTTGGGTACTGGAGTAAGTTAACTAAAAAAAAAAAAAACAGGTACAAACCCAATTCCAAAAATGTCAGATGGTGAAAATAGTGATTTATAATCACTAGGAATATATGCTACAACAGTTTTTAGACATTAGGCCTATTCTGGAACTGATTCCTGTAACACATTCCAAAATCAGTTGGAACAGGGAAAGCTAAAGACTAAAAACCTTGCCAAGTCCTTTATGAGCAGGGTGGGTCAAGGTTCCTGCTATGCCAAAGAAACATGTCAATAGGAAGTTATTTAAATATACATATTTACTGTACTAAATCATCAAATGACTATGATATGCGAACTGAGATTAAGGCAACGTGCTCAAGTTCTGGCTTCTCCGACAACAATGCTACAGCCAGAATGTTCTCCTCAGAAATTTTCCTTCTGGAGCAGAAAGTCTGTTTATGTTTTGGCCTTTGATCCAACCCACAGCCCATTTCCCAGTACCGTTTCTACACCCCGGGTTGCCAGATATGAAACAAATTGGCCGTGTTCTGCAGCCATTAAGGAAGCAAACGAACTAGATCAACAGAGATAGTGTTAGAGTCTACCTAACCTAAAAAGCGAGAGACGTTGAAAGATGTAGACAGCTTAGAGTCCAGAACTTGAAGACTGATGCCGAGTTGGCAATTTTTGTTGCTGAAGAGATAAGCATTGAGCTACACAGCTGCTAGTACAAATAGACATCTGTGTACTCATGTTTATACTATGTGGGGTGAGTATTTAAGCCACAGCCAGTGACCAGTGCTGGCTAAGGTCATCATGCTAACACATGCTAATGTTAACTGCTGTCAGTCACACTTGAGGAGCAGTTTGTTCAGAAAACAAACATGACAGAAAGCTCTAGCTACTGTACAGAGCGTGAGGGTCACTTTAAGTGGCTTGGTAGAACGTACAGAGAGAGGGAGAACTGAGATATGTGTTTAGCTCTGGGTTGTAGCCTGTATGTTCTACCCGCTGCTGCTATCCTGGACTGAGATGAGTGGAGTGGTCTCCAGTAAAATAGTCTCCAGTAAAACAGCATAGCTGGTCTACTGCGTGTTTGTTTACGGAGGTCAGGGTCAGTAGCTCTTCACCTTTTGCATCCCTCTCCACCCGAGCGTTCACACCCAGCTGACATTGACAAGGTTAAAAAAATCCATGTGGGTCGGTTTCTAACTTGCAAACCTAGAAAACATAGCAAACGTATGCATTAGCTGACCAACGTACAGTGCAGGACTTGTGGTGACTTGCAAAGATTGATGTTGCACTTTTTATTCAGTCCTCAACTTGGCAACCCACATGAGATTTAAGTCTGGACCTAAAAAATATAGTCAAATGTTATCTCAGTATCTGTTTAAACATTTACTGTCAACATTACATTTCCGTCAGGATCACTACGTCAGCAATTATATTACTCTTTGCCGTAAGTTATATTTGATTATATAATTCTATTCTGGGACCTCCCTGCCCCTCCATGTGCAAACTAGCAAAGCATATGTCAGGTAGAGCTGATGTCAGCTGAAGTCCTGAGCTTGACTGGTCATCCTGAACTTGATCTTGTGGACTGCCTGAACTAATATTGTTCCTTTAATGTTTCTCAGTGAACATTTGGAAGAATTTTAGGAATGTAACACTCTATAACGTAGAATATTCATGGAATGTGAATAAATATGTTCCAGATGTTGTATGTAATTGTTAAATATATACTTACTGTACTAAAAATATATTACAGAATTGCCATGAAGAGCAAAAGAAGGATTTGTGGGGTCGACAGGACAGAAGAGAACAATGAGGATATTTTTGCCATAGAGAGAAAGAGTGAGAGAGAGATGGAGAGAAGGACTGCTTTATCAAGAGAAAGAGAACTGTGCACCTATAATGAAAGCTCAATGAGACAGCATGACTAATTTTCTTTGCTTAATTAGCAGTTAGTACAAGAGGCCTAATTTTGATCACTGTGGTTTGGCTGTCTTAAGCCCATTGTGCTGTATATTAATTCATTTTTTTATGGCAAAGGGTCTCAGAAAAGGGTGCAGTAGATCATACAGTGAAGGAGAAAGAAATTTTCCGGCAGGCCAGCACATAATAGAGCAGTTTCTAAATGGGTGCGACTCTGAACACACAGGCCTTGAACTTCCAGCATCAATAACAGGAGGAATATATGCTACAACAGTATTTAGATGTTAGGCTCATTCTGAAACTGATGCCTGCAACACATTCCAGAATTGAAGCTGGAACAGGGAAAGTTTTGGATGGGAAACTTTGCAGAGTCTTTTATGAGTAGGGTGATTTGAGGTTCCCACTTTGCCCAAAGACAAGTCAACACCTTAAAGGATTAAATGATAAAAATATCATTATGTGTGATGAGGGGTCAAGAACATATGGTAAGTTCTGGCTTCTCTGACAACAGTGCTGCAGCCAGAATGTTTGTTATGGCCTGTCTTCCCACCCACCGCCCATTTCCCAGTACCACTTTAACCACTCTGCGATCCAAATTGACCATTCTCGGTTGCCAGATATAAACCATACAGACCAGGGCACAGACTATACAGACAGGCATTTAATTTATATATATATATATATATATATATATATATATATATATATATATATATATATATATATATATATATATATACACACACATTAAAGCAGTATTTAGACTTTTTGCCATCAATGCAAAGGATGTTCACTTAAAAAGATATAGCTTTGTTCACTTCTTATTTAAGTAACAACAACAACAACAACAACAATAATGATAATAATAATAGCAATAAAAAATCCAGGTTAATTCATTTCTTTTATACAGGGAACAAAGAAAACCATTTCATTTTAAGCACTCCCTCACATCCCAGCAGATAAAGGCAAGCCAACCTAATTTACAAGTAATTCACCTTCTTATTCAGGGATGAAGGAATTTGTGTCTAATCCTCCCACTGAACAAAACACTCGCTGCTTATGCACTCATTTAGCACGAGCGGGGAGATGGAGGCGGCTCCGCTATTAGCCTGCTTCGTATGATCACTCCCCCCCCAGTGCAAGTCCTGTACCATATTCTAAATGTGTACTGTATGCATAATTAATGGAGTGCCAGTGTGAAAAAGGTGTGAGTGAAGTGTATGGCTATTATTAATAGGGATTTTTGCAGATATCTGGTGAGACAGTGAGAATTTGGCTGTGTGACGGCTGCTAGACTGGATGGCTGGAAGGAAAAGGTCATGGTGTGTGTGTGTGAGAGTGTGTGTATGTGCTAACCAGTCTTTCAGGCTGATTTGAGCTCTAATGCAGTGGTAGACTGATTCTTAGTAAAACAGTACAGAGAAACTGTTGCAAGAGCTCAAAATGTCAAGGCAACATGATGCTTTATGATTTCTGAGTTTTCTAAGCAGCTGCTTTTGCACAGTCGCATGAAGACCACCCCCTGGTCAAATGACAAATTTAATAGATTTGAATTTATTGAATTTATTTTGTATAACATGGAAACACAGGCTAGTTCTGAGTAATTCAGGGTCTCTGATAGGGGTGGGCGACTTGGTAAAAACATTGTATTAGGAGACTTACAGAGATTTTCATGATAAATAATAGGAACAATAATATTATGTTTATCAAAGATTTGATCAGCTGGGACAAACAAAATAGAACCTGTGATGGCACATGTTTAGATACAGTAATACCACTACTACTACTATTACTAATAATAATAATAATAGTAATAATTTGTTACAAAACATGTAGTTGGTCAGTATGGTCGATATATGCTGAGAAAAGTGTATTGTGGCATCTTATTGCTCATATTGCCCCTGATCCCTGATTGGCTATTTTTTAAACAGATATATCTATTCACCCTACGCAGATTGATTAAAGGCTTTAAGGCTTTATCAATAAATAAGATAAAGAATATTTATTAAGCTGACCTCCTGAGATAAACTTCTTTTTCTGTTCTGTGAGTGCTGTAAGTGCTCGTATGGACAATCAAATTATTATGCTCTCCAACAAGCTCCGCCTTATTTTCCTCAGCCCACTTATCAATGAACAGAACTTCACCTGCCAGTAGGGGCTGGTTACTTGTAGCAAAAGTATAAACTCTGGCATATAAGCACAAAAACACTCCGACAAACTATAAATGTTACATCCAAGTGTATATTTGCAGTAACTTAGGGGATTTAAACCACACTGAAAAATGTAATTGTCAAAAAAAATTGCCACTGTATTATATGTTGTAGTGCAGCTGTTGTGTAAAAACTTCTTCACTGTGATTTAGCTGTAATAAATATGTGAATACAATGTTCTGTCTTTGTTTCAGCTGTTTTAAATGAGTTCAGTTCACTAGTGTATTTCTGTTGCCTTGTACAAGCAGGTAGTAGGTACAAGTTTGGTAGTTTTACTAAATATGTCTATAATTACTATTCCTTATTCATGGCAGTGTTTGTGGGCAAAATTTTGTTCGAAACCAACTCTCCTGGATAAAAAGAAACCCCACACATTAGTCTCAAGATGCTACTCTTGGCATGACACAGGACTCATGGTAGCCCTCACCTTTTCTTCTCCAGACAATCATTTTTCCAGATGTCCCAAACAGTCTAAAGGAAAATAACTCTGCAGTCCAATCCCTATATTTCCTGCAGAAAGTCAACAAGCCATCCTCCAAGAGCCTTCGTCTCAATGTGCGTTCAGATACCCTCACACATGCCCGCTGCTATTTCTGAGCAAGCCCTGCACTGGTGTTGACCCAATCTCATAGCTGCATCGTCTTTAGCGGATGGTCCTGACGCCTTGCTTGACTTTCTTGAGCACCCTGAAGCTTATTCAGTGCAATTGAACCACTCTCCTTGAAGTTTTTGATGATTGGTTTTGATAAATGGTTGATAATGGTTGGGGTGTTATCTTACAAGCAGCAATGTCCTCACCTGTAAAACCCTGCAATGATGACTACATGTATTCCCGTGGAGGTAACCATGGTTAACAGAAGAAAACTTCAAAGCACCACTACCCTTTTAAATCAACTAGTCTGCTCTTCTAATCAGCATGACAGAGTTATATCAACTGTCTGGTCTTCATTAACCTTTTCTCCTGAGCTAACGAGATCATCACTGAGATGGTGTTTGAAGGCCATTCTATAGGACTGAAATGCAGTGGCTGGAATGCAATAATTTTTGCTGTAAGACCAATTTTATGGCAAGGAATGACTTTGCAATGAATCTGATCACACAATCTAGAGTTAATACAAATTGCCAACATACGAACTGAGGCAGCAAACTTTGTGAAAACCAAACTTTGTGCCTTTCTCAAAACCTTTGGCCATGACTTAACTGCTATAATTTTTAATGTGGAAATTCAAATACAAATGTTCACAGCCTTAAGAGATCATATCAAAATGCTGCTGAAATACCATCTGAGCATAAACACAGACTTCTTGGGAGCAGCTGTGTTGTTTGCCATGCCCAGCCAGTAAAAAACTAAAGGCTTTAAAGGTTTAACCCGATTAACACACACGTGTTGCAAATTATACCATATTTGGGTTGTTTAATATGCTGCATGTAGACAAAGAAGAAGACAAAGAAACAGATTTTAATGAAGGAGTAGAACATAAGCTGAACATTCAAATATTAATGTTTAAATCCCACTGGTGGGACTGTACTATCTAGGGACCAGACACAGCGAATGCTACCAGTGGGACTGTACTTGTGAAAGTAACTTTAAGGCTGGGCACGAGATTACTCTGTCTTGTCTAAATCTTGGCAGCACTAAGATTGTGCTGACAAGACTAATTTGTGCTCATACAATTTCAAACACTTAAGGATGTATAAACAGTGTGGACGAATGCAGGAAACTAATAGGCAGCACTAATGGACATTTTCCGTACCTGTATGCTTCATTATCATACATTCAGTCATCATCTAAGTCAACTGTCATCCTGGGCTGTGGGGGATGCTTAAGCCTATCCTACCACTCGTACAGCAGAAGGCAGGAAACACCTCAGATAGGTCACCAATCCTTTACAGGGTAGACACACACAGGTCACCCAGTCAGGCAATCAAACCCAGGTCTTTCCTGTTGTGAGGTGACAGCAATATAAATTTTTATCCCATCCATTCATCCATCCATCCATCCATTATCTTCCGCTTTATCCTGCTAGTCGTAGTCATGGGTTGTTGGGGGGGGTTGGGGGTTGGAGCCAATCCCAACGTCATTGGGTGAAGGTCACAGGTCGCCAGTCCATTGCATGGCCAACGCACACTCACGCATATACACATTCACACCTACAGACAATTTAGAGTGACTGATCAACCTAACATGCATGTGTTTGGACTGTGGGGGAAAACTGAAGTACCCAGAAGAAACCCACTCAAGAACAGGGAGAACATGCGAACTCCACACCGGTGACTAAACTACACCACCCAATTTATGCTGCCCAATTTTTTATTTAATTTATATTAATTATTAAATAATAACAATAATAATATTTGGCTCATGAATCAATTATATGGATCATTTTACTGAATTTATTCAAACTCAAAACTGAAAACATATTTTGGACTTTTAACTGACTTGGAAAAATCTATTTGCTTTAATTGACCTTATACTTGTAATCATGTTTATTTACTTAAAACAAATGACCGGACAGCCACAACTGTCCCTGTGTTTCAGCACTGACTGCTTTGGTCATTTTCACCAAATGATAAAAACTCAACCAAGTACATAACTACAAAAAACAGATCTTTAAACAGTTGTCTAATCACAAAATCATAATTATGAACCAAAATATTAATTAAAAAATCAGTGTTTCAGTAGTGATGGCTCTAAAGGCTACACTCGTTGGGACAAATTTACTTCAAATCAGTGGGGAAAAACTGCTCACCATGTGGCAATGAGAGGCAGGGATGCAGTTTGACGTCCTGCTCTATATTGTAGGGGTGTGGCTAAAGTAAGACTCTGCCTATTAGGGGTGTAAGAAAATATCGAAATATCGAATATCGGGATATTATGTTTAGTGATACTGTATCAATTCTTAAAAACGCAGTATCAATGCACAGGCAGACAGTAAATCATTGTGTATTCTGTTTAAACTTGTGACCACTAGATGGCAGTGTTGTAATCCATTTTCAGCTCCACTCCAACATTAACTAGCAGCACAAGGGGCAATGCTAGTGTAAGCATTGGCAAACCTGTTCATATAGTGGTGTCTTTTAATAGTAGAATTTGAAAAATCACAATATATCACTTTGCTTGCAGTATCGCAGTATATTGCGATATATTGAATCGTGACCGCTGTATCACAAAACATACTGTATTGTCAGGTTTTTGCAAATACACAGCCCTACTGCCTACTGCCTGCTTCTGAATTCTTATTCTATGTGGATCCACAGTTCAAACTGAATAATCCTTATATCTGAACCTTATAATATGTGAAAAAAGGCCAGAAAAACCCAAAAGATTATGTGTCTTTGTTATTATATTTAAAACATCTCCAACTAAAACCCCTCACATTAGGAACAATGCCTCCTCCCTCTGTTGAGATCCTTTAGTAGATAATTCTCTTTACGGAAACTTTTACAACCCTCAGATCTGAGTAGGCCATTGAGAACAGCGTTAGTGTGCTATAATCAATACCCACTGGGCGCTCACAGCAGCTCCCTCCCACTTTATAGAAAACAAAGACATTCTGCTTATCGTCTTTAATAAATAGGGAAACGGCTTTAGAGCGAGGAAGATGGAATGCAATCTCTCTGAAAGGCCAGGAGAAAATATCCATAAACATGTTTTTGATTTGATTGACCTTTTTAGAGTGTGGTAATGGGATCTGTCACTGTGTGATAAATGCGCCCGGCCACGTTAGCCACCGTTAACGGCTCAAGCTGAAGCCCCCGCCGGTCAATGCCATCGATTCAGAGTGGGTGCTGACTCGGACACCAAAATCTTATTATGCGGGATGAAGAGGGGGTGGTCTGTGCAGAAAATGCATCAAAGTACCTAACAAAAAAAAAAGAAAGAAAGAAAGACAGCAGTTGCACTGCCAAAATCATTAGGGTAAAAACGAGTTAGTGGGGTCTCCTATTGATCAGGACAGGAATTCTAATCAATTTGTAGATCAAGCTTTCCTTAAAAGAAGTTAAAATGTTGTTTTTGCAGATTATACAGTAACTAACTGTGTGGTGATCTATATATCCTAGTTTGTCCTGCATGATACGTATATATATATATATATATATATATATATATATATATATATATATATATATATATATATATATATATATATATATATGCATGCAGCTGTAACAGCTTCAACTCTCCTTGGAAGGCTTTCCACATGGTTTAGGAGTGTGTTTATGGGAATTGTTGATCGTTCTTCCAGAAGCGTATTTCTGAGGTTAGACACTGATGTTGGACGAGGAGGACTGGCTTGCACTAATTAATCCCAAAGGTGTTCTGTTGGGTTGAGGTCAGGACTCTGTGCAGGCCAGTCAAGGTCTTCCACACCAAGTTCACTCATCCATGTCTTTATGAACCTTGCTTCGTGCATTGGCAATCATGTTGAAACAGGAAGGGGCCGTCCCCAAACTGTCCCCTCAAAGTTGGGAACATAAAATTGTCCAAAATCTCTTGTTCTGCTGAAGCACTAAGAGTTCCTTTCACTGGAACTAAGGGGCCGAACCCATCACCTGACAAACAACCCCACACCATAATCCCCCCTCCACCAAACTTTACACTTGGCACAATACAGTCAGACAAGTATTGTTCTCCTGGCAACCGCCAAACCCAGACTCGTCCATCGGATTGAAAGATGAAGAGTCCACTGGTGGCGTGCTTATAACCACTGCATGCTGATGTAAGGCTTGGATGCAGCTGCTCTGCCATGGAAATGCACTCCATGAAGCTCTCTATGCACTAATCCTGATTTGAAGACCACATGAAGTTTAGAGGTCTGTAGTGACCCCGCTCTGTCTTGTTGCACAGGTGGCGTCCTATCATGGCACCATGCTGGAATTCATTGAGCTCCTGAGAGCAACACACTCTTTCAGTAATGTGTGTAGAAGGTGCTTGGTTTTATAACCCTGTGGCCGTGGAAGTGATTGGAACACCTGAATACTTTTGGCAATTTAGTGTATGTTTATATATACACACTACTGTGCAAAAGTCCATCTTTTAAAAGCCTTTATCTTAGCAATAAATGGATTTTATCAGTGACATATATCATATATAATATATATCATATATAATTGAAAATTAATTAGAACAGAGGTAAATAAGCAGTACCAGTTTGAGGAACAGATTTCTCCTGGACATCCCAGACATCAGCTTGGAAAATGTTAAATAAACAAGCTGACGTATATACATCCACTTCTTACTGTATTATTAATATTTAAATATAAAAAAATAATTTTGCTGAGCCAATAAAAGCTATAAATAAATAAATAAATAAATAAATAAATAAAAATAGCTTTTTAATAGAAGTTCCCCAAATTCCTAAAACTTTTGCACAGTACTTTTTTCAAACTACACCTTTTCAGTAATTTATAATAAAAGTTACTAATGTTTTTGCCCTCTCCTGTAACATTAATATTTTAAAGACACATGTTTCACTTTAGAAATCGAGCATTTCCTCCTCTGAAGTGTTTTAGCACTTCACTGGAAAGATCATTCCTTTTCAATAACTTCAAGTTTTGTACTCTGAGATCTCTGGGTTTTTTGCATTTTGCTTGACAGGTAGCTTGTAAAGAGATTTGTCAAGGCCGGAGTGAGGTGAAACCTGCTGACCCCTGACCAGCACAGCGAAGAAAAAGAAGCAATGTTCTGTTCCAGATGACTCTCCTGCTGCAGACCTCTAGAGTTTTCAATAAGACCTGTGACCAGTCAGCAACTTGTACTACGAAACAACACAATGACAAAAGACAATTTGAGAGCTTTCTGGGAGAGGAACAAATCCTGATACTGGAGATGTGTATTAAGCTGGACGCTCCCTTAACCACACCTTCAGTCTCCAATAGTCTCTCTGAAACTTTCACAAACTTCCAACAACTTTACTTTGGATTCCTGTTCTCAGCTACCCGACAGGCCTGAACCAGCCAACACTACAGGTGTCAGAGTTTCATTACAGTGCCGGAATCAGAAAAATGAACGTTCAAAGCAGTTTACTGAATTTTAAATCTGTACCATCTGTCTCTTTCATGGGTCCCGCATTTGTCATCTTTTATTGAAATGACACTCAGTGATAAAACTAGGGGTCTATCAGAGTAAAGTAAAAAACTTCTTTCATTTGAGTCAAATCAACCTGTCTAGTATAAAATCAGTGCTCTGTGGAATCAAGACATGTTTATTATTTAAAATATCAAACGTAAAGTCTCGACATCACTGTTGAAAATGGTATTATACCTGAAAATATGTAATTACTAGGGATAAAGCCAAGAAGGCAACTGTCACACCTCATCTGAATAGCAGGGATGCAAAGAAGAAGCCGCAAATAGTTGAAGACAGCTCTTTTAGAATATCAGAAACTGACCACACTATCAGCACTGCGGGACACTGTGAGTATTAGAGAGACTACTTTTTCTGTAAACTATAACTTACTACAGAAACAACATCATTACTGAAGTTCCATTATTGTACAGCGCAAAGGGAATATGAACATCATTAGATATTCAAAGCCACATGCAAATGCCAGATTGTTCTTAATAGCTTTTAAAACGAATATCATATTCGCTGTCCGGTTTAAAGCTTATTTAGTAAGAAACATTACCGCAATCAGAAAACTGAACAGTCGGTTAGAGAGTCGCTTGGAATCTGTGCATAGTTTTTTTGCTAGCCTTCATAACTTTAGAGGAATTTAACCTACAGACATGATTTGGCCCTGAGTAGCCTATTATACATTATACATATTGACATTATAGAGATGTGATATCAGCATCAGTGACTAAACCAGACCCCCTAAAAGCACCCTGAAAATCCTAATAATGCATTATGTCTCTTTAGTATTGATTCTACAACAAAGGGTTTAAAAGGCAACGTGATTTACATATCAAAATACTATATATATATGCTTTTAGCTTCATATGATATGATATTATCCTGCTATTAGCGCTTTCAGTTGACAGATACTCCAAAGAAATCATTTCTAAAAAGGGCATATGTCCTGACACTAATTTTCAAGACCTGTTTAAGCAAAAATTTACAGAATTTTGCAGGTAAAGTCATTTTTCTTTAACCAAAATTAGCCAAATTCATAAAGATTTAAAAAACTGTCAGCATCTACATGTTAGATAATGGCATAGCTTACAATAGCCAAATACTTTGTAATTGTAATTGCACTTACCAAAAAATACTGAAACACCTGAACAAAATTATCCTAGAATTCTACGAGGCTTAGATCTGAGGCTTTTTCTCCTTTTCTGTAGCGTGTTGTAGCTTTCTGTGCATGTGATGTTCTAAAACTCAAACTACATGTCAGTGGGAGAAATTCTATCCTCTGCCTACGCCATTTCTACCAGCAAGCTTAGCACACCCTCACACAACACACAGCGAGTTAAGTCCTACTCCAGTCTAGGTTGGAATGAATCTATCAACTTGTTCTACCTGACTTACAGGATAGGGCTCAAACTCACAGGGCAAAACTGACTCCCACAGTGCCTAGTGGGCTAGTTGCCCGAGCACACTGGGATTATGGGAGGCGGGGCTTAAAAACACAGGAGCTCTAATAAAGCATTTCAGGTAGAGGGTAAAAATAGATGTACAGTATGAGAAAAATATTGTTTTGAGACAGCTGAAGCATGTAAGTATATTCTAGAGATCTTAGAAATAAAATTATAAACAGTGAAAATAAGCATAATAGCACCCCCTTAATGCTAACATCCATAAAAGTATATGCTGCCAGTCAATATTGGCATTACTGTACAAAAGTCAGAGATATTTTTTTCCAGTTATGTCCAGCAGAAATGACCGTTAAGTACATGGTTATACATAAAAGGCTCCAACACGTATATGTAAAATGTAATATATCAGCATTTTCAGTGCTGAGTGTGTGCACCCTTCCCCTTTATTATATTATAGTGTCCCTGTGTCACTGGAACCAACACATTTACATTTTTATACAATTATTTAATCTACAGTGTGTATATATATATATATATATATATATATATATATATATATATATATATATATATATATATATATATATATATACAGTAGGACAGGTAAAAAGCGAAAACTTAAACAAACATTTGCTTTCTTTTCTCTGTAAAACACATTTACACATACATTTACTGTCATTTTAAAAATCTATTTAATGTGACATGTACCTCTTACAACAAACACAAACAGCATGGTAGAGAGGTCTAGCAGGGCCGGGGAGGAGATGAGAGCACTTTTGAAAGAAATGCTGCCGCTTTTAAACACTTATACAGAGACAGATGTCGAGAAGAGGCTACACCCCTCTAAATGGAAAGTGCTCAAACAGCTCTATATGGCAGCAAAACATGATTTCTTGTGTAGTGTTTCCGATAAGAAAAATAAAATACATCAAATAAATCGAATGGAATGGTTTTGGGGAAGTCAGGGAAGCCAGAGTACCACAAGTTACAGCATATATTAAATCAGAGATCGAGACATTTCAACCCTTACATAACATAATTGCATTAAGAATTTTATCTCCAAGAGTCAGTTTGATGTAAACAATCTGTTGGGCAACAACAAATCACAATCATTTTTACTCTGGAACTTAATTTACAAAGGAAGTGCAGTAGTTTAGGGACACGGCTGTAACTTCTTGGTAAAGTATTTATATGATTAGCATCATACAAAAAAAGCAAATCTACTTATAGTCTTCTATTTACAACAAAGGGTTACAAACAGCCACATGATTCAGATATCAAGACACTTAGCTCATCCTGTCCTCACTGACCAAACTGATTTTATCTACCTCTAACCACCCACTAGCCAGTAATCCAGCTATACCAGTAATACCATAACACATACATGCTATGTGCTTTTAGCCTTCATACTATAAAGAGTTAAAATAAAGAGTGATGCAGTGCACACATTGGGACACACATCAGACCCTTATCTCACTGACCAGGGTCATATAATATAACTATGACCACCTATCAGACAGTAATGCATCCCTGAAACAAGCCCAGAACCTGTTATTAGCTTTCTGCTTTTAATTTACAGATACTCCAAACTAACCATTTCTGAAAAGGCATCTTTTTTGACATTAGTTGTGAAGACCTTTTCAAGCAAAGATTTACATAATTTTGCAGATGAAAAACATGTTTTTTAATAAAAATTATCCAAATTTGTAAAGATTTTAAAATTCTGTCAGCATCTACAGATGTCAGATAATGACATATCAGAATAGTGCACACCTTATGTGTGGCTGGAGTATGTAAATACTTTGTAATTGTAATTGTACTTGCCAAAGACCCTGTACAAAATGACCCTAAAATACTAAGAGGCCTAGATCTGTGTCTTTAAAAAGGCTCTATTATGATTTTCCATTTTCCCCCCACACACGCATACACATGTATATATACATTTTAACAACAAGTTACAGTGGTGTTCCCAATCTACTGCTTTTACTTTGTAAATTACAAGTTCCAAAATGAAAATGTTTGTGATTTGTTTTGCTGCCCAACAGTTTTCTTACATCAGACTGACTCTTGGAGATAAAATGTTTCATGCAATTATTATAAATGTCTTTTTGGCAAGGGCTTAAATTTGCTCTTGACATTGGTGGGGACCTATGAATCTACCCCGCCACGCCCCCGCCACGCCCCCCACATTGCCTCCATGATACATTGATAAAGAACTGACATACTACATATGCTATTCTACGTGTTTTTCACCTATTCAGAATAACAAGTTATAATTAAATCATAATAACGTCATTAGTTTAACATGAATTTAACATTATATAATTCATGTTAAAGTAATGACTGACTAAGAAGTACTTTAGTTTAGACTTCAGTGCAAATGAAACAAGTCTCATACATCAGCAGTAATAAAAGTAGATGGAGCTGCATCATCTCCACAAAACCAACAAAGTAACAATCACAGAAAAAAAAAATCCCAGCTAACAAAAACAGGTCCCCAGGACGTTAGTGAAACAGGTCTCATACATCAAGCTTAATACATGGAGCGCTGCATAACCTAGGTGCTGTTGTCCACAAAACCAAAGTAGAAATCCCAGAAAACAATTCAATCTTTCTTAATGTTCTCATGTCTCAACATCTCTGATACATCAGTATTAATAAAAGTAGGAACACGGCTTGTTATTCATAACTACAGACGATGTAGCTGTATGCTGTGCGCCAAAGCCGAGCATTGCCATTAACGTTATTATGATGGACTCATTTCATTAGTGACCTAGACTTTAAGTGACTTATATGTTTCTTTAAAAAAATAGCTTTTTTTGCTGCCATCCTCACTCACTTTTCACACCCATGTGTCACCAATGTTGCACCCGAGTCTTGCACAGTGAGTCTCGCATATGACTGGAAAGTTTTTCTTTCCAGTTTTGGCCCTGCTAGCAACCAAATGTAGCTACAGAGTCTCACGTGACAGCAGGGAAAGACACAACCAATCACACTGACCATATGACTTGAGTAGAGAACGGAATTTAACCCTTTCTAGGTCAGATGTTGACCGATTGGGGTGTTTTTTTTTGGAGGGGATCAAATTACTGGTGGGGACAATTCAGTTTTTGCTGGATATTGGTGAGGACACATTACTTTAGTCCATGCTAATTCTATGCCCTTGCTTTTTGGTATTTTATTTTCATTGTGTTAAAGGAGTAGAGATTAGGAGGGGTCAGTCTATTATCAGAAATTGAACATAATACACAAAGCTATGTGTTCATTAGTGTATATGTATCTATAAGTACAAACTGTTGTGTTTTCTTTAGCTTAGAATCTGCCCTTCATATCCACACAGGAGCGAGTTTGCAGACCCCAAAATTTTGACAAATGGAGAATTATACTTATTAATAAGCACAAGAAAAAGCAAGGCAGGGTGAATCATCCCTATCAAAGAAGATCAAATATGAAGAAAGTAACCCTAACAACTGCTGTAGGTCATACTTGGAAACACACTTGGAATAGGAGGGGTGAGGAAAGGCTATTTAACCTGCAACCTGATGCCGCAAAGTATTACACACTGCTCCTTTAAAGGCAATGTGACTCTGACATACTCTATTATATTATATTTTAGCCAATGCATTCACACTGGCTAAAAGGATTAGGAGGGGATTGTAAAGGCATTTGATTTTTTAAAGTAGAAAACTTTTGAATCAATCTAAACCTTCTTAAAACCAGCAAGTTACCGTATGTGCTGTGCAGGTTCATCTATTCTTGATGGTGACCCTATAAAGAGAGGCACAACAGTAACAGACAGAATAGAGTTCTGAAATGAAATTGTTAGATTGTGTGTGTGTGTTTAATGTTAAACAGAGGCTTAAGATAACACAGGTCAGCAGTGTGGTGCAGACAGAATCCAGTGATCGATCTCACGGCTGTCACACTAAGTCCAAAATAAATGAGAGACAATTGGGTTCAGTCTGGAAATCACTCCAAACTAAACAATAACTATCCTGAGATTGTACTGCATTTCAGCTCAGCTCAAAGGCCAAGCGTATTATCAGTTTCAGCAGTTCCAGACATACAGCAAGTCATTATAATTGTCTAAGGTAGCACAGAACATGGAATAAATACACAATATATTTATTTAACCCTTTCCAAGCACCTTGTTGAAACAACCCAGTATTATTTACAACTCTCATCAAATATCTGCTTTGACTGCTCAGTACTTCATTACTAAATTACTAATTCAGTACTAAATCAAGATTGCTGCTGAAGGAACTGAATACATTCATACAATGTCTGGGGCGTCCAGGAGAAATCTAGAGCTACACTTTGTTCCTCAAACTTCCAACAGAAGATATGATCTACATCTTTCAGAATAAGATATTTATGTTACTTTGTATTGTATTTATGCTTATATACATCTGATCCAATGATATCTGGTGTTCTTACTGGTGAGAATACACTTATTAAAAAGATAAAGGCTTTTAAGTAACGAGATTAGATGCCTTAGAAGACTTTTGCACAGTAGTGTATATGTATTCCTGTGCAGTCTTAGACACATAACTCAGTACTGCTTAAAAACATTTATTAATTTCTTTGCTTATTTTATTCTCTAAGTAAAAGAAATTCTTAATGCATACAAGCACAAATCCCTAACCTAATAAGGAGGACACACATCAGTTCTTTCTTTTATGCTATTTAATAATGTACCGCAAAGTTGCTAGCAAAGTTAAATCCCTGTGTGCAGCATCTCTGTGTGTGCAGTCGGTATATAAGGAAAACAGTGTTCAGTCTATTTGGGGCAAAACACAGCAGACATTCCACCATCTGTAGTAGGAACCAATGTCTGTGACCCAACAGAGAAGGGTACCCTTTCAAAGTGGGAGAGATAGAGCGCCTACCACTCTGGTCAGTGGTCAATACTGCCCGAAATCTCCAGCTCTCATTGACAATTAATGACTTCCAGTCATAACATTTACTTTAAAACAGTAGAACCTTACTGCACACCATATATCCATGTAGGACAATGCTATGTCAGTCTTTCATTTACTACTCCAACCAATCGTAGTCTGCCACCTGTCCCCACCACCACCAGTTGGGTCTCAGTCCTGTTGTCCTGAGAGGCGGCTTCGCCCCTGCTGTCCATATCGGACTGGGCCTTTGCCAATATCTCTTTCTTTATGTCCTACAATACATAACCCTCCAATTCTACACTTATCGAAGTGTACCCCGCCTTCGCCCCAATGACTTTGGGATTGTCTCCAGCCGCCCACGTGATCCTGACTAGCGGGATAAAGTGGAAGATAATGGACTGA
Organism: Megaleporinus macrocephalus; assembly: GCA_021613375.1. Lineage (NCBI taxonomy): Eukaryota > Metazoa > Chordata > Actinopteri > Characiformes > Anostomidae > Megaleporinus > Megaleporinus macrocephalus. The sequence continues at coordinate 31,730,247 of CM038721.1, forward strand.
TGGATGGATGGTATAGGGACAGCCACACTATAGAAGGCCCTTATATATTCAAATATATACATATATGATTTAACTTGAAGTATTGAGCAGTCAAAGCAGGTATTAGATGAGAACTGTAAATAATACTGGGTTGTTTCCACAAGGAGAGGCTTGGAAAGGGTTAAATAAACACACTGACATATGTAAAACACTACTTACTGTATTAATATTATTTGAATATTTAAAAAAAATAATAAAGTGCTTTACTGAGCAAATAAAATAGCGTTTTAAGAAGTAAGAAGTCTCTGACATCTACTCAGACTGATATTACAGCAGGGTTACTGTATATTAACCCCGCATTACAAAGACTTCAGAGGTGCAGAAACCACATGCACTGCTCAGCAGAGATGAGGAAAACAAGTGATATGGTCAGATGAGCCACCCCTCATCACTTTCTCCACAAGAGAGGGTGATATACACATAGAATACAGTACATGTAAAATTGATGACAATATTGAACGTGCATGTAGTCGATTACACCTGATTCCCATTTCAATGCGGATGCTTTAGTCATGTAAAGTCAATGTTGGTTGCGTTTTGCTTTTAAATTATGTTTGGTTGCGGTTGCTGCTCTGGATAGTGTGTGTGTGTGAGAGAGAGAGAGAGAAAGCTAGGGAGAGAGAGAGAAAGGGAGAGAGTGGGGAGTTTGCTATGTTGTTCCTTCTGAGCTGGGTGTCATTGCACTGAGACAACAGAGGTGGCAAGGTAAAGAGCAGTCTGCTTTTAATCAGCTTCCTCACACACACACACACACACACATATACACACATGCTTACACACACACACACACACACACACACACACACATTCCTTCACCACTTGTTTTCAGTCGCTCACTCACACACTCAGTTTAAATCTTTTTTTTTCAGATTGTTTCTTTCATTAACAATCTACTGCACACACACACACACAGTGCTGCAGATACACACAAACACACTTATATAGTGCAGCAGACACACACACACACACACACATAGTGCTGCACATACACACAAACACACATAAATAGTGCAACACACACACACACAAACACACATAGTGCAACAGACACACACACACACATAGTGCAGCAGACACACATACACACATAGTGCAGCAGACACACACACACATACATAGTGCAGCAGACACACACACAGTGCAGCACACACACACACACACACACATACATAGTGCAGCAGACACACACACAATGCAGCACACACACACACACACACACATACATACATAAAGCAGCAGACACACACACACACACACACACACATAGTGCAGCAGACACACATACACAGTGCAGCAGACACACACACACACAGTGCAGCAGACACACACACACAGTGCAGCAGACACACACACACACACATACATACATAAAGCAGCAGACACACACACACACATACATAGTGCAGCAGACACACACACACACACACACATACATAGTGCAGCAGACACACACACACATACACACACACACATAGTGCAGCAGACACACATACATAGTGCAGCAGACACACACACACACAGTGCAGCAGACACACACACATACATAGTGCAGCAGACACACACACACAAAGTGCAGCAGACACACATACATAGTGCAGCAGACACACACACACAGTGCAGCAGACACACACACATACATAGTGCAGCAGTCACACACACACACAAAGTGCAGCAGACACACACACACACACACACACACACACACACATACATAAAGCAGCAGACACACACACACATAGTGCAGCAGACACACACACATACACACACACACATAGTGCAGCAGACACACATACATAGTGCAGCAGACACACACACACACACACACAGTGCAGCAGACACACACACATACATAGTGCAGCAGACACACACACAAACACACATAGTGCAGCAGACACACACACACACACACACACAAAGTGCAGCAGACACACACACAAACACACATAGTGCAGCAGACACAATGTTTGTATGTATCTGAGGCTAGAGAGAGAAAAATAGCAGGTAAAACAGAGAGAGAAGAGTGAAAAGAGTGAAAGAAGGACAGAGTGATAGATAGAGGGACAGATAGAAATAATTTGAAAAAGACAGTGACGCCGTGACAGTTAGAGAAGGAAACAGAGAGAGAGAGAGAGAGAGAGAGAGAGAGAGAGAGAGAGAGAGAGAGAGAGAGAGACTACAAAAAGAGAGCCAGACTAAAAGACAGAGTGAAAGAACGAAAGACCGAGACAGACATAGAGAAGTAGGGGGATAGATAGACAGACAAAAGAGAGACAAGAGAGTGACAGCGGCGGAGAAAAACAGCAGGAAACAGAGACTGAAAGACTGAGAGAGAACACAAAGTGAGATGAAGAGAAAGGGAGAAAAGGAGAGGGAGAGATAGATACAGAGAGAGAAAGAGAGTGTCAGAGGGACAAAAAAAGAGAAACTGAGAAAGAGAGAGGATAGAGGAAAAAAAAGAATCTGAGAAAATGAGTGACAGAGAAAGAAACGGCGATGGAGAGAGACAGAAACAGTAGTAGAGACTGAGTGAAAGAGAGAGAGAGCAAAAGATAAACTAATAAAGAGAGAGAAACCATAAGAGACACAGAGAGAGAGAGAGAGAGAGAATAAAAAAAGTGATAGAGACAAAAGCAGAGTGGGAGAGAGAGCGAGAATGAAAAAGAAACAGTGATAGACAGAAACAGTAAGAGATAGTGAAAGCAAAGGAGAGAGAGAAGGAGAGAGAGTTAGAGAAAGAGAGAGTGGACGAGTGAGAGAGAGTGAGAGAGAGAGTACTGAACCTTTAGTAGGACCACTCCGCCACCTGGTAACCTGTGCATGCACTGTGCTATTAACTCCTAGCTCACTGATGAAAGAGGCTACAGGGGCCTGGTAGACGGAGGAAGGCTGTGCTTTGAGCACCGTAGTAGTATTGGATGCAGACTTTCTAAACATCTTTCCAAAAGTCAGACCTCTCTGTGCCAGGTGCTCTGGGCACCAATGACATTCACAAGCAAGGATACAGAGGCGGTGCCTGAACTTTGCATGCCAACGACAACCGCGAGTGCCAGCCATCCTGATTCCTCTTGCATCTATCACGTTCCTCGCCAGCTCCTAGTGTCACTCATGGATGTCATCGGTGTGCCAGTATTCTTTTCTTGCAGCTGTCGTCAGTGCAGAGGGACGGGCACCTTCCTTTTCGGAGGGTGGCAGCTCTGACATAGGGCTAAAGGGCTAGGAGGTGGGGTGGACTGTTTAGACTTTGTCACAGAAGATGGAAGGCAGACACGGGAACTCACAGTGTGTTAGATTGGAAGGGGGCGGTTTTCGGCTTGCTCTTTCCCCAAATTCAGTTATTCCATAACTCCATTCAGTTTAGAGGCGAGCTAAGAGACTGGTGTTGAATAGTTGACAACGACAGAAGTTATGAGCTCACAAGCTATAACCTACTTCCAGAGGCTTGCCATAATGAGCCTCATGAGGTTAACCATGGTCTATGATTTTGGCTTAAGTAAAAGGATGGGCTAGCCTCTTTTCATTAGGGCTAGACGAGGGCCAGCACTGTCTGGAGAGCTCAACTGGGATAGATAGACCGAGACACAGAACGCAAGAGAGCGACAAAGAGAACAGATGCTTTAAATGAGCACCACGCCTTCTTGCTGGTGCATGATTGAAAGGCTTTTAAGCTAACAGGCCTGAAAACTCACTCACTCCAAGGGTCCTCTACCTCAGCAAACAAAGAAAAAAAAAAAGGCTTTAGAAAAAGCAGGGAGGGTAAATTCTCCATCACAAGCTGTGTATGACTCCAATAATAGCAACCAGTGCCGGAACGGAAAGGGTAGAACAGCCTTCCAGGAATCTGACTGATTCATGACTAATTCGCCTCCTTCAGCTTTTGCCACCCTTTGGATTTGCTCCATTTGGAAAGACAGGCAGCAATGCAGGGGGCCAAGGACGCTTGTCATTGGCCTGAATAACTGCTTATTCACAAGGTATTCATGCTTAACCGCCTGGCAGCAAGAGAGAAAGCCTGGGCTACTTTTAGAGTTCTAAGTGGTCAGCTTTCAGCACAGCTTGACTGGGCGTTCACTGGGTTTCTTATATATGAAATGATTACACTTAAAAAAAAAGGTGGTACTTCATTTCTACATGAAGAAATATGTTACATGAGTGCAAAGTTGTATTTCAGTTGAAGCACTTTTGGAAATAATAGTAACATTTTTTATTTTTTATTTTGCATGATAATTGACCCTTAACAGTCACTGCTATTTAGTAGCAAACCGTGACCCTTAAGCCTTGGCCCTCTACCCCAACCCCAAACCCCTGTCTTAAAAAATGATTTCCTCTCCTAATAAACTGCAAGTCAAGAAACAAAAAACGAGACAAATGCAACAAACAATAACTTCTGTACAACATAGGCAACTTCTTGAGCAAAATAAGGTTCCTCTTTGTAAATAACCAATCATAAAGATGCTCAAACTGTCTTTTTACCTCATTTATTTCTTAATTTAATTTTTCTCTCGCAATTTGATATTTTTCCTCAAAAAAAAATTATATTTGCGCTGGAGTTTTCAGAGGGGGGTGGTTTTGACAGTTTGGAGGCAGGACATGGGCTTCCATCCTGACTCAGCAAACTACCTATCAGTGGTAGCCAAGCATTAGATAGCTGTTTCTCCAGCTAGCGTCGCCACAGCGGGCGGAAATGATCATACAGTTAAGCCCGCCCACTCAGAAGGAAGATATGATTGGTCAGTTTTACTGTCATTTGAAATTGGTATCACACTGAATTATAACTGCCTGGCCCTCTTGGTACATGAACAGCGGGACCACCAATCACCAAAATTGTGCAGAGGCATCACAGTCCATATAGGGGGAGACACAGACTCACAGGCTTCTACTTAACCCCTCACGCTCCAACACAGATTGAATAGACACGTTTAAATAATTTATTTGTCTATATTTTTATAATTGTTTGCCTGTTGATTTTCAAACTGTAAGTAGATAAAATAAAATCATATATATGTGTGTTTGTGTGTGTGTGTGTGTGTGTGTTAAGAATATTTTAGGCCCTCTGAGAGGGCGTAGAGGGCCATGGTGGTTCCCAACTGCTGCTACAGTTGTTTACGAAAGCTAGGCATGATTTAATATAAATAATTTTCATGTCATTCAAATGTTAAACATGCATGTGTGTGGTAGAAAGAAGCTATTTTATTATGATTTGAAAAATTCTTCTTTTATAGAAAGAAAGAATAAACACCTCTTCCATTTCAGCCATGTTTCTTATATACCAGCATCAAAATAAATATAAAAAACGAGAAATGCAGCCTTAAATCTACCGACACAGAATAAACATGCAAAGGTAACTCCATATGCTGTAGTGCTGTAGTGACCTGTTACAGGCTGGCGCTGGCCTCTAGAAGCTTGTGAGCCCAGGCCATGTGGAGCAGCATGCCACAAGGATCACGGGAGGCGCGCTCCCTCCAGAGAAGAGCATGTTATGATGTTGTTGTATGCGAGTTTAAAGGTATTACCTGTTGTTGTGTGGGTGTTTTGTGTGTGAGGGGAGTGTCACCAGAAGGTTGAAGTGTATAGCAGGTGGTGATCTCCCCTGTGAGTTTAGGGCTTTTGTATGTGCCTTTTCTGCTGGTGTGAATAATAGAGCATTTCTTGCAACAGAACCGTGGTCGCCCCTGTCTAACCCCTGATTCACACGGCCTCAGTGTGGCATCGCGATTTTCATTTCAGTGCTCATGTTAACATGTCACACAGGCTGCACGAGCAAAACAGCCTTCCAGAGTCTTCCAGACACATGCAGCATTTCAGAGATTAGACCAGGAGCCACACTGTGAGCATCAGCAAAAAACACTGGAATAAACATCAGTTATGTTTAAACAGAAAACTAAATAAAAGCAAAATACTAGATACACATTCTGTGCTGCAGACAAGATTTGCCAGCTGGTCTAACAGCAATCAGAAATCAGAGTGCTGTCGAGAGTAAACATATGCACCGGGCTAATTTACAGTCTATATTTATATGAAGAAGAGTGATTGATTTGATTATTTATCTGTTTGGAATAAAGGAATAACTTTTGCACTGCTTCGCTGCTTAACACAAACACTACATATACCAGAGCTGCTAGAAGTCATCAGAGCTCCATCCCCGCTGGCTGCTCCACTGTCCCTCCTGCCTGACCTGTTGATGCTCTCCTGCTTGTTAGCCTGCATGACTAGAATTACTAGAGTTGATCCACCAACATCTGGCACTACCTCTTACTTGGACGGAGAACCTGCTTCAAACTGTACATCACTACCTCCTGAACTTCTTGTTGTGTCATTAGCTTCATCCTTCTCTCTCTATCTGGGGTTGACCAGAGGAGGATGGGTTTCTGCCTTGAGCCTGGGTTCTTCTCAAGGTTTCTTCCTCTTACCAAGGAAGTTTTACTGTCCTTGCCACTGTTGCCTTTGGCTTGGGGACTTGGACCATCATGGCCTAAAATATTCTTAACACACACATTCTTAACACACACACACACACATACACACACACACACACACACACACACACACACACATATATATATATATATATATATATATATATATATATATATATATATATATATATATATATATATATATTTATTTATATAATTTTATTTTATCTACTTACATTTTGACAATCAACATCTAAACAATTATAAAAATATCAGCAAATAAATTATTTAAAAGTGTCTATTCAATCTATGTTGGAACGTGAGGAGTTAAGTGGAAGCCTGTGAGCCTGTGTCTCCCCCTATAAGGACTATGACGCCTCCGCAGAATGTTGGGGATTGGTGGTCCCACTGTTCATGTACAGAGGGGGCAAGGCAGTTATAATTCAGCACGATACCAATTTCAAATGACAGTAAAACTGACTAATCATATCTTCCCTCTAAGTGGGCGGGCTTAACTGAATGATAATTTCCGCCCACTGTGCCGACACTAGATGGCTACCACCGCTAGCTAGTTTGTTGAGTCACGATGGAAGCCCAGGTCCGGCGGAGAGGGCCGAGGCTTAAGGGTCACGGTTCGCTACTGGTTTATGTTTATGGACGGACTCTTTTTTTCTTTCTATTTTCCTCTCTTTTTTAATAAACTGCTTTTCAGTAAAGATTTTGAGACACTGGTTGTAACAAATGCTATACACATGAATGTTGATTCATTGATACATGAAAGGCCAGCAGGTGCATGCTGTTGTAGTACATCACAAAAATAGAGGTGTGACTCAAGCATTACTGTATGCTGATGCTACTCTGGTGTCAGAAGTGGGATAGGGCTCCAGGCAGAGCTACTGAGGAATGGAGATTACACAAACTTGAGAGCAGATGGCGAGACAAGCAGACAACTCTGTGATGATGCTGAAGTACTACACAAAAGACCACCTTCATTTCCAAGTGTTTTAAAAATGGTGACTTTATAAAGGAAGGCAGCTTCTTATGTAAGGTAAAGTTTTATTTCTGAGCATTTCTTGGTGTATTCTTAATGAAATTTCGTAAAAAGGAAAGCTGTTTAAATAGTGTGGGAAAATAAAACTGGGCAGATATACATTTAATTGAAAAATACACAGAAGGCAAGAGCTATATATAATTTTAAGATTTTAATATGCTTAAATCTGGCCTTTATTCCAGCTTCAGTTCTTTTCATCAAAATCTGCAGGATATTTTGAATCCATTTTAAAGTTCCATCTAGGGTTGTGCGATATTGACAAAAAATGATATCTGGATTATTTCTGTAATTTTGTGGATAGCGATAATAAACGATATGTTGCATTATTTAAAAATGTGTTTGTAAAAGTCTTATATTTTACTAGCTCGCGCTTCTTATCTTTTGCTGCAAAACGCTAGTCAGGGGTGAGGCGGTGCAGGAGCCAAACCCAGCGTCACCCAGCAATTGTTTAGGAATGACTTCTCTTTTTGCAGATGATGTGGTCCTGCTGGCATCATCAAACCATGACCTCCAGCTCTTACTGGATCAGTTTTGTGGCTGGAATGAAAATCAGCACCTCCAAATCCGTGACTGTGGTCCTCAGAAAAGGGTGGAGTGCCCTCTTCAGGTTGGAAATGCCTCAAGTGGAGTAGTTCAAGTATCTCGGGGTCTTGTTCACGAGTGAGGGAAGGATGGAGTGGGGGGTTGACAGGCAGATTGGCACAGTGTCTGCAGTGATGCGGGCTAGGGTCTGTCCTGCTGAAGAAAGAGCTGAGCCAAAAGGCAAAGCTCTCGATTAACCGGTCAATCTACGTTCATACTCTCACCTGTGGTCACCAGCTTTGGGTAGTGACCGGAAGAACGAGATCGCAGATACAAGCTGCCGAAATGAGTTTTCTCCACGGGGTGTCGGGTCTCACCCTCAGGGATAGGGTGAGGAGCAAGATTATACGGGGGAGGCTCAGAGTTGAGTCACTACTGTGGAGGTGTTCCGGACATGTCAGACTGGAAGGAGACCCCGGGGAAGACCTAGGACACATTGGAGGGATTATATCTCTCGGCTGGCCTGGGAACGCCTCGATATTCCCCCAAAGGAGCTAGAGGAGGTGGATGGGGAGAGGGAAGTCTGGGTTTCTCTGCTTAGACTGCTACCTCCATGACATGGAGCCCCAGAAAAGCAGTAGATGGAAGGATGGACTCTGCTAAAGATTGCTGAATATTTGCGGGGGGGCATGAAGTAGGGAGCGTGCGGAGTTGAGGCGTTCTGATTTGTTATTTTTTTCCCAGTCAGTAGCGTACTTGATAACGTCAGCTCGCGCATCGTTAACACACCGATTCAGATATTATCGTAGACAATATATATCGTGCACCCCTACATTCATCTCATTTTCACCAAAACAAAAAGTTGAGTTGAGCAGTGTATGGCTCTGAGAACAACAGCAGCTTCTTTGTTTGATTTGCAAATGGTCCTCCCTTTATCAGCGAAGGCTTCTTGACAGCTATACAACCTTTGAAAGTTGAGGAGTCTTCTCACAGTGGAAGGATGGACAGAAACACCTGTGGATGTTCTCAGATCTGAAGAAAAGTGGACCTTTGTTTCTTCCCTCTCTCTCGAAGATCAAAGTACTCTTCATGGGATGGTGACAGTTTAGGTGGTCTACCAGGTCTTGCATAGTTGTTAGGAGTCCCATTTTCTCTTATGACCTTTAGTCATTCCTCTAAACTGTAGTTCTCCTTACAAACTCCTGGACAGTGAACAATTTGTACTGGAATCAAATGAAGGTGACTTTTGCACCATACCGTATGTAATTAATCACAAAGTCATGTCATTTTTTAGTGTGCAAACAAAGTAGCAACACGACGGACATAAGTCGACCTCTAAAAGTTAAACACACTTGCTCTTAAATGATTCAGTGATTCACTTGTTTAATTTGATTAATGGCTATGAGCTGATGAGCAATACAGAGGAGCTGGCTCTCGGGTAATGGGCAGTGCGCTTTGTTAGTCAGAGTGGGTGGCTGTACACTGGCATGAAACAGATGGCATCAGACCATGCATGACTGTCTGCCTCTGACGCCAGCTGGCACGCAGGCATCGCTCTGGCATAGACTGACACCTCTGCGAGAAAGTTTCCCCCTCTGAATGTGTCTTGGCACAGTTTGCCAAGGACACGCAACGATGCCAGCGCAGGTCCTTGAGTACATCAGCAGCCACCCATGCCACCAAGCGGTAAGCGTCTCAGCGGGAAAGGAGTTTGACGGCCACGGCGTGGACTCTTTTACACTCACCTGCTCGAGGAGTTCACTTTAAATGAAACTTTGTTAAACTCCACCATGGTTTTTATACAGCAGCCTCAGAGAACGTTCCCACGCTAATTACCTTAAGTCACCCTGAAGAACAACTAACAAGCTAATTAATTAATAATCTGGAATCATTAAGCAAATTAACTACCGATTCATCACGCTAATTAACGAGCCAAGTCATGGTTTTAACACCATTTAAACAAAAGCTTTCAGAGCTGATAACGCGCACTTAAGAATCCAATCGTAATTAAGCCTCTGAAGCTGGTTTCTCTCCTGTAGATTCATTCAGCATGACTCATTAGAGGGAAGGGGACTACAGTGTCCTCCAGAGAAGAGCAGCTCACAAGCCACAAAACCATCAAGCTTCAAAAGGACCACATGCCGCAGCTGTTATACGTTCGGCAGTGGGACTGCTCGCTGTAGCTAACTAATGATTTTGCCATGTTATCAACATAATAAGACTAATTATCTGTCTGGTACATCCATACATGCCTATATTTGTTCAGTGTAGAATAATTAGTCAAAACCTTGAAATATATATTCAGTAGTTTAAGCAAATTTATGCAAAAACCTGTTGAAATATTAATAAACCGCATGGAATATGAAAATCTGAAACAGCTTCGGAGATGTTGTGACTATCCTCACTGGGAGTTCTGTATGAAAACAAGTAGAGAAAACTAAGCCTAGTTTTGCTGGAAGGCATTTGTCATGGAAGTGTCTATAGAACAGGATATTAAAGCCTTGCATTTTTCCAGACTTTTATTATACACATCAACAACACGACCTAAAGCACAAAGGAATAAAATGTTTAACTGTTTTTATTTTAGTAAACAGCTCGACTGCTTTCTTTTGAAATCTTGTTGCACTGTGTCTATAAATTTTATTAAAAAATAATTAATACATCTATTACGTTCATGCGCTCTACAGTTCACATTTACATTTACACTGAGTACTGAAGACCAGTAATGGTGACTAAATCAGCTGAATAGCTCTAGCTTGTTTGTTGCTAACACTTACTGGCTAACAACAGGTTATATGGACATAAACATGGACTATTACCCAGGCTGTGTATAAAGTCTAGGGCTAGGGCGACGCATTGACGTAATTAATTATGAAATTACGCCAATTAGCAAAACGTGAGTTGATGCGTCGCAACGATGACCACGCCTAAAAACATGGATTTATCTGTCTGTATCTAAAGTTATGGGGGTATTTCACACAGAAACACAGATTTTAAAATTATTAACATGTAGCGGCTGATTTATACTCCGTCTGTGTGAGTTTGAAGCAATATAGCGTCACTGCCCTTACACTTCTCTGCGTCAGCTCCGTTTAAATGGTTGCTGAGCAAAAGTAGAGGGCAGTTTGGAGTAAATCAAACATGGCGGCAGCGGATGAGCTCGTAGCTCTTTATTTAGTTCAAAAACAAAAACGCACCACAGAGAAAGTATTTCCGAAAATTTTCTAATGACTACGCATTGCTAACCGTTTCTTAATTGTCCAGTGTAGAACCTACGACTGTTCTAGATACCGCGGAAGCTTTAAAACACACGTAGGTTCACACACTGGTTCTTAAACGACTCTCGGCCAAAATACCAAAATATATAGTCCCCAATTTCTTATGCGTGAGGCGTGTAGGCTACATGTCATTTGTGCCTTTATAAGTTGAGTCAGAATGTAGACTCCTAACAATTTAATACGTTATTTATATATATATATATATATATATATATATATATATATATATATATATATATATATATATATATATATATATATATTTATATTTAATCGTTAGATTAAAGTTTGACTAATAAAGTCAAGCAAATTGTCCATTGTATTTGTGGGAAATCCACACAACTGCTCTTAAATTTCATTGTAAGTGGGAAAAACCTTTGTATCTTCAATTTTGTTATTCACATTTTGTAATTTTTTGCTATAATTTGGCAAATTTGACCCAAACATGTATATAGACTATACACTAATCTCAAAATTTCACTCCAGAGTGTTATTTTAAACATTAGTTCTCTAGCTGTGAGTATGCATGCTCACATTAGCATGAGGTAACTTTACCTTAATACTTATAAAGTCAATTTGGCTTCACATTCAGGTGCACTTAATAGACATGTAACTTTCTCCTCACCTGGAAGAAGGAAGAATGAGATTTAATTTGATTCACAATACTACAGCCTTAGTAAGACACGATGATTCTTAAAGGCCAACACTCTGTGTGGTCCAGCAAACAGCCGCTACTGTACTTTCCATGATAAATGTCGCCCCGAGATAAATGTATTCATCCATTTGAGAACAGCAGCTCAAAATAAGCTCTATGTATTGATTCACCAAACCTTTCAGACAGTACGACCTGCTCATTACAGCACTGCACAGTCCCAGCTCAGTACTTACCCACGGTACGTCGTCTTGTCTGTAGGATCTCCAGGTTCGACCGGAGTCGCTGTACTGCAGGTGGTAGCTGCTCACCCAGTCTGAGCTGCCCCATCGGCCCTGGGTAGCGATGGCCGTTATCTCTAGACGATCCCTTAGGTCCACCTGCAGCCAGGGTCGATGATCCTCGCTGTCTGGAGACCACCCACCAGCGCCTGCAGAAGGAATTGGAGAAGGCATGGAGAGAGAGATTAGAAAGAAATACAGAGAAAAGGGGGGAAGGTGCCTGTGCGAGTGAAGAAAAAGGATCTATTTTCACATTTTTGTGGCTTACCCTCTATCTATCTTTTCATCCAATCTCTAACCCATCTCCAGAGGACAGTAGACAGACCTCAGAGCAGTGTAATATTACAATGCAGTGGTTCACAAAAAAAAAAAAAAAAAAAACAACAACACAATGACCTCTAGTGTGGCTGACCCAGTAGCAGCTCAGTGCTTACACATTTTCATTATGCGGTATGGTTTCAGGGTTTCAGCTTGTGCCACCTCTCCTTTTTGTGATCACTGTTTGTAAACGTGGTGTAATTGACTCGCTGGATGAACTCCCAATCACGATTAACTGTAATAAAAGAACCAGAATGCTCAGTTTGTTTCCTTAAACGATAACGAGCCACTGCTCACCCCACCCCCTTCTTTCATGGGGCGTGTCCTGGTGCCATTCTATGTTCGTTCTCACTTTCATTCACCTGTAGATTAGATGAAGTTTATCTTATAGACATTTAAATAATAATAATAAAGCCAATTGCATTACATTTCCTTTAATATCATTACCTCAGCTGTAAGCATTAACTAACATCTAAACGTCCAAAGAAATACAGAGCATAATCATTTTCTAAACACTTTATTTTTTCTTTCTTTCTTTTTTTTTCTTCTGAGTTTTTGCCTCGGCCAGTTGGTATTGATCCCTATTTTAGAAAAACAGTTTTCTGTCACATCGTACTGGTCAAGGTTGGTAAACCAGGTTGTTGGGTTGGTGGGCAATTAGATACTCAAATGTATGGGCACTGGAACTGAAACAGAGAGTTTTTCATAATATGTCCACTTTTAATATTACACACTCATTTTCAGACTTTGGGACATATTTACTGCCAAACAATGGAATTGAACTGCTCACTATGTGGCCATGAGCTACAGGAAGGCAAATTCCTGCTAAAATAATTCTCCACTTATAGACAAGAAGTCCATAAAAGTAATTCAGTAGTGACATAAACATATAGGATTTAAAACCTTTTACTTTTAAATTGTTCACTTAAAAAAACAATTATCTCAAAAAACACACAAAGCAAAAAAGCTATTCATTGTACAACTTTATAGGAGAGGATAAAAATGTTGTTTACTTTTAATGTAAATGAATGTAACCAGATTTTTCAGAATATAAACAGCTGCTCCTTCATTCAAAATGCAAAATAATAATAATAATAAAATCAACAGAAATGTAGATACATGTTTTTCCTAGGTCAGCAATGACACACTGACCTTATTACAATCTCTAATAATCCCTTGAGTTTAAATAGATCAAAACATCTGCATCCTTAATTGTTTGTTTAACCTGTTTTTTTCCTTATTGAGGCAGTGCAATTCAACCTAATTAGGTGGAATAGTCTATTAACAATAGTAACAGCCCCATCATCTGCAAAATATAACCTCTCATTCTCTGCTAACATAAAAACAGAAGCTATTGCAGACCTTCCCACCAATGCACTCGCCCTTCGCCTCTCTGTTTGTTTGCTTGGAATAAAGCCTGGAAAAATATAAATAGCCCCATCCGTTAAGCAGCTCCACTGGGAAACTATCCATTGCCGTGGAGAATAACTCCTTACCATGTAAGTGCCACATTAGTCTAAGCTGCTACACAGGCTGGGGTCCGGAGAGGTCAAATTGAGCAGGATGAGAGAATTTCTGGCTGGTGAAAAAACTGTCAAGGTGAGGGTGGTGAAGGACAGAGGTCGGCTTCGGGTCAGGGATTCTCTAGTACTGCCTCGAGGCAGGTTGGAACAGAGATCTGGCGATGCATCTTTCATTAGCGACATTCTATCGTTCAGTCACTGTCAGCTGTAAAGCTTTTTGCCTGAGGACAGGTGCATAGGTCTGGCCCCACATACCAAATGTAATTGGATTGTGTAACCAAGGTCATTAGATGAGCCATGTCCAATCCACAAAGCTGTACAAATAGGAGAGCATAATCAAGGCTGTGTGAGGGAGTACATCTAGTTGCTAGTTTGTTAGGTACAAGCTGTACTGACACTAGGCTATTTGTTGATATCTGCTATTTGTCAGTTACCCTCTTCATGCATCAATGAGAAGATACCACTACAGGACCACCACTGACCAGATATTATGAGTGGTGGACAGTTCTTAACAATGATACCTACATGGTAGCATTCATGCACACAGATAAACATAAGCTCGTGCCCTTTCACCTCCATACCATATCAGTGCCTGCTTCTTTGGTGTGTATAATAAAAATAATTGAATAATAATCAACAATAGAATAGAAAAGAGCTGGTTGGTCAGCTCTAGTTCTATAAGCTTCATTGCTCTTGAGTGCCCCCTATCTTGCACTCCCAAAGGGTCTCTTAAGATTTTCCCTCAGCAACCTTGAGCTGTAAATCCTGTTAAATGCAGAATAGGTACCAGTGATGAGCATACCGACACCTATGCGCAGCGCACTGGGGCATGCATGAACACCAGTATGCATACCAACACTACATCTGTGTGGCATGACAAACAGCAGTAAAAATAGTTTATAGCTAAATCTGTGATCTGCATTTCCACTAAAACCTAATTAAACTGCCCCACTGAGCCATTTCCCCCACAAAATATGTATGTGAAGGCTTGAAATGTCACGGTATGTTGCGCTGGTATATATGCAGTAGCATTGTTTATTTGTTATGAACTGTGTATATGAACTGGCCGTTAGAAACACAGACAGCACTATGTCGAGGCCACCCTTTCATTTCTTTCCTTTCAAAACAGCCATTAAGTGCACAAACAGATTATTTGTTTTCTTTCTTTTTCTTTTCTTTTAGAAAGATACAAATCCAGGCTTATAGCATTGAGGAGTTTTCTCACAGTGGAAGGATAGACAGAAACATCTGTGGATGTTTTCTGATCTGAAGCTGGAGTGGAGCTTGACTGATGTGTATCTGTGCTGTTCTAGAGGTCTAGCATGGTTGCAATCACACTTTATATATATATATATATATATATATATATATATATATATATATATATATATATATATATATGGCCAGCAGTGATACTATGGTGATACCTTTGTAAGAACTCCATGGTTTTTGGGGGCAGTTGTGGGCTGGACCAGCCTTGTTGAAGGTTGCTGGTTTGATCCCCTGAACCAACAAGACATGACTGTCCTAGGCAAGACACCTTACCCCCAACTGCTTCCCAAGCTCTATGGATAGGGCTCCCCACCCTCTGCCACCTAGTATGCTCACTGCCCCCTAGTGTGCATGTTCTCTAATGCATGTGCATGTGGGTGTTTCATTGTATGGATGGTTTAAATGCACAGGCCAAATTCTTTGGCGTTCTATCACAAACTGCCAAAAAGTCAAATACATTTACATTGATAGACATGGTAGAGGATGGGTAACATATTGTTTGATGACAGCCAGTAACTATATCCATGTTATGCCTATGTGGTATGATAAAATGGGTGGTACTTAATATTTGTGTGTCTAATAAATCGTCAGCTATTCATTTGTCTGTTTGTCCTCTGCAGTTTATCTCTGAAAGCATGCTAAGAAAAACTGAGACATGCTAGCATTTGGTGTCTGTGCACGTCCAGCGGAGGCAGGCAGTGACTGGGAACAAGTGACTGGGTCTGTCTCACATTGGAGTAGACCTTTGCTGCTCCTCATTCAGTGCCTTGGAGAGAGCAGTGAGCGCCTGGGGGAGATGGAAGGGGTCGGCCTAACGTAGCGTAGCCAAGCTGATAAGTGAGCGTCTGAGGGGAGCTGGGGAACGGATGGAAGACTTCATTCCAGAAAGTTACAAGTCCATCATAATTAAAGCAAGGTGATGCTCGGAGAATACTGATGATGGCAATGACTTTGCATGAGTGCACAAGGTCAAACCTTGCTCCTCACTGGGAGAATACACAGTGCCTCCGCTCGTGAACAGTCTTGGTGTAAGCTAGTATTTATGCTGTTTCCGCACTTAAGGGTCTAATGGGCTGGGGACCTTTCTCAAGTGTTTCTACAAATTATGAAGATCACCTTTTCGTACCACTGCATTAATCAAACTCTTCGCTGCCTCCCTGGAATAAAAAGAGCAAGAAAGAAAAAGAACCTCAACAGAATTTATTAAGCACTCCTCTCTTTAAGCACAGTGCCTAACAATGCTAATGCGGGCACCATGCTAACTCTGGGAAGTATACATCTATTAGGTTAATTGTGTAGAACCACTTTGCTCCTGTTGGGTATAATTGTTATTTGTCCAATGCATGAATCAACTGACATTTATGTTGCAAACATAAAGGGACAGAGTCTACTTCCCCTAGTGTCTTATTTGTTCATTTAATTGCCGTTAATGGAGGCTGCTTATCAAACATCCATTGGCAGGCTCAGCATTCAAGGATAAAAGCTAAAGAGGTCTTATTATAAAGATATTCACACATTTATATGTAGAAGTCGTTGGAAGATGACAAAACTACATCCTATTAAAATGAATCTGTGTTTTTATTTGTGTATCAAAAACCCAGCAGGAAAAACAAGGAAATTGGCAGATTTGGTACATTGGTGACCCCTCTGGTAGAAATATGTAACTACATAAAAAGTGTATAAACACATTCACCTGGGTGTAACCCATGACCCAAGAAACAACCGAAACCGCGAGTGAAAATGAAGCATCTATTTCTCTGTGCAGGCGAAGGGGAGTCGGATTAGGGTTAGGAGTCGGATTCGGGTTGGGAGTTGGATTCGGGTTGGAAGTCGGATTCGGGTTGGAAGTCGGATTTGGGTTGAGAGTCGGATTCGGGTTGGGAGTCAGATTCTGGTGGGGAGTCGGATTCGGGTTGGGAGTCGGATTCCGGTTGGGAGTCGGATTCCGGTTGGGAGTCGGATTCTGGTGGGGAGTCGGATTTGGGTTGGATTCTGCTGGGGAGTCGGATTCGGGTCGGGATTCGGGTTGGGAGTTGGATTCTGGTGGGGAGCCGGATTCGGGTTGGGAGTCGGATTCTGGTGGGGAGTCAGATTCTGGCTGGGAGTCGGATTCGGGTTGGGAGTCAGATTCTGGTGGAGAGTCGGATTAGGGTTAGGAGTCGGATTCGGGTTGGGAGTTGGATTCGGGTTGGAAGTCGGATTCGGGTTGGAAGTCGGATTTGGGTTGAGAGTCGGATTCGGGTTGGGAGTCAGATTCTGGTGGGGAGTCGGATTCGGGTTGGGAGTCGGATTCCGGTTGGGAGTCGGATTCCGGTTGGGAGTCGGATTCTGGTGGGGAGTCGGATTTGGGTTGGATTCTGCTGGGGAGTCGGATTCGGGTCGGGATTCGGGTTGGGAGTTGGATTCTGGTGGGGAGCCGGATTCGGGTTGGGAGTCGGATTCTGGTGGGGAGTCAGATTCTGGCTGGGAGTCGGATTCGGGTTGGGAGTCAGATTCTGGTGGAGAGTCGGATTAGGGTTAGGAGTCGGATTCGGGTTGGGAGTTGGATTCGGGTTGGAAGTCGGATTCGGGTTGGAAGTCGGATTTGGGTTGAGAGTCGGATTCGGGTTGGGAGTCAGATTCTGGTGGGGAGTCGGATTCGGGTTGGGAGTCGGATTCCGGTTGGGAGTCGGATTCCGGTTGGGAGTCGGATTCTGGTGGGGAGTCGGATTTGGGTTGGATTCTGCTGGGGAGTCGGATTCGGGTCGGGATTCGGGTTGGGAGTTGGATTCTGGTGGGGAGCCGGATTCGGGTTGGGAGTCGGATTCTGGTGGGGAGTCAGATTCTGGCTGGGAGTCGGATTCGGGTTGGGAGTCAGATTCTGGTGGAGAGTCGGATTAGGGTTGGGAGTCAGATTCTGATTGGGAGTTGAATTCGGATCTGTGTTTTTATTTGTGTATCAAAAACCCAGCAGGAAAAACAAGGAAATTGGCAGATTTGGTGCATTGGTGACCCCTCTGGTAGAAATATGTAACTACATAAAAAGTGTATAAACACATTCACCCTGGTGTACCCCATGACCCAAGAAACAACAGAAACCACGAGTGTAAATGAAGCATCTATTTCTCTGTGCAGGCGAAGGGGAGTCGGATTAGGGTTGGAAGTCGGATTTGGGTTGAGAGTCGGATTCGGGTTGGGAGTCAGATTCGGGTTGGGAGTCGGATTCGGGTTGGGAGTCGGATTCTGGTCGGGATTCGGGTTGGGAGTCGGATTCTGGTGGGGAGCCGGATTCGGGTTGCTAGTCGGATTCTGGTGGGGAGCCGGATTCGGGTTGCTAGTCGGATTCTGGTGGGGAGTCAGATTCTGGTGGGGAGTCGGATTCGGGTGGGGAGTCGGATTTGGGTTGGAAGTCAGATTCTGGTGGAGAGTCGGATTAGGGTTGGGAGTCAGATTCTGATTGGGAGTCGAATTCGAATTTCGGCACAACACCTGTTAACTGATGAAGTTGGCCAGTTTAGTTTATTACACATCCGACTTGCTGCTTCATTATAAACCCAGTCTGCGCTGCTTCTTCCTTGGGCTTACACAATTCCGCCAAAACCAGCAGCGCCCACTAGCGGGAGCATGTTCGCCACATTTGTGAATAGAGCTGCATTTGTGTGCGGATCTTGGTCAAAAAAGCAAACTGAAAGTCTCAAAATCTGTTTGATCCACAAATGCAGATTCAACATTTTATAAATAAATATATTTGAAATTTGAGATCCCATCTTTTCAAAAATACGCAACGAAAATATAGACAAATGTGTTCATTTTCACATATAAATTATAATTAATCTATGAAAATCAAAATTATGTATTCATATATTTAAGAGAATTCGTACAAATGGCAAGCAGAGACATATATTATATACAGGATATATTTATTTGTGAATAGTGAAACTCATTTGTGATGTGTGTGGAATTTGTGAATTGTCTTTTACACGTTCGTCAGATGTTTTGAAACTAATCTCTCTCCAAAATGTCCCTACTAGTATTCTGGGTTTAAAGAATTGTCCCTACCAATATTGGATCGAACAAGGTTGCATTATATTTGGAGCGGATAAATCCAACTGTGCCTTTCAGACGCCATTTAACCGTCCTTACATTTGATTGGCTAAAAGGGAGGGTGCTCTCCAAAGACTAATGTGATGACATGCAAAGTTCCTTATTGCCAGACTCTGAGAAGCGAGAGCTGATCAGTGAGCTAGCGGAATGTTATCAGGGCTCTCAGTTCGCAGGATATGTAGTTTTTCAGATGACTTTCTCTCTTTACATGTCCTGACAACACATTTGATTCTTTGTAGATATCATGCCACCAAAGAAGAGAAGCGACATCGAAAGCTTTTTCACCTGCCAGTCATAAGTATTAAATTAACTAGCCAGTAGACAGTGAATTAAAACCTGCTACTGAAAGCCAACAGTCTTCCCACTGTGAAATATGAGGTCAAGTGATGTTAGATAAACATGTTAGTGTTAACTAGCAAACTAATCTTACCTTCTGTCATATATAGGTTAGCAGTCCGATTGCTAGCTGAAGTAAACATAAAATGAGTGGCTGCATTAAAATATGAGTTGAATTTCAGTCTAGAAATCCCATTAAATTGCCGGCATTAATGAATTAGTTTAAAGATGGACAGCAGGCTCAGGGAGCGAGTGTATATTTTCTAATTGTGAACCGTAGTTTGGAATTATAAGGATGCTTTATCATTATATGATTAAATCTGACCTTTTTAACATACTTGGTCATGAGTTAATTGAAAACAACATGCTAGAACAAGCTTAGGCCATGAGATCCTCAAAACTAAATGGGACCATAAATAAAGTCTTAGGTTTGTATGTATCTTATTCTTTAATATATTATTTTATATATTCACATACTAAATCCAAAAAACATGTGAAGATGCTGTAGAGCAGGTAGAAGCAGCTGGACCAGGGCTTCTTGTGTCCCTACCAATGTTGAGACCAAATCTACACTCCTGAGGTGTATTTAATATGAATTGCATTTACTAAGGGGACAAACATTAACACTGGAAATAATGGCTTAACACTGGAAATAACCTAGTTACCTAGCCAACTACCATTAGCTAAACAGCTAAAACAACTTTTTTACAAAGCAGAGGATGAACTCTGAAGAGCATCCAAAAACAGCACTGGTAGCCATGTAACTGGTTTATATTAGCAAATTAGCCAGCTAGCATTAGCTATTCAACAAAAACAACTTTACATTGCATACATTGCATGATGCCTCAACTGTATCATTCATTTCCATAACAGTAATAATCTGGCTGGTTGTTTTTTGTAATTAGCTAGCAAGCTTTAGCATAACTGTCCAGCAATTAAATAGCCAATTCAGCATATCTTTTAATTTCCTTTAAATCATGGAGCTGTTGTCGTGTCTGAAAAGCTGATGTTGATTCTTGACGCTGTGTCGCTGGGCCTTTTAGTTTGGCTGTGTTATGAGGCATGAGGTATGACCTTCATAAAAAGTCTCACCGTAGCACATATTTACTGTTAAAGCTCTACATAAAAGTGTTGGTAGAGTATTTCCATAGCCTAAATCACACAAAGCCGAAACCAGCTTCTTATTTGCCAGCTTCATGTTCAAATTTTCTCTACTCTAATGAACATAATTTGATATATTAAACTTATTTTCCCTTATTTTAGATGTTTTTATGGCTCAGAAATCAACTGTCCACATATTTGGACATCATGCAACAAAGGCATTGCATTTTTTTATTTGAAAAGTTACAACAAAGAAGCTTAAAGCTCAGCATTGTTTGTATAAAATGTTAGTTTTACAGTATAATACATTTAAAAGTTCAAGAAAGATTTAAGGAAACATATAAGCATTCTTGGAAACACTTAGATGGTTTTAAAAATCGTATGTTCTTTTTTTTTTTTACTGATAATGCATGGTGTCTTTTTAATAAAAACAGATTTTTATGTAAAATGAAATTCCATAGGATTATTTATGCAGATATGAGCAAGAAAAAGCATTTTAAAAAATCTGAATACAATTGTTAATAATTTATTTATTAAAGGGTTAAATGGAGCTGCAGTCCTGGCACAAGGTGGAACAGGAAAAACGGAAGAAGCCTGTAAATAGAGATTTCACTTCAGCCTCATCCAAATCACCTTATCTTATCTATCACCTTCAGCTCTCTTCAGTTCTGTGTTTCTATGTTTTGACCGCGGGTGAAGCCGCAAAGGACGGCTTGGTTTACCGTTTTGATGTCTCCATGTTCAGCAATATTTATGTATGTCCTTCAGTGCTGAGAAACGTCCCCGCCAACCCGGCTGGGGTGACCAGCCCATGTCAAGCCCGACCTTCTGTTTTTGAGGGAATGTGTGTGACGTCAGTACATAAAGATGTCTAACATGGTTCAAATCTGATTTGCCAGCTCTGACTTCAAATGGAGACTTGATATTCTCCTGACTCAGCAATGCAGATTCCTCCCATTTTAGCACACAAATCTTACATAGTGCAGCTTTAAACAGTGGACTAGGAAAGCTTACTGACACGCTCCCCTGCAAAATCAGAATGGACGAATGTAGCTTTTCTATGCTAGGGTTAATGCTAGCAGTACTTCTGGGAGTCGATCCCAAAACGCTCTGGTTCTGGAAACGGACAGCTGACCCTAAAGCTTCATATAGTGATTTTTAAGTTTGGGGTTGCCCCCAAATTAGGGCACTCACTGTCCTGCAGTCCACAATTGCAAGTGGGGGCCAAGAAGCTGTAGGACATACTAGTTCTTATTTATCAATTTGAAGGGGGGCTCATTAGCACCCTCTATGCATCATTGCTGGGTCCTGAGGACACAACAGCTCAGACTCAGCTGGCTTTAACCCCAAACCAACACGGAGAACAGGAGGATATGCAATTCTTTATTAATTAAACCTCACAGAGTGAGAGATATTCTGCTATCAGTGACTGTATCACCATGATATCATCACTGTCCAAAGAAAACAAGTTTACCGTAGAAATCAAAAACCGTCTTCACTTTTAATGTAAGTAAATGGAAGCAAGCTATTTGTTTTTTGCATCATAACATTTTCATGCAATGTAAACACACCAGCTGCTGTGTTCAAATGATGTAGAACAGGGGTCACCAGCCTTTTTGAAACTAAGAGCTACTTCTTGGGTACCAGTTAATGCGGAGGGCTACCAGTTTGATACACACTTGTGAAATCACAAATTTGCTTAATTTACCTTTAATTATTAAAAATTATGTTATTATTAATAATTAATGATATTCAGCTATGTGAAGACACTGATCATGTTAATGATTTCTCACAATAATTATCAGAGGTGTCAAATAGCAAAGTACAAATACTTTGTTACCTTACTTAAGTAGAAATTTTGGTTATTAATACTTTACTGGAGTAATTATTTTTCAGCTGACTTTTTACTTCTACTCCTTACATTTACATTCCATTATCAGTACTTTCTACTCCTTACATTTACACTCCAGTATCAGTACTTTCTACTCCTTACATTTACACTCCATTATCAGTACTTTCTACTCCTTACATTTTAAGATTGTCTTGTTACTCCTATTTCATTTCAGCTTCAGTATTCATTTATGTACATTTACATTCCAGTAAAGGTTATTGATAACATGCCTTGACAAGTTTGACTTTTTGCACCATTACAATACTTATAGCCATCATATCTTACTAGCATCATATCTTCTGCTCCATGAAACACATGTTAATGCTCAGTAGTACACAGATATGCTTCTTTAATATATTTACATTGTACTAAAATACATTCATGTTCAATGGGCATATATGCGGCTGAAACAGGAAGCCCAGCGCATCCCAAATTTATCAACAGTAACATTTTAATATAACATTATAGTCATTATGGCTTTTAATCCTTGACTGCATCGCTGTATCATCCTGATGTAGCACCTGTACAGCTTCTAAAGCTTTTACCTTCAGACTCAGCTTTAGTTTAATAAACTGTAAATACTGTTCAACCAGAGGAGGATGGGTCTCTGCTTATGAGTCTGGTTCCTCTCAAGGTTTCTTCCTCCAGTTGAGGGAGTTGTTCTTGCAACCGTCGCCTCTGGCTTGCTCACAGGGGATAAAGTGTTGTGATTTCATGTTTTCATGCTTTTAAACTGTAAAGCTGCTTTGTGAGAACATCGTTGTAAAAAGTGCTATACAAATAAACTTGACTTGACTTGTTACTGGCATTTCAACTTCAGGTTCCCATTTAAACCCCTTCCTGTTACATTCACAGTATTTGGTAGACATCATGATACAGGGGTGTGCAAAGGTAGTGCTAGGAGTCTTACGTATCCCAAAGACTACATAAGGGTCTAACCGCCGTACCACACTTTCAGACCTGCACTCTCAGCTCCGGATATGATATTACACAATAGCTGAGCGGCTTACTAAGTCCTGTACTTTGCGTTGTATTACAAGGAAGGCTAGAAGGCAATGTTTTTAAAAACCCTTATGACTAAGTACCAACCTAGTTATGAAATTTGGACCTCTAGACAAAAATAGCGCCATACAAAATCCTGTAGGGAATTGGCTGTATCTCAAATAGAATTTTTTTTTTTAAATATTATGCACTATTTGGGTGCAGTTAAATCAGTTTTCTTTCCTTTCGGTGCAAAAAAAAAAAAAAAGTTAAAACCCAGACGCAGTGCTGCATTGTGCCAGGCCCTTCAGGAGGAGCCGCATGAGTGTCTCTTGCACAGTCCACACAATATCATCAATGCTGCTTACGTGGCCCCTAAAACACAGCCGTTTACTCAGCCAGTCCGACTGGAGGTCACCAGACAGAGTCGTTCGCTCTCAGATTACCTGACATTAAAGTGATACCTTTTGCAGACGGGCAGTATTCGTGGGGGCTGGAGCGAACTCCCCTCAGTATTTAAAAAAAAAGCTTTTCCGTACAAAAGCTTTTCTGTACAAAGCTGATTCTGAACAAGGACACATTTCTCTCCGCTCTTTGTTTTCAGGGCTTATTGGCACATACCGCCGCACTGGTATTCAGAGAGACGAAGCAAATGGGCCTTGTGTAACAGCTGACAACGCATGCAGTGTCACCCACGCTAACTGCTGAAATAATAGGGGTGGAGTTAAACACGTACCATCTTTTCTGTTGAGTTTCGCAAAGTGTGCTGAGTGGCTGTCAGAGGATCTTGATGAACTCTGAAAGGAGCCCGAGGGGAGTGATGCCACCAGTGGATCTTCGCAGTAATCTTAAGAGAGAGGGAGAGAGAGAGAGAGAAACAGAGGACGGACATTACTACACGGTGTAGACATAATGGCATTTGCAGCTGCGACTTAGAATCGTCCCCTGGAGGCTCTTCACTGTGAGCTGTCCTTTAAGCCCTTTGCGCACATATACAACACTTTCTACCTGTAAAAGCATGCTTGTTTTTAGGGGCGGATTGCTAGTAAGTACCACCCACTGCAGCCTGCAGTAAGTACTCGTAGGTGCTAAGCCTTTGCTTTAGTTTTTGAAGAAAACGGTGTCAGAATAAGGCTTCATTTTTGGAATCCACTTCATTTTACTTGCAGTGCATCAATGACTTATGGGAGCTTATGCACTTCTGAGGACCCAACACTAAGGGTGTGACTCAAAACCTAGTGAGTGTCTAAGTAGGCTGTCTATGTAGGCAGCTGTTTAAGTTGCAGCGTTCTCTCCTCATCTCTCCTCATAAAACAGATTACTGAGACGCTCTAGTTAGAGAGGGACTGGGTCACAGCTTCTTCCCGCCCACTGTAGCATGCGACTGGTGGTTTAGCTGGTTGTTAAGCTACCGGCCAGCATCTAAAACAATAGCCCGAGGCTTAAAAATCTGCTAGCATAAACGCTAATGGCTCGAGTATAAAACTGCAGAATGGTCAATGACTCGTTACAGAGTTGATAATAAAATACTGTTTTGTATGATTATATGACAAGAAACACATTAAAACACCAGAGAGAATCAAAATAACTCACATTTTAAAACCACTTCACTGCTCTTAGCTTTGCCGGTGTTGCATCATGGGATAGTCTTAGCGGCTAAGGAAGCATCCGCTGCTTCCTTACAATCAGACCCAAATAAGGTTCCTCAGTAGACAGCATGTTTAAGGTATGTAAGAATTGGGACAGCCTACATTTCAGGAGCGCATACTATGATGTAAAATGCTGTCTATGTAGACTCTCACTAGGTTTTGAGATAAACCTTAAAAGTGCCACCAAAAGGTCATGAGACTAGACTAAGACTAGGACTAATTTACACATAGTTGGCTGAAAATAGGCCAACGATGCCATACTCCACATTCCTGCAGTCTGTGATCAGTCCTTGATTTTTAAATCTGATTGGCCTCGTTAAATAATTTTGCTTGCACTAGAATTTAGAACTTTTAGCCCAGCGGAATTTGACCTCCACATTTAACATGAGCAGTGAGCACACTATCCTGGAGGCGTGGGCAGCCCTATCCACAGCGCCTAGGGAGCAGTTGGGGTTTAGGTGTCTTGCTCAAGGGCACTTCGTCGGGTCCTGTTGGTCCAGGGGCTCGAACCACAAGACCAAAACTTTAGCCCATGACTGCCCCCCAAGAGTAAGTGCAGCCAAACATTAAATATATCACTAAATTGCAATGTTTAATGCAGACATGTTTTCATTCAAAAAGCATTACGGCATTGCTGAGTATTTACTACTGAGGTCCATGAGGAACACGCTCCCAAGAAAATGAATGTTTATGTTTCATTTGTTCAAATGTGTTTAAATGAATCGTAATTATGTGTGTTTAATATGTCGTATATTAAGATTTCTGTTTAGAGTTTAAGAATAATATATATTAGCACCATGAGAACAGTGAATTATGGAAAGTTCTTCCAAACCATAAGCACTGGGGCTGCTATTGGACAGATTGTTTGTGAAAAAAAAGCTTAAAAGGAAATTCCAATGATTCTTTTTTAAATGTTTGCTTAGTCTAGTGGTTGGGAATATAAGCCTAGTATGTATGACAGCTAGTATGATTCTTCCAATATCTAGATTCCTGATTGTTTACATTACATCGCATCATGTGTCGGTTATAAACGTCAGCATCAATGTATTAAAGCCATAAAAGCAAATAATGCAACCCACTGCACATGACATTAATCTAATGTTATTAGTATTTAAAACAAAAAACTGTGTAGGAATCAGTATCAGAGTCAATGTACCAGTATTGCTCAGCTCTAATTGGAAGCATAACTGGTTACACATTCTGTTAGATTTGATAGCCAGTTTGTGTCTCTAGATTTTGAAACCAAGAATTAATGAGTAGAAGTGTATTAAAGCCATGCTCCATGCTTTAGTGGTTTCAGCAGTCATAGGGGATGCCAACATCCTCACAACATGATAAAAGAATAATTGCCAACAGAATAACATTATTTTAACAACCAAAACTCATCTAGTGACTGCTTTGACATTCAACCTTCATGTTACTATTTTCTAGGGCTAGTGTTTTAAGATGAAGCACAATTACTCTGTCAAGAACCAACAAACTCAAGCACCACCAGACATTAACTTTTCATGTTCTATGCTCAGATAGAACCAAAACAAAGTGTTTTAGCTACAAATACTAGAAATAGGTTTGGTGTAGACACAAAAGCAGTCTCTCATCTCCACTGTGAAGTATGGTGGTGGATCTCTAATACGGTGAGACTGTTTTCTTTCTATATACATATACACACAATGTATCGAGCCAGCTAATATCCAGAGTAACCATCGTATGCAACACGGACAGCAGTCAGACTGACTGGGAGACGCAATAAGGTCCTGGTAGGTTGTCACAGGTATCTAGAGCCATGCTGTCTGCAGTACATCCCACAGCTGCAGGAGGGCCTGTTGGAGAAGAGCCATAGAGTGAACACAATCAAGGTGGTCCAACAGATGCTTAATTGGGTTCAAGTCTGGGGAATTAGGGGTCCAGGGTAATACTTGGAAGTCTTGGTCAGCTCTTCCAACCAATGTAGGACATTTCTAGCACATATCGTGTTGTCTTGCTGGAGGATGCGCCCCAAGGAAGACAAGTATGGGGTGTACATGATGTGCAAGAATGGATTCACAACCAGATCGGTTGAGATTTAGGCTGAGAGTCTACGCTCTGTTGCCATTGAAAATAGGAAGTGGTCATACTAATGTTGACTATATATCTATATTATAATAAATATATTTGTCATTTTTTATTTTTCTACATCATTTGAGTGGACCAGCTGAAGTTTATATAGTAAAGTTTTATATAATGTCATGACGAATGGACTAAATGAAACAAAATAACTAGAATACTTCTATTTCAACAGTTCTAATATATATATATATATATATATATATATATATATATATATATATATATATATATATATATATAGTTAATGTTTTTTTACAGCCTGGGTTTTTGCTCCTGAAATATATGTCTTACTTCCATGCTGGTCTTCGTTTTCAAAGTTTCCTTGCAGTCTTTCATCATCTCACCTACAATGAAGTCGATCTGATGTTTCTTTAGCTTTGTATTTTGAACACACAGCATTTGTACCATGGCCAAAGCTGCCATTCTGAGTATGTCCTTGACTGCGTATGTATTCAGATCTTCAGAGCCAATTAATTTACACTTCATGTTTCTATAGAAATTCAGTCATTGGTAAAGGTTCAAGACCTTAATGCTTACATGAAAGAGTGAGAGGGAATTTGTGAAGCTTTTTTTTGTGGATTTTCATCAAACAAAAGCGCATCCAATTACCCTTTCACAAAAGCCCTGCACTGTGATATCATGAGGACCACAGTGCTGCCAATCTTTACGACGACAATCAATGTTTTTACAGAAGAAAGGTCCTTAGGGTAAGGAAAACGTCCAGAGAAAGAAAGAAGCACACAGGCGAGGGGCTAAGGTGAGGAGTAAATAAATCTGATACAACAGTGTCAAAAGGTACCATGCTGTGAAAACCATAGCTCTGTGAAACGGTACACTTTTCTATATTTTCTGTTTGTTTATTTATTTATTTATACATTTATTTATTGATGGATTTATGACCCGTCTACTGAGGACTGCACTCTATTCACACACTTTCTGTACTGCTATGCTGTCTTCTTCAGCAAACCATTGTTGTCAGAACAAATCTTGTATCATAAAAGTCTAACTCTGAAGTTTTGGTCCAGTCAATTTTTATTACTATGTCAAAAACTGACATTCTTGTTCCTACAGAAATGATATGTATCCATTAGGGGTAACACTTTGTTTAAGTCCTGCTACATAACATTGGCATAACCATGTCATAAATGTGGTTATGAGTTGTCTTAGCAGATTATTTGGTTTATGTCCAATAATTTAGCCCTGCCATGTTACCATTACCCACAATTAACAGTATTCTGCTGATGTCACAAGGCTGATATTTTGGTAGACAACTTCCACTTGACAGTGCAGGGCTAGTACGTTATGAGAAAATGAAGCTAGGGCTGTCACAATTACTACATAATCACCTTTAATATCATAATATGAGATGAACACAGTAACTTTGAACTACAAGAACCTTTTACATTTTTGAATTTGTACAAGAAGCACAGTGGTTAGTTGGTGTGTTGGGTGTGCTGAGTCTATATAACCTAAAAGAAAAGAAAGCAGTAAAATGCATCGCTGAGTAGTCAAACATGCTGACATGTGTAGAGGGCAGTGTTGAGTAATATCAGTGAATTAGCTGTGTAGCTGCAATATTACTGTATATCACTTTGACTGTACAACTCAGTGTAAGCAATATACAATAATCATAATTATTTAAATGGAAAATTATTTCAGCTAAAATTTCATTATCAGCCCTCAAAGAAGCCATAACTGATTTAGCACAGGCAGTTTGTGTTGAACTGATTTCTTCAGGGATAAAAACACAATTTTTTGTTTTGTGTGATTGATATATAATTGATTATAACTGATATGATCATTTGATTTGTTGCTGTAGTAATAACAAATGAAAGCTAAACCAATCAATTACTAGATTATTATTATTATTATTATTATTATTATTATTATTATTATTATTATTATTATTATTATTATTATTATTATTATTATTAATAAATAATAACTGCTGCCTTATTGTTTCCAGGCCCAGGGAAACCATATTCGACCCTTAATCCAGATGTGGCTCACTGCTCATTCACTGATGCTAGCTTCAATAGCAACTCAGTATTTTGGCTCAGCAGTTCTTCTTCTGAAAATCTTCTGGTGATGCACTTTCCCACACGCTAACTGAGATCTGGTTTGTCTCTGATTTGAGAAATCGGTAGCAGTCTCTTTAAACTTTGCGCAAGTTTGCTATCCCATATTGTGATTCAGTTTGTTACAGCGCCACCCTGAGGCAGATCAATGCTGCATCTATAGAATCTCAGCCACTGTGGGTGAAGCAGCTAATCAGCAAAATCTTCCTGCTGGGAACCAGTGTACTTTGCACTTTGGCCAAACAGCGCACTGAATAGTACACAAACAATACATACCAACATAAGTGCAGTCTTCAGTGTAGCAGGTACGTACAGAAGTCTGCGGGTTAGGATAAAGCTCAGATCAGCCAGTGAGACGTGTTCAACAGTCCAGAATGATTATAGCTCTGCTGTGCTGCTCATTAGCTGCTCATTAAACATGTATGTATTTATTATTTAAGAGCTTAGGCAGTTTTGGTAGCCACTGTTATTAGTTCCTATAAAATCTCACACATTTGAATGCTCTGAACTCTGGAGATGCACAAGCTTCATAAATCCAGTTCACTAATCTGGCTAATCGTCTCCCCGTAGTATTTTCTGGAGTGCGCATCTAAAGTGTCCACAGATTTTTATTCGTGGTCATTCTGGTCAGTAGGTCTTGGCCTTTATCCAATTGTAGGATTGTGGCTGCAGAATCAGGAATGCAGCAATGGCCACGTGGTCTTCTTAATGATGTAACTGAGTGCTAAGAATTGAATGATATGAAAGACGTCATAGCATATGATGTCATTTAGTCAAAGTAGAACGTAAACAAATAAAATTGCATGTAATATAAGCTGCCATCATATTGTGAGTAACAATAACATGACGCTGTGATATTAATGAACAAATAAGGTAACTCATGACAACATATGACATCTGCTACGTGGACATAGCAGTCCTTGGACCTCTTTTGTTTATCATTTACATGCTTCCGCTTGGACGTATATTACATCATTTTAATCTTGATTTTCATTGTTACACTGATGACACCTTGATTTACTGTAGTACCAAATCTGTTACCTATCCCTCACTCAATTAGAAGCCTTATTCTGATTGGCACTAAATCAACCCTTAACAACACTTCTCCTCTTACTCTCTACATCGACAACATTGCAGTCCCCCCTTCGACCACTGGTCCGTAATCTCTCTCCTTCAGTGCCCATATTAACTCTGTAGTCAAAGTTTCATCAATATGCAGCGCCATCTACTTTATTAGTGCTAATGTATGAGACCTGTTTTATTTGGCTGAAGTAAACTGAAGTCTTAACTACTTCTTTGTCAGTCATTAGTTTAACATTAATTTAATTTAATTAATTAAATTATGAATTGTTATTCAGAATAACATTTCTGGTAGGGTAGATTTATAGGTTCCCGCCAATGTCAAGAGCAAACCCTTGATATTCACACACACACCTAGAGGTCAAATTAGCAACTCCAATTTACCTGACTGCATGTCCTTGGACTGTGGGTGGAAACCGGAGTACCTGGAGAAACCCACACAGACATGGAGAGAACATACAAACTCCACACAGAAAGGACCTCAGAGGCACTAAAACAATATGGAGTAATTTCTTTACAGTCATTTTTATGTCACTCTCGTTACTGTAAGCTTATCTTATTGGCTATTTTAGCTTGTACTTACATAATATGATATACTGCACTGTTCTCTCTCACACACTATATGTTTCTACTGACTCGTACAGAGTCAAGTAAGGGTGTGTTTGTTTCTTGGATAAAATTAGTATGATTTGATGAGTTAGCGATCTTGCTGAGGACCACTTGTGCAGAATGAAATGCTGCAGTGTGTTTTTCCACATTTACATAAATGTCTACAATTATAAGAAACATGTGCAGAGTTAATCAAAGTGTATTCTTTTTTTTTCTCTCAAGTGTGAAAATATAAGAAAAGCACTGGCTGGTATTAATGCTAATGGCTTTCTAACTAGTGGTCATTACTCTTTTAAACTTTAAGGCTTTTACATACACATACACACATTTATTTGGATTTAATTAAATTAATTTGAACAATAAATATACAAATAATGTGTAGAACTGCTGTTTTCTTTCCTAATCGTGATTTATCAGACGATATTTAATTTGCCTTGAAACGACATGAACTTTTATTCAGTTAGGCCTACCGCTGTTTCTGGCACTGACTAGGCAACAACCCAGATAACTGACCGGCTGTAACCCAGCAACAAGAGC
The DNA here is from genome assembly GCA_021613375.1 of Megaleporinus macrocephalus. Taxonomy (NCBI): domain Eukaryota; kingdom Metazoa; phylum Chordata; class Actinopteri; order Characiformes; family Anostomidae; genus Megaleporinus; species Megaleporinus macrocephalus. The sequence goes on from CM038721.1 coordinate 31,762,047, forward strand.
TTTTTCATAAAAGTCAGAAGGAATTGTTTGTTTTCTGATTCATGACCTGTGTACATTTCCCAAATCAGCTCAAACTGAAAACAGCTCATGAAGGTTTATCCTCTGAACGAAGAGAACCTCTCACTCATCATTTGCTTGTTTCTTGAGAATCAAAGACTCTTTTTGATAGACGAAGAATACGACAATCATGTCAAAACATCTTCATGGTGTTTATTCATGTCACAGGTTTTACAGCCTTAATAAGTCTGTATTGTGGTCAAATAATAATGGTTGGTGAAGAAATTGCTTAATTGTATTGCATCTGTATGTGTTACCAAATCATCTTCCAATATCATTAGGTCTTTTTTCCTTAAGGAACTCAATCATGTATGTGAATTCTTTTCATCAAAGCTTTGTTTTATCCATATACAGCTTACTGTTTCACATGGATGATGTTTTTTACCAAGATACAATATACAGGGAGTCCTGTAAATGGAGTCCACTGTACTGTTTAACCTCTTGGAATGCCCGGCGGGGCTACATGCAATTATTAGCGCAAGCAAGTCATGAAACATGGTCTAAACTGGTTTATTACCATTTTTAACAAGCTCATGTGAAACAGCATAATATGTTTAACTAAATTAGAAGTTGGTCTATGTGGGAGTAAACCACTTGGTACAGCTCCAGAAGAGCCACATCGGAAAAGTATTTCTACTAGGAACAGCAGAGCGTGGATCCAGGTGGAATATTAAGCGGCAGAATGAACATCTTCTTCAGCCGAGAAGAGCTGCTTATCTAGAACTATAAACTCAGTCACTCTGGCTGTGGTTCTTTAGCTCTCTGGCTGTTTCTGCTGCTGTTCTGTTTGTACCGGTCAGATCTGGTCTGCGCGGTGTTCTGGGTTATTTGTTCGGAAGTGTCGTATCAGATTAGTAGTGTTAAATGTCTTTGTCTTGGTTCCCCAACGAGACACGTTGATTTCACTAATTTAACAGATGTTACAAACTGCCCTGGATGAGTCTGAGTCACATACACAAACAGATGACGTTTTCTATCTGCACATGCGGTGAATGCTTAATCTGAAAATAAAAAGGTGTGTATGTCCACCTAGCGGTTCAGATAGGAATTGCAGGGAGCTGGCCGGAGGGCTCCTCTTCCTGGATGAAACGCTAGCTGGAAAAACAGAAATTAGGCTTGTTTGTTAATGTCATCGATCGGCTAAATTGGAGAAATATCGGCTGATCGCCGATCACATATTTTGATTCAAAATCGGTCAATACTGATACATTGCTGATTGATCCTTCCATCTCTACTTCACAATAAGTCCATATAATCCAAGTCCATGTTTGTAAAACAAAAACCTGGCCAATTCCCCAAGAGACATGAACGAATGCAATGGGATAAAAGAGGAGATGTGTAAGATCTGCTTCAACATCTCAGCTGAAAGCAGCCCGTCTGTACATCCAGTCCACAGAGCAGAGCCAACACAGGGTAATGTTAATATCAGTGTTTAATGTAAAACAAGATGAGTGCGGCTGATATAAAAGCTAGTAAAGAATATATGTTAAATAAGTCTATATGTTATAAACATAGATCTATATGGTAGCTAATTATGTCCCTAAGTCTTCTATTTGTGTTTTTATTAAGATTACAGTCACACACATAAATACACACACACACACACACATTACACTTAACACACGCACCTACTTCCCTCCCAGACATTCCTAAAATATCCCAGAAAGCAAAAATCTGGTGGTGTAGATAGCAATCAGAGCATACCAATCCACTAAACCTTCATTAAAGCAGGATGTAATACAGCACTTAACTTCACTGTATCATTGTAATATTATTGTATTCAATTTAAGCAATAAGTCTTATTCAGATTTTTCTAAACAGGAAACCAATTAGTTGATCATTTTAAGAGACCTGTCTTATTTTCTCATTTGTAAATTTACTATTGGTCTCCAGTATAAGGCAAAAATATTTCTAGTTATTTGATTTATCCATCCATTATCTTCCGCTAGTCGGGGGCACGGGGAGGCTGGGGCCAATCCTAGTGTCATCGGGCAAAGACGTGGTACACCACGGACAGGTCGCCAGTCCATTGCATCACAAACACACACTCACTAACACACTCACACCTATGGGCAATTTAAAGTGACTGATCAACCTAACATGCATGGGTTTGGACTGTGGGAGGAAACCGGAGCACCCAGAGGAAACCCAATGAAGCTCGGGAAGAACATTCAAACTCCATACAGAACAGCCTGGACCAGGAATCCAACCCATTTCTGAAGTGCTTGTGTTGCTCCAAGACACTGGTTCTTCTATATACAGTAAATTATATGGTTAAGATGACGTCAAAGCATTCTGAATCATATATTTATCAATAGGAATACATAGTGAGTCTTGTTAAGTTGGCTGTATGGATGGGTTTGCCGCTGCAACTGTGTGAAAGATCTATCATGAACGTCCATGAACTCAGTAAAGCTAAGCTGTGTAGGTAGTGCACCGTTTATGGCCGCAGGACCGGCAAGATGGATTCTGTGTTGTGAAGCGCACAATAACGAAGAACATCGGAAAGGAAAAAGGGTGGGGGTCGCTATGAACACTAATAGCTTCGGAACATCAAAGAGACATGAACGGCCATGGCATCACATATCAAAGCCGCATTTGATAAGAAGCTACTTGTATCAGGAGGTCCATCATTCATCGCAGAGCATATCTGACATGGACCATCAGCTGTGCGTATGATTTAGGACTGAAGTGATATCACACAGAGGACAGTGCACCGCGATGCCTCAGCAGCAGAGATCTGCAGACAGTTTCACTTATTAGAGCGGGGCACGAAGAAACGAGTGCAGTACTGTTCTCCAAGGACAAAATATGTGATCCGTTGCCTCATTACAAGCACAGACGTTGCTCATGCACACTCTTATAAATAAAGAGTTCTTTGGAGTGATGACTTAGAAGGTTTACTGCTGAACAGACAATTAATCTGTGCACTAACAACTCTCTCAGCGGGGCTTCAGGTGAGAAACTATGTATCATGCTGACGGTGTCGTAAGCCTAAAGTGCTGTTTGTTTATTTCAGACTAGATTATCCATGTCTGTTCAACGTGAAGCTACACTGCATGTCCAAAAGTATCCAGACAGCCCTTTTAATTAAACATTCCAATAAAAGATGGGCTCTGGAGCAGCTGCACATGAGGTTAAGGTCACTATGCCCCGTGCCAACATTCACTAGCTGGGTATAATGCTCACCAGCATTGGGCGGTGGAGAAGTGGCACTCTATACAGTATCTTTGGGATGAGCTTGGAGTGATTCAGAATTAATTATCCAGCATCAGTATGCAACATCACTAATGCCCTTGTGGCAGAACGCAATCAAATCTTCAAAGCAATATTCCAACATCTGGTACCAGAAAAGTGGTAGTACTAGAGGCTGTCACTGCAGCAAAATTAGAGACCATCTCCATATGAATACCTCCATATGAAAAAAACGTTGGAGGAGTACATGTCCACAAACTTTTGGACACCTAGAGAATATGCTTTTCATATATATAACAAGGACTATTACGCATAGCTTAGGGACAGAAATGGAAGCAGAACATTATTGAGGCCTTATTTGAATGTCACGGGTCTCGTGGGCGAACATAATGACCTTATATCATTAATATATTAATCGTTATATGATATTATATGAATCAATTTTGTTGGAATTAGGGCTGGGACCACTTAACAATTACAGTAATTGGCAATTATCAATAACGGCCAGGGAACCATCAGGTTTCTTTTACTTTTTTTATGTAAGCATTAACATTCTACGCTGATCTGAAACTCCGGTCTTGTTTTATTCACACATGCAGCAACAGACCACTGATGCTGTGTCGTCAGGTTGCAGTTGGCACCATGATGCTATGGCCATATTTGACACTCTGGGTTTAAACTGCTTATATTTTCAATCGCAAAAATGAATGAGGCTTTCAAAACATCACCTCTATCACATTAATTGGTAAATACTTATGTTCAGAACTTGTTTTATTTTGTGTATATGTTTTCTATTGTATATCACTGGATCCTCAAAACTTAGGAGGTCACTTTGACAGCATAGTAGTTAATTCCCCTGTTCAGACTTAGCTTAATAATCACTACTGACTCCCTGATTAGCTGATGTAGGCTATCAGAACATCAAGGGCGTAGGAGCGGGTTTGACATTGGGGAGGGACACATTTGCTAATATGAACTAAAGCCCACCCTATCCCCTAAATATTACCTATAAGCTGATTCCACTGTAGGTAAGGTAGTAAATCACTGTATGTATAGTAACGTAGAACAACATTTGTGGATTTACAGTAAATTACAAACAAACAAAACAAAACACAACATTATCTGTACATCTGTTTATTTTTGGATAAATCCAATTAAAGCTCTATTTACAAACTAAACAAGATACTCCACATTACATGGCCCTGTTGTCAGAAAACTTATCACGCAATATCTGGATTATACACATATATAACCAAAACAATTATTATTTTCTTTGGAGCCAAAATGAAATGACAAAATAAATGTATGTTGAGGTTTCCTAACTAGACAAGACTAACACTAATGTTAGACAGTAAGGCTGTGTCTCAGACAGCACACTCTGGAACATATCTTTTCATTCTGTAATATTAATTAGATAATACACATACAGACAGCTCTACTTTAGCCCCTTAGCTTTAATAACACACAGACTAACTAACAGCACAGCAGCTACAGCTTCTCTCACTCCTTTATAAACAGTAAACAGACCACCTGCAGCATTAGCCTGCTAAACTAAAATAAACCCTCAGATAGTCACTCCTAACAAACAATAACAGAATAAAGAGTGTATTAGAAATATGGACTGCTGATAATGACTGTAATGTGCTGGTTTTGAGTGATAAAGTACAAAAATACTGGGACTCAATTTAAATCTAAACTAGGGCTAGCTATGCCCCTGGTCTGCAGTTTGGGGGCGTGGCCAGAGAGTAATGTAATTTTACGTTACAGAGTGTTTTCTGACTAATACAAACGTTAGCTTACCCAAACCCTCCTAGTCTGTTACCATAACAACACATTATAAGAACATGTTTTATTGCAGTATATTTTGCTGTTTATTGCTCTCATCGCGTTAAAGCTGGCGCGAGCTGCACAAGAGCTCCGGTCAGTAAATCTGCCGACAGCAGGATATTTCTTGAGAACAGGCATCTCAACACAAACCTTAACAAAGTTAAAGACCACCTAACCACCAGAGTCTGTTGCTAACAACAAACATAGCGCGTGAATTGCGATAGCTGCCAAAACGCGCATTTAAAATAAAGTGTTTTTAAACAGTTTCTGCTTTTTCTGTGGTTTAATTTTTAGGTGGGACAAATCTACCTGGTTCTGATATTGGGTGGGACATGCCCCCCCCATCTGTGGTTGGTTTATATGGTTTATATGGTTGAACGGGACCCCTGAGCTAGCCCAACTAAATAAATAAGCTTATTTATAGAGGTGATTATAGCGGCATCTCATTGTAAACCAGCCAATCAGAGCAGAGTTCATCAAATTATTCTTAACCTCACCAAAAAATGAGAAAACAGTTCATTTCATTCTTGGACCAAATCATAAACGGGTATGTAAAATCCCATCTGGGTGTCAAAGCCACATAGCTTGTAGAACATTAGAGGGCAATTCTAAATGCAGAATGAATGCCTTCTAAAAATGAGTGTAATGTGTTTGAAGCTCATACAGAAGATGGAGTGTGTGGAAAGAAATGAGAGAAACTTCGATTTTTGCACGTTGGCAGAGAATAATACAGCGTGAATGTTGGTCAGAAAGGAAATATGCTGAAGCTTTGGCAGGTGAATTAGTGCTGTTTCAGCTTCTCTCCAGGGGGTCCATCATTCATCCAGGCTTCTAAAGTGACCAGAAACATAATTCATAATATGGCAGCGGCCACCCACCTAATTCCTCTGAAATATTGAATCGAACAGGAAGAATGCTCTCCGCTCCTTGGGCGACATGCTATGCTTTACATTCCTGGTGCTGGTGCAGTGCAAGCGAGATCCACTAATGTGTTGTGTTTTCTATTCACAGCATTTCGTCTCAGCGTTCAGAGATGAACTGCTCTAATGAAGCTGGCTTGTGCGGACCATACGCATTAGGCCTGGGACTCCAGATATGCTCATAATGCAAGAAAAACAACGGAACCAACAGCAGGTTAGGGAGCCATTAGCCATGCCCAGGGAGCAATCTGATGTTCTCTCCTGTTTCAGTGGAGTAAGCACTTTACAGCACTTTCTATGGTACACAGTAAATATATATCCCTACTTAGAGCGTCTATACCTTTCAAACATATGCCTGACTATCCTTCAGTGCTGAACTGCTTACTGCCCACACTGTTCAAAACCTGCTCTCTCTCTCTCTCTCTCTCTCTCTCTGCCCACACTTTTCTCTCGCTTACTCTCTCCCCATGTCTCTGCCTCATCCTCCCACTCTTTCTAGTGCTCTCTCTCTCTTTCTTTCTGTCTTAGCTCTCTCTCTCTATCTCTAGTTTTTCCCCCTTTCTCTCTCTTCTCTCCTCTTTCTGTTTTCTCTCTGTCACTCCCACTTTCTCTCTCTTAGCTCTATCTCGCTGAGTCTCTCTCTCTGTCTTCGCCTCTCTCTTGTCTGCCTCTCTTAGCTGTCTCTCCATGTCTGTCCCCTTATCTCTCCTCTCTCTTACTCTGTGTTCCCTTTCTCTCTTTCTGTCATCCTCTATCTCTTTGTATTCCTTTCTTCCCTTCCCTCGTTCTTGTGTTTTCTTTTTTCTTTCTATTCTATCAATCTTCCATTTCTCTCTCTCTCTCTCTATCGCTCCTATCTGACTCTCTTAGCTCTCTTTCTGTCTCTGTCTTTATATATCTCTCTATCTCTCCTCTATATTACATTTCCTTCTTTCTCAGTCTTACCCACACTCATTTAATTTCTCTCTCTTTATTTCTCTCATTCTCTCTATCGTTCTCTCCTCTGTATCTTTTTTCTCCTTCATTTCTATCTCTCCATTAAGTCTTTCTGTTCAGCTCATTCTTTCCCTCTCATTCTTTTCTCTTTCTATCTCTCCCTCTTTCTCTGTTTTTCTCACACCCATGCTCAATCTTTTCTACTTTCTCTCTTCTTTGTCACGCACACATGCTTCTTACACACACACTCAATCTGTTTCTCTCCGACACACATAAATACAATTCCAATACAGACGCACACACACACACACACACACACACACACACACATGTGCTCACGAACACACAAATGTTTGTTTTGAACAGTGTCAGGGTGTGGGAGGAAAACATATGGTCCATATGTTTTATATAGAGCACGCCAAAGCACTCAGGCAGCTGATAAAAACAAGCCTTTTATCTGGGCAAGTGTTTATTAGCTCAGTTAAACACTAGCATTAAAATAAATTAGCATAATTCATAACAACGATTACTGAGTATTTCAGGTTAGTATGTTAGATGAATACCTGCTTTGTCTAATCAGTCGATTAATACATTTACTCAGGTACTGATGGAAATCCATGCAGTTACTGGAAGCAGTGATTCAGGTTGAGGTGAAGTTCGTAATCAAACTGGCTAGGTCATAACATCTTAGCTACCTAAGAATTTCTTGTGCTCGAGAGAGTATTGCTAGTTTCAGATTCATGTTTTTTTTCTGTACACTCTCACTTCTTCTTCTTCTTACTATTATTAGTATTATTAATAAATGAGAAGTGCTGCATTATTGTTTCCATGTCCTTGTTATTATGGAAGACTACATTTACACTGGAAATTATACATTTTCTAATATTTAGCTGGCTGTAGTAATACACTTGGGCTGCAATATGATAACCAAAGTTCTGGCTTCAGGCTGTTCTGTAAGGTGATGGATTTTACACGTGTCCATTTATCTTTAAACTTTTTCTGGGTCTGTGTCTTTCTTTACGGAGCAGAACAACTGCCCAATCTGATGCTGCTGCTTTGTCTGCCTTGACTTGATTCCCCCACTTGGCTGCATGCTGGACCGGTTTAACCACCATACAGCTTCCTGCTGCCCAGTGCTATGTGGAAAGCTTTGCCTGCAGGGTGCTGGACCTCTTTATTAATCACAGACGTGTCTTCTCCTGCTTTATAAACCAGTCAGACATTTGGTTTCACTGGTAACAACGACAGCAGCATGGCAGCATTATGGTCTAGCGAAGGTTTTCGTGGCATTCTCTGGACCCACTCGTCCATGTGGAAGGCACTTGTTTTGTGTTTGAATCCATCCTTGCAGAAGATGTACACCCATACATGCTGAATGGCTTCTCTGGGGCGGATGGGATCTTCCAGCAAGACAGTGTGACACGTCAGACACGTCACGCCTAAAAATGTCCCACATTGGTTTGAAGAGCTGACCAAGCCTTCCAAGTACCATCCTGGACCCCTAAGTCCCCAGACTTGAACCTAATAGAGCATCTGTGGGATCACCTTGATTGGTGTGTTGGCCCTATGGATCCTTTTGTTTTATGACAACTGTTGTACAAGGTGTTATACAAATAAACCTTGACTTTATTCTTTATGTAGAACAGTGAATTTACTGATGGGTGTTAATCCATGTGATTTGATCAGGTTACCATGTTACAGCAAATATAATTCACAGTTATGTACATTGTACACTTCAAAAGAAGCATACAGTTTAGTAGTTTTTACGTAAGTACAATATAATCACATTAGTAAAAACTGAAGTGGATCTTACACATGTGTACTTAGAGCTTTATTACTGTATTCCACCTATAACAGAGAATGCATCAACCAGCAGTTACATTGATGTTACACTGTGACCCTGAGACTGTATAGAGCCTGTTGAGTACTGGTAGCTTTTGTGCAGATTTAGTACCTTGTTAGATGTTCTAAGAAATTAGTTGATTCTTTGGTAGGAATTCGTGCAGGTATATATTGTTTTCTATGTATATTCTATTTTTCTTTGTTTTTTAGTTCCTGTTTAGGCAGGGACTTTTAAATTGAATTTAGATATTGAGGGGGCAGCCATTTTGAAAAAAGGAGGAAAATGTCTGGGGTTATTGGTGGTTTGGAGGACAAAGGTGAACCAGATAGAAAATAAATACTTCTTTCTTTTTTCCCAGTTCTCATTCTCATCACTGTTCTTGGATTTCATATTACTGTTGGATATAAGCCAGGAAGCCGGGTGAGACAGCTCTTTTTTGTGTTACATTTTGGCAATTTTGGGTGTTTTTTCATCAGTTATTGAAGCTTCTTGGAGCTTTTTGTGTTTCTGAGATTTTTGGGGATTTTTCTTGCTTGCAAGAACATTCGGCTTTCATTGTGGATGTGTGGACTGCTCTCTGGGGAAATCTAAAAGACTACATGTTCAGGACTATAACTTAAAGCTGGTCTCCCTTATACTGCCACAAATATCCTCACACAAAATAAAGACTATTTTGAGTGAATGAGCTTGGTTTTTGGTTTTCACCTAATCTAGTTGTTATGTCAATGTTTGTTTGTTTTCTATAAAATCACAATAGAGATTAGTGGCGGTTCAGTTTGATTTATTTTGATATATTTTGTCCTTTTTTTTAATTTTTCGCATCAACTTGCAGTGTCTACAAATATTTAGTTATACTATTTCAGTTTGTTACAACATATGTGTCTCTATCAACATTATTACTACAAAGTTGGGCCAACCATCAGAATATCTTTGAGAAGGTCTTTGCTTCTCACAAAACAAGCCAACTTTGGACAGTTGAAAAAAGAATAAAGAATTTCTCCTGCTTGAACTCTATGAACTCTCTCACTCATAACTCTTAAATTACTTCTATGTTAATTTTTAATGTTATGTAATTACATGCTTGAGGTTTCTCAAAACACTTTTTTCTCAAATTGTGCATCTGTTTGTCTAAAACACTCTGTTAGAGCTCCCGTGTCTTTAAACCCTGCTTCCTTTATGAGCACTGTGTGCTCCCACTGGTTAATTCACCCACTCTGTTCTGAGTAATCAATGGCCAGAGTGTGGCTATTCCTACAATGTGCTTATTACTGCAATGCTGTATCAGTTTAAGCCAGAGCTCGATCCGGAAAGTCAGGTAGAACAAGCTGGTGGACCTGATCCACCTTTGCAAGCAAGACTGGAGCAGGACATTTCAAAGTCGTATGTTTTTACTGTTTTAGCTTTCTGAGCATTGTGTGAGGATGTGCTGGTAGGTGGGCAATAAGGGCGGTGACATGAGATGATGTCATCATGTAACACAAAAGAAAAGGCGGGATTCCAACAAGGTGTTACAGGCAGCTACTTCCTTTGAGAGAGAGTGTTTTCCCCACTGGTAGGTCCTTTTTACTTTCCAACTATATAACAGTTTACGTGCACGACAAGCCACACAATTAAAGTAAAGAAAAAAAAAAGCAAAAATGCAAAGGAGGTCCCCTTGAAATATGAAATATGCAGCAGTATCATTAAACTCACTTACGTTTTTTGGTTTCCAGATTTTTTTTTATCAAATTGTGGTCCTGAAACAATGACCATGCGCACACACACAAATACCTCTTCTCTCCCCCTTAACAGAAAAGCTGAATGCTCACTCCCATTACTGCGACCAAGAGGGAGCCATAATGCTAGTCAGCATTGTTTTCCATTCTGTCGGTCTAAGCAGCTGCTGGTCCATCCGGCTTGTCTCTGAGGAAGGCTGGCCGCGCTCCTCCTTTGGGTTTCATCTAGTCTACATATGTTGACGCTCAAACGCACTGTCTCTTTGTAGAAAAGGCCAGATAAGAACAGACCTTAAACTGCTCACAGAAAAAATGCACAAATAGCAGGAACATCAAACGACTCTACTCAGCTGTTTGTAGATAAACTAAAAGTGAATTCCAAAGTTTCTGCATAATAAATAACGGCTCGCATGTAAACCGAGGTATTCCGAGTGATCTGAGGTGATTCATAACTTGTGACAATGCTTTGAAATTATATTTATGAACTCTAATAATGTGTCTTCAGGATCTTATAGTAAATAATCAATATAATGAATAGTGTGTGATTACATAAACATAAAGGTTTTTATATTAGCTACTTAAAGTAATTGATATTTGATGCCATTCTTTGTCATCAATCAATTATTACTCAATTATTAAATTAACTGCAGGACAATGAGCACAATAAAATCAATTCCATGCTTCCCAAAGGTTTCCCAATATACATTATTTTTCTCATACTGTACATGTGTTAATCTAAAACGCTCTGTTGGAGCTCCTGTATCTTTAAGTCCTGCTTCCCGATGAGCACAGTGCGCTCCCCCTGGTTACTTCACCCACTCTGTTCTGATTAGTCAATGGCCTTCTGCTACAAGTTGCTCTTCCACACTACAGTGGTTATTACTGCAATACTGTATCAGTTTGAGCCAATCAATCAATTATCCATCCATCTATTATCTGCCGCTTAATCCCGCTAGTCGGGGTCAATGGGGGCCCAAGCTAGTCCCAGCGTCATCGGGCGAAGACGGGGTACACCAAGGACAGTTCACCAGTCCATTGCATGGCCAACACTCACTTACGCACTCTCACCTATGGGCAAGATAGAGTGACCAATCAACCTATCATGCATGTGTTTGGACCGACTCAAGCATGGGGAGAACATGCAAACTCCATCCAGAACGGCCCGGGCCAGGAATTGAACCAGGATTGTTCTGCTGTGAGGCGACAGTGCTAACCACTACACCACCAGAATAATAATTAATTATTACTCAATTAATTAGTTAACTGCAGGACAAGAAGCTCAATAAAACCTGTTAAAATCAATAGCAATAACCAGTCACAATAAATGTACCAAATAGGTAACATCCTTAATAAAAAACAAATCTAATGGAAAAAAGCAAATCATGGCAGAAAACTCCAAACCAAGTTGTAACGAATGACTGAAAACATCTCTTACAGGGACTCCTGAGAGGATTAATAGGTTTTTAAATTGGACTTAAAAAATATATGCTGTGGGAGATTTCAAGACAGTTCCAGAGATCTGGGCAGCTACAGAGCAAGCCCGGTCAACTTTGAACCTTGTGTGAAAGCGAGACATGGCTAAGAGCAGTGGGTTGGAAGACCGTAGGGCTTGTGAAGTGGAACAGAAACAGAGGGGGTCAGAGATAAAATTCGGAGCAGAGTCATGTTAAGCTTTAAAAACAAATAATAACGCTTTGAATTCAGCTCTGTATTTTACTGGTAGCCTGTGCAATGATACAAGTACAGGGGTAATATTTTCTCTTTTCTTGGTCCCAGTTTCGGTGCCTAACGGCTGCATTTTGGAGCAGCAGTAAGCATAACAAGCTCAACTGACAGATTCCCCAGTACATACAGTCCCAATATTCAATACAAGAGGAAATAATGGACAACATGGACATCTGTTTCCAAGCACTGAACATACTTTTTGTTTTATTCCTGAGTTGAAAGAACCAACCTCTTACAGAAGAGAGATTTTTTACATGGTTATTACATTACAGTGGCCCCAGATCTATAGCTATAGCTGAGGCTGGATTTCCAAAAGTAATAAGGTCTGGTTTGTCTTGGTTAAGTTTGAGAGATTTCTTAAGATGACCTTACACCAATTGATTCAAGTGTTTTTTTCTGCCGCAGACAAATTTCCAATGTCAGAATAAAAAATCATGAGAGTTTTGCTAGAGTGGAGTCGTGCTCACATCAGCTCAATCGTTTAGTGTAAGGTGGTCAAGGTTTTTCTCGTCCTAGCGTTCCGATAAAATCAACCATGTTCATTATTATCATAAGTCTTGGCTCACGCAAATAGTCACGTGAAAATTGTGTGGTGGATAAACGAATTAGACGTGGAAGGGAGTCCGGCGAGGGTTCGGAAACTTCGGTTCTCCTGGACTGTACAAAAGGAGGAGAAACTGGTGGAGCTGTGGAGTGAGCAAGAGTGCCTCTTTGACGTGTCTTCACATTTATATCACCACAGAGTGGAAAAGGAAATAGGTGAACTGAAATCGCTGAAGCCCTGAAAATCCCCGCTGAGTATGCTATGCTAAAACACAGGCCTACAGTGTTTACAATCAGCCTAGCAGTGAACCGTACATGTTATCTGAATAGTGCTAGCTTCACTTATATAAATGGGAAATAATCTTAAAAGGAATCTAGTTGCAGTCTTTTAAATAGTGACTCTGAAAGAGTCCCCAGTCTTTGCAAAAACCTAGCCTGTGACTAAAAGTCTGTGATTAAAAGTCTGTGACTAGTCTTTAGAAGTGAGAGGGTGTCAGACTTTAATCTATTATAGATCTTTTCAGAGTCTTTTAAAAGTCTTCTTGCGGCTTCCGGTTAGGTGGTGAAAAGAGCTCTCCTATTGGTTGTCAACAATGTTCACATGACTATTTTTGTGAGCCAAGACTTCAGACTTTTTTGATTTTATCGGAATGCTCGGACGAGAAAAATACTGACTTAAACCTGCAGTCTCGATCATCTTACACTAAACGATCGAGATGGCGCGACTCAACTGTAGAAAGACTTTCATGATTTTATTCCTAAACTGGAAATTTGTCTGTGACAGTAAAATAGCTTGAAAATCGTTTGGTGTAAGGTCAGCATTAGACATCCAACACTTTGTCTCTCAAACAATCTAATATCAGGTGTAGAGCAGTTTTTACCTGTTTTAAGCTGGAGGCAGAGCTGTGTGTCATCTGCATAGCAGTGATAGGGATATGTTGCTCTTTTGAAAGATAGACCCAAGGGGGAACGCGTATAATGAGAAGAGAATAGGTCCCGAGATAGATAGAGCCCTGAGGTACACCAGAAGTAATAGGTGCTGAGGAGGAGGAAAAGTGACCCATCTTGACAAAAAAGGTTTTCGATTTTCCAGATAAAAGGCGAACCACTTTAGCGCAGTACCCTGGATGCCAACACAACACTTCAGGCAATCCAACAAGACAGTGTGATCGACAGTGTCAGAGGCTGCTCTAAGGTCTAAGAGAATTACAATAGCACACTTCCCAGAATCAACAGCTAAAAGCAAGCCATTTGATACCTTATGAAGAGCAGTCCCACGGCCTGCTCGCACATCTAATTGAAGTGTATCTTGGATATTATGTATGCTTAAAAATGAAAACAGCCTTCTCCAAAACGTTTGACGAGAACATAAGCTTAGAAACTCGTCTGTAGTTGTTAAGGACTGATGGATCTATGCCAGGCCTTTTTTTTAAAGATTAGAATGTCTGACTGTTTCAAATGAAAGGGAACAACTGAGACTGTTATTTATTATTCTTACAAAACATTGGACCAACTGATGGCAGCACATCCTTATGGAATGATATGGGAAAGGTATCCAATGAGGAAGTTGTTGGGCCTCATATGCATCGTTAAATGGGTTAGAGTTGCTATACCCTAGTCTTTCTGGGTCTCAGGTATGAAGGGTGTTACGATCACCCAGGTCGTAATAGCTTTTTTCATGTTGTTGTGTGTCTCTGTTTTAAAAAATTCTTACGACCTAGGGTCAGGCCGTAACTGAAATTAAGTTCTCTTCTTTGACCTGACCTAGAACAACTCCTGCCCAGACCAGCCCGGCACTCTCCATTACATTTGTACATTTATCTACAGCTTTGTTAGATTCTGTTAAATATCTGTGGGACATAGGGGACAGTTACCTTTTGTTTATCTACCCTTTTCTTCTGTTTTGTGGTAGGGAGTTAGTGGAGTTAGGGGGAGTTAGGGGGAGTTAGGGGAGTTAGGGGTAGCTTTGTGTTTTTTTGTTTGCCTTGTTTTCAGGTTTAGTTGTTTAGTTTTCTTTCTTTAGTTGTTTTGTTAGTTGTTTTGGCGTTGCCCGTCCCTGAAGCCAGTGTCCCTTCTACAACTCATTTGTTGACAATAAACTTGCAGTTTTCTGGTTTAAACAGTGTCCGGTGTTTGGTCTGGCAGAGGTCAGGGGAGATAACCCACTCTCAATTTCTGTTACGGCCTGCCCCTAGGTCGTAACAAGGGGGAACAGGTGTGTTAAATTTGGTGTTATCGCTCTTACACTCTCTCATACTGGTCACTGGAAGTTCAACATGGCACCTCCTGGCAAAGATCTCTCAGAGGATCTGAAAAAAAGAATTGTTGCTCTACATAAAGATGGCCTAGGCTATAAGAAGATGGCCCCTAAACCCCCCAAAACTGAGCTGCAGCATGGTGACCAAGACCATACCGAGGTTTAACAGAACAGGTTCCACTCAGAACAGGCCTCGCCATGGTCAACCAAAGACCAAAGTTGAGTGCACATGCTCAGTGTCATATCCAGAGGTTGGTTAATGAACCAGTGTGTGAGTGCTGCCAGCATTGCTGCAGAGGTTAAAGGGGATAGGGGGACAGCCTGTCAGTGCTCAGATCATACGCCACACACTGTATCAAATTGGTCTGCATGGCTGTCGTCCCAGAAGGAAGCCTCTTCTAAAGATGGCGCACAAGAAAGCCCCCAAACAGTTTACTGAAGACAAGCAGACTAAGAACTTATCATATCCAGATGTTGGCTTTTGAAAATAGACATATGAGTGTGAGACAGATCTGAGACAGATTAGGTAACGTGGTTAGGTAAATACTGTATATGTTTGATGGTTTATATTCCAGATGATTACTATAAATTCACAGTGCTGCTTCGACTGCATGCTCTAACTAGACGCAGAGAAGTGCTGAGCAAATAGATGGAATATGCTCATCCGTAGCAATCCTTTCAGATACGCACAGAGAGAAACAGGATCTCCGAAGAATGTATTGTGGGCGTCTGACTTTTCCCATGGATAGTCGCAGCAAACCTTAGTATTAAATCGCAGTGGTTCCAGTTTCCACTAGTGAGCTTTTTCACAGATTATGTGAAAGTAGATGGAGGATGGTTGACAGAATTACTTTGTTTGGCGTAGTGCAATCCAAAGATTAATCCAATCATGACTTCTCCATTTGTTTACTTAGCCAAGTTAAAAACTACATTCACTATAAATCACTGAAATGTATATTTTTTAACTACTTTCCATTTGTGTTTGCATTTACACAAAAACACTAGTGAACACTGTGGGGCAGTGAGTGATGAGCAGCCCTATCCACAGCATCTGTGGAGCATTTGGGGGTTAGGTGTCTTGCTCAAGGGCACCTTAAACATGTCCTGTTGGTTCAGGGGATCAAACTGGTGCAATTCTGATTACAAGACTGGTTTCCAAACCTCCAGAGCACAACTGGCCACGGGACCACCTCAGAACCTGTGTCTAGAATAAGCAGTTGAAACTACCTACATGACAACATGCCAAGCTTGAAACTTACAACTCATTAAGAGCCAGGCAGGCGCAGGGCATGCAGCGAGGGCATTGACGTAGGAACCGAGGGGGGATGAGGGGGATGTGTCCCACCCAATATCAGAAACAGGTAGATTTGTCCCACCCAAAAATTAAACCACAGAAAAAGCGGAAACTGTTTAAAAACTTTTAGCAGCCTTTGCAATTCACACGCTGTGTTTGTTGTGGGCAACTGGCCCCGGTTGTTAGGTGGTCTGGGTCCTTCATTTTGTTTAGGTTTGTGTTGAGAAGCCTGTTTAGAAATATCCTGCAGTCAGCAGCTTCACTGACCCGAGCTCTCGCCTCGCTGGAGCGTCAGGTAGTTTGTGCCAGCTTAAAACGTGAGGTCAGTGATGAGAGCAATGAATAGCAACAATGACCAAATATACTGCAATAAAATGGTTTTAGTATAATGTGTTGTTATGGTAACAGATTAGGAGGGTTTGGGTTAGCTAACGTTTATATTAACTTTAGCCAGAAATCACTCTGAAACGTAAAGTTACATTACTCTCTGGCCACGCCCCAAACTGCAGACCGCTACTACACTAAATATGTAAAAAAAATATAATAAATAAAATAAATAAATGAATAAATAAATAACTAAAAGGATACAATTGTTAGAAGTACTTTCAGTAGTGCAGTATATAATGTTACAGAGGGTGCTGTTTGGGACATTAACGTTAGTCTTGTATAGTCAGGAAACCTTAACATACATTGTTTTGTCATTTTATTTCAGAATTATTATTATTAAAAAAATGTTTTGGTTATATATGTATATAATCCAGACATTGCATGTATAATTTAAACGTTTTCTCACAACAGTACCATGTAATGTGGAGTATCTTGTTTAGTTTGTAAAGTAATCTTTAATTGGATTTATCTTATAACAGATAATGTTGTATTTTGTTTATTTATTTGAAATTTAATGTAATTCCACAAATGTTGTGCTATGTCTCTATACATACAGTGATTTACTACCTTACTAACAGTGGAATCAGCTTGTATGTAATATTTTAGGGGATAGAGTGGGCTTTAATTCATATTAGCGAAACCTCCAGGTGGTATGTGGTGGAATTCATAGATGTCCATCCAGGCTATACATAGCCCACCCAATCTCAAAACAGTAGCATCAAACCATCAAATAAACAGGCAAACACTGGAGAGCTGTGGATGTTTACTCAACTGGAAGATGGCTGCAATATAAATTAATGCAGTAAAAACAATTCCTTGTCTGGTAAGTGTAATTATTTAGAACATAAGATTGTCCTACAACGTCCACTTATGACTAGAATACATTGGTGGTGTAAATAATAGTGCAGATTTAAACTTAAACTAAGCAACCAGGTTAACCTGAGATGTTGAGTTTATTTAACTTTAAGTAATAAGTTAACAAATGCAGTAAACAATGTCACAAGTTCAGTCAACTCAACATTTCAAATCAACTAACTTATTTTCTTTTTACATTTAAAAGCTACGTCTTTTTTAGTGCAAGGCTGACAACTCTGCCAGCTGATATATAACAGTATATCATGGAGCATGTACAGACCCAAACAGTACACACATTTAACATCCAAATGTAATTAGCCTAACATATCAGTTTATTACTTTAAGCACTCTATGATTTAAAAATGGTAATATTTAGTATAATTATTCTTTTTAAATATTAATGGTGCTTTATACTTATTTACAGGTTATAACCATTTAAAGGGCATTGTAGATCTGTCAATGATATATGTTTCAAGATTTAAAAGTAATCTTTAAAATACTTACAGTACATTATTACTAGACCTTACAAGTTATATATTAAATATAATATATATTAAATATTAAATACATTTAATATTATATATTTTATATATATTTAATATTATATATTAAATATATTATATATTTTAATATATGCATTTGTCTACAAAGCATTATAACCAAGTTATAAAGCATTATAAGCATTTATGAATATGTACGAATACAGACTTCATAGAAAGTGTTTCCATAAATATTTATTTTTATTTATAATGTACTGCTACTGCCTGGTGTTGTAGCCCAAAATAGTCTTTATGTTGTCAGAATTCACTATGACTGTCACGCCCTGCTCTGTGTCCTTGTTTACATGCTGTCCCATGTGCTCCTTGTCTCCGCCCCTCACCTGTTTCCCGTCTCTGCCCCCTTGTTTACATGCTGTCCCATGTGCTCCTTGTCTCCGCCCCTCACCTGTTTCCCGTCTCTGCCCCCATCTATTGTCATCAGCTGTTACTCGATTCCCTTGTTAGTCTGTGTGATGTCTCTGTCTTTCACGCCATGTTTCCAGACTTGTTCATAGTTAATGTTAGGTCATGTACTTTGTGTTTTGCTTTTGTTTTGTTTATTAATTAAAAATATTTTGTTTTAAGCCTACCCCTAGTCTTCTCCATGCACCCAAGCCTGACAATGATGAACATTACATAAAATCAGAAAACCCAATTAGGCTCAGTAGTCATTTGGTACATTAAATAGAATGGCCATAGTTGCATTGTAGACATCAAAACTCCTGGTTCCTATCATCACCACTGTAAAGAAATCTGAGTTATTAACTATATCAGTTTGAAAGATTTCCAGAAACTTCCAGAAAAAACACATTTCTTTGTAGTTGTTGTAGATAAGAAGAGTATTTGAACATCACTTGGGGCCTTTTATACCAGCAGGCCTTTATTCTGATCTTGTAAAAGGCTTAAAAATGTTTATCTTGTACTGATTCTTCATATCTCAAGTTTTCTGTTAAGTTTGGCTAGTTGATTGTTGCTTGTATGCGGAAATGAATAAACAAGAAACCTTTGCACTGTAATCACTGATGATAAGTGTTATCAGCTCTAGGAAATTTTCTCGCAGGATATTTGAGTAAACAAAGCTAATTTCCCAGTGGAGCGTCTGGCCTTGAGAGATGCTGCAGAGCACATAAAGCCTGTGCTGGATTTAATTATCAGAAGCACAGATTAGAGATGAATTTACTCGAAGCGCCGGACCCCGCAAAGATCGTACAGTATCAAATGCAAGATAGCGTCGCCATTCAGCAAAGAATAGGAATCGTCCTTCGGTTATTATCTGACTGGTAGTGAGTCTGAAAACCCATTTTAACTTTGCTCAGCTCAACATGAAGCATATACCCGTTTAGACTTCTGAGAAAAACTGATTCCATTTCGGCGCCATTCAGTTTCATGATACTTCACAAATCCTGTCTTAGCATGAAGTGTAGAAATAAACGGTACTGTAGCCTCTGATTCTGTAACACCAGTGATACACATTACTGTCAAAAGTCTGGAATTATGCCTCGTATTAATATCTTTCTGTTTAGTGTGAGTTATTGATTTTTCAGCTTCGGAAAAAAAGCAAAAACGTTGTAGGACAATCTAATGTTCTGAACAATTACACTTACCAGACAAGTACTTATTTTTACTGCATTATTTTTAAAAATTAAGATTTTTTTTCTTTTATTTGCAATGTCTGAGCCTTTTTAATAAGTTTGGAAATGTTCCACCTCTTATTACTTTCTGTTTAGTGCGAGTTATTGATATTTCAAAAGATGAAATATGATGAAAAACCATGTTTTTTTTATTTCTGCCGATTTATATTTTTCTGGATCATTTGAACACGACAGCTGCCGTTTACATTGTATGAAAATGTCATGATGAATGGACCAATAGAAATGCTCCAAAATAACTGGTTCCATTGATTTACATTGAGAGTAAAGAGAGTTTTTAGCCTCTTCTATAAATTTTCCAATTTTTATTGATCAGACACCTCACTAACTAAATATTATATCAAAAATTACAGTATTTATTATGTCCATTGCTTTCATTCATGGTGTGAAATATGCCCCGGTATTCAGGGAATGCCTTATTGGCTCACAAATGCATTTACTGGCTGCTTACTCACCATACTAGTGCTAATGCTAGTTTCAGCGGCATCCAAATGTTTGGTTGAATAGTTCTTTTTCTGGAAATGTTCTTTCCCAGATTGGTAGGTCTTCCAAACATTAACTGAGACCCTACACATCTTCTGCTTTCTCTTTGGTTTGAGAAATTTGTGATAATTTACTCTTTCCAACACATGGTAAAGTTTTTTAGAGGTTTCTTAGGCATAGTTACAGTTGCTTAGCTATGAGAACCAACTGGGTTAATCAATTTACTACAGTGCCACCCTGAGGCAGACCAGTGCTGCATCTCTAATTAGTCAAGAAAGTCACTGAAGCTTGTCAATTGTGGATACAGCAGCTAAACAAAGACAGCATACTATTATAAGTTTAGTCTCAGGGACCTCCAGAATTTTAATAATAAAACAGGGGGTCTTAGATTTTAATTATGGGATCCTGGACCCATCAGGGTTCTTGTATTTTGAACCTTTCTTCCATTCTTTTCAAAGAACTCTGTGACTGTATTCATCTAAACCTCCTAAGGTTCAGTCATACACACATAATGTTCAAGTCATTGTGGCCCGGCAGTGAGGACAGAGGCTACAACAAGAAAACATGTTAAATTTAGACCCAAACTGTTTTTTTTTTATTTTGAGACGCAGTGTGATATCTCTCTCAGTCACACACGCACACACACATACACACACACAGTTTTCGTTCTTGTTCAGTTTTCTGTGTTAGATTTTTCTATAAAAATAAAATGTGCTTTTAAAAGAATACTTAAAGGCTAAGCACCACCCTGGTGATTTCACATTGTTTTAGATACTGAGAATATATAAACTTGACTTAAAATGAAATTTGCTGATAAATTTGCTCTAAAATAGATTATTTTAATTAAATTGATGGATAAACCCAAGCTAGCTACAAAAATTCCTGAACACTACTGTGTGACGTCACTGGTGGACAACAGTGAACAGCGCCGCGGTACAACAGCATTATGACTCACTGGGACTGGGAATTTTCCAGTGCTGTTTTTTCAGATTCTGATGATATTTCTGAATTTAAATTTGTAAGAGCTGTAATGTAGAAATAGATCACCATATCACTTAGTCCTGAGACTTTTAGTCAAACCACACGCACAAAAGCAGCTGTTAACAGTATCTAGCTAAATAACCAACATTATTCATGACAACAGCCTAGCAACCAGCTAAACTTACATATAGAGGTGCAGTTATTCTTGTAAAATATGATCAAAGTGGAACTCTTCTAATGTAAGTGAATCTAAAAATATTTTATTCTAAAACATTTTAGAACATTTCTTTTGCCACAAAATGTTCACACAATGTAAAGCTTGTGTTTGTTTTTCAGTGGAAAGAACTGGAAAAGTCTTAGTTAGACCAAGAGCTAAGAGTGGTGGTCTTGCGTTGGTGCACTCTACAGTTCAGTGATATATAAACCACATACACTGGTCTGCAGAGATGTGGAAAATGACTGATACGGTTAGATGAGTCATCTCTGACAGCATTCTCCACATGTGGGAGGGTGTATGTGTGGCAATAGAACTGTAAAGGCCTGCAGGCTTGACCCCTACAGTGAGGAGATCCGCTGGCTCTGTTATGCTGTGTGTGGGGGGGCATTTTTGGCTGGCACTGAGCTTGTCCTCTTAGTAGAGTAGCTGTAGATCAATACAAAGCTCTTCTGACTGATCAGCACTGATGGGAGTGGCCTCTTACATTGTGAAAATACCCCCCATTCATAGGGCAGGAGGGGTCACTGAATGCTGAAATGAGTATGAAAATGATTCGGCCTTCGCAATAACTAGATCTCAAAGTCATGGAGCATCTGTGAGAGATGTTGGACCAGTGCTTTTCATTCCCATCATCCAAACACTCAAAAGTACATTTGTGCTTGTTATTATTATTATTAGTCAGTGATTAATTATTAATAATATAATTAATATAATTAATAATAACAAAAATAATAATAAGAAAAAGTTAATAATAATTCTTATTGTCATAATATATTAGTATTAATAAACTAATTGCCCACGATTTAATTAATAATATAATATAATATAATATAATATAATATAATATAATATAATATAATATAATATAATATAATATAATAATAATTATTATTATAGTTTTTCTTCTTCCTATTATTATTATTATTTTACATTATAAATAATCAATCCATCGATTATCTTTCACGTTATCTCGCTAGTTGGGGTCACGGGGGGGCTGGAGCAAATCCCAGCATCATCAGGCGAAGCTGGGGTACACCATGGATAGGTCGCCAGTCCAACGCATGGCCAACATTCACTCACGCACACACTCACACCTACGGGCAATATAAGAGTGACTAATCAAGCTAATGTGTTTGGACTGTAGGAGGAAACTGGAGTACCTGGAGGAAACCCACTCAAGCATGGGGTGAACATATACACTCCACACAGAACAGCCCAGACCAGGAATCCAACCGGTCCAACGGGATCGTCTTGCTTTGAGGGGACACCATCAAATGTTTTTTTTAATCAATGGTCACAAATTCCCATTATACATCAATGTTTTTAAGTAATATTTGAATTATTTTCATTTTAAGACCAGAGAGACAGAAGGACTAGACTGTTCCAGAAGGTCAAAGAACTTTTTTGGCATCTATTATCCCTTTTTTGCAGGAAAATTAATGAAAATGAAAACAATTGCAGACAAACTTCTTGCATAAACGCTTGAATTGCAGAAAAGCATGAATCTATGCTGCTCTTATTGAATCTCACTCTGGATTTGACATCATTGCTGGTTGTTGTGTTGCGCGTGATGCAAAAGACGCTCTGAAGTTCGATCTGAGCAGCCAGAGTGTGCAGAATGAAATGCGTCTGTACAAATCGGACAGGGGTCACATTCTGAACCATTTTCAAGTATAGTTTGGATCCCATTTGCAAAAATAAGATCATCATCTGACCAAACATTCAATAAATCAGTCTCAATTCAAGTGTGAATTGGGGCTCTGCGGTCAATGCCCTTTGACGAATGGACTTCTACAGCTTCCCAAAATAAAACAGCAACTCAAGATTCCTTATTATGATTGTTTCATTATTTGCCAATTTTACATTTAGGAGTTATTCCAAGCCTTAAAGGTCATTTTGCTGCGTCTGCAACTGAAATTTCCTCTTTAAACGAAATCTGCAGACAATATGGCCAGATGCATATCATATACAATTCCTCCTCAACACTTTGTTTGAAGTGCAAACCTCTAATGAACCTTTTCACATTTGATTCCGAACCTCAAATTTACATTTCAACTAACTATCCTCCCACCACCATACACACACACACACACACTTTATTTTTCCCACCCACTTTATATTACTGCTAAAACCTCAGCTGTGAACGACACAGTGGTCCCTCAGTCAAGAGTATGCCTAGTGACTGGGGCATAATTATATTTTTCTAACGTCGAGCAACTGAGGCAGCTCAGAGTGCCTGCAGCATTTGAAGTGCCTGGATGATGGATATTAAGTGGAGGTAGGCTGCTGTAAAGGTGAATCGGAGCGCTGGTCCCTGAGCATCCGGACTCGCCCCTCAGGAGAGGTGCTGCAAAAGGGCCCTCCGCACTGACCCGCCCGCATGGTCATTATTCAAAAGGTCACCTGCTATTGCTCCACACCTTCGCACCGAACATGGCCTATCAAACAGTACCTGCAGCACAAGGGCTGCAATCAAAAAGACCCGAGGGCAAGAGAGAGTGGGAGGAAAAGGGAAGAAACGGAGATAGAAATGAAGGCGAGAGGGCTCACTGCTGTTGAGAAAGAAAAGCTGAAAAAAAAGAAAGAGGCAGAGACATTAAATGATAAGCAGAACTGAGGTGTTCATAAACTGTCTGATCCACTCACGCCGGCACATCACACTCTAACCCACCACCACCACGTTAGTATCATTGCAGTGCTGAGAATAATCCACCTCCCCAGTAGTACATTCTATGTGATGGTGCTGTGGGGGTCCTGACCATTTAACAACAAGGTAGAGGTGGGATAACAAAGTATAGTGAGAAACACATGGGCTACATTCTGCAGTGAGGAACTGTCATGGCTCTCTACGCCCTCTCAGAGGGTCTTAAATATTCTTAACACACACACAAACATTATATATATGTATATAATTTTATTTTATCTACTTACAGTTTGACAATCAACGTCTAAACAATTATAAAAATATTGGCAAATAAATTATTCAAACATGTCTATTCAATCTGTGTTGGAGCGTGAGGGGTTAAGTGGAAGCCTGTGAGCCTGTGTCTCCCCCTATAAGGACTGTGATGCCTCCGCAGAATGTTGGTGATTGGTGGTCCCGCTTTTCATTAACAGAGGGGGCCAGGCAGTTATAATTCAGTATGATATCAATTCAAATGACAGTAAAATCGACCAATCATATCTTCCCTCTAAGTGGGCGGGCTTAACTGTATGATAATTTCTGCCGCTGTGGCGACACTAGCTAACTAGTGCTAGGCTACCACCGCTAGCTAGTTCCTTGAGTAACGATGGAAGCCGTAGCTAGCACTGCCGCTACAGAGGAGGACACCTTTGCAAATTTGTTATCCAAGCCGTTTCCTAGATTAACTTTTAATGAGAAGTTGGAGTTAATTGGCAAAGGACGACCTACACCAGAGCTTAATTTAGTGCAATAAACAAAGGCTTTTGAGAGGCAGTTCAACTCCAGCAGTTACGCCCGATACCCCTGGATGACAGGCTGATCAGGGAGCAGAAGCTGAACACGACTGGACAGACCAGACTGTCAGATTTGGCATTGATCTCCAGAGAAAGAACTGTTTATGTGGTAATGGGTTTAAAAGCAAAGGATCAGTTGCATGACCCTGCCATCAACCACTTCATCCACAAGGACAGAAAAATAGACTTCATTTTCAAGTAATTCCTTGATGATGAGTTTGATTGTGTCTGCGCTGTTGATGCTGTTTGAGTTTAAGAAAATGACACAATGAAACATCTCTGCTTTTCTGAGCTGATAATATGTTGTACATACATTGTAGAAGCAAGGAGGTGGTTTGAATGTTATGGCTGATCAGTGCAGAAACAGCAAAGCAGCAAGAACAGTATGAACTGAAAAAATAAAATGAACTGCATAGTTGTTCCAGTGTGTGCTGTATGTCTTATTAGTATAGATTTGAAATGTTTTCTAAATGTATTCCACTTATTATTAATATTATTATTATTATTTGAAACACTTCTAAGAGATAAGTGGCAAAAAAGGAGATAAGATGAAGATAAAAGCTAAAATACATGTGTGCAGTCTTCCGCTCCGCTCCTCACACAATCCTGTCTAATTAACGTACATCACGGCTGTTGTTTTAGTCAGACAGCTCTGAGCCATTTATAGCCCCTGGGATCGTTCGCTCGTCTGACGGGCCACTCTGATCGCTCTGATTAGTGGCAGAGATTAATGGGCGATTACTGTGTGTTCTGCAGAGTTTCCACCCATCATGTCATAGATCGACACCAGGGCTGTGTAAACAGGAGCGTTTCTGTAACAGGATAACCGAACGAGCAAAGCCTATTGGAGATAAAGTTGGTCCATTCACATTAATCTTTAATTAGAGTTTAAGTGTGTTTAAGTGTTCTTATGCATTTCCAGCTGTGCTCATCTGATCACTGAGGTTTGGAGGTAGTTGTGCTAGTGTACAGTTTTAGTGGACAGCATAATTTTGTTATGTTGACACTGGAAACATCATGAAGGACAGTTCTGACAATTTATTATTATGATATACCAAAATTAGGAGATATTTCTATTTAAATATATATCTTTAGCCTGCTAGACAGGGTCACAGGCGGGCTGGAGCCAAGCCCAGCACCACCGGGCGAAGGTAGCTTACATCATGGACAGTTCGCCAGTCCATCGCATGGCCAACATTCACTTCACTTTAGAGTGACCGATCAACCCAACATGCATAGAAACCCACTCAAGTATGGGGAGAACATACACACTCCACACAGAACAGCCCAGACCAGGAATCCAACGCGGATCGCCTTGCTGTGAGACGACAGTGCTAACCACTACACCACATATACATATATATACCCTTACTCATCTGATTGGCTACCCTGTATTGCAGTTCATTAATCAGCAGGGTGAATCAACTTCAGAGTGAATGGGTGGAGCTAAACCACTGTAAACCTAATTAAACTGATTTACATGATGTGCATGACCACTAAGTCTGAAATTTAGTTTTTGTGCAAAAGCATCCAATTATAATTAGAGTGCTTGGCATGTACAATCACTGCTTCTTTGGGTTTTTTTATGTTAATGACCCCTATGACCCCCAAAGGATCACCAAAGAGCAGGGATTATTTAAGACATGGATGTTCCTTAGCACTCAGCACAACAAATGTTAAAATAGCAAGGCCTACATAGAAAATACAGCATACACCTTTCACAGTGTTTCTAATTGGATGGCTTCAATGCATAGGATTATAATTTTTCGTGCCAGGTTCGCTCAGTGTTGTGGCATGTAACTAAAAAAGTCTAGTTTGGCGTGGTCAACAAAAGTAGGTTGAGAGCAGTGCCAGTTCTACCTAATAAGAGACATAAGTAATGGCTTAGGGCACTGTTGCCACCAGGGGGCCCTCTAACTGGGTTTTTATTGTACCATTATGTTGATGCTAGAGTGAGTAGAATGAAAACGTCTGATTCATCTTGTATCAAAAAGAACCAATCTTTGCTGTCCAATGAAAAATATGTATCTCTATTTTAACTTTCCTACATTAGTTGATCACGCCAATGGTTGTTTATATTTTGTGAAAAATTCATGAAGAGTGGACCAATAGAAGTGCTCCAAAATAGCTTGATAGCTTGAAAAAATTCTGATTCCATTGACTTACACTGAAAGAAAGGTAGGTTTTTGGTCTCTCCTGTGAAGTTGCAATTTTGGAGACTTGTTTTTAATTGAACAGAAATACTATGCTATTTGTTCTGGCTTGCAGCCGAACACCAAGAAGTAATAGACCAGGGCTCTAACAAAGCAGGTTAAACTTAGATGAATGAACTTTCTGACTTTCACAAACAAGCACATGGTTAACAACAACTTCTATTTATCCAGATTCATATATACTGTGGAAACGTGATGTTCATGGCAAACTTCCAATCATGAAGAGGAGTCACCAATAAAGGAAACGGAGCTCATACTACCCAAACATATAGAAAAGAAAAGCATTTATAATGTCAACAAAAGCAACCCTGCCACCACTTCCACCAGGGCTAGGATCCAGCTAATCTTAAAGTTCACCAAGCCAGCATTGTGAGATAGACCCCTGGACTGAGGAAGCTTAGAAGATTACCTGCAATTATTTTTTGTTACTTGGAACCCTAAACGAGCATCCAGTCATCAGCACTGCACATATTAGTCACTCATGCAGCTTGTTGCAGTCTAAGTTTACAGAACATCAGCAAGCTATATGTAAGCCCGCCAAGAAATCCTACTTAGGGCCCCCAAAAGACCCGAGCTGGCCCTGATAGTAATGATCATTGCGTGCATGTGCACAGCAATGATTTGATATTAAGAAAATTGCTTGCCTCCCAAAACACTCTGGCCACTTTACGGGTTTAAATGCTTGCGAGTTTAGAAGTCCGGAGTAAAAGTGAAGACAGTGTTCTAGGCTGTTTCTGTCTGTTGGAAATCTGCTGAAGGACGTCCTTGCATTGTGTTTAAAATGTCACACACTGCAAGAAGCTCTTGCTTACGTCTTTTCTATTATCTCAGCACTAATTTCAGCTTGTAATTTTAAATATGACTCAACGCTCTGACTGGCGGCTGTCTGTCAAATTACGCTTCTTGTCTCGTCAGCGTTGTTTCTGCTGTCTTTGTCTGCTTCGCCTGGCATAGAAATCAATGGGGCGCAAATGTAGATGTAAAACTGCTAGTCTAACCAAGATATAATCACGCAAAAGAAAAAAAATGCAGTTTGATTGTTATAGTTTGATTAAAGTCTTAGGCCTGGTTTACCTTGTAACAGGTTTGGGCTGCTATTTCTACGAACCTGGATGTTTAAAATTATTGTGCATATAAAATGAGCTCCCTTAATCAGGTCGACCTTCCTTGAAGACAGTAAAACCTGCCTTTAGGAAGTGTAACAAACTCACACAGTAATGCATGGATGGTCTTATGCAGCTATACATAAAATGTACTAGAGATAGAAGGATCAATCAGCCATGTATCGGTATCAGACGATTTTTAATTAAAACATGTGATCGGCGATCGGACGATATTTCTCCAATTTAGCCTGAGAGATGATCGATGGCCTAAACAAACGAGCCTAATTTCTGTATTTCTAGCTAGCGTTTCATCCAGGAAGAGGAGCCCTCCTGCCAGCTCCCTGCAATTCCTATCTGAACCACTAGGTGGAAATACACACCCTTTCTGACTAAAGCAGCGGCCTCGCAAGAACAGTTTACAGCGTTCACCACATGTGCGGATAGAAAACGTTGTCTGTCTGTGTATGTGACTCATCCAGGGCAGTTTGTAACATCTGTAAAATTAGTGAAATCAGCGTGTCTAGTTGAGGAATCAAGACAAAGACATTTAACACTACTAATCTGATACGACACTTCACGCGGCTGAGTACAGTGAGGATCAGCAAACAGCAGAGCTAGCACACTCAGCTAGCACAAAACAAATAACCCAGAGAACCGTGCAGACCAGATCTGACCGGTACGAACAGAACAGCAGCAGCAACAGACAGAGAGCTAAAGAACCACAGCCAGAGTGATTCAGTTTATAGTTCTAGATAAGCAGCTCTTCTCGGCTGTAGAAGATGTTCATTCTGCTGCTTAATATTTCACCTGGATCCCCGCTCTGCTGTTCCTAGTAGAAGTACTTTTCAGATGTGGCTCATCTGGAGCTGTATCAAGCGGTTTATGCCCACATAGACCAACTTCTAATTTAGTTAAAAATATTATGCTGTTTCACATGAGCTCGTTAAAAATGGCAATAAACCAGTTTAGACCATGTTTCATGATCTGCTTGCGTTAATAATTGCATGTAGCACTGCCGTGGCATATAGCCCCGCCCTCGATCGGTATTGGCTATCGGCCAATTTTGCTGAAAGGTGATCAGCGATCGGAATTAACCTCAAAAATGCTGATCGGTCCATCTCTTAAATGTACATTACATGTAGCTGCCATTCTAATACTGTTCCTTCTCCTAATGCTAATGCTTCATCAGAGTAGAGAGGATGTAGACGAAGTTCTCACCACCCAGTTGGAGTAAATGGTTAAGGGACCTTCACACAATATGGAAAATGTTTAATATGGATATGTGTGGCAGAAGACTCAATAGGCGTGTTTGAGATATGGCTGCGCCTGGCCTTGGTGGTCAGCGAGAGCAGCCGAACGCAGTGGGGGGAGGAGGTTAGAATAGAGTCTCAACTCAGATGGTCGTCACCTGCAGCCTACGTGAACAACGGAGGATCTTGTGGTGTTTGCTCTCTTTACAGCTGATGAAGTAGACGCAATAGAAAAATAGTAAAAAGAAAGAAAAGAATTAGAAAGAGTAGAAAGAAAAATAGGTCCAAACGCAGTAGTGATGTAGTGCTTTTAAAGACACTCACAAATCATAAGAGTAAAAATCTACGACACTTCAGCCTCTTCATGATCTGAAATACTAATTATGAAAAAAGAAATATGTTGAATACTGTATGGAAACACTGTCATGCTACTAGATATGATAGTATTAGTGTAAATATGAGATCTTTAAAGAGTTGTAGAGGAGATATATATTTTACTGTAAAAAGAGTTAAACGTCAGAGGTGTCCGCGGAGCTTCTGACCAATGAGGATTAAGCTCTGTCGTCATCAAGCCGTCTCTCGGCTCGCGCAGTTAGTGGAGAGCAACTGCAGCGACTGTGTGTGAATCCTGCAGCTCCTCGCACTGGCGAGATGTTAACGTCGTATGTCATCGTGAAGCGACGGTGGCACCGACTTAAGTCGGACCAAAAAACTAACCGGCATGCACCGTACCGAGCTAGGCGGTGAAGTCCAACACGCCTATTATGATGAGTAGCAGTGAAAAAAACACTTTTTATTGTGAAACCCAGCCTGAAAAAACCCAAACATTAACAGATTATATCTGGAAAGGACTAAATTTAGTTTGGTGAAAAAGCACGAAAATGATCTATCCAGGCGGAAATAGAGTAGTACCTGTAAATGAAGAAATTTCCTCAGGACCCCAGGTGATCCCATCCGAATAGGGCTTTAGTCAATTTACACAGAGCTTGGTTAAAAATGAGGGCCGGACATGCACTGCAGAGACTGAAAATCCAATCAGTCCAATGACAATTTTGACAATTTATTATTATGATATACCAAAATCAGAAGACAGATATATGTGAACATGTTTTAAACTGATTGGCTACGCAGTGTAGCGCTTTATTCAACAGCCGCATAAAACACTCCTGGATGTGCATGGGTGGACCTTAACCAGCTTTAACATGAAGCGACTGAGACAACCAAGTTTGCCAGGAGGACTAAAATCTATGTGATTTATAATTTGATCATCAGAAACCAGAAATCCAAAGTTTTTCCTGAGTAAGCTGACTGACAAGCATTGAATTCTGTAAGTTTGATGTTAACTAGTTGGTAGTTGATCGAGTGATTATGACACTCCCAACATGGGCTCCTCAGAGGAGAGAGCAGGTCATCAGCTCCTCAGCTCTGCTGATTTTAGGATTTGGATCTCTGGTTTCCTGAAGGATAATAATGTGAACCAGAGCTTGTTGCACATCATGCCCTCATGACCTGTACAGTCATATATGGTGCAAAGCATTGTCTTCTCCGACTTTGTTTGTCAAACAAATATTATTACAGTCTAACTCTTCAGAGCTGCGAGTCTTAATTACAATAATAATACTTTTTTCTTATATAACGCTTTTCTAAAACCCAAAGACACTTACAATCATTAGCAGATTACAATCATTTGTAGAAAGAAAATAGAAATATTGAACACACAGTAACACACAAGAGTAAAGAAGAAGCATCAAACTGACAATGGAAGAGTAAGTTAAACAGAGGGAAGGTCGTAGGCGGGAGAGAAGAGGTGAGTCTTAAGATTAGATTTAATTATGGAAAGAGAGGAAGATTGTTTGACCACAGGTGGGAGAGACTTCCACAGTCGAGGAGAGAGTCTGGAAAAAGCCCGATCACCGAAGCCACAGAGTTTAGAAGATGGGACAATTAGAAGCCCAGCAGTAGAAGACCTTAGAGACTGAGACGGCTTGTAGGCAGTAATAAAGACTTGATATGCCCCCTATACAACAGATACTGAATTCTTTTATCACATAGTGTTTTAGTACCATTCTTACAACCAAGCGCTGGCTTGACAACTAGCAATAATAGTAATATAATAGTAATAGTCCTTTAAACAATCCACCACATGACTGGTCCTGCAGCTTTTTGGGATTTTTTTCCCATTAAGAATGAATGGGATGGTAAAATACACACCAATCTACTGTATATCTGCTCAACCAACAGACGCTGTTCAGCACACACTGACTCAGGGCAGACCCCCGAGCTCAAGTGCAGCGTATGTTAGACCCGCACTCATCTGTTTGTCCATTTCTTCCATCCTATTCATTTTGGGGCCCACACAAACATTATGGTTTTGTTTAACCTACAGCCATCAAACTGCATGTACTCACTCAGGGCATGTCCCCAAGCTCTGGTCCACATACATACTGACCTGCACTCCTCTATTTGTCATATGTCCATCACTCATTCCTCCCATAGAGGCCCAATTCATTTCGGGGTCCACACAAACATTATGGTTTTGTTTATCCTACAGCCACCAAACAGCATGTACTCACTCAGGGCATGTCTCCAAGCTCTGATGCAGACATACTGATCTGTACTCCTTTATTTGTCGTTTTTACATTCCTTATTCCTCCCATAGAGGCCCAAATTATTTTGGCCTCCAGCCAAACATTATGGTTTTGTTTAACCCACTGCCACCAACCTGCTTGTATTCACTCAGGGCATGTCCCCAAGCTCTGGTCCACAGACATACTGACCTGCACTCCTCTATTTGTTGTTTATTCATCCCTCATTCCTCATATACAGGTGAAAATCATTTTGGGGTCCACATAAACATTATGGTTTTGTTTAACCTACAGCCACCACACTGCATGTACTCACTCAGGGCATGTCCCCAAGCTCTGGTCCACAGACATACTGACCTGCATTCCTCTATTTGTTGTTTTGTCCATCCCTCATTCCTCCCATAGAGGTCAAAATCATTTTGGGGTCCACACAAACATTATGGTTTTTTTTATCCTACAGCCACCAAACAGCATGTACTCACTCACGGCATGTCCTCAAGCTCTGATCCACAGACATACAGACCTGCACTCCTCTATTTGTTGTTTATTCATCCCTCATTCCTCCCATAAAGGTCCAAATCATTTTAGGGTCCACACAAACATTATGGTTTTGTTTATCCTACAGCCACCAAACAGCATGTACTCACTCACGGCATGTCCTCAAGCTCTGATACACAGACGTACTGACCTGCACTCCTCTATTTGTTGTTTTGTCCATCCCTCATTCCTCCCATAGAGGTCAAAATCATTTTGGGGTCCACACAAACAACATGGTTTTGTTTAACCTACAGCCATTAATCTGCATGTACTCACTTAGGCATGTCCCCAAGCTCTGATCCACAGACATACTGACCTGCACTCCTCTATTTGTCATATGTCCATCACTCATTCCTCCCATAGAGGTCAAAATCATTTTGGGGTCTACACAAACATTTAGCCTACAGCCACCACACTGCATTTATTCACTCAGGGCATGTCCCCAAGCTCTGGTCCACAGACATACTGACCCGCAGTCCTCTATTTGCCAGTTATTCATCCCTTGTTCCTCGAACTGCTTGAGCTAGGTAAGCATTCTGCGTTTCCTTCAGGAAGTGCACTTTTCTAGCTCTTAATCTTTCATTCCACTCAGCAAAGATGACTAAACCAGCTGTGGTTTCTGCTGAACTCATATTGTCGCTGTCCAAGAAAAAAAAATGTCCACTTTTATTTTTATGCATTATTTAAACACAACAGTGGCACTAATGGATAAAAAGAAATGCTCCAAGTCACTTGGGGGGGGGAAGTCTGGTTCCATTGTCTTACATTGAAAGTCAAGAAGGTTTTTGTCCTCTTCTGTTTCCATTTTGAAGATACTCGTTTTTTTCTTTAGACAGCGATAATGTTCAAATATTCAATATCACATCAAAGAGAGTTACTGTACACCCCCCCCCCGCCCTTGCTCCACTTCACATTACTCCCCTTCCTCATATTTGTAAATCAGCCCCCTTCTTTATGCTCTCCATCTGGCGTCACAGAGAATATTTAGCAAGACGTATGAAAAATGGAACATGTTTTGATATTAGTAACACCGTTTAACACTAAGAAGCTGTAAAATCAATTAAATGCATTTACATTTGATTTCCTTAAACAGCCTTAAACAGTACTACACATTCACACAGGCTAATTTGCTCATTTGCACAAATTTCACACTGTGTGATCGCACAGGTTACCTCCCTCTCTCCACAGAGACACAGATGCGAACTGGAGGGATGCACAGGAGGGAAGGGATAGAGACTCGAAAGGAGGGACGGATGAGGGGGGGAGACGAGCGGGGCGGACGGGGGCACAGGGGCCCCGCACTGATGAGGACCCAGCCTAGTCTCGGCAGATGAAGATCAAAGGAGGCAGGCGGGGATTTCAGACAGATTAAAGCGAAGAGAAGGACAAACAAAATCCTCCCGAGTTTTAATGAGGGGAAATTAAGGCCACGGCTGAGCATCAGATGAATGCAAACAAACAAAGCGACTGCCAAACGCCACATCCTTAAAAAAAAGAAGAGAGAGCGAGAGAGAGAAAAAAAGCAGAAAAGAAAAGAGCGCTTTCTCCCTCTCAACACTGTGTTTACCACCCTCGTGTTAATGCAGAGCACTTCTGGGATTCTGCCTCTTGGAGCCCTAAAGAGAAGCGTGGCAGGAAAGCTTGGGGTTGGGTGGATCAAAGTAATGTTGTTTTTTTTTTTTCCTTCTCTCTTTGGCTGGTATGCCGCAGCTAGGGATACAACAAGAGCTCAACCTCAATGCTCTGTGGGCTCTGTAACCACTATTTTATTCCTCATTGTCTTTCAGAAAAACAACATTCAAAGCAGCCGCCATATCATGAGCAATAAGTCACAGTTTAAATTGCAAATAAGCTTCTCAGCATTCTCGATCCAGGGGTCTATCTTACCATGTGCCACCCCATTCTTGCTTACCAAGCTAGATTTATATTTAACATTATTTAGATCCAAGCCTGGCGGCCTCACAGCAAGACGATTCAGGGTTGGATTCTCGGTCTGAGCTGTTCTGTGTGAAGTTTGCATGTTCTACCTGTACTTGAGTGGGTTTCCTCCGGGTACTCCGGTTTCCTCCCACAGTCCAAACACATGCATGTTAGGTTGATTAGTCACCCGTAGGTGAAGGTGTGTGTTGGCTATGCAATGGACTGGCGACCTGTCCATGATGTACCCTGCCTTTGCCTGATGACACTGGGTTCGGCTCCAGACCCCCATGACCCTGACTAGGTTTTGTACTCTTCCTGAGGTAATGACTGTCCTCCTGTCTGTTGAACGCTGTTGAAGGACTGACCATCAGGGCTTCCTCCCCACCCATCACCAGCCAGCTCACCTGTCCATCTGTGTCAACTGCTACACCCTCAGTTACATCACTGTGCCATCCAGATGCACCAGCATTGAGATAGAATGGGACTGTTTCAGCTCATGCCCACTTTACACAAAGACTGCCTCAGTCAGAGTCTGCCTCTACCTGTGCAGCTTCTAAAGCTTTGCTATCCAGATTTCAAACAAATACTCTTTTCTTTGGTATTTAGTTTAAACTGTAAATACTGTTTGACTAGAGGAGACTATGAGTCTGGTTCCTCCCAAGGTTTCTTCCTCCTGTCTGAGGGAGTTGTTCTTGCCACTGTTGCCTCTGGCTTGCTCACTGGGGGATATATGTTGTAACTGTCTGTTTTCAAAACTCTGTAAAGCTGCTTTGAGACAACATTGTTGTAAAAAGCGCTAAATAAACAAACTTGACTAGTGAGATAAAGCAGAAGATAATGGATGGATGGATGGATGGATAGCCAACACAGTAGTACAGTAGTAATAGACCAGAAATTCTTAGGGGGCCACCTGGTGTCTACAGAGCCCTAAGTGGCTACTTGTATCACTTATTAAATAGAGTCGACAGTGATTGCTATCTATCCAATGTCTTGCTTGCAACACCTACTATGGCTTTTATTTCTAAATCAGGGGAAACAAACCCATAAACAAAGCCTGCTTCATCCACCATCCATGCAGCACTGTCTTGGCCGTGAATCTGTAAAAGAACTGCACAGAACTGTCACACTTTCTGCAGCACACAACGCGGCGAACAGCACGGACAAGTACTATTAAGAAAGTGTGACATGTAATTAAGTTGTCACTGCTGTTTATGAACCAAGACATGTCTTTCGACAGATTGACAAGACAATTAAACCAAATGGCGAAAGTTACATACCCTACTTCTGAGCGTGAGTGAGAAAGTGTCTAAATATATTCGCAGGCAGAAAGAAAGCGTTGGCTGCAGCCTCGGGAGCCGAGAGCTGGTATGCTCTGGTACACATTGCTTTGTAGAGGGACAGGAAGGCGTGTTTAATCCACAAAAAGAAAGTCAGTTATTATGGATAGCTATCCATTATTACAGCTGGAGGATTAGACCCAGTGTAAGGGGGTCTTTCAGTGTCCCTCAAGCCAATCATCATGGAACACTGGGATGTAACTGCTGCACTGTTTATGTTGAAAATTCAAACTTCAGCCTGGTGTTCAAACTACAAGTAATAGTCCAAATGTCCTTATCAGACCATGACACCAGCATTTAAAGACCTTTACAGA
This sequence comes from Megaleporinus macrocephalus, assembly GCA_021613375.1. Taxonomy (NCBI): domain Eukaryota; kingdom Metazoa; phylum Chordata; class Actinopteri; order Characiformes; family Anostomidae; genus Megaleporinus; species Megaleporinus macrocephalus. The sequence goes on from CM038721.1 coordinate 31,798,206, forward strand.
AGACCTGTTAATGATTGGATATCTGCACTGTAAGACGTACATGTAAATCAGTCACTCCCTAGTTATTATGGATAGTTACTACAGCTGGGGGGGCCAGTCCTGGCATTAGGGGTTCATTGAGTGGGCACCCACCAGCCAAACATCATGGCCCATTTATCATTTATACATGTTTTTATAGTATTAGGTATGCTTTTAATGTGTAAACCTGTTAGTTATAATGTGTCAGTTTTAATGGACAAGTATCTGTTTAATCAACCATTACTACAGCAGGGGAACCAGACCCTGGGGGGTGGTTAATGGGACAGTGCACCATCAACTATATCATGGCCCATTAAACCTGCTGACTTTACAAAGAGAGTCTACTTAAGCATTTGAATTTTGTCACTTAAGTCTTAGATCTGCTTTCACCATCTTGTGATGTGGTAAGACATATGCATCATTCATTCGGTGAAAATAAAAACCAGGGGTTGGGAAGTTTGAGGAGCAGGGGCAATTATTAGCCACAAAGCAGGCCTCCAACTGGATCTGAGAACGACTGGTTTACAGAAACAAAACCTGGCGCACTGGAGTTTTAATCATTCTGAGCGACACTGATTTCTATTACACTGGCCTGATTTCTTTAAAGTCTGTGTGCAGCAGTAGTAAATATGTGTTCTGTGTTTGTGAAAATGTGTTAACCCTGCAGCCAAATTCGAATGATTAGAAAACACAAAGTATATAAAATTAGGTTTCAAAATCTTGAAAAATAAGCAGTATTACCTGCTCTGAAATGCAGGGATTGGGTCTCCTGAAACCACACCCTGCTGCAGCCTCTCTCAAGAATCAAATACCACTATGACCTGAAAAATGAATTCTGGACCACCAGAGTCCGCATCACTGGATACTGACCTACCAAAGAATCAATCTGCAACAATATGGAACATTTTTTCCTCATTTATGAAACCTATAGCTAGCCTTAGCTAACAGAGAAGCAGTAGACTGTCAAGCTAACATATCACCCAGAGATACAACATGCTTACCATATGTGCTTAACCCTTTAGCTGTTAGCGAGATTGGACTAACTCAAGTGAATAAAGTAGCCACTGCTCGAGGAGGGAAGGCAAGTTGTAGGGCCCTGAACATTAGCAACTGATGCTAATGTGTTCTAGATATGGTTGCCTGTGTATATTATCATTGTTCTGCCTGATTTTCACAGCATAACCTGTCCCACAGTTTTCGAGATATCAACTCTGTTTCCCAAGTTGTTCGGTCTGAGTGTGTGTATTGATCAAACAGCTTTTTAATCAAATTCCAGGTTTCCGCATAGCAATACATTTTTCTAGAAAAATACATGCCTACTGTACTTCTACTCTACTGACAGAGACTAGTTCACATCCGCACTTGTCTTTTCATTGTTTCTTTCCAGCCCTCTTTTTTCCATTTAGACTTAATTCCCATTTATTTTTGGCCCCATCCAAACAGTACTGTTTTCTTTATGTGCAACCATACAACTGCATGTACAGTCGTGGCCAAAAGTTTTGGGACTGGCACAAATTTTGGTTTTCACAAAGCCTCAGTTCTTATGGTGGCAAAGAGATTGTGATTTGATTTGATTGTGATCATATGAATTGCAATTAATTGCAAAGTCATTCACTGCCATGAAAAATGGCCTTGCCACAAAAATTACTGCATTTCAGCCCTACAGAATGGCCTTCAAACATCATTTCAGTGATGATCTTGTTAGCTCAGGAGAGAAGGTTAATGAGGACAAGACAGCTGATATCACTCTGTCGTGCTGATTAGAAGAGCAGACGGGGTGCTTTAAATGGGTAGTGGTGCTTTAAAGTTTTCTTCTGTTAACTATGGTTACCTCTAAGGAAACACGTACAGTCATCATTGCATTGCATCAAAAAGGCTTTACAGGCAAGGACATAGCTGCTTGTAAGATATCACCTCAATCAACCATTTGTCCAATCATCAAGAGCCTCAAGGACAGTGGTTCAATTGTAGTAAAGAAGCTTCAGGGTGCCCAAGAAACTCATGCAAGCATCAGGACCATCTCCTAAAGAGGATGGAGCTATGAGATCAGGTCACCACCAGCGCAGAGTACGCTCAGGCACGAATGCACGAAGGCATTTGTAGGATTGCTTGGTGTTAAGACGGGCAGCAAAGAAGCCACTTCTCTCCAAGAAAAACATCAAGGACAGACTGAAATTCTGAAGGAAGTATAGGGATTGGACTGCAGAGGACTGGCGTAAAGTTATTTTCTCTGATGAAGCCTCCTTCAGACTGTTTGGGACATCCTGAAAAATGATTGTCTGGAGAAGAAAAGGTGAGCGCTACCATTAGTCCTGCGTCATGCCAACAGTCATCCTGAGATCATTCATGTGTGGGGTTGCTCATCATCCAGGGGAGTGGGTTCGCTCAAACTTTGGCTAAAAACACTGCCATGAATAAGGAGTGGTATCAAATCATTCTCCAAGTGTAAGGGCTCAGGCAGTACCACCTGCTGCCAGCAGAGGGCGGCCACCAGGTCCTCGTGCTAAGAGAGCCTCTGCTTAGGCAGTAACCCCTGCTGCAAGCAGAGGGCACCACGGGGCCACGGCTCTGCCAAAACTACAGGCAAGGACATCAACACCCAGCATGCACCATGCTGATTAGGGCATTGGTAGCACCTACCAATGACCCTACTTAAGCAGACACCAACCACCACCCGTTGCTACACCTTTGCTGAGGGGTAGCCGGTAAACGGTATCAAGTGAAAAGGAAAAGAAAGAAAAGAAGAAACAAGCTCCCAGAAAAGTTTAAAATAAAGGAAGGAGCTCAGAAATGTAAAGAAAACTCAAATATGCTACCAGAAAAAATAACAAAGTAAAAGAAGGAGCTGAGAACAAAAAACAAAAAGAAAACACAAACCAAGCTCCCAGAAAGAAATAAGAAAGAAAAGGAACTCAGAAGAGAAAATAAAAGAGGAGTAGAGGGTATCGGCCACAAGATATCTTACTTTTGTTTTCGGCTTACTCCTTTTTTTTTTTTTTTTTTTTTTTGTGCCCCGTTTCCGTTCCCTACTAGTTCCTCTTATTTATTTTCTACAACACCTAACATCCGCTTCACAAAAAAAGGCAGCCACTTAGTAAAGCCTTGTACACTATGACTTTTCTAGTTTTTCTAGTGTTGGAGAAGCTAAATAAAGTTCCAGTCTATGATGATATCAGGCCAAGCAAAACAATTCTGAACACAAAAGAATGAAAAATTATTTATTTTAAAACTCCACAATCCAGTACTACATACTTAGTTCACAGCAACTATTTCCTGTACATGTATGTGTTTTCGTCCTTTACATGGACTTGTTAAGTGTTTCAAAGCACCAATGCACAAGTCAGCATCCCAAAGCCTTTAGTTACTGAAGATAATACAGTAAGAAGCCCTGGCTTTCGCCTCATTAGTAGAAGTTTGCTGAATGTACCTGTGGTGAAGACAATTCATTCTGAAAACTGATCATCAGGCACGGGTATCAGGACTGTATGTGGAATGCTGACTTTCTTTGTTTCAGAAAAGCCTGCAGGTGCAGAGAAAACCTGTCCAGAACTTGTCTAAACTAATGAGAACCTTCTGTGCAAGGATGACCAAAAGTTAAAGACATGCTACCTGATTCCTTCCAGCTTAGGCCTGAACTGCCAGAGAGTGATTCAAAGGTACTGAAAAGATCTCAGCTGATGGAACTTGTTGCCATGCAGACATGCTGGTTCCTCTGAGGCACAGTATGCGGGGAAAATCTTTAGAATGCATGCATTTACAAATGGACTTACTGTAATGAGGAGATGGCGTGCAGATATGCATGCAAATTCTTTATCACTGTATATCTGTGTAACTCATGGTTATTTGCTCGACTTGAATAGTATACAGATCAATGCATCCTTAGAGTAAAGATTCACAAATGGCCAAAAATGGAATAAGATAAGCAACTGTAAAAGTCAGAAGAACAACAGCAGGAACTTGGCATGAACTCATCCCAGCAAAACTAGACCAGGTGAGAAAACCTATTGAAGAGCAGGAGGTCCTTCTGGGGTGTTACAGAGCAATAAACACCAACCAACAATTCAGACAGCCAATCATAGACCATATTCACCTTATCATTAGTCACCTTCAGCTTTTCTTGACAGCCTTGTGATAAAATCACTTATCACTCAGTTCTGGCACTGCTGCAGTCTTAAAAGTAAGCTGCTAGAAGGACTTCTTGGAGGAGTGCTATAGAATACGTATAGAATATCACACATACACACACTAGTGAACAGACACACTAGGGGGCAGTGAACACACTTGCCCAGAGCAGTGGGCAGCCCTACTACGGCTCCCAGGGAGCAGTCAAGGGTTAGGTGCCTTGCTCAAGGGCACTTCAGTCATGTCCTGTTGGTTTGTGGGATTGAACCAGCAACCTTCCACTTACAAGGCTGGTTCCCTAACCTCCAACCCACGACTGTCTCTGACTGCTATGCAATATCAGTCTTAAAGGCACAGCACCGGAACAGCCTGTTGGATGCTACTCGATTGAGAGAGGCTGAAAATGGCCATGTTGAACTGATATATACAATTTTGTGGCCTGTTGTTGTCACAGATAGAATAGCAAATACTATTTTATAATACCATTGAAGCTTAAACGTCACACTTTCTTCATTAATATTTTACCAGCTCTTTCTTTTTTCCCCCAACACCTTCTATAAGTCCTATGGTAACTTGCCCAAGCTTGTTCTACAGCAGTCCACATCCAGCTGCCATCACAGCAGGAGATGGCAGCGTCTCCTTTTCACATTATATGATGCTGTAATGCACAGAAAACTGGAAACGTACAAAAGAACAAAAGGAAATCTGTTTTTCTGTGACAGGCTTTAATGTATAGCTTTTCTTAACCCATTTTTCACTCTGCAGTGCCATGCTCAAGTTAAACTGACTAGATGTGCATGTGTCGCCTTCATAAATAAGATTTCTCAAAATGTACTTAAAAATGTTTTATTGGGGGGTGAAAAAATGGAAAAAATTAAAAATGTTCAGGAAATTGGCCGTGAAAGGAAAGATCTAATTGAAAAAAGTCTCCAGTGGGGCTTGAAAAGGCAGTACTTAATCATCGTATCACACTGCGTTCAATAAAATTCACTTCAAAAGAGTATTATATATTTTTTTCTGCAGATAAGGCCTCCGTGCTTAATATGTAGAGATTTCACAATTCACTCCTGGTCCGCTTACTGCTTGATCTTCTTTGAAGCGTGGCAGCATGATGAACGTTCCTTTATGCGCTCAGTTTTAGAAAAGGTAACACGTTCAACTTGGTTTGCATTTTTTCCCCCGAATTTATAAAGCTGAAGCGATCGCAGACTTGTCTTTGCACAGACGTTACATAGAAACGTTGTCACCTTGAGCCTTCCGAAATCCTCTTCTGTTGTCTGTGTGCATTCTTTGTCAGCATTACTGATCTGAGCCACCGCTTTGTAGACTTTAGACTTTCAAGCGGATGTATTTGCATTGCTTTCTTCCAGGAATCTAGTGAATGCCATCATTGTTAGCTGAGGATATAACCAGTGAGCTACATTGACTGAAGACTTTTCAAGTGAATTTGAAGTGAAGCTAAACATTTTTGAATGCTCTCTGCAGTTATGGCATAATGTGACAGCAACTGTAGTACAAATCGTTTCTAATGGACATACCAATGTCTGGAGAAAGAAACCTGATGCACTTTGAAGGACTCTTGAAAAGTAAAGTCTCCTAATTGCTTCTTTATTTGGACACTGAGCACTTTATTAGAGACACCTCCTTCTTCATACACTGTCCATTATATCACCTCTGCTTACCATGTAGGTTGACTTGTAGTAGTAGTTCTACACTTAACACTATTTTACCATCATTAACAAATACATATAAAAACTCTGGTAGGTTCTGGATAGTAAATGAAGTGGCTATATTTCTACTGTAGATGTTGCAATCTTTGGTTTCCATCTCCACCCCTGTAGAGGAATCCATGTGTGTAGGCTTCCCTACAATAACCAATTTCATATGAAACCACTCTGGGTGACTCAGCAATTGAATAACACTGTGAATTGAATGCACTCTGTAGTTCTACAGTTACAGACTGCAAGTATAAGTATACTTTGTTAAACCTCTTTCACTCTGTTCTTCAATGCTCAGGACTCCCATGGACCACCACAGAGCAGGTACTATAAGAGAGGTGGATCATTCTCAGCACTGCATTGACGATGACTATGTGTGTGTTGTGCTGGTGTGGTGTGTTAAATGGACATATCAATGGCTGGAGAAAAAAACCTGATGCACTTTATTAGAGACACCTCCTTATTCATACACTGTCCATTGTATCAGTGCTGCTTACCATATAGGTGGACTTTATAGTTCTACACTTACAGACTGGAGTCCATCTGTTTCTCTGCATACTTTGTTACCCTGTTCTTCAGTGGTCAGAACCCCCCACAGGACCACCGCAGAGCAGGTATTATTTGGGTGGTGGGTCATTCTCTGCACTGCAGTGATACAGTGGTGGTGGTGTGTGTGTGTTATGTTAGTATGAGTGGATCAGACACAGCAATGCTGCTGGAGTGTCCACTGACTGTCCACTTTATTTGACACTCCTACCTTGTAGGCCCACTTTGTAAATTAGTAAAGTCACAGACAATAGCTTATCTCTTGCCAAACAGTATATATTGTTCATCCTCTAGTCCCTCATCAGTGTCCACAGGACGCTGTCCACAGGAAACTGTTGTCTAGATATTTCTGGTTGGTGGAGTATTCTTAGTCCAGCAGTGACACCTAAGGTGTTTTAAATCACACACACTCACACACCACCACTGTTTATCTGTTTAGACAAAAATAAAGTAATTTTATAGAATTTAAAACCATTTCAATTTGATTTTTAATTCTTTTTAGCAGCTAAATATAATTTTGTACTACTATTATCAAAAACACAACTTATATACAAATGCTACTTTGTTCAATTTATAGCCATGATGTTGCATGATGTCCACAATTGTGGATAACTGAGGCATAATAAACATCAGATGTTATTTTTTAAGAAACATATTTTTAGCGCCTGTTTGACACAAAAACATATTTAAATAATGTATTTTACACACATTTCTTACAGGCCTTGACCCTCAAGAATGCAGTAGAATTTAAGGGAATGTTTTTGTTACTTTAGAGCAATGGGCTCTATGACTCTACCATCTATGTTCGGAGGATACAGCATGTTTCATATACCTTAAAATGTTAATAATGTGCTATTAATAACTAGTCATATGCATAAAAAGATAAGGTTCCACTCTAGTTTGACAGGGGTTTCAACCCAGACAGCCCATCACAGGGCAGCCAATTGCACAATTGCAATCTTAACGACTGCCATACAATGTCATTTTAACTTCTAAGACTAAAAGCAGGTTGGAAAGTGGTTGGTTACCCAATGTAAGCTTAGTAAGTCAATATAAAATGCAAGAAAAACAATGTAGGATATGGGTTTCTTATGGCAAACATGAAAAATGGAGAGTATCTAAAGGTTGATGGACCCTCTTAGAACACCAGCTTGGACATTTTATTAATTCGAACTTGTTTTTACTCAAGCAGACCTTAAATCAGAGCCTTGTGTAAATTAGAAGTAGCCATTTATGTTTGCAAGGATGATACGAGTAGTCAGTAGGATCAGTGGTAAATATACCACAATCACTTAAATTGCATGCTATGACCATCAATTTATGATGATATTCATTCACACATTTTTCATTTATGTATTTATGAAGGCATCAGCATATCAGAGTGTTCTTGGCTGAAGGAGATAAAGGTAAAAAGTACGGATAGTTTCAAGCTGTACTCTGACTATTATCCACAGTTTTCAACGCTCCACTGATGTGAGCTTGGAAATGCCAGGAAATTCTCACCTTTAGACGGCTATTTTCATAATGAGCAGAACCCGTTCTCAGCAAGAATCTATTAGAATATGTGCTGCAGCAGTTCACTCCTGCATTTCACAGCTTGTGGTAGGTATTTGGAGATATTTCTGTTTAAAAGTAATGAGCCAATAAACGCAGCACATGCACCAGCAGGAAACAGCTATTCAGGCATATCTGTTTTTGTTATTTAATATCCTTTCAGTGCATATATCCACAATGTCTCCTGGATTTGTACTTTTAAATATAAAGAAAAAAGTGGATTTTAATACGCATAAGCAAAGAAAAAAGAAAAAAAGTGTTCAAACACCACAAAGTAGGCATTATGGGAAAGGTGAAGGAGCTCGCTAAAGTTTTCAGATACAACATTATTACAAAACTCTTGGGTGGAAAGAGCTCCAGAGCCATAACAAAGACTTTAAACATCCTTGTCAGTACATATGGTTCCAGAATATACAGCTGGAAATATCGTCCCCAGACAGGTGTGCCATGCTAAGGTAAGAGACAAGTAGGCACCAGGAGACACCTTAATAGAGTTGCAGGATGTCCTGAAAGCGCCAGGAACACATGAATTATCTCCGTTCCCTCGCACAAAACACCTCGGCTAAAAAAAGAAGTATGAAAATTCACGTCTAACACTTTGCACACAAGCATTTAGAAAAAATCAGAACTCAATTGGAACAATGTCCACTCGTCAGAGAAAAACAGACAATAAGTCAACTTTTCATGTCTGGAGAAAGAAGGACTGTGTGTGTAAGAATTCATGAACATCACACCTACTGTGAAGTTTGGTGGAAGATGAAATGAGGCTGCTTCTGTGCACACAGTGCTGGAGCCTTACACACCATTGAATGTAACTTAAATGGAATGATATTCTGGGGGATAATAGAGGGATTTTTGGGCCAAGTCAGTCTCCCCATTAGAAATTCATGGACTTTGAACTTCAACAATAATGAAGATGGAATGCAGTTTGTGAAGAAAAAATTACAAGAAAAAGAAAATATTGTTGCTAAAATTACAAAGTTACTTAATACCTACTGTAGACACCTCAAGGCTTTAGTTGCCAACAGTGGTAATGTACTGTTATTAATTTGTGGGATTACTTACTATATATATATATATATATATATATATATATATATATATATATATATATATATATATATATACATACATACATACATACACTACCGCTCAAAAGTTTGGGATCACAGTGAAATGTTCTTGTTTTCAGTGGAGTATCTTCCTTCCTTAACACAACAATGGACTGACGGGTCTCTAAAGAAAGTTGCTTCTTTCTGGCCATTTTAAGTCTGTCAGCAAGCCACAAGAGTGTCCTAACAACCAATTAGCCCAATAACATCCTTAACTTGGGTTGGCGGCCGTACCAGGAGATTTATACAGAGGAATGACAATTGCTGATAATAGGACTATATGCAAAATAACCCTCTATACAAAAATAGACTTTAATACAAACATTTTTATTCTTTAAAAATCATCTGATACACTAACATTAATTGTGAAATGGACAATATTGTTTGTGAATTGCAAAAAAATTGCATGAAATAATATTAAAAAGTGACCCTAAACTTTTGAGCTTTTGACACGTGTGTGTGTGTGTGTGTGTGTGTGTGTGTGTGTGTGTGTAATATATATATTTATATATATATATACAAATATTTCTATGATTATAAATAAGGCTGCGATAACCTGCATATAATCCATCAACCGATATATCAGACGGCCCCTTATGAGGACAGTGCTAATGAGACTTAGCCTTAGTGAAATGTTGAATAGAAGGTATTACATACTTACATATAGTTATGTGTGCCTGGTACATAACATGTAGCCCCCGTTCTCAAAGAATGGTTGTGCACCTTTTTTCATTTTTGGAGATTTATTCATTGCTCTTCCGCTGCCCTGACTTCACACAGGCATGCATTATGGGCAAACAATGTTTACACTCAGTTTAAGCTATCTATAGAAGACAGAGATTTGGAGAGAGGATTTGAAGAGCAGAAGCGGAATCCTGATCACAATTTTTCAACAAATTAATTACAGCAAAAAAATGAAAAAGAGAAATACGTACAGCAGAAAAAAAAGCACAACATTGTATACACATCATCTCTTTGGATTTGGCTGATCCACGACTGACATAATTTTAAGGATAAGGATCAGTGAGGTGCAGGCAGACACACAATAATACAGACTGTCACTGCAGAATCTGATTATTGAAGCTTGGAAGACAACAGTGTTTGCACTCACTACTGAATGGTTCAACAAGAGATTTCTGGGAATCTTTCGAAAACGTACCCCACTGGTTTAGGTGTGCCACCATTTACTAATTTCACAAGAGCGTATTTATGTGTACCATTATACATCACAATCTCTTACCCATCATTTATAGACAGACTGTAAATATTTCTTACATACCATACCATGTTCAGATGCAGGTGGCCGCTGCAACAAGCTAATTTTTACGACAGTGTTTATGGCTCAGCCAATTGTGAAGTTTTATGACGGGATCCTCCCAAGGAAATCTGCCCCAAGCCCAGGAGGTAACGACTTAACTTGTCCAGACAGGTCACATGGGCCACAGTGAACACGGAGCCAGGCCTATAAAACTGTGCAGTGGCCAGTCACATTCAGACCTTTCTTGGACCTTCTCAGTCCTTCCATGGAACCCTCAAGAATAAAGCATATACTCTGAACTGGTCTAATGAAAAAATAAGTTACAACATCAACAAAGACCAAAATATGACCAAAATATAAAAATTCTAAGGAGCTAAATCTTACTAATTATATACTGATTATAATCATTCATTTAACAATGCTGTATGGGGCTGGTCAGTACAGGTGTTAAACAGAGCCCAAAGCCAAAGGAAAAAGAATGACCGTCACTATATGTGCTGTAAACATGATAACTCCTGGCAAACACAACACAACCACATTATTAAGTAACACTACCACATGGTATTATGACTTCCTGCTGGTAACTTAGCAAAGTTCCATGGATTTCCAGGCACAGTTTGCTACTGCATTGTTACAACCTCCTAGAATGCTGTCAGATAACGTCGTCACAACTTTCTGGGTAATTACATTTCAAGGTTGTGACCACGTTGTGGGCACCAGAACAGTAGGTTGTCATGATGTCAGACTATTTCCAGTTTGAAGACCAGGAAAATCCCATTTTAATCAGTGCAGAAGGAAGAAAGGTAGCTAACGGTGACTCATCAAAAAGAGACTCATCCGATGACAAGGACTATAAGCTAAAGTAGTTACTTCAACTTCTTTAATTCGGCTCAAAAGATATGAAAACAGGTCTCTAGCATCATTTTGTCCAAGCTAATGATAGAATTCATGTTAAGACTTGTTTGTTTGACTGAGCTTTATGCTACTGCTAGCTTGGTAGGCTTGGAGTCAGGGTGGGTTGACCTCACAGGCATTCCCCAGAGTTATGTGATGGATTTGCATAATGCATGCTGGGTATTGTTTTGAGAGACCCCTAATAAATAAGAACATGAACATGATTGTGTATGCTGTCAAACTGAAGGCTGAGGGATAAAATGCGATGGTCCTGAATACATGACGAATACCGTTTTAAGCTGTAGGTTAAGGCCTCATTATGTGGGAGTTGGCCTATTTGATTGGCAGATTTTAGTTACCAAAATTCTTAATTTCCAGCAGAAAGTCTTAATCTTATCAATATGCAAGGCAGCAACTATACTACATATAATCCAGAAACCGATAGATCCCATATAAAGATAATGCTTTGTTAAGACAATTATTGAGACTCAGACTTGAATAGAAGGTAATACATAACTGTTATATGTGCATGGTACATAACATATAGCCCGATTTTCAGAGAATAATTGTGCACATTTCTTTTTATTTTCTTTAGTTTTGGAGATTTATTTATTTCTTCTCCACTGCCTGGACCTCACACCAGGCTTATTGAAGAAAAAACTGGGAAGGAATGTTTCAGTAAGCTGAATTTGTTACAATATTTGATTTCTGTGTACTAACTGTAGCATATACAAGCAAATCTTTACACTTTCTGCCAAACTTTGCCTTTTTTCTCAGCCATCCAATCATTGCTGAGCAATCACTGCTATCCCTCAAGCATTTAGTTAATTATGGGTGTGCCAGTGTGTGTTAATTTAATTCCATTTGATTTGTCAAAATTCTTAATTTCCAGCAGAAAGTCATAAATCTTATAAATATTTCTATAATTCTTTTCTCAGCTGTCCAATCATTGCTGAGAAATCGCTGCTATCCCTCAAGCATTCACTTCTTCATTATAGGTGTGCCAGTTGAACACAACAGATTTCTGTGAATCTTTAGAAACAGTACTCCACCTTTTTAGGTGTGCCATCATTTGCTAATTTCATAAGAGCATACTTATGTGTATATTATACATCACAACCTTTTACACATCATATATAGACACATCATTATAGAAACTGTTATAAATATTTCTTTCATACCATGCCTGTCTGCTAAATTAAGTCTGTCCAGATGGCCATCACAAATATACTCATCTTTACGACAGTGATTATAGCTCAGCATATTCTGCCTTTTTACAGCAGGAACCTCCCAAGGAAATCTGCCCCAAGCCCAGGAGGTAATGACTTGACTTGGCCAGACGGGTTGTAGAAGCCACAGTAAACATAGAGACAGGCCTATAAGACTGTACAGTTGCCAATCATATTCAGACCTGTCGTAGACCTTCTCAGTTCATTATGAGTGACCCAGTGTTTGACTTTGAAACTCCAGTAGCATCTAAATAAATGAAAAAGTGGATGAGATTCCATCCTCGGTAGTTTACTATTCATCCAAAGCCAAAAGCATCACTGTTGTCAGGTTTTGTGTGTTATCTTTACTACAAAGTCTTCTTTTCTATAAAGGTTGAAACAGGCTTCATGCCTTATAATAAAGTGTGCTGCAGCATTGGTTTTTTGAGCATAAGATTCGATAAAAAGATTGTTGTTGCCCCAGGTTACGATGTGTAATATACAAAAACCATGCATAATTCTCCCTAATTATTTCTTAATACATGAGTCTTAAACCCCCATTTTAAAGGGGTTTAAATGATTAGTTTTACTCAGGGATGTGATGCAATTTCAATGATTACCAATGATCTACGTGATTTGAATCCAGTATGAATGTGCTGCTAAGTAATAATTTCTCTATGTAACTCAACTCTGAGCTCCTCAGTTATAATAGTCTTGCTCAAAACAACATCGGAGTAATGTAATAACAGAACTTGGCTGATGTCACCTTCTTATTTACGAATTTTCTCATTCCACCTTGCATGCTGCAGCCAATATATATTCCAGGGCCTGAGGCTTTATAACTACTGCTGCACCACTTAAGGTGGGATGAGAAAATTTGGAAAAGAAGCTTGCAATTAAGAAACTGGCTTCATCTTTTTAGAAAACATCACTTCCCTTTATTATCTTCTGTTGTGACCTAAAGATGGGGCTGTCAGCAAAAAATGGAGCTTGATTTGACCCTTAATCCTTAAAATCATTACGAGAAATCCACTGAATTTTTCGGTAGAAAATATCAGTAGGTGAAATATCTTGGAAGTATCTCTCGCTAGGCAGTGTATTGTCTGTCCTGTGCAACAATTGAATGAAGCCACTTTAGAAGCCTAATGCCAGTGTATATGCCAGTTAGACGCACATTGTGTTGTTATTATTGTTATTGTGTCCCCTGTCGCATAATGCTGATATTAATGTCTGCATGATGATGTTTCGATCTGAGTTTTTTGGGGTAATTTGGAAAAATTACAGAGATCCTTCATGCTGTATGAATGGGCCAGTCAAATTAGACACTTATTACATTATTGGTCCTCTTATAAAGCTAGAATTGGATTATCTTAATAAGGGCATTAAAAGATATTATAATGGCCAGCTAAAATAAACGATCACTTTTTATTTTTCATTTGCTTTATTTCTACAGCTCAATTTAATTATACTCTTACTCATGTCATGAGCCGATTTACCTGCCCAAGTGCATTTGGTGCACAGCTTGGCATGTTTTCTCCTGTAAAATATTTCTAGTCCCATTTCCATGGAGGTACATTATCTTGGGCTCAAGGTCTTTGCTGGAGCTTGTCTGAGACAAAGCTGTAATTACAGATGAAGATGGCTACAGCATCTCAGGAGAGACCCCGGGACAGATAGATCTGCTGTCACAAGAAAAACAACAAAAAGAAAAACATACCATGGTCGCACAGCTTAGATAATTAGACGCCTTCCCAGGGAATTGGAAACCATCAGAACGGTTCTGCTGCATGTGTGCAGAGCAGAAGCAATGTCTAAGAGCTTTCTCTTCAATGGAGAGGATGTTAAATTGAGTTTACAGGCCAAGTTGGATTTTTAAAGTTAACAAAATCCCTTCTGAATCCAAATGTCTGACTGTAAACCCCCCACCTGACTCCAGAGGGTTATCTAGCTGTAAGCCATATCATCGGATCTCTATGCCAATTCATGGCAAACAAGTAGATAATCACCCATGATGTGTTCAACACAAACCCACCCACACATGCCACCAAACACAGTAAACCAGACGCAAACACGTACAGGGAGAGCCTGAGTTCAGTTCATTTGTACTGCACTTTGGAAAGCGTTCTACAGAAACAGCTGTGAGATAATAGCCATGTTTGCCGCTGTTCAAAGTGCCTCATGCAGGTGTTAGTGTATGTAATGATGGCAAACCAAAGAAAATATGTGTGGGAAGAGAGGGGTGATAACATTCAAAAGGCAAAATCTGATATTTAGTTTGATGTTTATATTCTGGTTATAGCTCCTTCCTGCAGGCCCTCTAGTGGTAAAGACAATGGCATCTGCAACAAATTGATTAAATTTGAAATATATATATATATATATATATATATATATATATATATATATATATATATATATATATATATATATATATATATAGCTGTAACTGGTTTAATAAGATTAATCTGTTAATTTTAATCTCACATTTCATAATGTTAGTCTCCTCCAGTCAATCAGAATCCTCACAGTTAATCTTACTTGAGGTGAAAATTGATACACCATGACTGATAGACAGGCGGTGATTGCCAGCATGACATGTTAACTATCCTTGTATAAAGTGTTCTGATCTTGGATCTGTGAAATGAACAGTGTAAGTAGAGGATGGATTTCTTTTTATTTCATGTTGTACTTCTTTATGTCTCCCCAAAAATGATGGAAGAAAGGGAGAAGAACGTAGAATCTTGAAGAAGAACTACTTAGAATCTTGTATCATGTTAAATATATGCTGCATGTATGTATTGCATAACAAATGGACCAAATGGTGGGGATGTGTGTGTGTGTGTGTGTGTGTGTGTGTGTGTGTGTGTGTGTGTATCATTTCAATTGATCAATTCATTAAAAATTCACACAAGAAAAATCTAAAAGGTAGCTGCTGCTGTTGCTGTGCATATGACCATTGTAAATGCCATATTTATTTTTACACACTAATTTTGGGGTAATTAATCATTTTCTATTGAGGTATTGATGTGAATATAGACACACTGTCCAAGTAAGGGGTGACCAAGTCTAAGTTGGGTTCTATATAAAGAAATGCACTGTGTAAAATCCTTAATACACCTTAGTTATTGCTTAGTAAAGTAGTAATATACATCATTTTAGACCTTATAACAGACCTTGTAAGAAATAGGTGTAGGTAGATGCCAACTTTACTATAAAAGCATCTTTCTGACAAACATTTCTAAATGCTCAAGCATTAATAACCTATATTCAGTGCTGATTCATGTGTCATGAAGTCTCCATGGAGATAGCCTAGATTAAAAGTTTTATGCAAATATTTACGTATTTGTCTTGTTGTGCTCTGTGCTACGAGATAGCATCCCTCCATCAGAAGAATATATTAAAATGAGTGTTACCCCTTGCACAAAGGAGTTTAGCGACCTCACTAACTCCCCCAGCTCCTTTCCTGCCTGTTTCCGGAAAAAAACTCTTTCTCAATTCACCCACCACTCGTCTAATAAGGTGTGCCCTGAACTTAACTAACCTGTCGCTCCACAGCCTGTATCAGCTCCCCAAGCGTGAAGTACATAGTGAGTTTGACATATTTTATATCAGTGCTTCCCAGGCTTGCCCTGAACCGTTCTGAGTTTTCCCTGCTGGAGTGGAAGTAATCAGAAAAACTGTAGCTGATATTAAGTCAGAGAAAAGGACAGAGAAAAATGTCGACTTCAAAATGTACTTTGACTCCAGTAAACTTAAAAAAAAAAAGCTATTTCATGTTTCAAAACTGTCTCCTCAGCAACAGTTCAGAATAACCCACGGGGTGTGTATGTGTGTATATATATATATATATATATACATATATATATATATATATATATATATACATATATATATATATATATATATATATATATATATATATATATATATATATATATATATATATATATGCACAGCATCATAATTTTAATCAGTTCTACTTATCGTTCTTCTAATTTTACAATGATATCTTGCGTCATAGTTAATTGGTCTTAAAAAACTACTACTTAATGTTATTTGTCATGACTACTAGTATAGTCGCTGATGTATTCAATACACATGTGAAATTTGGCTTTGCAACAGTAGCTGTCTGCCTTTCTTCTGCATTAGTGAACTAATAAGAGAAAAAAAAACATTTCAAACCATCCACCCACAAGTAACAGTGTCTGTAGTTTTTCAAAAATCATCAAAATGCAGTACTGTGCAGAAGAGACCACCAATGATTTATTTCATTTCCAGTGAAAACAGCCCCCAGCCAAGTCCTGGGATACACAGTGAAATATAACAAATGTTGTATGATGCTAAACTTGAATGTTATATTAAATATTCCGCAAAGCTTGAATGAAAAATATGAGATATAAACACTGCTAGATCTTTGTGAGAAGAGTGTGGGTGTGGCTAACAAGGAGCTTGATTGACAGCTCACTGTCCAACACTCCTAGCCTGCTCTGTCCCTCATACAGCACTAACATCATTTTCCAGCTTTCATGTGACGCTAGCTGGAAGAAAGTCATTCTGTTGAACAGATGAGCAGACGGATAAATGGGAGATGGAACAGACAAACAGATGTGCAGATGGACAAATGAAACAACTTGTGAAGAGACAGACAGATGGACAGATGATTGAGCAAACGGATGGATGAATAAACATGTGAAAGAAGGAACAGACAAAAGAACCATGTTGGTGATGGAGAAAGGAATGAATGTGAATAGGCATCTACAGACAGGTGGTCTTGCTTGCTGGTGTTTGGTTATGCTGGTTGGCTTTAGCTCACTCTGACTCTGTAACTGTTTTGTGTGGGTGGGGCTAGAGACGTCAGCATTGTGATTGGTCAGGAGAATGCTTACAAAAGTGATACCCAAGAGAGAAATACAGCAGATGTTCATAAGAAATACTTTGCATGGCCCAGAGGAACAAGACTAATTTTTATTAGAAAGAAAACGCAGATTTTGGTTCCTTGTGGCTTCAAGTACAAGTTTTTTTACACTTTTTAGAACATTGCATTAAAGATAATGTACTAGCATATGAAGGGGGAAGTTCACAAGTACACTGTTAAAATTGCTATGTTGGTACAACCTAAAGAAATACTTAATATAGTAATCAATTGAACTGGTTTTACTCAGCTCAGGAAATGACTTTGATTGAAAGAATCTTTAACTGAAACTACTTTATTAGGTTAAGTAAAACTAGTTCAATTGCTTCTTATCACAAGGTTGTACCAATGGAGCGCTTTTTACATTGTAACAACCATGCAGGACCTGGTAGACAACCAAAACTGTCCCCTTCAGATAAACAGTAGAGAGTAGAGAAAAATCTAGTTCTACTCCTGCTACAGATGGGTCTGAAAGGATGTGAAGCTGACAAGAACAACAAAGAAAAAACTTAGAACTTAACACACTTGCATACATGAGGACTGAATATAGTATGTATGTGTTGATATATATAGAAATATATATATATATATATATATATATATATATATATATATATATATATATATATACAGGGGTAGGACAATGAAACTGAAACACCTGTCATTGTAGTGTGGGAGGTTTCATGGCTAAATTGGACCAGTCTGGTGACCAATCTTCATTAATTGTAAATTGCACCAGTAAGAGCAGAGTGTGAAGGTTCAGTTAGCAGGTAAGAGCACAGTTTAGCTCAAAATATTGTAATAACACAACATTATGGGACATACCAGAGTTCAAAAGAGGACAAATTGTTGGTGCATGTCTTGCTGGCGCATCTGTGACCAAAACAGCAAGTCTTTGTAATGTATCAAGAGCCACGGTATCCGGGGTAATGTCAGCATACCACCAAGAAGGACGAACCACATCCAACAGGATTAACTGTGGACGCAAGAGGAAGCTGTCTGAAAGGGATGTTGGGGTGCTAAACCGGATTGTATCCAAAAAACATAAAACCACGGCTGCCCCAATCACGGCAGAATTAAATGTGCACCTCAACTCCACCAGAACTGTCCGTCAATATACACGGCCGTTTTCCTCCACCAGCATCATGTAGTGACCTGACCACTATCCTGCAAAAAGAATGGCTTAAAATTCCTCTGACCACTGTGCAGGACTATGTCAATCCCAAGACGAACTGGTGCAAAAGGAGGCCCTACACCATACTAATAAATTATTGTGGTCTAAAACCAGGTGTTTCAGTTTTATTGTCTAACCCCTGTATATATATATATATATATATATATATATATATATATATATATATATATATATATATATATATATATATATATATATATATATATATATATATTAACTGGTATCATAAGAAGCACAAACAACTGAACAGGACTGAACTGATGTAGAAAAATATCCCTGCTACCCCAAAACTAAAAGCAAGAACCTGAAAAAGAATTAAACCTAAAATAAAGGAGCGAGAGAGAGAGAGATGATCTGAAAAAGTGAAAAAAGACATAAAACATATGCAAATTATAAGAGGCTTAACATACTACAATACAGTCTTTTAAGATTTAACTTCTTAACCTTTTATTAGCGGCCAGCTTGCTCAACATTGCCTGGACGCGATACGGACCAGCTTGATTCTGTTGGACATTGTGAATCAATTCTACTGATTTATTGAAAAGAACCAGCTCAAAGGAAGGTGCGTTCAAAAGTTGGACATTGCTATGGGCTGAGCTGAGACACACTGACGCAAGATCTCATCATGTTCTTCTTTTCTTTGTAATAATCGCTCACTTCCGCACAGTCAACCGGACTGATATATTAACATCGCCATTATTTAAATATATATATCTTTTTGTTCACTTCAACCTTTCCTCAGCCCTTTATCTGCTCCCTTTATTCAGGTTTTCTCCTGAAGGAAAGTATGAATATAGGTCACTTGCGCCTGTTTTAAAAGGTTAGTTTCAAAAGTCATGGTGATTAAAGGAGTTGTTAGTGATTTAGTTCAGGTCTGAGTAGGTTCTGTGAAATATTAATAATTGTCTATTCAGATATGCATTGGAATAATGAGAATCACCCAGTAAAAGCTAGTGTAGAGCAGCCAGCCTTATAATTAATTCCTGGACGCTCTGCATAGTTTGTTGTTTATAAAATCTGTAGACGGTAAGACTTTGTTTTGTCTCAGAGTGACCCTTCCTTTCATAGTCCTAAGTAGAAGCTCTACACATGCATGTTTGTTTCTAAGCATTGTGGGGACATTACATAGACTTTCATTCATATCCTGGAACTACATCTAGACCCACCTTAAAGATGACGTACACTGTGGGGTCACCACAAGGGAGAAAGGTCCCCACAAAGTAAGTGAATATGAGTGCATTTAAATATATTCCATTTATATGCATATACAGTTTATAGCTTAAATAAAGTTCAGCATAATGCATTACTTGTATTGACTACTGTTTTGTTCTGGTTGCACCATTTAATGGTTGTACCACCTGACTTTTAAGATTCATTTCAAGTCAGACAAGCCTCCACTTAAGAAACCTTGGTTCTTGAACTTGATTTTATACTTCAATTTTTCCCCAAATAAATAAATATTATGATAGGACTAACACATTTCCCTGGTTTTCCTGAAGCCTTACCTCCTGATTTTATCCAAATGTACTCAAAAATATTTTTTTCCTCAAAATCTGTGGTCTTCTTTGGTCACTTGAGATGTAATTTAGTACACAATACCATTTACACTGGACCATCTTTTGTAAAAGCATTTTAAAAAAGAAGTGTTTGGTTGCGCCGCTTGACTTTTGAAGTAATAAGAACTCCTGGATAGAAGGTTATTATTTGTTGGGTGCTTTTACAAGTTTTTCACAAGTTTTGCAACATAGTTTTTATTTGAAAGTGTTTGATCATAAAAATAACTTCAAACTATTTTATTTAAAACTTTCACATAGCTTATATACCTTTTTTGATAGGTTACCTATTCAACACACATGGCTGGATGGTTGCACCATCTGACAAAAAGAAAGTAAAGTGAATTGGATGCACAGCTCAGATATCCCCTCATCCTCCACAAATGTCTTTCTCATTTCTGTCTTCTCGGTGCCGCCTCAGAGTTTCACAGTTCTTGTCACTGCTGTTCATCTTCACATGATTTATGTATGAAAATGGCAACAACAGTAATGCAAAAAGAGGTAATGAACTCTTTAGAGCTCTGCCTGCTGTGTCTGTAGCTAATGATGCAAACTGTGCACAGAACCGGTTCCTACTAAACACGAGATAAAGCCGCAGTGAAACCGCGGAGCCGTCAACAAGCTCTGGACGAACAAGAAAATGAAAGTTCAGTGATGATGAACTGAAGACTCTGCTAATAAATGACTCTTAACCACTCTTAACCACAAATGACTCTTTACTTCTACTTGGGCCCCAAACCGGGTTCATTAACACTGCAGCCACGTCTACTCTGTATATCATTTGTTCTTTTTTGAAATCAGAAAATTAGCCACTTATCGTTTATAAAGCTGATGCCACAAAAAAAAATCCCAATAAAACTTGTTTATGTTTTATGGTTTGTACTTCTGATGCTCAATTAAAAAGAAAAGGAATGAAAACACAAACAAAGATCTGTGTTTAAGTTTTATACTGAACTCGTCTGATCTGTGCCACCCGGACGTTACCGTCTTCTTCATATGTTGCACTTGATCAGTGGTATCGACAGAACGGCCGCACTGGGACTGTACGCTAATTTAATTAATGGCTTATTTGAAACTGGCATGAAGCAGAGACTCCCACCACACTGCAGCAGATGGGTATCCAGCCGTGCTCGGAAATCAGTGCTAGAAGACTCACATTATATATCCTGCCTATCACGAACAACACAGCAACAATGTTCAATATATGAGATACAATTTTATTCAGGCTTGCAAATTTCATCACAGTCCTCTCCAGTGCTGTTGTCCTGAACGCAGAATCTTCTAGCTTCAAGCTTCTCTGCATGCGTCTTGCCTGTTTCAAAAAACAAGTTTTTGAATTCATGAGTGCCAGTGTGGCCTGTGTCCGAATCTGAAGGCAGCTGTCTCGAAGCTTTGCTGCCTGTACTGTCTGTGCTTTAGGAGACGGTGATGTCCACTGTGTCAGTGCGCCTGTTTTCTGCTGTTTTGTTTGAAGAGCATAATTGCTGGCACAGAGTAATGTGGGATATTTAATCAGTAAAGGATACGTGCACGCTAGATTTGGATGGGACTGTGATTTGGGTGCCTTAGAATACTGTTTCAGTGGAAGCATTTATGATGTAGCCCATTCTGTCGATACCACTAATCAAGTGCATGACAGTAACTTGTGGGTCACACAAACTGGACAAATGAAATATCAATATCAAATATCAGGTTTATAATAGAAAACTGAGACAGTTCATTGAAGAAAAAAGGGTTTCCAATGAATATAAAAAAAGAAGATACACGGATAACATCTGGGCACAATTTGTACAGCATCTTTTTACGTATTCATCTGCTCCTCCGAGCTGAAAGCGAGCTGTTCAGCTGGCAAGTATTCTTTCAGCTCCAGCTCAGGCCCTACCTGCACTGCCTACCTGCTGTTTCCGCTGCCAGTGTCAAAGGAATCTTTCATAAGTGCACCCTTCAGAGACAACACTGGAATCAAAGGAGAATTCCACCAATTTCTCAACATTTCTGCAGAACCACATGATTAAAATGTAAATATAGCCATGGACTCACTGTAGACTATAGCAAATATAGACTGGACTCACCAAGTAACCATTTCACAATGTATGTAAGTGTATCAGATGTTTTAAAGAATAAAAATGTTTGTATTAAAGTCTATTTTTGTATAGATTCTTATTTTGCATATAGTCTATTATCAGCCATTCTCAGTCCTCTGTCTAAATCTCCTGGTACGGCCGCCAATCCAAGTTAAGGATGTTATTGGACTAATTGGTTGTTAGGACACTCTTGCTCAATTGTGATGCACAGCTGAAAAACATTCTACTAATAAGTGAGTATAAACGGGAGAACAACATTCTAGGTTAGTTTAGTATCTGAAGATCAGCAGTTGATGTCTTGCTGACCGGCTCAAAATGACCAGAAAGAAACAACTTTCTTTAGAGACCCGTCAGTCCATTGTTGTGTTAAGGAAGAAAGATACTCCATTGAAAACTCCATTCTCCATTTCACTGTGATCCCAAACTTTTGAGCGGTACTGTATATATATATATATATATATATATATATATATATATATACACACACACAATTGAACGAAGTAGCCGCCATTTACATTGTCCAAATATTTCATGATGAATGGACCAGCTAACTTGCTTTTCTTTGGACAGATGTGGACCCTTTTTTCCCATCACTGTAACGCATTTTGACTCCATACTTTTTCCTACAAGGAACCGTTTCACGTGAGAAAACTTTGTTCGCATTGCAATCACTAAACTGTGCACGAACATGTGGAAAATGTCGGTGGAGTTCCCCTTCAAGAGGAGTTCAACCGGCCACTCCAGCTTTAGTGAATCGCGTGCACCCTGTAATCAACCGTACTTCCAATAACTCCGCCCATTTTGCGCGCGATGCCTATGTATGGGGAGAAACGCGTGCGTGTCGCCAGGTTCGTACAAAACGCGCGAGCGGCACGCGTACATCTCGCATCTCTCCTAAATAGCGCTCGAGAGTGCGGTCCTCCATTCAGTGCGGCTCGCGCGCGCTGCCTCTGTAACGTCAGAAACGAGAGTAAGCCAGGAAATCAGAGAGCTCTGAATGAGTTAGGGTGCGTGTGTGCGCGCGCGAGAGAGAATGAGAGAGCCTTTATTCCTTGCCAGGCTATTGCTTTGGGTTCCCGCGATGACTAACTGCGAACTTCCCGTCAGCTTTAAGAAAGCCCCTGCAAAGCTTTGGCGCGTTGCCCCCCGCGCAGCACACCCAGCCCGCGGCGCGTGTTCGTATTCCTGTAGGCTCTTCTTCACACCTCTCCTGATGCTGCGTTTGATCTGACCTACTGGTCAGCCCTGGTCAGCCTTGAAATCTCTCCCGTCTAGAACACCGTTGATCTGTTTCTGAGAGCCAGCCGTGTCCATACAGCCCGCGAGCGAAGCGGGAAAAAATATATCTAGAACGCATCTAAAGTTCTGGGCTAAGTTCTACAGCGCGTCATAGCTCAACGACGAGCGTGACAGAGTGGACCGGACACCGTTCACGCGCTCGAGCAGCAACTTTCTTTCAGGGAAGTGAGCACAAGAGATGCGCGCGCTTGTTTTAACACACCGGGTTCAGTTTAAACAGCTGTTCTAAAGTTCCCGTTAGAACGACGTGCACGTAGGACGTGAGCGAAGTCACGTGACTCAGTAAAGTAAATAAACATGATCGGCTCAGTTTTCTTAGGGGGGCTTGCAAAGGCTTGAAGCGCAGCCGTTCTAAGGGGAGCCGCGTAAAGCCGCGCTTGAGGAGCTGTCCAGTGCTGAACCAGTCGCCGTGCACAGAGGCTGTACTGCGTGTTAAAGAGAGAGAGAAAGTATCTGTGCTGGTATTTGTTCTGTGTAGTCACCAGCCCCATGCTCGCGATTAAAAAAATAAATAAAAACAATAAAATAAAATAAAAAAAACATTCATCCCGAGTTTGGCTATTTACGGAGCTCGTTTGATCGAGAACTCTTCAGACAGGCTACGGATATGAAGGTACTTACAGTTGCTGGCCCCCAGCGCTGAAGTCAGAACCCCCAGCAACGTAACGAGGAGCATCCCCATGTCGTACTGCGAAGCCATGCTGTAAAGAGTACTCCGCTTAACCGCTGCACAGCCCAAGCTACTTTCCACCGCGCCTCGGTAACTCCAGCCTTTAAGAAAACAATAGCTCCAAGCCGTTTGCGATTTTGTGTCGAGCCACTGAGAGAGGGGCGGCCACCAGTGAACGCTCAGCGTCTCCACTGAGCCTCTTATAGACTCTCTCTCTCTCTCCCTCTCTCTCTCTCCCTCACTGAGCGGCGTGTGACTTCACAGGATAAACAAAAAGCTCTCTCTCTCTCTCCCCCCCTTCTCTCTCTCTCTCTCTCTCTCTCTCTCTCTCTCTCTCTCTCTCTCTCTCTCTCTCTCTCTCTCTCTGTGTTTAAAACGAAGCAAAAGCAGCTGGAGCGCGACCTGAGACAGTCTCAGCACTGAACAGCTCCGCACACGCAGCTTCAAGCAGAAACTCATGCACGCTTCTGTTTCAGAAGGTTATCTGCGTTTACTGTACTGTATAAACTGTATACATGCATCTATAAGGCATTACATGGCATGCATATCTCAGTATTATTGCACAGCATTCAATAAAGCCAGAGCACATGACTTCATAAGCTCAGGATCCATAGCACAATATAAAAGTCATATATAAGAACTGCGTATATAAGTTATGCTCAAGTGCTGCTTCATTTTAGATGTCGTGATGGTTCTGGGGTATATATAGCAGTAATGCTGTCATATAGTGAAATTTTACATTGTAGAGTTGTATTGTCTTGCTTTATAAAATGTTATGCATGCAAGTATAACTACTTATAAGTAATTATATAGTTTAATATCATCGCTGTACAAAAAAAAAAAAATCATGTATCTGCAGAAGGACAGGACAAAAACACTCTGTTGATGTAAGTTAATGGAACCAGACATTTTTCTAAGTGGTTTTGAAGCATTTCTATTGGCCAGTTCAACATGAAATCAATGAAATTGAATTGAATTTACATTGACTTTACAATCAGGATTCATATGAAGTGTTACCAAATGTTTTATATATTATCCATTATATATACTTACATTTACACTGACTGACATTTGCACTCTGTGTTTCATCTGTTTTCTCTCATTGATATTATTTAACCAATTCATATGAAGTCAGTAAGACTAGCTGTGTTATTGCAATGATGTGAGTTATTAGTTTGGTCAATGTAAAACTGAACATCTTGCCTTTTTTTTAAATAATACATAAAAATAACCAGATGATTTAAATTAATTCAGATGACTTTAGTTTAATTCCCTTTGAATTCATGAAGTACATATTACTTAAACAAGCATCTAACATATTTAACACAGTCACATGGAACCTTTTAACATAACATTTCTAAGTAATTCATCATTTCTTTTTATGTTTTATGAGTCTTACTTACTGTATGTTTAGTCTAGTCACTCCAGGAATCATGCATCAGTCTTAAAGGTACAGTAAACAAAAAACAAACAAACAAAAAACACAGCCTGTTGTATTGTTTATGATAAAGAAAGGTCAGGAAATATTCAGCCAAAAAAAAGAAAAACGTAATATTATGATGCAGAGAACTATGTAAATGTTTTAACTTGACATTAAAGGAAAAATATTAATATATAAAACTAAAACAAAAATAAAAAAGATATGAGCCCTTTAAAACTTATAATGCTGTAATTAATGGTTTTCATATAACCAGCAATTATATATCAATAAAGGCCAATATAAATAACATTAATAGATATAAATAACAACAAAAACAATCATAATTATTTTTTATATTATTTAATTTAATATATTTTATACTATTTCATCCATCCATCCATCCATCCATCAATTATCTGCTGCTTAATCCCACTAGTCGGGGTCACTGGGGGGCTGGAGCCAATCCCAGCATCATCGGGCAAATACGGTGTACACCATGGACAGTTCGCCAGTCCATCGCATGACCAACACTCACTCACGCACTCATACCTACAGGCAATTTAGAGTGAGCAATCAACCTAACATGCATGTGTTTGGACTGTGGGAGGAAACCAGAGTACCCGGAGGAAACCCACTCAAGCACGGGGAGAACATACAAACTCCACACAGAACGGCCCGGACCGGGAATCCAACCCGTATCGTCTTGTTGTGAGGCGACAGTGCTAACCACTATAATTTGGTTAATTAAGTTTGTTATTACTGATGAAAATGGTCTGTAAAGCAGTCTGAGCTGCCACTGATATAAAAAGTGCTACATAAATAAAGATTATTATTATTATTATTATTATTATTATTATTATTATACTACATGCATGTACTATGATGGTATATAGCATATATTCCTATCTTCTCCTGCTTTGCTGTTGCTTACACTCCTCACTATGAGCTGTAGCATTTAATCTTAGACCAAAAGGCTTCCAAAAAAAGAACAATGCATAACAAGCTTCAATTTCTGTGCTCATAGATGCTGAATGTGCTAAGAAGTTCCACAGCGGTTCTATAGGGATCTCAGTACTTGAGGAGTTGTTTGACCTTTCTGCTAACGTAGCTATTTAGCTGAGTCATTGTTTCAACACTATTTTATGAATATGTGAAAATTTAGGTTTCTGTGTCGACCCTTTCAGCAAGCGAACAACGAGGACCTTCAGATACGAAGTTAAAACTGTGTGGACATTGTGGACATCATAAGTAGATAAATACGACTGTCTGGTTTAAAAAAATATATTTATTTACATTTCTGGTTTATAGAATTTTTATATTCTGTGTTAAATATTTCCTCATATTTCAGTTATCTTATCTTTATACTTTATATATCTTACTGGTTCATGTGACCAAACCTACATTTTGTAATATTGTATATTGTGAAAAAACTATTATCATGGCATATACAGTTGCATGCATGCAAAAGTTTGGCCGAAATTTATTTTCCTGTAAATAGATAAGTGAGTAGAAGCTGAAAGGAAGATGAAAGATAAAATATGTTTTTTAGAGCATCATGCAAAACTAGGCACCCCAAGAGATTTGAACTTTTACCAAGATCTCAGACATTAATTAGCTTGTTAGGGCCATGGCTTGTTCACAGTCATTAGTAAAGGCCAGGTGATGCAAATTCCAAAGCTTTATAAATACTCTGACCCCTGAAACCTTGTCCCAACAAACAACAGCCATAGGCTCCTCTAAGCAGCTTCCAGTACTCCGACCAAGAAAACTTTCCAAGAAAACTACTGAAAATCTATGCATAGGCCTGAAAAGAGCATGCAAGAATTTCACAGAACTCGAAAACATTTTCACGAGAGAATGAGTAAAACGGAACTAAAAGACTAGTAGCTGTCTACAAAAAGTGCTTGCAAGATATTGTTGCTGTCCAATGAAAAACACGTATCTCCATTTTTGTGGATTTTGAGTTTTCTACCTCATTTGAACACGCCAATGGTTGTTTACATTGTGTGGAAATTTCATGGTGAATGGACCAAGAGAAGTGCTCCAAAACAGCTTGGAAAAATTCTGGTTCCATTGACTTGCATTAAACAACAATATGATACTTAGTAAAATAGGTTTAACCTAGTATTAACCCTACAGAGAGCATGCAAACAGAAATTTTGCTTCATGTTTTGGGGAAAAGGGTCACCTTTACTCATTTGGCTCCTCACAGTAAGAAAAACATTGACCAAACTTCTACATGCCACTGTATACAATACTTGACTGATGTGGGTACAGCTCTATTCAATACTGCAATGAAAAAATGTTGGGGGTACCTGCTGACATGTTTAATTAAAATGAATCAGGTTAGACAGAATTCCTTTCTACTCCTTTGTAGACAGTCAGATTTCCGAATGTTTCACTAATGTATTTTATGAAACTGGCAGAAAAAAAGAAAAAAAAAACGTGACTCAAGTTGTGTTTCCATTCATGGCATTTATGCAAGATGGAGAGATTTAACTGTGTGTTTGCTTAAAGGAGGAGAATCGCCTTTACAGCCATTTGCAAGGCCTTGCAGCTCAGAGACAAAGGGCAGAAAGATTAATGGCCTATCTAATCAGGGCTCAACGTAGAAAACATTTCTTGTTCTTATTTTACGTTCCACCTTAAAAGGCAACACAATATAACTGCTGCTTAAGGAGGAACTGGAAACTTAGACAAGAAGCCACCTTGTTTAGGCCAGCATCTGGTAACGTAAACTCACCAGACAATTCTGGGATCAAACTGTGCAGAGAAATTTAGACTGTCGAAAGCAATCTTTGGAAAGCTACGCAACATGATAGGACCATCTGTAGGGCCAATCATGCCTGGCCAGCTGCTAAAAGAATCAACATTGCGATACACAGTTTGGCCTCTTATGTGGAGTATAAGGGAGTGGGCAAAACATAAGAGCAGTTCACTGTTGTGTATATGCCAAGCAGTGAAATCAGCTGGAATGGAATCATTATGGCTTTTCTACGTTATCCTAGTATCATAACTTTGTGCAATATTAGAATGTTTTTCTTTTCAATTTCAGACTTTTCCATTCTGAGTATTTGTTGGACATTTCAAATTCAAAATTCAAATTCAAGCTCTCTTACAGCCTTTTACCAAAAATATTTAGTTTGTTTGCTAAACAAAAACAGCTGTTAACCCAAATGTTTGGTCTTTCATGGGCTGTATGACTCATTATGGCTCAACCAGCCAAGCAATTATGTGAAAAAGTAAGAAACCAGATAGTAAAATCTCAAAAAGATGGAAAATGGTTAAAATAATAATCAGACGCCACCACTAACCAAAGTCATGACAGCCATCCCTAAAAGATGACAAAGTGCAGTCCACTGTTTACTCAGAAAGATGAGATCAGTGCCGCCAGTTCAGGTTTATGTTCAGAAATTGGCCTCTCAGTGACTTACTGCCCTGACAGTGCACAGAAATACCTTACTATGGATAGTGCCTGAGGTAAAAAACTTTATTTCCAAACTGGCACAAAACTGCAAGACTAATATGTTCTGAGCCCTGGTCATAATAGCCATTTTCCATGTCTGTTGGTAGCCATGTTGTGTGTTTTTTTTCAGTTACATTGGGTGTGTCTCAAAACCTAGTGAGTGTCTAAGTAGGTACTGTCTATGTAGGCAGCTGTTTAAGTAGCAGTGTTCTCTCCTCATCTCTCCTCATAAACAGATTACTGAGACTCTCTAGTTAGAGAGAGACTGCGTCACGGCTTGTTCCCGCCCACTGCAGCAAGCATTTAGCTGGTTGCTTAGCTACCAGCCGGCATACAAAACAATAGCCCTAGTCTTAAAAATCCGCTAGCATAAATGCTAATGGCTCCAGTATAAAACTGCAAAATGGTGAATGACTCGTTACAAAGTTGTAAATAAAATACTGTTCTGTGTGATTATATGACAATAAACACATTAAAACACCAGAGAAAATCCAAATAACTCACATTTTAAAATGACTTCACTGCTCGTAGATTTGCCTGCGTTGCATCATGGGATTGCCTTCCTTCCGATGCTTCCTTAAAATTAGGTGAAAATAAGGTTCCTCAGTAGACAGCATGTTTAAGGTATGTAAGAATTGGGACAGCCTACATGTCAGGAGCGCATACTATGACATAAAATGCTGCCTATGTAGACACTTACTAGGTTTTGAGAAACACCCATTGTGTGCAGGTCTATGACTGACCAGTAGGGGGCAGATCACTGTATAAAAGATCATCGAGCAGCACATATTAGAAGATGTTTAGGGTTCTTTCCTTTGACCTGACCTTGAAGAACTCCTGCCCAGACCAGTCCAGCCCTCTCTACTACTCTTCACTTCACTTATACATTCAGTAACAGCTTTGTTAGATTCTATAAAATCTCTGTGGGATGTACAGGACGGGTGTCTTTTGTTTATCTACCATTTCCTCTGGTTTTAATGTGGAACCTTAGGGGTAGTTTTATGTGTTTGTGTTTTCAGGTTTAGTTAGTCTTGTAACCTTTTGTTGTTTTGTTTTATATTTTGGCATTTGCCTGTCCCTGAAGACAGTGTTCCGTCTTGCTATTACACATTTGTGGAAAATAAACGTCATAAACGTCTTAAACGTCGTGTTAAACAGTGTCCGGCATTAGGTCTGGCAGAGGTCAGGGGAGAAAACCCACCCTCACTTTCTGTTACAGTCTGACCCTCGACTGGGTCGTGACAATGTGAACATTTAATGTATGAACCCATTTAGTTATGATTTAGAGTTTACCAGAAGAAGTTAACCACAGGTCAGCCTATGAACTACATAAAAGCTTGTAGTCCTGGATCAATGTCTTATCCATAGACAAGATGAACTCTAGCAGTGTAATGGAATGAGGAAAGTATAGAGGAACAAAAGGGGAAAAAAAGGAGAAAAATTGATCCAAGCCATACCTCATCGGTAAAATCTAAAGGCCTGAGCATGCATGGTTATTGGAACTGGATCACTTGTCTTTAGTGATGATGTGACCTCCATCAGTGGCAGCATGATGAATTCTGAAGTGGGCGGAAGCTTCTTAAGTGCTCAGATCCAGGCAAATGCCTCAACATTCAGTTCACAGCATTTCACCTTGCAGCACCACAAAGTCCACAACTTGCTGCTAAAGAATCTGTGGAGTTTATGACAGGAACTTTACTTAAAGGAAAACATTGCAAGCTTCCTAAAGCATCTAGTGCATCTAGTGGACATCTAACATATACAGTAATACACACAACATTCAAAACATACACACAAAAACAAATATACTAAAAACTAATAAAAGTATGACAAAAAAAAAAACATGGTGGCCCCAGATAGGTCCCCAGCCAAAACCCTGGAGGACAAAATAGAACCTCTAACTTACTGAACCCAACACTAACCTAACAAAAATACAAATGGTGGCACCCACCTCCTACCTAGCATGTCTAGATATTAAATAGCTGCCAAGTGAATGCATAGGCTCGCCAACTTGCCTGTCCATCCGTTGTTGGTGAGGTACTAAAGCCATGTGAGGAGCAAAATACTAAAAGACCGTGTGTGTGGTCTACAAACAAGAGACTCGAGTAGAACAGAATACAAATAACTGTAAAATAGATCTGAAACTCTAAGTAACACAATTAACAAAGATTCCAACGTGCAACTATAAGCCTCTCAGACACAGGTGTGTTTCTAATAAGGTTGCTCTCCTGACTGCTCCTCCCCCATTGCCCTTTCAGACTGGCTCCTTTAAGCAACAAGACCAACGGAACGGTCCAAACGGAACCCGACGACTCCTGATTGGCCTACACAATACCTGGCCGTATGTAGTTGCACAGTACTGCTCTAGTAGACCGTTAGAATTTATTTAAAAAGTTCCTTAGGGAACCCAAGACATGTTCTTCTATCTATAGCATTGCTCTAAACACCTGCATGGTAAGACATCATGGTAGCCTCTTTTTTTAGGTCCCCCAAGTGGCTGGTTAGCCTCCAGAAAGGCAATGCAACTGTTCCAACTTTTTCTAAATATATTTATAATACATAAAGATTAATATAATCATATTGAATCTCTGTTCTGTATATTCTGTGAAAGTTTCATGAAGAATGGACCAATAGAAATGCTCTAAAATCACTTAGGAAAAAATCTGGTTCCATTGACTTACATTAAAAGTAAACTAGGTTTTTGTACTCTCTTGTAAAGTTCACATTCTGGAGATACTTGTTTTTTATTTTCCTTTAAATTTTTAAATCTCTTTTCTTGGACACTGTTGGCTGTCTGCATGTGAAATGTTTTTGACTTTTGTAAAAAGGTTTTATTCTAAACAATTCTGAAGCATTTCTGTTAGTCTGTTCATCTTATAAGTTCGACACGGCACTTGTTAAAATCACATAGAAAAGTCTAAATTTGAAAATATGGAGATACATGGTTTCCTTTGGACAGAGATAATGATTGAACTCTGAAAAAAAACCACACAGGTAAATTCGTCCAGCAGGGCGACAAGCAGACAGAAAGAGTGGTGATTCCTACATAGGAACTAACTAAACCAGAACTAACTCAGTCTCTGTACTAACCCAAACCAGAACTAAGTCTGTTTTTCTCCCTCTGAGGTAATAACCGCCCACCGGTCCCGTCGAATGCTGTTGGAGGTCCGACTGCCAGGGCCTCCTCATCACCTGGCACCAAACAGCTCTCCTCTCTCTGCTACACCTTGACTCCTCTGTACTAACCCAAACCAGAACTAACTTTGTTTTTCGTTTATCTCTCTCTTTCTCTCTCTCTCTCTCTCTCCCTCTCTCTCTCTCTCTCTCTCTCTCTCTCTCTCTCTGAGGTAATAACCACCCACCTGTCCCGCCGAAAACTGTAAAAGACAGACCACCAGGGCCCCCCGTCACCTGGCTCCAACCAACGCCCCTCTCCATTTGTGCCATTTGCTCCACCTTGACTGCATCACAGTATCACCCACCTGATGTAGCACCTGTACAGCTTTTAAAGCTTTTACCTTCAAACTCAGCTTTAGTTTATACTTTCGACCAGAGGAGGATGGGTCTCCCCTTGTGAGTCTGGTTCCTCCCAAGGTTTCTTCCTCCAGTTGAGGGAGTTTTTCCTTGCCACTGTTGCCTCTGGCTTGCTCACAAGGGATAAAGTGTGTGATTTTATGTTTTTCATGCTTTAAAATTCCTGTAAAGCTGCTTTGTGACAACACTGTTGTAAAAAGCGCTATACAAATAAAATAAACATAGATCATTCTCAATGCGGCCACAGAGGTCAGGGATGCAGTCTCACTTCCTGCTCTAAAATGCAGGGGTGTGGCTAAAATAAGGCTCTGCCTACTGACTAAAACTACTTGTGTTTCAGTAGTGACATGAAAACTTCAACTTCACTTTTAAAGAAAGTAAAAAGATAGAAAAATGTCATAAAATTTCTGAAAAAAATTGTAAAATAGAAATGATCTATATACAGATAATATATATATATATATATATATATATATATATATATATATATATATATATATATATATATATATATATATATATAATTTTTTGTTTTGATTTTGCCATGCATTATACATACCTACACATATACACATATGTACAATTTAAATAATAATAATAAATGATAAATAAAACAATAAAATAAAAAATAATAATAAATGCAGTAAACTATACAGTTTACATTAGTTATCCAAAAATAATATCTTAAACAATTTCTCTTCCAAAAACAATAAAATTGTACCAGGATCTCCCAGAATTGGCTAGACTTTTTATTCCAAAAGTTCATTTTTCCATGGCCATATGTTAAGATGGCTTTGTATATATTTAGTGTAATACTATCTCAATTAAAGTCTAAGCTGAAATAGACCATATCACATGAATCTCTAATCTCTGAATACTTAATTGATATTTAAAGGGGCGGTGTGTAAAACTTGGCGAGCTCTGTTAGTAAAAATGGACTATAGAATTCAAGACTATGTAATGACAAACAAGTTTAGTTTTGTTGGTTTAGAATGAGCTCTTCATTTCTATAGAGTAGCGGGCCGTCTTTCAACAAAGGTTATCATGTTCCATTGTCATGTTTCTACAGCTTCCCCCAAATGGACAAACTGAACACTGACTTCTAGAGTGTCAACCGATGTTAAAGCAGCAGCTTATTGGGTGAACTGGGAGGCACTATGGAACTGGGTGGAAGGTGTAGGAAGAAGAAGTAGTAGTGGTTACTTTTGATGCTGGATAACAATATCGGTGTTGTTTGAAGTTTCAGAACCAAAAATTTGAAGCATGGAGGCTCAAATTTATTATTTTATTTGGGGCGGAATGGTCTACATAGTCACCCAGCACAGAAAGTTCAAATGTCAGATCATTACTGAGAAAGCATTTGTTCGAATCACATCGAATGTGTAAGCATTGCTCATATTGATATATTTTGAGGCGGTAAACACATCCTGTGTCTCTAATGAACTCGTTTCTGCACAGGCCTGTAATGTACGTGACTCAATATGGTTCATTAATGAAGACGTAGACCGAGATGACATACGGTGACAGTTCTTTTTTGAGAAGCTGCCTGTACATAAATGAATATCTAACCTTTTAGCACGCATGTGCATAATGTTTCATGTGAAGGATGTGATCAAAAATGAATATGACATAAATCAAAGGCAAAGCTGAGGGAAGATCAAAGACATGCCCTTCAAAGAGCTGTTCCAAAAATGCCAAAGAGTTGAAGACCACCCTCTTAAATTGACTAAAAAACTAGACATAGACAAAGAATAAATAAGCCATGAGGCAAAAAACAGAAAGTATTGCTACATACTATATGGGGGTGAAGTAGATACATGCAATGTAAATCATCTACCTTCATTTATGAGCAACACATCAAAGGCTTACAGGTATTGCAAAACAAAGGTGACCAGAAGGGTCTATTTAAAGACTTCATAGAACAACCACTTGTGGTTCCTTAAAG
The DNA here is from genome assembly GCA_021613375.1 of Megaleporinus macrocephalus. Lineage (NCBI taxonomy): Eukaryota > Metazoa > Chordata > Actinopteri > Characiformes > Anostomidae > Megaleporinus > Megaleporinus macrocephalus. The sequence continues at coordinate 31,832,714 of CM038721.1, forward strand.
AATCTTATGGTGGATGGTTCTTTAAAGAAAATGACCCTTTATTTTCAGGGCTCAGTTAAGACTCCAGGGTCCAACATAACTTCTGTTCATGTGATGAACTTGTTCTCCTGAAGGACGAGCTGAGCGTAAACATATGCAAGCACTGTAGGGCACAGTGAAGGGTGCTGTGGCTGTCCAAACTCCCAACAGACCCAGCAGCAATTCAGAGTAAATCAAGAGAAATGAAGCATGCCCTTCAAAGTGCAAACAATCTCTTCTCTCCTTTATTCCTTAACATAATCTTCTTCCTCATCACTGCTGCCCTTCATTCCGTGGCGGACAACACAACACTTTTGCCTGATGAGAAACTGCAAAGACTCAGGCATCCACAACTAATCAAACATTCTCAAAGCACTGCATCACGAACGAGAGAGAGGGAGAGAGAGAGAAAGAGAGAGAGAGAGAGAGAGAGAGAGAGAGAGAGAGAGAGAGAGAGAGAGAGAGAGATTGTTTAATAGATAAATAAATAATAAAAATAGAAGGAGATAGATAAATAGATAGATAGATAGATAGATAGATAGATAGATAGATAGATAGATATGCTGACAGCTAAACAGAAAGATAGATAGATAGATAGATAGATAGATAGATAGATAGATAGATAGATAGATAGATAGATAGATAGATAGATAGGCTGACAGCTAAACAGAAAGAAATAGATAGATAGATAGATAGATAGATAGGCTGACAGCTAAACAGAAAGATAGATAGATAGATAGATAGATAGATAGATAGATAGATAGATAGATAGATAGATAGATAGATAGATAGATAGATAGGCTGACAGCAAAACAGAAAGAGATAGATAGATAGATAGATAGATAGATAGATAGATAGATAGATAGATAGATAGATAGATAGATAGATAGGCTGACAGCAAAACAGAAAAAGATATATAGATAGATATATAGATAGATAGGCAGATAGATAGATAGATAGATAGATAGATAGATAGATAGATAGATAGATAGATAGATAGTGTTATGTCATTCTTTGTCCTCATAATGAAATAAAAAGGTTAAAAATATATTTTTTTAAAACCTGCTGAGGAATTTGCTGCTGATGTCATTAAACTGTCACTCTGAGTTAAGTGCAACCCGGCTCCAGTCTTATCTCTATGTCTCTCTCCCTCTTTCCATCTGTCTCTCTTCCACGCTCTCTCTCACTCATACAAGTCTTTCAGTTGCTCTGTTTGATGTAAAGGTTATCTTGACAGAGCAGACAGTTCCAGCACCCCCACGCAAGTGCTGTCTCGCCTTCTTCTCTCGCAGGCTTGTTTGAGTACCGTCTGGTCTGCATATATTATCAGGTTAATTTAGCATCAGCATCTTGACTCCAGAAAATGAAAACAGCATGAAAAACAGGTGTTAAACAATAGCATGTCTTTGTGTGGCATCTCATACGTAAAAGTTATGGTTTAATGACTATAGTTGTCATACGTTGAAGGTTTCTTGTTTGTCTGTATCTCCAAGTTGACAAGTGTATTTATGTACAGATGGAATGTAAAACTAACAGGAGTCGACGTTTCCTGGCATATTGGGATCCTATTGAACAGTGAAAAGCAGAAATCTTACTCATTTATAGACTAGGTTGCCAACTTTTGGTCATGTAAAAAATTAATGCATCCTTTGGTAACCAGAAAAGTTCTGATTCAGCTTGGTTACATTTCCCCCTGAATGTCACTGGGTACCTTGACTTTCAAGATTGTTAAGAAGTCTAAAAGCAAATACTGCTACAGATATGGTACAGCCAGGCTCTTATGCATTGAATTGACATCACATGAAATTAAGACTAACAGTAAACCTCAGCAATTTTATATAGCAACTCCAGCTGGACTGAAACTTTGTGCATCTACTGCCAAATCTACTTAACTTCCACCACTGACAGAGCTGGATAGCTTGTACAGGTTGGATTGCATGTATGTTGCAACATTTCTATTTTCTGTGGTGAATCATGGCTATTGGAGATCATCAATTTAGACCATAACTGTCAAAATTCTGTCAATAAGGAAAAAAAAAACATCTTTATAATAAGGATCATTTCTGTTGGGATTTTGATAATATGTTAGCTGGAGATTCACATGAAAATCTTTCGGTCATTCTAGATTAATACATTTAAAAGACATTTTTTTTATGAAGTTCATAATAGATGCATTATGTTCTATTATATATCAGTTTCACAGTGAGATAAATCTGCCAGTGTGAAATGTACTAGTCAGGCTGCCATCCTGACCAATGACAGAGCTACGTTGACTGTATATACTAAGAAACTACAGAGAAAAGAATACCAACCCATATTTACTCTGTTGTTTCAGTCAAATCATAACAGTGAAATAAAAGAAATACTAAAGTACTTACAGAATGTAAATATGTAAGTATGATGAATGCTGTATTAAAAACTGACTTCAATCATCAGTAGTTTCCTTATTTTTCCTTATTTACCATCCAAGCCCTGTTCTTTACTCTCGCCCAACAGCCATTAAACAGCAGTCTCTAATCCACAGATATACGGGCCCACACTCCTTCATGTATAATTTGTTATCCTTCGTTCCTCCCATAGACTTCTATTCATTTTCAACAACATCTAATAACCATTTGGCAGTTCCCTAACAACAGATAGCTACGATAACTTTCTAGCAACACATTAGCAACCACCTGGTACACCTTGCCAGCCATATAGCAACCCTTTAACAACCACCCAGTACACCTTGGCAGCCACCTAGCAACTCTGTAGCAACCACCCGGTACACCTTGGCAACCACCAGCAGCACATAAGTGAATGCCCAGCAGCACCTTAGCAATGATCTATCAACACCTCAGCAGCCACCTGGTACACCTTGGCAACCTCCAGCAGCACATTAGTGAATGCCCAGCAGCACCTTAGCAATGAATTATCAACGCTGTCAGCTGCTTAGCAACCCTTTAGCAACCACCTGGTAGACATTGCCAGCCACTTAGCGACACCTTAGCAACCACCTTGTACACCTTGACAGCCACCTAGCAACATCGTTGCAACCACCTGATACACCTCCAGCAGCACATTAGCGGATGCCCAGCAGCACCTTAGCAATGAATTGTCAACGCTGCCAGCTGCTTAGCAACCCTTTAGCAACCACCTGGTAGACCTTGCCAGCCATGTAGCGACACCTTAGCAACCACTTGGTACACCTCCAGCAGTACATTAGTGAATGCTCAGCAGCACCTTAGCAATGAATTATCAACACTGCCAGCTGCTTAGCAACCCTTTAGCAACCACCTTGTAGACCTTGCCAGCCACGTAGCAACACCATAGCAACCACCTTGTACACCTTGCCAGCCACCTAGCAACATCGTAGCAGCCACCTGATACACCTCCAACAGCACATTAGTGAATGCCCAGCAGCATCTTAGCAATAAATTATCAACGCTGCCAGCTGCTTAGCAACCCTTTAGCAACCACCTGGTAGACCTTGCCAGCCACGTAGCGACACCATAGCAACCACCTTGCACACCTTGCCAGCCACCTAGCAACATCGTATCAACCACCTGATACACCTATCATATCTATCTATCTAATCTATCTATCTTAGTCTAGTATTCTAATCTATCTATCTATCTATCTATCTATCTATCTATCTATCTATCTATCTATCTATTTGTTTGTCAGTCTCTCTGTCTATCTATCTATTTTATATTTTTAACTTTGGTTGTTGTATTAATGATGTATTTTAAGTGAGAGTGTTGTTTTTTTCACTGCATGCTGAGTTTTAATCAGCTACCTTAACAAGATCCAGGCAGGTAATATAACTTTTTAAACAAGCACCATGTTGTCATGTGTGACTCAGAGGGACTGTTTTATGTACGTGTTATTAACCTAGCAACAGATACTATGACAAACAGCATTTGTAGGCACTGCACAGATCAATCAATCCGATGTTCCCTGAATTGCTGCAAACTTATAATAATCCTGAAACAAGTCAAGACGAGTGCAAAAGGAAATGAAAAGGCTTTCCTGCACATAACATCACATCAGAACTCTCAATCCATCAGAAATGGTGTCTTAGATTTGGATTAACACACTGACAGGCGGCTTTAGAAGGGCGGAACATGGAAGAAATTGGCACGCTGACGTAGGGAAGCCAAAGATTATCAGAAGTAATAATCCGTCATACATTCACACAACTGACATTGCATTGACCTCAGTATCTGGCAGTGTCAGACCAAAGCTTTTCTTTGTGGAGATTACAGTTGTAGGGGAAATGCTAAAAAAAAAAGAAATAATAATAATAATAATAAAAAAAAGAATCAATAACGGTCCTCGCTCAATTATTAATCCAGGATACTATTTCTGCATTTGTGTCTTTTGGCTCTGCAGCTTTTCGCATCCTCAGACTTTCATCCCATTAAATATTGACGAGAGGAATATATATTTTCCTATTTTCATTATCTGCAATCTTTAACAAGTGTATCGACTCACTCTGCCTACCTGCCTGGCAAGGTATCTGGTGTCCACCCTTGTTGTAAAAGCTCAGGCGTTTGTGAGTCTTTCTCTCGCACGCCCTTTCTCTCTTCCTCTCGTAGTCGTTTCACTCAGTGAGAGGGATCACTGAGCTACTTCATCAATGACTTTCATTGTGTTCTCACAGAGAGAGAGAGAGAGGGAGAAAGAGAGAGACTCCTAGAATGGACTGCTGACATATTCCCCAGAGAGCAGAGTGCAGGCACTTAAACTGTGTGGATCATACACTGATATGTGCGCGTATGTGTTTGGATTTGCACAGTCAGGCAGTCCGTGCACTCTGCTTATAGGATTTCCGAGCGGAGATGAATGAAAGTCAATATGCAGCCTGCGATCTATTGCCATTGCTAATGGAGTTACAATGTAACCTTACATCATAACCTTCTGTCATGTCTTGCCTTTAGACCTGTGGTCATGTATCCTGGTCCTGGAGATCTACCTTCCTGCAGAGTCTAGTTCCAACCGTAATCTGCTACACCTGCTCCAGCTCATTATCTTCTTAAATGTCTGGTTCTCGAATGTCTGGATCAGAAGTATTGCTGTTAGATAAGGTACTTTTAAACTCTGCATGAAAGTAGATCTCCAGGAGAAGAGATAGTGAACGCTGTTTTTAGACCAGTGGTTCCCAACCCTGGTCCTGGAGGACCCCCAGTCCTACACAATTTTGTTTTCTAGTGTAAACACACCTATTTCAACTAAAATAAGGGATTAGTTGGATCGGGTGAGTTGGGTGCAGGGTGTCCTCTAGGATCAGGGCTGGGAAGCATTGCTTTAGACATTATCTGTGAATGTACACTACTATGCAAAAGTCTGAGGCATCTAGGCTCATTGTTTAAAAAATTGGTTTTAACCAGTCAGAACACCAGATATCATTAGAATAGATATAAATAAACATCAATACAATACAAAGTAGCATAAATGTCCTATCTTGAAAGAAGTGGATATCTTGTACGCCAGCTTGAGGAACAAAGGTTTTTCTTCATTCTATTTATTCAATTCCTTCAGAAGCAATCTTGCTTTAGCTTAATGAAGTACAGAGCAGTCAAAGCAGGTATTAGATGATTAGCAACTAATACTGGGTTTTCCAAGGAAAAGCTTGGAAAGGGTTAAATAAACACATTGACATATGCAAAACCACAATCACCTGTATTAATACTTTAAATATGTTTAAAAAATTAAAGTGTTTTTCTGAGCAAATAAAGCCTCCTGTCTGGAAAAACTATTGTTACGGTTGCTGTGTAGTGTCTCGCCTTCAGATTTGGCTGCTGTGGTCGGAGTCTTCCCCAGAGAAGGTTAAAAGTGGAGTGACTCAGGAAGTGATTCGGAGGGGCGGTGCTCTGGAACTCTAAAGGTGCGTTCAAAAATGGCCTACTAGTCAGTAGGGACTAGATTAGAGTCAGTACGTACTGCTCGAGCAGCAGACTAGTAGGTAATTTCAGTAGGTGAGTTTTAGTAGCCATACAAGCTCGGAGGTACTACGTCCACCATATTGCCAGCGTCCTGTGATGCAAGACGTCAAACCACCACTGTAAATGTCCTGCTATTCATTTAAAATCTCAGTTTACTGACAGATTTACAGACTGTTTGTGACACTGATCTGCGTTTTTGTCTGATTATGTACTTAGACTGTGTGAAGCTGTAGCTCAGAGAGGACTAAACGGGAGGAAGTTAATCATTTTACCTCAATCAGTTTACCTCAGTTCACTAGCCGTAGCTGCGAACACACAGCCGCTTTGAATTCATCCTCGGCTCCAGGTGAATCATGGGATAGCGCAGTGTGCTGTGTTCATCTACATAAAATTGGCTGCCAATTCAGTAGGTGATCTGAGGTACCGTTCGCCTACTACTCAATGCCTACTGAGTATTCAGACATACTAGCCACGCTCGCCTACTGATTTCGCTACTGAGTAGCAGGTAAGTTGGCGATTTCAGACACACCTTGACTCTCATGCTTTGTGTGTGTTTGTTGGATTTTGACTTACAGTGTGAACTGTGTGTAAACCATCTTATTAAAAGTTTTTGGAATAGACCTGTGTTTTGTGATCACCTACTTTTTCTCCTGGTTTTGGCTTAGTTAGGGAGCTAGGCTAAATCCTTGTCCGTTTGTAACAGATACAGTGCTGTGACTTTAAGAGACCTAGTTCTTCTTTTTATTTGTGTATAGTGGAGCCTCTCTCGCGAGAGTAGAGCGTGAGAGTTAGTTGAGAAGAGCGCGGGCTGCAGTGGGAGAACTTTTAGCTCTCTACCATCCTAGCCTTCTCTAGTCCTGTAACCCGACTACGGAGCTTCAGGCTGTATATCCTTTTATGTATAATTGGAATGTTAGTTGCCGTGTGACCTGGCTTAATATGGTCTGTGTAGTAAATAAATGAGTTCTTCGTAACAGCCCTAACCCGTGTCTGCGTCGCCACCTGTGTGCTAACAACGAGCTTCACCGCACACACCCCCCTCTATCCTCCAGTTCACGGTAGGAGACGTTACACATTATTTTCTGTTGTTTTGTTAGGAAAAGTTAGTTGCATGGTTTTGGAGTTAGTGTTGGGTTTTGTTTTTTTTTTTGGCCTTACTTACCCTCAGAGAAATGGCTTTCTTTTTGCTCTGTTGTGAAAACTTTGATCAATATACTTAATAAATGCGCTTGTGTTTGCTGTGGTTTTATTATCTGAGTAGATCCACCCACCTCCACCTCATCCTTTTTTATTTTTTAAGCATAATAATGTCCCCAAGTGCCTGAAACTTTTGCACCGTACAAAGTCTTTGGTGCATTTTGTATATCATCATAAATATTTGCACCACAATAAGTGTACAAACAGCACCTCAAATTGGATAACCCATGAAGTAAAACCATAGCTTGCTCATAATCTTTGTTTCATATCCCAAAAGTAAATATTTATGGCAATAAACATGTCAGTATCATTGCGCCACTGATGCCGAACAAAATGCTTAGCCATGTTGTCAGTATATCAGTAAACTCTGTAAGTATGTACTGATGGCTGAGGTTTTAATGACAGTGATTGAAAGGCGGCAGCCTTACTTTGTGGCATATATCAATTTCAACAGTATGAAGTTACACATCACAGTATATGGGAGATTGATTGCAAGAGACTGGATTCACATGCCGTTACTATTTGTGCTGTACTTTGTTGACAGGCTGTGTCATAGCGATACATTAAAATAAGACAAGACTGTTTAGCTGAAAGGAAAAACTACAAAATCAGAAATGTGAATATATGACTCGTCCCTTAGGCACTGTACATGCAGCTCTGACGGGGAATTACACCTTCAACACCTCCTGACGTTCCTGTCTGTTGGGTCACAGATTCTCATCCACATTATAATGGATATCTTCCCTTGCAATAATCTTTTAGAACGTCTCATCGGCCTCTGCAGGCGTCTGCCATCATATCTTCACATGCTGCAGCCGTGGTAGCCATGGAAGCCAGCAGTATCGTGTGAGTATGTTTAAATATTTGAGAACACAGTTCTTATCCCAATGTTCGGCTGCACCCTCCGACCAACCTGACCATGGTAAGGCCATGACTGTTAACGCCCACAATTGTTTCTCAATCGCTTAAAGTACTGAATCAATTGTCATAACCTGAGAAGCATATTTCATACATTTCTCTTACACTCTAAAAGTCTAATTGTCTGCTGAACTCATGATTAACTCGCAAGTGGATCATAGCTTTCACTGATAAAGGGGCATATATGAAGCTTTAGATCAACCAATGATCAACCAGTTGTCTGAAATAGTTGAGAGGTATCTCATGAACCTTCAACTACAAAACATATAAAGGCAGAGCACAACACAGTGTTACACTATCTGACCATGGAAGACCAACAAAAATGACCAGGGTCAACAGCCAGAAGAAGAAGAGGAGTGAGGATATGTGGTGGAAGGGTAAGGTAGCAAAACAGAGGAAGAGGCAGAGGAGGACAGAAGCACATTCCCAATGAAATGAGGACCACAACTGTGGACAATGTTATTAATCATGGCCTTATGATGGTTCTTAATCATTTAAATGTTTCATAGAATAAACAGATGTGTAATTCAGTAATGTACTCTACATTGTAATACTAAATACTTACTACAATACTTAAATAATTACATCTTTATACAGATTCTTACTGTATGTATACGGTAACAACTGATATGCTACATAGGAAAAGTGCAGTTTTGTGCATTTTCAACTATTGTTATCAAAACCTCAGCCATCAGAAAAAGCTTTCAGAGTTTACTAATATATATATATTTATAACATTGCTAAGCATTTTGATCATCTTGTTTGTTTTTAATGACCCAATGATTTATGACATTTATTGACATAAACATTTTGTACCACTGAGAAAAACTGTATTTCTGTCACGCTCTCTAGCAACTCTGATCACTCCACTCCAGACTCAGTAACATGTACTGACTCCATTTCCCATAATGCACCTACCGCTCATATCACACTGATCCAATCCAAATCCTTGCACCTGTTGCTGCGTACTAATTCAGGTCTCCATTTTTCCAGAATTTAAGCCAGTCAGTTTGTTTCACAGATTGGGAAGTGTTGCCTCTGCCAATGCTTACTGGCTGGTTGGCTGGTTGATACAGTATCTAAATGCTTTTTAGCTTTGACCCACGCCTGTTGTTCTACTACCCCCTTATGGCTCCTTGAATGTGGTTTGTTTGGTAGTGATGGCCAGATGAAGCCTCATGAAGCTTTAAAGCTTTCCATCCAGCTGGTTCAAAACAAAAGTTAATTTCTCGAAGCTTCAGGTGCACACAAACCAGCAAAACAGTAATGGTTTTGACCAGCAATGACCACTGTCATTTCAACTATTTCTGATTGCCTCTTGGCTGTCTTGCAACATTGCCAGTATGGAATTGATTACACCCAAGAATAGACATAAAAACACATTAATTTCATTTCCTGTGGTTGATTCATTTGTTCATCTAATCTGTTTTTGATTATTATGTGGGTAATGCTAATAGATGTCTGTTAATGTAAAAAAAAGGGCAATATGATTTCAGTCAGTAAATAAATCCAGTAGGACATGAGCCTCGATACGCGCTTTATAATCGATATCCTGGAATTCTGGACACCAGCTCCAGTGCGTGCGTACGTGGGTTGGGTAGGTAGGTAGGTCTGTCATGTTTGGATCTTTTTGGTTCTGACTTGGAACAACTTAACAACTATTCTTTCAGATTGCCTTTTCATGAGCAACTCTTCCACCCTTCCACCATGCTGCCTTACTCTTCTCTGTTGTAATCTTTCTGTATATCGTCTAATGAAAAACATGTATCTGAATTTTTGTTGATTTTGAGTCTTCTAATCAGTTGAACAAGCCAATGGTCGTTTACATTGTGTGAAAGTTTCATGACAAATGAACCAATAGAAGCGCTCCAAGAGCTTGAAAAAAAATCTGGTTCCAATGACTTTCATTGAAAGCAAAGCATGCTTTTGAAGTTACTCGTTTTTCATTTGACAGCAACGATATGCTTACCAATTGAAGGTTCATTAGATGCTAGATTAGAGCTATTTTAGAGCACTGCCTGATGATTGGTTAACTTAAATAGTCACACACTTCCCTTCATGAGTGAAAGGCATGATTCATCTGAGAGCTCATCATTAGTTCAGGATACAAGGTCTAACAGAACTGTATAGAATATGCTTCTATAATATGATTTTGAGTGTAATTACTTATGCAATTAACTAATGGAAGTTAGGACTATTCAACAGAGAACTAGCATTATGCTTTTTGGTTGACATGATGGTTGATTTGGTTGATCTTTCTAGCCACCCCAGAGCCCCGACCCTGACATCACTGAATGAATATTACCAACGGACGAGCCTGAACTGTGGAGGTGTGGAAAATTATCTCTGCAGATTTTTGGGGGAAACTGAAAAGTCTCATGGAAAGAATGCAATCTGTAATAAAGGCAAAGTGTGGAAACTCTAAATACTGAAAAAAATACTATGTCTAGTTGTTCAGGCTTCAGTATTTTTTTCTAGTTTTTTTCCTGTGGCTGAAGGTGTACTTCATTAGCAGAAATCACATAATTGTCATTTGACAGACTTTTTGAACTGTGGAAATGATAAATTCTGCATGTACATAACCACTATATTACAAATAGCGCTCTTGGTATTACTACTTCAGAACAGGAGCCTTGTTTTACTCTGTAACTTACTGAAAAGATGAAGTGAAAGGTTCGGAAAGCGATACTACCCTGAAAGCACGCCGTGTCGTATCTGGCAAAAATCAAAAATTCATTATTTGTTTAAAAAAAACAAAAAAAAATCACACATTTCTGTAAACCACACTTCTAACACAACCAGCAAATACCTGAGGATATGCTCTGTGGTTTCGCACCCCTTTCAACTAGCCCCTGTGCGTCTCTCACCAGCACACCACAAAGGAATTCTCCTTTCTGTCCCGGAGCCAAATGGGCCGACAGATTGCTGATGTGTAATGCATATGGATTCACCTCTTCAGCACTCCTGCACCCCCTCTGCGGCGCTTCACTGTTGACTGCACCCCCTCGGGGTATGACACGGCGATCAAGACCCGTGCAAGCGACACCTTCACAATCGTAAGCGCTGACAAATCCCCTCCCACACCAGCCCTCGCAGCCCATAATGCCATCTGTTAGGCGCTGTCTCCGCTGTGATTAGGTCAGCCCCTGCAGCCTACTGCACCCAGGGAGGCTCTCTGTGGATTAGCAGCTGGCAGTTTGGTGAGTTTGAGAGCAGCTCAGGTATGAGACGAAACTGTATTTACTTCATAAGAAGTACCCCCCCCCAACCCAACCACACCCTCCTCCTCCTCTCAGAGTGGGCCTTACACAGTTTGAGTTTCAGCGCTCTGTACCGTCCAGGTACTGTGCTTTAAAAAAGTGTTTATATGTTCTACTTGTATTAAAATGCATCATCTAATGACGACTGAACCTACAGTCATGTTCCACTGTTTAGAACAAATATGACAGATGTGTTAGTGTTGACACTACCTGAGGAGGTATACTTTCAGCAATTAAAAACAAATAATAATGCCTATAGAAAAGTCTAATAGAAAACTCAAACATTGCTCACTTATAATAGTACTGTTTGCCCTGACCTCAAAATAATGTAATAAAACTGTGTTGTTATTGTCAGTTATATTCACAAAGCTTTCTTATGATGGAGTGAGACTATAGTGTACACACGGTCATACATATAGTGTATTATATGTACACAGCTGAGTGTACAACTACTGAAAATAATTCTATTTGCATTCCGATTCAAATTTGTAATTAAGCTCTAAGAACTAAATAAAAAGAATCCCAGATAAAAAAAACGTTTTAATATACCGCATAATATATATATATATATATATATATATATATATATATATATATATATATATATATATATATATATATATATATATATACACACACATACATATATACATATATATATATATATATAGGGTGTCTCAAAACCTAGTGAGTGTGTAAGTAGGCTGTCTATGTAGGCAGCTGTGTAAGTAGCAGTGTTCTCTCCTCATCTCTCCTCATAAAACAGATTACTGAGACGCTCTAGTTAGAGAGAGACTGCTTCACGGCTTGTTCCCGCCCACTGCAGCACACAACCATTGGTTTAGCTGGTTGCTAAGTTACCAGCTGGCATCCAAAACAATAGCCTGAGACTTAAAAATCCGCTAGCATAAATGCTAATGGTTTGAGTATAAAACTGCAACATAGTGAACGACTCATTACAAAGTTGTTAATAAAATACTGTTTTGTGTGATTATATGACAAGAAACACCTTAAAACTCAAGAGAGAATCAAAATAACTCACATTTAAAAATGACTTCACTGCTCGTAGATTTGCCTGTGTTGCATCATGGGATAGTCTTAACGGCTGAGGAAGCGTTCAATGCTTCCTTAAAATCAGGTAAAAATAAGGTGCCTTAGTAGACAGCGTGTTTCAGGTATCTAAGAATTGGGACAGCCTACATGTCGGGAGCGTGTATACTATGGCGTAAAATGCTGTCTATGTAGACACTTACTAGGTTTTGAGACACACCCATAATGTGTGTGTGTGATATTTGTATCCATCTGTCGCACAAGGAGATACGGATACATACGCGAAGTCTCTTTATTAAAATAAGCCATGATGCAAAAACAAACAAAAGAAACAACAAAACACAAATTAAACAGACAAAGAAAACGGGAAAGGTAAATGAACAGGGAGATGAGGGAAAGACACTAACAATGAGAAAACGAACGACAAACACAAGGAGGAACCGGAAGGAATAAATACACTAAATACAAACGATACAAAACGTGAGAACATGGCTAACACAGGAGATGAAAACAGGACAGAGAGAACAGGCAGGGCAGGACACTATGGGTGTGTCTCAAAACCTAGTGAGCTCCTACATAGGCAGCATTTTACGACAAAGTATGTGCTCCCGACATGTAGACTGTCCCAAATTCTTACATACCTTAAACATGCTGTCTACTGAGGAACATTATTTAGACCTTTTAGATTTTAAGGAAGCATTGAACGCTTCCTCAGTCGCTAAGACAATCCCATGATGCAACTTTACGAGCAGTGTAGTGGAGGACAGAACACTGCTACTTAAACAGCTGCCTACTTAGACAGCCTACTTAGACACTCACTAGGTTTTGAGACACACCCAATATATCTGTCTGTCTATCTATCTATATATATATATATATATATATATATATATATATATATATATATATATATATATATATATATATATATATATACACATTTTTGTCTATTTGTTAAATCTTTTGTAAAGAGTGTACAAAAGTGTAATCTATGTATTGATGGTGAAGGGATAACCAACATGTAAAAAATCCTCTTTGGTCTATTTTATGTGACGTTACTGTTAGAGTTCACACAATGCAATGCAAATAAACAACCTGAAAAAACTACATACACCATGTAAACTTTGTGTTGGATGCTTTCTGCTTTGAGCGTTTCTCTGCGTCATTCAGGGGCTACAACACACAGCTGGGTTTTCTCAGCAACTCAATTTGAGCTGTTTTTGGAGATGCAGCTCCACTCGTCTTGTTTTCTTCTCACAGAACAGTGTCACTAGTCTACTTTTTAATAAATGCCATTTACTGGCTCATCAATACTAAGAAATGTAGAAGGAAACCTGAACTATTCCTTTTTATACTTATAGATTTCCTAACTTTTCCTTTGTGAAGTTCTAGGAGGAGAGGAGCTGAGGAGAAGTCCAGGTTATGTCCATGTCTTTTGCTTCTTATACATTGATGATGGAAATCTGAAACCATTCTACGTTTGTCTTGCTATACTAAACTAGTACTTTTAGTGAAAGCTGTGTTTTTAATCTTTTAATTTACAGAAGGGAAAGAAATATTGTTTCCATGCTCACACAGATGTCCTCAGGTGCTGCCAGTATTGTCCCACTATCCCCAAAGGCAGGCAGATTTCATAAGGGGCCCAAAAGCATGGCTAGGGCCCAAAAACAGGTCCCTAAAAGTATCAAAAGGATCATTAAAATGGCCCTCAGAAATAAAAATATATTGTATCATAAATTTTGATAGGCATCGCAAAAGTTTTGGACCAGGTCCCCCCTGACTTCAAGACCCCACTGGCCCGGTCAGTAATCCAGCCATGCTTATAGAAATAATTTAAGAATAATCCAAGAGCATATCCAGTGGTCTTTTTGGTACAGTGAGGGTCTCCAATTGGTTGCTTTTTTTAAACCGTTAGTAAGAAATGTACACGGTATGATAACTGTCCATGCATATACCACTGTACACAGTACAAACTGGTATTCCTCTGCAACCCTAGTGGTGACTATGTTGACTAGGAATATCTGTTTTGTATCAGCTTAACAAAGCCAGCTGCAGTCATTGCCCTCCATCGTCATGTTAACCCATTGCAAGACCTTTCCTTATATAAAGTACCTTAATACAGTCTGAAGGGGACGGAAAGCCAAGCCATGAAAACAAATTTCACACTGTATGATAAATCCCTCACATGCAAGCTCTCCATCATACTTACACAGCGTAGCTACTAAAAAGGGTAACGAAAGTGGATTGCCAGCTTTAAAGTGGAGGGCCGGTTTTCCACATACTTAATCTCATGATCCTGAGCTGAAACACGGCTCACTGCTTCTTTAGTAGGCCCTCTGTTTTAACAGTGTACTTGTTGTTGTTGTTTTTACAGTGTACTGTTTATTTGATAATTATAAGAGTCTCATCTTTTCTATAAAATAACTTCTATCTTTTCTATGAATAACTTGGTAATCAATATTTGTTTTGACTGGAAGTTAAAAAAATAAAAGGTGGTCTCTGATGTTAAAACAGTACTGGCCTTGCAAATGTTTGTAACCCTGGTCTGATCAGGCGAGACACTAAACACGACCCACAACAATACATTTACTGGTGATGGGAATTTTACATGATAATATTTCATGAAATAAGAAAAACAGACAAAAAAGAAAATAAGAGACAGAGAGAGGGAGGGAGAGAGGGGTAAACAGTGGTAGAGTGAGGGAGAGGGAGAAATTGGCAAAGAGAAAGAGAGGAAGAAATTGGGATAGAGAAGAAGAAAAAAGAGTGAGAGCGAGGGAGTTAGAGAGACAGAGAGGAAGGGGAGAAAGGGAGGGAGAGATGGGTAAGACAGTGGAAGAGAGTGGGAGGGAGAAAAAGAGAGTGTGAGAGAGGGAGAGGACATGCGAGAAATAGTGAGGGAGAGTGAGAGACAGACAAGAGAGAGTAAACGATAGAGAGGAAGGGAGAGAGGAGGATAGAAAGAGCGAAAGACAGAGGAAGGAGACAGAGAGAGAGAGGAAGAGAGATAGAGGCTGATAGAGAGAGAAAAGAAGAAAGAGCAAGAGAGACACAGAGTAATAGAGGAAGGGAGAGATGGAAAGAGAGAGGCAGGAAGGGAGAGAAGTAAGGAAAGAGTAAAGCAGTGAAAGGGGGAGAGCTAGAAAATATGAGAGAGGAAGGGAGAGAGACAGAGAGAAGAAGAGATGGGAAGAGAGAGCCAGTAAGAGAGGAAAAGAGAGAGGGGAAAGAGAGCCAGATAGAGAGGAAGCAAGAGGGGAGAGAGGGGAAGAGAGGGGAGGGGTAGAGAGATGGGGGAGAGAGAGGCAGAGAGAGAGAGGAGGAGAGAGGAGAAGAGAGAGAGGAAGAGAGAGGGGGAGAGAGATGGAGGAGAGAGAGGGGGAGAAAAAGGGGTAGAGAGAGAGGGGTAGAGAGAGGCAGAGAGAGGGGGAGAGAGAGCCAGAGAGAGGAAGAGAGAGAGGAAGAGAGAGAGGAGGAGAGAGAGGCAGATAGAGAGGAAGAGAGAGGGGAGAGAGAGGAAGAGAGAGAGGAAGAGAGAGAGGGAGAGAGAGGGGTAAAGAGATGGGGGTGAGAGAGCCAGGGAGAGGAAGAGAGATAGGAGGATAGAGGGGGAGAGAGAGGAAGAGAGAGAGGAAGAGAATTAGAAAAATGATGAAAGTGAAGTGTCGGTGTGTCTGTGGTGCAGGTTGTATCAGGGAGAGATATGGATTGTGTAAGAAGTTAGGGGTCTTTGATTGTAGAAGAGGCATCGCATGACTCATTGGTCAGATAGAAGTCCTGTGTGGCCCCGCGGGGAGGACTCTGTTCCTCGCTAATCTGATCAGAGAACAAATGTCAGAGGAAAAGCTGATACTGTGGTGGCCGACCACAACTGGCCGGGGGTCAGCTTACACACACAGAAACACACACACTCACACATGCAGAGAATCAGCTTCCCCTCCAGTTCAGCTGAGCAGAGGGGGGGCTGTTGTGCTAATTGGGCTTCACACTAAATGCTGGGAGGATCACATGTTTTGCCTGTATGTGGAGAACTGAGATATACTGAGAGAGATTATTTTGTTATTTGTTTTCTTCTTATTGTGGCATCGGTGCTCCCAGCGAATGCAGTTTTATTGAACACAGCTTTGTGATAAATTGCCTCTTAGTGCTAACTGACACAACCAGACAGATCACTTCAATAGATACACATACTCACACTAATGCTACCCCACAGCCTGACACCTTGAACTACCAAACTACAGCACTAAATATATCTAAATCTCCTACTGCAAGTGTGGTGCTCTGCCTGGCCACGCCTCCCACAGCACTGCAAGCCAGTAACAGATCGCCGCATAGCCACCTTTTCAAGAAGAGTTGTTCCAGCAACCTGAACAGAGTCCATGGGGTGTGCAGGGGCTTCTAATTAGACTGCCAGGTCCTCACAACTGGCTGCTGCCTGTTGCCCTTTGCACTGTCTCATCATGCTGCCTCTTCCACATCCTTGTTGTCGGCCTTTTCTGCTATTGTGAACATTGCTCTTTGTCATTGAGTTTGTGGATGTAACATTTTTCTTCATAGCAGTGCAGAACAAGACTGGGAACATAGCGCTTTAAACAAATGCTCTTTTAATTAATATGATAGCAAATGAGAACCAGTGCTCAGCACTAGCACAGGCTGGTCACTTCTAACCAAACAATCTCTGTTCACCAAAAAGCAAATATGCACCTCCTGAGTTAGCAAACTACAACATTAGCAATAACTGTGTTGCTGCATTAGTAAAATTCTCTGATTAAAACTCAGCAATCCTACTCCTTGCAAGTCTTGCAGGATCATAGATTCATTATAGAAATGAATGTAAAAGTGCGCAACATCATGAAAAAAACATCTTTCAGCTTATATTGCTGCCCTGTATTCAATTATGTGCTGCATCTGAAACCACCTACACCTACTAAACAGTACCTGAAAGCAGTAGGTGAGTGTGTCTAAATATGCAATATTCATCAAACAGTTCATGCAAATTCCCTGGATGACCTGCTGAATCAGATGTTTTGAATATCCCATGATCAGCTGTGTTTATGTGGTGAACCTCTGCAACAGAGATTAGCAAAATTAACATTTCTTCTTCAAGCTACAGCTCGATGTCGTCTGAGTATGGATTCGGGTACATAACAAAATAGCAGGAGGTTTACAGTGTTGGTCTGTGTCTTGCATTAAAGGATGTTGGTAAAATGGTAGACATAGTGTGTGGACACTTAAGCTGCTTTACCGGTCCAGCAGTGACCAATGTGTCCAGTCTAGTACATACATAGTAAATAGGCAATTTGGATGCACATAGTCAGTCTATAGACTGTAGCCAAATGTTTTTGACCACTCTTACTATGTCACTACTATACATGTATGATAGTAGAACATAGCAACAACCTGCGGGACACCTGATGGTGTAACAACACCTTAACAACCACCTGGAAGACCATAGTAACAAATTACAACAATCAAGCAATGCATTATCAACAAGCTGCAATACCATGACAGCCGTTTAACAGCATAAAACCAACTGCCTGTAATTACTATACCAACCCAATAATGCTCTCAAAAACAATCAACAACATTCTGCAACTGCTACAGATAGAGAGTGGAGCTTAACTTTATTACTGCTTATCTTCTGGTGATAGTTTTTTGGTGGTCCATTAGGTCTAACTACTTCCATTTTTTCAGGTTTCGCGATAGTGGGGAAAAAGACTGTGCTGTACGCTGTAATAAACTGCTGTATATTCACTGCTTATATACAACAATATCTTACTATATTTTATAATAATTGTAAAAATGTATGTAAATTAACAGTAATGTAATTAGTTTCTCAAAAACAGCAGATAACTATTTTATCAGAATGATACAGTATTTTCTGTCAGCCTGTGGAAATATGTGCCTTCTTCCCTTTACAGTCCAGTCACTATCCATCAAAAATCATACTGGTGATTACAGACTAATGTTTCTTTTTTCATGATAACCCTTTTTTATTAAACTACCCAAACTGCTTATCCTCATTTATGTGACAAAATATATGCAGTGGGAGGGGCCAGCCTATTTGGCTCAGGTAAGATAAAATTCAAACATTTTGTTTTTTACTGTTAACACACTTCTCCTGTATCGGTGCGCTGTAGACTGTTTCACACATAAACTCAACATTCAGTTGGTGCAGGAAACGGTGGGCAGCTTGTATTGTGTTCATTCGTAAAATAAAGAAAGACAATCTACATAGGTTCTTAGACGAGGAGACACGAGCCGGTTCATTTACAACTGACAACTGTCCCCATGAAACTCAAGCAAAAGGTAACTGTTAACGTCGTGTCTCCTAATGTTTGCAGTGTCCAATATTATTTTGTCAGCATCATTATTGAACTTTTAAGATGTGAGATGCTGTTAGTTAGGTCTGTTTCATTAAGTGACTACATTAAGCCAAGAAACTGTAGCTTGAACAGTGTTAGCTAGTTATCTAGCTGGCTGGCTAGTTGGTTAGTACCATTAATACACAGTTATACACTGTAATTCAATTTACAGTACAATACTGTTAAAATAAATTACAGTAGATGCACTGTAAAATAACAGTAAAATACTGGTGTCTTCGCTGCTAGTATTATACTGTTAATTTACAGTGAAATTCTTTACAGTGTAGACAAAAAGCACAGCTCTGTATTGTTTGAACGTTCGTATTCAAAGAATGTGATAAAAAAAAACAGCAAACAGGTGAAGGTAGGACCTACCATTTCGCAAACCTGCATGCAGAAAATTCACTTTTAGAACTATGTTAGTGATCAACAGGTTGGATGGAAATTCAAACAAGTCCAGAATCAGTCGCGGGTCCATCTATCCATTCATTCATTATCTTATGCTTTATCCCACTAGTTGGGGTAATAAGGGGCTGGAGCCAATCCCAGTGTCATTGGGCAAAGGCGGGGTTCCCCATGGACAGGTTGCCAGACCATCGCATGGCCAACACACATTCACGCACACCTACAGGAAATTTAGAGTTAACGATCAACCTAACATGCATGTGTTTGGACTGTGGGAGGAAACCAGAGTACCCAGAAGAAACTCACTCAAGCACCGGGAGAACATGCACACTCCACACAGAACAGCCCAGACCGTGAGGCTTTAGAAACATTTACTAAAAAATAAATAACTTGCATCACATGGCCATTTTCACTGGAAACTAAATAAATAAAGGCGGTCCCATAGTTATTATTATAGGCCCTAATATTCATCTTTTTTTCTATTTGTTCAAGAAAGGAAACATAAGATTATAGGTTCTGCTCAGAGCAAACTGATGGATTTTTCTATTCATCCTGCCTCTATGAGTAGAACATTTCTAAAATAAAGAGCAGGCTGTGCTCCACTACTTGCCCCTGAGCCAGACGATCTAGTCTTCAAGGACGCAACCCAATGACCCAAAAAACACCTGCTCCCGTGGAGGAAAACTGAACGCCTCACAGCTCCCTTTTCTCCACTTTCCGTGACTTGCCTTTTACACGCGCTAGAGAATAAGGGAAATAAGAAAATGGAAGAATGGGCGGATGACAGAGGGAAGTTTATAGTCCGGAATGAAAGCAGATTTCTCTAAATGCAGTCATTACGTACAGCTTGTTACCCGAAAAGCACGGTGGTTATTTAAAGAGATGTGCTTGCTGAGATGAAGCTCACACTTTTTCCTTCTCTCCATTCCTATTTCAGGAAAATGACAAAAGCAAAGAAACAGAAACAAGAAAACATTTTCTTCCAGGCTAATTGAAGGAGATGCCTCTTAACACAACAGCTGGCCCCATCAACTGCAATCTAGCACATGTGGAGAAGTGGAGAAAACCTTCTTGTGCTTTGTAAGCTGAAACATTGCTTGTTAAGTCTGACATGATGGACAGCATCTTTGCTGCAGTTCCACTGGGGTGACGAAACCATAGTGATGCACTATGAGAAGAAATGGGAGCTTTAGCGAGTTCATTCATTCATTCATTCAATAATTCATTCATTCATTCATTCACTCATTCATTCATTCAATCATTCATTCATTCACTCACTGATTCATTCATTCAATCATTCATTCATTACACCTGTCTTTAAAATTAATCTACTTGCGTATACCTTTAGCTGCTTTCTGGTGCAGATGTTTTGATGTTCTTCTCCTTCATCCCCATTGATACCAGTTTGGCCTCCTCCTCCTCCTTCTTTTCCGTCTTCATCCCCATTGATACCAGTTTGACTTCCTCCTCCTTTTCCTCCTTCATCCCCATTGATACCAGTTTGACTTCCTCCTCTGTCTCCTCCTTTATCCCCATTAATACCAGTTTAGCCTCCTACTCCTTTTCCTCCTTCATCCCCATTGATACAAGTTTGACTTCCTCCTCCTTTTCATCCTTCATCCCCATTGATACCAGTTTGACTTCCTCCTCCTTTTCCTCCTTCATCCCCATTGATACCAGTTTGACTTCCTCCTCCTTTTCCGTCTTCATCCCCATTGATACCAGTTTGACTTCCTCCTCTGTCTCCTCCTTTATCCCCATTAATACCAGTTTAGCCTCCTACTCCTTTTCCTCCTTCATCCCCATTGATACAAGTTTGGCATTCTCCTCCTTCATCCCTATTAATACCAGTTTGGCCTCCTCCTCCTTTACCTTCTTCATCCCCATTGATACCAATTTAGCCTCCTACTCCTTTTCCTCCTTCATCCCCATTGATACCAGTTTGGCCTTCTCCTCCTTCATCCCCATTGATACCAGTTTGGCTTTCTCCTCCGTCTCCTCCTTCTTCTCCATTGATACCAGTTTGGCCTTCTCCTCCTTTTCCTCCTTCATCCCCACTGATACCAGTTTGGCCTTTTCCTCCTTTTCCTCCTTCATCCCCATTGATACCAGTTTGGCCTCCTCCTCTTTTCCCTCCTTCATCCCCACTGATACCAGTTTGGCCTTCTCCTCCTTCTCCTCCTTCATCCCCATTAATACCAGGGGCTAGGCTTTAGCCATGTCATCCTGATTCGAGAGAAGGGTCTTGAGGATGGGACCTATGCCAAAGACTGTAATTTCCTGTTTCCTGTTATCCCTCAAACTGTGAAAGCATATTGAGAATGATCTTTCTTTACTCCTGCCTACTTTCTATAGCTTATACATGCAAAGTTGTGATCATACATACATAGAAACACAGAGATTTCAGATTATTTGTGTTGTCATAATGACCAAAATCAGTAAACATGGAGGGATGCACAGTCTAAATAAGTTGTCAACTAGTTGGCCAATGAATCCAGTAGCCTGCATGGTGAGCAAAAGCTGACTAAGGTAAGATCTAAGGAAAATAAAGTATGCTAAGTTATTTGTTAATAATGTTGTTTTTACCACTCTGTTGGATGTGCTCTTCAGGTAATGGAGCCACTGTAATATAAATTTTGAAAAGTCAGACAAGATATTTGGTATTATATCAAAATTAAACCAATTCCAATGGAAACTAAAAACTGCAGTAATATTTAAATTCGCAGTGCAAAACAGATGATAGAATAATAGACAATCAACAAATCATAGAACACTCCGCTCAATGTGACCCTAAAACAAACTAGATCAAATGTAGCTATGGTTGGCAAACACATTAAAGTTACTTGAAATATGATAGCATGAACCTTTACATGTTCAGTGACTTCATTGATGTCACCCAGAATTGTTTATCTATAGAGATGCTTGCTACTAGCATTTAAAGTCAGTTCACAGAGAAGCAGATGGCTGAGATCAGTTTAAATTCTCTGTGAGAGGTGAACTGCTAAGAGCTATAGTGATTTTAGCCTTGAGTTCACATCAGACAGTCTGGGCATCAGACAGTGTCTGAAGCTCAAACTGAAATACAACAACAAAAGTAAAACTTGTTTGATGCCCAGACTAGTTTTTTACTGGAGGAGAGGTTAGCCTCACAGCAAGACTATCCAGGTTCGATTCCCGGTCCGAGCCGTTCTGTGTGGAGTGTGTATGTTCTCCCCGTGCTTGAGTGGGTTTCCTCTGGCTACTCCGGTTTCCTCCCACAGTCCAAACACATGCATGTTAGGTTGATTGGTCACTCTAAATTGCCCGTAGGTATGAGTGCGTGAGTGAGTGTTGGCCATGCGATGGACTGGCGAACTGTCCATGGTGTACCCTGCCTTCGCCCAATGACGCTGGGATTGGCTCCAAGCCCCCCTGTGATTCTGACTAGTGGAATTAAGCGGCAGATAATGGATGGATGGATGTACTTGTATGCATTTCATCCTGAGTGACTTTGTAATACAGGGATGTAGTGCATATGATATTTCTGGCCCACTAGATCTGCCCCGCCTTGTATTAGACTGGTGGTCTGTTTAGGACGTTTCCTGCTTTCTGCTCACTGAGTGCTGCTATAGGCTCAAGACCCCTCTGCGACCCAGGAGGAGAAGCGGTTTGGAAAATAAATGAAATGTGAATGAATAGATCTGCCACAGTCAACGGTTAGTGCTTTAATCGAGAAATGGGAAAATCTATTAGCAGAAAAACAGCATTCATAGTAGACACACAAACTCTTAGAGTAAGGTTGCTGAGGGCTAAAGCGCATAGTCACCTGTTCTCTGTTGCATCACTACACTTGAAAGCAATATCAGCACAAGAACTGGGTGTCGGGAGCTTCATGAAACGTGTTTCTATGGCTGAGCAGCTGCATACAAGCCAAGTTCACTATGTGCCACTGGACTCTGGAACAGAGGAAACACGTTCTCTGGAGTGATGAATCATGCTTCACTATCTGGCAGTGATGGATGAATCTGCATTCGGTGGATGTCAGGAGAACACTACCGACTGGAAATTCAGTATTTCAGGGTTCGAGCTCCTGAGTTCCAGTGATGGTAAAGTTAATGCTATAGTATGTAAAGACATATTATGCCGCGCTCAGACTACCTGTATTGAGCCTGATTTCATTACGATATAGTTATATCTGAGAGCGTCAGCCCTGTATGTGAGGGCTGGGGACGAGGAACAGGTCATGTAGTGTGATTTAATCAAAGAACAGCGATGTGGCATCTGGAACGCCCCACAACATCACAACAAAAAATGCTGCACATCATATTATTTTTTCTTGATGGCTTTCTGGGGTATCATACAAACATCATATGTAGATGAAAGTGAGGTGATGATGAGGTTGAAAAAGAGCCACAGATCACCTTCACAGTCAATATAATATAATAATACAATATTATTATGACTCCCTTCCTACTTTTGATTGGCAGCAGCACATAGTTGGCAGTGTTATGGTCTGGGGAATGTTTTCGTGGCATTTTATAGACCCCCATCCATGTAAAAGGCACTCTTAATCAATTTGGGTATGAATGCATCCTTGCAGATCATGTACACCATACATGCTGATTGTCTACCCTGGGGGGGTGGGATCTTCCAGCAAGACAATGTGATGCATCACACAGCTAGAGGTTTCCAATACTGGATTGAAGAGCATGAGAAAGACTATCAAGTACTAACCTGCCCCGCTGATTCCCAACCGAATCAAGCATCTGTGGGACCACCTCGATCGCCGTGTTGGCTCTATGGATCCTCTCCCACGTGCCCTTCAGCAGATGTGGGATGCGCTGCAGTCGATTGTCTTATTTAACACAGTGAACTCATGAAAGACAAAAATATTGTTTAGTCTGATCCTGGCATTTCACAATGCTGTAATATGCATAATCACTTTGATCGTTTGACGTTTTAGCTTTTGACCAGCACCACATCCTCTGAACAGAAGAGGCTCATCGGTTTAAAACTTGAAACATGAAAAAAAGCAAGCTATTCTCAGTGTATTTGTGTTTTTGTGATTGACCGTCCTTTCTGACACGATATCTAGTCCTTTGTTTCCACATGAAATCCATCACTGCGTGTGCGTCTGAAATTGCCTACAAGTCAGTAGGTACTAAATTAAAGCCAGTAGGTACTGGTTGAGTGGTAGATTAGTAGGCAATTTTTTAGTAGGCGAGTTTTAGTTGCCACACAATCTTAAACCTACTACGTCCATCATCTTAACAACGTCCTGTGATGCAAGACGTCAGACCACCGTAAAAGTTCCGCCATAGTGCCACGTAAGCATACACAGACAAAGACTTTGCGGGTTGCATGTACTGCTATGTGTGTGACTATCTAGGAATTGATTTTGGGGGGTTATATAACACATGTTATGCTTACAATATTAAAAGTTTGTTTTAGCCTAAAGCTTAATGTTATGTGCAATTCAAGTCTGTTTTACGTATTAGTAAAGTCAACAAGGGTAACTGAGCGATATGTCTACATTACACATAGTCTACACAGGCACATAAGCCTAACATCCCAGCAAACACACAAAGTTGTCCCAATATTGTCTACCTTCTTACAACGCTGCTAAAATGTAGTCAAACGTGGTGGTTTTTGTCGTCTCAACAAGGTTCTTACAGCATCACCACTGAATGTCTGTGTTTTAGAATATCATAACAACCTTAGTTCCATGCAAATATAATGAAACGTATAAAGGATTCTAGGAGGATTCTAACATTGTCAGATAACGTTGTCACAACTTTCTGAAGAATTACATTTCAATGTTGTGACAATGTTGTGGGCACCAAACCAGTCCCACAACGTAATCCCATTTGCTGAAATATGTGTAATATCTACCCTGAGAAAATATGCTTTCAAATGAAACTTGTTCTAGTCCAAAGCTTCATATATATATATAGTTTAAATATATTAAATTTACTGGAAATACTGCTAAAACATTTGAAGCGGATAGTCATTAAGAAAACTAAAACAAGTGTCAGAGCATGCGCTGATGCCACTGTCTTGAAACTGCTGTCCTGAAACTGCAGGCGTCAATCTACGGCTCTGCAGTTCTATAGCTAATCCCTACTGTCCTGTGCTTAGTGCTTGTATAGTTGTATACTGTACAAAAGAGTTCACTATTTAGTGTTTACACAGTATATATTGTACTTACTGTGCTGTGGCCTGTTGTTGTTCTATGTAATGCAGCTCGTCGCGTCCTTGAGAAACTTATTTCAACACATCTGTGATGAACCAGCAATAAAACTGGTACAGACGCTGCACTGGTTGATAGTCGTATTTGTCAAAGGGCTTTTGATGGCCACTTGATGACCTCAGGTCTATCTCGTTTTTTTTAAGAGAGTTATTTATCGAACACAATAGATAAAAATAGAGCTATTTATATTTCTATATATTTCTACATTGTCCTGGTGACTGTATAAGCACATCTAGTGTGCATCAACCACGACCTGTTCCTCTTTGACAAAGCAGAGGGTGATGTCATCTGTTCATAAATATTCATATGGAACAGTGTTACAGGCATATCTCTGTATGCGCACACACACAAAACAGAGCCAATGTTTTGAAAATGTGATGAAGGAAAGATCACCAACAGAGAGAGAAGAGAAAGTCATGGAGAGATGGAAAGTTTCTGATATATTAAGCTCGTTTCCAAAAAACATGGAGATGCTCTGCAAAATGTAAAACTGAATTTATTGATGTGCAAATCACTTTAACTCTATATTTAATTGCAATTTGTACAAAGTCAACATATCCCATGTTCAAATATGTATAATACTGTACAGGCAAATACTGCAACAGTTCAAAAAAAAAAAGTTTCTCAACATAAAATATTTAAGGACTTGGATATTTCATTACCGATGCTACATTACATCATTAAAAATACTGTATGCAAAAACCAGCATTAAATAGCCCTGATCTTCAGGCAGCACTGCATTAAAAAACAGACATTATTCTGGTGTGGAAATCACTTCATGAGCTCAGGATCATTTCCCAAAACCACAGTCTGTTGACACAGTTCATCGCTGCTCCACAGATGCTACGTTAGAACTCTACCATGCAAAGAAAAGCCCAGATATAAACAGCATGCGGAAACATAGCCGTCTGTGGGGACACCATTAATGCTGAATGATATATATGGGTTTCAGAACAACATACACCACTGTGCCAAAGTCTCAGGCACCTAAGCTCACTGTTTATCTTAGCAATACGTGTATTTCCACCAGTAATAACATCATATATCATTAGAGCAGATGTAAATAATCATAACTACAATACAAAGTAGCATAAATATCATATTTTAAAAGAAGTAAATTATAATCCTGTACTCTAGTTTGTTTAAACAACAAAGTGTAGTTCCAGATTTCTCCTTGACACCACAGACATTGTATGAATTATATGTATTCAGTTCCTTCAGCAGCAATCTTGATTTAGCTTAATGAAGTACTGAGCAGTCAAAGCAGGTATTAGATGAGAACTGTAAATAATATGGGTTGTTTCCACAAGGAGAAGCTTGGAAAGGGTTTAATAAACACACTGGCATGTACAAAATGTAAAACCACTACTCACTGTATTAATACTATTTAAATATTTAAAAATATGAGTAAATAAAAGCTTCCTGTCTGGACAAAACAGCTTTTTAGTGCCTAAAACCTTTGCACAGTACTGTATGCTGCCAATGGCGGCACAGTGGTGTAGTGGTTAGCACAGTCACCTCACAGCAAGACGATGTGGGTTCAAGGGTGTAGAATTAACATGGACAGAAATGACGTGTCCCCACCAATATCCAGCAATTATTGAATTGCCTCCGCCAATAATAATAAATGATCCGGTCACACATATGACCAATGTGACTAGCTGTGCCTTTCACTGCTGTCACGTGAGACGCTCTAGCAACTGGAAGGAAAGCATTCCAATCATATGCGAGACTTACTCAGCTCACTGGTGTCACTAAATCATTTTAAACTTTTAGTTTCTAACCACCTTCAGACAGCTTGTACCTGTTTTAATTGAGTTTTTCTTTTGACTCAACTTTTTTCTGTCCTTTTATCTATCCAATTTCAGTTTTACATTTTGTTTTATTTTCATCATTTACTTTCTTCATAATTTTTAATTTATATTTAATTTATTTGTATTGAATTTACTTCATTTTTAAAAATCATTATTTTATTGTTTTATTTTTATTTTATTTTATTATTTTATGGTTTATTGTTGTTGTCCACTTAAAACTTTCGTTTTGAATGATTTATTTCTTAATTAAATTCTTATATTGTTTGCCTGTTTTTATATTTTTATCATTTACTTCTTATGTTTTACTCATGAAGTTCTTTATTTTAGCTTTTTTGATTCAATATTGATTCTAATTTGAATGTATTTTCAGTCCCTTTAAGTTGTAAAGGCTCAGATGCATTGTAAATGAGGGTTACCCTCAATGTATTACCGAGGAAAAATAAAGGTTGATTGATTGATTGACTGATTGATTGATACTGTGCAAGACTACTGTGCAACGTGGGTGACACATGGGTGTCAAAAGTGAGTGAAGATAGCTGCAAAAAAGAGGAGTATGTGTAGTACCCTGTAAAAAGGGGAACAATGAAATGACAAACACTCCAGTGTCTCGTTTCTTCTACGTCTTTATGTTGAATGAACTGTAGAACACATTATATAATTGTCTAGTATATTTTATCCACGGTTTACATGTTCACATTCTAATTCAAAAGCTCAAATCACAGTAACATCATTTCTTTTTAACCTAACATTTTTAACATTCTCATGTGATAAAATACAGTTTTTAACTTTACATTTTTTGTAACAAATGAACACACGCATTATTATCAACCAGCAACTGCGTGGGTGCCTCGTGGTGACTTGCTAGCTATGGAGCTACCTCCTGCTTGCCACCACAGACTCATTTAACTTCATTTAAAACGGTTTTCCAGTGACAACATACTGTTTAGAGAGGATTATATACAGGATTGCTCTGTTTTTCAAAAGAAACATTCGGGTTTTATGTGTTTTTACCTGTAAAAAGGGGAACAATGAAATGATAAACACTCCAGCGTCTCGTTTTCTTCTTTGTCTTTATGTTGAATGAACAAAGACCAGTGAGAGGGCCTTTACAGGTTGAAACAGGCATAAGCAATCGATAATCCTATTAATCCAGTATATAAGCCACTACCAGCAAAAAACAGATAAAACTGATGAATATCTCACTGTACAAAATGATAGCTTGTTTTTTAATCCAAAATCTTTTTAACATTCTTAACTTTTAAACCTAGCTACAATACATATATAAGAAAAATCAAAGCACAACACAAAGCATTTTTAACCCTTTTTTTCTGTCTTAATTTGTATAACAGTCTTTTTGTTCCTTTCAAAGAGCTGATGAATTGCAGTGCTATTGTATTTACACGTTTAACCCTTTACATATGAAGCTATTTTTCAAAGAAAGTCAAGCATTTCAAAAGCAAGTCATCATTATATATGTTAATGGCAATGCTAGGCTTTAGGGCATAGCATACAGCAGGCTAACATCGTCTTAACTATGAATGACATTGTTTGGAAATTAACTGCACAACAAACTGACAACCGTCACTTCTCTCAGAGTAGCATGTCTAACATGATGGATGGATGGATGGTTGGATGCTGCCATCTAGACTACCTCTTTTTTTAGGGAAGGTCTCCCTTTCCTTTCAACAAGGCAAACTACATTCCAACTTTCAATTTTATTTGTCATTTGCACATTATTTCAGAACATGCATGCATTGAAATCCTTGGGTGAGGCTCAGATTATCATTGTATAGAACAGGGGTCACTAATAGGCGAATCACGGTCCGGGTCCGGACCCAGACATTGTCCTATGCGGACCCAAAAGAATAAACTATTAAAAACGGTTAAGTGACAGAACTTTCCTGTCTTTATGGTATACGGACTTTGCAGTGCAGTAAACTCACAAATCACGTGCGCAGTATAAAATCACCAAACGAGTGCACCGTACACATGCGAGGTACGAAGCAAGAAGCCACAGTCAGAGAATAAAGCGAGTCACAGAGAAAGGCTCATTCAGACGGCATGCTCTGAAAAGTCTGAAAAACCTAAAAAGCGAATAACGACTTAATATAAAGCAGCCACGCGTATCTTACGAGGAGGGGCTAAAGCATTTAAAACAATAAATATTATTTAAATATACTGAATGTTATTTGTGCTGATATTAGTCTACTCCAGTATGCAGGATATGGTATTGAATCATAACAAAAGTTAGCAATTTTGAGAGTCCGGACCTGGGCCTGAGGAAATTTCCTCTAACTGGACCTTACTGAATTCTAATTGAATACCCCTTCTCTAGAATATCTGAATGGTTTTGTAGTGAAATACTCTGGGTGCTACCTGTCATGGAACAAAAAATACCTCAAACTGTAGAGCTGCTAAAATCCTGTAAATAAACATCAAATTCAAACATATAATTTAAAATGGGAACACATTTATCACATTTGATATGTTGCCTTTGTACTATTTTCAGATAAATATAAACATCATTACATCCTGTTTTTATTTACATTTGGTGGCGTATCTCTTTTTTTGGGTTGTGCTCTAATATCCTCTATATCACACTGCAAAAGGCCTCTGTAACTGAAGAGAATGAGAGAGTGAGAGAGAGAGAAAGAGAGAGAGAGACAGGGAGAGACAGAGCTAATGAGAGTGAAAAGGGGAAGAAGGAGGAGTGATTAAGGGAGGAAGAGAGCGGTGCGGTTTTGAGAGACGGATGAGATGATTAGGATTATGGTAAAAGACGCCTCCCCTCTAACGGAACCTCTCAGACTGAACTAAATGTCTCACTGATGTGCACATACAGCTGAGCTCATTACAGCACCGTCTGCAGGAGAGGGAGGGAGGGAGAGAGAGAGAGAGAGAGAGAGAGAGAGAGACACAGAGAGAGCTGAGAATGTGGAACAAGGAAAGAAAGAAAGAAAGAAAGAAAAAGAAAGAAAGAAAGAAACAAACAAACAAACGAAAGGTGGCGAGATAAGGAAACAAGAGAAGCAAAGGAAATAAAAGAAAAAGGAAGGGAGGTTTGAAAAAAGAAAAACATGAAAATAAGATAAGACAGAAAGAAATGACTGAAAGACAAAAAAACAAGAGAAACAAAAAAGGAAAGAAAGAAATAAAGAAAGCATGACCGAGGACAGTAAAAGGAAAGAACCACAAGATCAAAAGCAGGAAAATAAGAAAGAATGAGGCAGAATAAGAAAATAAGGAAAGAGAAATTAACAATAGAAAACCATGGACAAGAAAGAAAGGGACACAAGGAAGGAAGAAGGAACTAAAGAAAAAGGAAAGAAAGAAAGGAAAAAGAAAGAATGGAGGAGTAACAAATGTAAAACAAGAAAAACAGATAAACTGATAAACTGAGACAAGGAAAGGAAGGATGGAAGACAGAGAGAGAGAGAGAGAGAGAAAAGAGGACTCTGAGATGTAGAAGGTGATAGCAGATAAGGGATGGATGAAGAAGATAGGGATGCGGAATGAAGATGAAGACGAGTGCTGGAGTAACATTAGTGTAATGCGGAGAGGTAAAGCTGTGCAGTGCAGTCATGCGGGTTATAGAAGCTGATCTGAGAGCGTGGCTGCTTTACCGTGCTGTACAGCTGCTCATGCATACAGTCACTCTGTGGCCATTAAAGCATAAACATATTGGGATGTAATAACATCACAGTGAGCTTTAAATTCACAGCAGCCATGAACTTTTTAAACATGACCTATAGCTGACATTAGTCTAACAGCGTGATCTGTTCAACTAGGAACAAAGCTCATCCAGAGGTAAACCGTCAGGACTGTGGACGGGTGCAGGACTGTTCCTGAAAGACTCAGTTTCAACTTCTTTTGGGATGAGGTGGCCTGGAAGTTGTTGTTGAGACCAGGCAAGTTCAATGCCTCTGTCTGAAGTAACTGGACACTGAATTATTATTGAATATTAACAAAAAAAAAAAAAAACAATTAAAAGAGCAACTTTCTTGATTCTATCCATAGATTTACCCACCACTGAGATTACTGACGTACGTATATACAGTATATACCCTGTTCTTTAATAGTCATGACCCCCACAGGACCACCACAGAGCAGGTACTATTAGAAAGATGGATCTTTCTCAGCACTGCAGTGTCACTGATGTGGTGGTGGTGTGCTAGTGTGTGTTGTGCTGGTATGAGTGGATCAGACACAGCAGCGCTGCTGGAATGTTTAAACACTTAAACATTAAACATTAGTGCTGGACTGAGAACAGATGGAGTACAGTCTGTAAGTGTAGAACTACAAAGAAACCAATCCGACTCCAATTCCCAATTTCCTGATGATGTCACACTCACATGTCTCCAACACACCAATCACACACCTTTCTCATGTTTCGCCAGAGTACTGATTATGCACACACCTGTAACACATTAACCGCACACCATATAAACACATTCTACACACACACTCGTTGTGAAATGTTGCCAAACATTGTTTGCAATACCGAGCGGTTTTCTCTTGCCTTTCTAATCCGATCTCTGGTTTAAATCCCTTCGTTTTCTGACTCTCTCTCTCTCTCTCTCTCTCTCATTTCTCACTTGTCAGCTCGGGTTGCTTGGTTCTTTCTGCCCTCCTGGTTTCTGACTACCCTTCTGTTTCTCTCATATACTCTCTATCATCCTCTTTATGGATGCATCCGAAATCACCTACATGTCTACTGCTCTGTAGATGAAATGAATAGGCGAGCGCGGCTAGCATGTCTGAATACTCAGTAGGCATTGAGTAGTAGGCAAACTGTACCTGGATGCTATACCATGATTCACCTGGAGCCACGGATGAATTCAAAGTGGAGGAAAAAAACTGTGAAAAGCGATACGTCAGCCGTGTGTATGTAGCTATGGCTACGGCCGCTACAGACGTTGGCGTTACTTCTGAGGTAAAAAATTAACAGGATCTAAATCTGTCAGTAAACTGGGCTTTTAAATGAATAGTGGGACATTTACAGTGGTCGTCTGACGTCTTGCATCACAGAACATTGGTAAGATAACGTAGATTGTGTGGCTACTAAAACTCGCCTAATAACTACTCCCCTGTAACTGGGCTGAATGGTTCAGTTGCCTGTTTGAGAATGTCCCAGGGCTGCTTCAAGTAAGTGTTTCCAATGCACAGCTTTAACTGAAAACAAAACAAATATTAAACTCAGTAACTTTTAATGAGTAGTGTATTATTGTATAAGCAGTTAAAATACTATTAAGACTAAAATAAGCAGATTTTTTGGTAAGAAACCATTTCACAACGAACACTCACTAAACAAACTCAGGCAATGCAAACAGGAAGAGAATTTAACAGATAAGACGATTCTGCCGGCCCAACTATTATTAATTATTATTCTGTATTAATAACTGGAATTGGTAGTGAGGGTTCTGGGCTTCATGTGCCTGAACAGAAAAAGAGTACTGCAGCTCTGTGGCGTTTGAGTGCTTTGATTTAACTAGTCAGGTCGCTGATGCCTGGCCAAAAACACACTCTGATCCACGTGCCAAAATCAAATGGCAGGTTGCTCATCTTCCATAATAAACAGCAGCTCGAACTGCAGGAGTCATACAAGCATCTGTAAAGAGTGAACTGTTAAAGCAGGCAGATTGTGCAGACAGTACAGCTCTGATGTGCACTGACAAAAACCTGCTCTGGAGTTCAATTCTCTAGTGAACGAACACGGTTCAGTTCCTCAGTGTGGATCTAAAAACAGGTGGAGTGTTAACAGGCTAAAACACACCTAAAGGGTTTGACAGCTCTGCGCTGACCCAGGTAGATCTGAACACAGCTGTAGTTTAGCCGGTAGCAGGAAGAAATATTCAACCTCACATATAGTAAATCCCTTCTGTATCTTCTCCGTGTCCGCCTGGGTTCCTCCGCGTACTCCGGGTTGCTCCCACACACACTGAGTCAGGTGATTGAAGATACTAAACATTGCTATTAGGTGTCTGCCCTGCGAAGGCCTGTCCAGAGTGTTTCTTGCCTCCCATCCAGTGAGTGCTGGGACAGGCTCCAACAAAGCTCTGCAACCCAAAAGGATAAGAGGCTTTTATGATGATGATTCTGATTGGTACTGCTGCTAAACTAAAAGTTCTGATTGGTTGAGTAAAAATTCTGCTGAATCAATGATGCTGGTGATCAGGGAAGGAAGTCGGGTATCTTGGTGCTGTACAATATTGTGCAGCATCAAACAGCAACAATTTCATGACTTTATTATATATACATCCATATAAATATACACATATATATATATATATATATATATATATATATATATATATATATATATATATATATATATATATATATAAATAAATGGACCACAGTGCGGCTCGGCAATAACACATCCACAACCATCACATCTAACACAGGGGCCCCCCGAGGATGTGTGCTGAGCCCCCTTCTATTCACCTCTAAGACAAACCACAGGAGCGAGGTAAGACGCAACAGTCTCTTTCTGAACATTGTGGAGAGGATGAGCAGTTCCAAGTTTCTGGGAGTGCACATCTCAGAGGACCTGTTCAGGAGCAACAGCGCAGCATCACTGGCCAAAAAGGCTCACCAGCACCTCTACTTCCTCCGCAGGCTGAGAAAAGCTAGAGCCCCAACACCCATCATCTGCGCCTTCTACAGAGGTGCCATCCAGAGCATCCTGACCAGCTGTATCACTGTGTGGTATGGCACCTGCAGCACATCGTGATCGTAGCTGAGAAGATCGTCAGCACCTCTTTCCCCTCCTTTTTATGCTTAATGTTAATATTTATTGCTGCATCTGAGAGTAACACAATTTCAATCCTCTGTATGTCATGTACATATTGTAGTAGTGACATTAAAGCTGACTTTGAATTTTACAATAAACAGCGAGCTAAAAGTCAGATAGAATTTATTAACAGCGCTAGCGATCAAACAATACAACAAGAGACGGACAAAAACAACAGAAGGGCAATTTGAGGTCGTAATCAAATATACAGGCAGAGGTCGAAACCGGGAGGTCAAACAACCAGGCAATCAAGACATAGGGTGCATCCAAAATCGCCTACTAGTCAGTAGGTACTGGATTAGAGCCTGTACGTACTGCTCGAGCGGCAGACTAGTAGGTAATTTCAGTAGGCGAGTTTTAGTAGCGACACAAGCTCAGATTATTGCCAGTATCCTGTGACACAAGACATCAGACCACCACTGTAAAAGTCCTGCTATTCATTTAAAAGCTCAGTTTACTGACAGATTTAGATCTTTTTGTGACACTGATCTGCGTTTTTGTCTGAATATGTTCTCAGACGGTGTCGAGCTGTAGCTCAGAGAAGATGAAACAGGAGGAATTTAATCATACCACTCTTGGAGCTGGGGCAGGGGGGTATTAAGTGTTTTTGCCATGTGTTTTGCTAAGTAAATCGTTTGTTTAGGCTTAGTGTTTATACTATGGGTTAGTATTTATACTATTTGGGTTTGTAGCCTTTGAGGGTATTTGTATATTGGAGAATTGAGTTAAATGAGCTTGTTTGGTTGGACTGGTCAGGAGGAGGGGCTAATGATTTATAAAGAAGAGGCCCATATTTTCCCTAGGAGTTGTTAAAAGCAAGACATGCTGGTTAATTGGCCAGGCCCAGTGATCTAGCTTGGTTCAATAGGCCTATTAAGGCAATTTTCTTTCTGTTTTGTTTATTTGCTTGTTTGTTTGTTTACTTCTATGCACCATATATATTTGCATCTCTTAAATAAAATCTAAAAAAAATAGAAAAAAGGTTAAATAAATGCTGTGCTGAATGCTACTTCTTGAAAGTCTTGTCTTGGTCTTGAACGCTCCTGGTCTCAGTCTTGTCTTGATCTCGGACACTCCTGGTCTCGGTCTTGTCTTGATCTCGGACACTCCTGGTCTCAGTCTTGTCTCGATCTCTGACGCTGTTGGTCTTGGTTTAGTCTTGATCTTGAACGCCCCTGGTTTTAGTCTTGTCTTGATCTTGGATGCTTTTGATCTCAATCTTGTCTCGATCACGGATACTGCCAAACTCTAAGTGTTGTCCTGATCTTAGATTTTAAATAATTACAACTTTGGTCACAATAAAAAAAGGAGGGATTCAATTTGGTCATAGCGTAGGTGGGCAGAGAGAGTGGAACTAAACCTTAGGGGGAGGGGATCCTGTGGAATCTGCCAGGTAATCTTAAGGTTGAGTTCTCAATGTGATATTCATTTTATGTACAGCATCTTCTATGCAGACTAATCCTATTGCTTACTCAAGTGTAACATGTAACTAAGTTGATTACATACTGTTAAGAAGCCATCTGTGTTACATTAAACCACTGTGAAGGTTAATGTACTGAACAGCATTGCCTAATATACTGAACTGTAATTAAATGTATAATACCACACAGACTCTTAATGCTTTCCCACCACAATGATCATCGTTATCTGTCCCTTAGTCCTTTAGATACTGGTTGGTGTGAGAGAGAACAGAAACATGGTCTACAGTCATTATCCCAGATGCATTCTGGTTTGCTTCTTTAGTTTACAACAGTTTATTTTTGTTATTGCTTCATTTGTAAATAAACTGAAATAAACATTTAAGTGGAAAGCAAATTCAATTTATTACATAACGCACTATAAGGAATGAGCAATAAGGTGCAAATATGATGCCGCAATACATTTTAATGATACACAATATGCGTCATGATATTTAGTTTTGATGATGTTTCTGGCATAATGACATATTTTATGACATATTTTAAAATTAAAGATCAATTTCATCCTATTGCCCAGCCCATACTCAATATGCAACACAGTATATTATTACATACAAGTACAGTTGAATAGGATATGTAAGCACATGGACACGTTTCTCAGAAAAACAACACTAAGGGTGTGTCTTAAATCTTCGTGAGCTGTCTACATAGGCAGCATTTTACGTCATAGTATGTGTGCTTCCAACTTGTAAGCTTTCCCAATTCTTAGATCCGTCGCTGTCCAATGAAAATCATCTCCATTTTTGTTGATTTTGAGTTTTCTACATCATTTGAACTCACCAATGTGGGTTTACACTGTGTGACAATTTCATGAGGAATGTACCAATGCTAAGGCTCCAAAACGGCTTGAAAAAATTCTGGTTCCATTGACTTACATTGAAAGTAAAGTACATTTTTGGTCTCTCCTGTAAATTAGCAATTTTGGAGAGACTTGTTTTTGTTTTTTGTTTTTAGCTTTTCATTGGACAGCAACGATATGCTGTCTACTGAGGAACCTTATTTTGGCTGAATTGTAAGGAAGCATCAAACAGTGCTTAGGCAATCCCATGATGCAATGCAGGCAAACATTTTTTTCCACCATGGCGGACTAGCAGAGAAGTCATTTTCAAATGTAGGTTATTCCGATTCTCTCTGGTGTTTTAATCAGTTTTTTTTAGGCACACAAAATAGCATTTTATTTGCAACTTTGCAACCAGTCTTTAACCAGTTTGCAGTTTTATACTCAAGGGATTAGCATTCATGCCAGCTGATTATTAAACCTCAGGCTATTGTTTTGCATAGCAGGCTGGTAGCTTAGCCGATAGCCAGTAGCTAAACTGTGGTAAAACTCGCGCGCGCGGTGGGTGAGACAGTCAGTGCCAACTTATCCTTGGTAAGAAAGGAATGTAATATAATGATAAGATAATAAGAAGTGAGCTAACATAAATTCTGTAATGTGTCTTGAATGTGAAGTGGAAGTTTTTTGGTAAAGTGTGGCTTGGATAAAATTTAGATTCATATCCATATCAGGTTCTGATCACAAAAGGCATTAAAGACTGAAAACTGCTGGTAGGGAGGTTATGTCCCTGTCTGGAATTGTCCTGTTTCAGTCTCAAGCAGGACACTTTTAGCCATAAAACACCCCCAGGGGCTCTCCCAGAGTTTCTTGTCCTATTTGAACCTGCTGCAGTGCCTTTATGGCATACAGCCCAGTTATAAAACACTGGCAGCATTTTTGTTAGGGGAGATCACATTGATAAGAGCTTTGTTACTGTCAGAACAGGATGGCATGATCACAGGAAGCATTTAGATGTTTCTCTGTGGTTCCTGATTGCTGATTTAAAATGGATGAATTCTGCCTCAACACACACTATACACTGGCTTCCTGGAAGCACTGGGCTCCTGGATGAATTCTGCCTCAACACACAGTATACACTGGCTTCCTGGAAGCACTGGGCTCCTGGATGAATTCTGCCTCAACACACAGTATACACTGGCTTCCTAGAAGCTCTGGGCTCCTCCATGAGATCTGTCTCAACACACAATATGTGCTGGCCTCCTAGAAGCACTTGGCTCCTGGATGAATTCTGCCTCAACACACAATATGCGCTGGCCTCCTGGATGAATTCCGCCTCAACACACAGTATATACTGGCCTTCTGGATGAATTCTGCCTCAACACACAGTGTACACTGGCCTCCTGGATGAATTCTGCCTCAACACACAGTATACACCCAACTTGAAGTTACACCTTGATAGTGTACAGTACTGTGGCCCATCTGTTGTCATGGTTTGAGTTAGCTATTCTCTAGTTCTTCATCATTTGTCACTTTCTGCCCACAAATCTTCTCATGGCTGGATATTTCAGAATCCTAACTCTCAACCCAGTTGTGACACCAGGCCTGTGTACAGACATTTTGGTGGGCTTAAGTGGAAAAATTGAAAAGTGAATGTAGCATATTGCATGTCTTGGAGACATACAGTACTGTGTAAAAAAGTTTTAGGCAGTTGGAGCAAAAGTTATTTTTCCAGACAAGAAGCTTTTATTTACTTAGCAATTTTTTTTTTAAATAAGCAAATAGTATTATTTGAGAAAGCAGTGCTTTTACATATGTCAGTGTGTTTATTTAAACCTTTCCAAGCTTCTCCTTGTGAAAACAACCCAATATTACTTACAATTCTCATCTAATACCTGCTTTGACTGCTCAGTACTCCATTAAGCTAAATCAAGATTGCTGCTGAAGGAACTGAAAACATTCATACAATGTCAGGGACGTCCAGGAGGGAGCTGGAACTACACTTTGTTTTTCAAACTGGAGCTCATGATGTTATATACTTCTTTCAGGATTCTCAAGACTTCTTGCAACTTTTTGACGCATGGTATTTATACTTATTTAAATCTGTTCTACTGATATCTGGTAATTAAAAATACACTTATTCCTCAAATAAAGGCTTTTAAACAATCAGTTTAGCTGTCTTTTGCGCAGAAGTGTAGTTATCATGTTTCAGAAGAAAGCAGATTTTCCAAAGGCAGCCAGAAGTACTAAATTTATGATAAACTAAGGAATGTGGGCCCCAGTCCCCAGCATACTAAGCTGTAATGTTATCCACTATGCTATCCAACATTTTCGAACCTTAGAGTAAACTTGGTTTAGTAAGTAATTGGTACCCCTTACTGCTGTTTGCTAGGTTCTTATTTAATGTAACCACTTTAGGGAACACTTCTCTTTTGGTTCTTTTTGCAGTCCAAAGTAATAGATAATTATTTTGAAATTAGAGTAAGTTCCAAGAAGGATACATTAATGCCTGTTCAGTTCTTGCCATTCCAAAAATAAGTGGGTACAAACTCCGAAGTTCTGTGTTATTATGTTGGGTAAAATGATTGTAAGTTCCAAGATAAGGCTGAGAAAGGATACAAAATATATCTTAATTATTAGGAGCAACTGACATCTCCATATGCAGAGGATGCCCAAGAGCGATAAAGCTTGCGCATCTCAAGCTGACACACTAGTTTTATTCCCCAGATGAGGCTATGCTGAGACATGCTGAAACATATTTTGAAGAATGGCCATAAAAATAATGGCCAAGCCACCAGGGTCTATGTGCAGGTGCCTAAGTGATACTGACAACATTACTGTACCTGATACCCTCATACTAGGCAAACTCACACTTACTTCCATATCAGTGTCACTGCTGAATTGAGAGTGGTGCATGACATGAGTTAATACCTGGTTTTGTATTTATAAATTGACCCATGATAAAATTGGGTAGAGTGATTTGCTGTGACAACTGATGCACGCTAGCCTGCAATTACTCCTGACAAGTAATTTAGGTAATAATAATAATAATAATAATAATAATAATAATAATACATTTTATTTATATAGTGCTTTTAAAGAAACTCAAAGACGCTTTACAAACAAAGCAATATAAGATACAATCATATAACAAAATATATAGTAGACAAGTGAAAGAATAAAAAATGAGGGGGGGCAAGCAGCAGGAGGGCATTAACAAACAGAAAGAATAAAATAAGAGAGAAAAAAACCTGAATTTGAACAAAAACAGTAGAAACACAATATGTAATGTTCTGCCTCGTCAGTTTTGTAGTTACATGTAACAAACATATAAAGATGACTGCAATATATTTTAAAAAATTGGGACTGGCCAATTTAAGACTAGAAATGTTATTCTGTGTTAAAAACGGTGATGCAATCATGCTTGGGTATAAAATGAGCACCAAAAAAGCCTAGCCCTTTATGAGCAAGAGTGGGTCGAGGCTTACCACACTGGCAAAAGTGCATCAGCAAAAAATCTAACAGATTAAAAATACCAGCCAGGGATTGAGTTGGACTCAAGTCAAGCATTTTACCCTTTTCAGGGCATAATATCATCAGAAGATTCAGGAAATTTCAGTATGTAAAGAGTAAGGCTTAAAATCACTGAATGCCCCTGACTTCCGACCCCTTAGATGACACTGCATTAACTCATTGAACCCTAGAATAAATTTCTACAATTGTTTGTATTTTTCACAAGTAGAATTACCAGTACAACTATAAAGTATTTACATGAGACATCATGCTGAGTTCTAAACCTCTGCTACACAGCAATGTAGACTTCATATTTAATTTCATTTAGTTTAATTTCATTTATTTACTATCAGTTTTTTTTATATTTTCATACTCCAAATAAATGTCAATTGAAAAATAAAGATACAAATTATTATTTTTTCAAGAATATGTATCATATTTGTTGATATTTGTCTGTTAATGTTTCATATTTTAAATGTTAGATTGAAGTGCATTAAGTTGGGTATTGCAACAGCGCCCCCTAGCAGTTTTATCTCGCCCCTCCCCCGCAGAAACAGGGAAAAAGCCAGACGTGTGGACTCGAATCACATGACTTGGACTTGAGTCCAACTCGAGTCACTAAGCAGATGACTTGTGACTTGACATCAGTCAAGACTTGCGACTTGACTTAACCTTTACCTAGCAAATTTAGCCACATAATGATGAACAACAGCTAATGTGAATGAAGCTCTCTCCCTCTGTTCATCCCTCCTAGATATTCCACCATCTACTGAGAACTTTACTGAAACATTAAAGCATTTAGGAAGCTCAGTGTCTCAGACAGGAAGTGTTCCAGTAGTGCAGAAAAGTACAAGCACTGATCAGTACATGCAGAGCTACTGCAGAGTTCACACATGCTGTTAGAACTGAAAGACCCCGTCCAGATATTAATGCTTATGTGATTAGAATGTGATGTTATTAAAGTTCCTGTAGGTGTAATGAGTACTAATACTTTCATACAGTGCAATGTTTCTCAGCCTTGGCCTTTGAGGCCCAGTGCCTCACATTTTAGTGTTTTTTCTACTTCAACAACTATTGAAACTCGGTACTTGACTGGTAATGAGGTGATTAGTGATTAGAACTGCTTGAAATTATCTAATTTTATATGCAAGTTATTTTTGTTATAATAGAAGCTTTAATGTTAAACCTTAAATGTTATATTAATGTCAGATTAGTATACTACTAATCAACTGCATCAATTGTGTTAAACACTGAAATGACTCAAGGTTTAGGACTTGGGACTTGACTTGAGACTTCCTTGTATTGACTTGGGACTTGACTCGAGACTTCCTTGTATTGACTTGGGACTTGACTTGAGACTTCTTTGT
The DNA here is from genome assembly GCA_021613375.1 of Megaleporinus macrocephalus. Classification (NCBI taxonomy): domain Eukaryota; kingdom Metazoa; phylum Chordata; class Actinopteri; order Characiformes; family Anostomidae; genus Megaleporinus; species Megaleporinus macrocephalus. The sequence goes on from CM038721.1 coordinate 31,873,823, forward strand.
ATTGACTTGGGACTTGACTCGAGACTTCCTTGTATTGACTTGGGACTTGACTCGAGACTTCCTTGTATTGACTTGGGACTTGACTTGAGACTTCCTTGTATTGACTTGGGACTTGACTCAGGACTTGATTGTCAAGACTTAAGACTTATTTGTTACTTGCAACTCAGTGACTTGGACCCATGTCTGGTAGAAGCACACTGTCTCAGAATGACTGGTTTTGTGGTGATCAGCTGGTTTAGCTGTAAATCTCTGATTAAAGTCAGTCAGAGGATGTTTGAGACACACACAACATGTGTTTCAGACCCAGAATGCAAGTAGACATAAATGCAGAACCTGGCTGGTGTTTTTTTGAGTTGGATTATTCTCTAGATTGTGGCTAAAGCTGGATAAAATCTCTCTGGCTGGAACACAGCTACGTTGAGTGCCTCGAGTTTTGAGCAATAAACAAACAGCATGTTTCAGTGATGGATATCACAACATGAACTCAAGAATACTTTGACATCCATATGTTGCTGCATTCAGATGTCAACAGCGTTCAGAAATCTGCAGACTAAAGCTCATCTAAGATGGATGTAAAGTTGACGTGTGTTGAGGTGTGACAGGTGAAACTTTCTGATGGTTTATGATAAGAAAAGGAACATTATCTACTCCTGGCCAAAGAAGAAATAGACCATCCACATTGTTACCAGTGTACAGTTCAAAAGTCTGCATCTGTTATGATACAGGGCTACAAGGATACATGATACAGTGGGGTATTAGTGGATAACTTGCACATTCTCAACACAGTTTGGAGAAACATTTGCTACCTTACAGACTTTTTGTCTTTTCCAGCGATATTCATGCTTATATCAACATGGCAACACAAAGACACTTCTGCAAGTTTCAACCGTTCCAAAGAGCGGGGTGCTAAACTGGTCTGCCTGTCTCTCAGTAAAAACATGTAGCACACTATTAAGCTCAATATTATGACTGCATAAATTTTCCTTACAAGACTGGATCAGTTTTTGTTTTTGGTCGCCAAGGTGATGAAATGCAGTGGTAAATATACTCCTGTTCCAACGTCCGTGGACAAACTCATGTATCATTTTTTTAAATAAATATATATTTAGAAATGTTCATAAGGTGAAACATGTCAAACAGACTGTACTAATCTCTGCCTTCTGTCTTTATCAACATTTCACATACTGTCTCAACGCTTTTGGATTTGGGTTTATACAAGATTTCTAAAAAAGCAACCGCTCAAATGTTTGGGATCACAGTGAAATGTTCTTGTTTTCAATGGAGTAGTCTTCCTTCCTTAACACAACAATGGACTGACAGGTTTCTAAAGAAAGTTGTTTCTTTCTGGCCATTTTGAGTCGGTCAGCAAGTCATCAACTGCTGATACTTCAGATACTAAACTAACCTAGAATGTTGTTCTCCCTTTTATGCTCACTTATTAGTAGAATGTTTTTCAGCTGTGCATCACAATTGAGCAAGAGTGTCCTAACAACCAATTAGCCCAATAACATCCTTAACTTGGATTGGTGGTTGTACCAGGAGATTTAGACAGGGGACTGAGAATTGCTGATAATAGGACTATATGTAAAATAAGCCTCTATACAAAAATAGGCTTTAATACAAACACTTTTTTGAATTACATGAAAATTGCATGAAATGAAATTCTAAAGTGATCCTAAACTTTTCAGCAGTAGAGTTTATATATATATTAAAAAAATATTCGTTTCTATTTTGAGGCCTGGATTCTAGTCCTACTGTACTTTCACACTTATTTTGTTTGGTCAGGAGTTTTGGACATATCAGTTTGGTCCAAACCAAAACAGCAGGTGAAAGGTGCTTCAGATCACAGACCGGACCAAACAGTAAAGATTTGGTCTGGCTGAAAGAAGTGGTCTCGGCCAGGGTTTGATTTGTTTGCCGTGTGAAAACACTTGAAAAATTGAGACTTTTGGCCCAATTACAGGAAGTTGAGTCAGGCTGTCGTCACCCATAAGAAGAAGAAAAACACCAGAAGACATAAAAGAATGGAAGAGAAGTAAAACTGAGCCACAGTAGTACATAAGGAGAGGAAGGAAATACTTCACTGTAATTTGGACTGATGAAAAAGTAAAGTTCATTTCTTTAAAATGCATGAAACCCCTAATTCTTATAGCCTCCTTTTTCAGTATGAAAGAGAGACAGAGTAAGAGAGTGAGTGTGAGAAAGAGAGAGAGAGAGAGAGAGAGAGAGAGAGAGAGAGAGAGGATTAGACAGGATGGGAGAAAAATGCAGTGTATATAAAGCTACGCTTAATCTTGATGTGCATGTCCGACATAAATGACGGGGTGCGTTAACCTCCAAAATGGGTGCTTCATTCAAAATGAAGGTACTTGACGTGAGATTTGCTGAGCTGGTTCATATATGAGAGCTCTATCATATTTCACAGAGATGTTGGAACGATGAAAGTGCTTCAGGTTTGCAGTCTTATTCTACACCGGTGCACACTGCCATCAGAAAAATAGGGTGCGCTGCCAAATTCACAGTGCGTACATCCGTCTCCATCCAATCAATATCAGGTATAGAGAGAAGCAGTCTACATTAGCGATGACCACAGGATGCGGGTGTGTCATGCAAACAAGGACGTAGGAGACAGGTTTGACATGGGGGGATACATTTGGTCATTTGAATCAAAGCCCACTCTATCCCCTAAATATTACCTATAAGCTGATTCCACTGTAGGTAAGATAGTAAATCACTGTATGTAGTGACATAGAACAACATTTGTGGAATTACAGTAAATTACAAATAAATAAACAAAATACAACATTATCTGTACGACTGTTTATTATTAGATAAATCCAATTAAAGATCCCTTTACAAACTAAACAAGATACTCCACATTACATGGTACTGTCTGAAAACTTTTAACCAAAATGTTTTTTGTCTCAGAATGACTGGTTTTGTGGTGATCAGCTGGTTTAGCTGTAAATCTCTGATTAAAGTCAGTCAGAGGATGGTTGAGACACACCCAACATGTGTTTCAGACCCAGAATGCAAGTAGAAAATGTTTTTTGGTTATGTGCTGTCCAGGACAGCATCCTCGTGCAGCTGATGAGTGAAGCAGGCACCAATGAGTCTATCAACAATAGATTTATGTTCGCATTTAGCTGGTTGAAAGTCAGAGACATGAGTCCCTGCCATTGGGCTCACAGAGCTGAATAGACACTAAAAACAATTCTGAAGGGCTAATGAGAAACTAAGCACACTGTATATTTCCATTTATTCTGTTTTATTTCGTTTCTGGATTTAATCCATTACAAACATAAATCAATTTAAAACCTCATCTCACACCCTGCTGCTCCACCTGGTCCTCCTCCTTTGTCTTCTATTTCAGTTCCATCAGGGTTCTTTGGACAAAATACTGTATGTACAGGATGTTTCAAAGGCTGGATTTGGTAGGTAATCAGTTAAGTTAATTTTTAACTACTCTGTATGTACAAAATGCTTAATAAAATGCACAAATATCAAAATATTCAATATTAATTCTTAACTAAAGAAAGCAATTTCCATCTTTGTATCAGTACTCTTCTAATAATGTGATACATAATATTTAAAATAATACAATAACAGGTTTGGTTAAATTATTATCATTATTATGTCTAAACTCAGTTGTATATTTACACTAACTCCACTCTTTTTACAAAACTCTGGTTTTATAATTTTCTTTGGGAGCATAATGCCAAAAAGAAATGGCAATAAAATGTATGTAAAGGTAAATAAAATGTATGTACAGCACTCTCTGGAACATTACATACTGCACTACTGAAAGCACTACAAACAATGGTGTCCTTTTATTTATTCATTAATTTATTTATTTTATTTATTATATTAGATTTTTTTAGTGTAGTAGCAGTCTGCAGTTTGGGGCGTGGCCAGAGAGTAATGTAACTTTACGTTTCAAAGTACTTTCTGACTAAAGTTAATATAAACGTTAGCTAACCCAAATTGTTGTTATACATTGCCCCTTATCACTGACCTTGTGTTTAAAGCTGGTGCTAATTACCCAACACTCCAGCGAGGCGAGAGCTCGGGTCAGTGAAGCTGCTGACTGAGGGATATTTCTGAACAGGCATCCCAACACAAGCCTCAACAAAGTTAAAGACCACCTAACAACCAGAGTTACTAACAACAAACACAGCTCATGAATTGCAATGGCTGCCAAAACATACTTTTAAAATAACAGGTTAAACTTTCTATGGTTTTATATTTGGGTGGGACAAATCAACCAGTTTCTGATATTGGGTGGGACACACCCCCCCTCCCATTCCCCCAAGTTCCTACACCAATGCATGCAAAGGTCTTTATTGTGCTGACTAAACTGCAGTGTGAAACCAAAACTAACCATGAACAAATGTATACACTGTCATTAAACCATGAAGCTTGGTTTTGACCCTGGGCTGGACTTTGAAGTGTGAAAACACTCTTAGTCTAAACACAACACAGCCCTCCTCAGGGCAGCGGGCTTTCTGGCTAAAGTAGACATCCATATAAATAAAATGTAGGATTGTTCAAATGTAGCAAGATGAGCTCTGCTCTGCGCACCAAGTGCATTCTAAACCATTAGAATGAACAAGAACAACATTTTGCTGACAAAGACAGCTTCTCTGCCTGGAAAGGCTTTCAAGCCATCAGCATCCATTAATGAAAGCCACCTCGGACACGGACAGACTCATGCAATCCGCAGTTTCCGCTATAGATCCCAGAGTTAAAGTTTTTGGGCACTTCACAAAGACGTTTACACCAAACTAACTGAAAACAAACTCCAATTAGATATAGTGGTAGGCCAGGCCAAGTTTTGTGCACTAGGTATCAGCTTGTCTTTTATCAGAAGGATGCAGTAAATGTTTACTTTCACTCCGAAAGAGAAGTGAAATACAATTAGTATCAGCCTTACATGCTCCACTCACAGGGCACAGGTCATCTGATATTACTTAGATAGTGTCCTTAGATGATCACAACTACCAGAACTTTTCGCTGCTGGTACACAATGCTGGGCACTGTTCTTTATCAGTCTGGTAGGACACAAGCGAGGAAGCTAAAGGAAATGAAACAAGAACTTTAATGTGTTTGATGTAGGGCTGCAGCTATCGATTATTTTAGTAATTGAGTATTCTATAGATTATTCCATCAGTTAATCGAGTAATTGGATGAAAATACTTTATTCAAATAGCTTTATTAAAGAGGGATAGTAACAATATAAGAAAATTAGACAAGCGTCTTAACATTTTATTGCTTAAATTGCATATACTAAGGTTTTAAAGAAAACATTTTAATAATTACAATTATTAAAACTTATTAATAGACCTATATACCATGAGTTCACAAGACTGGCTACTGTACACTTATTTGCTATACTGAAGCTTGTCCTACACAAGCTGAATATACTTGCTGTATTGAATTTGGTGCATTTTAGGCTCCAAATTGCTACAAACACCATCTGATATTTAGGGGTGATCTGATAGGTGTGTGTTCTTGTGAGTGTGTGTTTGTTTGTTACTATGAACAAAACTATAATGTGAATGAAGTTCAGGCTTTTATTGTTTGTGGTTATGTTCTTAAGCAAAGCTTAGATCATTTACGGACATTATAACTCGCCACCACACTGACTTACTTTCTTAACTAGTCATTACATATAGCCATAACTAACATACACACTTTATTAGCCTTCATCTCAACTCACCATCACACTGACTTACTTTCTTAACTAGCCATTACATATAACCATAACTAACATACACACTTTACTAGCCTTCATCTCAACTCACCATCACACTGATTTACTTTCTTAACTAGTCATTACATATAACCATAACTAACATACACTCTTTACTAGCCTTCACCTCAACTCACCATCACACTGACTTACTTTCTTAACTTGTCATTACATATAACCATAACTAACATACACGCTTTACTAGCCTTCATCTCAACTCACCATCACACTGACTTACTTTCTTAACCAGTCATTACATATAACCATAACTAACATGCACGCTTTACTAGCCTTCATCTCAACTCACCATCACACTGATTTACTTTCTTAACTAGTCATTACATATAACCATAACTAACATACACTCTTTACTAGCCTTCACCTCAACTCACCATCACACTGACTTACTTTCTTAACTAGCCATTACATATAACCATTACTAACATACACGCTTTACTAGCCTTCATCTCAACTCACCGTCACACTGACTTACTTTCTTAACTAGTCATTACATATAACCGTAACTAACATACACGCTTTACTAGCCTTCATCTCAACTCGCCATCACACTGACTTACTTTCTTAACTAGCCATTACATATAACCATAACTAACATACACGCTTTACTAGCCTTCATCTCAACTCACCATCTCACTGACTTACTTTCTTAACTAGTCATTACATATAACCATAACTAACATACACGCTTTACTAGCCTTCATCTCAACTCTCCATCACACTGACTTACTTTCTTAACTAGTCATTACATATAACCATAACTAACATACACACTTTACTAACCTTCATCTCAACTCTCCATCACACTGACTTAGGCTAAATGTTATGGTTACTGTGTGTCGCTCCGCTCTGTCTGCTGGACGTGTAGACGGAACTGCTTTCTGCTCAGATGCTGATACACTAATGTGGTGCTCAACTAGGGGGTTACTGTAAAACTCAGACTCACTATCAGTTTGCTGGGAAAGCTCAGTTGCTTCCTTCCTGAAGTTAGCTTCTCATTCTGGCATCTCTAACTGCTGCGTCGTTTAAGGTGGAACAGGGAAAGAAGCTAACGTAAGAAGCTAACTTCAGAAACATCTCTCTTCAGGTTTACGCTCAGTAACGACTTCCTGGGCTAGTTCAGTTTTACAGTAGACTTTAGAAACTGTGTACGGTTTTCTCAGACCCATCTCTTCTGTTCGCCTCTCCTTATTCTCTCTCCTTATACTCTCTTTCTCTGTTTCGCAATATGCGCCATCAACTCACATCTTCTTCGTGTCACATGGCAACATTGTAAGCGCACGCTGTGCAACAGTAAAAGTCCTCCGTGCAAAACTGTACGGATCCATGGTTGTATGGATAAAAATTCTTTGTATTGATTATTTTTTTAATCGAGTTACTCAAGGTCACTCTAAATTGTCCGTAGGTGTGAGTGTGTGAGTGGGTGTTGGCCATGCGATGGACTGGTGAACTGTCCATGGTGTACCCTGCCATCGGCTGATGATGCTGGGATTGGCTCCAGTGCCCCCGTGACCACGACTAGTGGGATTAAGGGGCAGATAATGGATGGATGGATGGATGAATGGATGGAGTTACTCGAGTTTCTCAGAGTTGTTTCAGCCCTAGTTTGATGATACATTTTGTTTTACACTTGGTTATAGTGCATTCTGTCAAATGTCCTCTTCTTGTAAACATCAGTGGTTCTTGCCCAACAGATTCACTGGCCAATGTCAAAAAGTATTAGTTCCGTTTTACCACGTTCTCATCCTCTGAGTGAAGAACCTAATAAACATAATAATAAATAATAACCTAAAATAAGTCAAATGTAACAGAGTAGTTATTGCATTGTCAAGTAATGAACATCTGTCATCTTCTACAGAAGGGTGTTAAACAGAATAAACATTGTGTAACATTGTACATGTAGTTGTGGGCTGTAGGTTAGGGAGCTAGCCTTGTGACCAGAAGGTTGCTGATTCGATCCCCTGAACCGATGGGGCATGACTGAAGTGCCTTTGAGCAAGGCACCTAAACCCTGACTGCTCCTCAGACGCTGTGGATATAGCTGCCAACCGCTCCAGGCAAGCGCCCACTAGTGTGTGTTCATTAGTCTGTGTGTGTATATGTATACGTGTGTGTGTGTATACATGTGGGTGTTTTACCCAGTAGACAGTTCTAAATTCTTATGTAATAGTTTGCTTTGTTTGTATAGCTTTATGCATGCTAATTTCCGACACCGCCCACACGAGACTATAGTATGTCAGCATATACCTAATGGCGATGCACAGTATGTTCACATTTTGTGAGACTTCTAGCTTAAGCATAAACATTTCAAACTTATAAAGAACATTGTAGTATCATTTGTCTTTGCTCTGCATGTTGCCTGATTTCTCTTGTGTGCTTATCCACTACGCTATCACTTCACTGTCATCCATAGCAGAACATTTTCTTGCTTACCTGTAAGCTCTTCAGCCCATTCTGTTGGGAGTTTGCAACATGTATTTCTCCAACCGAGATACTGTTTGGTTCAGCACCCTTACAGAAAATAAGTATACCTAAAGTTCTTTTTATTAAGTATACTTTATGCAGTTACTATACTAATGTGATTGTACTAGTAGTATACTTGTATAAGTACTATTTTATACTTTTTGGGACTAAATTGGCCCACTTTCTAGTTTTTAAAAGTATACTTTTAAGTACACTTTAAGTGTAAGAGTAGTAAACCAAGTATACAACTAGTTTACATCTTTTGTACTGCAACTACACTAAAAGTAATCTTAAGGGTTTACGGTTAGTTTACTAGCTTGTAAGTTTTCTTTAAGTGAACTTAACATAATACTTATAATTTACTGCTTATAGTATTGTTGTACTTTAAAGTATATGACTAGATTTAAGGTTTTTTTTCTACTTAACAATGTTTACTTACTCACCAGTGGATACACGTAAAATAAACAAGACACACTCAGATTAAGAAACATATTTGTATATTTATAAATCTTTATAAATCAAATTTTAATAAATATTGTACTGGATGTGCTTTAGTGCAGGGCAAGAATACTTACTTCTACTATCTCAATCAAAAGATTAAGTACAAGTAAAGGCCAAATATAGAGTAGACTTAGACTGTTCTATACTTGTCAGTATAACCCAAGCACACCCAAGTACATAAAAAGTAAACTGAAAGTATACTCACTTCCTTTTAGTTTAAAAGAAGTAAACTAATGGTACACTTGAATAAACTTGTTTTTTGTAAGGGCATCTACCCTTCCGTGGTCTCTGGGCCGTCGCTAAAGGTTCTCTCCACAGGTCCAACCAGACTTGGCTTCTCTACAGTGGGGTCCTGTCTCACTCCCTGGAGCCCAAGAGGTTTGCAGTCCCTCTGACCTGCCCGGCACTCACCTCTAGCCGGCTGAGCCTTCCCATAGGCGTCCCCATGAAGCGAGGTTAGTGCACCACTGGACTACTGGACTTATTCCCTGTAGCGAGTTCGTTCCCCAGCTCTCACCGGTCCACTATTGACTGTTTTTAGTTAACTTTATCACTGGAATACCACAATATGTTTTCTGTTCGTGGCTGCCACCGGACTAGTGCTGAGACCACGGCACTGTTCAAACTGTCTCTCCTGGGCTGGTTTCTCTCTCCCTTCTCTCCAGGACACGAGGTGCTGCTCAGGTTCTCCCCGACACCGCACTGAGACATCGCGGTGTTTCAGCCAAGCAGCAAACAGACATCAGGGGCCCTGTGCACCATCCAGCCTGCCCAAAGGGATCACCTCTCAGCCTGCAGACTGCTCACTCCTCTCGGACTCCTCACGCTAGCGAGCCGTTGGACTGTTTTTGTTTACTTTTCACTGCTGTGAGTAAATAAACCTTGCAAATGAATCGTATAACACCTCTTGAGTCTGAATCCCTACAATACCATTAAACATTGCTAGGAAATTGAAATATGCATCTAATATGTGGTTTAACTCCACACAAGGTCTGGCTGTCTAACCCTTTCTCATGGAAAATTCTATGAATCCCATAAAACCACCTCAATAAAGGTAGCATGTAAATATTAAATGAACTAAAAAATATATTTTAAAAGTTGTGACATATTCTTTAGCAACAGTCTCTACTTTGACTGAAACCACTTCTAAAAGGCATTATAGGATGTTCTAAAGGGCCTACACAATTGCCCTGTCCACACTAGGCCCACAAATCTTTACTGCCAAATAAATGTTCCTCTATTTTTATTTTATTTTTTTATTGCTGTTTACTCCGTGTGAAAGTTTTATGAATGGACCAATGTGTCTCTGCCCTGTTTCCCTTGTTCTAGCCTGTCACGCTTGCCTGTGTTTACATCCTGTCAGTCCCATGTGCTTGTGTTTACACCATGTGGTTCTGTGTAAGCCCCGCCTCTCAGTTCACCCATTCCTATGCACACATTTTCACACACACTTTCACACCATCACCTACACCTGCCGGTAATTAGTGCTAACGGGCAGTCAACTATATAACCCAGCCACACGCTAGCCTCAGCATGTGCCGTTGTTTTCAGTTACGCTGTTTCCAGTTACACTGTTTTCAGTAACCTGAAACTATGAGGATCAGATCCTACCTGTCTGTGGTCTCTAGGCTGGTGTGCTCTCAAGGTCTTTTCCCAGGTTCATCAAGTTTGTCATTTCCATAGCGGGGTCCCGTCTACCTCCCTGGAACCCAAGAGAACCCTCAGACTCCAACACCAGCCTCGTCACCCACCTCCGAGCGGCTGAGCCCCACTACGGCGGTGCCCAAAGAGTGAGGTCGGAGCCACCACGGATCCACAAACTCCAATCTCAGTATGCGTTTGTTTCCCTGGCTCCAGCCAGGCACCTTGAAGACACTCTTACGTTTATGACTGCGCAGTGTTTCCCAGGCCCCTGCCGGTCCTCTATAGAGACTGTTTGTGTTGCTGTTGAGCAGTCCATTGAAAGTCACCATACGGTGCGCTGCTCTAACCTGTCCACACAGGGCTGAATCTGGGTCTTCCTTCAGCATGGGACGCGAGTGCTGCTCAGGTTCCCCAGGACCATCGAACCAGCGCAGAAGGAGAGAGTGGGCCTCTTCACCTACGCCGGCAATCCATTATCTCCCTCCAGCCTGCCCTCTGGATTAGCCGGTGGCTACCGCTAGCCCTCTTGCTTCCAACCCTTTAGACATTCTCGCGTAGGGAACTGTTTTTGTTGACTTTTGAACTGCTCTATCGCATTAAAGCCTTGCACATGGAACGTATGTCTCCTATCAAGTTTGATCCCTTACATTCTGTTTGTTTGGTCATGTGCTGTCCTTGTTCTCTGCTCTGCCTCTCTCACCTGAGCTTTGTTTGTCGTTAGTCTCGTCAGCTGTTGTCCACTCATTTACATGTGTATTTATTCCTCACGGTTCCTCTTATAATTGTCGTTCGTTTTGTATTTCTTGTTCGTGGTTATTGTCTCTGCTCCTTTCCCTGGTCCATTTTTGTCTTCTGTCTTCTGCTTGTTTTTGTTATTCATTGTTTTCTTTTGTTTTCTCTGTATTATGGCTTATTTCGCCTGCGCAGGTGTATCCTCCTCCTGTGTCTCGCTACGCGTTTCACAGTGTAAATGCTCCAAAGTAACTGATCTGGTTTCATTGACTCACATTAAAAGTAAAGTAGGTTGTTCCTCTCTTCTGTAATGTGGCCATTTCAGAGATACTTGTTTTCTTTGGACAGCAACAATATACTTATTTCAATTGTAGCGATCACAACAAGGTCAGACAGAATGTTTGTTGAATGTTGGAAAAATAAATATTTTCAGTCAAATAGGAGAAATAGTAACAACTATTATTTCCTAACAACAACATTGTGTTTGCAGTTTAAAATGCCATCTGGACTACCAATGAAATCTAAATAGGCTGGAATCAGCAGTGAAAGATGTGACAGTAAGACACTTAAGCCATCCTAACAGTAAGACCTGCCACACACATACAAAGTAAATACCATTTGAAATCAATAATGCACTTAATAATGCAGGACCCAATGCACAAAGCCTGTTCGTGCCAGTTGCAGGAACACATCAGAAGCATTCTGCTTGTGTTGTATATGAATCTGCCGCATGAACCTAAACATGCAGTTCATGGGCTGTGTGCTAGGGACTATTCAAAACACTATTCCTTCCCTCAAACATGCAAACACAAACAGGAGGGGATTGCACAAAATGTGGGAGGAAATATTACACATTGAGCCTAGATTTTAATAAAGGTTTGAGCATTGTTTGATTCTGTGTAAATTTTCATTTGTCACGTTTCCCTCGTCCTCGCCTGTTTGTTTACATTCCCGTTTGTGGTCATGTGCTTGTGTTTACGTTCTTCACCATGTGGTTCTGTATGTTTTGGTCATGTGCTCCGTATTCCCTGTCTTGTTATATACCCTTTGTTTGCTACCTTATGTTATCGGCCATTGTCAGCCTGTGTTCCATGTTTTGCCTAGTTAAGTTTCTTTGCCTGTCCATTTATTATCCATCTTTTGTTTACCCCTTGTTTTCTTTGTTAGCTCAGTTGGTCTTGTATTTAATGCTGTGTTTCTGTTTTTATTAAACTACGTTTGTCGTTTAAGTTTGCGTTTGTGTCTGCCATTTGTCTGCCCTGCCTCTTTTGCTCCGGCTTCAGCCAGTCCTCCCGTGACAGCATTAAGGTCTTCAAAGTACCTCCTTTAACAATGGCAGCAGACACAACAGTTTGATGAAGACACAAATATGTAGAAAGAATGTTTACCATAATAATGTTAACAGTTTACCAGCATTTAATAATCTGATAACTGTGATTTATGCTTTGAGCAATCAGTAATGGAAAGGGTCAGGCAGTAAAGCATTTTAATGCGAGCCAATAAACTCACAGAAGATGATGTGATGTAAAGTAACGTAAAGCTCAATCTTGATGGTATGTCTTTTTTTAAAACATGTGAATTATATTATTTACATCCATCATTCTAGTCTAAAATCCAGCAATTTTATTGGATTTCATAACCGGATTTCCTTAATCTGATCTAAGAAATCAAAGTATGATGTTTACATGACCACTTGTATAACCAGAGAACTAAAGGAATCCAACTATATTATTATTATTATTATTATTATTATTATTATTATTATTATTAATGTTTAAAGTGTAGAAGAATGTCTTATATAGTTCTATCAGGACCCCCTCCCTCTGTGGATAAATCGGATGGAAGATCATTCAATAGGAGCTCAGTCAAGGGGAAGAGGATATAAATCTACTATTATCATCATATGTTTATTAGTATAATGTTGATTTGTACTTGAAACCAAAACATGAAACATTGAGCCTGTAATTTGTGCATCTGATGAGAGACTTTTATAGAAGGTTAAAATTATTATATATATATATATATATATATATATATATATATATATATATATATATATATATATATATGCATGTATTCTGTGTTTGTGGCTTTCTTGTGCTGTGCTGCATTAATAACCCTGTTTTCTAAGTGGCTGAACTGATTCTTTTATGTGGGTCCATTCACTGTGGGTGCACCCGAAATCGCCTACTAAGTCAGTAGGTACTGGATTGGAGCCAGTCCGTACTGCTGGAGTGGTGGACTAGTAGGCTGTTTTAATATGTTTGTTTTTAGTGTCCACGCAATCTCCGACATACCACGTCTGCCATCTTACCAATATTCTGTGATGCAACACGTCAGACCACCACTGTAACAGTCCCGCTATTCATTAAAAACCCCATTTACTGACAGATTTAGATACTTTTTTTGATACTGAGCTGCGTTTTTGGTCTGAATCCATACTCTGAGAGCTGTAACTCTGAGAAGATGAATCAAGAATTAAATTTTTCACCTTTTGAAGTAGCTCTAACTCCTGTAGCAGCCGACACAGCCGACGTACCACTTTCCACCATTTTTTTTCCCTCTGCTTTGAATTCATCGAGCTGTTCAGATGAGTGTATGAGCAAAGGAACAACGGTGGGTTTACACAAACTATAGAGCAAATTAAAAACAGATGGAAATTTCTCAGATCGGAGTATTACAAAGCTAAAAATCCGAACAGTGAAAGCGGCTCTGATCCACTGTCCCGTTTTATGAAATTATGGATGAAGTCACAGGAGCTTGACTCCTTGCTAACACGGATGAAAACAGTGTTGCAGGACGTGGCGTCCTCCTCTTGTCCCTTCTTTAAAAAGTGCATGTGAAATATGTTTTTCTGAGTCTGCCATCATTTTAAAACAGTTAAAAACACAAGTGCGCTAACTGAAACCTCAGAAAACCTACTTCTGCCAATCTTACTCTGACTAAACTCGCTCGATGCTCGTTGTTATGGTAATGTTTACACCAAGTTGTACACTACGCATGCATGTAATGTTGGCTCGGATTGCTTGTAGTGTACATGTAAACGGAGATTTTCATCAGATTGTTGAGTAGAGTGAGCATATAAACACCTCAGTCTTAATCTAGAATCTCTATGAGTTCAATCAGCTTGGAGAAAATCTCTGCATGTAAATTTAGCCAGTGAGTATTCGCACATACTACCTGTCGCACCCCTAATTTCCTTTCAAGTGTACTTATAATTTGTTACATTGTCTGCTGTAATCAGTTCAACCTAAATCTAACCTTAGTGTCACTAAAATGTCACTGGTCAAAAGAAAGCACATACAAGTTTGCCATCGACCATAAAACCCTACCTGTTTCAGACCTTTCCCACTGGAAAACACTTTAAGTTGATCAATACCACGAGCAGCAGGTACCTGAACAGCCTTCTTCCCTTGTGGGCGACAAGTCATCCAGGTCAATCTTCCCCTTTTTGCACTCCTCTGTTCCTCCAATTCAACCACCTGCCACTTACTGAACTCCCACACGTCCACTTAGACTTTGACCCACATACACTGTATTAATATGCATTACAAAAATGATTATGTAAATTAGTATGTGATATGATTATCCATCATTCAGTAATTATGCACATATTGTATCTACCTTAATTTGGCAGTACTGCAAATTATGGGCCGGTCTGTGTATTTTCTTCCATATGTTTAGAAATGATGGCGTAAACGGTTTTGTTATAAATACACTCATTATGTAGACCATATGCTGAACATACAGAGCATATGATGCTGTGGAGCATATGAAAATATGACTATGGAAAAAAAAAATTGTTCTATAATCAGGCTCATTTTGCTGTCTGTGGTGCTCTTGACATTAATTTATAAGGAAACGAATAAATCATAGCATAATAATCAAGTTAGCTATTTTTCCAGACAGGAAGCTTTAATTTGCTCAGCAAACACTCTTAATATAAAATATTTCAATAGTAATAATGCAGTTGGTAATAGTCAATGTAAGTATTTAACCCTTTTCAGACTTCTTCTTGTGGAAACAACCCAGTTTTATTTACAGTTCTCATCTAATACCTGCTTTGACTGCTCAGTACTTCATTAAGCTAAATCAAGATTGCTGCTGAAGGAACTGAACACATTCATACAATGTCTGGGGCGTCCAGGAGAAATCTGGAACTACATTTTGTTCTTCTAACTTATGAACTTATGAACTTCTAGCTTATGATATGATCTACTTCTTTCACAATGGGATATTTATGCTACTTTGTATTGTATTTTGCTTATTTACATCTGTTCTAATGATAAAGGCGTTTTGCACAGTAGTGTATAAAAAAAGAACATACAGTATACCGTGAAAAAGTTAGAGACCACCATTCATTGATTAAAGTCCAAAATGGCCTTTTCAGCAGATATTTATTGTGCTTGTGTAAAATCTGGAACGTTTGTTAAATCCCATGTTTTCTGATCCAGGCAATAAAAAAAATCTCTGGGTCATCTAAGTTCATAGTTTGTGGGTTATTAGGCACTTCATATGCCCAAATGTATAAAAAAAATATATTTTCATAATATGTCCCCTGTAAAAGACATGAAAAATGGGGCTCCTAACAAGACAAGGTAGATCACTAAAACTCTGCTGAAGTTTCAGACCTGACATCTAGTTTCAGATCTACAGGCGTTCCATTGGGAGAAGACATCTCAATGCTGTTACAACAGCTTTTACTATACACCAATCAGCCATAACATTAAACCCATCTGTCCATTTTATTAGCCATTTACAATACAGGTACACTTTATAGTTCTATCTCTGTTTGCTCTTTCTGTATTCTATCTCTGGACCCCCAACCTGCAACATTCAATCAACTGTTTCCTGTGGGCAGCGTTCTGTGACCACTAATGAAGGACTGGAGAATGACCAACATGAACTGTCCCGCAACAGATAAGCTATATTCTCTGATTTTACATCTACATGATAGCCCCTTAAGGTAGGCATGTCTAGTAAAGTGGCCACATTGTTTAAAAACTCAAGCAGCACTGCTGTGTCTGATCCACTCACACCAGCACAACACACATTAACATACCATCACCATGTTAGTGTCACTGCAGTGCTGAGAATGACCCACCACCCAAATAATACCTGCTCTTTGATGATCCTTTGGTTTTATTCTAATGTTTTTTGGAGCATTTCTATTGGTCCATTTATAATGAAACTGACACAGGGTGGAAAAAATCTGGCTCCATTGACTTACATTGAATGCAAGGACTGTTTCTGCCCTTTCCTGTAAAGCTGCCCTTACAGAGATGCTTGTTTTTCATTAGACAGATATGCACTTACTGTATTACTGTAAATGAATCTATAGGAACCATATTTTAAATACAATCCTAAAAATCATCACTATATATAGACATAAATGTGTCCATGTAAACTATATTTATAGGAAAAGAGACATACATGGTTCTCTGTAATTATGTACTGTGATTTTAATGGATGCTGAATTACACATTACATACACATTACACATACATGTTAAACCCTCTCTTGAGAAGCCAGCTTCTGCATTGTTTCTGTTGCATTCTCTGTCTCCAGACCTTTGCTCCAGATTCAGCATTGTTTTATTGCCTTACAGTATCTTACAGGAATGGCTTATGAATAATAAAGTCTGTAAATACCCTAATCATTTGTCATACTCACTGCTTGCTGATATGCATTTTACGGCCGCTCAATACCCGAGCGCGCCTTCTCTTAATAACACTTAATCGATAGCCTGAGCTCGTTTAACAATATCTTATGAAACTCTTCATCCTTGACCGATACACCTGACAACTGATCCGTCAATACTTTGATCAATAACTTTGTCAATATCTAGGTCTTGCCCATACGTCCAACTGGGGTTTCTCTCTCTAGTCGAAGGAAAATACACCTTGTCTTTGGCATTTTCTGCTCTAATTCAATATTTGTCTTGTTTTATTAACTCGCAAATGATTTTCTTGAACTGCGAGAACTTTGTATAGCTTACAATAATTGGAACGCACATGAAAATAGAACTACCTTCTGGGAAGAACTCATTACGTTCGTCATTTTAAAAACCATTTGATACTTTATATCGGCTTTTAGCTGAAAAGGAGGGACTGTAAGCCAATAGCGAGGGTTATTTCAGACCTGCCTGCAGCCAAGCAAATGAAAATCTAATCAAAACGTTTGGTCATCAGGATCTGCATACAAACACAAACGATGACGGTAATGACAAAAACTTCCTATCTATCACATTTACCGCACATCGCAGCTCTAAATAACTCTCCCTTCTTCTCTGAAACACTTTCACTGGGTGCTTTATCAGACACTGCTATCTTATAGTCGTTTGCTGGTGTACAGTTAGAGACAGAGATGTGAACTAGAGCCTCATGCCGAAACTCACCCTTAACTGACTTGTGACTCAACTTGAACTTCCGACTTAAGAGAATTAGAGATGCCAATCTCAATTAGGGGACTTTTTGATTCCAGCCTCATCTTTCAGTTAAAAATAAACACAATACTTTGTTGTGATCAGCCCAGTCTTACCCAAGGACTCTTATTGGTATAGAGTATGGTGTTTGCCAAGAGGGAGAATTGATAGCTTTTACTATACAATAGCTTTTATTATACACTGATCAGCCATTAAACATTAAACCCACCTGTCCATTTTATCACCCACAGGTACATGGGTAAGTAAAGGTAGTGTTAGGAATCTCACCCAAGGACTCTTATTGGTATAGAGTAGGGTGTTTGCCAAGAGGGGGAATTGATAGCTTTTACTATACAATAGCTTTTATTATACACTGATCAGCCATTAAACATTAAACCCACCTGTCCATTTTATCACCCACAGGTACACGGGTAAGTAAAGGTAGTGTTAGGAATCTCACCCAAGGACTCTTATTGGTATAGTGTGGAGTGTTTGCCCAGATGGGGAATTGAACCCTATGCTACAGCATGGAGGGCAGCAGTGTAACCCTCTACTCTATACTAACCAGGTATCCCAATTGCCATGTTGGATACATTCCACACAGAACAGCCCGGACCGGGAATCGAACCCAGATCGTCTTGCTGTGAGGCGACAGTGCCTACAACTACACCACCGTGCCACCTCCATGTTTAAATTATGTAGAAAAATAAAAATGTCACACTTCCGGACACATTCTTCATCTCTGCTGACTCTCTAGACTCATGATATTTCCCATGATACCCCTTACTAACAGGCCACCATCAAATGTCTGTCGTCAGCTAATCACAGAAGCTCCTCTGTGTATAGTTCTAACCATACACACCTGAACGTCATTTACTCTGTTTGGTATAAAAACCTGTCTGTTGTAAAGTATTGCCACTTGTTCAGTGGCTTTCAGAGCGTTCTGTATAGTTTGCGTTTCTGTTTATGACCTATTTCTTTTAATCCTTCGACGTATTCTCTTTTTGCCAAGCCGTTTTTGCATTTGTTTGTTTCTGTTTTTGGGTGTTTGACCCTTGCCTGATTACCGTTTATGTCTTCACCTCTCCCATGATTGTTTTGTCCTTTATCTCGGTTTTGACCCGGACTGTTTATGTGGCCACGCTCTTGGGTTTTCCTAACAATATTAAATCTGGCTTTCTTTTAATATCCTCAAGAGTTTGCTTTGTCTCAGTCACATTACACATGGTTTTCCTTGGATAGTGACGATATGCTGGTTATGCCTGACCCAAACTACAGGATAATCGAACCATGTTTGAGAGCATTTGACCGCTCCACACAATCACAAATGATCTTCTGATATCAGGGAGATCTCAAATGATGACCTTCCCAGATGATCCTGTAGCGTGGAGGGGTCTATAATCCAATCATTACTCCTCTGATCTACTCCCAGTCCATTTAGACAGCGACGGTATGCTGGTTATGCCTGACCCAAACTATAGGCTAATCTGGCCATTTTTGAGTCCATGTGACCGCTCCACACAGCCGCTAATGACCTTCCAAAATCAGGGAGATCTCAAATAATGACCTTTCCAGATGCTCCCTTAGGGGGGGGGGTTCTATAATCCAATAATTACTCTTCTGATCTACTCCCAGTTTAGTCTGGGCCACCTCAATAGTGAATTTTAGCCTGTAGAGTGGGGTGGACATGGGTTCTCTGGTGGGTAATGTTGACGTCATGCCTGAAAGACTGACAACCTACAAGTGCCAAGCTCAACGGAACTTGACAGTGTGTACAGAAGGATTGATAGCTTATGTGGTGTATAGTCAGCTGTAAAACATACCACAACAGAATTGACCGCTTGGCTTTTTGTTTTTGGCTTATTTTGTAAAATAACACACACAAATTCACAAAACACAACAAATTCTGTGAGGCAGAAGTGAAAATCTCTACAAGGGTTCAGGAATCAGTTGATTGGGACTCTTGTTTGTGTACTTAATCTGAAAGTGCGTGGCGTTTTGTTTGGGACAGAGTGGCAACTTTGTTGACCAACAGCAATTCGGGACAGAAAATTGGTAAAAACTGTCATTATTTACGAGGGTTGTTTATGTTATTAATTTTAAAAATCCTGTAGTGTGGGCCAGGCACTGTTGTTGCGAGAGATGCAGCACACAATAATAATTGTTTACTTGCATTCCTGTAGCTGGAAACTGGCCAGTGTTAAATGAACTAGAGAACACCTGACAAACAGATGGACTAGAGTCTGTAAATATAGACCATTATAGCAATGTGGAACTAGGCAGAAGGTAGTCCTCTCTAATAAGGTTAAGGAGTAATGGCAATGGTTTATAATTGGTGTAACAATACCAAAGACACACTAAACACTTTGTTGACACCTTGGAACCAAAAGACCTCCAGTTACACAGGCAGCCACATGTAAAGGCTGTAGGCAATAGGAATCCCTACAAACTCTGCCTTTCAGAACCCTACTGGATAGCCTTTATTTAATATCAATCCTTTTATATTTGATAATAAAAAGGTGGGACTTAATGCACTGCCCATCTTTGCTTTCCATCCTCAGCTAAGAGACTTTTCACAGACTTATTTTAGGAAAGTGTGTGGTTTACAGTTTGCTGTGGATGATGTGGTTGAAAATAAAACTAGTCAGAACTGGTTATGGTGGTAGTGATAGTAACCAGACGTCGAAGGTCTGGTTCTCAAAGACAGAATTATGCAGAACCTAAAGAATCAACCTTCAAAATCAATATTGCAACGTCATTTTACACTCTCCCCCCTCTCCGCTCCTCTCAGCAACGCGGTCACCTCTGGAACTGAGCTGTCAGTCAAGCCAGAGTGAGCTTAGTCATGTACAGCCTTTGGAGAGAAAGCCAAAACAAGCCTGCAGTAAAGGTATTGACCTGTCAGACTGTATGGTAACGCTGTCAGTCCCCATCGAGCACCTCCCCCACAGAGCACTGAGCTAAAAGATGAGCCAGGAGCAGAATCGCAGTCATACGCGCAGAGGACATGGGCTGCAGGGGCCAGTCAGGATGATTGAGAGTGCACTGCTGAGGGCGCAGCAGTCCTGAGGCAAATGGAGGGCCTCACCTGGTCATCTGAGGAGTAAGCTGGAGTTGGATGAGCATTTTATATCCTTGTCCATCAACACCCAGCAGATTTAAAGGTCTGTGTGGGTCCTGGTGTGATTCAGCAGTTTAGATAAGGATGTGTTATAAGGTTTAAGGCTACAAAATGTTACTGCTTCAGTGGGCGTGTAATTTGTAGCACCACTTATTATGTTTGTGTAATTTTATGTGTAAAAAAGTGGTAATTATTTTTTACATGGCTATTTTTTGACCTCTCTTCCTCTCAGAGTACTACAGAATTTTGATTGGTTACTATGACTTTCAGACTTGATATATGTAAATTGTCTCTGTTCTGACTGGTTGATGCCTTTACAATTAAATTAAGATGCCCCATAATAAAAAAAAGAGTCTGGGCTTAAATATTCAATCCTTAAGATCAGTGTTGATACTGTCAGAACGGTTTGGATGCCAGCTAAGAACAGCACGGCGTTTACTCATTTTCACCAACTCTACTACACCCTGTCTGTGGTAGCAGAGCTCCTTATCACTTCAGTGGAAATGGAAGTTAAAGTGTCACTCATATGTAAATGTGTTCTCTGGTAGTGATATCACAACCAAAATGAACTGAAAATGAAGTGTTGTGTTTTGTGTGTGTTTAAAGTATGACTATGTAAGGTTTTTTATTTTAAACATTTCAAAATGAACAAAATTTATCAACAGAACCTGAAGATCTGACAGATTTGATAGTATCTCAAAGATGTCTATGCATCAGGTTGCAGAGATATCTACAGTATTTGATAAACAGACATCGAGCTACCTCTGGCCCATCCTGTCCCATAAAACCACTTTGTACTTTAAGATGTGAAAGTGAGTCCCTGCAAAACAAGAGTCAAGGCTGGACCTGCTTTCCTCCACCGGAGGCGCTCTTGGTGAGTAGGGTATGAAGTTTAATGCTGAACTCCCAGCGTTTCTTTTGTTGTAAAAAATTTTATATGCCATGGCATCTGTTAAAAGTGTATGTTTACAGATGGGTCCACTGAATGCCACAGAGATGGCGGGAAGGCCAGGGTTTTGTGACACTCGTCGTTTAGGGTTTATGGCTCAGCAGATCCTGGAAGGCCCGAGAACAATGATCTGGCCAGATGGGTTGAGGATGGTTGGCCTGTTGTCAACTTGGACTTAAATACAGTGTGTTTACTAGTTTGAAGTTAGACCAGGGTTTGAGAGCTCTCAGAACATCTGGACTAGGTATCTTAAGAATAAAGCTCATACTCTGGTCTCCCTCTTCATTCTGAAAGAAGCAACTACACTGTTATAGACAGGTATAGAGTGAAGAGGAATGGGGAGGGACTGTGGTGATATGTAACCCCCTTTTTGCGTATAGAGTATGACTTTGACAGGGTACACCATCTTCCAAACAATCTTTTAAGACTGCAATGTAAATGCAAATGAGCTGTTTTCTGATTGGCTGTCCGGCATGCGTGTATCATCATTCAAAAAATTTGTCTGCGTAGAAACACTCCTTATAACTCCAGTGAAAATGGGTGGGGCTCAACAGCTGTAGGCTGCACAGTTGATAATTTGTGAATGTGTTGATTTTATAAGTTTTAAACACACTGATTGGCAGCTTGTTTTTCACACCCACACAGCAGGGGACATGCAAACTCAAGCTCTTCGATTTCAGAAATTAGTTTTTCTTTGCCATGTCACACTTTAAAACCCCAAGGGACCCATACGTTTATGCACACTTCTGTTCTTCACTCTCAGCTGCATAACTTAACAAATTAGTTCCACAGTAATTACTGAATAATTCATTGTAATAAGTGTGAGGTTGCACCTTTATAGTAGGGTCACTGCGTGATGCCTTGGATAAAACGGCTTTGCAAAACACCTTTATTTTTAAAAGTCTGGGGTTTTCAGAAGTTGTAAGTATAAAGAACGAGAATTACCAGGAAACTTCATCTTTTGTCATTCATTCTCTTTCAAACGTTCTACAGGATAAAGAAGTACTGCTTCTTTTCATACGGACAAGTAATAAATAATCAATCTATTACAGGCACGTTTCTCTCTTTTCTTTCTGCAGCCTTCCCAAAGCACTTTGCACTTATAGAGCTCTATAGTGCCATGTCTATTATTCCCTCCACTCCCCCTAGCTTTCTCCGTACCCCGGCCCCCCAACAAAACATTCCCCATCAGCTCCTCTCTTGCTCAAGCACGTTTTTGTTTTGCCGTTGTCTGGCACTTGACGCACCCTGAAGGACTCCTGCTCAAAGGATTTAGATGGAGTGATCTGCCCACCCTTCCTTTCTCCCTTCTCTCCTAGTCTGGAGAAGAAAAGCTCTGAATTGAATGTGCCTAGGTGTTTTCTAATGAACGTCATTTTTATGTCAGTTCTGTCCGCTCCGCTCTCAAGGCCAACCAAATGGAACATGCAAATTCTGGTATTTTCAAATGACAGTGTTTATGAAATCACTCATAAATAAATCAAGGTGCTAAAAGGGGTTCTTTGGAGCTGTGCCATAAAAATAACCTTACATGTCAATAGACGGTTCTTTTAAAGAACCATGTTAGTGAGAAGAACGAGTGTGAAGAGCCTTTTTAATGTAAAGGTGGACTCAAAAGTCAAAAGAGATAAAAAACAATATTTTAGTGTTTGATATCCTTCATACAATTTAAAGGATAATAATTTATAAGACATAAAGAGTTTATGTGGGCCCAGTCCCAATCCCAGGTCTGGAAGTGGTCAGACCCTCGCAGATCCTGCCCGAACAGGATAGCTGGGGCGGAGCATATTTCTGAACAACAGGAACAGAACCAAACTGATGGTGGTGGGCAAAGGGAGTAGGAGTGGGTTTGACATTGTGGGGGGACACTTTTGCTTATATGAATTAAAGCCCACCCTTTCCCCTAAAATATTACCTATAAGCTGGTACTGTTATCAGAAAGCTTTTAAGCTATATATGCAATAGATAATATAGATATAATGAATGAATGAGTGACTCAGTATTGAAGTCTTTCTTGCAGATCTTGAGCTAAAGCTTTCAATTCAAAATCAATAGCCATAGGTAAGTTTCCACTTACGTCATACTGACAACGCTTGAAATCCAGATGAGGACAAGAAAGTGAAAAACAGAATGATCGAGATGAAGACAAGGAGCTTGCAGTCCAGATATTATTATGAAAGAAAGGCACATATATAAAATCACAGTGTATGCTAGACGTGATCTTGATATTATGAAGAACGATTTTAACTGAACTGAAAGTAAAGCTGCTATCAAGGCAGCAGATCTAAGAACTAATGTCTCCTCCAGACGTCCTACTCAAGAACACAATCAAAAACATACAAAAGTATTAAGGTACAGCTTGTTTGTTAGCAGTTGGTCGACCTCGGTACCAAGGAGCTCAAACGATGTTCTGTGGATTAACCAGCAACAAACATTCAGCTCTTCAACTCATCTCGACATTAAAGTTAGAGATGTTTATTTAATGTAATGGTAGGTTTTAAATCTATCACCAGTGCTCACTCACATATCAACTATACACAATACAATACTCACTCCTACTGACCTCACGAGAGCACCCACAGACCAACTGTTCACAATACAATACTCACTGCTGCTGATCACACAAGAGTAAAGTCAGCTTATTCACCCATTTTCCTGTTCCACCTTAAATGGTGCAGCGGTTAGTCAACTAGGTGAAAGCGGAAAACTGGTGAATAAGCTGACTTCACCCTTGTCCGGTCGGTAGGAGTGAGTATCTACTGTGAACAGTTGGTCTGTGGGTGCTGTGACTGTCAACTGGTAGATTATTTAAAACAACAGCTACAAGAAACTCAAACAGGAAGCTCTTTCAGCCTCGTCCTGTTTCTCTTCTGCTTTTACTCGCACTTTAACTTTTGGTACTCGGTAAAAGCTCCTCATGGTTTCTCGGTTAAGCTGATTTTGAGTGACTGTTAATGACATAAACCACAGGCATTGTGAGAAAGTGTGATAGAGCTCCCTATGTGGAAAATCACTTCCTGCCCTCCACCTGCAGTTCGCACCATAGCAACGCAGAGACGTGACGTCATTTGCAAACCACCTTTTTAGAGAGCTCTTTTTGTTTCACTCCAGCCAAAGTGAAAAATCTGATATCTTATCCACTTATGAAGCCATGATGTCATATATCATTTTAATTTGACCATTTTCCAAAACACAGGCTGCATTTTACCAAACTGGTAAAAGAAAAGTGGCCCAATGTCACGCTGCCCTCCAGCTCTGTCAGCTAATTTTCTACAGGACTTTTTCCCAGCTTGTGTCTGCGGTCCATGTGACTGCATTAGCACCTGAGATCTGCCACCTTTGAGTTTTCTTCAGCTGTGATTCATTAACTGGCTCTATAAATACTTTTTTGCTCACTTCTTGTAAAATACTGTCTCTGTGAAAGTGGTTCTGTGCCCACTGAGTGGTCTTTCTGGGTTTTTGACCCTGGCCTGTATTTTTGACTGCGACTGTATTGTGTGCTCTGTTTATGTCTCGTGGTTTTGGTGTTGTGTCTATGTGCTAATTATTTACTTCTCTTCTAGTGTTTTGCACCTATTTTTCATTAAAAGCATCTTTTTTGACTGCATGCATCCATACTGGTCCCGCCAAAGCTAATTCTTAACCCAAGTCTGTTTTTCTTGTTAGGCTGTTTATAATATCCTTTCAATGTGGCCTATGGATGCAGGTCCACTCCAGCAGCTTCATCTTCACCAGCATTGCAGAAGTGATCATGAAGGTCCAATAGCTGACAGGCTTATCACATAGAATTTGTATAAAATCTTCTATACTTTTCATCATTCTGACACCACTGGCTGAAGCTGGCTTCCTATCCTATCTCCAGTGTTCAAATTTGCCATTTCACCTTTAATGTACATTCCATCTGCCAGAACGTAACTTCTAAAATCGTTTAAGGTGGAATGGCAGCCTCGGCATACCACCAGCATGAACAGCTAAAAGCTCAGCACGCTGTAACCTGGCTCTGCTGCTGTAACTCTCTTCTTCAAAGTGGGAAATTCTATTAAAGTGGTCTCTTGATAAATTTTAACTAATTTCCAGCTTCTGTAATAATGTGTTTTTAGGTCTTTTTTTTACATAAAATAGATGCTCAACAGTCTCTCAGTAACATTACAATAACATATCAATGGTGTAGCAAAAAACTGAATACATTTAATAGGCTATCTTGAAGGATTAACTTTTAATTAACTGTGTAAATGATTTATTAATATTCTGTTGAATTCAGTTTAAAGTGTTTTACACTTTATTTGGAGACTACAAATTCATGGATTGGGACCAGGCTGGGGTTGGGGTTAGATTTAGGGCTAGGATTAGTGCCAAGGTTAGGATTAAGGTTAGATTTTGGGTTAAGGATAAGATTAGAATTAGGTCCAGGGCTAGGATTAGGTTTTGGGTTGAGGTTATGGTTTTGCTTAGATTAGGTTTTGCATCAACAGTAAATTTTCATAATATTTTCTACATGTCTTGATTTGTTATTGATACTTAGTTAATAGTTAATGATCATCTACAAAATACCACTAAAATAAAACATAACCTGGTTTATTGAACAATAATGAATAATGTTGAATTAAAACTCAACGTTGATGCTGGCAATATCAGTAAAACTAATAAGGTAAGTGCCTGAGGATACAGTACACCTTCACCAGACAACACTGGACAGAGGAAAACTACCAATAAACCAATGTGCAGTGAACTCATAAACACAACAGCAATATGGAAGACGCCAGCTATCCTGGAGTGGTATGATGGCAAGAGATCCGTGATTGTGCAGGAGCTGGAACATGCAGCCACTATTGCTCTCACTGGATGCTGAGGAAAAATGAGAACTGCTCCACTTTCTTTTTATGCTCATCCTGCATTCATGTTCAGGTTCAGCTAGATGAAATAAAAATCTTTGGGGTTAATCTTGACAATTGTGACTAATTGCAATTAATTACAACCAATTGGTTGAATGGTTTGACTCTCCTGAAACATTACATGAGACATTATGACTGGTGTGCCAGTTTAATAGCATATGACATTTATACTGTAAGGGACACAGTTAGGCCGATAAATATTTAGATTTAGAAATACTTGGATAAATGTATATAAAGTTATTGCTAATTTAGTGTGCTGGACTTTAAATTATAAATTTGATTCAAATTGGGGAAACACATACATACCCCCCACCCCTACAGAGACATTTCATGTGCCTCAAAAGTAATTAAATAAACTAAGAATCATGTGTTAGGCTATCAGTTTTAATACTTTAAAAATCCTTGCAGTGACTGGGAATGGCTGGGAATTTGGAACCCACATACATTGTACTTCCATCTGTACAGCGAATTGCCATCCAATGAGTTTTGAAGCATTTGGCTGATTCTGAGTATATAATACACATCTATATACTTCAGAATTCATCTTGCTGCTTTTGTCGGCAGCCAAATAGTCAGTAAATACAATAGAACCAGTTTTACTGGCAGCCTTAGGTGCCCGCGCCGTAACACTACCTCCACCATGTTTCAAAGATAAGTCAGTATGCTTTTCCTGCTGCTTTTGTCAACAGCCAAATCATCAATACCAGTAGAGCAGAAGAGAACCGGTTCTTTTGCCAGCCATACATGCCTACACCATAACCCTTCCTCTACCACGCTTCATAGATCAGTTGTTTTCTATGAGTTTCTGGACCTTTAAGAGTTGTTAATGTACTAAAAAAATTATTTATTGTGCAGCCCATTGATCAATTGCCTCACATAGTTATAATTCATACATCATTTACCCAATTTGGCCATGCTCACAAATTTCAAATAAATCCACTTTAAGCTCATCTCATTTCAACATGCTGTTTATGTTTTTATTAATTTCATATCATTTAAATATTGTCGCTGTCCAATGAAAAACAGGTATCTTGTTGATTTTAATTTTTCTGCATCATTTGAACACAACAGCTGCCATTAACATTGTTTACAATTTCCATGATAAATGGACCAATAGAAATGCTTCAAAATCACTTGGGAAAAATTATGGTTCCATTGACTTACATTAAAAGTATAGACAGTTTTTGGCCTCTCCTGTAAAGTTCCTATTTTGGAGATACTTGTTTTCCATTGGACAGCGACAATATGGTAGGTGCCCTAATGCCGAATGGATCAATAGGCATGGTGTAAAATGACTAAGTAAAATCTATCTTATGTTACATTATTGGGTTTGTTCTCCCAAAAAGTGTCAATTTTCGAGCTGTGATATTCAGTTACTGCAACAATATGTGGGTGTTTTGTGTGTGAGAGAGAGAGAAAGAGAGAAAAGAATAGTGTGATTTGGATAGAAAGAGTGTGATTAAAATGAACAGAAAGAAGCGTGAAGCGTGCATGAGCATGTGTAGATAAATGTTGTGCGGTTTGAAGTATTAATCAGGACAGGCCTGATGCCCCGCTGTGTTCGGCATGTATTAAACATGCCGTCTTCCCTGCAGGTCTTCACACCTCAACACCCAGAGCAAAGGCACAGTGTGTCACAAGCAAATCCCACACTGAAAGACGAATAAAGTGGTAGCATGATGCACCAAGACCATTTAAAATAAGTGCCCGCCCGGGCCCATCCTGCGAACCCAGGCCCCCTGAAATAGTGGCGCTGGACTTTAGCATCACAGCTATGACCCAAACACAGCCTTCTAAAAACGGGAGCAATCAGTTTCCATTACAAGTTAATATTTAATCAAACTGGGAGATGTGAGAATGTGATTGCAATCAAAGCAGTGATACAAAATGTCCCATGTACCATGCGCTGAATGAATGTCATTTATATAATAATAATAATAATAGTATCTCTTCACAGTGGGATGATATTTTTTGATTTTCCCCAGTTTCTGCACTGCTGGGCTTCAACAGCATGCCTTCATCTCTCGGCATGATGGCCGGTCTTGATAAGAGCAGATCTAACTCTGCAACTGCACAAAGTCAACTTGGATCTCTTTATCAAAACGCATTTGTAGAAATGAACCTACTGGGTGGAGAAAATAGGGAAATTAGATGCTTAAAGTCATATGGAATGTAATTTTATGTTATTAAGAATAGATTGCACTTAAATATAGTGTTTAATTATAGGAGCGTTTCTTGGGCGTGGCCTAATATTCTGATCAGCACACTTGATTGACAGTCTTCAGTCCAGCACTCCCAGCCAGCAGTGGAGCTAAACAACTGAGTAAGTGAAATGGGCTCGACCTATGCAGATGGTTTTGCAGACCCAGCTAAAAATACTATTTAGTTGTTATGGTCATATTAAAATGTTCAAAAAAGATGTATTCCTAGTCAAATCACAGGTTTTGATCACATAGATTTTCTATGTGAGAATAAATTAGCACATCCTTTAAGGAGAACACTGTTGTTTCATTAGTTGAGGGTGATGCAGCTAAGAAGCACTAGAAGTCAATAGTCACCCAAATCTTTTCTGTAATTGCATCTATAAAACTTACTAAACCTTCATCCAGCTCTTCTTTAAGGCCCTGTAGACTTTTTAAAGTGCTTTAGAACACAGTATGACGTCCTGTAACATGTAGCTGAACGCTGCGGGCAGCCATTTTAGACAATGATATTGTGCCAAATTCCATTTCCCTTTCAAAATCAAGCTGCCCTTCACCTCCACACACATCATCCAGGCGTATAGATGCTTGATAATTTCTCAATTGCTATTTTTTCGATTTTTAAACATATTTTTGAAAATAACAGCAAATTATTAAACATAACATTACAAACATACTGTATATGTGTACAGAGGACAGTCTGAAGTACTAACTATATAGTTTGGTTTTGTTTATTTTTTTAGTTTATAGTTTAATTATAATGTTTCCTAACCATAACCAAGATGTAACTGCAGGAAAAGATCTGGGTGACTATTGACTTTTAGTGTTTTTTAATAATGTTAGCCCAGTGAGTTCTAAGGCAAACTAAAAAAGCAAACAGTGGACAACAATTATGTCTTGTTTAATTGACGATAACTGTAACATGGAGTCTTAGGGTGTCCAGGACTCCCTAATTAACATATTTGCCCCCCAGAATGTCTAAAAATCTAAATTATGGGGGATTTCCTGATAATAAACTTATTTTGAAGTTATGCAGTCTGTCGTCAGAAGTCATCATTTAGTCAATGAGGTTCTGTCTGGCATTCTTAACTAGGTCTGCCACAGGTTGGCATTGGTTGCTTCAGATCCTTTATAGCCTAACAACCCTAACTATACCCAAGATAGCTCTCAAAATGTAAATCTAAGAACTTGCCCAAATATCCTAGGAGATTGTTGGTTTAAATTGTTACTCATTTTTCTTACACACTCAATCCAAAGTATGAAGAAACAGCACACCTCTATGATAATTCTAACTTCTGTTAGCATTCATATGATCCATAGTTGTTTGTTGACCCTGTGCTAATGACCATTTGCTTGAACATTTTGTGGTTCTTAGATCAAAGCACAGAAATATTATGCTACTTAAAGTTTCTGACACACATATTAAACACATATTTTATGTTAAAGGCCTGAATGACCTTTTTTCACTGGACCGTTTCCTAAGAATTGAACTTGCAGTGTATGAGCTGACCAGGCGAATGGATACAAATGCTGAGTCTGTTTATTAAAATCTGCGTCAACATGACAAGATAGTAGTAGACATGGTGAGCACAGCTGCGTCCATAAAAAACAAAACACCAAGACAGCTATATTATAATATTGTAATTGATTATAGATATGATAATTTCCCAGGAGATTGAGTTGGATTGAGTTGTTACTCATTACTCAAACTAAAGACAAAAGACATAAGATGTCACTTAAAGGGAACCCCGGCTGGTAACACTTGTAAGCCATAATATGGTGCAATGACTCTAAATTGTTAAGACGTGTGGTAAAAAAATCACAAAAGCAGCAGATTTATTTTTAAATTAATGCTTTTATTATAAAGATTTAACATATGGACGCAGCCATTATTTCTGACGCGCAATGCCTGCTGGGTAGATAACGTCAAATGGTTGCAGCGGTTGGTAGGAGTGAATGTTAGTTAGCTAACCTAGCTTAAAGAAGACCATACACATTGTGTTGTTGTTGGATGTTATTTGCAGCGGGAAGACTGATATTAGTCTAAACAGCTTTCACAAAGATAAAAAATGAGATTAGTTTGTGAAGCAGTGTGCGGATGAATACAGCTACGGAAAGACACGCCACTCTGCTCTCGTCACTTCAGTCTCGATGCGTTTGAATCATTTAGTAGACCACCACTGGTGAGAGACTTGATGGATGCTGTTGATTTTAAGCGTTGGTTAAAAAATGTAGAGGCATTTTACAGAAAATCTAATAAATCTGCAACTTTTTGTGATTTTTAAGAACCTGTTATAATAATTTAGAGTCATTACACCATATTAAGGCTTACATGTGTTACCAGCCGGGGTTCAAGGTGTGGAGGACTATACTTTCAAACTAGTAAGGAATATTTCCAAAGGAAGATCAAGCTAGCTTCAGCACCTCTATGACAAGTGAATCCACGGCCAGCCAACACTGGAGTAGCCAGCCAATTCAGGGGATAGTCACGAACCGGTTATACATATGAATTATTTGGCAGCTACTATAAAACTATGTATGTAGTTGTGAGTCAGTTCTTAATTAATACATATAATGAAATACATATAAACATTTGACCACTACAGATGTTGGTTTGGCGTCATTAAAGTCGATTTGACTATGCATTCGTAGGCAGGCTAGAAACAATGATGACATCAGCTTTGACTGAAACTAAATTCTTATGCCCTCTGTATGTCTGTGCTATCTTGGGGGGAACAATTTAGTTTATAACAGCAGTAAAACACAAGAGGCAACAGATGATTTCAAACACATTCTCAACCTGCATCAGCAACAAACCAATATTAATGACTTGAGCAAGTCTATATAGTCGTAAAACAGTGTTACAAGCATAGCATTTAAAAAACTTCTTCTTCAGTTGCTAGACTCACAGTGCTTGCTGATACACACTCAGTTGATGTAATGATCAGTCGCGCAACTACTTCAATCACAGGGCCCAAACTTTTTATTGTGCTTATCGTATACATACTGAGATGACTGCACACATCCGAAAGATCCACTTTCTTAACAACATACCTCACCAGTTAGCTTTTATCAACACTACACCGACAGCTCTTCCGTCTGTTCATATATAATGCATAACATCCATAGTAACTGTCTTCAAATGAATCTTTCACAACCTGCAACAATAATGATACATTCATTATTCATCAGTTTAAAACTTTAAATAGGGAGTCAAACATTTGACTTCGATGGAGTTGGTGGAGCTGCATGCCCTGAGAACATCAACCTCTTTGAGACATAATAAAAGCAAGTAAACTAGCAAATGACTTTGTCTTCTTTTTTATTAATCAAATGTCGTTTTTATACCTGGGATCTAATTTACAGTTAGAGCTCTGGTAGTGATCTGTGGCGGTCACTAGAAACGATAAGTGCATTATGGAAGATTGCAGTCCTGTCAAAATCAGTCTGGAGTGCTCTTATTCTTGGGATAGAGCATGTTGGGTCCCCATGTCATAGCCATCCGTGGTTGGGAGTCCAAAGACCACCGCAGGCCAGACATGGCGTGACAGGACACGCAGCAATGGGAAGTAGGCGCACCGACATATAACTCCAAGCTGCATTTGACTATCACTGTGTTAAATTAAAGCCATACTGAGACCCCAGAAAGCTGCAGTAGATGTCGTTACCATTTTTAACACTCCAATGATTATGCTGCTGCTCATATTCAATCAGTGACCCATTTAAGACCTCCAGAAGGATGAGAGTGATGTGTTTTTCTCATAAAATTACTCCTGCCTATTGATCGTGATCAGTTGCTTCCTCTTTCACTTGATCATTATGCTGATGGGGAATCTAATGTGTTGGACCTTCTCTTCAGCTCTTAAAGTCCTTACCAACAGGAGAGCTCTCTTAGCTGTATCTACTAGATAAAAGTAAGTCCTGATTGGCCTTTAACATATGATTGACCTGTAACATATGAGCAGGTGAGGCAAATGGATACAAATGCTGAGTCTGTTTATTGAAATCCAGGTTAACATGACATGAAGACAAGGAACCAATCCTGGCAAAGGTGGGTTACGCCATGGACAGGTCGCCAGTCCATCGCATGGCCAACACACACTCACGCACATGCTCACATTTACACCTACAGGCAATTTAGAGTGAGCGATAGAGTGAACCTAACATGCATGTGTTTGGACTGTGGGAGGAAACCAGAGTACCCGGAGAAAACCCACTCAAGCACAGGGAGAACATGTACACTCCACATAGAATGGTCCGGACTGGGAATCGAACCCGGATTAATAAGGAAACAGAACCAGAAGAGAAACCAAAAATCACAGAGCATATCCACTAACAACATACAGTTCATACAATACAAGACAACACTAGTGTAACGGATCAGGACACTCAAAGACATAGGTAAGATCCATTAGCAGGCTTTTTTATTGAATAACCACAATGCAGAGTGGATTGCAATGTACTGGGCTGGGTAAAGACCAGGAAAGCCAGGGCACCAGGGAACCAGTGTTCCCAGAGCTAGGCGGGGAGCAGACCGTGGACAGTAGGCAGATGTCAACAGTAGATGGTAGCCTTGATCTGGATCGGCGAAACCAGGTGCTGGTTTCCTATCTGAGCAGACAATAGAGCAGACCACCTCAGTCGTAGAGTTTTCCCGGAACTTCACAGAGAGCAGCATGGTTTAGCAGCAGAGCAATAACAGGACCTGGTATGCACACGTGTGAGCACATTCAATGCCACGCAATGAAAGGAGTGGGAGGAGGGTTTATATAGCATGGCTGTGATGAGCTACAGGTGTGATTGTGGAACAAGGGGCAAGTGTGTGTGTGTGTGTGTGTGCTCAAGGCTACCTAGTACTCTGGGGACTGAGACCTCTGGTGGCGCTGAGCAATATTGTTTACAACTAGAAACAAACAGAGGGGTATAAATACACAAGTACTGACAATGAAGAACTGGGAAGGGGAGGAACCACAAACTAGAGAAAGGTGAGCAGCATCACAAAAGAGCAGAGATAGGGAGGAGCTACACACCAAAACAAAAAAAAGCCACATTCCAGAGGCATGAGGAAAAACTAAACAAAGACAGAAACAGACAAAGAGAGAAGCAGGGCAAGATGTGACAGACCCCTTCTGCTTCCATATACAATGTAACAATGACTTTACTGTTAAGCCTTTCAGACCAACTCAAACATCCTTCTAATTAAATAAAAATTACAGAATTGATTTTTAGTTCTCAGAAATCCTTAAGCCTTCTCTGTATGCCTAGAAGACTCAGAGTGTTCCCTTCTGGGTGGAAAGGGGGTGGGGGGATTTTGACCATGATGAAACTGTGAAACCCCCAATAAAAACACAAATATTGGTTAATAAAAAAAGTTTGCTGCTTGTAATCTATTCCTTTTTAGGTTTGCTAAAAGACAATAGAACATGGCAGCGTCAGATTCATTCCGTGACAGAGGAACTAGCCTTCCACAAGCCTACAAAATAAACATCGACTGCAAATAATAGTGTTATTGTCAAGACCACCGGAGGTGACTCAAGACCAAATGGAGAAGAGGCGCAGACCTGACAGATGGAGAAAAAGATTGAAATTGGTTTGGAGATCAATGTTCAGTTGGTGATATGGCAAAAATATACTATCACACTATCACAGTACTTGAAGAAATATACGCAATGCACAATATTTTCTGACATTTATTATTTTCTGACATGCTGAATCAAAAAAGAGCCAGCATGCAGTTGATCATTTTTCTAGAAGTACTGATGATCCTCATTATGCTCAGAAAGGCATACTATGACATATCATCACATATTGTATTGCAACATTACTGAATTGCTAGATATTTCTCAGCCCTGAGAAAGAATATTAGGAAATTTCTTAAGAAAGACATGAAGGGCTTAGATATTATTACTCGCTGTAACACAATAACGTATTTGTTAGCTGTGTTGACTGCTTGCAGGATCCCCCCTTGGCATGCATCCTTAAACCTCACTGCATATGGAAAAATTTGCAACTGATAAAGAATATTAAGAATTAGTTTTAGGAAATACATGGAAAATGAACAGACTGTATCAGCTGTAACACAATGACACATTTGCAGGAGGCCACTGATGACTAGGGCATGGACCCTAAAAGCCCACTGGATAAACTGGGTCTGGGTGTTGCACTCAGCTGGTTTTGAGACCACTAGAGCCTGGGGAAAAAGATATTACGATCACAAACAGACTCCAGACCAAGTTCAGGCTCAAGCACTAAAATACAATGCAGAACAAAGCACTACAATGCAATTAACTATTAATAATTAGCAAATATTAATTCAAAGAAAAACCAAGCATGTGCAGAATGAGATTTTTGTAAACATGTCTAAGCGTCAAACAATTGGGTTAGATGGAGCTGGTGGTCTTGCATGCCTTGAGAGCCTCAACTTCTTTGAGACACAACAATAGAAAGTAAACAAGCAAATGACATTGTCTTCTTTTTTTATTAATCAAACATAATTTTTTATACTTGGGGCCCAATTTACAGTTACAGCACTGGCAGTGATCCATAGCATTCGCTAGAAGTTACAAGAGCCTTGTGGAAGACTGTCAACAGTTGCTATGTAAGAACGCATTGGTGGGTGAAGAATATTTGCATGAGGGAGTGAAAAGTGCTGGTCTTTCATAACTCTGCACTGTATTGACTGCGATCCACTCTTATTTATGTGTGCGTGTGTGAGAGAGAGAGAGAAAGTGTGTGAGTGCAGGCGAGAGATTAATGTCGGTGTGTGTGCGCTGGACCGGGGAGAGACCGATGGCTCCAGCGTCTGACCAATAACATTTACTGGAACACTCAGAGTCGTTAGCGCGATCCCTCTGTCGCCACGGCGACTGTCAGACTATGGGCCCTGCTGCTCGGAAACCAAGTTTTTGCAGCGTGTATCAAGTTAACGGCCAATTTGTCAGGAGCCTCCTCGCTCAAAGCTCTCTTTAATTCATCTGTCTGCATTATAACTCCTTCCCCCCCCCACCCCCACCCCTCCGGCGGATACATCACTGAAGCCTTTAACACATAAAGCACTGCGGGCCATGACTAAGACTCTGGACTGTCTGTTTTCTGTAGCTCCACAAGTGCAATGCATCTTTATTATTTTTCAGTGCCGCATTTTTTGAAGAGAGTATATTCTGCTTATTTTCTTCCTGAGGTCAACTTATGACACTTGTGTGGGTTCATGTATCAGAAATAGTCTATAACCTTCATGTATCCCTTAGAATTAAACTGACTATTGTTGTTTCTGTATCTGTGAGTTTGATATATGCAAATGAGCTTTGCTGTGATTGTCAGTGACTCAAGAAGCAGGCTGAAAAGCACCCTCATGAATGTACACTGCCTGGCCCAGAAAAAGTCCCACCTGGATGTAACCTAGCAAACAAGTATGAGCCTCCTATTGGATAATTACTGCATGGGCGATTATCTTTTAGCTTGCAACAAGTTATCTAATCCCAACTGGTACAATGGGTCGAATCATTGGCATGCATCAAGCAGAGAAAACATCTAAGGAGATAGCAGAAACGACTAAAATTGAGTTAAAAAGTGCCCAACGCATTATTAAAGACTGGAAGGATAGTGGGGACCCTTACAGAAAATAAGTATACTTAAAGTTCATTTTATTAGTTATACTTTATGCAGTTACTAATGTCATTTTACTAGTAGTACACTTGTATATGTACTATTTTATACTTCTTGGGACTAAATTGGCCCACTTTCTAGTTTTTAAAAGTATACTTTTAAGTACACTTTAAGTGTTTTCTTTAAGTGAACTTAACATAATACTTATAATTCACTGCTTATATTATTGTTGTACTTTAAAGTATATGACTAGGTTTAAGAGTTTTTTTTCTACTTAAAATAGAACTTAACAACATTTACTTACTCACCAGTGGACACACATAAAATAAACAAGACACACTCAGATTAAAAAAACATATTTGTATCTTTATGAATCTTTACAAATTTTAAATAAATATTGTACTGGATGTGTTTTTGTGCAGAGCAAGAATACTTATTTCTACTATCTCAATCAAAAGATTAAGTACAAGTAAAGGCCAAATATACTTAGACTGTTCTATACTTGTCAGTATAACCCAAGCATACTTAAGTATAACTGTGTTTAGTATATCACTGAGAAGTACATAAAAAGTAAACTGGAAGTATACTCACCTCCTTTTAGTTTAAAAGATTAATGGCAATTAATGGTAATTAATGGTAAAACTAATGGTACACTTGAATAAACTTCTTTTTTGTAAGGGGGGCTGTCGTCTTCGTGGAGGAAATGTGGCCGCAAAAAAATCCTGAATGAACTGGATCAGTGATCACTTAAAAGTTTGGTCAAATCAAATCGAAGAAAAACAACAGAAGAACTTTGGGCTATGTTTAATAGTGACAGTAAGAGCATTTTCTTACGCACAATGCGAAGAGAACTCAAGGGATTGGGAGTGGACAGCTGTGTAGCCTTACGAAAACCACTAATCAGTGAGGCTAACCGGAAAAAAAGGCTTCAATTTGCTAAGGAGAATAAGGATTGGACTCTGGAGCAATGCAAGAAGGTCATGTGGTCTGATGAGTCCAGATTTACCCTGGTCCAGAGTGATGGGCGCATCAGGGTAAGAAAAGAGGCAGCTGAAGTGATGCACCCATCATCCCTAGTGCCTACTGTACAAGCCTGTGGAGGCAGTGCTATGATCTGGGGTTGCTGCAATTGGTCAGGTCTAGGTTCAGCAACAGGATGTGCTCAAAGAATGAGGTCAGCTGACTACCTGAATATACTGAATGACCAGGTTATTATGTATATATATATATATATATATATATATATATATATATATTGTTGCTATCCAACACAAATGTCTCCAAAATAGTATATTTTACAGTAGAGGCCAAAAATCTTCTTAACATTGAATGTGAGTTAACGTAAAAATCTTTTAGTCTATGGGATTTTGGAGCATTTCTATTGGTCCAATCATTGTGAAACTTTCAGAGGACAGAGTGCAGCTTGAAGACAGCAGCTGCCATACAATACCAATACAATTCTCTTTACTGACCATTTGTGTGTTTGCACTATGAAGAATCTGACCTCTGCATCTGATTCATCCATGCAGTGATACATACACCAACACTAGGGGGCAGTGAGCCCTATCCATTACACCTGGGGAGTAGGTGCCTTGCTCAAGAGCACTTCAGTCTTATATTATCAGTCAACAGCATTTTGCTTTCTCCTGTAAAGTAACTCATTTGGAGGTACATGAATTTGTTTGGATGTGAAGATATACAACAGAAAATCAATACACTCTATTAAAAACATTGCTATCCTGCATTTTCATGTCACCACCAGAACACAAAGTCCATAGCCAGAACGTATTTTGGCCCTCTGCATTATAGAGCTGGAGGTGAGACTGTGTCTCTGTCCTTTATGGCCACACAGTCTCATGAGCCCTAGTAAATGTTCTGAAATTTTAGAAATCAGTGTGTAACTTTAAGAATTGTCACCAGTGAAACATGTATTTATTAAGAAAACATTATTTTTTTGTGACGTCAGCCTTTAAATGCTGCCTCTACATAATGAAATGTGACACGAAACTCAAAAACACAATCATCACAATTGCACACAACACGTTTGATTGCACCCATGTGTCAGTCAAATTAGCAGTGCATATTTTTCAATGCTGTGCAGTTTTCACGGTAGTCATCTGCAGTGTGTCATTTATAAATGTACAGTCTTTGCATACTTTTACAACTGTCTCTGCTATACCTGGCCACAGCGTTATGTGTCTTCACTCATTTATTCAGGCTTTTCTTTTAATTTGTTGCCTCTTTCTTTCTCAAACCCTACAAGCACACCACCTACATGGGAATGCATTTCTATTATATGTTCTACTATATTAGTCAAGTCAAGTTTATTTGTATAGCACTTTTTACAACAATGTTGTCTTAAAGCAGCTTTACAGAGTTACAACAGACAGTTACAACATATATCCCCAAGTAAGCAAGCCAGAGGCAACAGTGGCAAGGAAAAACTCCCTCAGGCTGGAGGAAGAAACCTTTGGAGGAACCAAGACTCACAAGGGGAGACCCATCCTCCTCTGGCCAAACAGTATTTACAGTTTAATAAACTAAATAGCAAAGAAAAGAGTCTCTGTTTGAAATCTGAATAGCAAAGCTTCAGAAGCTGCACAGGTAGAGGCAGTCTCTGACTGAGGCAGTCTCTGACTGATGCAGAGTCTTTGGCGTGAGCTGAAACAGTCCCATCCTATCTCAATGGTGGTGTATCTGGATGGCACAGTGATGTAGCAGAGGGTGTAGCAGTTGACACAAATGGACAGGAGAGCTGACTGGTGATGGGTGAGGAGGAGGCCCTGATGGTATTAAGCTGTCTTTTATAGCTGAACAATATTGGGGTAATTATTAAGTATTACATATCAAAATCTCAAGCATGTCAGTGACGAATATTAACATTTCCTAAATCCCAAAATGGAGCAAATCATCACTGTAGTTATTTTTTTTCTACACACAGTACCATCACTACCTCTTGCAGTTCCAATGTTAGAGATGGACTTTCTCAAAAACAGTAATTTAAGACATGGTGAAGCCTTTGCACCACGTCTGTGCTTCGAGGCGTGTATCAAAGTAAGCACAACAACATAGTTTTACTATCTTTTATATTATAACCTACATCATGTAGACAAGTTTGATTTGAGAATAAATTTAATTAATACTGAATTATATGGTGGATGGCAGGCATGGTGGCCTGGGCCTGGGTTTGATTCTCCGATGGGGTGGCCAGGGTCCTTTCTGTATGAAGCTTGTTTGTCCTCTCCTTGGTGTGGGTGCTCTGGTTTCTGCCTACTGTCCAAAAGCATGCAGGTGGGC
Source organism: Megaleporinus macrocephalus (assembly GCA_021613375.1). Taxonomy (NCBI): domain Eukaryota; kingdom Metazoa; phylum Chordata; class Actinopteri; order Characiformes; family Anostomidae; genus Megaleporinus; species Megaleporinus macrocephalus. The sequence continues at coordinate 31,913,422 of CM038721.1, forward strand.
TGAAGATGGTAAACAGCCCCTTGATGTGAGTGTGTGTGTGAATTTGTATGACAGTGCATCTGCCCTGTGATGGACTGATGGCCTGTCCAGGGTGTTTGCAGAAGAATCTGAGGCTTGGATGATAAATGAATGAATAAATGAATAAATAAATAAAAATGTATGAGTGGGTTTTGCACCATATATACACACTAATTTGACTAATTCGAAGGCTTGCATGCATACAGTCTTTCGAGCGTTTTATAATGAATCCATCCATATAATGAATCCAAAATGAAATAATGAATCCATTAAATAAGTTTTTTTTTTCAAACTACAGAAAGCTATGTTTTTCTAATCACTACCCAAATTGTAATGGGAACGATGTAAAGCCAGGATGTTTGAGTAGGTTTTATTTCACAGGGGTCAATTGTCCATGTGGAGTGTGTTAACAATAAGAATAGCACCTACAGAAAATCGACACAAACATCAAAAACAATGGAGACTGGACCGTAGAAAACAAGATGAAACAAACCAGGAACTGAAGAACAAGAACAAAAACCGATGCAGAGAGTCCAGAAGAAAAAGGCTCGAAGGCCAGAGGTACCGCCATGCATGACAAGAAGTATACTGAAAACAGGAGGTGTGTATATATAGCACACAGCGAACAAGCCACAGCTGGGACTACGATGAAGGTAAGGGGGAAATGAACAGACAGCAGGTGAGGAGTGTAACGAGTTGGGGGAGCTATGGAGGAGCAAAGGCAGAAACAAAAGCACATGGCAGGAAAAACAGTAAAGAGAAGAGTAACAAAAGGAGAAATAACAAGGACACGAAGGATCAGAATAAATAATCACTTTACATCTTGTTATCAATCTTGTTAGAAGAGCAGCTCACGTGGCTCCTCCACAAAGCTTCTGGCCCGAATGTTAAAAGTAACTGGAAAAAAAACTGCATCAAAGCAAATGAGGCTAATTATTTAAACCACCACCAGATGCTTCAGCAATAATTCCATAAGTGTTATTTTATAGTTTTGACACAATTATCACATTACTATTAAACTAAAAATAAGAAGGAGAATCAAGTCAAGTCTTTTTTGTATAGCACTTTTTACAACAATGCAGCTTTACAAGAAGCAGCTTAACAGAAGTTTTGAAAACAGACAGTTACAACATATATTCCCCAGTGAGCAAGCCAGAGGCAACAGTGGCAAGAAAAAACCCTCTGGAGGAAGAAACCTTGGGAGGAACCAGACTTACATAGGGAAAACCTATCCTTCTCTGGTCAAACAGTATTTACAGTTTAATAAACTAAATATCAAGGAAAGGAGTCTCTGTTTGAAATCTGGATGACAAAGCTTTAGAAGCTGCACAGGTAGAGGCAGTCTCTGACTGAGGCAGTCTCTGACTGAGTCTTTGTGTAAAAGTGGGCGTGAGCTGAAACAGTCCCATTCTCTCTCAATGCTGGTGCATTTGGATGGCACAGTGATGTAACTGAGGGTGTAGCAGTTGACACAAATGGACAGGAGAAGACAAGAAACTGGATAGGTGTATCCAAACTTTTGACTGACAGTGTCTGTCCATCTGTCTATCTATCTAACTATTGATAGAGATCTTTACTGAGTTTTTTATGTTATGCGCTTAAAGTTTAATGTCATAACACTTTAATGTCTTGGACATCCTGTTCTAGAAGCACTGTAAGTTCATTGAGAACCACATCTCATTCTGTTCTTCCGTAATGAAGTTTGTCCTTTGACCCCAAAATTAATCTGAACTTTGGGCAAAATGAAAGTGCATCAAGAGAGAAGAGAATAAATCTACAGCTACGGAAATCACAGCAGGCTAACACAGGAGAAATGGTGGCTGTTTAAACAGTTATCCTCTGTTTTACTTTCTCCAGCGAATCAGTTAAGTGATTGCCAGACATGTGGACTCGAGTCACATGACTTGGACTCGAGTTCAACTCAAGTCACTAAACTGATGACTTGTGACTTGACTTGACAACATCACTAAAGACTTGCGACTTGACTTAGACTTTACCTTTACTGACTTGGACTTGGAATCGGACTTGAGCTTTCAGACTTGAAAAGACTCGTCATCCTATTTTAACATAATAAATAAGGAAAACTGAATCACATGACTGGATGATTTTGTATTAAATGGTGCTAGGCAGTTGAGCTGTGCCACTCAGTTTATCCGTAACCTAGCAACAAGTAAAGTTCAGCAGCCAATCACGGGAAGCTTTGGGGGGCGCCAGTGTCTAATTTGTGCAGAGACGAGGAACAACATGCTCCTAAAAATAATCCTGTTCAACTACAAAGATTATGCTGCAGTAAATAAAAAAGAACTGTGACATGCAGGACACATGAAGTCAAGATCACAGACGGAGCTACAACCACTTCAAACTTTGATCGACTTTTGAGGCACAAAGAACAGGAAGTCTCTGTTCACATATAGCAGTTAGCTAGCTAGCTGGCTAACAAGCTAGCAAACTTAGCGATATAATGATAAACAACAGCTAATGTGAATGAAGCTCTCTCCCTCTGTTCATCCCTCCTAGATATTCCACCATCCACTGAGAACTTTACTGAAACATTAAAGCATTTAGGAAGCTCAGCATCTCAGACAGGAAGCGTTCAAGTAGGGCAGAAAAGTGCCAAACACTGATCAGTACATGCAGAGAGACCCGTCCAGATATTAATGCTCATGGGTTTAGAATGTGATGTTATTAAAATTCCTGTAGGTGTAATGTGTACTAATACTTCCATACAGTGCTTTGTTTTTCAGCCTTGGCCTTCGAGGCCCACTGCCTCACATTTTAGTGGTTTTTCTGCTTCAACACCTATTTTAACTGGGTAATGAACTGGTAATGAGGTGATTTGGGACTTGACTCGAGACTCGCTTGTATTGACTTGGGACTTGACTCAGAACTTGATTGTCAAGACTTGAGACTTACTTATTACTTGCAACTGAGTGGCTTGGTCCCATGACTGGTGATTGCCATCCTGAAAGTCTATTGCAATGAAACCTGTTTCACAAAGTGGATACCACATTTGCCGCAGCCAAATAGTGCTGCCAGAACTCAAGTGCAACTTAGTTTCGTGCAAATAAAGTTGCCCAAAAGTTTCACAATGTAAAGTCAGCCTAAAATGTGACAAAGCTACCGTTCAGAGGTTGCTGCAATACTTTACGCACAAATCCTTCACAGTCAGAACTCAGGCAGGCAGTGACAGAAGGCGACTGTAGGTGGAAGCTGATGGCACAGAAACAAAGTGGGCTCAGCTATGATGAAGGAATGAGGGAGGATAAGTGTGACTGTCTCTATCTCCATTCTCTGCATTGCCACTATTCTTTAAAAACACATCCATTACTGAGAGATGCAGGTTTCAAAGCGGACTCGCAGCTGTTTACTTTGGCCTTGGTGACTGATTCACACTGTTAAGTTTTATAGGCTGGTTAAATCACTGCCATCTCTTTTTCCCTTCAATGACCAGAAAGAAAACGCTGATGATCAGGAAAAAGACTTTGTATATAGCTTGCATATACATTATATCCAGTTCCACATTCACAATTATTGCCGTAAGGGTTATTAAAAAAAATTAACTTTTAACTGAAGTACAATTACTCTGAGAATAAAATAGCACTTACTGTTCTCCTATAACATGTTATTAGTCTGCAGAATACAGAGCAGGGAATTTGAGACTATTCCTCTTTGCAGAATCTCTCCAGATGGTCCAGGGTCCTAGGTCCTCTCTCTTTCCTCTTCAGCTCATCCCACAGGGTTTATATGGGGTTTAGATCAGAGCACTAAGGCGGTCATGACAGAAGCTTGACTGTGTGTTCAGTATTTTTTATTTTTTTGTGTTGAACTGGGCGCATGTTTTGGATCGCCAGAGGATCCAAAGAACCTATTTTTAGTTTTGTGGCAGAGCCAAACAGATTCTGATTTAAAATGTCCCAGCAATGATGCCATATACCCCAACAAGCCTCACAGGGCCTTTAGAGGAACAACAGCCCTGAAACATCACAGACGCTCCACCACACTTAACAGGCTCCTTTCAGTGTAGTCATCCTTCTTTTAACATCACAATCACCTTGATTTTTTATTATTTTCCCTGACCTCAGAACACGATTCCAGTCCAGACGAGTACATTAGCCGTTGGATGACAGGGAAGGGTTTTTCCTGGCATGCCTTCCAAATAGTCAGTTGGTTTGTAGTTGGTGTCTGGTTGTAGTTTTTAAGACTTGGTGACCCCAAGATGCTACTTTCTCCTGTAACTCTCCAACGGAGATCCTTGGGGACTTTTTTTTGTTGTATCCTTCTTACAGTGTGCCGGGGCAAAATAAACTTGGGTCCTGGCAAGTTTGTTACAGTTCCAGCTGGTTGGAGCTTTTTAATTATTGCCCTAAATGTCAAGTTGGTCATTTTCAGGCAAGTTTTTAATTTTATTGCCCATATTTGCTCATATTTTAATGTGGTTTAGTTAATAAGATTTTTTTCTTGATGAAGGATTTTGTTACCTTGGAATAAATTTGGTTTTTTCTTGTATTTTTATTTTTTTTCAGTGTGATTCTCTAAAAGTTGAATTTACATCTAAGTCTCACATCCTACCCTGATTTCCTGCCTGTCTGTCTTTGTTTAAATTCTCTTGTCACTCCCATGTGTTTGTGTTTACGTTTTTCACCATGTGGTTCTGTTTCCTTTGGTCATGTGCTCCCCTTGTTCTCTGCTCCGCCCTTGCCCCGCCTCTCTCAGCTGTGCTTCGTTTGTCATTAATCTCGTCAGCTGTTTTCCTCTCTTTATCCTGTGTATATACTTCCTGTGTTTGGTCCCCTGCCTTGTGATTCATTAGGTGCGTCTGAAATCGCCTACTAGTCAGTAGGTACTAGATTAGAGTCAGTACGTGCTGCTTGAGCGACAGACTAGTAGGCAATTTCAGTAGGTGAGTTTTAGTAGCCACACAAGCTCGGACGCACTACGTCAACCATATTGCCAGCATTCTGTGACGCAAGACGTCGGACCACCACCGTAAAAGTCCTGCTATTCATTTAAAAGCTCCATTTACTGACAAATTTAGATCTTTTTGTGACACTGGTCTGCGTTTTTGTCTGAATATGTACTCAGACAGTGTGAAGCTGTAGATCAGAGAAGATGAAATGGGAGGAAGTTAATCATTGTTTACCTCAGCAGTAGAGAGAACTTCTGTAGCGGAAGTTCACTAGCCGTAGCTGCGTACACACAGCCGACGTTCCACTTTTTTTACCGTTTTTTTCCGCTTTTAATTCATTCGCAGCTCCAGGTGAATCATGGGATAGCGCAGTGTGCTGTGTTCGCCCACATAAAAATGGCTGCCAATTCAGTAGGTCCTCCGGGTACCGTTCACCTACTACTCGATGCCTATTGAGTATTCAGACATACTAGCCGCGCTCGCCTACTGATTTCGCTACTGAGTAGTAGGTAAGTAGGTGATTTTGGACGCACCCACTGTCATGTTTGGTGATTGGTTGTTACTGTTCCTGTTTTTGTTTGTATGTCTTTCGTGTTTTACCTTCGTTTTGTTTATTAAACTTTTTGCTTGCGATTCTGCCCACCCTGCTTTCCGTCTTGCCTTTCTTGTGACACTAAGCAAACACAAGGGATACCATAGCAACAGCCTACTAACACCTTATGCCTGGTTCACACTACGTGACTGTTTGAGTGGTCAGGTCTTTGTGTCTTTCACACTACATGACTGTTTGAGTGGTCAGGTTTTTGTGTCTTTCACACTACATGACTGTTTGAGTGGTCAGGTTTTTGTGTCTTTCACACTACATGACTGTTTGAGTGGTCAGGTCTTTGTGTCTTTCACACTACATGACTGTTTGAGTGGTCAGGTCTTTGTGTCTTTCACGCTACATGACTGGATGTGTCATCGGCAACAGGGGGTCACGAATCATACGACTTTCACGCTGGAGAATTGCCCACACATCTGGCTGCTGTCCAAATACACGAGAACTAAACTCTCGTGAGAACTAAACACATGTGAGAGCTAGCGATACCACAGAGAACATACGCTATTTCCAAACTGGACGTCAACAAACAAGCGAAACAATTTGTTACTGCGCTGATTTGCATTGACGAAAGAAAGAAGAGAAAGGAACAATGAGGAATGGATGAGAAGATGGATAAAGGTACGGTAAGAGAGTTGGAGATAAAAAAATTTATCAATGAAAACGTATCTGTCTGTTTGTACTGTGACGAGGTTCTCTCTCTACGTGATCCGATTGGCTGTAGCTAGACACTGCTGTTGACTCACTGCTGACTGGCCTAGATATTAAACATGCTAGATGTTTGCCGGCCGTCTGCGATTAGTCGGCGACCACTCTGAGACCACCCAGCGAGCGTATTTCAGCAGTTCACACTACATGACTAAGCACGGTTTTGTCGCCGACCTACAAAAAACAGTTGGCGACTGGAATTTCAGGCTAAAATAGGCAGAGGTATTAGCTAACACCTGGGATACCATAGCAAGCAATGACCTAGCAACACAATAGCAACTATCTGGAATTAGTTTGTTCACAAATTGTGTCCCCTTTGGTTTTTTACATTAGCTCATTATATGTGTAGAAATTCTGTGGAAAATATGATTTTAAAGGTTTTAAACTTACTTAAGTAGACATTTTGGTTAATTATACTTTACTGGAGTAATTATTTTCCAGATGACTTTTTACTTACATTTACACTCCCTTATCAGTACTTTCTACTCCTTACATTTACACTCCATTATCTGTACTTTCTACTCCTTACATTTACACTCCATTATCTGTACTTTCTACTCCTTACATTTACACTCCATTATCTGTACTTTCTACTCCTTACATTTACACTCCATTATCAGTACTTTCTACTCCTAACGTTTACACTCCATTATCTGTACTTTCTACTCCTAACGTTTACACTCCATTATCTGTACTTTCTACTACTTACATTTACACTCCATTATCTGTACTTTCTACTCCTTACATTTACACTCCATTATCAGTACTTTCTACTCCTTACATTTACACTCCATTATCAGTACTTTCTACTCCTTACATTTACACTCCATTATCAGTACTTTCTACTACTTACATTTACACTCCATTATCAGTACTTTCTACTCCTAACATTTACACTCCATTATCAGTACTTTCTACTCCTTACATTTACACTCCATTATCTGTACTTTCTACTCCTTACATTTACACTCCATTATCTGTACTTTCTACTCCTTACATTTACACTCCATTATCAGTACTTTCTACTCCTAACGTTTACACTCCATTATCTGTACTTTCTACTCCTTACATTTACACTCCATTATCTGTACTTTCTACTCCTTACATTTACACTCCATTATCTGTACTTTCTACTCCTTACATTTACACTCCATTATCAGTACTTTTTACTCCTAACATTTACACTCCATTATCTGTACTTTCTACTCCTTACATTAACACTCCATTATCTGTACTTTCTACTCCTTACATTTACACTCCATTATCAGTACTTTCTACTCCTTACATTTACACTCCATTATCAGTACTTTCTACTCCTTACATTTACACTCCATTATCTGTACTTTCTACTCCTTACATTTACACACCATTATCAGTACTTTCTACTCCTTACATTTACACACCATTATCAGTACTTTCTACTCCTTACATTTACACTCCATTATCAGTACTTCCTACTCCTTACATTTACACTCCATTATCAGTACTTTCTACTCCTTACATTTACACTCCATTATCAGTACTTTCTACTCCTCACATTTACACTCCATTATCAGTACTTCCTACTCCTTACATTTACACACCATTATCAGTACTTTCTACTCCTTACATTTACACTCCATTATCAGTACCTTCTACTGCTTACATTTTAAACATAGTCTCGTTACTCCTATTACATTACAGCTTATTTTCATTCATGTACATTTACATTCCAGTAAAGGTTATTGATAACATGCCTTTGAAGTTTGACTTTTTGCACCATTACAATACTTATAGTCAACTAGTCATCATATCTTCCGCTCCATGAAACACATGTTAATGTTCAGTAGTACACAGATATGCTTCTTTAATATATTTACATTGTACTAAAATACATTCATGTTCAATGGACGTATATGCGGCTGAAACAGGAAGCCTAGTGCATCCCAAATTTATCAACAGTAACATTTTAATATAACATTATAGTCATTATGGCTTTTAGAAGAAAGTAGTCATTATGGCTTTTTTTCTGGGGAAGTGGGCTAGTGCACTATAGACCCCTGTGCTGTGGCCAAAGCTTTTGTACTATATTTTTTCCCCTTACACTACTTTTACTTTTATACTTTAAGTAGTTTGGAAAGCAGTACTTTTACACTTTTACTGGAGTAAAAAGCTTCAGTTGATACTTCAACTTGTACAGAAGTATTTTTTAACCCTAGTATCTGTACTTCTACCTGAGTAATGAATTTGAATACTTTTGACACCTTTGCTAGGTGAAAGGTAGGTTACATTGTTTTTGAAATTGATGAAAATATTTATAGTGTATAGTCTTGTCTAAAAAACTACATATCCATCTATGTTGATTCATGTTGCTGTGCACTGGAATTATAATTCATCGCATAAATCACTATGCACATACATAACATATATGTATTTACATTTTAATAACAATTGACAAGTATTGACCTTCAAACAGTGAGGAATTCTAGGCAGTTCCAGACCTCCATTCCTCACTTTCTTAACCATGAAACATTCAGATTGGAGTCATATTGATTTCCCAGTAATTACTGAATCATAGACCTTGAAGATTAATAACTGAATAATGAACCTGATGACTAAGAGGGCTCAATCATTTTGTCCGTTTGGTGAACTCTGGATAGAAATGCATTTAAAATCTTTCCTATATGGATTTTCTGTAATACATACAGCTGTCTGTTTATAGCCAACCAAACTTGACTTATTAAGCCCATGTTACTGTATATGTTTTCCATTAACTACTGTAGATATATCAGCACCGCAGCCGTATTCCAGGCTAACTCTTTACTATATTATAGCTTTCATCATCAGTGCTTATAAGCATTTATTAACACTGTAGCTCCAGCTTGCAGGTGTAAAGTTAAAATCTGTAGCCCAGGGCTGCCCTAGTTTTTATCCTGGAGTTCTACCTCTTAGTGGATTTTAGGTCTAACCCTAATCTGACTCATTGGATGAAGATTCACACCCAGGTCCTCTACTGTGGCAGCAGAAGCTCTCAGCCCTGCGGCATGTTAAAAAAAAAAAAACGAGAGCCTCAGCCAGTGAAGTGGAGGTTCAGATGTGGGCATTTTAACAAGCAGATTGGAGAGGAGGCAGTGCCTCAATAAAGAAAGAAGGGATCATGATGGGATTCACAAGTTCACCACTGTCTTTGTTGTATTTTGGGATCTGAAGGAAGGTTTGGGCCTAAAATGGCTATTACTTAGAAAAGCATACTGTGATGTAATGTGACATAATTCATCATGGCACCACAATCTGATTCATTAAAAACATCAACAATAAAAACAATAACTGCATCATTTCACTTTCACTGTTGCCAAGACTTGCTTTATGCAACTTTTTTTAAAAATTGACTTTAATGATACATTCGACCTACAGTACGCTAAACAGTATGTATGCATGTTTGGTTGATTTTCTAATATAAGTACAATATAATTTTTTGGCTTTAACATTGGCACAATTTTAAAATGACATATATGCATTTAAATTAAAATTAAAATTAAATGTATGCATATTTTTACTTTTATTTCTATTTATTTCATTTTATATTATTCCCATTTTTATTTTATTTAATACTTATTTTTTATTATTTATTATATTTTTATTTATATTTTCTGATATTTCTAACTCTATACTCTCTTATTGCTTCATGTGAGCAGGCAGTCCTCAAAGCATTTCACTGCTAGTTGTACCGTGTAAAACTTTGTATGTGACAAATAAACTTTGACTTTAGACTTTTGATTATTATATATTTTTTAATGTACTATATCTGGGAGAAAGATATAAAAGAGGCATTTAAAAGTTTATTATATGTTTTATTTTTTTTCTATGTTAAATACAAATTATCTAATTTAAATAGCAGAAAAAAATGCTTGTTACACACAACAGTACATGCCATGTCAGTATCTTATTTGTACAGAGAATGGTTCACCACTCAATTAATATCTTGTTAACAGTAACCTTGAGATCAGAAACTGACCAATGATAAATGAGTTGGGTATGTGTCTGGCTGTGCTTAACAACATTCTGTAATTGTACACCTATATAGAGGTAATTAGTGTCTTCTCTAAGGCTTAATCGCTTGCCTAAGTGCTCCAGCTGACATTTTCAGGCACTGCCCCAGCAGCTTAACTGAAATGTGGTTATTCATTAAGGGTAGCTAGCAGAAACAGTAACTGATACCCTAATTTATATAATGTTGTTTTAGCTCCATTAAAATCTGCATTAGATACATTAAATACCAATCCTAATTCTTCAATAATGTGTTTACAAACACAAAACAGAGCCGGCTCATTACAGGTGAGCTATTATTAGCAAATGTGTGTATTTATTGACATAAAAACTGTGTTTTCTTCTTTTTAACACCCCTCCATGTATATAATCATGTACATCAGGAACCAAATCAAATCAGTTGCTCATCATCACAGATGAAGGCTGGTTTGATTCCTCTGTTGTTCCTTTTAATTAGCACCTTGAATGAAACCAATTAAAGACCATCTCCTGCTTCCACGCTTTTGATAGCGCATCAACCATATGGTGGGAAACCATGCCAGTGAAAAAGAAGAAAGAGAATAAAGAAACACAAGGACTTCTGGAAGAAAGATTAGACTGATGAGTATCCAACGCTTTTGGGACTCTCGCTTTCCACCATGTTTCACCACGAGACCAATTGAAAACCAAACTACAATTTGAATTATGTTTTAGTTTCAGATTTCTCATATCTCTCATTGCTAATACAGATACCTAAAGCAGCTCTCACGTGCCACTTTATTAGAAACACCTGCCTTGTAGCTCCATCCAGCTGGTGTACTGTAGCCTGTCATTGGTGGCCTGTGCAGTTGTTGCGGCCTCAAAGGTTTGTCTACTTAATTCAGGTTTGTTGGGGTGGGGTGGGAACGGGGGGTTAAGGCTGAGTGGGGCTAATATATGGCTCATATATTTTTGTGTGTGAATTGCAGTAAATTGCTGAAGAATGAATAGTGACTTGTTTACTACATGATCTGGTTTATAATCTGGAACTCAAGTTGAGATGTGCATGAATTGACCTTTAAATGACCCGATACCTGTCTGTATTGGTTCACATGATTTGAGACTTCTTTGTATTGACCCTGGACTCGACTAGAGATTTGCCTGTGTTGACCCTGGACTCGACTAGAGATTTGGCTGTGTTGACCCTGGATTCGACTAAAGATTTGCCTGTGTTGACCCTGGACTCGACTAGAGATTTGCCTGTGTTGACCCTGGACTCGACTAGAGATTTGCCTGTGTTGACCCTGGACTCGACTAGAGATTTGCTTGTGTTGACCCGGACTCAACTTGAGATTTGCCCATGTTGACCCTGGACTTAGGACTTGCCTGTACTGACTTGGGACTACACTCAAGACTTATATTGGGACTTGTCTGTATTAATTTGGGACTCATCTATTTGTAAATGTATTCATTTATTAGCATGAAAAATGTGTTTCCATTTGTTGATGAAATTAAATTGAGAGTTGCTTGTGTTAACCTGTGTTTACTGTGTTTCAACTGTGTTCACCAGGGACACAATTTGAGATTTGCCTGTGTGTACTATGGACACAACTTAAAATTTACCTGTGTTTCCCCAAGTACATAACTTGAGATTTGTGTTTACTATGCAAGCAACTTGAGATTTGCCTGTGTTAACTCAGGACACGATTTGAGACTTGCGTGTATTGTCATGGGACTACGGATTCAACTTGACACTTGCCTGCATTGACTTTAGACTTGAATTGAAACTTAACTGTATCATTTTGGGACTTGATCTCAGACTAACCTGTATATGCTTAAGATATCCCAGTACTACCAATAATTCTCAACCTAGCAGTGACACTGATATGTATGAGACCCCAGCAACACTTGATACAACACTTGATACAGCAGCATACACTTATCAAGCCTCTCAATGTCAGCATCAGTGCTAAGGTTAAAAACTGTTTACCACCTCAACGACATCAGGTCGGTAGCACTGTGGTCAATGAAGGTTGTAAAGTGGTGCTGACAATTGTGTGGGGAAACAGATGAGCTAGTCTGTAACTGCCCACCTACATAATGGACCAGTAAGGTGGTTGGAGCTCATAAAATGATCAGTGAGTGGAAATGCAAGGTAAGTGTTTCTAATATCTGGATGATGAGTGCATAACTGCTAGAACAGATTAGGGAAATCCATGTACCTGAAGAGGCAGAGTCTGGAACGCTGATAGACATGAGTAAAACTGTTGGTGCATTACTCATTCTGCGTCGTTCTGTTTGTGTCAGCACATAATTTATTTACATTAGGTCAGAGGGCAATGTGTATGCATCAGCAGAATGCTCGATGGTGATTTGCAGCTTTTCAGGCTTTAAGTGGGCATTCATACAGTTTTGCTTGTTGTTCCTCCTTAATATGGAACATCATGTTGAAGCAAAGTGCAACCCGCTGCACAATGTGTTTGTGGAGATACACAGCACCAGCCGGCCCAACCCAACCCCACACAAGCATATACTCACACAAACATATGTACTTGTGCTCCTACATTAGAAAACACTGGGCCTTGTTTCATAGGCTATTGGCTAGTGGTGGTCTCCCCCATCAAAAGCAGTGTTTGTTTTTCATGTGTGTGTGTGTGTGTGTGTGTTTTGTGTATTTGCACACAGGGTTTTTGACAGCCATGAATAATGATCAGCGCGGCAAGGCAGCTAAGTGCTGAGTCCTCAGCCCATAATGCAGAATGGAATTACCACAGAAAAACCCCATGTACTTCACAGCACACAATTTCCATTATCTTTAAATGGCACCAAGGACATTTACGGTAGGCTGTTTTTTCTCCCACCCGCCCCCTTCCTTTACTTTCGACATCAGGCAGTTTTTAAAGGGCAGAGATAGTGACTGCCCGCCGAAAATAAATAAATTAATAAATAAATAAATAAATAAAAATAATGAATGACTGCTGCATTAAATATGCCCCGACTTTTTAGGCTTCTTATCTCCTAGACGGCTGACTACATGTTGCTGTAGACCAAATGAGCTCTAATGTGCCGGAAGAGGAGACCATACAGAAGTGCTAGGTTTGTGGCAGCACTTTACGTTTCCAGTTCTAATAATAAAACCCACAAGCACATTCGTACTACTCGTGTTAGTTGCTTAGGCCTATAAAGAACTCCAGAGGTTACCTACGCACTCTTTCGTGCTTCAAAACTTTCAAATGACTCATTGTGTTCCGCCGGCCTTTTAAATGGGCCTTTGCAAGCTTAATACGACACTGCCTGACACGTCAACAATGGAGCTTAATTGAAAGCAATGTCACCTCGTGTTCCCTGATTAGCTCTCCTCCTCCCTTGCAAGGTCTCACACATGAGCGGACCAGCGGAGGCACCTGAGCCCTCATCCAGAAGCAGCCGTAAAGCAGTGGTAATGGCACTGGAATGAAACTTTAATGAGGCCTAAGCTTGGTGCCGTCTCGCAAGCTGCTGTGCGAGAAAGGCGCGCTGCTGTCCTGAAAGGGAGGTACGGTGCTGAGAGTGGCGCGGGCCGAAAGAGAAAGATCAATGGGATGAAAGCTTTTGTAAAATTGAGCATGAACAGTAAATGCTCCAATCGATAGGATTATCATGGCTCAGTCTAAGCTTTTTAATCATGGGCTGCTTTTTAATAAGTGCTGCGACATATTAAACGGGATGTTTGTTAAGTAACATAATAGTAACGTAATAGTAACAATTTAGTAGGAATAATTAAGTAATGTAAGAGAAATCACAGTGATTTATAGATAAAGGATACAAATATTGTGTATGTTAATATTTAGGGACATGCAAATATCAGAATTGGGTTGGTGCAAATATATACATATCCACCTGGTTAGCATTGCAGAGAAATATAATTGTATATATTTTTAGAAGGTTACAAATACAGTAAAATGAATGCAATGCAGGTATTTAAGCCAAGTAACCATCATCTCTGAAACATACTGCTATTCTAAAATAGAATAAGCTGGGATGCTAATAATTCTTCTTATGCAATTATTTGTTAATACTGACATTTATATTTAGGGCATTTAGGAGATGCTCTTATCCAGTGTAACGTACAGTTTACCTGTACACAGGTAGGTGAAGGTAGTGTTACAGTTTACATGTACACAGGTAGGTGAAGGTAGTGTTACAGTTTACATGTACACAGGTAGGTGAAGGTAGTGTTACAGTTTACCTGTATAAAGGTAGGTGAAGGTAGTGTTGCAGTTTACCTGTACACAGGTTGGTGAAGGTAGTGTTACAGTTTACATGTACACAGGTAGGTGAAGGTAGTGTTACAGTTTACCTGTACACTGGTTGGTGAAGGTAGTGTTACAGTTTACATGTACACAGGTAGGAGAAGGTAGTGTTACAGTTTACATGTACACAGGTAGGAGAAGGTAGTGTTACAATTTACCTGTATACAGGTAGGTGAAGGTAGTGTTACAGTTTACCTATATACAGGTAGGTGAAGGTAGTGCTACAGTTTACATGTATACAGGTAGGTAAAGGTAGTGTTACAGTTTACCTGTACGCATGTAGGTGAAGGTAGTGTTAGGAGTCTTACATGAGGTATAATGTTATATTGTAGGAATGTTGCCTTCAGTAGACAGCAGATATCTCTGTAACACAATACATAGACATTTTTAATTTTTATGTTTCTTTACGTTGCACCCCTGGTAAAAAACAACAACAACAAATAAATAAACAAACAAAAAAAAAAAAAAATATATATATATATATATATTACTAAATAATATACAACCAGTGATAACCATTAATAGAAATTGCCCTGCGCAGCTCTCTGATTTAGAACAAATGTTTTGGATCTTGAATGATTGATTAGCCAGGATTAAGGTGTGAAACGCAGAATTAACAGTCTGTTAGGGAACAAAAGACACCCCAAATGTTGTAGCACTTTATAGTAATAATTGAGTAATTATACAGCAATATTATTATAACAAGAAGTATTAACATACACTACATACTGGTAGTTGTTACTAAACAATAAGTGTTGCTGAACATCTACATGAGATTTTCATAGGACCTGCCAGAATCACTGATGTATATCACATCATTCAGATCCTATTCAGTGATCACAGTGTAATAAATTGGCAATAAATATTAACAGATACATAATAACATTGAAATACTTCCCTCTTTGAAAATAAATCCCCTCAGTTTATGTAATTTATTTAGTATTACTTAGCTTATTTAGTATTGGTAGTCTGTCATTGTAATATTGTAATCACATGTTCCAACTGGCTCGCCGCTATAGCACTAATTATTGACTTAACAAGAAAGAACCAGATAATAAAGCAATCTGAAATCTATATCTTGCTATGACTGTTGTGACCCCATCGACCCAGCCTGTTCAGTCTGGAAAGCGGCTGAAACTGCCTAAATGTTAATCACTGGATCTTATTAAGATTCCACTGGACTGACACCCAGCTTATGGAAAAAAACAAGTCAATTAATCACTGTTTTAGGTTTGATCCAGGTTCAGAAACCCAAGCATAATGATCTTCTCTAGGCAGCGGAAGAGAAAAACAAGCTAGCAGCCTTTTTTAAACACTTCAATAAAAGGAGCAAACACAATTCCGCTGTATTGATGAAGGATTCGATTTTTGATGAATATGAACGATCTGGCAGGAAGGTACAGGTGAGGAAACTGGCCTGAGAAGTGCTACTGCTTGAAGTCGTGGGCTGGGTTTGGCTGCTCTCGACACCTCTCGAAGCTCAGGCAGCCAAGGAGCCCTGACGAAAATCTCTCAGTAACATTGCCATACATTTCCTTTCCAACCGAGTCAGCTTCAGGCACTGACATGGCTGGGTTTGACTTACTGTTGGACAGGATATAACAAAGGAGGGAAACATGTATAGCTTGAGAAGCAGAGACTTGTTGTTTTAGCAGCAGAAAGCTTGGACGAGACACAGAGAGAGCGAGAGAGAAAGAGAGAGAGCAAGAGCTGACCGCGAAATCGATTGCAGTTTTGCTGCGTCATCGGCCCATTATTGAAAATGAAAATAAAGACGTGTGTTCTGGTTTTACTTTCATCAACCACAATTCCATATTTCCATTAAATTGAGTTATGGATTCAATGTCTCAGCCCTGCCCACTTCCCTGGCCTTCCATGGCTGCACCTCCTTTCTCGTAAAGGTTTCAATTACATCGTTCTGCCCCAGCAGAGGAGAGGGCAGTGTGCTATTTCATGTGTGCAACTCACACACACACACACAAAGGGAAGAATTACAAGCAGGCAGAAGACTATTTGGCCTCAGGAGCAGCAGATTTAACCTTGTCCAGCGCTCCACATTAACATTAAAAATTGGCAACTCAATGTTATC
Source organism: Megaleporinus macrocephalus (assembly GCA_021613375.1). Classification (NCBI taxonomy): domain Eukaryota; kingdom Metazoa; phylum Chordata; class Actinopteri; order Characiformes; family Anostomidae; genus Megaleporinus; species Megaleporinus macrocephalus. The sequence goes on from CM038721.1 coordinate 31,930,020, forward strand.
ATTCTCAGCAACTTATGCATTGACACAGTTGCAACCATTTGTCCTTGCTATGTCTCAATCTGTGATCTCGGACAGGACACAATAAGGATTAAGCAATGTTCCTCAGGTCCAGGTTTGAAAGGCCATAACGCTACATAGATTAGTGATCGCTTTGCATTACTCACTGGTGGGTGGTAGCTAGTTACATTTAAACAATTATTGGTACTACCCACCACTGGTTATCTGCTTAAGGAGATTCTGGCATGGTTTAACTTGCTAGTCTTGAATAGATGCTGAGAAGCTCTAACTTACTAGTATTGAGTAGCTGCTGGTATACTTTAACTTAATACTGTTGAGTAGCTGCTGGTATACTCTAACTTAATACTATTGAGTAGCTGCTGGTATACTCTAACTTAATACTATTGAGTAGCTGCTGGGGAGCTTTAACTTACTAATATTGAGTAGATGTTAGAGAGCTCTAACTTACTAGTATTGATTAGCTGCTGGTATACTCAAACTTAATACTATTGAGTAGATGCTGGGGAGCTTTAACTTACTAATATTGAGTAGATGTTAGAGAGCTCTAACTTACTAGTATTGATTAGCTGCTGGTATACTCGAACTTAATACTATTGAGTAGATGCTGGGGAGCTTTAACTTACTAATATTGAGTAGATGCTGGGAAGCTATAACTTACTAGTATTGATTAGCTGCTGGTATACTCGAACTTAATACTACTGAGTAGATGCTGGGGAGCTTTGACTTACTAATATTGAGTAGATGTTGGGAAGCTGTAACTTACTAGTACTGAGTAGATGCTTGTATACTCTAACTTAATACTATTGAGTAGATGCTGGGGAGCTTTGACTTACTAATATTGAGTAGATGTTGGGAAGCTGTAACTTACTAGGACTGAGTAGATGCTGGTATACTCTAACTTAATACTATTGAGTAGATGCTGGGGAGCTTTAACTTACTAATGTTAAGTAGATGCTGGAAAGCTCTAACTTATTAGTACTGAGTAGCTGCTGGGAGGGTCACTTACTTGTACTATGTTGACGATGAGATGCTCTAACTTACTAGTACTGAGAAGCTGCCGCAAAACTGTAACTTACTAGTATTGAGTACATGTTAGGATGCTCTAACTTACTAGTATTGAGTAGATGCTTGGACGCTCTAACTTACTAGTACCAAAATGCTGGGAAGCTCTAACTTACTAGTAGTGAGTAAATGTTGGGAGAATGTAACTTACTAGTACTGAGTAGATGCTGGAATACGCCAGCTTACTAGTATTGAATAGATGTTGGGGAGCTCTAGTTTAATAGCATTGAGCAGATGCTGGGAAGCTCTAACAGTTTTTAGTATGAAGAAGATGGTGGAAAGCTGAGTGCTACAATGTTCAGAGATGCTACATAAAATGACACCAATTAATTATTACTTCCCCAAAAGGATAATTATTGTAATTACAATATTTTATTTCCAACATTGTGTATATGTATTACTAGAAGTGACTTACGAGGTATGACACAGTAATGCACATGCACCAAGGGCACGTCAGTAAATCAGTATTCCTTATGAAGTCACACATTCAACACTGGGACATGTGATACACCTGTTTTTGTAAATTATGGTTTTGCCCAGGGGTGGCTGATACCCTTTTAATACTGTTCAATACTAATCATTTTCTTAATCTTGAGTATCTGCTGTTACCAGTCCAATACCATCTTTTTATTCTTCTCAAGAACAACTAACCTGTTAATAACACATTGGTCTGGATGTTCTAACCAGCCATCTAAGCGTTCCCATGCTATGTAAACCAAATATTTTACCCCCTACAGTAAGCCCGTAGCACACAACTTGACTCAGTTATTCCATACTGATGTTTTCAAGCCCAGCAGTTTTGATAGGTCAGCATCAAATATTCCACATCAGTTTATAACTTTCGGCCATAGTTCCTTTAAGCTTTTACATCATATCATATTGGATTTTTCTCCCTCTGATGTCTGATCCAGTGATTTTGGCCAGTCGGACTGAAACTGATATGACTGAGTGTCGTATTGGCGTATCTCTACCCTTACCTTACCTTTTCTGGTCAAGAGTGCTTAATGCTCTCATTGACATTTGCGGAGCTATGCACCACAAATTCATCCCCCAGGTTCCGACCGTCATGGCCAAGTTCTCCAGTGCTGTTCTGAGGTGTCTGGAGGAAAACATTTTGATGCAAACCTGTGGCGTGATGGCAATTGGGTACGCCATCATGACAACATGTCCACCCACAGCGTGTGGAAAACATTCATGTTTTTTGGCCACACCAACACAAACATCGCTACCCACCCGCCCGACTCGCTGGATTTGGCTCCTCATGACTTCATCCTCTTCTCCAAAATGAAACTCAAGCTGAAGGGTTATTGTTTTGACACAGTGGAGGAGCGCAATCCAGCGCGAGCTGCAGATGGTGCTTCACAAGCTTACAGGACGAAATGTTGGAGTTTTGAGGTCAGACAATAACTAATAAGCTGAACTATAACATTATTAACCTGGAAAAAGGATTTAAAATAATCACTTCTGTTGCAAAACAGGATTTTTTGTGGTTTTAGTTGTGAAATTACTGTTTACCTACCTTAAATAAAGATTATTATTGGTCCATGGGCTTCAACTTGGTTTTGGGTGGTCAGTGAATTTTCAAAGCAAGTTGGCCAGACACCATGATAGAGTGTACTTACTGATGTGCTGGACATGTTTCTACTATAAGTGCAGTGTTCATTAGTGAGATATGCTTGTGTTAATAAGAGCAACGTTTAGCCAATGCAGGCTTTCCATATAAACAAATGGAAAAAAGCAGCGAACAATCAAGTGTTCTAGCTAATGCATACTCTCACAGCTGTTTTTTTTTTAATTTATATCTGAACCTGTCATGACGACTCACAGATCACTGAAAAAGCTTTTTTCTTCAACCCCTTACTTTTTCCACAACTCGATAACACTAATTCAGTGCTGTTAAACTTGAAGGCTTGACTGAAGGAAATGTACCAGGATTATTATTATCAGCATCAGGATTATGCTGTAACTCTGTAACACAGCTGTAACTCTGTAACACAGCTGTAATGATGAATTAGTTCATTAAAGTCAAAACAGCTTTATAGATGTTCTCATAATACTGATATGTGCCTACTATATTAGCAAATATGTTATTTTAGATTTTATCATCATTTCTTATTAACAAACAAAAAATAAAATGAATACAAATAAAAAAGCAAACATTACTCACTGCTGCCCTTTAAAGGTAATATTAGTAAATACCAAGAAAAACAAACATTATTCGGTGCTGCCTTCTAAGGGCATTGTTACCAAACATTAAATAAACAAACATTACTCACTGCTATCTTCTAAAGGCATTATTAATACACATTAAATAAACAAACATTACTCACTGTTACCTTCTAAAGGCATTATAAATAAACATTAAATAAACAAACATTACTCACTGCTAACTTCTAAAGGAATTATTAATACACATTAAATAAACAAACATTACTCACTGTTACCTTCTAAAGGCATTATTAATACACATTAAATAAACAAACATTACTCACTGTTACCTTCTAAGGGCATTGTTACCAAACATTAAATAAACAAACATTACTCACTGCTATCTTCTAAAGGCATTATTAATACACATTAAATAAACAAACATTACTCACTGTTACCTTCTAAAGGCATTATTAATACACATTAAATAAACAAACATTACTCACTGTTACCTTCTAAAGGCATTATTAATACACATTAAATAAACAAACATTACTCACTGTTACCTTCTAAGGGCATTGTTACCAAACATTAAATAAACAAACATTACTCACTGCTATCTTCTAAAGGCATTATTAATACACATTAAATAAACAAACATTACTCACTGCTAACTTCTAAAGGCATTATTAATAAACATTAAATAAACAAACATTACTCACTGCTATCTTCTAAAGGCATTATTAATACACATTAAATAAACAAACATTACTCACTGCTAACTTCTAAAGGCATTATTAATAAACATTAAATAAACAAACATTACTCACTGCTACTTTCTAAAGGCATTATAAATGAACATTAAATAAACAAACATTACTCACTGCTACCTTCTAAAGGCATTATTAATACACATTAAATAAACAAATATTATTCACTGCTAACTTCTAAAGGCATTATTAATAAACGTTAAATAAACAAACATTACTCACTGCTACCTTCTAAAGGCATTATTAATAAACATTAAATAAACAAACATTACTCACTGCTATCTTCTAAAGGCATTATTAATAAACATTAAATAAACAAACATTACTCACTGCTACCTTCTAAAGGCATTATTAATAAACATTAAATAAACAAACATTACGCACTGCTGCCCTTTAAATGTGTTATTAGTAAATATCACGAAATAAAATATTATTCGGTGCTGCCTTCTAAGGGCGTTGTTACCATACATTAAATAAACAAACATTACTCACTACTGCCCCCTGAAGGCAATATTAAAAACTAATTAAACACACATTAGTTACCGCCGGCTCCCAAAAGTGCTATTAACAAACATTGAATAAACAAACATTACAAACCGCCGCCCTCTAAAGGTGTTATTTATAAACACAAAATAAACAAATATCAAATAAACAAACATTACAGACCGTCACCCTCTAAAGGTGTTATTTATTAACAAAATAAACAAACATTAAATAAACAAACATCACTCAGTGCTGCTCTCTAAAGGTGTTATTTATTTACATAAAAAAACAAACATCAAATAAACAAACATTACGAACCGCCGCCCTCTAAAGGTGTTATTTATAAACACAAAATAAACCAACATCAAATAAACAAACATTACCGACTGTCGCCCTCTAAAGGTGTTATTTATTAACAAAATAAACAAACATTAAATAAACAAACATCACTCAGTGCTGCTCTCTAAAGGTGTTATTTATAAACATAAAATAAACAAACATCATTCACCGCCGCTCTGTAAAGGCATTATTAACAAATATAAACAAATATCACTGACCATCGCCCTCTAAACTGTATATATAAATGCAGATATTAATCTCTCACTATAATACATCACACAGGACATACATTATAATACATACACTCAACTTTCATCATATCAATACTCATATTTATGTTAATGCAGAAGCTAAATGTCTAATTGAATATAAGTATTTTGGGAGATGTTGAAATGTTTCTTTTGCCCATGTTAAGTGTACAGTGGTGGCAGTGTCTTTAACCAGCTTGTGCCATTCATTCCAACAAACCATTAACTGTAGCGCTGATGAGATCTTTAGTCTGCTATACAGAAAACCATCTGTCCCGCACACACTGACAACAACGTTTTTAGAACAATCTGGAAAAAAAGGCCTAAAGTAAAAGATCATTTTTAACCATGAAAGCCACTTGAGGGTTAGAATTACTGCTCTGACGAAAGGCAGCACCAAGGCCGTTTCAAACAGACGCAACAACATTCAATCTCCAGACGTTTCTGTTCATTCCCTGGCACATCTATTAAAAGGGGTAACCACCACTTCAGCCTTCTGTTGAAGCATGTAAAACCCTTTCAGGTGAGCTTCTCAACGTTGTTTTCCACAAAGCCCTGTTCTCCAGCGGACACATGTGCCAGGTAATTTCAATGACGCTTATGGATTTTAAAGTGTTCTGTCAGAAGCACGAGCACTTTCTCTCGGCCTGTCCCTGCCAATCATCTTATATGCACTAAAGCAACTAAAAGCCAATCCTATCTGTCCTCTGTGCAACCACCTCCACAATGCCATGCTTTTCTCCATTTCGACTCCCTTGAGAACATCCATTTCTAACCTTCATCAGCTATCAGAGGTTGAACTGACCTTAGAATAACGCTACTGAGCCATTTCTCTCTATACAGGCACGTACAGAAGGAAACCTCGCTGTATGACCCCGAGCATACGGCTTTATTTCCTTCACAGCTTGGTTTTGTTTGTGATGTATTGTGTTGGTGATGTATGATGTCTTTAAAGTTCGAAGGCAGCTCTTTGCAGAAGGAGTTTCAGAGTGAAAGTGAGCTGCTTTGAGGTCTCTATCAAAGCAAAACGTTTGCCCATTCATGCGGACAAATGACATTTAATTCATCTTCGGTTATTACACTTCATGTGGCATGGAGCTTGTGTTACTTGCCCTTAATGTTGGAATTTGAGGTGGTGCATATTTTGTTGTGGCGGTGTTAATGAAAGAACCTACTTTTTATTTTCTGTAAGGTCCGATTATAATGTTTTGTGTAGAGATGGAAGGATCAATCTGCTATATATCGGTATCGGCCGATTTTTCATCAAAATATATGATCGGCTGATATTTCTCCAATTTAGCCGATCCCAAGAGCCGATCGATGGCGTTATCGAACCATTATGTGGAAATACATAACCTTTCAATTTCCGCGTCGCAAGAACCTAGAATACCGTGCAGACCAAATCTGACCGGTACGAACAGTACAGCAGCAACAATTCAAGATCTACATTTAATGATTACAGATTTGACTAAATTTTAATGAGCTTTTTTCTTTTAAATTAAGGGTCTAAATGTAATGGTTGCAGTATTGGGGATATTTGTTTGGTTTACTTTCTTTATTTAAAATATTATGCTGTTTCATATGAGCTCATTAAAAAAGGTAATAAATCAGTTTAGACCATGTTTCATGACTTGCTTGCGCTAAAAACTATATGTAGCCCTGCCGTGGCATATAGCCTCTAAATGGACAATATTGTTTGTGAATTGCATGAATTGCATGAAAATTGCATGAAATGAGGCTGTGGCTGCTGATTGTTGGGACAAGATCAGAGTATTTATAAATGTTTACAATTTTCATCACCAGGCCTTTACCGACGATGACTGTGAAAAAGCTATAGCCCTAACATTCTAATTTAGGTCTGTGGCCTTGATAAAAGCTATCTCGGAGCTTCCCAAATGTTTTTTTTTTTTTGTACTTGAAAGTTGGACAAAAACAAAAATAATACACCAGTACTGTTTTAAATGTTAACAGTATGCCTTTTAAAGATCTATGCACTTCACTACTTACAGGAACCGAAACTGTATATCCACGGTATATCCATCCCTGCCCACACAGCTTCACACATACAGGCTTGTCATCAAGACCTGAAAGATATTCCTCACCTAGAATTAGCACTGGAACCTGCTGGAATGCTGCCCAAGGTGCTGAACTTCGTTTCCTCACTTCTATAGCTGTCACGATCAGATTCCCTTAATGAAGTCAAGCTGTAGATAATGTCCTGGAGTAGAGATGTGTTTTTCTCTATTAATAAGTAAGAGACAGTTATCTCTAAGTGTGGCTCTGACATACTTTGATATGTGTGAGAATTTGCTAATCTTTATGGACGCCCTTGAGCTTGTGGGTCAAGGGAATTACAGCAATGGAAACAGACATCAAAGGAGCTTTCACTTTGAACCAGAGCACCTTTTGCCAACAACTGCCAATAACTACCTCTGACATATACAGTGAGGCACATTCAATATTTTACAATAAGCTACCCAAGGCTTCTTTCCTTTATTCCCTTCGCTGAGGAACTTTGTTTCCATAAAGAAAAGTGCAAAAGTCCATCTGTGTGGAATTATATACCAAAATCATGACTATTTCTTAACCTGTCTTTATCCCTTACAATTAAATAGGCACAAAATAGGAATCACAGAAACTCAGCCACAAAGCATCAGACCATGTACAGTTACAGAGCGGGGTCACAGAGTACTGAGGTGCATAGTGCATAAAAGGCACCAAGACTCAGCTGACCCAGTAACTGCAGAGTTCCAAACCTCCTCCATCATTAGTATCAGGACAAAAGCTCTGCATCTGGAGATTTATGGCATGGGTTTCCATGGTAGAGCAGCAGCATGCAAGCCTTACATCACTAAGAACAATGGCAGACGTCTGATGGAATGGTGTGAAGCTCTGCCACTGGATTCTGGAGCAGTGGAAACATGTTTTGTGGAGTAACCAATCACACTTCTCTACCTGGCAGCCTGATAGACTAGTCTGGGTTTTAGTGAATGCCAGGTGAACTTTACCTGCCTGACTGCATTGTGCCAACTGTAAAGTTTGGTGATGGATGATAATGCTATGGGGGTAGTTTTCAGGACAAAGGGACCTAGGACCCTTAGTTCCAGTAAAGAAAAATCTTAAGGCTTTATTATACCAAAACATTTTGGACAATTGTATGCTTCCAACTTTGTGGGAAAAGCTTGGTTAAGGCAATTTTTCTGTTCCAGCATGACTGACTGTGCCCCAGAACACTTTTGGGATGAAGTAGAACCAAGACATTGAGTCAGGCCTTCTCGTCCAACATCAGTGTCTGACCTCACAAAAGCTCTTCAGGGTGAATGGACAAAAATTCCCACAAACACACTCATTCCCACAAGCCTTCCCAGAAGAGGGTATGCTATTATAGCTGCAAAGGGGGGACCAACCCCATATGATGGCTATGGACGGGATGTTATAAAAGCTTCTGTAGGTGTAATGTGTGTGTGTATAAGTACTTTTGTTTGTAGAGTTCATATTTGGAAATTTTACATGAAAACTCTACATGCTTAGATTAGATATTATTAGATCATATTATTAGATCAAAATGTTTTCATTAATGTTTATTAACAAGAGGGCTGGAGATAAAAAAGTACTTGACAAATGCAACAAAATAAAGATTTTCATACATTTACACTGACATTTACACTGTCCCAATACTTCGGATCATACAGTGTTCATGGACAAGTCAGGAAACACCCTTTCATTTAATTAACTTTTAGTCAAAACAGCTATTATTATCATCATCACTTTAAATCTGTCAATATTTGTATTTGTATTTATTTACTCGAAGTTCAACACGTCCACTCTTACAAGCTGTCACAGATAGTTTGTATCTGAATACTAAGACTGAATACTGAAATACTAATATTGACACGAACAACTACTCATACACAACTTAGCTGCCATGCAAATGTATTATTATGTGCATTTAAAATGGCTAAAATTCACTTGTACAAAAAAACTGAAAGACAATAAACCTCTTGGGAGACCTGTGTAATGTTTTGCTGCACCACACCACACGCCAATAACTGGGTCTTCAGCTAGCTATAAGAAGAAGCTGGTTCGGTATTCCCAGTATAGACATCTTGGCAGAGTTGTAAAGAAGACAGAAGAAGACATTGTCGAGGAAGGAGGAGACGAGGTAGAGACCAAGAGAGAATGACCGAATTAGAGGCCGGTGTAGATCTTGAACTAGTTTTTATTCATTGGCGAAAGATAACAAAACAGCTAATGCCTGGTTCACACTACACGACTGTTTGAGTGGTCAGATCTTGGTGCCGTTCACACTACGTGACTGGTTGGGCTGTAAGTCTTTCAGTTGTTGTGGTTTTCACACTACATGACTGATCAGCGACACGGGGTCACAAATTACATGGTTTTCACCCTGATTCCCCAGACTCACCGCAGACTCATCTGGCTTCAGTCCAAAAACACGTTTTGGTCACGAGAACACATGATATCGATACCACGTAGAACGTACGCTATTTCCATAACGGACTTCAACAAACCAGCGATACAAGTTGTCACAGCGCTGATCTGCAAGAAAGAAGAAAAAGTTCAGAAAATGAATAAAGGCACGGGGCCAGCAGGGACTGTGTGTTCTGGTGACACGGTTCTCTCTCCACGCGATCCCATTGGCTGTAGCTAGACGCTGCTCACAGTCACCGACTGGCCTAAATATTAAACATGCTAGACGTTTGCAGGCGTCTGCGATTAGTCGGCAACCACTGTGTGACCATCTTTTAGCAATTCACACTACACGACTGAGCAAGCGCCAAGTGGTTGCCGACTAATCTCAGAGCAGAGGTTTTTGTCGGTGATCTACAAAAAACAGTTGGCGACTGAAAAAACAGGCTAAAATCGTATAGTGTGAACTAGGCATAACTCGATAAGAAGCAGTTAGCTCATTCTAGTCCCAGAATGGATATCTTGGCAGAGGCTGTGAATAGATGGAAAAAGATGCTGTCTGAAGAGACAAAGATAAAACTGGGCTTCATTTGCTGGCAAGAGCTGAAAGTAAAAAGAAGGATGCAAGGTGGCTAACTGGAAAACAATGAAAATCCAACAGCAGAGAGTTAATCCCTGCTAATGTTAATGAAAGATGGCGGCTGTAACCTTATCTGCATCATCCCTGTCTTACAGTTTTATCGTTTACCTGGATGCCAAAAGTAAGGTGGCCAAGAAAACCCAACGTGCTGAAGATTCACAGACGGGCTGCAAACAGAAAACACTTTCATCAAAATGCTCTGCAAAACTATACACAACACAGAAGTGTTTCTGGAGGACACTTAAAGGATGTGGGACCACATACGGTGACACAATGTAAACAGAACCACGAGGAGCCGCGGTAGCATCTAATGAAAAGTAAGTTTGCCTATGTTTGCTAACTATCCAGACTTATTTCTTATTAGATGCTAGTGATGGCCAGATCAAGCTTCTTGAAGTGTTGAAGCTTTCCCTCCAGAGGGTTAAAAAAAAAAAGATTCATTACACAAACCCCCCTGCTGGCCAAAACTTTCATTTTCATTTCAACTATTTGCGATGGCCTCTTGCAACGTTGTCACCCTGGGAACAAGTACATACATAAAACATTATTCATTTATTTATCTGATCTGTGTTTGATTGTGTGGGTAAAAGAGGTCAGTTAATTAAAAAAAAACCTGTCAGTATGATTTCAGCTAGTAAATAAATCCAATAGTATGTGAGATATTGATGTGAAAACTGTTGCAGTGGTTTTAAGAGATGGGACAGTGATTGTGGGGTGATGATGAGTTAAATTTTTATTAAGAAACAATAAACCACGCCAACACTCGAACCACGTCCTGAACCAACAAGGCTGCAGACATCATCAGTGATGTCACTCCAGCGCCACATAAACTTTCATAACTTTCTGGATTTATCGACCGAATTCCAAAGCATTGGTATCATATCACCAGCAACCCGACCACCTGCCCACTGGATCCCATTCCATCCACACTCTTCCAGACAGTCTCCATGGATCTGCTGCCCTTCATCACATTCATCATAAACAGCTCCTTGTCAGCAGGACGGGTCCCAGCCGCATTCAAGACTGCCAGAGTGGTTCCAATTCTGAAGAAGCCCACACTGGACAGCTCAGATGTCTGCAACTACCGGCCGGTATCACTCCTTTCTTTTCTATCAAAAATTCTTGAGCGTGCTGTTTATAACCAACTGTCTCCCTTTCTCACCCAGAACCTGCTCCAGGACCCCAACCAGTCTGGCTTCAAACCAGCGCACTCAACAGAAACAGCCCTCATAGCAGTGACTGAGAAGCTCCAGACTGCAAGATCATCCAAACTGTCATCGGTTGTGATCCTTCTGGACCTCTCTGCAGCTTTCGACACGGTGAACCACAAGATCCTTCTGTCTGTCCTCGCTGACTTGAGAATCACAGGCTCTGCATGGAAGTGGTTTGAGTCCTATCTAGAGGGGCGGTCTTACCAGGTAACATGGAGAGGGTCTACACCTGCTTCTTGCAGGCTCCTCACTGGTGTCCCTCAAGGCTCAGTGCTAGGTCCACTCCTCTTTTCACTCTACACTCGTTCTCTTGGTGATGTAATTACCTCTCATGGTTTCTCTTATCACTGCTATGCTGATGACACTCAACTAATGCTTTCCTTCCCACCATCTGACACTCAGGTTTGCAGTCGTATCTCTGCATGTCTGACCGACATCTCTTCATGGATGACAGCTCATCATCTGAAGCTCAATCCCAGCAAGACTGAGCTGCTGTTCATCCCTGCAACTACAGGTCCTCAGCAGGATCTTGCCATCTCATTCGAGAACTCTTTGATTGTTCCGTCTAAAGATGCAAGAAACCTTGGTGTGACTCTGGATGACCAGTTATCGTTCTCAGCCCATATTACGAACCTGACTCGGTCCTGCAGATACATTCTCCACAACATCAGACGCATCCGACCCTTCCTCTCTCAGGAGGCCTCCCAGGTGCTCGTCCAGTCTCTTGTCATTTCAAGGCTGGACTACTGCAACTCACTCCTGGCTGGTCTTCCTCTGCAGGCCATCAGGCCCTTACAACTGATCCAGAATGCAGCAGCACGGCTCGTCTTCAATCTTCCCAAGTTCACTCATGTCACACCACAGCTGCGCTCCCTTCACGGGCTTCCTGTAGCTGCTCGCATTCAGTTTAAAGTTCTGATGCTTGCCTACAAAGCCAAGAATGGACCAGCTCCTGCTTACCTTATGGCAATGGTCAAAAGTCGAACCGCACCTCGAGCCCTTCGCGCTTCAAGTACAGCTCGGCTTGACCCGCCATCACCTAAGATTCATGGAAGACACACAACAAAATGCTTCTCTGTCCTGGCACCCAGATGGTGGAACGAACTTCCACTGGCTGTCCGAACAGCGAACTCTCTCGCGGTCTTCAAACGCAGACTGAAGACCCATCTCTTTGTAAAGCACTTATAATCACTAATATACTAAAGTATTGGTATAAACTGTAATTGCACTGTAATCTTCTAGGAGCACTGGCTAAGTAATGCACTTGTACTGTGTGTAGTCTTGTATTTGTTCTCTTCTCTGTAGGTGTTCCAGTCTGGCTAGGTATTGCATTGTCTTTTTTCTAGGTATCAGCACTGGCCCTGTGTTTATGGCAGTGTTTGAGTATAGAGTGGTTTGGACTTAAACCTGTTTGTACTAGATAGAGATTCATACTCTAACCAACACTAAGCACTAAGTTGCTCTGGATAAGAGCGTCTGCTAAATGCCGTAAATGTAAATGTAAATGTAAATGTAAATGTAAATGTAAATGTAAATGTAAATTTGCGCATCACTATTAGACGCTACCGCGACTCTGCGTGGTTCTGTTTACGTTGCGTTGCCTTATGTGGTTCCACATCCTTTAAATGTCCTCCAGAAACACTTCTGTTGTGTTGTGGTTTTGCAGCGCGTTTGTGAAATCTAGTGCCCATGTTGCCGTTTTGATGAAAGTGTTTTCTGTTTGCAGCGTGTCTATGAATCTGCAGTGCGTTGAGTCTTCTAGACCACCGTCCAGAAGTTCTCCAACCTTAGTGCTGTTTCAGACCAGCATGCCAAGAAATAAATTCATCTCATGGCAAAACATTAAGTCAGTCTTTATTAATCTCACCAAATAAGCCTTGAAAGTTTTAACCTCGTATAATAAAATCCTCCAATATGACTCTACCTCATAAGGCAACACATTTCTTTCCCGTCTGACGTTGTCTTTGCCGGAGTTTCCAGATTTCAACTCCCCAGTAGCATCTGACTCACCTTCACTTACATGCTAGTCACACTGTCATATGGACACTTCAGATCCAGGCTGGAGTGGGACTTGTTTTCAAACTGGGAGCTTTATGATTCAGACCAGCCTACCTTAAACTCTAACTATGTTTCTTCTGCAACACACACACACAGCATTTTAAATTCCATGCACTTTTACCTTCTTCTCTTACGCTTAGGACAAAATACTAGGACAAACAAGGTAACAGGATGGTGATCAAATGAAAACTGACAAAGCCTTTGTTGCACTAACGTGACAATCATTACAGTCAATATGCTGCATACAGTGCTAAAGAAATTAGCATCCTGTCACTGTTTCACTGCCCACCAACTTGAATATCTCCCCATCCTCCTTAACTAGCTTCGTCATACATTGGTTTGTTTCAGGTTTGGCTGCTGCTGTCCATCCTCACATAATAATATAGTAATAATATATATTTGACCCTTAGTAAAACTGTGAAGTGCTATCTGTAGTGTTAGCCAGCACCACACTACCACACAGTATTGTATAATCTCTTCAAGTGCTAATTGGAATTTCCGTTCCACCTTAAATACTGCAACAATCAAACGCTGACACTCAAACAGGCATGCTGAAGTGCTAGGTAATTATTGGAACAGGAAATCAGAACACATGGATAACTTCAGCTTCATCTAATCTATTCCCATAACGAGATTGTATTACTTGAGACTCGGGGCGCTGGATTTTAGCCCCATCGTAACTACAGATATACGCCTGAATGCGACATGTATAGTTTGCCACTGTGCCTTTTATGCATGGGTTTATAATTAAGTTCATAGTAAGCAGCCCAAAATGCTGCCAGTCCAACAGGAATTTTCCCGACTTTCCAGAATGCGTACTCCAAAGGTGTCAAAAGTATTCACACTCATTACTCAGGTAGAAGTATAGCTACCAGGGTATAAAAATACTTCTGTAGAAGTTGAAGTATCAACTCAAGCTTTTTAAAAAGTGTAAAAGTACTGCTTTCAAAACTACTTAAAGTATAAAAGTAAAAGTAATGTAAGGGAAAAAAATGCCACTAAGGATGCCACCACAGGGGTCTATAGCGCACCAGCCCACCTCCCCCCAAAAATATTTCTTCTAAAAGCCATAATGACTATAATTTTATATTAAAATGTTATTGTTGATAAATTTGGGATGCACTAGGCTTCCTGTTTCAGCCGCATATACGCCCATTGAACATGAATGTATTTTAGTACAATGTAAATATATTACAGAAGCATATCTGTGTACTACTGAGTATTAACGTGGGTTTCATGGAGCAGAAGATATGATGACTAGTTGTCTATAAGCATTGTAATGGTGCACAAAGTCAAACTTCAAAGGCATGTTATCAATAACCTTTACTGGAATATAAATGTAGATGAATGAAAACAAGCTGAAATGAAATAGGAGTAACGAGGCTATGTTTAAAATGTAAGGAGTAGAAAGTACAGATAATGGAGTGTAAATGTAAGGAGTAGAAGTAAAAAGTCAGCTAAAAAATAATTACTCCAGTGTAAATAACCAACATTTCTCCTTAAATAAGGTTACAAAGTATTTGTACTTCATTACTTGACACCCCTGACCAACTGTGACAGTGCTTCAGATTACACTTGCGATTTCAATGATTTACATATAGCTTAGCATTCTCAGTATGGACATATTGGCAGAGGCTGCAAAGATAAAGAAGAAGACATTGTCGGAAGAGACAATGAAGAGAACAAGTGAGAATTACAGAGTGAGTGACCAGAGTAGATCTTGGACTGGATTTTACTCATTGGCAAGAAAAAAAGAGATGAAAGGACACACATAAGTCGATGAATAGCAAAATAATGAAAATCCGACAGCAGAGTTTACATTCCTGTTAATTTTATATATGAAAGATTGTCGCTACAAACTTATCTGTGTCATTCCTGTCTTACTGGGTTCTGGGTTATATATAGTAGTCGAAACAGTGCAAACATAACAATAAATAGACAATAACGTGGAAAAAAAGTAAAAATAAGCTACAATATGTACATTTAGTAAAAACTGAAAATATATAAAGGAATATACAAAATATCTATCCATCCATCCATTATCTGCTGCTGTATCCCGCTAGTCGGGGTCAAGGGGGGGCTGGTGCTGGTGCTGGAGCCAATCCCAGCGTCATTGGGCGAAGGCGGGGTACACCATGGACAGTCTGCCAGTCCATTACATGGCCAACATTCACTCATGCACTCACACCTACAGGCAATTTAGAGTTACCGATTAACCTGACTGCATGTGTTTGGACATGTGGGAGGAAACCGGAGTATCTGGAGGAAACCAAATTTTTTCCAAATATATTTGGATGCTGAAATCTGTAAAACTTTTTTTTTTATTGGAAACTAAATAAATACAAGGTTGTCTCTTCTGCACACTCCTGTAAGTGACCCCTGTTTTGACCCGCAGTGTACTTCACTGGAGAAGCAGTCCATGCTGAAACTCCCTTTGGCACCTTGATTTGTGACAGCGTGCGGTCTTCTGCTCACACAACTCCACAGCGATATTAGCAGCTCTGCTGCTTTCTCTGCTTGTGCTTGTCCTTGGTAACGTGAGTAATATAGGGCCTCACATCAGCAGAGCTGTGGACAGAGAACAGCTGGGTGAGTGACAGGTCCAGTCATAACAGTGTAGGAGTGTCATTCACAGCACAGATCACTTACCCCGAGATGAGCTGTAAGTAAGGAGGAGAAAGAGCGAGGGAGGAAACAGCTCGTGGCCCTAATGGCCCTTCAGCGTTAAGAGTTTGCCATCAGATCAATAAGTGGCCATCCCCCACCCGAGACAGAGGACTGAGTGAGACGTGACAGCTGTCTGTGTGTGTGTCTGCAGAAAGTACACAGAAACGATGCTTGGCAGAAGTAAAAAATATGCTCTCAAAGTTGTACTTGGGTAAAAATCTGCAAATTACTCTTGTAGGATTAATAAAACATATGAGTAAAATGCATCATTAGTGGGACCATCTGACTAAAGTGGGCTAATAGCTTTAAGTGTAGGAAGTAATGAGGTTTCTCACAGTACAAATAGGCATTTTTCCACCCTGGCTGATTTGCATTTGTAGCTGCATACGGCACTTAATCCAGCGAGTTGACAAATAAGGTCTTTGATAGCCCAACAGACTAACTATTGGCTACCTTAGCCACGTGCCAGATGTGTTATTTGTGATTCCACATCATTTAATCCTGAGTCTTGAATCTTTGTTTGTGGAAATTAGTAATATTTCACTCTCCTCTCCAAACACTTGGTAAAATTAGCTATTTATAAGTTCCCAACAGGCGAAGCTGTGGCAGGAGTGCTTCCCGCACATGCCTATTTACAGTTGCTAAGCTACAGTTGTCTATAGGCAGGTTTGAGTGAAGGGTGGGGTGAGGTTGATGGCGGCCTGTGCTACAGCTCACACAATCCTCAGTCAATCCCTGTACTTACAGTAAAATATACGTTTGATTACATGATGTATGCCTGAAACTGCTTTCTCATAAGTGCGAAAAAGTCATGGTGTATTTTGCACCATCTATCCTCCATCATGTGTCAGTCTTGGTCAGCAGGCCCATGGATTACCTCTACACCAAATTCATCAACCTTACTGGGGTGCAATCATGCTGCAATAGGAACTAAGGGGTCTAAAACCTGAATAACACACATACCATTATCCCTCCTACACCAAACTTTATTGTCTATGTAAGGCTATGCATTCTGGGGGAAAACATTTGTCCTGGCATTGGAAAATCACTCAACAGAATACATTTCCACTGCTCTGGGGTCCAGTGGTGACTTGTTGTACAACTCGTTGGCTTACGCATGGCACTGGCATAGGGGTCTTAGGCTTGGGTGTAGTTGCTCAGCCATGAAAACATTTCTTCAAGCTCCTGTGGCACAGTTCTCATGCTGATGTTGCTTCCAGAGGCAGTTTAGAACTCTACAGCCAGTGATACATCGAAGGATTTGTACGTGTTGCATTCTTCAGTGCTCACTGCTGTTCGGGGCCGATCTAGCAGGGTAGAAATTTCACAGACTATGACAGTGAAACATATAAAGCGACTAAACTCTTCAGTATGACACATTCTAAAACCCAATGTCTGGTTGGCCTCTTTCGTGATGCTCTTAAAGCTGTTTGTTGTGAGTGATGCACCAGAGAATTGTTGGGTTGTCTGAGCTACGTACTTCAGCACTCGGTGGCCCCACTAAGTTTGTGTGGTCTGCCACTTTGTGACTGAGCTGTTGTTTCTGCTAGATGGTTCCATTTGACAATAACAGCACTTACAATTGACCGGGGCAGATCTAGCAGGGCAGAAATTTCACAGAGCGACTTGTGGCAGATCTCTGACAGTGATACATATAAAAGTGACTGAACTCTTCAGTATGACACAATCTAATACCAGTGGCTGCTTGGCCTCTGCCATGATGCTCTTAAAGCTCTTTGGAACTCTGTTGTAAGTAAACAGACAACTGTTGTTGTTTTTTAGCTACATACTTCAGCATTCTGTGACCCTGTAGACTCTGTGGTCTACCATTTTGTGACTGAACTATTGTTTCTGCTTGATGGTTCCATCTGCCAACAATAGCACTTTCAGTTGACCGGGGCAGAACTAGCAGGGCAAAAATTTCAAAGCTTCTGACAAAGATGGGATCCATGACAGTGGCATGCTCTTCAGTACAACCTATTCAACTATATATATATATATATATATATATTGGGTGAAAATTTCATGATGAATGGACCAATAGAAGTGCTCCAAAAGTTTCTGGTTTTATTCACTCATATTGAAACGGGTTCTATTCATTTATATTGGCCTTTCCTGTATAGTTGCAATTTTTATATATATATATATATATATATATATATAAATATATATATATATATATATATATATATATATATATATATATACATTTTAAAATCACTTTGGGAAAAAACCTTGTTCCATTGACTTACATTGAAAGTGAAGACAAGTTTTTGGTCTCTCCTGTAAAGTTACTATTTGTACTTGTTTTTCATTGGACAGAGATGAGATATATATATATATATATATATATATATATATATATATATATATATATATATATATATATATATAGGTACATGTCGACTGCATGGCTATGTGCTGAATATTATACACATGTTATCAATGGAAGTGAATGAAACAACTTAACTCAGTAATTAGGAGGGGTGTTTGCATACTTTGGGATTATAGTGTATGTATATTGAGAAGTCTAGTGTAAAGCTTTGGCTGGCTGAGCTGCAGTGGAATGTCCTCTAAGGTCAGATTTACACTGTGTGATTTTAGAAATCTTTTTCTTTAATCACTCATGCTGCAGCTCTGAATGCACCATTGTGTACAGACAAAGCCTATATTTATGTACATGCTCAGTCTTTGCTAGATGAAATGCAGCCCATACAGACAGCTCTGTCTACAGACACATATCAATATAGCTGTTATATTTATAACAACACACTGCGCATCCAAGGCCTGAGCAAACACACTGAGGAACAATGCCATAGCAGCTTTGCTGACTTTTGTCACACTGTATTGTAAGCAATCCCGCTCAGTGGCACCAGAGGTCCCTGTCCCCTGTATGCTAATTAGTCTAGAACACACTGTACCTGTCTCTTATCACTTGTTCTCTATAAAACCCCCTCACTACATCACCACAAGGCCTGATATTGTTTTTACCATCCGTACGTGTAAACCAAGCCTCTTGTTATCGCTGTTCGGCTAAGCTAAGCTATGCTAACACCTTACCCAGCCAAGTCAAGTCAAAGTCCAGTAAAGCAATCCGTCTCTAAACCATGCCTAGCCAAGTCCAGGTTTCCCTAGTCACGCTAGTTCAAGCTAAATCTACCCAACCACACCACCTCCAGTGTCAGTCTGCTGGACAAGACCAGGCCGGGCTGTCTTGTGGCTTGCCACACGTGTTTACTAACTCTACCCTTTACTCTACTCATAAGGGTCTCTGCTGTTCTTACAGGAAACCAACGCCAGGATTCTCTGGTCCGAGCTCCACTGCTTTCCTGCAATCATGCTGCAATAGGTACTGGAACTAAGGGGTTTAAAACCTGAATAGCACACATACCATTATCCCTCCTCCACCCAACTACTGTCTATGTAAAGCTATGCATTCTGGGTATAAACATTGTCCTGGCATTGTAAAATCACGCAACATAATACATTTTCACTGCTCTGGAGTCCAGTGGGGACTCGTTGGCTTATGCTTGGCACTGGCACTGTCAGGCCGGGCTGTCTTGTGGCTTGCCACATGTATTTACTAACTCTACCCTTTACTCTTCACATTAGGGTCTCTTCTGTTCTTACAGGAAACCAACGCCTGGATTCTCTGGTCCAAACTACACTGGTTTCCTGGTTATCACGCCGTCGCCCAGCTCAGTACGCTGCTCATTGCTTTTCACTGTTGTGTTCGGAAAAAAACGGCTTATGGATCATACCTTCGCTTCTGAGTCTTGTGAGTCATTACATGTACACTAAAACTTAAACAATACAATACAGTCAGTTTAGAAAGACAATAAAAACACTATATTGAAGTCTGCACCTTGCAAACTGTCTGAAACGATAATGTATGTATATACATTTTAGCACCAAAAAAGGTTGTGACTGTGTTTGTGTGTGCTTTAAAATCGCCCACAGTACATTCCTAGTTGGAATATTCCAAGATGCAATGTTTCCAACCACCACCGCTTTGTAAACACTGTGAGAGCACAGCATCATTGACTGCCAGCTTGAGTTGTTTCTTAATTAGGATAGTAGCATATCATCATTGTCCAAAGAAAAACATGTATCTTCATTTTGGGCATTTTTTTTCCCACATAATTTGAACACAGAAGCCGGTGTTCACATTGTTTATTTTATGATGAATGGCCCAATAGAAATGCTTCGAAAAATCTTGGAAAAAATTCTGGTTCCATTCACTTACATTAAAAGTAAAGTTGGTATTTTGGAGGTTTCATTGGATAGCAACCATATACTAGGCTTTCCAGTTGCTATTGGATGTTGTCATTGGTACCTTTTTATAAGTATGAGTAAAAGGACATGGTATTGAGCAAATTCCTGATACCAGTATTGGCAATTTTGATGGATCCCTGTTGCTGAAATTGTCATTGTCACAGCATGTGAGCTTTCATTTTATACTAGACCAACTTCTAGAAATGGTCTGAAATGGCTTGGAATTAAATGGGGTTCCATTAATAAACATTAATGATTCAAATGGATCTCATAAGCACAAGTGCATGAAAAGAACTTCATGCATCTGAGAAGTGCATCAAGTAAGACAGCATCCAGAAGACTGTGAGGAACGTGAAAAGCACCGTAATGGAAATTACGGTCTAGACCAAGGGTCGTTAGGGAAGGATAAAGCAGAATATGCCTCAGCTCATCAAACACATGACTATTATTTATTTAGACTGCCAGTCGAGCGCCGCAGAGAACGCTGGCAATTTCTTTAATTATACGGTGTTAAACAGCAGGCCTCTGGTGACCAAAACTTGGTCTGAAAGGTTGTGGTCAGGCTCAAGGTCAGAGACCCCACATAACCCCATGAGGTGGAGCGAGAAATTGGCTTGCACAGGCTACTTCTCGGCACGCAAAATTTAATAATTCAAAATCGTTAAAAAGAAAACTTCATTGAACTCTGCTGAATTATTAAGCTTGACTTCTGCTGTTCGAGGCCGTAATGTCTGACGGTATAGCTGGCCCTCACTTGGGTCAGTTGAAGTAGAGTTTAGTACAAGGTTCCCTTGAAGGCTTCCCTCATCAACGTGCGGCTAATTCGTTTAAATCAAGTATAACATCTTCTTCTTTATTCACTTTCCTTATTGCTCTCTTACCCTTACATACTTTTCTCTCCCACGATGCATTTTTCATGTCTCCGGAGCCGAGGCGCAATCCTCTGACCCGCAAAACATCTGTCCCGGCAGGACACAGAGTAGGAAGCAGGACTTCTCACTGGCATCTCCTGCTGTTAGCTGCTCCACAGTGACAGGAGGAAACCTTCATCAAAGTAAATAATCCGCAATCATTTGACTGAAGCTTTTTACGTGGAGTGGAATCCGTCCCAGATGACTGATCCGGAGCTGACAGCGCTGTTCATTTATTCATATTTCAGCTATGACTTATTCACAAGGACTGTGGATGCATGGTAAGAATGGTGCTTAGTAACACAAGCAGCAGAACCTTCACCATGCACTGGGGCTATTATAGAGATGTATTAGAATCACTCAGTGTTTTATTGTATGTAAGCCACGTGCAAACAGTGAGGGTTAACAGTCTTTTCTATGAACTTACAATGGACTATACCAGCGGTTCCCAACCTTTTGCAACCCAAGGCCCAATTAACCCACCCCAAAACTTTCCACGGCCCCCAGAATATTTTTTATTGCCGTTTAAAACGAAATACAGTGCAACCATCCATGTGACCAGTGAAACTGACTGCATAATCACACAACAAAAGAAACAAACTTACAGCACTTTTTGTCACTCACCTAATGAGATGGCTGATGTTGTCTGCCAGCTTACAAGTGGTGGATGTCAGGTTAAAATGCATAAAGTAGCAAACGGAGGTCTGGCTCAACATTAAGCCTATTCCTGTATTTGGTCCAGCCTTTCCAGCCTTTGCTTTAAACTGCGCAACAACTGTAGGAAGCCTCAACAGCTCCAGAGCAAGCCAATTCAAGGGTCTTTTTCCTGCTTTGGTATTCTTTAAGTTTGTTATCAAAAAATTCCACAGGTTTAGATGTGTTTATGCTTCATTTGCCAAAACCTCCAAACACACAACGCAGAGTGGTAGCAGCTCGTTTTCTGTTCCTGTGCTTGTGAAGCCTAGTGCTAGATACTAACTGTTGTATTTTCTTCTTTTCGATTTATGCTTGCTTTTCTTGGTTCTCTCAGTAAGAGATACAGTGGCTGCTTCACTTGTAGATGGTCCAGCTTCAGGGTCTTTTGTTGTCAAAGACCCTGTTAACCATTTATCCATGATGTGTACACAAGACAACAGCTTCACTCAGACTGAAGTAGCTAACTAACTAGCTAGTTAATCCACTAGCTAGCGTTGCATGTCATGTGACTGTACTACGCCAAACCAAATCAAAGAACTCAAAACTAAACACGTTTTGTTTTGCAAATAAACTTACTAAATATGCTAAACTATCTATTTGTTGGAGAAAAAATACTTAGCAAAAAAAAAAATAAGATTTTTGCCTACGGCCCCTTTGCAGAAAACCACTGGACTATACAAACTCAGCTCCAAAGAAGTTGGGGAAGTAGATAAACTGCAGAAGGGAATGATTTATAGAGTCACATTAAATTTTATTTCAATAAAAACAGTATAAAAAGAAGATATTTAATGCTTAACCTTTAAACTTAATTATATTTTTTATAAATATATTCTCATTCTGAATTCGATGGCTGCAAAACCTGACAATTTAAGACTACAGATGTTGTTAATGTCATGATATGCTTCTCCTCCTGTCTGTTCTCTGCCCTTGTTGTCAGTCTTGTGTCACAATCCGTGTCTCCGCTCTATTGTCACGCCCATCACCTGCTCCTAGTTTGTTTCTCCTCCCTGTCCCAGGTGTTCCTGAGGTGCGTCCGAAATCGCCTACTTACCTACTACTCAGTAGTGAAATCAGTAAGCGAGCGCAGCTAGTATGTCTGAATACTCAGTAGGCATCGAGTAGTAGGTGAACGTTACCCGGATGACCTACTGAATCAGCAGCCATTTTTATGTAGGCGAACACAGCACACTGCGCTTTCCCATGATTCACCTGGAGCCAAGGATGAATTCAAAGCGGAGGAAAAAAAACGTTAAAAAGCGGAACGTCGGCTGTGTGTACGTAGCTACCGCTAGTGAACTGCCGCTACAGAAGCTAGCACTACTGCTGAGGTAAACAATGATTACATTCCTCCCGTTTAGTCTTCTCCGAGCTACAGCTCAACACTGTCTGATACATATTCAGACAAAAACACAGATCAGTGTCACAAACATTATCTAAATCTGTCAGTAAACGAGCTTTTAAATGAATAGCAAGACTTTTACGGTGGTGATCTGACTTCTTGCATCACAGGAGGCTGGCAATATGGTGGATGTAGTATGTCCGAGCTTGTGTGGCTACTAAAACTCTACCCAGCTAAAAATCTACTGAAATTACCTACTAGTCTGTCACTTTTGCAGTACGTACTGACTCTAATCTAGTATCTACTGACTAGTAGGAGATTTCGGACGCACCTCGAGTCTCCCCTTGTGCTGGTATCTCTGTGTTTGCTCTCTCTGTGGTCTAGCATTGTTGATATGTGATGTTGTTATGGTGGTATCTGGGTCTGTTATTGTGTAGCTCTGTTCTTGCGTCAAGTAAGGACTTCAATAAACAACACCTGCATTTGTATCCACCTCTCCTGACTGCTATAGCTTTGCAGTTAAATGTGTAACATTTAAGAATAATCCAGAAAAGTTCTTGTTGTTTATGAGCAAGGCTCAATCGAGGCTTACCTCTTTGCCAAAAAATGCACCAACAGTTTAAGAATAGAGTTCCTCAAGGAGAGTGTGCTAGGATTTTAGGCAGCGTGAGAAATACCCCCTGCCGTTAAGGAGGTCCCATGTTGGCTGGCCTCTCCAGTGCTGGCTGTCTGCTAACTCACTCAGCATAATCTGTCTTTGGTTTGAAAAATTAGTAACAGTTCACACTGTGCACCAGTCTATTTAAAAAGTTTTCAGATTTACAAATATGCTACAGTTTTTCAGAGGTACTGCGAGCATAGATTACAATTACAGTTATTAGATAATGAAGGATTGACGGTTTAAAGCTATTTGCTACAATTTTTTTTATCTTCTAATTTATTTTCTATCAGAAGATGACAAATGTACTATATAACATAACACAACTGTATTTCAAATAAATTAAACACAAACACACATATATAACACAGACACTGTGTTATGCAGGCTGTTGCTGGCCGTTTAAGTTCAGGCTGAGGAAAGGACTCGTAGGACTGTTCACTCATAGCGGTGAGTCAACTCTCTGTCAGCTCAAATGGGGAGTTGGTTTAGCGATGTTTTGGTAGAACATAAAGTTTCCCTCCTCAGGATTTCTGGTCATAAAGTCAACTTTGCCTCAGCCTTTGCCTCAGTACTTTATAGACCTTACATTACTCCTTACGTTACTCCTATTTAATTTCAGCTTGTTTTCATTTTTGTACATTTACATTCCATTAAATGTTATTGATAACATGCCTTTGAAGTTTAAATTATAGCTTTTAGAAGAATGGGGGTTTTGGGGAGGTGGGCTAGAGCACTATAGACCCCTGTGATGTGGCCTAAGCTTTTGTCCTTAATGGCATTTTTCCCCACTTACATTACTTTTACTTTTATACATTAAGTAGTTTTAAAATAAGTACTTTTATACTTTTACTGGAGTAAAAAGCTTGAGTTGATACTTGTGAATACTTTTGACACCTTTGTTCATAGAAATAATGGATGTGTTCTCCAATCAAAGAAGAAAAGTCCATCCTCAGTGCAAAGTTTAAAAGCCAGAGTCTCTTATGGTACGGGGATGTGAAAGTGCCGACGAGTAAGGAATCAGCACTATCAGTAAGGAATAGTACAGACAACATACAACCTTTCAAACTATGTCTTTTTCAGCCAAATGGTATCTGCACATTCTGTGTTCCAAGGGCAAGGATTCATAGTAAGCGAGCACAGGTGTCAGTCAGTTGAAACTTTAACTATCCTGTCTTTGTAGTAGTTTTCAACTGAACGCACATCAAAAGAGATTCACATTTGACCTACTACCCCAAAGTTTGTAGAACAGCATTTGTAATTTGTGTTATTCACTTTGATTATGGTTTGCCATTGACCACAAATCAGTTTCATATCTTGGGAAAACAATGATGTATCTGGCAACAAAGACTAATTATAAAAACCCACCATCCTCTAAAGATGACATGCAAAGCTGGATTTTTTTTTATTTTTAATCTGAGTTTATTTAACGCTTAAGTATTAACCAAGTATTAATGGCCTTTGGAAACAGTTAAAGAGTTTATATGCTGTGTTTAAAGATTCTGTAATGGAATGGAGGAGGAGAACAGGAGCAGTAGCAAAAGTATCTGGGTACAGCCTTAGCATGCTGACACACTTGTCTTGGAGGACTCAAGTTTACCTAGTGAAGTGGAAAATTCCCAAGGATCACTGTTGGAGAATTAAAGAAAGAAAGTAGAATCATGGCATCCCCACACAGCAACCAACACATCACAACTGCCTCCATGCCAACAGATTATTTTGAAAGCATGCCAGGAAAACACCTTTCCTGTCATATAACCACAAAACTAAGTGTTTGGAGATTACTAAACACTACTGGGACTTTGACTGGTATTGTGTTCTATGGTCAGATACATTGAAATGCAGGGTGGGTTTGGTGTATAAGTAATGATAACTACTCTGAAAAGAACCTGAAGCCCGCTGTTAAGTGTGATGGAAGGTTTGTGATGCTGTAGTACTGTTTTTCCTTCTAACGCGCTGGGAAGCTTGTTAGGGTGTATAGCATCATAACAGGGATATTTTAAATAAAAATTTGTTCGGCTCTGCCAAACAAGCTCAAATGGGTTGCCATTGGACCTTCCAGCAGAAAAGTGATCCAAAACATACGTCCAAATGAACAAGAAGATGCTTTTTTTCAAACATGAAATCAAGCTTCTGAAAACCTGTGGGCTGAGCTACAGAGGAGACAGCACAGGAGTGGAGTTAAGAGCGGTGGCCAATAAGACCCAACGGGCTGCAAACAGAAAACACTTTCATCAAAACAGCAGCATGGGCACTACATTTAATAAACGCGCTGCAAATTCACAAACATGCTTCAAAACCATCCACAACACAAAGGAAGTGTTTCTGGAGGACTCTTAATGGATGTGGGGCCAGATACGGTGACGCAATGTAAACAGAACCACGCGGAGCCGCGGTAGCGTCTAATGAGAAGTAAGTTTCCAGACTTAACTATCCAGACTTACTTCTCATTAGACGCTAGTAATGGCCAGATCAAGCCTCTTGAAGAGTTGAAGCTTTCCCTCCAGAGGGTTCAAAAAAAAGGTTAATGACTCATAGCTTCTTGTGCACACGAACACCCCTGATGGCCAAAACTTTTATTGTAATTTCAACTAGTTGCAATGGCCTCTTGCAACGCTGTCATCATGGGAACAAGTATATACATAAAACACCTTAATTTAATTTTCTGTGGTTCATTCATTTGTTTATCTGATCTGTGTTTGATTGTGTGGGTAATAGAGGTCTGTTTTTATTAAGAACCAATAAATCATGGCAATACTCGAACCACGTCCTGAGCCAGCGAGGCTTCAGACATCATCAGTGACGTCACTCATCCTTAATGAAGCAAACCTTGATTTTCTCGACACCAGCTCCGAAGCATCGGTATAATTTGCCCATCACTATTAGACGCTACCGTGACTCAGTGTGGTTCTGTTTACATCGCGTCACCGTATGTGGTTCCACGTCCTTTAAGTGTCCTCCGGAAACACTTCCGTTGTGTTGTGGAGGGTTTTGTGGAGGGCGTTCGTGTTTTTTTGCAGTGCGTTTGCGAAATGTAGTGTCCATGTTGCCGTTTTGATAAAAGTGTTTTCTGTTTGCAGCGCGTTTATGAATCTGCAGTGCGTTGAGTCTTCTTGGCCACCGTAGTTAAGACCCTAGACCATGTGGAGAAGACTTAAACAAACTTAAACAAGTTTTCTCCAGCCTTCATTGGAGAAGACTAAGTGCTGTTGTATTGGGGCTGTACATGTAGTTCCCAATAAGAAATATCAAATGTTCTGCCTAATAAAGTCCAAATCAACCATTTATCCAGCTTGATTTGATGTGTGACATGTTTGCCAATTTAAAAAGCTTCCCCCAGCAATGTGATGACTAATCAAGGTAGGTTATGGTAGGTTGTAACATTGCTTTTTTTATGTAATAGGATGTGATAATGAGGTCACAGAGATTAACGAGCATGAACATGAACAGTACTAAACAATAAATGGAAAATGGACTGTTTCTGCAATTTCCATCGATGGAAGTGGGTGACCACGTAAAGTGGTAAGTGGTAGTGCATAAAAGTCACCGAAGCTCTGCTGACTCAATAACTGCAGAGTTCCAATCCACCTCTGGTATTATCATCAGCACAAAACTATGCACAGGAGCTTCATAGCATGGTTCTCCATGGCTGAGTTGCTGCGTGCAAGCCTTGTATCACCAAGCACAATGCCAAGCATCTGATTGAGTGCTGTAAAGCTCCACCATCTGATTCTAAAGCAGTGAAAACATGTTATGTGGAGTGACGAATCACGTTTCTCTATCTGGCAGTATGATGGATGAGTCTGGGTTTGGTGAATGCCAGGAAAACGTTACCTGCCTGGCTGCATTGTGCTGACTATAAAGTCTGTTGGAGGAGGGATAATGCTACAGGGATGGTAGGTCCCTTAGTTAAGGGAAATCTTAAACACTTTGGAGAATTGTATGCTTCCAGCATCGTGGCAACAGTTTGAGGAAGAACCTTTTCTGTTCCAGTATGCCTGATTGTGTCTTAATGCACAAACCAAGGGCTTAAAGGCTGGTTGGGTGAGTTTTGGGTGGAAGGACCTGACTGGCCTACACAAATTCCTGACCTCAGTCAGAACAGAAACTGAAACACAGGATGAATGGACAAAAATGCCCAAATGCACTCTCCAGAATATGGTGGAAAGCCTTCCCAGAAGAGTGGAAGCTGTTATTACTGCAAGGGGGGCCGTGTTAGTAACTCCATATTACTGCCTATGGATTTCAAATGGGATGTTATACAAGCTCCAGTAAGTATAATGTGTAGGTGTCCCAATGTTTTTGTCCATATAGTTTATATTTTGAATTTATACTTTACATTGACTTTGAAATACTTTAAAAAATCAAAGTTTGAAGAGTACAGTTCAAACAACCACCAAGTTGTAGAGATGAAAAGTATTGCAGGCTTCCTCAGTCTCCCCTATGTTTGTCACAGTTAGGGCTTTTAGCTCTAATTGAATGCATTATTAGACAAAGTATGAAAACAAACAAACAAAAAACATTTAAAAATCATTATTTTATTTCTTTAGAGAGTAAAGATGTTCGATACACACATCAACCATGTGAAAAGCAATTGACCCCATTTGTTGCTCAATTAACACATTTAATTGACAATTCAGCTGATTAAACACAGCACGGCTTGCATGCCAGCAGCACACATTTCTAGTCCATTTCTAGGGCCACTACAGTGTGGGCCATTATCTTCATGCTGAGAACCTTATGAACACTGGATAGTCTTCCCAGGAGTTGCCAGCTTGCCAAAAGATACCCAAAGGCACAGAGGCAATACATTCAGGAGGTCACCGAAGGTTCCAGGAGAATATCCAAGAATGGTCAGGTCTCTCTATCCTCAGCTAAGGTCAGTATTTGTGACTCCACTAGTAAGAAAAGAACTGGACACTGGGTGAATTCATGGCAGAGCAGCAAGGTGGGAAGCATTGCTAACCAAAAGTAACATCAATGCCAAAAGGAAATAAAAAGAATGTTTTACAGAGGCCTTGTAAAAAAGTCCCGACTTGAAACCCAACAGAGATGCTGGGGCTTCTAACGAGGAGTTCAAGCTTTAAAAAACATGCAAACATTCCTGAATTAAAGCAGGTCTGCAAAGAAGAGAGGATTCAAATCCTTTACAACTAACATGAAAGACTGATATCAAGTTAGGGATAGTAGCTTTTGGGTTTTCTAATAACCCTTATCAATCATATGAAAGTCTGTCACAGACAGTATCTGACACTTGATAGGTCTCAATGGGTCTTACTAGTTTTGGGAGGAGGTAGTTGAGTCTGTCTCCTCTTTGACCAGCATGCATTTTCCCATGGATCATGACCTACACCTGCATAATGATGACTCAAGGCTCTTCATCATGGAAAGAACTATATGAAATAAAAGGAATACATGAATAACTGGATTTACCGCAGCAAAAGGTATTCATCCAATGTTTTCCATACGCCAGTAGTTTCATACATTACTGGATGTCCTCTATCTGGAACTAACATCCGCAAGATTAAACAAATGCAGCTGCTAGACTAGAGTTTTGCCTGCTTAATGTGTTTATGTTATATTTTATTGTGTTTAAGGCATGGAGGTGGGTCTGGGGTAGGTTCTATGTGGAGTTCTTCCCATGTCCATTTGGGTTTCCTCTAGGTGCTCTGGGCTCCTCCTCCAAAGACATACAGTCAGGCAGACTGGAGTCAATAAATTATCCCTAGATGTGAGTGTGAGTGTGTGTGTATGTGAATATCTATGCATCTGCCCTGCTATGGACTGTCAACCTGTTCAGGGTGTTTGCTGGCTTCTGCCCAATGAGTGCTGGCATAGGCTGAAAATAACCAATAATAATCACAAAAAATAATTAATGTTAGGTGGGCAAGTGATTCGGATGTTGGATTCCTTTGTGACGGAACAAATAGGCACAACATATCACCAAAAAGTTGCACCTTTTCCAAACTCCAGCTCCTGAATCCTGCCTGTAGGGCTGACAGAGTTATGGTTAAGGTTTATTTATTTATATGCACCTTTTACAGCAGATTTACAGAAAGAACCTGATCCAGTCCCCAGTGAGCAAGCCAGAGGCAACAGTGGCAAGAAAAAAACTCCCTCAGAGAGGAAGAAACCTCGAGAGCAACCAGAATCACAAATGAGAACCTATCCTCCTCTGGTCAACACCAGATAGCAAAACAAGTACAAATATAATATGAATAAAATGGACTACTGTATGCATAAATTAATATAGATTGTAAAGCTGTAGAAGAAAGGACTGATAAGTTTGTGAGGCACTGGACAGCACACAGCTTCGTCATGGGAAAACTGGTCCAGAATGCACGCAAACAAGGGCACCTGGTCACGGCAGATGAAGCAGCAGCATCAGATCGCAGAATGCACAGCTGTTCATCACACCAGCACCTCACCACATGGAACAGGCAATTGTTGAGCTCAGTGAAAGAAACACACAAATAGTTATAGTGTTAATAAGGTGCAGCAGTGACTCCGGCAGGCCTGGATATTACAGCATAGCTAAGAAGGAAGAGCCAAAAGGTTGAATCCTCGACTCCCCAGAGCTGGTGACAATGATACAAAGCAGAGAGTATACATATACATACGTATACATAGATTAACCACTGGTAAGTAACTACAGATAATAGTGATATGAGGACAGTACATATTTTATACAATAAGAGGCGAGTGGATGAACTGTGAAAATCATTAATGTATTCAGAATTCTTTGAAAAGGAATTTTAAGGGAATTGAATGTTGGATGTTTTTTTATTCTTCTTTTTTAATACTCACCAGCTTTATATTTACCAGAGTGGTGAATTTTGGTTTGCATACGAAAGGGGTGCTTAGAGGAAGAGGTCTAAGTTTAATATGAAATATTCTATAGGAAAGTGGCCTCTGGCTCTTTGTTTTTCAGTCTTATAAGGAAGACATATGCATTGCCCCTCTGGAATTTTCAGAACAACCAGTGTATTAAAGCAGCATGCTTAAGACCCAGAGGTCAGAGGTTTTTTCATATCGGCTCGATGCCTCTCCAGGCAGGACGTCATGCCTGACAACACTGTATTTTCCTCTGTAAGTAAACTGGTATATTCACAAGCAAAGTTGGTGTCAGCGAAGATTTCTTCAAACCATCAATACAGCATCGCTACAGAATAAACTACACCGGCTTTATATTCAACTTTTCCATTCCACCAAAATGTAACTGCAATGACATTTAGAGGAACAGAATTTGAATGAGTAGCTGGGAAAAATGAGCAAATTTCAGCATCATGTTCTTTTCCGCACTATTCTTCAAAAAAGAATAGTTTGTGTTTTTTGGACATATAGAGGGCTTTGGGGAGCAGAGTGTGTGCTCACAATGGTTGGTGATCAGCACTGGCATTGTTTAAACAAACTCTTGCTACTCAAACTCAAACTCTTTCCTGTAGAAAGGTCTCTTGAGACAATTATGAAGAAACAATACTCTTAACTCTCACAGTCATTGACCAATAGATGACCTTTTTTGGATTAGTCTGCAAACCTATCAGAAGAAACAAAGTAATGCACTCTCCTTTCTCCTCCCTCTTCACTCCTCCTTAGCAGTCTACAATAAACGAGCATCCAACTTCATCTCTTTAAGAAAGCATTGCCAATGTTGACTCTTGTTGTACTTCTATTTACAGCTGCCAAACATGATTCCTTGCTGTGTGCAGGCAGAGGTGGTGATAATGGTCACTTGCCAAGAGCCTCAGCTTAAATGATCTAACCAATAACAGGGCCTTAAACATGATTGACAAGAGGCTAGAATACGCCCTGGAGGCAGTTTTCTCACGTTAGATTGATGGCTTAAAGCCATGGGGACTCACCATTACTACCATAAAGTGGTATTACAGACAGGACAGACCGGGCTTGGTGGTTAGCATGTTAGAGATATCTCTACTACAACACATAGCTGACTTGGACATTGATTTGTTTGCATTCTGTTGATGATTTTGGTCACTTTAAAAATAAAATCCATCCCTTTATCATTGATTGATTCATTGAGTCATTCGTCATCTGAACTTGGGGTGGGGTGCTGGAGACTTTTCCACTTCTTGTTGGTTGGAAAAGGTAGGAAACACAGGTCCCACACATGTCCCATCACGTTTACACATACAAACACACACGTCTTGGAGGCAATTTAGCATCTCCTGCTTATCTTTGGACTGTGGATGACAAACCCAGACAAACACAGGGAGAACCAGTAAACTCCACAAAGAAGGAACGCTGGTCACCTGACCAGGGAATCGAACCCAGCTCCAGCTTTTGCTGAGGTAACAGCAAAATTGCGGTGGCCAAGAAGACTTAACGCGGTAGCATCTAATAGTGATGGGCAAATGATCCTGATGCTTCGGAGCTTGTGTCGAAAAATCCTGGAAGTCGTTTATGAAGCACGTATCAAGGCTTGCTTCGTTAAGGGCAAGTGAAGTCACTGATGATGTCTGAAGCCTCGTTGGTTCAGGACGTGGCTCGAGTATTGCCGTGATTTATTGTTTCTGCAAACAGGACTCTCGCATTGTCAGCGCATGGTTGATGAAACGATCAACTAAGGTTACTCAGATTTGAAAGTTGTCTTCCTTGGCCATGAACTCCTCTACCAGCTCTACCCCTACCTCTCTCTCTTCCTTCCCTCTCATTCTCACCCTCCCTCTTCCTCTCTCTGCAACGTCTTCCATTGTTGTTGTACCGTAAGGTGTTCATCTGTGGTCTTTTTATAGCCTTTACTTCCTGATTGAAGTGGTAATAATTAATCGTTCAGGTGTTTGGCCTGTGGCACATATATTTGCCAATTATCTCCCGTAGTGTCATTTTGAATGGCAGTGTTTTGATATGGCAAACATGTGACTTGTGTGTTATGCAGAGAAGCATGTGCAGTGCGTTTAAAAAAGCCATTTTAATTTGAAAAATGTGTGTAAAGCAGAAAACGAGTTTAGAGTTTTGGAGACTTGAGAAGAAGTTTTGCTCTCTGTGTGTCAGTTAAAATAATTGTGCTAAGCATGTCATTTTAGTGTGTTAGCAATTGGAAGAAACTGTAACAGACCTCTATTACCAACACAATCAATGAAATTAAGATTTTTTATGTATATACTTGTTCCCAGGCTGACAACGTTGCAAGAGGCCAGCAGGGGGGTTTGTGTGAACATGAAGCTTCGAGTAATTAACCTTTTTTTGAACCATCTGGAGGGAAAGCTTCAACGCTTCATCTGGCCATCACTAGTGTCTAATGAGAAGCAAGTCTTGATAGTTAGCAAATAAAGCCAATTGATTGATTCATTGAGTCATTTGTCATCTGAACTTGGGGTGGGGTGCTGGAGACTTTTCCACTTCTTGTTGGTTGGAAAAGGTAGGAAACACAGGTCCCGCACAGGTCCCATCACGTTTACACATACAAACACTCACGTCTCAGAGGCAATTTAGCATCTCCAAATCACCTGACTGCTTATCTTTGGACTGTGGATGACAAACCCAGACAAACACAGGGAGAACCCAATAAACTCCACACAGAAGAAACACTGGTCACCTGACCGGGGAATCAAACCCCGCTCCAGCTTTTGCTGAGGTAACAGCGATATTACTGTGGCCGAGAAGAGTGACCATCACTAGCGTCTAATGAGAAGTAAGTCTGGATAGTTAGTAAATATAGCCAAACTTACTTCTCATTAGACGCTACCGTGGCTCCTCGTGGTTCTGTTTACATTGCGCCGCCATATGTGGTCCCACGTCCTTTAAGTGTCCTCCGGAAAGACTTCCGTTGTGTTGTGGACGGTTTTGCAGCATCTTCGCGAATTTACAGAGCGTTTGGTAGATGTTTTGTAGATTGTTTGAAGATGGAATATACGCAGTAACAGGAACATAGGGCACATACTTTTTCACACCACTGTAATCCTTGGTCATTAAATATGCAATCCATGCACATCCCAAAGGACATTGATCTGTCCACTGCCAACGTTCAAGTGTGAAAGAAGGAGACAGAATGCTTAAATGATGCTGAAGTGCTGCTGAACACTTGAAGCAATTTCCAGTAAATTATAACAAAAGAAATCGTTATTGATTTTACGATCTGCAAACTGCACCGTCAAAATTTCAGCTCCCGTCAAATAAAGTGGGCAAACAAATGTTTTATGCATATTCCGTAATCATTTTAAGCACTTACTCAATTCCCCCCTCGCACCAGCACTAACTAACCTTTCAGCGGTGGAATGCAAAGCGCTGTTATTGTGCTTGTAGTGAAAGAGTCCCAGGCCTCAAATGTCATTATACGTAATGTCAAACAAAGCCAAATTAAAAAGACTCATTCTATGCATAGACAAATCGCGGAACACGGTGGTGTATTAGAGCAAAATAAAATTGCAAGGGCGTCTCCGGGGGTTTGGAAGTATGTAGCAAAGGCATTAAATGTGCAATATTTCAGTCTGAGGAGAGATGTTTGGGGGCTGGGTTTTGTCTGGTGGTAGCACAGCCTGTGGTTTAGTGTCTGGGGACACGGAGCAACCACAGGTAATAAGATGGCAGGGCCTGCACACAGAATTCAATTACACTCTCCCACCTCTGCTCACACACACACAGACCTTTCTCTTTAGCTTACACATACAGGGACAGCAAGGCCAATTCGCACTCACTCACCCACTCACTCACTCGCTGCCTCTCTTTCTCTCTCTGTGTATGTGTGAGTTATGAATATGAAGAGGTTGCAGTGAGTCTATTAGGCTGTACCTACACT
Organism: Megaleporinus macrocephalus; assembly: GCA_021613375.1. NCBI lineage: Eukaryota > Metazoa > Chordata > Actinopteri > Characiformes > Anostomidae > Megaleporinus > Megaleporinus macrocephalus. The sequence continues at coordinate 31,964,727 of CM038721.1, forward strand.
CGGCGGGAGGGCTGGGGGGGTTACTTTAAACATGGATTTTGGATTACTGAATGAAAACTAAACAATCTGTTACTTAATCACAAGGATTATCTTGTTAGGCTCCATACAATAAAGCAACAACAATGGACAATATAAGCAGAGGTGTATCTCTCCAGGCTGCAAAGGGCATATCAGCACTTTTTATAGCCTTTTCAATGAATTGTTAGTGGTACACCATTGACGTTCAGCAGCTTCTTAATCAAATGCAATCAAATGCACTGTTCCACCTTAAATATACAGCTTATATAGGTGCAATAATGTAACTGTGGCACAATTTAAGGTGGAACTGCCAAATGAATAGAAAGCCAACTTCAGCTCTCACATGCTTAACCCTTGTGCGATCTTAACATTCTGTTTACTCCCCTTGTCCTACAGGTCAAAAATGACCCGCCCTTCCAAAGCCCCAAAATAAAGCAGCTTAATTGAATTGTAAATCCAAAATTGATTTTACATGATGAAACAACCTGTTATTTATCAATTCAACTCAATTTAATTCATTTATTATTATGTATTTTTTGTTAAACAATACAAAAAGACAATCAGCAATGAATAGTATTACAGTATTATTTTTTTTTACCACAAACCAACAGTTTTCAATTTATTTAGTAAAGGTTTATTATGTTATTATAAATGTGAAGTAACTACTTCTGAATTAATTATATTGAAAGGGAAAAAAACAGTCAACAAACAGTTTATTCTTTTATATTTTTAGGAAGTGATATAATTCTCTCATAACACAATAAAACAACAAAATGTTGCTTGATTTTGTGAACAATTTTCAACATCAACTCTATTTAGCACATGTAGGAGGTGAAATAGGAGGTGAAAAAATTGTCACATGTGACATTGTGCCCCCTCAGTCCAACTGTCAAATCAAGCACAACCCGCACCCCTGGTTCTTCTCTGGTGCTCCACTCGGCAGCCTCCCTATGTACAATAGCATATTCCATGCAAATGCAAGTTCCAGTTTCATTGTGTGTGTGTGTGTGTGTTTCTGGTGTTTAAATGCTTTTAAAATTCATGGGTCAAAAATGACCCATAAGACAATCTTTGTACCCTAGTGGTGTACAGCCCACATGGAAACATAAACAAAAACAAAGTATCACTTTTTCTAATGATGGGGTCCCTTTAGGAAAAGTCATAAAATTTAAAGTTGGAAAAAGATAGTTTAAGGTATTTTTTCTACAGCTGAACATGGTAGGAGATCACTTTTGACCCGCAAGACAACACAAGGGTTAACTAGATCCAGGACAGTTTAATACAAAGAAGCACATTTCAATCCGGAGAGTATTAAGACTTTGTGCAGTGTTTTACTAAAGAAGTGAGCAGTTCCACCTTTATTTGCATGACAAACCCAACTACAACCTGTAGCAGCCATGCTGTGTGATTGTATCACTGTTTGCTGGTTGAAGCAGATCATCTTAAACTGAAAGTTTCACAGTAACAACTTTGAATAATTTTGTCAAGTCAAGTCAAGTTTATTTGTATAGCACTTTTTACAACGATGTTGTCTCAAAGCAGCTTTACAGAGTTTTGAAAACAGACAGTTACAACATATACATCCACCAGTGAGCAAGCCAGAGACAACAGTGGCAAAAAAAACTCCCTCAGACTGGAGGAAGTAACCTTGGGAGGAACCAGACTCACAAGGGGAGACCCATCCTCCTCTAGTCAAACAGTATTTACAGTTTAATAAATTAAATATAAAAGAAAAGAGTCTCTATTTGAAATCTGGATAGTAAAGCTTTAGAAGCTGCACAGGTAGAGGCAGACTCTGACTGAGGCAGTCTCTGACTGAGGCTTTATGTAAAGTGGGCGGGAGCTGAAACTTTCCCATCCTATCTCAATGCTGGTGCATCTGGATGGCACAGTGATGTAACTGAGGGTGTAGCAGTTGACACAAATGTGTGTTTAATTGTTATCATTTTGTCAAACAAATTTGAATATGATGTGCGGGCATCATTGCGATAATAATTTAAAAGGTGTTGGATCATGATTTTTTGGATCACGTTATATGTTTTATGTATTAATGGTATTTGAATAAACTAAAAAGTCCTTGATGATAGTAGTAGGTATATTACTTTCTCATGTCCTTATATAAAGCTTCTCATTATATACTCATAATATGTACAATACATAGATACGTCCATTTAGGTTACACAGTGTGCTTCTACACGTTGCATGCAATTTTCATCGACTCCCAAACCTCAAACACTTACATAGTGTAGCTTTAAATAAAGACACTGTAAACAAGAAAACTGCTCTGTTAAAACAAACAGTGCTGGTGATGTTTAACAGCCTGCACTGTATGTGTACTGTGTGGATGTACATTAGAATATGTGGATTTTATGCATAGTTTGGAATAAAATATTGGATATTTTTGAAAATCCTCCTTGGTTTTACATTCCACCACTTCCAACTGCACTCATGAATATGGAATCCCAGCCTGAGCAAAGCATTTAGATATACTGCCTGATACAAGTCTATGGGATGCAGCTGTGTTCTGTTGTTCTCAGCTGGGTTCGTTTTCTGTGATGGAAAGCTTTTCATCTTGACTCGACTTTCAATGTTTAATTCATTCCAATATGAATACATCACTTCATCCAGGGAAGAATGAAAGGAAGCTTAATTTGGATCTAACAGTTATAGAAGAGTTGCCAGTGTGATTTTCTTGGGGGGTTTCTTGCGAGTTTACTGGTCACCATCTTGTCTCCTCCCATCATGCTGTTCTCTACTCTACTTTTTTTCTGTAACAGGAATACAGTTACCTTTCCTGAACTCTGATTACATAACACCACTGCATGTGCTCTGTTACTACCAAACCTTGCTCAATGGCCATTTTATCAGAAACACCTAAAACCTGGGCATGGACAGATTAACCACACAGGCTATATAAACCCCCAGCCTATGACCTCACAGGCATAGGAGGCCTCACTTATCTTTTTGGACAGTTAGTTCTCCTCTGTTCATGTCATCTCCCGAGATGAGGGGATAGGAATAGAATGGGAAGGGCTGCACCGACAAATACGCTGGCTTTGTGACAGAAGACACGTTCGCTTCTTTTGATCTACAAAACGCCTACTGGCCATATGCCATCGTACATCACCAAATGTAAATAATGCATTTTCTCAGACTCATTCCAGTGAATGGGTCACACTTCAGGGGCCAGGAGCTGTTAGCGGACTGGAAAGAACTGCTTTTAGCTACAGCACAGCTGCGTGCTGGAACTATTGCAGGAATCTCTAAAGTCATGGTTAACTTGTTATGTGACTTTGGCATGTTTCAGTTATTGTTTTACGTATACCATTTTTATTCAATTTATTTGTATGAATATTATTATTATTATTATTATTATTATTATTATTATTATTATTAAGCATTTATTTTCTTTATTTAATTGGTTGATTTTGACTTTAATTTTTTACTATTATGAGTTAATTATTTTTTATAATTTTATTAATCCTTGTTTGTATTTTTTAATTTCATTATTTTTTCTTTTTATTGTTTTATTTTACATTTGAAAATAAAAATGTTTTATTTTTATTTTTATTATTTTTATGTATATATTTTATTTTATTCGTATTTGATTATTCCTTGCTTGTATGTGTTCATTTCATTATTTTTTTTATTTTATTGTTTCATTTTAAATTAACATAGATTATTATTATTATTATTATTATTATTATTATTATTATTATTATTATTATTATTATTAATTTTATTTAATTGGTTGATTTTGATTTGGCTTTGGATTTTTTAACTATCATGAGTTAATTATTTTTTATTTCTTTATTTTATTTTTTAACTTGGATTAAGTTCTTCTGCTTTATTGTTGTTGTTGTTAATTTTTATTTCTTATTTTATTTTATATTTTATATGTTTTTTCCTACTTTCTGTACAGGCTTGACTATATTGTAAACAAGGGTCACCCTCAATGTTTAAATAAAGGTTTAAATAAAGTTTAAATAAAGGTTGACTGATTGAAATCCATCAAACAACATTATTAATATCATCATACAGTCCCCACAACAACAACTGGCGCTATAATGAGTCACAGTGAAGAGCTCACTGACTCAAAACATGGCACTGTTGCCACAACTCAGTTTGTGAAATTTCTGTCCTGCTAGATCCGCCCCAGTCAACTGTGAAATGGATGAGGCTCGGAGCAACAACAAAGCAGCACACCACACAAACTCTCGGAATATGACCCACACCGTGCTTAAAACCTAACCTTGACCCTAATCTACCCAAACTGCCTCTGAAAGCAACCTCAGCACAAGAACTGCACACTGGGGGCTTCATGAAATGGGTTTACAAGCAGCTGCACACAAGCCCAAGATCACTATGGACAAGGCCGAGTGTCGCCGGGAGTGGAGTAATGTATGCCATCACTCTGGAGCAGTGGAAAAGGTTCAGTGGAGTGATGAATTACACTCTACTGTCTCATAATCTGGCAGGCTGCTGGATGAATCTGGGTTCGACAGGTGCCAGGAGAATACTATATACAAGAATGGACAGTGCCAACAGTAAAGTTTAGTGGGTAATGTTAATGCTACTGTACACTACATTTTAAACAATCATAATTCTTTGCAAATGTTCTAGACTCTTGAGGATATTATTACATTTAAAAGAGTCAAATACAAATACTTCGTTACCTTACTTAAGTAGAAATTTTGGTTATTTATACTTTAGTGGAGTAATTATTATTTTTAATTAATTATCTTCCGCTCCATAAAACACATGTTAATGTTCAGTAGTACACAGATATGCTTCTTTAATATATTTACATTGAACTAAACTACATTCATTTTCAATGCGCAAAAATATGCGGCTGAAACAGGAAGCCTAGCACATCCTAAATTTATCAACATAAAAATTTTAATATAACATTATTGTCATTATGGCTTTTAGAAGAATGGCGTTTTTGGGGAGGTGGGCAGGTGCACTATAGGCCCCTGTGGTGCAGCCTGAGTTTTGTCCTTGATGGTATTTTTTCCCCTTACATTACTTTTACTTTAATACTTTAAGTAGTTTCGAAACCAGTACTTTTACACTTTTACTGGAGTAAAAAGCTTGAGTTGTTACTTCAATTTCTACAGAAGTATTTTTAAAACCTAGTATCTATACTTCTACCTGAGTAATGAATATGAACACTTTTAACACCTTTGTTAAAAGACAATTTTTTATTTTTGCTCAGCAAACTGTATTTTTTAAAATATTTAGTAAGTTGTAGTTTTACATACATCAGTGTGTTTATTTAATTTCTTTCCAAGCTTCTCCTTATAGCAACAACTCGGTATCATTTACAGTTCTCATCTAATACCTGCTTTGTCTGCTCAGTACTTCATTAAGCTAAATCAAGATTGCTGCTGAGGGAACTGAATACATTCATACAATGTCTGGGGCGTCCAGGAGAAATCTGGAACTACACTTTGCTCTTCAAACTGGAGCTCAAGATATGATCTACTTCTTTCAAAATAAGATATTTATGCTACTTTGTGTTGTATTCATGCTTTTTTACACTTATTATGTTCTTACAGCTGACAACACTAAAGGCCTTTAACCAATAAGCTTAAGAGCCAAAGACTAAAACACATGTTGGTTTGGGGGCTAGAGGCCAACACATGCACCTGGCCTACAAAGGTGGTCCCACAGGTGGTGCTGTAGTGCACAGAAGTGGCTAGAGTGCTGTTGTGTATGCTTTACACTTCAGTTCATATTCTAGGCACTGGTATTCTCCTTTGATGAGATGATATTGTATTTAAGTGCCAGTTGCAGTGGCAATACCTAGCGGTGCATCGTAAACGTGGCTTTATCTGAATGTCTTGGAGTCAGCTAAGGCCACTTGTGCTAAGGGTAATACACTATGCATGAGCTTCCAACAGCACAACATTTCTTAAAGAGCATTGTTAAAGCTAACGCTAGGGCCTAATTATAGTGTGGATGTAATGGAAAAATACTGTCTTGCAATCTGTGATCTGCACACCCAGCGGGGGAAAACATCTCTGCGCATCGCAGCTGCACGCCATGCCTGTAAAGAGATCTATGGTAATAGCAGGCAACATAAGCCTTTCTGCTGTCGCCCTGGCTACTTAATGTTGCCGTGTGTCACTTTTGACAAAGTGCCGGACCTGAGGGCAAAGCGCATTTGTGTTGTATCAGCACACCCTAGGACATGTTTAGTGTTTGGAGGGATCTGCATCAGTTGTCACCATGCAGGCAGAACATGACAGAATGGAGACGGATGAATATGGATGGGAGACACCTCAGGGGCTCCAGTAAAATGACCCCCCTTCGCTCTCCGAGAAACACTGCACACGTTCTCAGGCCCAGCCCTGCGTCAGCTCTGCTTTAGTATCAGCAGTGATGGAGTGAGAAGGGAAGGATATTGTGTGCGGAGGATGATGTGATCGGTCTTGCCTGCCTCGCTCCTTCTTTCTCTCACTCTCTCGCTCTCTCTCTCTCTCTCTCTCTCTCTCTCTCTCTCTCTCAGGACACAGTCCATTGTTAGTGTAAGCCTGTGGACAGAATAATATTTTATGTGAATAAAATGCATTGAATTCATGCTCCGCTCACAGATGCTTTCTTTCTTAGCAGCTGTTGTCTAGTCTCTACAGAACGAACACAAATGTAAAGTGTTATCAGTGCCAAATGTTGATTTTATGCATTGGTCACTGTTAAAATAGACCTGTTTTCTGTCTGATGTGATGTATTCAAGCGACTGAAGTAAATTCTTCTGTAACGATGCTCTGTTGATGTCTGGAAGAGACCTTTGATGGCACTGACTACACTTTAGTTGTAAATATATGAGGTTTATTACAAAGAACAGAACAGTGTCAAACAGATACATATTTCTAATATATCTGGAGAGAGCTCCGCCAACCTAAGCTGCTCAGACTCATGTGTAGAAGTCCATAGCTTAAGTACATCAGTTGTTTTTTCCGGTCAAAACGTATATATGACGCGTGTCCTTCAATTATAGCTATATTTCATGGGACGCTAAAACAGAGGTAACTGAAAAGGTCATTCTCATGTTTTGAGCTAAAGTCTCTGGATTATATATCACAGTTGCTGTTAAACATCTGTATGGACAAATGTACTTTTTCTAATGGGACAATAGTAAAAACAAAGGAGCAATTAACCTCACTTCCTGAAATCTCTTCCTTGTTTTTCTGCAAAGACAGCATATAGGACAGAAAATACACCACACTACACCATGGTGCAGAAAGTCTTAGGCACTGTAGCTCATTGTTTAAAACCCTTATTTTAGTGTATTTTCACCAGTAAGAACACCACTTCTCATTAGAAGACATGAAAGCATGAAAGTCTTATTTTTAAAGTAGTAAATCATATCTTGAGCTCTAGTTTGAACAATAAAGTGTAGTTCCAGATTTCTGCTAGACGTCCCAGACATTGTATGAATGTATTTAGTTCCTTCAGCAGCAATCTTGATTTAGCTTAATGAGTACTGACCTTGGAAAGGGTTAATAAACACACTGACGTATGTACAACCACTAATTACCGTATTAATGCTATTTGAATATGCTATCATTAAGTTAGCATTATGGATGTATTAATACCAATACTGGCATACTAGTATACTAGTACTAGTACACATATCGGATATTAGTATACTGGTGTACTAATATCTGATACGAGTGCACACTACTAATGAACTAATGGACAGTGAATGGTAATGGATAGTGTTGCTGACCCTATGGAGGTATTCCACTCTTCCACTGTGTGATCTTAGCCCCCCAGTTTGGCTGGAGACTACTTTTTCCCTTGTATGATTCCAATACCTCATCCCTACTGGTTAAAACCAGGTACCAATACTGATCCTAACTCTGTCTAACGTAAGATGCTAATAACAGGGGTCTTTAGAAGTACATGTTTTATTTTGGCCAATACTTTAGATAAGATGTTGTATGTAATATTACAAACATTTATATAATATAGCTGGTACTATGCATTCTGGTATATAGTTTTCTGGCATTCGCCAAACTCAGATTCATCACACTGTCAGTTTTCAGCAGTAGAATGCTTAACACTAATCCAGCCGACACTTGGCATTGTAAATAGTGTTTTTTTTGTGTGCGGCTGCTTGGCCATAACAACCCATTTCATGAAAATCTCGATGAAGAGCTGATGCTGCTTCCTTGACTTGTGGCTGAGGTGACTTATCCTGCTGCCAGTGTTTGATTGTGGAGATTGCATGGCCATGTGTTTATATACACCAGATAGCAATGGGTGTGGCTGAAAAACCTATACTTAGAATACATATATCCATATACTTTTGGACATATAATGTATATATGTGTGAATATGGCTGTTAAAGATGTAGCTTTAATTCCATGTGTATGGAGAGAATGGTATGCTTGAAAAGTTTAGCAGTGTTTACATATCATATAAAACTATTTGATGTTAAAAGAATGGGGAACATTTGATGTCCATGTCATGGAGATCTTGAAGTAGGCTTGTTAGTAGGCTTTCCGGACTTCAGCAGGGATGAATAAATAGATAAACAAATAAATACAGGAATTAAATAAAGTCTGTTGCTAACTCTGTTTAGGTCATATAAAGAAGTGCTAGGAAACAACTAGTTTGTGTGCTTAAGGTTTAGTCACCCACGCTCCTCATACTGCAAAACAATATCCCACTAGAAACTTAAGCCCATTAAAATGTGCATGGACTTCACATTTAATGACCACAGAATAACAATCATTTAATAAGCAACAATCGAATGCTCTAAAATCTCACAAGCATATGAGATTCATTCACAGTTAAAAAAAAAAGGTTTCACACAGACAAGCCAAACAAATCTGCATACTCCCGACTAGAGGCTCTCAGAGGTTTTAAATGCAAAGGCACGAGGCACACTATGGGGGGGGGGGTGGAGACATCTGACAACGTTCTGCTCTCAGAAATTAATTCCACACGAGTGGGGAACAGGTTTGAACTCTGCTCGTGTTTACGAGCAACACTGCATGCTACCTCTGAGGAGCAGAGCCATCGGTGCTTCGCCCGTGCTCTGAGGGCCCATGAAGTCTGTACGGCATCCCCTTTTAATACACTCCTGTGCATCGCTATAACAATGCCTGATGATGCCGCCTGCGACTGTAAGACATAAACTGGCTGCGAAAGTAAAAGCACTGAGACAAAAGGCGTGTTTAATTGGGAACTGAGAGAAGCTCTCATTTACCATTATGTAAAAAGCAGCTTCATCACAAGCCAGCCAAGTGTTAATTGCTAAGCTAATTGGCCACTAGGATTCGGTCATTCCTCATTGGGCTAAGTGTCCTTTTCAGTGGGGTGAGAGCTAGAAATGGTTTCCATCAAGCTCCATTAGGGAAGTCTGAGGCAAGTCGTGATCGCCTCTTGTGCCGAATGTCTTTGACTGGATTTCTCTCTGGTGCTCATGCTGTGTTTTAATGGGATACATGTATTAGTGTTGGCAAACGGGCCAATTCACAATTCACATTTATTCAGACAAACTTGTTTGAATTTTGAGTTGTATACAAACCGGAAGTGGGTGTGACTTTAATTAGATATTAACTGGAATGTGGCTTAAACTGGAAATTATTCTTACTAATTATGCATTATATTAAAGCACCTCACGTGCTAATTAATCCTGAATGATGACCACAGTTCTTTTCATATATCTCTCCAAAATTTGCTCTTTTGATAACAACCTGGACTAACATTAATTTAGACCAGGTGGAATATTGAAATATTGGAAACCTCATAACTAGAGATGGAAGGATTTATCGGCTATGTATCGGTATCGGCTGATTTTCAATCCAAATATGCGATCAGTGATTGGCTGATATTTCTCCAATTTAGCCGATTTCAAGAGCCGACTGAAAATTAGCTTACAAATGAGCTTCATTTCTGTATTTCCAGCTAGCGTTTCGTTGAAACCCTCTCCGGCCAGGCCCTGCAATTCCTATCTGAACCGCTAGGTGGAAACAAATGCTCTTTCATTGTCCACAGACTGACTAAAGCAGCGGCATCGCTGATATAAAACATGTTGTCCGTCTGGCAGTTTGTTGTCGTATATGATACAGACTCATCCAGGGCGTTTTGTAAAATTAGTAAAATCAACGTGTCTTGTTTGGGAACTAAGACAAAGACATAATAACACGCGGCTAAATACAGTGAGTACCAGCTAACAGCAGAGCTAGCACGCGCAGCTAGCACAAAACAAATAACCCAGAACACCGTACAGACCAGATCTGACTGGTACGAACAGAACAGCAGCAACAATTCAAGATCTACATTTAAAGATTGCAGATTTTCGTTTAAAATAACAGAGTCTGCGTTTAATGACTGCAATTTTGACTGAATTTATTTAATTAGCTTTTTTCATTTTAAATTCAGGGTCTAAATTGAATGATTGCAGTATTCGGGGTATTTGTTTGATTTACTTTGTTTATTTACTGCTAATGTTGTTAAAAATATTATGCTGTTTCACATGAGTTTGTTAAAAATGGTAATGAACCAGTTTCGACCATGTTTCATGGCTTGCCTGCACTAATAACTACATGTAGCCCAGCCGTGGCATATAGCCCCGCCCTCGATCGGTATCGGCTATCGGACAATCGCGCTGAAAGGTGAACAGAATCGGCCTCAAAAATGCTGATCAGTCCATCTCTACTAATAACCATCAACATAGCGACTTTTGGCACCATTTACAAAAAGAGGCCCTTCAATGAAACGATCCAGTCAGTTTACTGGTTACACCGCAAGTGGTGGAAGCGTTAACAATATTGTGGTGCCATAATATTGCATAGTAGCCAAGTTGTTTGTTACTGAGCCAAATGCTATACACCTCTTATAAGGTTTAGGCCAGTTTTATCTTTATCAGTGATTTCAAAAGATGTCATTGTAATTTGACCTTTGGGTTTGAGTACAATGGTCATTCCAAGAGAGAGGAGTCTGGTCCTGTATAGCTGGAAGCAACTGCCCTGGCGGAGTTGCTGCTACAGAGCGGGAGTAGAGTGGTTGAGGGAAGAAGCCTGGCTCAGCCATAGAGATAAAGGGCTTAACACTGTATGTACATTATGTGATATGGTGTATTTGTTTGATCTGACATGGTTCAATGTAGACAAACTTACCAACACAGATTTTCACAATAGTGGTAATTTAAATTATGCAGACCTTTAAACCAAGGTCCAATAAAAAAATACAATGTATATTGTTTTCCGTGTGTGTGTGTGTGTGTGTGTGTACACACAATACAACTGCTAGACAAATAAACAAATGTCAAAATATAGCCTCCAAGCTCTGAGTGAATAAGAGTGAAACTGTAAGAAAAATAACAATAATAAAAGTGAAATGCAAGTAATGCTGTTTGAGCTATAGCATGCTGAATGCTGGTGACTAAATACTGTGCTCCGCTGATAATGTAAATTCATAATCTCAACTTCATATACATCATTTTTTTTGCTAGATGACCTGCATCAATAAAGTACAAATCTTGTATACATTTTTTTAAAACTCTTCATATATGGCAAAGAATCAATAAATACAGTGGGATAAAGAAACAAGGTTACAAAGCACTTCTTAATAGAATCAAGTCTAAGTAAACAAGAAGCACAAGTACTTTATAATATATGTAATATTACTCTGCAGTGTATATCATTGCTGTCCAATGAAAAACCAGTATCCCCAAAGCTGCAGCTTTACAGAAGAGAAGAACACAGTCTTTACTTTTTATGTAAGTCAATGAAACCAGATTTTTTCCAAGCTATTTTAGAGCATTTATATTGGTCCATTCAGTTTTTACTCAATGTAAACATCAACTATTGTGTTCAAATGAAGTAGAGAAAAAAAAATTATCCAAAATGGAGATATATGTTTTTTTTCTTAGGACAGTGTTCTGATTGGTTAAGCAAACCTCACAATCTGATTGGTCCAGATTAAGCTTTCCTTTTGGTCCATCAATTAGCGATCAAAACAGGGTCAAAATTCGCAACTGCAGCAAGAGTTTCACACAAGTTTTACCTCCACACTGAAAAATGCCCACGGTCACATTTACAACCAACAAATTCCATATGATTCACACATTCACAACATTTACAAATGCAAATATTTCCTACATATTAAAAAATATATATTTTTATATATTTAAAATATTTTTCCACATTTGTTCTGTACATTTGAATAAATACTAATATTACTTTTTGTTTCAAGTTTGCACATAACAGTTCATTTGTGGATTTGGATTTTACGTGCATGTAGTTGTTTAAACGCAGCTACAAGTTTCAGTACATTTCTGACTATTGTTTTACCAACTCAAAATCTGTATGGCCCTTTTTTGACTCCATACAAAACACAAATACTCTCATAATAAAGATACTGCTATAATAAAGGTGCCACAGAACACTGCTGCCCTCCATGCTGCAGACTGGGATTTGATTACCTACCTGGGTAACCACCTTACTGTATAACAATAAGAGTCATTGGGCAAGACTCCTAACACTACCTTCACGTGTACATGTAAACTGTAAGCTCTAGATAAGAGTGTCTGCCTAATGCCATTATTATATACATCCCATAGAACAATCCTGCTTTAGTTCTAACCACAGTCTACCACGCCTCTTCCAGCTAATGAGTTTCTTCGGATGCCATGAACTGGCTGAATCAGATACAGGTACTAAACTCAGTAGGAAAGTAGATCTTCAGGAATAAAGTTGGCAACCACTGCCTATAAAGCATTGGCTCTTAAAGCAGTTCTTAGGGGTTTGTAAGATGGTCCATACCTTTCTGTTTGTATTTTTTAAATGGTTTATATGGTTTCATTGGGGCAGCATTACAAACGAAAATGCATGATCATCAGAGAAGAGCTTTAGCAGTGTAGGTTTATTTATGGTGGAGAAAGACCTCACCATTTATTTTTGTTGTGTACAGCAAACATTCCAAATGTATTCCACTGCTGTGATTGATGGCAAAAATTGGCTAAGTTAAAACAGTAGCTTTAGCGAAAGTCCTGTCTTCCTCCCCACCACCACAAGTTTGTCGAGGGGATGGGCTCCCGATCCAGGTTTCAATGCTCCAAGACTTGGACCAAGGATAGGCTCTACTGCAAAGTTCCAAATAATTGTATCCTTCACATCCTTTAATCATATCTAGGCTCAAAATATCTTCCATCACTCCTGCCTCCTGAGTGTTTCTGGCAGAACCTTCGATGGAGCGTTCTGCTCATTGCTTCTGTCTTTGGATTGTTGCCGTATATGGTGACAGAATTTTCTGTAGCAGCTCCACAGAAAACAATGGAAACGGCAAACGTGTGAAGGCAGCATTATTCTGAAGGCTGGACTATCCCATGGTCCTGTTCTGTGTGGATTAGGAAGTACAGAGTCAACTCAGTACTAACAGCAGAGAGAACTGGACGTAGCTTTTGCTTATGGTGACCTGTTAGACAAAACTCTCTCTATGTAGAGCGTAATAGCCAACCACTGCTTTTAAAGCACACCAACTTCTTCATTAGCTGTGTCTTCTTAACGCTACAATATGGACCATCTTGGACCCCCTGAGGACCGTTTCGAGAACCACACCCATAAATGTAATGGGTGTGAGTGTGAAGAGTCTTCTTGAAGTTTAAAGAACCTCCAAATAACATACAACCGAAAAATCAACTGTGATTCCAGAACCATACGCCCAAGTCAAGGATCGTGTAAGGGACTGTAAGTAGTGTATCTGTATTTGGAAACAGCCTTAATAGCCGAAATGCTTTACCAGCCTTGTCGAGCTGTGGACGACACCCCTCGGCCCCTCCTGCGGTGTCGCCAGTGGGTCCATCTGTCTTGGCCGGCTCACTTTCAATTAGGCCTGCAGTCCCACGGCCTCAACAACAATCCCTCAGCAGCCATGACTGACAGACTGAGCGGGGACCTTAAAAGACTTCAGACAAAACCACAAAGGGTAATCGATAAGTCATAAGAGACAAGGAGAGAGGCGCAGAGGAAGAAAGGCAAGGCGAAAGAAGGAGGGAAGGAGAGGGAGAGAAGAAGACTGACACCAGAAGATGAAGAACAGAGGGGAGCTAATGGAGAGAGAGAGAGAGAGAGAGAGAGAGAGAGAGCGAGAAAGAGAGAGAGAGATAGAGAGAAAGCAATGCGGGGACAGAAAAGTTCTCAAATAGACAGAGAAAGGCAAACTTTCGGGAACACTTGTAAGTGTACTAGAAACAATGATACACAAGATATGATTAATTTCATAATGGAGTAGATGAATCTGCTCGAGAAGCCATTTGATTTATCGGCTCGTTAGCGTCAGGATGGCTCGCGCCTCTGCGTTGTTAGTGATGTGCACAGGAAGTGGCTAAAAACTTCAAATTGGCTGGTTGGAGTAAGAATGTTATCACGAGTCCTGCCTGCCTGTGAAAGAGTAAACAGTTTGCGTCCAGGGCTCGGAACATAATTTACGATAGCGTGGCCTCTGCTGCAGCAGTGGTCCTTGCAGAGATGTTTAATCGGTGGATGTTTACAAGCAGTTATCTTTGGGGCCAAATTCTCCCCTCTCTGTAGAGCATTTCTGTCTGCTCTGCTGTGCGAGATGCTTATCCATTAAAGCCAGTGTGTTTATCAATTCTGGTCCTGGAGTACCACCACTCTGCAGACTATAGTACTTTTTCTGATGCGGCGCCCTCAGAAAGTGGTGTTAAGCTACAGATATTCCGAATTTCCAGATGCCACACCCACATATCGTCTCTGTGCAAACAAAAACATGGAACTTGAACACAATTGATTTCGTTTACATTGACTGGAAATTACATAGTTACCAGACAAATGGAAATACTCCAAAACAGGTTGGAAAAAAATTCTGGTTCCATTGACTTACATTACAAATGAAGTTGGTTTTGGTTCTCTCCTGGAAAGTTGCCATTTTAGAGATACTCGTCTTTCTTTGGACAGCAATGATATGTACTGCACAACAAGATGACTCTATCAGTTGAATAGGAACTTTTCTTTATTAAGCCACAACCCTGTATCCCATCATGTGCAGCTATTTAAACCCCATATTTAATTACCAATAGCAGAAACGCAACTTTTCATGTTGATGCAGAATCTTTTTTATTAGATATATGCCCATTTTGTGCTTAAGGCCAGCAACAGGTTGAGGCAGGAGTATGTTTACTGCTGTGTTGCATCACAGTTTCTTTTAGCATCACTCGGTAAGCGTTTGGGAACTGAGGAGATCAGTATCTGTAGTTTCGAAAGTGAAATGTTTTCCATTCTTGCTTCATATAGGATTCCAGCTGCTCAACAGTTTGGCGTCTCCTTTGTTGTGTTTTTTCTTTCATAGTGTTTGCAGTAGGTGACCGGTATAGACTGCAGGCAGTCCCGTTTAGCTCCTGGATTCTTTTGCTATGGAGCCATGCTGTTGTATTATATGGAAAATGTGGTTTGGTATTGTCTTGCTGACATAAAAAAGACCCTCCCTGAGGAAGACGTCATCTGTCTGGAAGTGGGAGGCGGAGCTTGGACGTAATTGGCTGCTAAGACATGCCAGTCCACAGGTGTAAATACTTTGCGACGAAGCTTTTAGAGGCAATAAGCAATTTTGACAGAGGACGGAGTATTTCACTGTATGATCATGTTAATCATTTAATTTGATCATTAACAATTGTTGATTGGTTAGCATTACTGCTACTGAGTGCTGATTGGTAAGCGTTACTGCTACTGAATGCTGATTGGTTAGTGTTACTGTTACTTAATGCTGATTGGTCAGCATTAGTGCTGCTTAATGCTGATTGGTTAGCGTTACTGCTACTGAATGCTGATTGGTAAGCGTTACTGTTACTTAATGCTGATTGGTCAGCATTACTGTTACTTAATGCTGATTGGTCAGCATTACTGTGACTAAATGCTGATTGGTCAGCGCTACTGCTACATAGTGCTGATTGGATAGTGTTACTGCTCATGAGTCCTAATTAGTTTACATTAATGTTAGCGTGCTGATTGATTAGCATTACTGCTACTGAGTGCTGATGGTGAGTGCTATTTAGGTAGCATTACTGCTTCTCCATGCTGACTGGTTAGCATTACCACTCCTAACGTTGATTGGTTAGAGTTACCGCTACTTAATGCTAATTGTTTAGCATTACTGTTACTAAGTGCTAAATAGTTTGCATTAATGTTACTGAGAGCTGTTTGGTTAGCTTTACTGCTACTGAGTGCTGATTGGTCAGTGCTACCGCTATATAGTGCTGATTGGTTAGCGTTACTGCTACTGAGTGCTAATTAGCTACAACTTTGACCGCTTGACTCTCTGAATGGTTTGCTATGGCTGGAGACCTGTTAGCAACAACGTGGGGTCGTTGATTATTGGTTTTGTTTGTTTTGGCCTTTATAAGTTTAAATGTTATTTTTCATATGGTTTGATTAGTTTGGTGTCAGTTTGGTGAATGTTTGTGGTGCGTTGGAAGTCTTTTCCCCTGTTAGGTATATAGCATTGCCTATTTGGTTGCGCTGACCCTTCTTTTGTTTTTTTTTTTTGTTTTTTTAGTGTTTAGTGGTTGGGGCAGGTGTCTAGGGGGGCACATCCAAGTTGCTAAGAATTTTTTTCCTGACACTTATGATCTCCTTAATTAGTTTTTAAATTAGAGTCAGGTGGGAAGGAGCTTTTCCACACTTGTTTGGGCGCCTTTTGTATTAACTTCTGTTTGTGCCTGCATGAGGTTTGAGGTTTTGATAGCCATATGGTTGATTGTTTTGGAAATTCCAGTCTTTTTGCCTCAATTATCCTCGGTTTCAGTTATGGCTTCAGAGCTTTAGGGTTTTCCTCTGGCTCCCTCAGACTCTTTTTGTCAGGGGTAGCTGATAGTTTCAAAGTTGGGTTAAGTGCCACAAATGAACTTCTGAAAAAAAATGCATTAAAATAATTATTAAGTCAATCTTTGGTGACTTTAAAGTTTTGCCATTGGAGGCAGCTTAACCTACTACTGAGATAGATCTTACAGTATCACATGAAGTAGTTTTGGGGCTAATGCCTTATAAATATCATAGCATTTTACTGCTGGTTGTATGACTATATGTGACAAATAGATTTTAATGATCTTTCTTATAAGCAATATTGAGAACTCTTTATCTTACAATTAACAGCTGGCTTATTGAGTTCTTGGTGTAGAAGACAAAAGAAGAGAATAGTGTAGTTAAAAAAAACTGTACTGAGAGTGTATTAATTGGTTCCAGAGTCTTATCTGCAGTGTTTTCAAGGATTGTGTAAATGCTCAGATCAAACTAAAGTTAAAATTGCTCAAGAGTTAACAGTACTGAGTACTCGCTGGTGTGCTGATGTCACTTGAGCAGTTCAAAAATACTCCAGAACAATGAGCAACGAATGTCAGTGAATGTAACAAGTGCATTGCCTACTTGAACACACAATGAATTGCATGTTGGTGATGAGAATAGCCATGGAGAAAATTTCACCCCTTTGTTTAGTCAAACCTTTCGCTGTTCCGGTGGCTGGATCACCTCCTGAGTGAGAAAGTTAGATCCTACTCCTGTCTATGATTGTTGTTTGGGGAGGGGTCATTGGAAATTTGACTGCCCTGTTTGAAAAGCTTATGAGCCTTCTGTAAAGCCTACTGTTTTGGCTGCTTCAGTTTCAAGTTTTGATATTTTTCACCAGCCTTTGCTTCCCTTTGAGGCTTACTCTGTTGATTCTAGTTTCTTGCCTTTAATATCAAACGATTTCGTATCACTGCAAGCCGATGGAGTTAGGATGCAGAATCGAGAGTCTGATACAGGTGAGGTGGTTCAGATTCGTGGCATTAGTTTAGCTGCTACTTTAGTGCTGATGGTAGAAGTTGCCTTCAGATGTGCGGGTCACCCATGCTATGTGCAGTAATACCCCCTCATATAATCACGTGTTGGCTTTTGAACTGTGTGCTGATAACAAGCTGGACAGTCGTTCTGCTCTTTAGCCCGGAGGCATCCAGAGGCATCAGTGATTTCCAAAAAGAATTTCAAATTTTGATGGATCAAACCCCAGGACACTTTTCCACTTTGCCTCAGTCCTTGTTATATGAGCCAGGGCCCAGAGAAGGCGGTGACGGTTTGGTTTCTTCTTTGAGTGGTAGAGTTTTTACAATGATGGATTGTGTTTTCTCAGACAGTGCTCTTAGAAAGTGTTCCTGAGCCCACGCAGTGATTTCCACTACAGAATCCTGTCTATATTAAATACATTGATCATTTCTGGTTTTACATACATTTTGCAGAGCAAGTTCTACTAGTCTTTCTCAGTAATGTATTTAGAAATAAATTGCAGCCAATCATGGTAGCCATCATTTTAAACACCTGCCACTATCTACTATGAGACACAGGCAGTTTTCATGATTACCATTGTGAGCTTGACACCGTTTTGCATATCTCAGAGCAGGCCCCCAACTACTCATTCAATCTGATCTGCACTTATCTGTCATCATTTTTTCATCTCTCGTTCCTCCCATAGACTTCCATTCATTTCCCCCCACTACAAGCCCTATTTCTTCCTTCCTTCCTTCCTTCCTTCCTTTACTATGGTCTCCAAGCTTTAATCCACAGCTATACAGGCCCTCACTCCTATTTGTGTCTAATCCACAGCTGTACTTAATCACACTTCTGCATGTGTCTAATCCACAGCTATACTGACCCTCACTCATCTAGGTGTCTAATCCACAGCTATACTGACCCTCACCCCTCTATGGGTCTAATCCACAGCTATAATGACCCTCACATCTCTATGTATCTAATCCACCGCTATACTGACCCTCACTCCTCTATATGTCTAATCCACCTCTATACTGACCCTCACTCCACCATGTGTCTAATACACAGTTATACTGACCCTCAATCCTCTATGTGTTTAATCCACCTCTATACTGACCCTCACTCCTCTATGTGTCTAATTCACAGCCATACTGACCCTCACTCCTCTATGTGCCTAATACACAGTCATACTGACCCTCACTCCTCTATGGGTCTAATCCACAGCTATACTGACCCTCACTCCTCTATGTGTCTAACCCACATACGTACTGACTCACAGTCGTCTATGTGTCTAATCCACAGACCCTTACCCATGTATTTGTCTAATCCACAGTCATCCTGCCCTCACACCTCTATGTGTCTAATCCACAGCTGTACAGACCCTCACTCCACTATTTGTCTAATCCACAGCCATACTGACCCTCACTCCTCTGTGTCTAATCCACAGCCATACCGAACCAAACTTCTCTATGAATCGCCCATGTTTGCCAAATGTCATACCTTACCCTATTTGACGTACAATCACCAGTGAATATATATATATATGATCTTTGCAAAAACATAATTTGAAGATACTACATTAATCATTGACATATTTTAATATAACAGATATAGTCCCCTCTACAAATATTGGTACACATGATAAAGATGAGTTAATAGTATTTCAAGAAATTCTCTTTTTGGTTAATTAGCTGAACCCCACACAAAAAAAAATCAATTAAAATACATTTATTCTGAGGCAAAAACAAATCCTGCATCAATAAATAATTATTTGTAAACAAAACCACATCTGCATGTAATCCTTTGCACAAACTCACTTTACCAATACAACAGCATTTAGTCTTTTCCCATAATATCTTATAACGCTGTAGAAAACAGAGCAGGGATTTTGAGAACATTCATCTTCACAGAATCTCTCCAGATGGTCTCTCTCCTCTTTAGCTCAGCCCACAGGTTTTCTATGGGGGTTAGATCAGGGGACAGAGATGTCCATGTCAGGAGCTTGATTTTATTTTCAGCAAAGCATTTTTGTGTTGATCTGGACGTAGATTTTGGAACACTGTCCTGCTGGATCCAGGGGCCATTTTTAGTTTCTTGGCAGCATTAAACAGAGCCATGTATCCTAATAAGGTTCCAAGAGCCTTTTGGAGAAAAAAACAGCGCCACAACATCAAATACCCTCTAACACACTTAACAGTGGGCATTGGGTTCTTTTCAGTGTAGTCTTCCTTCCTTCTAAATCAGATCTTTGTCTATTTTCATTAGCACAGGACCCAGTTCCAGTCAAAGAGCCAGTAGGGTTCATAAACTCCAGGTGCTTATGTTTGTGGCTAAATGACAGGAAAGGCTTTCTCCTGGCATGTCTTCCAAATAATCTGTAAGACTTGAGCCAGCATCTGATTGTAGCTTTGGAGACTTGGTGACTCCATGATGCTACTTTGTCCCATCACTCTCCAGCAGTGATCCTCAGGGATTTCTTGCTTCCTCATTGTTTGTTGCAAATAAACTTGGGTCTTCTGCCCAGGCAAGTCTTAGCTATTGCTTTGAATTATGTGTTCTCTTGTCTTATCTTAATGTTGATGAATGAATGAGGTACCCCAGTGAAACAAGAGGTCATTATTACTGCTGTAGTATTTAATAGTTCTCAGACAATGTTTTACTCCAGACCTCTGTATCAGGTATCAGACTTTATCGTATTATAAATTTATTATAGATGTATCTGTTTAACTGTATGTTATATATAACTATACTGTTAACTATATATAACAATGACTATGCTGTTATTGTAATAATATGCCTATTATTATTTTATACATCATGCATACTAAAAATACAGTCTATAAATGTAAACATTACTGCTTTGTATTGCATATTTTTTTGCACAACTGCTGACTACATAACTGCATATTTCCACTACTGAAATGGTCTACACTGTTTTATACTGGTTTACTGCACTACTGTCATCACACATCTCACACTGTGAGACTTTTTCTATTTCTATTTAGTATATACTATATTCTATTTATTTTATGTTCTGTTTCTTTTGTTGTTGTCCTGTTTTATCTTACATTTACATTTACATTTACATTCACGGCATTTAGCAGACGCTCTTATCCAGAGCGACTTACAACAGTGCTTAGTGTTCGGTAAGAGTATGTATCTCTATCTAGTACAAACAGGTTTAAGTCCAAAGTACTCTTATACTCAAACACTGCCATGAACACAGGGCCAGTGCTGATACCTAGAAAAAAAGACAATGCAATACCTGGCAAGACTGGAACACCTACAGAGAAAAGAATAAATACAAGACTACATACAGTACAAGTGCAATACTTAGCCAGTGCTCCTAGAAGATAAAGTGCAATTACAGTTTATACCAGTACTTTAGTATATTAGTGTTTATAAGTGCTTTACAATGAGATGGGTCTTCAGTCTGCGTTTGAAGACCACGAGCGAGTTTGCTGTTCGGACAGCCAGTGGAAGTTCGTTACACCATCTGGGTGCCAGGACAGAGAAGCGTTTTGTTGCGTGTCTTCCATGAATCTTGAGTGATGGCGGGTCGAGCCGAGCCGTACTTGAAGCGCGAAGGGCTCGAGGTGCGGTTCGACTTTTGACCATTGCCATAAGGTAAGGAGGAGCTGGTCCATTCTTGGCTTTGTAGGCAAGCATCAGAACTTTGAACTGAATGCGAGCAGCTACAGGAAGCCAGTGAAGGGAGCGCAGCAGTGGTGTGATAGATCTATCTATCTAGTTTTACTGTATTAGTATTACAGCATGAGTAAGTACTGCTTAAAAGTTTGTAGACACTCTGATCAGCTTAAAAGAGCAAAATCTAAGAATTTTCCAGGGGTGGCAATAATCGTAGGACATGTGGTTCTGTCAAAAATAATTATTTCTTAAAGATTTATTGTCACTATTTAACAAGTCATAATGTTGACAGAGCCAGCATATATTTTTTTAGCATATTGACAGCCTGACATAATTTTATTTCTCCTCTACTGGGCGTGAACGAGACAGAAAACCCAGAAGTTTTCATTAAAGTTAAATCTTAATGAAGTACATCTTCTGTATACAAGCACAAACGTGGTGACTTCAAATTCAGAACCATACTTCTGACAGAATTTCTTCACTTGTTTCAATCAGCTACACGAGGAAAACAATTAATATTGAATCACAACACGCTTTTGGTATCATCTTCAGAAAATAAGATGTCTGAGGGTTAATTAGCCGAATCATTTATTCATACGTGTCAGGATCAGCGAAAACACTGGGATGCTAAAACATGCTTTGGCAGGGCTACTCCAGGACCGGAGCTGAGAAGCACAGCTTTACAGAGCGCCTCAGCTGCACACCGTATCTGTTCTGACACAGCCCACCACTTAAGAGAAAAGTAAATGTGGTATATTCTTATAGATCTTGACAGATGGTTCATTTGCAGCTCTAAAAACTGGGAGGCTTTTGGCCACCCTGACCTCTACGATGACACCGCCGGAATACAGAATACCGCTTTCTCCGCTTTTTCTTTCCGATATGCTCAATAAATCCCTGTTTCGTTGACATTAAAAGCTGAATTGTAGTTCTGGCAGCTCCTCCATAATTCTTCGGCTTTATCGAGGGGATGTCAAAAGGTGCAGAGAGGGATTACGACCAACCCCCCAGAAACCACTCTGAGCATGTATCTACTATTCCCACACCTCCACTCGGCTCTTGAAGTTCCGAATAAGTTCCCCCTCTGATAGCAAAAGCCTGTGCATGCTTAACGGAGTCTGCGAGACCACCCCGCAGCAACAGCGTGCCTGTCAGCCCTCGCCACTTATCTGACAGAGCAGCAATGCAAGAAGGGATATGATGGACAGCCCATCAGCCATGGGCATAGCAAGATTAGAGCGAGTGTGTCCGACAACTTTATCATCCCACCCTCGTTTTTTTTCTCCCCCATTTTTTTCCCCTCCTTCTTCCTGCTTTTAATCATGTCTTCCCTTCCAGGTCTACCCTTGCTCTCATCAGCACATTCTCAGAAAAAGAGAAAAAATATGGATAAAGCGGTGCCATGAACTTCTGACCCTGTGCAAAAGCTAAGACAACGCAGTAGTGCAGTAGGTTGCTAAGTGGCTTTAGGATAAAACTGAACTGTAACACTAAGTGGAGGTTCTTTTAACAGCATATAACCTCAATGACATCCCAAGGGCTATTCCTGAGTACTTACATGGAAAACAATGCTGAGTTCTTCTTTACATTAAAAGCAATGAGGAATGGTAACCTGGGCTCCTATGAAAGGTCCTGGACAAGGTTCTTCACACTTCTCAATGACCAAAAATGTTCTTTAAACTACCACCAATTAACATCTACATTTTTCTTATATATTTCTTTATTTTTACACTGTGTGTGACTTTATCTACCAAAAATAATTCCAAGAATTAACCAGGCTGATTGGTAATGCAATTTTATTGTACATACCTACATGTAGTTGAAGTGCCTACCAACCCACAAACTGTGAATTAAGACAACAGATTGTTTTGCTGCTTATATTAGAAAATATGAGATTCAGATTTGGCCCCCCTTCCTGGTATAATACTGAACCCCATATGAGAAGCTCCACCCACTGGATCAGAACTGCCTTTATGAAGGGGCACTATTTTTTCTCTCGCAAGCCCTGAAGCCACTAGCCAAAGCATCAAAGCATGTCCCAGACAGTCTATTAAGACCTCCAGAGAACTGTGTTAACCTGTGGTAAGGGGTTACCTTTGAGATTGACCTGAGAATCGAATATACTTGAGGTCTGCTCTGATTGGCTGCCATGTTTGGTGCCTCATTTAAAAGAGTACTTAAAGCTGAAACAATCCTTAGGACTTCAATATGAGTGGGTGGAGCAGCAGCTACTGCTGTTGGCTGAAAAGGTAGATATATGTAAATTAGTTGCTTTTGCTACTCCAATGCGGAGTGTTGTATGTATTCGCCATTGCATTTTAATTTTTGCAGTAAGTATATATTTTATGCAATAAAACTCCAATATAATTTGCAACTGCATCTTGGTTCCGGCAGGCTTGTGTTAACTTATATCAAGAAATAATCATAACTCAATTATGATGCCCTGGCATATGTTCTCAGGTAGGTATTTTGTCAGTGTTACTGACATTCATATAGTTGCTTATCAAAAATAATGCATGTATGAACCAATAGAAGTTCTCTTCACATAAACATCTTTTTACATCAACTTAAAAATAAAGTATGGTTTTGTATTTGGCTGTGAAACCATATGGGATTAAGTGTTGTTTGTACATTGATGATATTAAGAGTAGGATATTTCCTGCCATACACGTTCATACACAATTGTATGTACTCTGTAATAAGTAATACACTTGTAGCAAATAGATGTATATGGCATATGGATCCACTTCTCTCAAATATAGGGACATATATGGCCATATTTCAGTTTTAATATCAGACATGAAGACTAGTTCTGCTCTGGGATGCTTCTTTTCTACCTGGGTGGGTTAGCAGGCCCTGTACTGGCGTAGAAGGGTACCTTCCGTCTGGAGTGCACTAAACAGCTGAACACACATTATCACAATCACGCTCCACGCTTCACCGCACTCATCCTCAGCCCTTCCTCTCGACACAAGCTTCCCTCTGAGATGTTGTTACCAAGGCAGCATGCATTGCTTCGGCAATGACTAAAGGCAGTCACAGCCCATTTCCTGGTATTTATCATCCCTGTGCTGCATTTAACCTTGGCGCACAATCCACAGCATCAACCTGGGCCTGTGAAGCAAGCCCGACATCAAAAGGAGAGAAGATTAAGCGAGCACTAGGCATGTTTCAATCCAGCGCGCTCCCCTTCATCTGGCCATGGGAAAGTGCTTCAGTGCACCTTAATTGGGTCCTTCTGAAGGTGAGCCGTTTCGATGACTAAAGTAAGACATCCTGCACAGCAAATTTCACACACAGCGTGATGAGAGAAACGCAGGAAAGACTCACAAAAAGGAACGCTGGTGGTAAATACATTTACACTGATATATGCTAATTACTGTAGCTATATTATAAATATCAAAAATAAACGTTCCTGACTGGGTCTTAATTTTCATACATATATTCATATATGAATTTTACATTCATTCAGTATTAAAATAGTAAGTACTGCTTAAATGAGTGTGTTAATTGAACCCTTTCCAAGCCTTTCCTTGTGGAAACAACCCAGTATTAATTACAGTTCTCATCTAATACCTGCTTTGACTGCTCAGTACTTGATTAAGCTAAATCAAGATTTGCTGCTGAAGGAACTAAATACATTGTCTACAACTAAATACGTCTGGGGCGTCCAGGAGAAATCTGGAACTACATTTTGTTCTTGAAACTGAAGCTCAAGATATATTCTACTTCATATGATAATAAGATATTTATGCTACTTTGTCTTGTATTCATGCTTATAAACATCTGTTCTAATGATATCTGGTGTTGTTACTGGTGAAAATATAGTTATTGCTAAGATAAAGGCTTTTAAATAATAAAATTAGGTGCCTAGGACTTTTCCACAGTAGTGTAAATTCACATTTTTACTTTTTAAAAGTACAATTTCGGAATAATTTCTTACATCTACATGATTGGACAAAGTAATCTGAATGCACAGTACTATGCAAAAGTGTTAGACACCTAAGCTAGTTGGACAACAATTGTGCTTTGCCTCTCAAAACATCATGTGACATTAGACTAAATGCAGGCAAACATTTGAGCAGTAGGATATTTTTAAAAGTAGCATCCTTTAAGCTATAACATATGGCCAATAGCATTCAGAAATCTAATGCCCCTTACATGCTTACTGGACATCTCATTCCACAACCATGGGTATTAACACATATTTGCCCACACCTCTCTTTGCAACTATAACTGCGTCCACTCTTTTTGGAGAATACTGGGTTAATTCAGTCAATAGGGCATTTCTGAGGTCAGGCATGTCCAGAAGTTGGATGTGAAAGCCTCGCAATCAGCATTCCAGTTCATCCCAAAGGTGGTCAATGAGGTTGAGGTCAGTGCTGTGCACAATCCGCTGGAGTTCATCAATACTGAACTGGTCAAACCATGTCTTTATAAAGCTGACTTCATGAACAGGGATACAGTCATTCTGGTACAGGCAAGAACGTTCCTCAAACTGTTGCCACAAATGTTTTTGTATGCTGTAGTATTAACATTAAACCTCACTGGGACTAAGGAGCTCAAACCCTGAAAACAGCCCCTGCTCATTATCCCTCCTCCACTAAACTTTACTGTTGGCACTGTGTATCCTGGTAGGTAGCACTCTTCTTTATTCATCCACCATTCATCAGACTGCCAAGTGATTAAGTTTGATTCATCACTCCATGGAACATGTTTGCTCCAGAGTCCAGTAGCAGCATTTTTTACAATATGCAAACTCATGCATGAAAAATTGTGATCTTAGGCTTGTGTGCAACTGCTTGGCCATGAAAGCTAATTTCTTCAAGCTTCTGCAAAGTTCTCATGCTGATGTTGCTTCCAGAGGCAGTTTTGGAACTGTTTGGAGGCTTGATTGTTGGCCACAATGCGTTTCAGCACTCGGTGGCCCTGCTCTGTGAGTTCGCACGGTCCACCACTTTGTTGCTGCTAGACACCTCCATTTTAATATAATAGCACTTACAGTTGATCAGAATACATATTGCAGGGCAGAATTTTAACAAACAGATTTGGTGATATTCTATGACAGTGACATGATTAAAGTCACTGAGCTCTGAGTATGAACCACTCTACTGCCAATGTTCATCCATGAAGACTGCATGGCTATGTGCTTGATTTTATACACCTGTTAGCAACGAGTGTGGCTGAAACACCTGAACTCCACATACTTTTGACAATAGGGTGTAGATAGAAGAACAAACCCCTGACCTCAAAGTGTCCCCAACAACTACAAGTAACTGTTGAATTCCATCAGCAGGACATCTGATTTAATTTAAAGAAATGGAAAAAAAGGATAATATTAACAAATAGTGCTATACATTCTTAAGGTGAAGTTGAGAAATGGTACATACGAGGACTGAGATATCCTCTATGGTAGAATGGTTTCAGATTTCTAGTCTCATTAATCATTATAGCAGCAGATGCAAAGCTGTTATCTTTGCAAAGGTAGGTGGCACAAAGTATTTATAAAGAGCTGCCAACAACTGTGGCACATAAAGATCTGAGAAAAAATCTTTATTCCATGATAAGATTTAGTTTTTCTTTCTTTCTATCCTTGTGTTTCAAATGAAATTTGTTTGCATGAAGGATTAAAAGCATAAAAAAAACAACAAAAAGTTTCCAGTCTGGGCAGGCTTTTAGATACGATGTCCCTTAAAGTGCCTCAAACGTTTGCACAGTGCTGTATTTAAGATGTTTTCACTTTTTAAGTTATCAATTTTAATAGTAATGGCGTCACTCCAGAGTTGAAGAGTAGGGCATGTTTCACCTCGAGTCCTCCACAGAGCAAGAACTCTTTCTTTCTTCTGGTAATTGTTTTTAGTTCTGTCTGAGAACACTGCTTTGATGATAGCCTTTGTCCTCATGGGTGTATGTTAAAGAGGAAGAGATCAGCCTTTTCTTCTGATGTCCATGCCCTGATGGCTGCCTCATGAGAAAGTATGCGTATGTGAGTGAAATGGTAAGCTCTGGAGGCATTGATCAAGAATAATGCTTTGGACAGCCGCATTGAGTCAAAGTTCAATTTTTACATTTCAGTATTCTGGCCCGGACCCTGGAGGGCCTAAACTGAATGATGTGTACGGCTGGGTGGACACTGAAGGCGAAAAGTAACAAGATTTACAGACGGTAGTCCCAAGTCCCAAAGATGATTTATATCTATGCAGGATAAAGTTAAGATATACAGTAATATAGGTAAGATATGATGTGCCTTGGACCCTGTAGGGTTTGTTTCAGTAATCTTCAGTATTCATCTGTTAAAAAGCCTTGGTTTCTGACAGTGGAGAACCCTCAGGGCCGTATAGGCGTTTAGAAAGTTCCTAATAATTTCTATGAAGTAAAAAAGTCTGTCATTTTTAGTTAATTGCATATAATACAAACCCAATTTCTGGAAAAGCTTGGACATTGTGTAAAATGCAATAAAACCAAGAACCCGTGAATTCTCAAATTTATTATATAATTTGGGAACTGAGGATACTGATTGTTGCAGTTTTGCAAGTGGAATTTTTGCCCGTCCTTGCTCTATACAAGACCTCAGCTTACTAACAGCCTGTGGACATAAATGTCTAATTCTCCTTCTCATGTTGTGCCATATATTTTTAACAGTAGGCATAGCTCGACAGCAGAAAGCTAGTCAAGCATAAGCACACTTGTCCTGCTGAAATAACTATGAAAGTCCCGGGACAAGACGTCATCTTGATGGCATCCTATGTCTCTCTTAATTTTCAATATATGCCTCTGCGTCAATGGTACCTCTATAAATCACCCATGCCGTGGGCATCAATGCTTCTCCATTCCATGGCAGATACTTGCTTTTACACCTGCCTTTGATAAAAGTCTGGATATTCCCAGACAGAGAATTCCACATTCATTTTTCCCAACAGCAAACTGAAACGTGGATTCATCTGACCACAGCACACCAAATAACTCAGACCAAATAACTTATAGTTTTGGCCCAGAGAACTTGGCGGCATTTCCATATAAAACATATAAAACAGGTACATGGACTGAGATTTCTCTAGATCCAACACGTCATTAGAAATGGAAAAAAAATAAATTGGCAGCTATATGCTAATGATCTTTACTGAAGGAGAGATTGTACAGCCGCAACTTACAAGACAAAATGTATGTTAATATAGCTCAAATAAAACGAGGGCCTTATTTAATAAACTCAGAGGTAATAGCTCTACACCATGCAAATGTGTGACATAGTATTTTACCATGGCTATTAGCATACTGGTGTCTTTTTGGTAATCTGGATTTCAAACACCTTGCAACAAAGAATGGTTACCCAACACCAATGTTCAAGCTATTTATTTTACCCATCCAGCTGTCCTACCACACTTATTATTAGTACAGATTAGTAACTCAGTGTTTTAAATGTTTTATTTTGTTTCTCAAAACAAAATAAAAACACAATGATTTGAAATTACATTTAAATATTACCGGTAAAAACAACAGGGCCGCCAACAATTTGTTGGAGTTTTGTAGTTGAGCCAGTTAAATTTCCTACTGTAAATCAGCTACACAATTACAAACATCTTCCACAGAGAAACATGAGAAACCATGTTTTAGAAGAAAAGTTAACATTTAGCCACGCTTCATGGGCACAACTTCTCAATCACTCAAGTTTCCAAACTGCAATTCCAACTTCCATTATCCTTCCATTGTAAATTTCCTTGTCGTAGGGCAAAAGTTTCTGAATTCCGAGTAGGATTGCAGCATTTAATACGTTGTTAACGCTTGACTAGGTGGCATCACAATGTTACCCCATAATTGCCTCATCTTTGACATTTCAATTCCAGGCAGCCAAGAAAAGCCCAATGTTGCAGCATTTGAAACAAGTACAGCCTTCACTACAGTGATGTACAGTGGGCGGTGCCTCTCTCTGTTGATAACCAGTCAGCTATACAAACCACCTGCTATCATTTAATTAGCAACCTACTCACTGTATGTCCAGATACTTGGATCCAGCAATGGGCTCAATGTACTTGGATAGAATTGTGGGAGGAAATACATGTTTGGCAGGAGGGCTGTAGATCGGTCTTTCGGCCAGTGTGTTGGCAGCCCTGTTACAATAATCTCCCTAAATCTTACACTGCTTCTCAAAAACATCAATAATAATAATAATAATAATAATAATAACTAGAAAAAAGGAATTTACTAAAGAAAACCCAGGGCGGTTGCACAGCTTAAGCAGTACAAGGGATGAATAAACAACAAGTAGAGGAGTGCAGG
The DNA here is from genome assembly GCA_021613375.1 of Megaleporinus macrocephalus. Classification (NCBI taxonomy): domain Eukaryota; kingdom Metazoa; phylum Chordata; class Actinopteri; order Characiformes; family Anostomidae; genus Megaleporinus; species Megaleporinus macrocephalus. Next base: position 31,994,444 of record CM038721.1, read on the forward strand.
TCAGTGTGTTTGGGGACATGCCCTGAGTGACTACATGCAGTTTGGTGGCTGTAGGTTTAACGAAACCATAATGTTTGCGCTCAAAAAAAAAAAAAAAATGGGACAAAGATGGGATGGAAAAAAGACGAGTGCAGGTCAAACCAACTCTATAGTCATATAGTCAGGGGTCTTCACTGAGTCAGTGTATGCAAAACAATGTCTGTCAGTTGAGCAGAAGTTCAAAAGATTGGCATGCACTTCTCCATCCTATTCATGCTCTATGGGATACAATTCCGGAAAAAATCTGTTGTTTTCTGAAATCCGTGCATTCGTTATAAAAGCTATATGAGCCCTACTGGAGTTGAAACAGTGATATTTCAATTGATATTTTAGAAACTATGGGAGATGTGCGGCGAAGATCTGGCAGAAAGAAAAAAACGAATAACAATATAGTTGCACATTGCCTTGCCATAAATAATAATAGCCATCATCTGCCTCTGTGTTTTCTAAATCTGGCCTTAAATCTTAAAAGCTTCCAAAGTCCATGTACATCATCCTAACTCAGCGCTACCACACTACTATTCTCCCCCAGCCAGAAAAAGAGAAATCAACATTACTGTGGTGACGGATTTTCCTCATTTTAGACCAAGTTTTGACATTTACAGCCCAAACTGAAGGCCTAGCACTAATAGACTCAGTTCACAACTGGCTTTCAGAAGTATTATATGCTGACTTTGAAAGCAGTTATACAGCCTTTTTTTGTAGTGTTAATATCAGCGACTGTGCCTCACAGTGTCATACTGTGAGTTTTTCTAACAATGCTATGCATGAGCCAAATTGTTTAGGTCAAATTTGTTCACACTTCTTTTTCTCCATGCTGTTGCCTCCGCTTGTTCCATGGCTTGTTACACAAAGCCTCTTATTCTTCCTCATACATATAAACAATCCAAAGAAAATCACAGATATATATTTTATCTTTCTTTCTCTCTCTCTCAGCATGTCTTCTGTGAACCCTCCATCTCATCAGCTCTGCTGCAGCACAACCATAGCTAAGCAATGGCTCACTGGAACAAGATCAATGGAATGTTTTAATAGCGGAGAAGACCGATAGAACTGGGTCCACATTTGAGCTTGTAATAAAAGGCACCTTGATTACAATTGAGCAAATTGATTGTCAGCCTGTCTTTCTTTCTTACCTGCTGTTCGACCATGTAACATACAGCGTATATCCAAAAGTTTGTGGACATCTGCTTATTCCATGTTTCATCTGCTTAGGCTTTCATAGGAAACCATCATTCCTCCCTGTACTCATTTAGGAAGACTTTACACTAATTGTTGGAACCTTCCTAAACCTTTCAATTCGATTGCATTCAAATACAAGAGTGTTAGAACCGTAAGGAGTTAAGGTACTGATGATGGCTGATTAGTTCTGGATCACAAACGCCACTCCACCCCATTCCAAAGGTATTGGATGGTGTCCCATTACGCCTGAGATTGCAGTTTCAATGCTCCACAGCCCAATGTAGCCAGAACCGTGACTGAAATCTAACAACATCTGGGAACGAGCTGAACCATAGCCACTGTCCCATTCATAAGCCCAGAAAAATATTCTTGACTACCAGACTGCTAAAACATGTAATTTCCACTGAAAACAACTACACTGAATCATAATATACTGCTGCTAGACAAAAACCAGTAGTGGCAACAGGCAGTCTATCCAATGATCATGTGTAATAAACAGACGTGTGGACTTGAGTCTTGAGTTGGACTTGAGTCCAACTTGAGTCACTAAACTGATGACTTGTGACTTGACAACATTACTAAAGACTTGACTTTACCTTTACTGACTTGGACTTGGAATCGGACTTGAGCTTTAAGACTTGAAAAGACTCACCAACCTATTTTTACATAATAAATAAGGAAAACTGAATCACATAACTGATCATTTTGTATTAAATGGTGCTGTAACGCTAGGCAGCTGAGCTGCGCCACGCAATCATCCGTAACCTAGCAACAAGTGAAGTTCTGCAGCCAATCACGGGAAGCTTTGGGGGGCGCCAGTGTTGAATTGGTATGGAGACTAGGAGCAACATCCTGCGAATATAATCCTACTACAAAGATTCTGCTGTAGTAAATAAAAAAGAATTGCGACATGCAGGACATGTGGAGTCAAGATCACAGACGGAGCTACAACCACTTTGTTGGCATTTTTGAGGCTGCACAAAGAACAGTAAGTCTCTGATCTGTATATGTCCAGATATCAGCCTCGGACCCATTTGTGTTAGTTAGTAAAATAAACTAGTTTCAACCTTAAATTGTAAATTTAGGCCTCTCCGCTTCTTATTCAAATCCTCAAATTCTAAATACAGACCTCTCAGTTTTTTTTTCAAATTCTCAATTTTTAAATTCAGGCTTCTCAGCTTTTTATTCAAATTCTCAAATTCTAAATTCAGGCCTCTCCGCTTCTTATTCAAATCCTCAAATTCTAAATTCAGACCTCTCAGTTTTTTTTTTCAAATTCTCAATTTTTAAATTCAGGCTTCTCAGCTTTTTATTCAAATTCTCAAATTCTAAATTCAGGCCTCTCAGTTTTTTTTCAAATTCTCAAATTTTAAATTCAGGCTTCTCGGATTTTTTTTCAAATCCTCAAATTCTAAATTCTGTCTTCTTAGCTTTTTATTCAAATTCTCAAATTCTAAATTCTGGCCTCTCAGCTTTTTATTCAAATCCTCAAATTCTAAATCAGGCCTCAGGTTTTTTTTTCAAATTCTAAATTCAGGCTTCTCAGCTTTTTATTCAAATTCTCAAATTCTAAATTCAGGCCTCTCCGCTTCTTAGTCAAATCCTCAAATTCTAAATTCGGGCCTCTCAGTTTTTTTCAAATCCTCAAATTCTAAATTCAGGCCTCTCCACTTCTTATTCAAATCCTCAAATTCTAAATTCAGGCCTCTCAATTTTTTTTTTTTCAAATTCTCAAATTCTAAATTCAGGCCTCTCAGATTTTTATTCAAATTCTCAAATTCTAAATTCAGGCTTCTCAGCTTATTATTCAAATTCTCAAATTCTAAATACAGACCTCTCAGTTTTTTTTCAAATTCTCAATTTTTAAATTCAGGCTTCTCAGCTTTTTATTCAAATTCTCAAATTCTAAATTCAGGCCTCTCCGCTTCTTATTCAAATCCTCAAATTCTAAATTCAGGCCCCTCAGTTTTTTTTTTCAAATTCTCAAATTCTAAATTCAGGCCTCTCAGATTTTTATTCAAATTCTCAAATTCTAAATTTGGGCCTCTCCGCTTCTTATTCAAATCCTCAAATTCTAAATACAGACCTCTCAGGTTTTTTTTTCAAATTCTCAATTTTTAAATTCAGGCTTCTCAGCTTTTTATTCAAATTCTCAAATTCTAAATTCAGGCCTCTCCGCTTCTTATTCAAATCCTCAAATTCTAAATTCAGACCTCTCAGTTTTTTTTTCAAATTCTCAATTTTTAAATTCAGGCTTCTCAGCTTTTTATTCAAATTCTCAAATTCTAAATTCAGGCCTCTCCGTTTTTTTTCAAATTCTCAAATTTTAAATTCAGGCTTCTCAGATTTTTTTTCAAATCCTCAAATTCTAAATTCTGTCTTCTTAGCTTTTTATTCAAATTCTCAAATTCTAAATTCTGGCCTCTCAGCTTTTTATTCAAATCCTCAAATTCTAAATCAGGCCTCAGGTTTTTTTTCAAATTCTAAATTCAGGCTTCTCAGCTTTTTATTCAAATTCTCAAATTCTAAATTCAGGCCTCTCCGCTTCTTATTCAAATCCTCAAATTCTAAATTCGGGCCTCTCAGTTTTTTTCAAATCCTCAAATTCTAAATTCAGGCCTCTCCGCTTCTTATTCAAATCCTCAAATTCTAAATTCAGGCCTCTCAGTTTTTTTTTTTTCAAATTCTCAAATTCTAAATTCAGGCCTCTCAGATTTTTATTCAAATTCTCAAATTCTAAATTCAGGCTTCTCAGCTTATTATTCAAATTCTCAAATTCTAAATTCAGGCCTTTCAGCTTTTTATTTAAATTCTCAAATTCTAAATTCAGGCCTCTCAGCTTTTTATTCAAATCCTCAAATTCTAAATTCAGGCCTCTCAGGTTTTTTTTTTCCAAATTCTCAAATTCTAAATTCAGGCCTCTCAGTTTTTCTTCAAATCCTCAAATTCTAAATCAGGCCTCAGTTTTTTTTTTCAAATTCTAAATTCAGGCTTCTCAGCTTTTTATTCAAATTCTCAAATTCTAAATTCAGGCCTCTCTGCTTCTTATTCAAATCCTCAAATTCTAAATTCAGGCCTCTCAGCTTTTTATTCAAATCCTCAAATTCTGAATTCAGGCATCTCAGCTTCTTATTCAAATCTACTAATTCTAAATTCAGGCCTCTCAGCTTTTTATTCAAATCCTTAAATTCTAAATTCAGGCATCTCAGCTTCTTATTCAAATCTGCAAATTCTAAATTCAGGCCTCTCAGCTTTTTATTCAAATTCTCATTTTAAATTTAAGAAGCTGATGAAGAAGCAGCTAAATTTAGGTTTGTCGAGAGTTGAAAGATATGAAAAGGGATAACAAGGTTGCTCTGTTTCTGCTTGCTGTTAAAAAAAAACAAGTTTCTTAGCCGAATGTTGTTTACTTTGGAAATGTTGGGCTATGAATTTGAAGAGCAGAGCTTTTGAAGGTGTCCTGAGGGGTGGAGGAAGTTTACATTTCAACTGTCATTCTTCAGAATCACTGACTATGATAAAGATAGTTTTGTCCTTTCCTGTAAAGTTGCCATTTTGGAGATGCACATACATACATATATACATACATACACAAATATATAAAAACACACACCCACATAACATTATGCACAGTGACCTTACACTCATGTCCTGCTGATTAAGAGCAGATTCAATACCTCTGTCTGGATACTTTTGGATAATTGAAGCTTGTAACTTAACTGAAGCTTGCAACCGACCTAAAGCTTGTAACTGACCTGACGCCTGTGTGTTATTGAGCTGAAGCTTTTTACTGAATTGAACCTTGTAACTAAGCTGAAGCTTGTAACTGAGCTGAAACTTGTAACTGAGCTGAAGCTTGTAACTGAGCTGAAACTTGTAACTGAGCTGAAGCTTGTAACTGAGCTGAAGCTTGTAACTGAGCTGAACCTTGTTACTGAACTGATCCTTGTAACTGAGCTGAACCTTGTAACTAAGCTGAACCTTGTAACTGAGCTAAAGCTTGTAACTGAGCTGAACCTTGTAACTGAGCTGAACCTTGTAACTGAGCTAAAGCTTGTTACTGAACTGAAGCTTGTTACTGAACTGAAGCTTGTAACTGAGCTGAACCTTGTAACTGGGCTAAAGCTTGTAACTGAGCTGAAGCTTGTTACTGAACTGAAGCTTGTCACTGAGCTGAACCTTGTAACTGAGCTAAAGCTTTTTACTGAGCTGAACCTTGTAACTGAGCTAAAGCTTGTAACTGAGCTGAAGCTTATCACTGAGCTGAATCTTGTTACTGAACTGAAGCTTTTTACTGAACTGAAGCTTGTAACTGAGCTGAAGCTTGTAACTGAGCTGAAGCTTGTAACTGAGCTGAAGCTTGTAACTGAGCTAAAGCTTGTTACTAAGCTGAAGCTTGTAACTAAGCTTAAGCCTGTAACTAAACTGAACCTTGTAACTGACCAGAAGCTTGTTACTGAGCTGAAGCTTGTTACTGAGTTAAAGCTTGTTACTGAGCTAAAGCTTGTTACTGAACTGAAGCTTGTAACTGAGCTGAAGCTTGTAACTGAACTGAAGCTTGTAACTGAACTGAAGCTTGTAACTGAGCTGAAGCTTGTCACTGAGCTGAAGCTTGTAACTGAGCTGAAGCTTGTCACTGAGCTGAAGCTTGTCACTGAACTGAAGCTTGTTACTGAGTTAAAGCTTGTTACTGAGATGAGGCCTGTTACTGAGATGAAGCCTGTAACTGAACTGAATCTTGTTACTGAACTGAAGCTTATAACTGAACTGAAGCTTGTAACTAAACTGAAGCTTGTATCTGAACTGAAGCTTATAACTGACCTGAAGCTTGTAACTAAGCTGATGCCTGTAAGTGTGTAACTGAGATAAAGCTTGCTACTGAGCTGAAGCTTGTTACTCAACAGAACCTTATAACTGAGCTGAAGCTCATTAATGAGCTGAAGCCTGTTACTGAGCTGAAGCTTGTTACTGAGCTGAAGCTTGTTACTGAACTGAACCCTGTCACTAAGCTGAAGCCTATAACTGAACAGAACTTCGTTAATGAACTGAAGCTTGTAACTGAACTAAAACTTGTAACTAAACTGAACATTGAACTGAACTGAGGCTTGTTCCTAAACTGATCCTTGTTGCTAAATTGAAATTTTTTGGATCTTTTGGTGTAAAATAATATGCTAAAGCTCCAAAATGAGAGATGTAAGCAACAGTGCAAGAAGAACAAAGCTGAACTAATCATTTTGTATATTAGACCATCTAAAATCCATTTACATACTGGTACAAAAAAGGAAACAACATTTTCACCAAATCCTTTTCTTTAACCCCACTTTAGCAACGGCTATTTCAGGCCTACTGCTTTAAAGCATAACTAGGTAGATCTGGTCGGCAGGATAGCCAAGTCAGATTAGAATAGATTTCAAATATGCGGCGCTCAAAAGATTTGTGATTTAAAACCCAAATGAAATGCAATGACCTCGCCTGCTATCTCACTGCAAATTGAGTCATCAATCTTCCGCTTTAACAGTGTTAGGTCAAAGAGGAAGCAAATGAACCCCACCATTACTCCCCCAATTTAATTAATAAAACGGAGGAAAGATGGGCTCTTCGTACTTAAATTATTCAGAGGTGTTCCACAGCTTTGATTAATGGATCAGCATGGATGCCATGTTGGAGAGGGGTGATCTCTCCTCTGGAGGTACAGTAATTTATGACTTGCTCAACAATGAATTTCTGGAAACACAGTGTTCCACAAGTGTCATTGGATGGGAGGTGTATTTATTAATTTAACACAAACCCCTGAAGAAATTCAAAGATTACCTTTAGACAACAGAACAAACAACACTTAATTTAGAAGCTTTTGTATAGAGAGAGAGTATAGAGAGTGAATTAGAGCTCAGGGAGGGCCTACGGGCCTACTTACCCTATCTACAGGAAGCATTTCCTGTTCCAAGTGATATTAGTAACGATCGAATCCTTTGCATTATTTAATGCATGAGATGTAAATAAAAAAAGCAATTCAATTGTTTTGCTGTTATGTGGTATAGAGATAACAACATTATATTCTTTATAATGGAGTATTATTTTGCTTTATTATGGCTTGCATGTGCTTCTCTCCACTCTATGCATACATTATTGTTCGGCATACATGAATTGGAACATTGAAATATACACCAATCAGCCATAACATTAAAACCATCTCACCTACAAACAGATTGGCTGATCCACTTATACCAGCACAACACCCACCAATACACCACCATTATGTCAGTGACTGCAGTGCTGGGAATGATCCACCTCCCTAATAGTACCTGCTCTGTGGTGGTTATGTGGGGGCCCTGAAAATTCAAGAACCGGATGAAAGGGGATAAACAATGTATGCAGTGATTCAGATGGACTACAGTCTGTAGTTGTAAAACTACAAAGTGGTCCTATAGGGCAAGTGGAGCTGATACAATGGACAATGTGTGTAAACATAAGCAGGTGGTTTTAATGTTATGGCTGATCAGTGTAACTCTCTGTAGTTTTAAGTGTTTAAAATAGTTTGGATGGCTGGTGCTAATTAACACCACATGATAATTAATAATTTCTATGACAGAGCATTTCACATCGAACAACTGACTTTGTTTACATCTAAATGATTTGCTAGATTTTGAAAACAAAATTAGAGAAGTTTGGAGAAATCAGTAAGCTTGTAGTTTAGACAATGAGATATTCTGCATGTTTTGTGCTGGGATGAGTGGATCAGCCAACCTCTGTGTATAGGTAGAAGGAGATGGTTTATATTTAAATGTAAAATTGTAAAACACTGCCTGAGGCTGGAAATGAAAATGTATGCATTCAGGGTGGAAGGAGGCTCATGCAGGCCATGATAAAACATTATTTTTTGTTGGATAGCAAACAAAATGGTTACGTTTGTGATGTCTGTTTCTCTATAATATACCACATAACAGCAAACAATTTAAACTGCTTTTTTTAATTTGCATTTCAACCATAAATAACACAGCTTGGAGTTTGTACCCCTACTGTTACTGCTTTTATGCCTAAAATCTACTTGACTATTTCAGCATATAATTTAGTTTAATCAAGGGTGTAGGAGTGGGTTTGACATTGGGAAGACACATTTGCTAATATGAATCAAAGCCCACACTATCCCCTAAATATTACCTATAAGCTGATTCTACTGTAGGTAAGGTAGTAAATCACTGTATGTATAATAACGTAGAACAACATTTTTGGAATTACAGTAAATTACAAATAAATAAAATAAATACAACATTATCTGTGCGTCTGTTTATTATTAGATAAATCCAGTTAAAGATCACTTTACAAACTAAACAAGATACACACTCTGGAACATTACATACTGCACTACTGAAAGCACTTCTAACAATGGTGTCCTTTTATTTATTCATTCATTTATTAATTTTACTTCTTATATTAATTTTTTTTTTACACATGGGACGTGGCCAGAGAATAATATACTTTACGTTTCAGAGTGCTTTCTGACAAAAGTTAGCTAACCCAAATCCTACTAGTCTGTTACCATAACAACACATTATACTAAAGCTGTTTTATTGCAGTATATATGGTCATCATTTCTATTCATTGCTCTGGCCCCGCGTTTAAAGCTGGGGCGAGCTACCCAACGCTCCAGCAAGGCAAGAGCTCCGGTCAGTGAAGCTGCTGACTGCAGGATATGCCCGGTTTCTATGCCGATGAGTTCAATAGTCTCAGCAATGACCAAAATAAGTTTCTAGTACTTTGAAGTGTGTCTCTCACATGTACCTAATTACTACCTAGAACTTCTAAAGTGTAACCCAAAGACTGTAACAGAACGTCTTACCAAATTATGTAGACGGTAAAGCAAGACTTTCAATGAAAAGCTTTTCATTAACGCTTTAATGAGCAATCACAGAACATAACAGTGTAGCAAATATGTATCTGTGTTGCACTTTCAACCTCATTAACGACCCATTAGAAGGAATAGCAGGGCTCGTCTTTGTTGTGGAAGCTAGGTGGGTGTGATTTGCACATGACTGGCTCGCTGGTAGAAAGTGTCTTAGAGGTAGCTGAGCATCCTATTATTCTAGAAGCTGTACTAGAGGTGGGCAGGAAAGAACAAATTTCGTCTTTTAAATGTAAAGTTATGATTGATCACCCTTAATATGAGCAGGAATATTAACAAACAGGGGGAAAATGTCCAATCTGATTTCATGTTGACTTTAATTATGCACTTGTGCTGTATTTGTATATTGCATGATACAGTTACTGCAGTCTTTTGGTGTTCCCACACATCCTGAAGTTGCTACTATTTCTCAAATTTCATCATTGCCATTCATGTGTTGCGCATATATGTGAGGTGTTGTGTTACCCAACCTAGGAAAACAGAAAAAATAATTATTATTCAGATATTAAAAGATAAAATTAAAAAGTGAACGACACTAGTGAATTTCTGGGTCTTAACTCTTTTATTTACACAGGTGTTTTGATGAATGCCTGATAGACTCAATTAACTCATCAGAGGGAAAGGGGGAAATTTTGAAATCCATGAAAAACTTAACGATTCTACTCAAATCATTTCGCTGATCGTATAATTTGTAATAGCAGTTAGCCAACATTAATAATAGTTTTAATTCATATAAAACTAAGGCTTGAAACTAAACTGAAGCATATATATATATATATATATATATATATATATATATATATATATATATATATATATATATATATATGATCCTTGTTACTGAACTAAAATTTGTTAGATCTAAAGCTCCAAAATGAGAGATGTGAGTAGTACAAGTAGAACAAAAGCTGAACTAACACAACAGAATATCAGCGCCCCCCCACACACACAAAAAAGAGCAAAATATTAATGACTAATAGGAAGTAAGTAAACAGTGTTGTAGTGTTACACTACCAACTCATTCAGCCATTGACATGCACCCATGTGGAGTGACGAGCACCACATATCACGGTACTGAGTAAAAGAGCTCTGGGCAGTAACATATTTCCCCCCATTTTTAGGTTGATCGGTCACTCTAAATTGCTATGTGACGGACTGGCAACTTGTCCATGGTGTACCTCGCCTTTGCTCCCCTGTTACCCCAACTAGTGGGATAAAGCGGAAGATAATGGATGGATATATAATTAACATGAAGTCTCATCATTACCTAATGCCCGGGGCGTAGCTAGCCCTAGTTTAGATGCAGGTGGTCTGTTTTACTGTTTATTAAGGAGTGAGAGAAGCTATAGCTGCTGTGCTGTTGGTTAGTCTGTGTGTTATTAAAGCTAAGGTGTTAGAGTAGTGCTGTCTGTATGTGTATTAGCTAAATAATGTTACAGAATGATAAGATATGAAGAGATGATACTATAACATAACTGTGTGTGTGTGTGGTCAGCAGGTCAGCTATAGATATTCAATTCTTATATTCAAGTAAGGCCAACATGATCTTGATCATATGCTCAGAATCTGTTGATGATCGCAATAATATTGATAACTGATTATTAGAATTGGTGTGTCTGATCAAAATGTATCTAATTATTCTGTCATGACACACTCACCCTAAGTCTCATGCCCAGAATTTTTCTCATCTGGTCACTGTAGCCCACAGAAACTGAATATTCAATGAGAAAAATGTGAAAAAATATTTTTATTATTTTAAAAATATTTATTTTTCTCTTATACTAAATATATATATAGTCACAGTGTCACAGTGTTTCTCCAACACTGGTTTTGGATTGATAGTCTATAAAATGACTTTAAAATGTAGTTTTTTTTTATTATGAGTTGTTCTCATTTGGGTGATCAGCAGCCCTAAATCTAAATCTAATCTAAAGCCTACAGTCGTCCCTGCCTAATGCAGTTCATGCAGCTAACCAATTCATCATGTCTTGGTCAATGTAACAAAAGCAATGCTTCTTAATGTTAGTTAGTCAACACGTAGGTTGTGAGGTGTCAACAAAACCTCAGACAAGCAAAATAGCAGCCTTTTCGCTGGAGGTTTCAGACTTTTTCATCCCTCTATGCAATATCGCTAAGAACATTGTTTACTTGATGTGAAGCCGGGTTGATTTTGAGACCACAGCTTGATTTGCTTCCTCACAGCACAAAAGAATATAGCCTATACTTTTCAAGAACTCTTTTTTTATCGATTGAATATTGCAGGCTTAAGAAATGATGTTTGGCAAGTGTTTTTTTTTTTTTTTGAGGTGAAGGAAACCGGGTGTAGTCTATTTCGCACAATATAAGGCAGGCAGATTTATTTGAAGTCTATCCTCAGTTGAAATGATGACATCTTCTGGTTTTGACTGTAACGTCATCTCGGTTTTGATCCAGAGCTGAGATTCGAGGGATGCTAGGCCCGCTCTCCTTTTCAACCTCACCGCAGTCGACCATTTTTTTTTTTCGTTGTCTTTGTTGGTGTCTGAATATTGATCAGCGCCTCCTCTGATCCGCGTTGTGACCAGATGTCAATGACTTTTCATGCGACATCTTGTGCCCAGTGGGAGGCTGTGTTTGTGTGGACCAAAACATGCAAAGCCTGTAAAAGCCAGCCTTACTCTCTCCCTCTCGTTCACTCTCTCTCTCTCTCTCTCTGTGCACTGCTATGGATGACTGACTTGCTCAAGGGAGTTTTAGAAAATAAGGGTGGAGGGAGGAAGAGAGAGAGAGAGAAAGAAAGAGAAAAAAACACACACACACACACACATTGCTGTGTGTGTGCGTGAGAAGGAATGCTGCTAAGTAACCTGGCAGAGCTGTCTCGCCTGCAGCCAACCTGCCCACAGATCATCCTCACTGCAGGCAGAATGTCTCCCGTCACACTGGCAGCCCAACCTCCAGGGCCTTCACTCATCTATTTCTCTCTCCCCATCTCTCTCTCCCTCTCTCTCTCTCTCTCACTTATCTAACTTGTCAGGTCAGCTTCTTCCCTGCCTCTCTCACTCAGTCACATTACCCCTGTGATGCGAAACCACAGTGTGCCAGGAGCCGGCGAGTATCTCCCAGAGCGAGAAGAAATACTGAGAAAAACTGCAGCTGAAAATATACCACCTCACATTCAGTCCGCTCCGCCAACAGCACCTCCCCGCTTCAGCATTCCTGCTGCATTCAGGTAGTATACGGTGTGGAGACTGTCTTCAGCATTAGCTCTATTCATTTCAATCACATTTGCACATTGGCGCATGCACACCCAGAAGTATTTGTCTCGGACTCCAACTTTGCTATGTGGGAATTTTCTTCTGCCACCAAAACGAGTCCTAAGTTTCATATTCTACACACATATAGAAAATATAATATTTTTTTTTTCAGTGTAACATAATATGCAGTATTTTTCCATTTTCCATTCCTTCTTGACTATTATTTATATTGTATCGTCGCTGTATAATAGAAAACATGTATCTTAATTTTTCTACATCATTTAAACACAACAGCTGCCATTGACATTGTGTTTTAATTTCCAAGATAAAAAGACCAATAGAAATGCTTCAAAATCACTTGGAAAAATTCTGGTTCCATTGACTTACATTAAAAGTATGTAAGTCTTGGGCTCTTGTGTAAAGTTCCTATTTTAGAGATACTTGTTTTTTATTGGACAGAAACAATATACTGTACTGTTTATTTATTTATTTTTTGTACTAAGTGCCTTGCTCTCCCTTCGCTGCTGTAACACTGTGAATTTCCCCACTGTGGGACTAATAAGGGATCTTATTTCATCTTATCTTATCTTATCTTATCTTAAATGATAGACTCTTACTATTAGAGATGCTGGTGAATGAATTTACTACAGTTCGAAATAACAACTGATTTAGCAGCATGTTTATCTACTCCAAATTGGTTGGAAATGGCTGCAGGATTTGCCTCCGGGCCTGACACGGCACAGATCATCTAACTCCTAGGGCATCACTGACTGTACATTTTGTAATAGTAGTAAACAGGAATGGGCTGTAATCTGTACAGCAATGCCTTTAACAGTAAACAGATTGGTGTATAAGGAATAGTTATTCATGCAATATTATTGCTAACCTGCCAACAGGCACTAATCCTCATCCCAGTAAACACAGGTTGGAGAAACAATAATTGACATTTATTTGTTTTCTTAAGCCACTTTTCTACTGCATGCTGCCAACACAATTTTTCTACTTATGTTTTCGGTCAAAACAAACATTCTAAACACACTGCAGACTACTGATTGGTTGGAGAGAATCATCATTCTCCCAGAATCATCTCGTCCTCTGAGTTCTAATTCCCCAAACTTTTCTTTTTTTTTTTTTTTTTTAATCAGCAGTTTTTATCTTGCTGCAGTCATCAGACTAATTGGAGTGAGTAGAACCGAGCATTGGCATAGGAACAAGGGGGATGGGGGGGATGTGCCCCACCCAATATCAGAAACAAGTAGATTTGTCCCACCCAAAAATTAAACCAAAATTTAAACCAAAAATTAAATTTTAAAAGTGCGTTTTGGCAGCGTTCAAAATTTACGCGCTGTGTTTGTTGTTAGTGGCTCTGGTTGATAGGTGGTCCTTCACTTTTGTGTTGTGATGCCTGTTCAGAATTATCCCAAAGTCAGTGGCATCACTGAGTGGAGCTCTCGCCTCACTGGAGCGTTGGGTAGCTTACTCCAGCTTTAAACTCGAGATCAGTGATGAGAGCAATGAACAGCAAAATTTACTGCAATAAAACGGCTTTAGTATAATGTGTTGTTATGGTAACAGACTAGGAGGGTTAAGGTTAGCTAACGTTTATATTAACTTTTGTTAGAAAGCACTCTGAAACGTAAAGTACATTACTCTCTGGCCACGTTCCAAACTACAGACTGTTACTATACTACATACATAAAAAATAAAATATAATAAAATATTAATAAATAAATAAATGAATAAATAAAAGCACACCATCATTAGAAGTGCTTTCAGTAGTGCAGAATGTAATGTTCCATAGTGTGTTGTTTGGGACACAGCCTTACTGTCTAATATTAATGTTAGTCTTGTCAAGGGTTAGTCAGGAAACCTTAATATACATTACTTTTTATGCCACCAAAAAATACATATTTTTTAGTTATAAATGTAAATAATCCAGACATTGCATGTATTTAAAAGTTTTCTGACAGCAGTACCATGTAATGTGGAGTATCTTTAGTTTGTAAAGTGAGCTTTAATTGGATTTTTCTAATAATAAACAGACGTACAGATAATGTTGTATTTAGTTTATTTCTTTTGTAATATACCGTAATTCCACAAATTTTGTTCTACGTCACTACATACAGGGATTTATTACCTTACCTACAGTGGAATCATCTTATAGGTAATATTTAGGGGATAGTGTGGGCTTTGATTCATATTAGCAAATGTGCCCCCCCCAATGTCAAACCCACTCCTACACCCTTGGAACCGAGTCTGGTCAGCACCATTACTCTACCCAACCTTTCTATGGATTGGAATTTTACAGTTTATTCAGCTGTGTAGTTTTATTGAGTCTTAATTTCATGTAAAAGTTTAATTGGAAATTAAAGATAAAAAAAAAATTCTACTGTGTATTTACTAGATATAATATAAAATTGCTGCTTAATGATTGTCTGAAAACGTCCCATTAGACTACAAAGACAATTTACTTCACAGCCGAGGAAGTTGAAGTTGAGATTATGCTAGCTATAAAAAATGCTGTGTGTGCTTGGCAAGTACTCAGATGGTGTTGGATCAGGGGTAGTAATGGACCAAGGCCCTCCCTAAAATGGGGGCCCCTCCAAAGGTTTGGATGTGGATTTAATGTTCTGCATAATTAATCTTCTCTAGAATGCATTTTTCATGATTATCTTTCAAGTTCTGTGCATCTTTTGTTTCCATTAGAAAGAAGTCACTGATCCAACAGAAGACAAGAGCTCACCAGAGTAGGTAGCAAATAGCTGCTCCAACGTCCAAGCCTCCATTCCTTGAGCAGTTTCAGTGAAAATGACATGAAATGTATGCTTGTTTTTTTCTTTTGAATTTCTATCTAATTACATTGATTGGTATATTCAGTGAACGGAGACTTTAAGTTTAGATCCAAGTCTGATTCTTAGTAAACTGACTTACACTTACTACTTGTCAGTTGTTTAACCTCCTGAAGAAATATAGCATAATACATAAAGAAGTCTATTTATTTTTCTTTTTAGTTTATTTTCTTGATGGTGGGCCTGCGCATACTACTGCGCCCAGGGCCCAAAATTTAAGCCAAGTACTGTTTCACTATTAGCGTGCATTAGGAAAAGTCCATAGCGCATAGCCTGTAGGATGTAGGATGCAGTCTTAATGAGCAGTCTTGTTTTTCAGGATTAGTTTGGACAGCATTACTCCTAAGAAAGGAAGCCTGTCAGAAGAGAGGCGGCTTTGAGGTGTCTTCTGATGAGCCGCAGGACCAGAGGGACTGTTCTGAAGCATCAGTCAGGCTAGTGGGTTTGAAGCGCTCTCACCCCTCAAGGTGCTGTTTTCTTTGTATGTTTGCTTGATGTGTTTGTTGCTTTCTCCTCAATCCGCCCCCTCCCCAGTTTGCGGCTTGAAAGCCATTACCGCGCTCTTTTCCTTCATGCTCCTGGAATGACAGAGCCTCTGAGGGAAAATAGGGAGCCGGTGGAACGGCACGAGTTGATGAAGGTATGGCAAAAAACAGACATTTCTCTGTTGGTCTAAGGTGTTCATTGTGTTCGGCAGTGCTGGAATCAGAACATTTCGACTCGGGTGGGCAAGGTGGGATATTGAGATAATATGCAGTGACCGTAGCATAACAAGCCTTAATGAACCACAGTGGTTTGTACAGGAAAGTCATAGTGAAAGTGAGTATGTACAGTTAAGTGCATAGTTGCTATATTGACTCTATTAGGGAAGCTCACGTAGACCAGAATGTCTGGTCACCAGCAAAATCAGCATATGCTATGTTTTGGATACAGATATGCTGGTCAGCAGCAATGGACCTTTTTTAATGCTGTTCACCTGCAAAACCAACCCTTGTTGTGTTTCGGGTACTGGTATGCTGGTAAGCAGCAATGGACATTGATCACCAACAAAACCAACCCTTGTTGTGTTAAGGATGCTTGTATGCTGGTCAGCAGCAATGGACATTAATCACCCGCAAAACCAACCCTTGTTGCGTTTCGGATGCTGGTGTGCTGGTCAACAGCAATGGACACTGATCACCAGCAAAATCAACACTGGTTGTGTTTCGGATACTGGTATGCTGGTCAGCAGCAATGGACACTGATCAACCTTAAAACCAACACTTGTTGTGTTTCGGATGCTGGTATGCTGGACAGCAGCAATGGACATTGATCACCAACAAAACCAACACTTGTTGTGTTTCGGTTACTGGTATGCTGGTCAGCAGCAATGGACATTGATCACCAACAAAACTAACCCCTGTTTTGTTTCGGATGCTGGTATGCTGGTCAAAAGCAATGGGCACTGATCACCAGCAAAATCAACACTTGTTGTGTTTCGGATGCTGGTATGCTGGTCAGCAGAAATGGACATTGATCACCAGCAAAACCAACACTTGTCATGTTTCGGATGCTGGTATGCTGGACAGCAGCAATGGACATTGATCACCAGCAAAATCAACCCCTGTTGTGTTTCGGATACTGGTTTGCTGGTCAGCAGCAATGGACATTGATCACCAGCAAAACCAACCCTTGTCATGTTTTGGATGCTGATATGCCGGCCAGCCAGCTGGTGACCAGCTAAATCAGCACCAGACCACCATAACCCTTTATAGTCTATTACAATGTCCAGTAAGCAGCAGCAAAGCAAACGGTAAAAGAAGCTGTTGGTTGCATCATTTGGAGTCAAGCTGATGTTAACAAGATAGCTTCCACTGCTACCTTCTGCGCAGCTCACCTTCATGCAGTTCGTTAATTGCCTTCCTGACATTTGGCAGATGCTTTTCTCTACTTTTTTATTTATTTATTTTAACTTTAATCATGTTACAGAAAACATTCTTGGAATCTCCTGATGTAATGGGAGCACTTGATTTGATGGATAGCTACATTGGAACTTCATTACACATCATTAGTAAGCAATACTCGAGAGTTTATGAATCATTAATGCCGGCAATCGCAAGACGTTTTATAAAGTACATGACATTTTATTAATATTTGGGGACTGAAACTGAAGTCATGGGTAATTGTTCCATTTATAACACTGCATTGAAGGATAACATCTAAATAATGGAACTTGTATGGCGTATTTTAATCAGAACCCTAGCTTATATCGGTTCCACATGTTTCTGCTGAAGTATAAAAAACAAACTTTTTCTTAATGGTAAGTGCTTACCAAAATTAAATAACAGTAATAGTTACAAAATTATAAATGGAGCAAATATCTATTATATCACAGCTTATTATTATTTTGTATTTATTTTAGTTTATTATTTAGAATTTATTTTGTCCAACATTCATCTTTATTACAGTTTCCATCCTTTTTTCCCCTCTTTTTATATTCGAGTGTATACTTCATGTGTTTTATACTTCACAGCAAACACACAGGTCTCCCTAAATCAGCATGATGTGAGAATAGGTATTTCCTACTCTTGGGGTCTCTCTACAGTTGCAGAGTGTATTTCACTTTTACATCCATGTCATGAATACAAATCACACTTTGAGCCTCCTTATGGGCAGCAGGACTTTATTACGGGGGTTCAAACTTTCAAGGCTTATTTGGTTTGAGATTCACAAAGATTGACCCGTCACTTCCTTTGCTCTGCCACTCTTTTGTTTCTCTTATTTTCTCTATCTTGTTCAGACAACATCTTCAATGGTGTCCTCCCAGCCTCTGTCCTGATGTCCATACTGGAAGTACCAAGCTAGCTTCTTCCTATAGGTAGGTGTTGGTGTGTGATGTGTGATGTAGAGCGTTATACAGTTCTTGTAAGAGGTCTTGTGCCCACTCTACAGTGCTATAGCGGGCATTCCAGGCTATTATAAGGCTATTATAAGCCAGAGTACCATCAGAATGATCATGAAGTTGTTGTTTAAACAGAAAATAATATAGCATGACATTATAGTAAAAACCTTAATTCTTATTTTCAAACAAAATTCGAATTGGAGTAAATGTCCATCACTTCAGTTTATGGCCCCTGATGTCAGTATAATGTCATTTACTTCATAGAACATCTTGCAATTACTGGCATGAACCAATTATCCACATTTATGTAAAAGTTTATTAATATAATCAATATCAGTGGTGTCCAAAATAGTAACTTTACAGAAGAGGCTAAAAAGGTTTTCAATGTAAGTTCATGTAAAGAGGTTTTATTCTTGATGCATTTGGAGCATTTCTATCCGTCCAGTCGTTATGAAACTTTCACAGGATATAAAAAGCAGCTTGTATTTAAATGATATCAAAAAATGAAAGTTGACAAAAATGGAGACACATGGTTTTTCTTTGGACAGCAATCGTATTCAATGGCATTCATTTATGAAGCCACTCTCTATGTAGTCTTCAAAAAGTGCTATCAGATATCTTGTTATATAGGTCACATTAAATATATATCAATATCAAACTAAACCAGCATACACACTGATCAGCCATAACATTAAAACCACCTCCTTAAAACCATCTACACACGTTGTCCATCGTATATAGCTCCACTTACTATATCCTCGTAAGAACTGTTAACTCATTTTTGTCCTCTGGAGGGGACATGACTCCCAAAGATATTCCAAAAACTATATAAGGTAACTGTTGTGCCATGTAGAGGACATCCTGGCCTTTCCAATGATGTATCATGTGTTGAGGTGCGTCATTCACAACAGAAGTTCTGCCTTTTTAAAAATAGCCGCCTCTCAATAACCACATTTTATGGGAGATAAGCTATCAAATAATATACATTTGTTATATTTCTAAAACCTATAATTGATCT
The DNA here is from genome assembly GCA_021613375.1 of Megaleporinus macrocephalus. Taxonomy (NCBI): domain Eukaryota; kingdom Metazoa; phylum Chordata; class Actinopteri; order Characiformes; family Anostomidae; genus Megaleporinus; species Megaleporinus macrocephalus. Next base: position 32,013,549 of record CM038721.1, read on the forward strand.
GTTTTAGGTATGAAACTGTTGTAGCTAGTTCTCAAAACATTTTTTATTGATAAGCACAAATGTTTAACTACCTAACAGCATACTTTTTGATGTCCTTTGTAGTGGACATTGAGAATAAATAAATACTAATTTATTTTTAATTAATTATTAATTTAATGTATTGCTAATTTATTAGAAAATGTTACATAATTGTAAATTTAAAAATAGAACATTAAAATGAAATGGACCATAAGAGAAGTTGGGTAGTATGTGTGGAAATTGTGAAACTTTGGCTCAAGGTTTGGAGTGATTAACACAGGTTTAGCTAGAGTGCCTAAAAAGTGTTTAAACCTGGATTTTTTATTTTTAGTAAAAAGTAAAATTAAGCTTTGGAATGGATTATTATTTGTTCCTGATTATGTTAATATACAGTCATTTGGAATTTTTTATATAATGCCGAAAGTGGAAATGGTATCAAACAATGTTTGTTTACTCAGTTTTCATTTACATTATATTCTAGGACTGAGTTGGTGCTGATGTTGTAAAAGGGTTTTTGGACTGATGCAGAACAGAAAACAAGAAATATGTCATCAACAATGTTCTGATGTCCACTTTAAAGGACATTCCATAAAAAATAATTTAAAATGTTTTTGAAAAACAAAAAAACTCTTTAAAAAACTTTAATTTTTCTCAGGACGATATAGGGTATACTTTGTAGTTCTACAACTACATACTGTAGTTCATCTGATTCACTGTATGCACTGTTTATCCCCTTTCACCCTGTCCTTCAATGATCAGGACCCCAACAGGACCCTTACAGGACCACCATAGAGCAGGTACTACTAGGGAGGTGGATCACTGTAGTGGTAGGACACTGATGTGGTGGTGGTGGTGTGTTAGTGTGTACTGTGCTAGCATGAGTGGATCAGACATGGCAGGGCTGCTGGAGTTTTTAAACACCTTATTGCCACCAGTCAATGACGCCCAGCAACAGTGCACTGTGAGCAGCATCCAGTGACCACTGATGAAGGACTTGAGGATGACCAACTGTGTAGCAACAGATGAGCTATTGTCTCTGACTCTATATCTATAATATAGACCAGCAAGGTAGGCGTGTCTAATGGAGTGGACAGTGAGTGGACTGATCCATGCGCACCAGCACAACACACACTAGCGCACTACCACTAGCACATCAGTATCACTGCAGTGCTGAAAATAATCCAGCACCCAAATTATACCTGCTTGTGGGGGTCCTGGCCATTAAAGAACTACAAAGTGATCCTATATTGCACTGTAGATGAAGCTAATACAATGGACAATGAATATAGATACAGGGAGATGGTTTTAATGCTATGGCTGATGCGTGCCAACCTCAACAGGAAAAGTCTCTTAGGCAGTGAGTTTGCAAGCCTAACAGCCTCCTTGGTTTCGTTTTGTTGTCTGGGGTGTAAAAGGAAAGAAGCTATGAGGTTTGCTTGCGACAGTACCGGTATGTACGAGGGTAGGTGCATTTGTGGGCATGCATGTTTTTGCCTGCAGCCTGTGTTATCACCTACAGTTAATGGCTAGTTCTGTTTCCCCATGAGAGCTTTCATTAAGTAAAAGGAGCATCGCTATTGATGCCACAACAACCTTTCAGCCGGGCGCCCACTCGGCATCTCTATGGCAATAATGTGTACCATTAGAAGCCGGCCTGCTCTTCAGCCAGAGCGGGATCATCAGTGCTCTTAATGACCACGCAGTCCGTGATCGCCTCACGCTCTCTGGCTGGCATCAGGGGACCACTGCCGGGACCGGCGCGGCGCAGGATTGTAATGGTCAATTAGGAGCCTGGCCACCGAGCTCCATTACTGCCTAGCACACTCATCAGCAGTCATTAAGACACCTGTGTCACTCAGGACTGCCAATTATGCGCTGTCCACTGGACCCTGCATTCAGTTTTGAAATGTTAATGTCTGTCTGTCTAGCTGCAGGAGGTCATTTCTTTCTCTGTGGCTGCACTGTCAGAGAAATTAACAGAGTACATCTCAGACATCTGAAAACTCTTCGTGACTCTTTAATGCATCTTCTCAGATTTAGTCATAATTCAGTTCAATTCGATTGTTTAGTGCTATTCACCAAAGAATGCTGTGCACAGATTTGTTAAGGCCAAAGGTGTCAAAAGTATTCAAATTCATTACTCAGGTAGAAGTATAGATACTAGGGTTTAAAAATACTTCTGTATAAGTTGAAGTACCAACTCAAGGTTTTTACTCCAGTAAAAGTATAAAAGAAAAAAAAAACATTGAGGACAAAAGCTACGATCGCAACACAGGGGCCTATAGTGCACTAGCCCAACTCCCCAAAAACCCCATTCTTCTAAAAGCCATAATGACTATAATGTTATACTAAAATGTTAATGTTGATAAATTTAGGATGCACTAGGCTTCCTGTTTCAACCTCATATACGGCCATTAAAAATGAATGTATTTTAGTACAATGTAAATTTATAAAAGAGCATTAACATGTGTTTCATGGAGCAGAAGATATGATGACTAGTTGTCTATAAGTATTGTAATGGTGCAAAAAGTCAAACTTCAAAGGCATGTTATCAATAATCTTTACTGGAATGTAAATGTACATGAATGAAAACAAGCTGAAATGTAATAGGAGTAACGAGACTATGTTTAAAATATAAAGAGTAGAAAGTACAGATAATGGATTGTAAATGTAAGTAGTAGAAAGTACTGATAATGGAGTGTAAATGTAAGGAGTAGAAAGTACAGATAATGGAGTGTAATTGTAAAGAGTAGAAAGTACTGATAATGGAGTGTAAATGTAAGGAGTAGAAAGTACAGATAATGGAGTGTAAATGTAAGGAGTAGAAAGTACAGATAATGGAGTGTAAATATAAAGAGTAGAAAGTACAGATAATGGAGTGTAAATGTAAGGAGTAGAAAGTACAGATAATGGAGTGTAAATGTAAGGAGTAGAAAGTACAGATAATGGAGTGTAATTGTAAGGAGTAGAAAGTACTGATAATGGAGTGTAAATGTAAGGAGTAGAAAGTACAGATAATGGAGTGTAAATGTAAGGAGTAGAAAGTACAGATAATGGAGTGTAAATGTAAGGAGTAGAAAGTACAGATAATGGAGTGTAAATGTAAGGAGTAGAAAGTACTTATAATGGAGTGTAAATGTAAGGAGTTGAAAGGACAGATAATGGAGTGTAAATGTAAGGAGTAGAAAGTACTGATAATGGAGTGTAAATGTAAGGAGTAGAAAGTACTGATAATGGTGTGTAAATGTAAGGAGTAGAAAGTACTGATAATGGAGTGTAAATGTAAGGAGTAGAAAGTACAGATAATGGAGTGTAAATGTAAGGAGTAGAAAGTACAGATAATGGAGTGTAAATGTAAGGAGTAGAAAGTACAGATAATGGAGTGTAAATGTAAGGAGTAGAAAGTACTTATAATGGAGTGTAAATGTAAGGAGTAGAAAGTACAGATAATGGAGTGTAAATGTAAGGAGTAGAAAGTACTGATAATGGAGTGTAAATGTAAGGAGTAGAAAGTACTGATAATGGAGTGTAAATGTAAGGAGTAGAAAGTACTGATAATGGAGTGTAAATATAAGAAGTAGAAAGTACTGATAATGGAGTGTAAATGTAAGGAGTAGAAAGTACTGATAATGGAGTGTAAATGTAAGGAGTAGAAAGTACAAATAATGGAGTGTAAATGTAAGGAGTAGAAAGTACAGATAATGGAGTGTAAATGTAAGGAGTAGAAAGTACTGATAATGGAGTGTAAATGTAAGGAGTAGAAAGTACTGATAATGGAGTGTAAATGTAAGGAGTAGAAAGTAAAAATCATTTGAAAAATAATTACTCCAGTAAAGTAAAAATAACCAAAAATTTCTACTAAAGTAAGGTAATAAAGTATTTGTACTTCATTATCTGACACCTCTGGTTAAGGCTTCTTGTAAACATTTAAGAATTGATTCTCACTATCCAAAGAACCACAATGACCATTTTAGCCATCCAACAAACTTCTAGTGCACATTTTCCTTGTAGCATTTCTCGGCAGCAGCTTCTTGACAGCTACCCATTCTTTAGACCTATAGTGCTGAGAAGTCTTCTCCCAGTGGGAGGATGGACAGAAACACCTATGGAAGTTTTTCAGACCTGAAGAAACGTGGAGCTTGATTTTCTCCTCTCTCTCTTTCTCTCTCAAAGACGAAAGCTGTATTGATTAAACATTATTTCACGAAAATTATCATTATCGTTTTATAGCCCAGCCCTACTTAGACTAAACCACACAACACTCCTCCAACCAATCAGCAACAGGGGTCATTTATGCTTATTTGCAACATCGCTGAGTCATTTTTAGCCTGATTACCAGTTTCCCTATTCATGTTTTCCATTTCCTCCTTAAATGGCAGAGCAGTTACAATCCAGTGCCTCAACTTCTTGTTTGAATCTTCACATTCCAACTTAAGAGTTCCTTGATAGTTCCTCAGTCTGCCTGTCCACATGTTTTTGGAGTTTTCCCAATTTCACCTTAAAAAAGCTGACACAAAGCAGCTGACTGAGCAGATCTTTAAAAAACAAACAAACAAAACAACAACAGCAACAACAACACCCAACTCCACATACAACCACATTACCATAGCCAAGCACGTCCATGAATTTGGAGGATGGATCTTCATAGGAGCACTGAATGGTGGGGTGAATTAGTTTTTCTGTTAAATTTAAATATCAATAATCAATCTCCCAAATTGCTTACTGCACCTTTAAGAGAGAGGAATTATCCAGTGAAAGCACAATTTAAGTAGAGAGAGTAACCTCATAGGACCAACATGCATCCCCACACAAGCGTGTTCCATATTTGCATAATTAACTTGAACAGCAACAACTAAATCTTAATAAAACAACTGAACATTGAGTAATAATAACAAACCACTTGAAGAACAAGCCTCAGCTGGGACAGTATGTGTAATGCAAATTCATTTGACCTGTATTTATACGATAGTATGCAATACTAGTGAGGCAATCCTGCATAGCTGTAAAAGCAGCATCCCTTATTACCAAGCATGCAGCTCCTTAACAAATGTATATGATGTATTTTACACTCAGTGTATAGCATCATTAAAAGTTCCAGGGAACAGAGAGAAATCTCTTTATGAATGCACATGACCTTCGACTATCAGACTCAGACGCTGCATTATAAACCAGCGAGCTTCTGCGATGAATATCACCACATGGGCTCGAGGATGCTGTAACAAGCCATTTTCAATAAAAAGCATTTGTTGGGTAAGGCTAAGACTGCAGTATGCACAGTGAAAGCCACATGTCAACATTGTCCAGAAATGCACTCGACTCGAGCTCATCTAAAATGGACTAATGCACAGCAGTGTGTATTGTGGGCTGATAAGTCAACCCTTCACATCGTTTATGGAAATAACAGACATTGTGCTCCAAAGAAGTAAAAGCCAGTCATGGTATGGGGTGTATTAGAGCATTTCTCAGTCCTGGTCCTGTAGACTCACATGCTTTAACACATCCACTTTAACCCATCAATGGGCTGTTAATGAGCTGATTAGTTGGATCTGGGATGAGTTGGGAGCAGGGAAAACACTACAAAGTGCAGGACCGTGTTAAATGTGTTTATCTATTATCTCTGACTGCATCACAAATGCTAGCAGGTATATACACTACAAAGGCATAGGTTTGCACATGGACGATGGGGTCATATCCTCACCCATACTTTGGGTTTAAAGAATTGACTCTAAAAATATTATTATATAACATTATATTATATAATTCCAGTTGTTTCTTCCAGACGCGGCATCTTTGAGGTGCAGAGGCAATCAGACTCGCATTTGATTGGCTGAAAGTGTAACGTGAGGCAGGGGCGTAGCAGCAAATTCTGGGCCCTGTACACTCTCAAAGTCGTTGGGCCACTAGCTATGCCTGTACATGAGGAACGTGAGCAAAAAAAAAAAAATCAGGATTTTCATGGGCCCCTCTCCCTACTCGGGCCCTGGGTAGTCAGGTCCACTTTTCCCCCCACTACCATGCCCATGACGTGAGGCGGATACAAGCGCAAACATCATTTAATGGAGTCCATAAAAATAATAAAAGGTAGAGTCCCTACATGGGAAAATAATTATATCTAATAGAAAAGTCACTAATATCAAAAAGCATTCCCCCTCTCCGCCACCAGAGGTCTCAGTCTCTGGAATTCTAGGACACACCGGCCTCACTTACACAGCCCATCTACTTACACACACCTGGCACTCATTACCACACCAGGCAGTGGCTCATCGGCACTGCCTTTATAAATCCCTTATAATTCGTTATTGTATCCTGTAACCCTTTCTCTAGCCATCGACTCACCCGTTGTCATCTTCTAGCTACTGGCCAGCTCCCTGCCGGGCCTCTTCCCATCTCAGCTTACCTACCTTGTTCCACCAGCGGGTCTCCTCTCACCCTCCTGGAAACGTGTAAGCTCCTGGTCTCCCAGATCCAGCCGAAGTAGCTGCTCCCTCTGTGTAAACATGCCCGGGTGACCATTCTCCACGGTGCTCAGTGAGAGAGGTTGGTGGTGGCTTTCAGACGGCTATCGAGTGGAAGCAGCGGTGTTCCCAGTACAGCCTGCCTTCTGTCTTTGACTCTCTTCACTGCTCTAACATTCCCTTTATCTGGAATGGCTTTACTTACCCCCACATGGACCCTCTCCTGTCTCTTACTACGGGACCAAGCGGAGGACCGACGCCTGTGATGACTGTTAGTATGGGATCTCTATCCCAGTGATCCAAGTGGTGCAAGGAGACCTTTGTTTTCCACTGTCCAGATGGAGACGCTAAACCGGTAGCCCTGGGTCTCATTGGACTGTTTCCTGAGTATTGTGAATAAACCTTGCGAATGGATCTTATTAACCTGCCTGAGAGTGTTGATTTGTTACAAAAATCAAAGTAGTACATCAGCCAAAATCACAATCTCTTAAGTGATTCAAATGCCTGAGTAAATGAATGAGTTTTCAAGTTTGTTTTAAAAAGTCTTTAGTGTTGAAGATTTTAAATAGAAGGCTATTCCACAGTTTAGGAGCAGCATCCCCCTTAAACTTCAGCCGAGAGCGTGGAACGACTACAGCTGGTTTGAGGGACGCAGTGACCGAGAGGAGGAATATAAACAAAGCATGTCAAAAATGTAGCCTGGAACCAAACCATGTAAAGCCTTAAAAACAAACAATAACATCTTAAATTCAATGCGGAATCTCACAGGTAACCAATGCAGGGAGGCAGGTATAGGCACAATGCAAGACAGACACAAGGACCAAACGGAGGGTATAAGGAAGACACCAGAACCAGTAGGAGACAGTAAAAGCAATTGAGGGGCGTAACAAGAGACTGGAAACAAGGAGGAGCACATAACCAAAACAAACATAAGCATATGGAACATGACAGAAAAGTGTAAACAAGAGCATAGACAGACAGCAAAAACAAAAAAAAAGCATGACATAAAGGGAGGCTGCTCTCCAAAGACTGACATCACAATGAGCAGATATACTTACCGGCAGACTCAGAGAAGTGAGAGCTGATCAGTGAGCTAGCGGGCAGCTATCAGGGCTCTCAGTTCATAGACCTCAAGCACTAGCAATAAATTAGTCTTTCAGATGACTTTCTCACTCTCTCCTTATGACCACACATTGGAGTCTTTGTAGATATCTTTCCACAAAAAAAAAAAAAAAACATCAGTAGCTTTTTCACCTCCCAGACCGTAAGTCACAGGTAGTTACTTAACTAGCCAATAACAAGTGAATAAAAGACTGCCTACAAATGTCTTTCCACTGTGAAAAATAGAGTACAAATTAGACATATTTCAGTTTTTTCAGTGTCTCTATCAGTATTGGGACCAAATCGCCGCCCTTGATATACTATACACTTGCTGCCATCTAGTCTTTTCAGGGACATCCATGCTCATTTCAACATGACAGCATCAAACCCCTATCTGCATGTGTTACAACTGCATGGGTGCATAATCTAAGACTGTGTGGGCTTGACTGGCCTGTCTGTAAATGAGTCTTGTGGAGGAAGAGTGGTCAAAAATTCTACTTTCAAAACTTCGTCAACTTGTGTTCTCAATCAAATGATCACCGAAGGTGCTGTATGCGAGTTTTATCCAAACGCTTTTTGTCAAATTCTAGAAACATCTCCTCACAATCTGCTGCTACCGCTAGCTTTTTACATGTTATCTACTGTTCATACACAGCCCTGGGTCTGTATATGAAAAATAAACAAAGTGGCTCAGCCAAAGCATGATAACACTCTTCCAGACAATCTATAATGTTAGTAGGCATTCATGCTTAGACCCAGGACAAGGGGAAGGGGAGGAGCTTCTTCATGAACTCCACCCACATTAGGTGCATACGAAATCGTCTACTTACAAACTACTCAGTAGTGAAATCAGTAGGTGAGTGCGGCTAGTATGTCCGAATACCTAGTAGGCATCGAGTAGTAGGCGAACGATACCTGGATGACCTACTAAATCGGCAGCCATTTTTATGTAGGCAAACACAGCATACTGCGCTATCCCATGATTCCCCTGGAGCCTGTGAAAACCTGTGAAAAGCGGAACGTCGGTTGTGTGTACGCAGCTACGGCTTGTGTGGCTACTAAAACTTGCCTACTGAAATTACCTACTAGTCTGCCGCTCGAGCAGTACGTACTGGCTCTAATCTAGTACCTACTGACTAGTAGGCGATTTCGGACGCACCCATTGTCAAGAAGAAGAGATGGCTGAGAAACAGACAAAGAGGAGACCATCTGAGGAGCAGAGGTTCAGAAGATTCACATAGAAGTTCTCAGATCAGTCATGGGCGAAAGCTGTGTTAGCATCAGTGATGAGGTTTAGTGGTGGAGGAATCTCAGAGAGGCTGAGGTCAGCTTATCTTATTCACAAGTTTCTTGTTCAAATTTTTCCTGATCCAGTTTAAACAGTGCTTAGATTATATTTTGGTGTGAAGGTCATTGTTGTATCTGTTTCACTAACAACATTTTATTTGCTTAAAAAAACAAGTATATTATTGCATATTTGGCTCCTACACTGCTGTGAACCTGCTGGATGAATGCGTAAAGCAGCTGTCATTAACGGGGTTTGTTGTCAAAGCTTGGTTGGCATCCATTCCCTAATTTCATCTTATCTAACACTGCACTAGCTTCATGATCTACAGCTTTGGCAGGGGTTGAAAATAAAAATAAGACACAGAGCTACAAATACATAGTTAATAGTACATTTAAAAATCTACAGCCCTGTGTACGGTGGAAAAGACCCAAGTGCAGAGCTGTTGGGTGCTGGTTTATTTATGTTATCATTTATTGTTTACAGAAAGAGAATACAACCAAAAATCGATAGTACAGGGTGTAAAAACAAAAGAAATATTCTTTCTACGTTACTGGCTTTGAGTCAGACTTGAACCAGCAACCTGAGGAGTGATGGGGCAACGCTTTACTACAGCACCGCTGAGGAAGGGAGGAAAGTTGAGGTTTAAGTTTACAAAATTCTGTTGTTAAATAAAGACTTCGAGCTCAATTCCTTATAGTCCAGCTCACTTATCTCTCTTGGTTCAATCTCTCTGATTTGGCTTTTCAGTTATTTTCTTTTCTACCAACCCCAGCAAAGATACCAGACCAGTTATTCCTCAACACAGGTGTAACATTGGACTACTGCTTGAGTGAGCTTTGATGCAGAGCCCAGCAGGTATGACCGGTCAGCACTGATTAGTGCTAGAACTTCTGGGAGTTGGAGTTCTGGGCGCTGTTTCCAGTAGCCCTCCTGGCACGACACCCGGGACCTCTACTGTTGGTGTGGACTAACCCCTTACAGGTTTGTCAATACAATAGAAAAAGGCTTTTACAACCATGAAGATCTAAACATAGATCTTTGCTACTCGATTGTGCGGCAACGTTCAGATTAAGAATAGTTCTACAGCATTGTATTCCCAGAGTTGAAGCATTGACTGGGCAGTCATGGAATGAAAGTTAGGTTGCTGGTTCGATCCCCGGGACCAGCAAGACACAACTGAAGTGCCCTTGAGCAATGCACCTAACCCCCCAACTGCTCCCCAGGCACCATGGATAGGGCTGCCCATCGCTCTGGGCACATGTGCTCACTGCCCCCTAGTGTGAGTGTTTCACTGCATGGATGGGTTAAATGCGGAGGTCAAATATTGCTGTGTGCAAACACAAGTGACAGAATAATACTTAAAGAAAGGAAAGTAGTAAACAAGCTTTGCAGAACATGTTGCAGGCATCAAATTAGGATTTTTTTTTAGTTTACTAATTACTTCTTTCTATTTTTAATGGTGATTTTTTTTCATATTGCCCAAATGAAATTGAAGTATGGCAATTAATACACGTGCATGAGAAGAGATTTGGCTGATCAACAGACAATGGGTGTGTCTCAAAACCTAGTGAGTGTCTAAGTAGGCTGTCTGTGTAGGCATTTGTTTAAGTAGCAGTGTTCTGTCTGACATCTCTCCTCATAAAACAGATTACTGAGACGCTCTAGTTAGAGAGCTACTGCGTTATAGCTTGTTCCCGCCCACTGCAGCACGAGACTGGTGGTTTAGCTGGTGGTTTAGCTGGTTGCCGATATCCAAAACAATAGCCTGAGGCTTAAAAATCCGCTAGCATAACTGCTAATGGCTTGAGTATAAAACTGCATAATGGTCAACGACTCGTTACAGAGTTAATAATAAAATACTGTTTTGTGTGATTATATGACCAGAAACACACTAAAACTCCAGAGAGAATCAAAATAACTCACATTTTAAAACAACTTCACTGCTCGTAGATTGCCTTAGCGGCTGAGGAAGCGTTCGATGCTTCCTTAAAATCAGATCAAAATAAGGTTCCTCAGTAGACAGCCTGTTTAAGGTATGTAAGAATTGGGACAGCCTACATGTCGGGAGCTCATACTATGACATAAAATGCTGCCTATGTAGGCAGCTCACTAGGTTTTGAGACACCCAATAATTGTGCCTGTTATACAAATGTTGACGGCTAAACTCTTCCTGGCACTTCAGAATTTGACCACTGTTTTCCAGCTCACATGGAAAGATTTTATAGAACACAAAGAACAGGTGTGATCTCCCAGAATCCCTGGCTGGCAGAATCTCGTGTACTCTTTCTTTTTCCAGGAGGAGACCAATGATGAAAGTATGAAGGTGTGGAAGAAAAGTGAGCTACATGAAGAGAGGAGATGTGAAGTGCAGAGACACTTCAGGTTAAAATATCTCAGCAGTTGCTATTACAGGATCCTAATTATCAGGTGAAGGAGGGGATAGAAATCCTAAACCAGCTTTCGTTTCTCCTCCACAGCGGCTGAACCTCAGCTTCCTCTCCAAAGACTCATCGGAGGTCAGAGCCATCATCTAATCTCTCAAATGAATGCGGGAAGGAATTTGAGCCCTTGAGAAAATGAGAATTTGTACATGTAAAAGCAGCCTTGTCGCTCGCCCTGTAATAAGCTCTCGACTTTCATTTATTTCCACCTATACAAGGTGGTGATATGTTACAGCTATGGTGTTAAATTCTTTTCTACCACACTACCATAGTAGTCATGGGGAAATCTCACATCTGGGAAGGGTGACTACATATTCTACTTAATTGGTTCAGAGATGAAAGCATATTAAGGACTTTGAACTGCTTCAGACTTCACTGTGGCATGGTGGTATAGGGGTTAGCACCGTCACCTCACAGCAAGATGATCCGGGTTCAATTCCTGGTCCAGGCCGTTCTGGACTTTGTATGTTCTCCTCATGCTTGAGTGGGTTTCCTTCCACAGTCCAAACACATGCATGCTAGGTTGATCGGTAACTCTAAATTGCCCAAAAATGTGAGTGTGTGTTCTTCCAAGCCCAGACAGGTGGCAAAGTTTCTGTCAGGAAGTGCATCCGACGTAAAACACTTTGCCATATCTAGCGTGTGATTTGACTTGCTGTGGACTGATTTCGACTTGAGTGACCCTGAAGCTTAATTATGTGTCAGGGGACTGGGATGGCCACTGCAAAACCATGATTCTACGGTCAGGGAATTATGTTTGTGTTGATTGTGACTTGGTTACCGTTCAGTGTTCTATTTAGGGTGTCTGCCTTTTTGTAGTGTTGTCCGAATTCTCAATGGACAGTTAGATACCCTATATAGTTCACTACATTCTTACCCACCATGCACCGTAAAACTAGTAAACAACCGATGTACAGTATTTACAGGTTGACGCTGCACAATGCATAGCGGTTTCTTTGGAAAGGTCGTCATCCGAATTCCCTCTACTGACTCCCTCACTGCTCCCTACATAGTGTTCTACATAGAGCAGTCTATGTAGTGAACAGGGAATGAGTTAATGAGTGGTCCATTTCAGACACACCCTTGGATCTTTGTCCTACTGCAAGACCCAACCACAGCCCAGGTTAAGCCTCCTGACTGTGGTGGTCAGGTTTTGATTTAATATCAGCTGGTGTAAAAGGTAAAAAAAGGCAATGGAAATTTAAAGCTATTGAACTGTCGTGAAAACGTTTGAAATGTCTATAGTTCTCTGGGCGGCAATACCAGGGATCGCCAGTAGGGGGAGTAGAAGGCAGTGGGTGGGGCAGCTCTTCCTCTTCACTTATTAAACGCACATTCGGAAGAGAGCTGGGGTGAGTCTGAAATTGCATACTTCCATACTGAACAATACGCAAAAGCAGTGCGCGAGAGTGACTAGGCTTTCCGAATACATAGTGCTCGTCGAGAAGTACGTGAAAAGTCCCTGGATGACGTACTGCACCGGCAGACATTTTTAAGTATGCAGCCCCAGCACACTGTCCTATCCCAGGATTCCATCGGAGCCGCGGAGGAATTCAAAGCGGAGGAAAAAAGCGAGGTGAAATGCGGTACGTCGGCTGTGTGTACGTAGCTATGGCTAATAAACTGCCGCTTCAGGAGTTAACGCTGCTTCTGAGGTAAACAATGGACAATGAAACTCCCTGCTGATATTTCTTCCTTTTCACGTAGGAAAACTAGTTATAAAGGTGTTTTTAGGTTCATGTATCTGTTAGTAAAGTTTTATTCTTGATAATGGAGTACATAATTGTTGAAATTGTCAGGCGCTAATAGAGCAGTTTGTTTTTGTACATGCTAGCGAAGTGAGTGGTTAATGGTGTTTTAGCTACACAGCCATCATTTCAGAAAAAAGCGAGGAAAAGTAACGCAGTTCGTATTATTTTAACGGTAATACATATAAAACCAAGTTGTAATAAATGTTCTTTGAAGATAAACGTGATTTCTTTAAACTTACATGTCACTGAATGCTTAGAAATGAGACAGACTGAATTTTGCTGTCAGTTTATCGCTTTTATTTATTTATGAAATGCACATACGGAAGAGAGCTTGAGTTGCTAACTCCCTGCTGATATTTTTTTTTCTTTTTCAGGGCATTTATACTGGTACTTGATAGTATGTATCGAAACAAGTTGGCCATTGGAAGGCAAACAAGATAAGTATCGGGTAATTCCAGTTACTTTCCATCAAAACATGTGTGTCCTGATCTAAATTAGTGTAGGAAGAGAACAGTTGCCTTTTTCCCAGCCAAAAATTATATCACCACAGGAGGAGAAAAACTATAATTTGTTTATAAAGTGTTTTTGCCACTGAAACTGTGGACCACTGCTTTAGACCACTTATTTCTGTCACCCTGTCATTAAATATTCACCAAAAAGGGCAGCTGATATTTTGTAAGCGGTGTAAAAGTAAATAAATTGCCAAACAAAATAAAGTTTTCTCGTGCTGGCATTTATATGTTGTTGCTGCAATAAAAACATCTGCCAATCTTAACCAATCAACAAGAAGCTATCTCGAACCAGTTGTTGGCTATTATTACTGGTTTGAGTTTGTATCGTAACAAGTTGGCCATTGGATAGAAAACAAAATAAGTATTGCTTAATTCCAGTTCCTTTCCATCAAAACATACACTCAATGGGTCAGCATCACTGTCATACTGAGAATAACCCACCACCCAAATAATACCTGCTCTGTGGTGGTCATGTGATGGTCCTGATCTAAATTAGTAGGAATATATATATGGGATCTAGGAAACAGTTTCCTTTTTCTCACCCAAAAATGATACCACCACAGGAGAAAAAACCCTATAATTTGTTTTGTTAGTTGTTTTTGCCACTGAAACTGTGGACCACTGCTTTAGACCACTTATATTTGTCACCCTGTCATTAAATATTTAAAAAAAAAGGGCAAAAAAGTAAATAAATGGCCGAACAAAATAATGTTTTCTCGTGCTGGCATTTATATGTTGTTGCATATAAAAAAACATCTGCCAATCTTAACCAATCAACAAGAAGCTAACTCGAACCAGTTGTTGGCTATAATTACTGGCTTGAGTCTGAAAGGCCAAAAAATATAAATAAATAAATAAATAAATAAATAAATAAATAAATAGACGTTATTATCTGACGAGTGCAAAGCCAAAGGCCGTCGTTTCTTATGCCTGGTGCCAGCGACTTCAAACGCTTGCCAAAACAGTGCAGTTTATGTAATTACATGCTGTAATAACATTGATTGACCTTAACAGTACTTTTATAAGCCAAATTCGATTTTCAAGGCTACGGCTTTGTGCTGCTCAGATCATTATGGCATTATTCTTGTTGGCAGTCCGTGTCCAGCCAAATATGCAGCGTTCTTTGACCTAATGAAAGAACATAAGGCATCCACTGCTGTCGTCTGTGTTCCGCACCCCTGAAGGCTCAATTTCCTGCAATCTTCACAAATGTCTGCACACAAACAGTGCAGGCTGCTCATCCTGGACACGAGTCAAGCTCTGATCACTTTGTCGGCCTGAGAATGCCCATACGAAAGCGCTCAGGCGAAGTCCATTGTGTGGCTGAATCAGAGGGCACTGTCGATTAGCTAGGCGAGGCTGATAGCCATAACCTGAAGCTAACGCCGCTAATGACTCCTTGCGATGTCGCGGCTGCTTGCTGATCATGCTAATGTGGGTCATCAGCGTAGATAGGTCTATCTGTTTACACAATTTAAATGAGTTGCATTAAATAAAAATCAATAATTTACCAGGGAGATATGAATAATTAAGCACGAGTGCAGTTCTTGTGAAAGGCTCACTCGTCTTTAAGAAAGATGGTTAATGATTTATGGAAACAACCTGAACTCACAGTGTATCGGTCACGTTTTATGAGGTGCTACAGTGCGTGCAGCAGCAAAGATGGCCTTGGTGAAAAAAGAAGCGCACAGGGAGCACTGAAATGCTAATTATGACATTTCAGGATGAAGAAGCAGTTACTGTAGTTACTGTATCATTTAATATAACAATAGGAAACCTATTACAGAGACAGAGAGAGAAAGAGAGAGAGAGTGTTCTGAAACATTTGGCTGGTATTGTACTAAAACGTTTGGCTGGTAGTGTACTAAACTTTTGGCTGGTAGTGTACTAAAACGTTTGGCTGGTAGTGTACTAAAACATTTGGCTGGTATTGTACTAAAACGTTTGGCTGGTAGTGTACTAAACTTTTGGCTGGTAGTGTACTAAAACGTTTGGCTGGTAGTGTACTAAAACATTTGGCTGGTAATGTACTAAAACGTTTGGCTGGTAGTGTACTAAAACGTTTGACTGGTAGTGTACTAAAACGTTTGACTGGTAGTGTACTAAAATGTATAAATGGTACTGTACTAAAACGTTTGGCTGGTAGTGTATCTAAAACGTTTGACTGGTAGTGTATCAAAAACGTTTGGCTGGTAGTGTACTAAAACGTTTGGCTGGTAGTGTACTAAAATGTTTGGCTGGTAGTGTACTAAAACGTTTGGCTGGTAGTGTACTAAAACATTTGACTGGTAGTGTATCTAAAACGTTTGACTGGTAGTGTATCTAAAACGTTTGGCTGGTAATGTACTAAAACGTTTGGCTGGTAGTGTACTAAAACGTTTGGCTGGTAATGTACTAAAACGTTTGGCTGGTAGTGTACTAAAACGTTTGGCTGGTAATGTACTAAAACATTTGTCTGGTAGTGTACTAAAACGTTTGGCTGGTAATGTACTAAAACGTTTGGCTGGTAGTGTAACTAAAACGTTTGGCTGGTAGTGTACTAAAACGTTTGATTGGTAGTGTACTAAAATGTATAAATGGTACTGTACTAAAATGTTTGTCTGGTAGTATACTAAAACGTTTGGCTGGTAGTGTACCAAAACGTTTGGCTGGTAATGTACTAAAACATTTGTCTGGTAGTGTACTAAAACGTTTGGCTGGTAATGTACTAAAACGTTTGTCTGGTAGTGTACTAAAACGTTTGGCTGGTAGTGTACTAAAACGTTTGGCTGGTAGTGTAACTAAAACGTTTGGCTGGTAGTGTACTAAAATGTATAAATGGTACTGTACTAAAACGTTTGGCTGGTAGTGTATCTAAAACGTTTGACTGGTAGTGTATCTAAAACGTTTGGCTGGTAGTGTATCTAAAACGTTTGACTGGTAGTGTACTAAAACGTTTGACTGGCAGTGTACTAAAATGTATAAATGGTACTGTACTAAAACGTTTGTCTGGTAGTGTACTAAAACGTTTGTCTGGTAGTGTACTAAAACGTTTGGCTGGTAGTGTACTAAAACTCATTGCCCACTCTATTAGACACTCCTACCATGTTGGTCCACCGTGTAGGTGTAAAGTCAGAGATGATAGCTCACCTGTTGCTGCACAGTTTATGTTGGTCATTCTGTAGTCCTTCATCAGTTCTCACAGGACACTGTTGGCTGGATAGTTTTGGTTTGTGGACTATTCTCAGTCCAGCAGTGACACAGAGGTGTCTAAACACTACAGCACAGCTGTGTCTGATCCACCCACACAACATGCACTAATAGACCACTACCACATCAGTGTCACTGCAGTGCTGAGAATGACCCTCCAGCCAAATAATATCTGCTCTCTGGTTGTCCTGTGGTAGTCCTGACCGTTAAATAACAGTGTAAAGGTGGCATAACAAAGCATACAGATAATAAGATGAACTACAGTTTGTAATAGTAGAAGTCCATAATGCACCTATATGGGAGGTGGAGCAGATAACATAAACAGTGGGTGAAAACATGATTTATTTTTAAAGTACGTATATGTGATTTTGTGATTTTGGAGCATTTCTACTGGTCCATTTAAACATGAAACTTTTTTCTGGATATTATGGTTAACTGTCGTGTTTAAATTACCTAGAAAAAAAAAGGGGGATGCATGTCTTATTTTGTACAGCGATGACATATATATATATATATATATATATATATATATATATATATATATATATATATATATATATATATATAAACTGCAGAAAATACAAAATAAAAAAAAATCCCTGTTAATTTATCGTTAATTAATATTTTTAAAGGAATATGATCAGTGTAAGCAATAAAGATTGCTATATTGCTATTATTCCTATTTTTTACATTAAAGGGAATACATTTGCTGCTGATGTGTTTGTATCCAAGTAAAATAATAAAAAGCACCAAACAGATGAAGCTGTTTAATATTAAGACACTTATTTATATATTAGTAAGTGTCTTAATATTTTGCAAACCTGCACACAGAACACTGGCATATGGAATTGTGCAATCAATCCACAGTTCAGATGATGAGCCCCTCCCCCAAAGTAACCCAGAGTCAGTTCTGGGAGCGGACTCAAGCATTTAGGAAAACGCCCTATGACTCACTCTATCAGCTATTCAGAAATGACAGTCAGATGGGCTGGAATTATTTATGAACTGTATTTATGAATGGATTCTTTTTGGCTGGCTTAGGTTTGCTTAAACACATTAAGGTTTAGTGAGAGGAACATGCTAGCTAGTATTTAAATTCTGCTATTGTATGTTATTTAGGATGTTTTGCAAATATATATGAAATGCCCCAATGGTGTATAAATAATTATAGAAAAAGTTTGGATGCTTCTGGTCAAATGATATCATCGCTGTTTAATGAAAAACATGTCTCCATTTTTATGATTTTGAGTTTTCTACATCATTTGAACAAACAAATGGGCGTTTACACTGTGTGAAAATTTCATGATGAATGGACCAATAGAAGTGCTCCAAAATAGCTTGGCAATAATTCTGGTTCCATTGATTTACATTGAAATTATAGTATGTTTTTGTTCTCTCCTGTGATGTTGCAATTTTGGAGACACTTGTTTTTCGATGATATGTTTAGTGATATTCTAGTGATAAGTGAAAAAAAGGCTTCTTCTATACAGAACACACTTCTGGACATTTTCATGATTTTAATTTGATAAACAGCAACAAAAAAAAGTAGTTGCAAACTGTTGCACAGGACTACAAAATTTTGTTTAATATCATTATCTGGGCGTAATATGTGAATATATATATATATATATATATATATATACAGGGGTTGTACAATGAAACTGAAACATCTGGTTTTATACCACAATAATTTATTAGGGCCTCCTTTTTTTGCGGCTAATACAGCGTCAATTCGTCTTGGAAATACATATACAAGTCCTGCACAGTGGTCAGAAGGAGTTTAAGCCATTCTTCTTGTAGGATAGTGAATGTAGGACCAGTTTTGCTGTGTGTATTGGTGCATTGTCATCCTGATACACATCACCGCCTTCAGGTTACAATGTTTGAACCATTGGATGCACATGGTCCTCCAGAATGGTTCGCTAGTCCTTGGCAGTGACGCGCCCATCTAGCACAAGTATTGGGCCAAGGGAATACCATGATATGGCAGCCCAAACCATCACTGATCCACCCCCATGCTTCACTCTGGGCCTGCAACAGTCTGGGTGGTATGCTTCTTTGGGGCTTCTCCACACTGTAACTCTCCCGGGTGTGGGGAAAACAGTAAAGGTGGACTCATCTTTCTGAAGGTGCTACTGACATGAAATTCTCATCAGATGTTGGTAACAACCCCTCCAATCCACACATGCAAAGAAATCAAAACATAGAAGTCCATAAATTATGTTATGTGTGATAATGAGAAATGACACAGCTGAAATCCTGCCACTTAGTACAAGTTAAAATCAGCTGGTTCAACTGATGGGTTATAAAAAGGTGTCTTATTACAAAGGTGCCACACAAGAAACATCTCATGATGGGTAAAACCAGTGAGCTCTCTCAAGACCTTCACAAACTTATTGTTGGGAAACATACTGATGGCATTGGTTACAGAAGAATTACAAAACTACTGAAGGTTCCAGTGAGCACTGTTGGGGCCATAATCCAGAAGTGGAAAGAACATCATTTCACCATAAACCGGCCACGACCAGGTGCTCCCCACAAGATTTCAGACAGAGGAGTGAAAAGAATTGTTGTCCAAGCGCCAAGGACCCCCTGTGGAGAGCTACAGAAAGACCTGGAGTCAGCAGCTACAATTGTTTCAAAGAAAACAATAAATAATGCACTCAACTGCCATGGC
The DNA here is from genome assembly GCA_021613375.1 of Megaleporinus macrocephalus. NCBI lineage: Eukaryota > Metazoa > Chordata > Actinopteri > Characiformes > Anostomidae > Megaleporinus > Megaleporinus macrocephalus. Next base: position 32,032,981 of record CM038721.1, read on the forward strand.
TTGTATGCATGCTCACCATGCAAGACTCTATTGCTGAAGAAAAAGCATGTTGAAGCGCGTTCAAAGTTTGCTCAACAACATTTAGACAAGCCTCTGAAATACTGGGAGAATATAGTGCAAAATTGAACTCTGTGGATGCCGTAATACACAACGTGTTTGGAGGTCAAAAGGCACTGCATATCACCCCAAACATATACCAACAGTGAAGTTTGGAGGTGGGAACATCACAATGTGGTGCTGCATGCGGCACTGGCACGCTTCATATAACTAAAGGAAGGATAAGTGGACAAATGTGTCGAGACATTTATGATAAAAAAATCTGCTGCTATCTACCAGGATGATGAAGATGAATCCAGGGTGGACATTTCAGCAAGATAATGATACCAAACACACAGCCAAGGAAACTCTCAAATCAGCACTCTTCATCACCTGAATCCAACTGAAAATCTATGAAAGGAACTAAAGCTCAGAGGCGTTCATAGGCGTCCATGGAACCTTCAGGATTTGAAGAGTGTTAGTGTGGAAGAATGGACCAAAATTACACCTGAGTAATGCATGCAACTAGTTTCTCCATACAGAAGGCATCTTGAAGCTGTCACCACCAACAAAGGCTTTTATATGAAGTATTAAATAAATGTCAGTAAGTGTGTTTAATACTTTTCCCTGTGTCATTTCTCATTATTACACATAACTCTATTTATGGACATCTATGTTTTGATTTATTTGCATTTGTGGTTTGGATGGGTTGTTACCGACATCTAATGATAATTTCATGCCAATAGCTCATGTTTACTTAAAATTAAAAATGGTGGCATGTTCAATACTTATTTCCCCTACAGTGTAATATATATATATATATATATAGATAGATAGATAGATAGATAGATAGATAGATAGATAGATAGATAGAAAACAATTGGAAATAAACGTTCCTGCTGTGAATAAGAAGAGAAGTATGCTGTATGCTAGTTAAAATACATGCATGTTTCTTTTGATTAAAAGTAATAAGTTTTGCTTAATATTTCTTTTGTGTTTTTGTTTTACAACCATCTAATAAACACATGTCTATATAATGAGAATATGACTCCACTCGTTAAGTCATGTTTAAATGAGTATTTCTGAACTGTCACCCAGACAGATTGCTGTGTCTGCCAAATCTGTGTTAATGGACATTAGAGGGATGCAATGACTGTAACTTTTGCAAGGCAAGTGAGCAGCTGCCAGTGCAAATCTGAGTGGCTGCTAAGGTGACGAGCTGTACATCTTTAGCATTCTCTCTTCCTCATGCGCACATCAATCAACACTTACAATTACAAGCAGCCTAAGTCAGATTTCATCTGTTCTCCACTCTTGGAATCACAATATGCAGCACATCTGTTTGTTAGATTGGGCTGAATGCATTATCTTTGCCTTGTTATGAATCTTTGTGTAAGCAAGTGTTATGTGTCTCATTTTTTTTATGGAAATATGTTTTTTGACAAGAACAGAGACACACTGATAGGAAAAACCAAGACCAAAAATTAAGACATACAAAACCTGAAACCTAAATATTTTAAAAAAGTGTTCATTTTCCTATAGAATTGTAATTTTATTTATGTCTGTTTATGAACATAGTAAGACTGATTATGCCTCTAGGTGATTAAGGCAATACTGTAATAGAGAAATGACAGAGAATTTCTCTCTATATATATACACTACCGCTCAAAAGTTTGGGATCACAGTGAAATGTTCTTGTTTCTTCCTTCCTTAACACAACAATGGACTGACGGGTCTCTAAAGACAGTTGTTTCTTTCTGGTCATTTTGAGTTGGTCACCAAGCCATCAACTGCTGATGCTTCAGATACTAAACTAACCTAGAATGTTGTTCTCCCTTTTATGCTCACTTATTAGTAAAATGTATTTCAGCTGTGCATCACAATTGAGCAAGAGTGTCCTAACAATGAATTAGCCCAATAACATCCTTAACTTTGGCGGCCATACCAGGAGATTTAGACAGAGGACTGAGAATTGCTGATAATAGGACTAAATGCAAAATAAGCCTCTATACAAAAATAGATTTTAATACAAACATTTTTATTCTTTAAAAATGATCTGAATCACTTAAATTAATTTTGAAATGGACAATATTGTTTGTGAATTGCTAGAAAATTGCATGAATTGCATGAAAATTCCTTGAAAATTGCATGAAATGAAATTCTAAAGTAATCCTAACTTTTGAGCGGTAGTGAATATATATTAAATAATACATTGTACGAATTGTATAATTAAAAATTTTTTAATAGTTTCTCAAAAGCATCTACAGCTGAATTCCAGATGTATAATTATAATTCCTATAATTATAGAAAACACTTTCTTTTAAATTTGAAAACCACTTGGATGTGGTTTTGGAACTTTCCCCAGCAGCCTGAGGTTTATCCAGCAGGGGGCTCACTAACATCCAAGTTTCTATGTTTATCATTTAAAGAAGAAACAGCCATTATTCTCAGATGGACCTAATCAGTGCACATGTGTGTACCTTTCAATACCAATAAAAAAAAAGATATTGAGTTGCTAGATGTTACATGTCAGTGCTGTTCAAAGAAAAACATGCATCATTTAAATACAACTGCTGTTTATATTGAGTAAAAAAGAAATGGACAAAAAGAAATGCTCCAAAATAACATGGAAAATTCAGATTCCTTTAACTTACATTAAATGTATCGACTGTTTATGGCCTCTCCTGTGAAGCTGCTGTTTTGGAGAGGCTTGTTTTTCTTTGGACTGTATGTGGTATACGATAAAGAATTGAATAACATTAGTTCTACATATAGCACAAAGGATCCATGGTTAAGTGTTGTGTAACTGCACATCTGCTGCTGCTCATACAGTTTGCATTGACCAGTGCAGAAGAGCATATGAAACATCCACCCATCATCTTTCGCTTTATACCGCTAGTCGGGGCCACCTGGAGCCGATCCCAGCGTCATCTGGAGAAAACAGGGTACACCGGGGTACACAAATGATTTATGTGAAATATTTAATTTAATATTTATTTAAACTTTTATTTTCTTCATTCATTTTTTTTTTTGGCTGAAAACCAGAATTAACACCATCTTTTTAAAATGGTTCATTCTTAATTCTGATAATGCATCACAGTCTTTATGTATAGACAAAGGAATGGGCATCAGTAATCACTTAATGTTACTCTGATTAAAATCTGGCTATTGTCAGAGCAAGACCTCATATTGATGGATCGCTTTATTAATCTTGAGGGAAAGTCATGTATTATAACACCAAGTACAGTAAAGAGCAAAACAAGAGCAAAGCACAACCAAACAGCATTAAACTGATGCAGAAGTAGTAGAAAAATCTCCAAATATCTGATGATTGAGAAGGTAACGGAGGTGAATACATGTGCAGAAACTGCTTATTAGAGTTAACGTTGCCTGGAGTCTGAGTGCAGGCAGAGACGTTGACAGCAGGAGAGTCCATGACTGACGAGCAGCATGACTCAGAGATACAAAGAAAACCAAAACTGAGAGCATGACTAGAATCTGGCTATGTACATTAGATATTCCAATCACAGTCAACAAATCCACAAAGGCCAGACAGAGACTAGGACAAACACAGGGGTATAAATACACAAGGGATGACAAGGAACACCTGGGACAGGGAGGAGCCACAAACTAGGAACTAGGAAAAGGGCAGAGACAAGAAGGAGCTATGAACCAAAACAAACGAAAGCACATAAAAATGACAGGGAGGCAACAAATGCAAAGACAGACGGGGGAAAAACAGGACAAGGCGTGACCAAAATGATGATTTAACAAGAGAAGAAATAACATACAATACTTTTAGTTGCGGTCAATGGGACCATATGATTTTGGCCCATTTCTTTTGGTCTGTTTATCTTGGAATTTACACACAATTAAAATGGAATAATTTTTTTAAATAATGTTCATAAATGAAAAAGAAAATAAAATTATTTTTAACATGTAAAATAACGTATATTTAGACAGTACTGTGAAGCTGAAAGTCCAACAGCATGCTTGGTACTTCCTTGTAACATATTTATTGTCTTGCCCTCTTAATATTTTAGCCACCTACTACTGGCTGTAGACGTGTAGGAGGCGTGGCCATGCAAGGAACCTCAGGTTAGCACAGGAATCGTAGTACAAGACATTCAGTCATGTAAATAAGTAGCTGTTGCTAGATAAAAGATTAGTTCTATGCGCTGTTCCGTGTGGATGCTGTGTCGTTTCTGCTATCATGCTGTGTGTTTGGAGGGGACGTGCCTGCCAGCCCAGCTATTCAGTTAGCACTGAGCTGTGGTTGTCTCTGCTGCCATGTTCTCTATAAGTGCATTCGCTTAACGCTCTATGTTCCCCTGTCTCTGTCTGTGCCAAGATGTTCCAATATCCCAGATGTGTTATGGCTCATTCGTATGGACTGCAGTGCAAACTGTTATTCTGAATAATAATTCTGAGTTATTCTGAACGTATAGAAGTGTGTGACTGCTTTGAACTCATCAGCAGGTCACGGCCACAAACTCTCCACAAAGAATAAAATTAACTTTGCAAAAAACTAAAGTAGAAAAATAAATAAAATAAAATAAACTGTATTTTACTCGCTTGCTTACCTGCAAACAAGTACATTTCCATTTTTACAATGTGCATTTCCTAGTTAGGACTGTAACACGACTGAGGAACAGGGACGAGATTGGGTTTTGGTGAGGATTGTGAGAACTTCATTCTGGGAAACAGAAGGTATATGTAAGTATAGGGTCCTAGATGGCAATCAGGAGGAGTTTCATGCATCTAATCTACTCCTCCACACCCACAACTACACTTCTTCCATAACTGCATAAGAAATAAGTCCAACAAAACTGCAAAAATGACAGTGCCACTTAAAAGGGCTGTAAGTACCACATTTTTCTTTACTGATGTTACTGATGTTCATTTCTTTAAACCGATGCAAATACATTTATCCACAGGGAAACGAGTGGAGGTGACTCCGTAGACGAACTGATCTGTTCCAGTTTGATAGTGTGCACCTTTTATAATAGGTCTTTTGATGTCGACAAAGGAGTGCTCCCACTAACTATTACTTTCAAGAAGAACACCATTAGGGATGCCTGAATGGCTCTTTCAGAATTTGCCACAAGTGTGTTAAATTTGCATTTTGTAATTTAATTTCTCAGGCAGCTTAGATGTGAAGACCCTTCTGTACTTTTTCTTTTGTGTATAATAAGAAAAGCCGTCTGACTTGATGTGTGCTAAGTGTTGCTTTCAGTACAAGCTGCATATGACCCTGACCTTGCTTTTTATATTGCTGTAAACACTTATTTATGTATTTATGTATTCATTTTTTAATTTATTTATGTATTTATTTATTTATTTATTTGCTGAATCTCTGTGATGAAACAGTTTTAGAGGTACTACTTAAGGTCTGCAATCACAGTGCTTTCCTTGCTCTGATGACTTCCAACTTGCTCACTCTAACCTTGATCTTGCACAGAATAATGATTGGGTTTGTTTTCTATGTGTTCGGTAATGAAAACTCAACCATGCATGGCCCATTATAACAGTAGCTTTGCTATTTCATGTCTGTTTCTCCTGCAGTGATGGTGGATCAGGAGTGTACTTTGCAGAATCGTTGCTTTTAGTCTAAGTGCAGGAAGAAGAGATGAAGGTCTGTCAATGTCTGTGGTGAAGTCTCATGAATATGCAGTAATGAGGTGTTCGAGAACTGGAGGACTGGATTGATAGAGTGATTCCTAAAGACAAGGTGAGGAAATGTGTCAGCTATAGGTGGGTATATGAAATCAAAGAAGAAAAGGAAGGAAAGAAAGAATAAAACAAGAAAGAGGAGGGTGGGGTAAAGAAGTACTAAAACTGAAGAAAAATATGGAAAAAGAAAAAGTGAAGAAAACATAAATAGAAAATAAATGGCAGATAAAAAAGAAGAGGAAGAAATAGAAGGTGGTGAGGAAGAGAATGAGAGTGAATGACAACAACAAGTAGAAGAAGACAGTTTAGATAAAGAAAGATGGTAAAGATTGAAAAGAAGATAAAGGAGGATCATAATGTGAAGAAGAAAAGCAGAAAAAATAAAAGGAGGACGAGGAAGTATAGATAAACAAAGAATGAAGTAGAAAAACAAAGAAAAAGGTAGAGATGAAAGAGAAGAAGAAAAAAGAAGATGGAAAAAGGGCATAAATGAGGAGCATAAAGTGAAGAAGAAAAGCAGAAGAAAATGAAAGGAGGATGAGGAAGTATAGATGAACAAAGGATGAAGAAGAAGAACAAGGAAAAAAGGAAAAGGAAGAGATGAATGAGAAGAAGAAGAAAAAAAAGAGGATAAAAAAGAGGATCAAGGAGGAGCTTAAAGTGAAGAAGAAAAACAGAAGAAAATGAAAGGGGAATCAGGAAGTACAGAAAAACAGAATGAAGAAGAATAAAAAGGAGGAGGGAGAAAAGGAGGTGAATAAGAAGAGTAACTAAAACAAGAAAAAAGGAGGAAGAGGAAGTGAAGAAAGACAAGGGGTAAAAAATAAAGGAGGAAGAGAGGAAGAAGGTAAAGGAGAAGAAAGAGAAGAACAAGAAGAATAACGAGAAGAGTGAAGAATGGGTGTAGCAGAAGAAAAAGTTGATGAATATAAATCAAGAAGAACCAGAAGATGGTAAGAATGGATGTAGCAGAGGAGAAAGAAGGTGAGAAAGAAGGAGAAGAGAAAGAAGATGAAGAAGGTGGAGAAAAAGAACTGTTCCTCTCGTGTGTCCAGCTGGAAGGGAGCCCTGCAGTTAGTTAAAGACTAGGTGCTCTTAATGCTGGGGACATTGTTATGGATGCATTACAAGAAGCTCTTTGACTGTAGACGTACTGGATGCTATGAAACTGTGGGGACGCTGCAGCTACAGGTCCTCACACTCAGCTTTTGGTTTGCGATGTTAAAATTGAACTTTTGTGTTCAAACAAACAAATAAATAACAAACTAAAATAAATAAATAAGGCTCAGGGACTCTGGGCAGTGATGTAGGAGTACCATCGTGAAGCAAGTGCACGTCATAAGTCTGGGCGCCTTTTTTAATTGCAAACAAACAAAGCTGGAGCAGAAAACAGATATCATTACTCGCATCGAATTTATGTCAGCCATGAGAGACCTACTAACTGTGAACATCCATGCTGGAGTCAATACTGCTGTGAATGTTTAATTGCAACTCTGAGTCAAGGAGTAAATTGACCCCCCCCCCTCTCTTTTGCGTGAGCGTAAATTAGGCCGTAAATCCATAGAGCTATGTATTTCATTCAGGGATTTCCTGCCCTGGAAATGCATTCGTCTTAGTGTTACCCAGCTCATTTGGATCCTCGCCATGACTGCATTGCTACAGTGCCGTCCTCGCGTCTTCCCTCACTGGGCCTGCTCATGGAAATTAATATCCCTCCTTCGCTTTAGCTCTGTTTGCCTTAAGAGATATGTTTCTGTTAGCTCAGCTGAAGGGACCGGGCGACCTTGCCACAAAACAGAGGAATTGCAAATGCCAAGGAAAGCCTCGCTCATTATTTTTACCCACAGCTCCCAGCCCTCGCGGCAGGAGTAAGATAGGGCTCCGCCGAGACGTGATGTAATCAGAGCTCGTGCAAAATTGAGCTCCCTCTCTTCTGACCATATAATTCATGAACCGCATTTCGACATCCGCTATCAAAAGCAATTCCCCTTATTTATGGGTGGGGGTTTCGCGCCGTGGTTTACACGGAATCAAGATCCGCTTTATGAGCGGGGAAAGATGGGAGAAGGAGTGCCATCAAATCAGACGGCGCGGGGGAAACCCATTCACTTTAAGTGCAGCCTTCTATCTGTGTCCAACTCGAAAATATACAACCAGGTGGAAATGGGCCTCTTACCACGCAAAGAACCATAAAGGCTGAATAATGTAATCAACACTAGGCGGTGAAGGGTTTTCTTTTTTTTCTTTTTTTCAAACGGAGCTGTTTTATGTCCATGATTTACACCTTTTCAGAATAAGAATCTAAAGTTGCACTGCGTGCCGGATTGAAGAGCTTCTCATAAGTATTCTCTAATTCCAATGTAGGCGTCCCACCTTAAAAATGACACATATGCACTCTCATATACAAAACTTCCGAAGTGGTTTTTCATGTGCTAGTATGGGTCTAGAAAAAGCCCAGCATGCTGAAGTCTAAGAGACCACCCAATCATTTATTTAAAGGGGACCTATTATACTTTTGTGGTCTGCAAAGTTTAAAGCCTAGAGAAAACTCTTCCACAGAAACCACTTTCCTCAGCTGCCTGCAATGCCGTGTTGAAATTTCAGTTTATTTCTTTCTTACAAATAGGTGTAATCTCGTAACACAATCCTTATTGGGCCACTGCTAGCAAGCTTGGCACACCCTCATACATGGCACAGAGAGCTAAGACAGTGAAAGCTGACCACTCTGAAACGTCCTGCTCCAGTCTAGCTTGTAAAAGTAATAGAAGTTACTTTACTTGATTTTCAGGATCGTACTCTGACTCAAAGTGATACAGCAGAATCAGTAGCATTGTAAGAATAGCCACAGTCTTGTGGGGGGAGGAACTTGTAGCAGGATGCCAATCAGAACAAGATGGGCAAGCTGACCACTCTGAGCTCACTTGGCTCATTGGGCACAGGAGCTCTAAGAGAGTGTTTCAGAAAGAAGGTAAATACCGATGTATAGTATGAGTAAAAGATTGTGTTTTGTTGAAAATTTAAACATGTAAATCTATTCTAGTAGACCCCAATAATAAAATTTTGAAGACTGAAAATGAGCATTATGAACGTGCAGTCAGAAGGCTTACAAATTACTAGTAATATTAGTAATTTTTATATTAGACAGTCTTGCAGATAAAATGTTTATAATGTCTTTTAAAATTTTAAATGTGTCCAGACCATTCATTGATGTTGAGGTCTGGACTAAAGAGTGGTCAATCCTTTGTTCTGGGAACACCAGCAGCTTCTCTGCAGAAATTGTCATTTTTGTAACGTAGAGCAGCCATGTTTGTCCAGTATCCTGGACGCATCACACACTGGCTGTACAGTTTTGTGCTCTTGTGGTAGATTGAATTAGCACCAGCTGGAAGATGTAGAAAGAAGAAGAGCCCTTGTTAAAATGTGCTACTGTAGCACAGCTATGTATCAGCAGTTCTAAATAAACTGTTGTATTTATTTATTATTTATATATCCTAGACATTCTATTATACGTGGTTGTTGTAGTGCAGTAGGTTACATCACTGCCCTCCATTCTGAAACACACTGTCATCACTGGCTTGCTCTTGGAGGGCTTGGACCCGGATAGCCTTTCTCACGTTTTTGTTTATGCATGGACTCTTTCTCTTTGTTTCCTTTATTCTTTCATAAACTGTTCTTTCTGTAAAGCTGCTTTGAGACAGCACTGGTTTTGAAAAGTGTCATACAGGTAAATGTTGATTTATTGATGAATTGATTGATTGATAAATAAACCCAACCTGCTTTTATCTCTGCACACATCTGTTTAGTCCTACAAATGTTAAATATTCATTATTTATAATTTTTTGGTTGACACTTATGTGACACTTATGTAATCCTCTGTGGATGCTTTGAAGATGCTTATTTTATTTAACTTACATGCAACAAATTATAAATTAAATTAACCTCACTTTTCCCAGACCCAATGCCTGGATCTAACGCTAACCTCTCCCTCAACCCAAAACCCAAACCTAGCCCTCAACCTGGGACTAATTCCAACCCTAACATTGTTGAGATGCCTTTCACCAGATAGTTTGTTGATGAATTACACTTTGTTTACACTTTTTTAACTGAATAATCTATTAGAGGCTTAGCAAAATAATGTGAGAGCATTTTAGCGTGAGACAGTTTTGTGGATTATTTTTATACCTGATCTTCTCAGAACTATCTCCTTTAACTGTTTTATGGTGTTTTCACTTGAAGTTCCTCTGCTCTGCTCCGTTTAAGTGAGTCTAAAAAGGAACCAGCTTCAAGTGACCTTTCTGTGTTTACAGTGTAAGCAAACATTGACCCGGTTCCTTTTTCAAATTTTTTTAGTATTGATGAGATCACGGAACACTTCTATTTCGCACCACAACTGCAGTTCCATACCACTCACAGTATGCAAAAGCATGGAGTGTGCTCCCTGAGCTACCAAACACACCCACTGCTTTTCGGTTGGCAGTGAGGAGAATTGGCCAAACTTGTTTTTATTTTATTTTTTTTTGAGACTTGGCAAATGAAAATAAAAATAACATTTGAACTTTGGATGATCCTGTGGATTTGGTGAGCTGAGCTTTTCGCTGCTCTTGCTGCTGAGCTCTGCACAGCAATAATCAGTGTCTGTGCCATGTATCCCATTGAAAACAATATTTCATTCAAACATGAAACTGAAATGTCATTTTGTGAGATCTTGGGCTTTATCCTGTATTACATGATGTATGTGATATTATCCTTGGTAGTGTGTTTTACCTGCTAAAGTGCTGAATGATTTTGTCTGTTTACACACAGTAAGCCTTGAGGTCTTAGCATTTAGGGGGGATCTGTTATCAGAAATGGAAAATAATATACAAAAAAACATGTTTTCATTGGTGTATAATTACCTGTAACTACTTGCTTAGAATGTGTCCTTTGTATATAGGAACAGGTCATCCTCCAACAGAGGCTGTGACATAGAGCCGCCATGTTTTGCAGTAGCCTAGAACAGACAAACCACTGGCTGTATAGAATTGGGTGGCATTGTAGCATAAAAAATAGAAATATAGAGAGGGAAGAAAAGACCTTGTTGAAACATCCGACCATAGCACAGCTATGTATCAGCAGCTCTAAATAGAATATTTTACTGTTTTATTGTTTATATATTTTACTTTTTTTATATAAAGGCCACTGTAAGGTTTTAAGAAAGGGAGCCACGAGAGGTGGGCTTAATATGGTTACAATATGCAACCTCATTGCTAGAGGTTACACATTTCTCATTTCATCATTAAACAAAACACATTGAGCCTCTTTTCATTTGTACTCTAAAAAAATGCATCGGACCACAAAACAGACTACAACTAAACACTGCTGACTTAATTTTACTGGGGACATTTTAAGGTGTCAGATTATTTGCCATGTTAAAATATGCACAGAAAACCATGACCTGGTGGCCTGAGACCCCTTCAGACGGCCGGAGTGTGAAAACGCTCTTAGATGCGTGTGAATGTCGGTGTCTCTTCAAAGGGGACTACAATGTCAGAGACATTATCTTTTGGGAACAGGTTTTGTTGGGAAGACAGCTGTAACTGGTGTTGGTTTTAAGTTTGGAGGGATGGAGGAGTAGGCGGCCCAGAAGTAAAGCATGAACAAACCAAATACTGATAGATTTGCTATTGTACTTAGTTTTGGTGACTTTTTGTAATTACTTGAATAAATGTTAAAACCTAAATGAACTGTAAAGCAATGTTTTTTAAAACCATCCATTGAAAGACTGTGCTGTCACCCCAAAGACACACTGGTATAACCAAGCAGTTTGAAAGTTGATTCATTCTTTCATAATCTAAACTGCTTCTCCTACTGGATTGCAGGGGGGGCTGGAGCCTATCCCATCACTCATTGGGCAAAAGGCAGGAAACACCCTGGACAGGTCCCCAGTCCATGACATGGCCTGTTTGAAAGTGTCAGTTCTATTACATGTTGAACAATATTTAACTTGAGCACGTTTATTTGGATACCAAATATAAGTAAGATAAGTATCATATCTTAATGCTGGTACACTGTGTTATACAGACGTACCAGGATTAAGATATGATGGGACTGTTTCTGCTCACTCCCTCTTTCCACAAAGACTCAGTTAGAAATCGCCTCTAGCTGTGCAGTTTCTAAAGCTTTTACCATTTAGACCTTAAACGGAGATCTATTTTGAATTTAGCTTAATAGACTGTAAATACTGTTTGACCAGAGGAGGATGAGTCTCCCCTTGTGAGTCTTGGTTCCTCACAAGGTTTTTTCCTCCAGTCTTGAGGGAGTTTTTCTTGCCACCATTGCTCCTGGCTTGTTCACAGGGAGATACATGCTGTTACTTCATGTTTTCAAACTTCTGTAAAGGCGCCATGTGACAACACCATTGTAAAAAGTGCTATACAAACAAAAATAAACTTAAATAAACCTATGCAGACTAGCTTCAGAGCCTGAAAATTGTATTGCATTGCGCATAAACATACCCCATCAATAGAAGATGCTGCATCTTTTTTTTTCACTTAAAGTATCCATCATTACATTTGCTATGCAAAGAATTTGGAGTATATAGAAATAACAAGCCAAGCAATTCCTCCTTCTCAAACCCAGACCACTTTCCTGCATTGATCGTGAATGAGAGAGAGGGAATGATATCTCTCGTCCCCTAGCCTATATTGTTCTCCTAATATGTCTGCATGATATTGATTTCATACAACCCCCACTTTGATGTTCACAGTTTCAAAGGAGTCAAGTTTCAGTCCAGCATGTGTGCTCCTTCCCCCGTGTCGATTGGTTTGTCATGATTGCTCTTGAGGACAAAAGGAGGCACGGTTGAGCTGATTTTTGTGCATGGCTTTTGCTCATCATTTTACATTTTTCAGTTTTTCAGTGTATCATTTTATCACTAGCACATTTTTGCCACATGCATTTGTTAGCGCATGCCATAACTCAGTAAACAAGAATTCTAACAACTTCACAAAATGCTTTGCCAAAGCTCATTAGGCTGCAAGAATTTGCCAAAGCTATTTCTAACAAGTTTGGACTTCACCGATACACTGGCAGGTAGGCGGTGATTTAATACCATTGTTATACTTTCCCAGAGCTGATCATCTCCCACGTCTGTTTCCAGGATGCTGCCAGCTAGGTATCCCTGGACAAGTCCTTAGGGACAGACTGTAGCAAAAAGGTCCCAAAGATCTTTAGGGGCTTGCTGGAACTCCAGGCAGTTGTTGCCAACATGCATGTTCAGTTCACTTCTTGCTTTCTGATTGTTGAGGTGGTATGCAGCAGACACTGTCCTGCCCACGCTAAGCTGAAGGTGCCTCTTCTGGAGGTGGTCTGCCCAGATGCCCATGTCTCCGTGGGATGTGGGAGATGGTTGGGCCCTCCCGCATTTAACAATACATCAGGGACCCAGGAGGCAGTGTAAAAGGAGAACACCTGCCACGACATCTGTAGATATTGCCGAACCATCTACGCACTGGGGTTGATCGTTTCAAGTCCTCTCTGATGAAGTGGGGCCGGTTGGGCAGTGCAGCATGCAAGTGTGCCGCACATGAACAGACTGCAAAGCACATAATCACTGGCTGCCCCCTACAGCCCACCCTCAGAAGCTGGCCTCTTCGACTTAGGATCAGAGACATCTGATGATATACAAAGAAGAAGAAGAAGGGCTGATCATACAACAAAAATGATCCCAAGACTAAGACCAAGAGACTTTGTGAGATCACAAAGAAGCCCCAGGTAACATCTAAGGTTCTGCAGGCTTCTCTTGCACTGACTAATGTCATGGGTCCACAATCAGGCTAACACAGAACAAGAATATTATGTATGGAGTGATAACATTGAGAAACACACCCTTCTGCTGGAAGAACAATTCAGCCTGTTCCCTCAAGACCACCTGGGTAAGCAGCAGACTACTGAAATAAGGTTATGTGGACAGACAAGGCAAAAATTGATCTTTATGGCTTAAATAAGAGATGGCATAATAACCTGATCACAACATTTAAACATGATGGTGGCAGTATTACAGTTTGAGAGTGTTTTGCTGCTGTTGAACGAGGACAGCTCCCCATCTGAGCTATGAACTATACCAATGTTAATAGAAAGTGAGTCCCACAGAAGCAAAACAACCTTAAAAACACCAGTTAGCCTGCAAATAATAAAATACATTTTGGAACACTTGGGTCAAACTCCAGATCTTAAGCTATCAGAAATGTTGGGACAAAACTTAAGGTTTGGCGTTCAAGCAAGCAAACCAACTAATATAAGACAGCCCACCAACACGAGATAGTTGATGCAGTTCTATAGGGAGGAATAGACCAAGATTCCTCCAAGTACAAGAGGTCAGATCATTAGTTACAGGGATGATTTGCTTGAAGTTGTAGCTGCTCAAGTTTCTGAAGAAAGAGGTTCACATACAACAAAGACATTTAATGCTAGGTTACTTAGTTCAATAAATTAATACAAACGATATACTTCTGTGTGTTCTTTTAGTTACTCTTCATCAATGTGTATGAGATAATTGAAGCACTGATCGTATTATAGTTTAAATGTATGTAGAAATTCACAAAAGGATACGTGGTGCACAAATTTACTTGCAGCTCTGTGACTTACTTTGCAGCAGATGTGTTTCATGTGATTTTTGACAAATTTAACTTGCAGTGTGGTCTTCCTCATGTGGGTTCAGGAAATGAATCAAATTTCACTTCCCACTCCAACATCCTGGTATACTGGATATCCAATTTTAAAATACTCTCCAGCATGCTGCAGCACATTGTTTAATTCTGAAAGTGCTTCAGAGGTGCCTGGGCTAAGCTGCATTAGCTAATCTTTTAAATTATGGGTGGGGTTTAGTGAGCAGTGTGCTATGATCAGTGTGAAAGTGCATCATTTTCTTTCAGATATTTTACAAAATCCATTTTCCTCCCACTTTGGAATCAGAAGTAGGGCTGTTAGATGCTAGAAATTGGGTGGTTGGCTTTAGTTCTGAGTTATTTAGTTCCATGTGATAGGAATCAATGGAGTCAATCCCACATAATAATTCTCTCAGTTCCTGATTGGAATAATACATTTCTATTTCATGCGTGATATTCTGTGTGGGAATTTTAATATAGGTAAACATGACTGTGAGGAGGTCTGCGTGGGACTGATTTAAATCTTGCCCCCACTAGAAGTTGTCCTGCTCCCACCAAAAATTAGCAACATTTGACCTGCGCCCACCCGCAGGCCCATAAAAGGATCACTGACACCCAATATTTGATACTCTATCTTACAAATAAATGTTTTTTTTTTCTTTAAATTTTCACAACTGTTAATTTTCTGATATGCAATATTACAAATAAGTTACTTTTAATGTTTTGTCTCACATTCCATTTGTCTCACCTTCCAAAAACTTCCATTTTGAAACATTGAATTTCATGCAACACATTCAAAAAACTTGTGACGAGCGAAAAAGAGTGAAAAATTGATAGAATATTTAGGTGACACCGTTTTCCACAATTGTTAACAGGTGAGGAATTTTCAAACAGTTCAAACAGAACACAAAGAATTTTGATCTAGCATGGTGGTGCAGTGGTTAGCACTTTCAACTCACAGCACGACGTTCCAGGTTGAATTCCTGGTCCGGGCCGTTCTGTGTGAAGTGTGCATGTTCTCCCCGTACATGAATGGGTTTCCTCCAGGTACTCCAGTTTCCCCCCACAGTCCAAACACATGCATGTTAGGTTGATCGCTCACTCTAAATTACCCCTGGGTATGAGTGTGTGTTGGCCGTGTGATGGAGTGGTGACCTCTCCATGGTATACATTGCCTTCGCCCGATGATGCTGGGATTGGCTCCAACCCCCGTGACCTCAATTAGAAGGTATTGGATGGATGGAATTTAGATTCATGACATCTACTACTAAAAAAAAGTTTTTGAGAATTCAAAGAAATCTCAGTACATGTAGGGCGAGGCGTGATACCACTGTAGTATGCAATTCATGTGCTGAACATGTGATTGAGTGCTTCACAACTGATTCGAATGAGTTTATTATCAGACTGAATTTATTCCTTATGTTAATTATGCATGGTAACTATTGTGTGATGATTATATGATTATTATATGATGATTATATGATTATTATATGAATTATTTATATATAATTTTTCTACATGTATATATGTTGTCCCATTTCTCCATGTACTGGATTGGTCAACCGCCCACTCCTGGACACTCTCCCTGCAAGTGTGAAAAAATCAAAAGACATTCTAATCTTAATAATAATGTAAGTTTAATAAAGACTCAGAGTTTAAGAGTGGAGTGTGTATTGTTATATTTTTTTAAATCTGAAGTAGTCATGCACAGTTTAAGTGAACGCCTTATTTTTATTACACAATGCAAAAAAATATGTATATTTCTGCAAATAAACTATCTTATATCTATCTTATATTTAAAATCTTTAGATTGTTGCTTATTTTATAAAATTATTTAACTTCTTAGTATAACAAATGACTAGAAATAAGTGAAAAAACACTAAAAGTATAGAAAGAAAGAAGTATAGACTAGTTCTAAATACTGTTCTGAATATTGTTCATGAACTTAATCATGAAATAATCAAATAATCATCTATTGAAATAATGTATTTTGTATCAACAGTAATATCTGTGTGTGTTATATCTCAGGGCGTGACTGTGGGTGTCACATAATCGGTATTGCACCACATCTGATTGGTCGCTGCTCACCTCCTTTACATAAAGTTAATCCAGACACAGTGTAATCATGTGCATCATTGCTTTGATGTATACATTGTCATCTCTTGTCTTATTATAGAACCATATGAAACGTAATGTTTGATGTAAATGAGAACCAAACAATGAGCGGGTCCTAGCACGATCGGCCCAATCAGGCCTTAAGCAGTTTGGGCCTCTTTGGCATAACAAGGCCTAATGCAGTTTAAGCCTTACTTACATAGAGAGCATGAAAAGTGTAAGTCAGTCAAAAGTAATCAAAATGCCTTCATGTGACATTATTGTCGAGTCGTTGTCTTTAAATGGCGGGAGGGGTATATAGCTGGATGCTAGATGTCTATGGAGAAAATAAACAGAAGATGTATTTCTAGTTTACTAGAACCACAACAGTATGTTTCAGCACATGGGGGTCCACATATGTGATGATTACAAGAAGACGCCTGTGTAGAATAGTTAGCTTTTATTAAACATGTTGGAATATACCAAGGGAGACAATCTTTAATGATTTATGCTAAAAAGATGGGATGGGATCACTTGGCTAAATTATTTTCCCGATTAATTATTATTAATGTTGTATGTACACTTAACTGTTTGGTGGCTGAGCCAATGTAGGTGCCCTGGTTCTGTTAGCTCGGTCTGGCGGCATGGACTCTAGCAGCTAACAACATACAACAACATACAACTACAAAGTACACCTAATAAAACTAATAAAATAGACAATGAGTGTAGCTACAAGGAGGTGTAGATGCACCCTCCACACCAGTGACAGCTCTGTGTCTTTCTTTTTTAGAATGTACAGCTAAAACAGTTGTGGGTGGAGCATAAGCTGGGTCAGTTACTGAGACTCAAATATTTGATGTTTCACTTTAATATGACATTGTATTTTAATCCTAAAAGACTTTCAAGCTCATGATGAATTTCACCTTACATTTTTATATATCTTCTCCAACAGCAGTCTCAATGACAGACAGCAGGATTTAAAAAAAAAACACTTCTGCAGACTTTAATCCACACCTGTACAAAAGTGCTGAGATAGGTGCCAAAGTACAGATTGGGAACGTTTCCTAACATCCTTCAGTCATTTATAATGGAAACTAATTGTATGCTGCTTTCTTGAGGGATATGTCCAAACATTGTTTTAGCTGTAAACAAAAAATATCAATAATAAAAGCAGATTAACTTCCATGAATACTGTTATATGTTGCTTGCAAGTTTGTGAATTGTTGCTTGCATTTCTGCATGAGTGTGATTTTCACAAAGTCCTAAAAACACATGAAGAGAACCTGATTAAACAAAATATTATTGAGGATATGATCCAGTATTACATATCTGTCAGTGACAAAAGTATGTGAACCTCCATGATTAGTCTTTAGGCCATAAAAGGTTGCAAAACCATTTCTAAGGACCATTTCTTTGTACACCACCAATCTACAGTCAGACATATTGAATTCTAAGCAACTAGGGCCTCTCTCACTGTGGCTTATGTCAATGTTCATGAGTCCACCATCAGGAGAACACAGAACAACAGTGGTGTACATGGCAGTACTGCAAGAACATATGTCTTAAAAATAGAACACTGTTGTGTCTGCTGTTTGCTAAAGAGAATGTGGACAAGCCAGACGTCTACTGGAAAAATCTTGCGTAGATGAGTGACACCAAAAAGCTCTTTTTGATTAAAATGGAATGTGTTATGTTAGAGAAGAGAAAACCCTGCATTCCAGCATACGAACCTTATCCCATCTGTGAAACATGGTGCAGTCACTGTGTTTAAACTGTTTACTTCTACCTCTACTAAGTACTACCTCAGTAACTGCTGTGTGTATGTATGTTATCGGACTGCATAACTCACAGATCATGGTATGTTAGATCACAGATCACGGTGGTGTAGTGTTTAGCACTGTTGCCTCATAGCAAGGCGATTTGGGTTGGATTCCCGGTCCGGGTCATTCTGTGTGGAGGGTGCATGTTCTCCCCGTGCTTGAGTGGGTTTTTTCCGGGTACTCCGGTTTCCTCTCACAGTCCAAACACATGCATGTTAGGATGATTGGTCGCTTTAAATTGCCTGTAGGTGTGAATGTATGTTGGTGCGATGGATTGGCGAACTGTCCGTGGTGTACCCCGCCTTCACCCAATGATGCTGGAATTGGCTTTGTTCTATGTTGCACCATGTTGTTCCTGGAGCAACGTAATTTCACCCCACTGTGTACTTGTACGTAGAATGATGATAAAAGCCTCTTGACTCTTGACTGGACTTTTGGTAGTAACATGGTTTGGGCCTGTTTTGCTGCAGCTGGGCAAGCTTGGCTTGTCTTTATTGATAGATCAATAAAGAGAAGCCAAGACCTAAGCACCAAAGACCAAAGACTGGTTAAAGAAGAATTAAGTTAATGTTAAAGTCAAAGTCTTCAGTTTAATCCCAAAGACTGTTATGAAATGTTCTGAAGTCAAAAGTGTTCTGGAGGTCACACCAGATACTGAAAGCAAATACATAAAATACAAAATGTTTTCTTTAGTAAATAAAAGAGTATAATATTTTTATCTGATATATCTAATTAGTTAACTATTTTTCAAAACATCTGATTATGTTTTATGTCACATTTATGCTGAAATATAAACAATTGTAAAGGTTTCACTTCTGAAAGTACCACTCTGTATGTTATAGAGATATTTTTTCAATTATTTAGAAAGTTTAAATGTTGTTATGACTCCCTCTGTGTTTGTCAGAGACCATTCTGTGTCTTCCTTCTGTTACATTATGTGCAGGGCCATGATTGACCACTTGAGGGCACTTTCTTATTTTAAAGGGTCATCCAGCACCCAACCTTGGTGGGGACATTCAGGGTTCTCACCCCTTTGACTTGTCCAGACAAGCCCGGCACTCGTCACTTTACTCTTTGCTGTGTTTCACTTCATGTGTCATATTGTGTGAAAAGCTTTATTAGAGTCTGAGATTGTTCAGGCAGGGAGGTGTGGCATTGTTTTTCTCCTGTTTAAGCAGAAAATTAGGTTAGCCTTATGTATTTAAATTTTCTTTTGTTTTCACGTTTAGTTAATTTCATCCCAATGTGCCTTTTGAAGCATTTAAAGAAAATGAACCTGTGGTTTTCTGGTTTTAGGCTGTTCTCAGTCTGGCAGAGGTCTGGGAAGTTGAGCCCACTCTTACTCTGTCTCACAGCCTGACCCTAGACAAGTCAAGTTTGAGAGCCTGTGGCTTTAGATTAACCTTATGATACGCTGTTGAGTCACGCTGTTGTGGCAGCGTTATGTTATGAGGAATGTTTTCGTGGCATTCTCTGGTCCTTCTCATCCATGTGGAAGACACTTTCAGCTGATTTGGGAATGAATCCATCCTTGCAGATCACGTACACCATACATGCTGATTGTCTGCTCTGGGGCGTATGGGATCTTCCAGCAAGACAATGTAACAAACACATCACACGGCTAGAAGAAAAGCTGACCAAGACTTCCAAGTACTACCCTAATTCCACAGACTTGGCCCTAAATGTGCATCTGTGGGACCACCTGGGTCGTCATGTGGATCCTCCTCCATGAGCCCTTCAGCAGATGTGGGATGCTCAGCAGTTAGCATGGCTCCAGATACCTGTGAGAACCTACCAGGACCTTATTAAGTCTCCCAGTGCGTCTAAGCGCTGTCCAAGCTGTGCACAGTGGCTACTCTGGATATTATAATTTGTAGAACCATTGTAGAACCATTTCAAAACAAATCACTGTACTGTACAAGCTAAATGTGATGTTTCCTGAAGAAAATGTACTCTTCTTTATTGCATAGAACGTGACCACTTTGCATTTTCATTTTTCTAACTAACTTTGGCCTTTAAACTCTGTGGCTCGTTAATCTAAAACTTTGACACATGCTACAACCTGGAGACCCAATGTCTCAGACCATTTTTTTTTCTTTGCAAGAACACACCTGATTGATGGTCCGACATGATGGTTCTGATGAACGATGCCATCTCCAGGCCAGGTGCCTCTGTGGTGGAGGTAAGTAATGACTGCTGCCTGAAACACCACCGATTTGTTTTCCATGTTTGGTAAATTACTTACTGTCCCATTTGCCCCTTGGCCACAATTCAGTAATGACCTTGTTTGGGGTAGCAAACTGTATATGTGCAGTACAGGTAAAAGTCACCAATACTGTATCAGAAAATCAGTATTTAGTAGTTAATATGCAAAGGTTTAGTTGATATAGGAGAAAACATCCCGCTAGAGACAACACACATAGACACATTTAAAGGACTAACAGAAATCCAAATGTCCCTCCTTTTTTTGGATTAAATATGTTAAAATTTCTACGGCTATATTCACTACCTAGTTAATACAGTCCATGTATGGAATCTATGCTGCAGAAACAGACTGCTTTTAATTAATTGTTTCTGTGACGTCACAGAAACCAACTTATTTACATATATCCACCTAATCAGCCTACAAACGTGCAACCCCACCCACTCATATGAGTGTTTCAGCTATGAACGCTTTTCTAAATGAGACACAATACAGGACAGCCAATCAGAGCAGAGCCCTCTTAGATCTTAGATCAGTCATAAAGGTACAGTAACAAAAACAGTTGTAATATAAGGGATTAAGAAAGGTTGGGAAATTAAATTATGGCTAAGTTGGATACAAAAATCATGCAAATGTTGTAACTGATCCTCAAAGACCAAAATACATGTAGTATATGTGTCTTTTATAGGCATAATTAGAGTTTATGTGCTGAACAATATGGGAAATAACCAAGAGATAAAATGTGGCCTGTGCAGAAGGTACAGAATATTTTATAATTGATGTTTTCTTTCTTATTCATATGTCAAAACAGAAATTGTACATTAAAATGAGCAAGTTTAAATGGTGTTACCTTGTTCTCACTTAGTAAAAACAAAAAGACAACAGATCATATGGCTGTATACAATATTAAAAGTTCTTGGAATTTTGTAAGAAGCAGAAAATCTGACCAACTTCTGAGAATGAATTTTAGATGTGTGGAAAATATCCCTAGAGATTCCCTTGCAACAATGAAAAAACATATATGTTTATTTAATGAGGCTTCTATGTATTTTTTGTATTGTAATAATAATAATAATAATAATAATAATAATAATAATAATAATAATAATAATAATAATAATAATACGTTTCCTGTTTTTTCACTGTAAAAAAAATAAAAGAGTGCCGGGTGGTCTGTGAAATTTGCACAGTACTCTATATATATATACACACACTACAATAATAAACCTTACATAGTGTTTTTAATGCCCTACGTTGAGTTCAGTTCCATGATTGAGGTCACTCAGCTCATTGAAATAACACTTATTGTAGTTTACTATTATTCTGAATTATACAAGGTAAGAAGTTCACATGTCTTACAAATAAGGCTGCCGTTGGGACGGGGGAGGAAGATGAAAGCAGTTTGATTTAATGTCATGAATAAACAATATTTAATTCATCTGTTATTTCCTTGAATGAGGGCAGGATGTTTAATAAAACAGGTTTTGATTATGCTAATTGTTTATGTAACGCAGCTCAGAAAGTACAGCACATCATTCAAGTTAACTTTGTCTCCAGTGTTATTTCATTTCACCCAAAGTACAGAGAAGAAACGCTTATCATCTATTTTTGCTTCAGTCCTAGCACAGCATTAGGACTAAAGCTTAGAGTTCAAAGCTGTTATTCTGCGGAGGTATTCATCTCTTAAACTTGAGCAATTTATAGTCGGGAAAAGTCAATTGCATATCAAAGTTGTTATCCAAGGTCTCATTCTGGGAATAGTCTAACTAGCCAGCATACGTTAATGATGTTCTAGGATGCCTGGCTCTGGGACAGAAAAGCATGTGCAGCTCAGTATAGCTCGGCATAGTATGTGGACATAGTATGTAACATCTGAACATATGAACACAACTCTCTAACTGATGTAAATATGATGTACTGTTGAATGTTTATGGTGTACACATTTGCCTTTATTATGGTTTCCCTTTCTAGCATTCAGTTTTTCAAAGAAAGGTTAGGTGCATGCAGTTACAGGACATTTTTAGAAGACTTTTGTAGATTACAAAGTATGGCAATCTAAGCTCAACACAGTAGTTTTTAGTACACAGGAGTAGTGGTTTCAATGGATGGTGCAATATAAATAGTATTATATAAACAAACACAATATACAATATAAATAAATTATCTGCTATACAGTAACTGTGGAAGATACTATGCTGGTCACCATCTCATTTTTTGTTACATTTTATTGTTAATGAACCAATGAAAAGGCTCCGAAGTAGCTTAGAAGAATATCTGGTTCCATTGATTTACATTGAAAGTAAACACTATTGTTATCCTCTACTGTAAAGTTGGCAACTTGTGTTTCTTTTGACGATATGGTGTGTTTTAATGCTGGTATGCTGTTCAAGCAGCAACACCAAGCTGGGTGACCAGATAAACCACCACCAGAACACCACTCTATTGGCTTAAACTAGCAGTGACCAGCTTAAACCATGCATGCTGGGATAAGAGGGGTATATTATGGCGTCTGTTAGAAGATTGTTTATACAGATGGGCACACCGAATGCTACAGAGGTTACGAGCACTTTATGGTTCTGTGAATCCCATCATTTATGGCAGGAACCCCAAAGGAAGCTGCACCAAACCCAGGAGATAACAATCACATGGGCCAGATGGAACATGGAGGCTGGCCTATAGGACTGTGCAGTTGCCAAAACCATGTTAGACCATGTTTAGAGCTCCTCCAAGAACATCTATATAATAGTTAGCTATCAGGCAAGTACTTACTGTGCCTTCCCAACAACACCTTTTTCCAGTGCCGTTTTCAAATTATCTGATTGCTGTATGGATGGAAGCACTGAAAATTGCAAATAGTCATACCAGCTAGATTCAAAGCAGATAGTGCTGGGGTAACATTAATTAAAGCTCATTTCAGATATACTGTCTACGATTTCTTGTGGTGTAGATACGGTTTACATCATTAAATGTCTTTTTTTATATAGTAACATTTTATTTCCAACAAATGACAGAAATGAACATTAATAAACATTTATGTGGGGATATGTGATGTGTGTCATGAGAAGCTCATGTAGGTGTCATGTAGCCTTATGGACAGCAACCTGCAGTGAAGTGCTGCCAGTGAATCTACTATCTGAATCTCTATCTGGTTCATAACTAAATAACTCTTTTCAAAATTTAATTTTAAAGTTTACACAAATGACTCACAAGGCCAGGCCTAGCCTTTCAGGGGCCTCAAGCAAGAATTTGGAATTTGGTTGTGAACTGGTGACAGAATCTGCTGTTGCAAAGTAATGAGAAAACCTGCATGACCCAGTGTCTGAAATCCTTCACTGCCATCATAATTTCTGTTCCATTTTGTCCACTTGGCTGAGGTAATGGTGGACAGAATTGGCTGCTAAGCAATGATTGAAGGGTCAAGAAACGACATGGGACTTATGAAAGAGAATGGCAGGAAAACATGAATTTGCTAAAATATGATCAATATATATTTTTTGTATTCATTCTGTTTTTAAATTATTTGTCATCAGGGGGCAAAAGGCAGATGCTTAACCTCCCACAAGACAACATATTGGTAGCCATGGGGCCCTAATCCGTAACTTATGTCGCTTATTAGTTAGACCCAGCACTGGAGGTGAATGTACCCCCTCTGGAAACTGTCCTCTGGAGGAGGAGAAATTGTAAATTTTGGGTTTGAAGTTTGGAAGGATGGAATAGTTAAAGTGGCAATAGGTGGAAAATTCAATACTAACAGATTTATTATATTATATTAGTGTTGGAGGCTTGTTTGTCATTTTCTTTTGAAACTACGGTTCTCCCTTTTTTCTAACTCTAAACTTGTACTTAATGGCTTTTTGAATCACAGTTCAATAAGGTAGACCTATAACTTCTGCACAGTACCATAACTGAAGATTTTATATGGTCCTATTTTAGTCCAGAGGGGCAAATGACCACATTAGACTTTGAGATTGCTGGTGTCCCTTTGGTTTGACTCCGACGAACACTTGACATGGCCCCAAGGAAGTGAATCTTAAAAGCAGTCCATTCGCCAAGAGTCATCTGCATGACCTGTCTCAGATCGGCTGGGTCACTAAAAAGCAGGGTTCGGCCATTTATTTGATTTTCCCTCACGAGTTCGGTGTACTTCTCCGGGAGCTTCAACTTGGATAACTGTGGAGATGAGAAAACAGGGCAAGCTATAAACCACATTTTGCGTTGTCAAAGCTTTTGACTTCATTGTGCATTAAGAATAGAGCTTTCACACTGATGTGTTTACCGACCTCATTGCAAATATCTTCTACAGTCATGTTGATCACAGTTTTTGGAGACAAATTTTTGAAGAAACTTCTTCCCGTTCCTTTCACTCTCTTGCTTCCTCTGATCCTCGCCAACTCGTTCTTGATAGAATAGTCTAGATTAACTGTATATAACTTCAATTTTGCCATCTCTCCAACTGTGAATTTGAAGTCCTTTCTGAGGAACATCTCAAAGAGCTCCGGATCATCATCTCTTTCTAGGAACCTCTCCACCTCATCCCCCATTACATGGAGCTCCACCCTGTGTTCGGAGAACACCTTCCAAAGGGTTTTGTGGTGATTAACATCAGCCTGGGTGTCATTTTCCTCTATTTGAAGATTCTGTTCTTCGTCCTCCACACACTGAAGTATCCAGCTCAGTCTGCAAGGCCAGCGGTCGATAAGCACGACCCAGGCGGCAACTCTTTCAGGTAGAGGAACCTCGATCTTAAGAGCCTCCATGACCATTATGGTCACCCTGATGGAGTTGATCACCCTTCTCATGGACACAGTGTTTTCTGAGATGTAGGTATGAAGCCTACTCTGTTTGTTTAAGAAAATGCTCTCAAACGCAGACTGGATTGACCGTTCCACCTCTTTCTCATTAAACACATAATTTCGGAATGCTTCTTCCTTTGCCCGCTTTGTAGTTAAAGGTGTGGCTTGGCCTTGAAGGAGGCCGGTCGTTATTGAAGTGTCATCTTCCACGGAAACAGAGGTGTCTGAGTCACAAAATTTGTCAGCCTCGTCATATTGGAAATCAGGGATTTCAGAATGACCACATACAATTTTTTGGAAGACCTTGCACTTTGAAGCCTTGCACAGTGGCGGAATGGTAAAGGGCAGTGTGATTATGCGGTCCAAAAAGCTATAGGCCCGGTCCTTTTCAGTGAAGCAACCCTGTGCCTGGTCTATTTGTTGGGAAAGCACTTCTGGGTCAACTGTAACCAAAGAAATGAAGGGACTTTCTTCATCAGACAGGAGTATGTTGATGGCGTCCAAGACCCCCACAATCTTCTCCGGTGTGCAGCGGTCTAAGTTGGTTATCTTTAGGACCACTTTGATTTTCCGTTTCTCAAAGACCTCCATAAAGTGAATAAAGCAAGAGAGCAACTTCATCTCTTTCCGAACCTCATGCATCAAGCCCAACTGCTCGCTGATCTTGTTGTTGTCCAAGCATCTTCTGATATTGAAGTCCTGGTTAAATATGAGGTTCTTGCCTAACATGACGGTGAATCTCACAACTCCAGCCGCTGGGACTCCAAGGGCCGCAATTGCGAAACCCTCAAGAACTCCATATCCTTCGTTCTCATCAGCACCTCCTTGCCCTTCGTTCTTTCGCTCGGGAAAGCCAAGAATGATAAGTGGCACCAGAATGAAAATTGACCCGATGAATATCATCAAAACAAGGGCCCACAGTGGGCAGCACAAGATCTTCCTCGACCTCCAGTCCTGAGAGCTGTCTACTACCTTCTTAATCTTTCTGTATTCTTCCACATCATATTGAGCCACACGGAAGAGGCCGAGCTTTAGCTTGCCAAAACTATCCTGAAGCATCAGGTACAAGTGCATCACCAGGCCAGCCCAGAGCATGTCACTGCCTGCAAAATGCCAAGCGCTGAACTTCACAAAGATGTAGCGAACGCATTCCCTGCTCTGGTTTTCCTCCGTCCACACGGGCCAATAGAAGAGGAGACGGGTGATTAGCGAGAGCAGGTTTCCAATGGAAGCCTTCAACGGTCGAGGCTTCAATATTCCCTCCCACTTTTTCTCTCTTCTCTTTGCTTCATCGTTCATGTGACCTGGAGGAAAAAAGAAGCTGAAGTGAAAACCATTCTGTAATCTTTGTAAGGAAAGGTGTGTTCAGTGATCTTGTGATGATCAGGTAAGTATGGAGAATATCAGTGCTGTCAGTTACAATGATGTTGTGTGAAACCCACTTTGTTAAACTTGTACTGCAAACAACAGACAAATAGGTTGACCAGTAATTGTCAATATTCACATGAGCAGCAATCATGTTGCCAGAGTTAACTAGAGTGGAGCTTCAGCACCTTTGTTTCATACAAATGGAAAAAGGAGCTGAGCTCTGATAATGGAGTTTGTTGGAAATGCAAATTGTTTCAAGTACAGTCATCATAAAATCCTCCACATGCTAAACCAGTGTTTCTAAATCATGGTAACCCAAAGCACTGCACAGATTCACTTAACACACCTGATCCAGCTCATAAAGAGGTTAACCAATCAATCCATTGATAAACTGGATCAGGTGTAACAGTTGCAACCTGAGAAAAGTACAAATTTTCTCTAAGGGGTCCGTCAATTCCCGCCAAAAGCGCCAGAGGGCCGCGTGAGCACATTAAGACGTTAAGGCAGGGATCTAACGAGACTACATCGGCGGCACCTGTGACGCGGCCTATAAAAGACCAGATGTCCTGCAGGTGACTGTCGCACTATCCCATTAGTGTGACCGGTAAATGGTAGCTCTAGTAAGTAGAAAAGAAAAGAGGATTAATATATCCCAAACGAAAAGAGGGTTAATATATCCCAAATGAAAAGAGGATTCATATATCCCAAACCAAAAGAGGATTAATATATCCCAAATGAAAAGAGGATTAATATATCCCAAACGAAAAGAGGATTCATATATCCCAAACGAAAAGAGGATTCATATATCCCAAACCAAAAGAGGATTAATATATCCCAAACGAAAAGAGGATTCATATATCCCAAACGAAAAGAGGATTAATATATCCCAAACGAAAAGAGGGTTAATTTATTCCAAACCAAAAGAGGATTAATATATCCCAAACCAAAAGAGGCTTAATACATCCCAAACCAAAAGAGGCTTAATACATCCCAAAGCAAAAGAGGCTTAATACATCCCAAAGCAAAAGAGGCTTAATACATCCCAAAGCAAAAGAGGCTTAATACATCCCAAAGCAAAAGAGGCTTAATACATCCCAAAGCAAAAGAGGATTAATATATCCCAAAGCAAAAGAGGCTTAATACATCCCAAAGCAAAAGAGGCTTAATACATCCCAAACCAAAAGAGGATTAATATATCCCAAACCAAAAGAGGATTAATATATGCCAAACCAAAAAAGGATTAATATATACCAAAGCAAAAGAGGATTAATATATGCCAAAGCAAAAAAGGATTAATATATCCCAAAGCAAAAGAGGATTAATATATCCCAAACGAAAAGAGGATTAATATGTCCCAAACCAAAAGAGGATTAATATATCCAAAACCAAAAGAGGATTAATATATCCCAAACGAAAAGAGGATTAATATATCGCAATCCAAAAGAAACAAAGGTGAATAAGAATTCCCAAACTAAACAAAAGAAAAGAGGCTAAAATCCCAACATATGAGAAGGATGAAAGACTCAGGGATAAACTCTGAGTAACTCCGTTGTCCATGTGTTTAAAAAGTCTCTTTGTTTGAAGCACGCCGTTTGTCTGCGTTTCTTTTGTTTGGCCTTCCCGCGCTTTTCGGCGCGCCATTCATGAACCTGTCGGTAGTGTGTTAAGAGCACATTTCCGTGGTGCAGCGGCAGAACACACGTCTCTCAATACACAAAAGCTCCTAGCCCAGTTTCACACCTTTTGGCGTGCACACACTGCCCTTTTTAAGCCTGACTATTTTGTGACCTTCCATCTCTGCACTTGGTTCCTCCCTCACTCTGTCCCATGACAATTTCCACGCATACCTGTTGAATCCCTCCCACTGTTGAATAACTTCTTAAGTAGGAGTAAGCTCAAGAGGAACCAGACTCAAAAAGGGAGATCCTTCCTCCACTCATTAACAGCGGATAGCAAAACAAGTACAAAAGCAATACAAAAAAGGGAGAGATTTATAATTATATGCATTACTGAATGTAGAGAAAAGCTAGAGTCCCATCAGAGTAACAGTGAGAAACAGCTCAGTGTTTTGTGAGGCAGGAGATGCACAGGATGGGCAGTTGTTAAGCTGAGTCCTCTTTCATTCAAATAGGTTCTCAATAAATTTAACAGCCATGCATAACTGATTAGCCTACCATGTTACTACTGCTACCAACGGTACTTAAAGCCAGTCAATTAGAGTTGTCACCTTCAGTGCGGACAAGTAAGGGAATCCCAGTTGCTACACATCAACCCACCCTACTATCACCGATCCCCCCCCCCAGCCACCATGCCAGCGAACCTTATCAGAATCCATTACATATTTATATAGCTGCTTTTAGATCATGCTCTCCATACTCTTACAGTATTTATAGTATTATAGCAATCAACATTTATAAAAGAATTATGATTTACACATACATAAAGTATCAAGTGCTTTATACTATGTTTAATTATAAATTTAAATGTTTAAGACATAGGTATCATATCTATGAATGATGGAATAAAATCTGATGCTCAGGTAATGTATGAAACTATGTGTATGAATATACAGGACTGATGTGTGTAGGGTTGACTCCCATTATTATAATGAGGAATTATCCTGTATTAAAAAATAAATCCCTTATCCACGTATTGACAGGGTGATCCTATATTATAATGCATGGGTGACAACACAATTGCGATTTGCTACGTTGTTAACAGTGTTTGTAGTTAAACTGGTTAGTTATGTTAAATGGCAAGTAGTTCAGTAGTTTGAGAAATAGTTTTGAGACTCTTAGAACAGGAGGCAACAGCTCAAAGCGCACAGGTGAAAAGGGCAGGAATGGGTTTTTGTGTAGTATTATTGTTTGGAACAGTTAATTTTGCTAGCTTAAAGGCTTTAGTGTAATTTCGATCTTTCAGAAAAGAATTAGATGATATTTTGACACTATTTTGATGCCAAAACTGACTTACATGGAATACTAAAACAAGCAAAAACATCAAAACATTTATTTATTTATCTTCTAAGCCACTTATCCTTCTGTGTGTGTGTGTGTGTGCTGGATTCTATCCCAGCATTTATTGGGCCTAAGGCAGGCCACACCCTGGAAAGGCTGCCAGTTTATCACAGGGCTGACACAGAGACACACACACAATCACACACACTCACTCACAGGAGCAGTTTAGTGTCTCCAGTTCCCCTGACGGCATGACTTTGACCTGCTGGAGGAAACCCACACTGGCAAATTCCACATAGAATCGAAGACTCACCTGCTTTGAGGTGACAGTTTCACTGTGCCATCATTATTCTAATTATTTCTTTTTTTAGAATTTTAAGTAGTAACATGATGAATCACAAAACAAGTTTTTAAATAGTCATTTTATTAATTGATGGAAAAAAAAACATTTAGCAATACTTGTCTCACATATGTGTAAAAAGTAATTGCCCCCATAAACTTAATAGTTAGTTAATGTTTAGCAGCAATAACTGCAACTGAATGCTTCTTAGAACTGGAGATTAGTGTTTCACAACAATGTCAAGGAATTTTGGCCCACTCTTTAGACTTTCTTCAGCCACACTGGAGAACTTTTGAGCATGACCCGCCTGTTTAAGGTCTCACCACAGCAGTTCAATAGGGTTCACATCAAGGTC
Organism: Megaleporinus macrocephalus; assembly: GCA_021613375.1. Lineage (NCBI taxonomy): Eukaryota > Metazoa > Chordata > Actinopteri > Characiformes > Anostomidae > Megaleporinus > Megaleporinus macrocephalus. The sequence continues at coordinate 32,063,265 of CM038721.1, forward strand.
TATAACTTAACTAGGCCTATCCAAACAAATGGACTTCCTCTAGTGCTTTGGATCATTGTCATTCTGCATCACCTAACTGTGCTTGAGCTTCAAATCATGGTTATCAGCAGAATTTAAGATTCTGGCAGTAATAGCAAGTCCCTGACCACACCATCATAATACTGCCACAGTATGGACTACTGTATAAGCTTCATGCCAGATGTAATGGGACCCCGTTTTCTAAAACGTTCCACTTTTGACTCATGAGTCCACAAAACATGAGGTATCAAGGTGTTTTTTGGCCTTTATGGTCTTTTTGGTTTGCAGTGGTTTTTGCCTTGTGACCATGTCATTGATACCATATCTGTCCAGTCAGATACGGTAGAGTCCTCAATGCTAACCTTACCTAAGGCGAGCGAGGCCTGCAGGACTTTTGTGACTTCCTCAAGGAGTTGTTGCTGTGCTTTTCAAAGAATTTTGGGAGGCTGTCTTCTGGTATAATTCGCTTTCTCCATCTGGAGATAAAGGCTCTCACTATGATGTGATGTTGTCCATTTTCCAGGGTTTATGTATAAACACTTTCACTTTCCAGTGTTACTGAACAATGATATATTCCCAAAATGTTTATTGCAAGTGCTTCTTGTTGGGCTCCTTTAGTCTACTCCATATTGCTGAAAATATTAAATTTAAATGATGATTTGATTTAACATGGCCAGCAGAAATAAAGCTTAGGTGCAAAATACAGGCAGTCCTGGGGGATATTAGACATCCAATTGACCTTTTGGACCCCCTGAATGTCTTAAAATGTAAATTCAGGGCAAGGCCATTGTTTAGCTTGCTTCACCCATGACGCAGCAAGCTTCTGTCTTTGTTATTTCTCATGGTGATTGATGGAGAATTGTTAAGCCAAACACTTTGTTGTGATGAAAGCTAGCATCAGCACCAGTATGGTGAGCAGCCAATCTGCATTGGCCTATCCAGCCAAAATAGGACCCCAAGAATACCTACATATATCACAACATTCCAAGTATCCTTGACATTTGTTAAACCGCTTAACTGAGGGGCGATTACTTTTTCACACAGTGCCAGATAGCTTTGGATATTTTTGTCCTCTAATAGATAAAATGACCAATTTTGTGACCAAACCTGATCTAGAAATTGATCTAAAATACTTAAAGGTGTTTAAAACATGGCTGTCGATGGGTTACTAGTTTTAATGATGTTATTCGTGATACTAGTCCTGGAAAAATCCCTTGTCTTCTTTTATAGATGCACATACCTTCAATGTTCTTGAGGATCATTTTGATCCTGCTGTGGCATGAAGAGTATAAGCCCACGGTCAAAGGCGGGTGGACTTTAGTGAGTGTTTTGGATAGTGCGTAGGCATAAACATTCTCAGAGTACAGATCTGTTGGCAAAAGAGAATGAAGACTTGTTACCTGGAGAACCTGCATTAGTACCATCATAACCTACGACACTATTAGGTAAGAAGACACTCCGGCTGAAATGTCAAGACACGATGTACCCCTTAATACGACTGTGTACTGAATGATGTCTATTTACCGACAGACACTAGAGCTAAGCCTGTCAGCTCGTATACTGGCTAAATGAAGCAGTCTGTTGTAAAGACAACACTTCCTCGAATGTCCTGCAGAGCAAAGTCCTCATGTAATACAAACACAATGAAGATATGTAATGAACATAATGACCGAAGTTGTTCCAAATGTGCCAGGAGGTGGGTACTAAATGGGTGAGTCAACAGGCAGAAGCATTTAGGTATCATTTTGCTGTAATGGTTGTTTGAGAAGTATAATTAGGCGGATTTCCATCATAACAAGTCTATCTTTAGTCCGTTTCATGTGTGTTCATTTGCTGAGCTTCCTTGCATTAGTTTTTTTTTTGCTTTGTTTTGTTGTACCTTTTGCCATCATTATCAGCCTGGTGGCCTCCTGTTTACAGCAAACATAAAAAAAAGAATCCCTCCACCAGCGAGCCTGAAAATGGAGAAAAATATAATGGTGAGATTTGTTATGGAGGAAATGCTTTGCTGTGCTTTTGTTTTGATGTCTGTGGATATGGTTCGCTATAAATGAGGTTATGCATGAATGCCCGGTTTTGTGTCTCTACCATTAGCTCGAGGTAGAGCCGCGGTATTATAAAGCAGTGCATTTATTTCATCCAATTCAGGCTGAGCTATTGTACCAATTTCGGGCGAGATTGTTTAAAATGAAAAGCACGCTACTAAATAAGGAAAATGCATAAACTGACAGCGCATCTGATTAAATGCATAAAAACACATACCTTTTAAACATGTGGTGCTTTATTTTATTTTTTTTACAGTCAGTCTCGGGACTAAATCTCTTTTCAAATCTCCTTCGATGAAAAATATGATAATGAAGAAAGGAACGCCTCACCTTCCTCAAGCAGACTCAATAAGCAGTCCCTCAGTTTACAGCAAAATTGCCTCCAATCTCCATCTTCACCGATATATATTTCATAAAATAAAAAAGGGACAACCCGTTTATATGGCGAGAGAACAGCATGAAAGAGTGAACTGGCTTGAGGGTAGGAGTGGAATGACAAGGGCATGTTCACTTGTCGGGCAAGTTGAGCCAGTCATAAAACTTAACACAGGGACAAACGCAAACATTACTGTAATCGGTTGTTACACCTGCAAAGCCTGGAAGACAAAGCATTTAGTTTAAGCTGTTAATGGCAGAATGAATTGTGCGGTGTTGGAGAAGGAGTGTGCGTATGAGCAAGAGAACAGAGATTTATGGACTCTGACTTATGTACAGGTTTCGGTACAGAGCAGTTACTGCTGTGCTTACATATATTGGCTTCTGGCAAACCTGGATTCTTATTAAAAAAAAAAAAACTTGTTATATTCTCCCTGTTAATATGTAGCACTAGAGGACTGATATTGTTTGTGTATATGTGGGTCACATATTGCATGGGAGCAAAATGTTTGGAGACATTTACACACACACACACACACACACACATACACGCTCACAAATACACTTGATTGTTCGGTTACAGCCCGTATATCTCAAGGGGAGAAGTAAATGCATGAAGTACATAAAACGTGAAGGTGAACTGCAAATTGGATTTGGAGTCCAGTACAACAGAGGTTGATGGACAGCTCTTGAGTGGAAAACCATGCTGTCAATCTCAAGCAGTGACCTATGAAGTCTGGGATTTATGGTTTCATACAGTATATGTTCTCATACTTAATTTCTTCTAAATCTTATAAAAAAATAATATAAATTATATATTAAGTTTGACATATTTTTACTGTGTGGGTCAGTTTGACCTGTAACATGATGAATGTAACCTTTTAATAATAGCATAATAAGTTTTGAAGGAGCTTCTATGACATGCCCATTTATCCAGTGAGGTCAGACACTGATGCTGGACGAGAGGACATCGTTCAAAATCTCTGCTCTAGTTCATCCCAAAGGTGTTAAATGTTGATTAGGTCAGGGTTCTGTGCAGGACAGTAACGTTCCTCCACACCAAGCTTACCCACCAGCATTATGGAGCTTGCTTTGTGCATTGAGACATAGTCAGTCATACTGGAACAGAAAAGGGCAGTTCCTCAAACTGCTCCCACAAAGTTGGAAGTGTACATCCCATTAAAAAAACACCCCATATCATTATCCCTCCTCCACCAAACTTTACCATGAGCATAATGTAGTCAGGCAGGTAACGTTCTCCTGACGCCAAAGCCAGACTCGTCCATCGGACTGCCAGATAGAGAATAGAGCCAGATAGGTAGATACTTTATTAATCCCAGAGGGAAATTCAAGACGTCCGCATTTAACCCATTCATGCAGTGAAAGACTCACATATACACGCACACTAAGGGGCAGTGAGCACTCTTGCCCGGAGTGGTGGGCAGCCCTAGGCAGTCAGGTGTTAGGTGTCTTGCTCAAGGGCACTTCAGTCGTGTCCTGTCAATTCATGGGATTGAACCAGCAACCTTCCGATCACATAGTTCGTTCCCTAACCTCCAACCCGGAACTGCCCACCATGTTTCCGCTGCTCCAGAGTCCAGTGACTGTGCTTAACAACCACTCAGTCTGATGCTTGGCATTGTGCTAGGTGATGTAATGCTTGTATTCAGCTGCTCAGCAATGGAAACACATGCCATCAAGCTCCTGATGCACAGTTTCTGAGCTAATGTTAATACCACAAGAGCTATAGAGTCACAGCACGTTGATGACTTTTATGCACTATGCACCTTAAAATTCAGCAGTCCCGCTCTAAGTTTACTTGGTCTGCCAAATTCAGGCCTACACATTTCCACTTTTCAATACCACCAATCACAGTTGATCATCAAGCTCTTCCATACACTACTCGATGTTCATTAAATACAGAATATCTTGAAATACAGAACATTAGCAACACTGTAGTTGCATACTGACTACTTACATTTACAAAAGGTGCCAAAATGATTATTTTGAATAATTTTTCCTGCACTTACAGGAAAAAACCCTGTTCACTCCAAATTACACTGCCCATTAACCTCTCTCCACCTCATTTTTCACATGATTTCTGTATTTTCAGATTATCTGTGAACTGACCCTGTTGAGAACAGAAGGAAGTGTTTTGACTTGTTAAGTTTTTATTAATAAAATGTCCTATTTTGTCTTCAAAATGTTCTGGAACAGCATGTACAGTCTGCAGAAAAGCTTGAAAGTACTGCGAGAGCAGACAGTCACTGCTTTAAACAGCCAAACTGGTGTAGCTGAAATAAATTTCCACTAAATCAAACGAGACAAAGAACTAAAAACTTAAAGGCTGGTATTAACCTGCTCTAACTGGTTTAGATCAAATAACTAATAGGCCAAATCGACTCATCTGATAATACAGAACTTTGTCTGATAAAGACATTCACCAGATTCTTATTAGAATTTTCCTGTTCCACCTTAGATGGCCCTGTAGTTACATTCTGGTGCCTGGGGCATATAATAATAAGAGAAACATTCAAATAAGAAGCTGGCAAATATGAAAAATGAATGTCAGCACCAACTGCTGCACCATTTAAGGTGAAACAGAACAATCTGAACAAGAAGCTCAGTATCAGCACCAGAATATAACTGCTGCCTGAATTGGACTTCACTGGAACTAAGGGGCCTCAACAACCAATGGAAAAGCTTCCCCCATATCATTACCCCTCCTCCACCAAATTTTAGTCAGCAAATGCAATGTCCTCCTGGTGCCAAAGCCATACTTTTCCATCAGACTGCCAGATAGAGAAGAATGATTAGTCAATCCAAGCTACTTATTCTACCTGGAGCTGTGGTGGAAGCTTTATATATGATATAAATGTATAAAATGTGCAGTTGTTTAAAAAAACACATTGCATGTTTTTTTTTTGTGTGTGGTATTATATGAATTTTGGGTGGTTCTGACCTGTGAAAATATGTTGTGATCTAAATTGTAGCATTCTCACAACCCCGCATCCGGCAGGGGTCAGAAAACCATCTAGCATATACAGTTTGACTCTGCTGGGGTCAGGTAACCAAATTAGCACCACAAACTTTACAGGGGTCCCGGAGAGTGTGGGGCTTCATTTTAATTTATAAAAATTAATACACAGCCTGATCTGTAGGCCAGAAACTCTAGTTCATGTCAGGGCAGCAACCTTAATTTGAACCCTGAGGCCTGAACACACCAGGCAGGGGTTAGCATGGCCTTGTTGGTAACACTGGCCTGTTAATACATCTCAACCTGTTGATAGCAGACCTGGGACCCTCCTTTTCTAGATAAGTTGGCAAAAGCTATTTTATAATAAACTCATAGCTGGAAAGAATACAGTCTGTGTTTCAGGCTGCGTCCTTGAGGGTTATGAAGAACCAGACAGAGATATGCAGAAAGATACAAACTCAGCAGTAGCTCAGAGAGAAAGAGTGTTCTGTATTATACAATAATGATATGCAAGTGACATCATCAACAATCATGTTTATTAGGGATGACATCTATGACTGGTTGGATAAAAACATATCTTTCTGTATACTGAGAAGGTAAAAGAGGAGGGGCTATGTAAATCACCCCTTAGACAAAGATATAAAATGTGAATATTCTGTAATATCTGTGTTTCTGTTGGTCTGTATTGATGATATATCCTCCCCATCTTCCAAGATAAAATAAAGGAACCTGCTTTTTCTATTCAGTGAGTTTTTTTTCTATGATTTATTTTTATGATTTTGCTCTGGTCGGTTTAGTTTAGCACTGTAAATATTTTTTTTGCTAAAATATAAAATGGGGCGTTATCCATGGAGAGTGAGCTGATATGTGTTTGTAGCTCTCATGCTGGTGAGAAAGTCTACAGATTAAACTACAGTCTTCATTCATACAGTGTTTGGTTTGGTTTGTTCTGGTTTGGCCTGGCCAAGGTGGCACGGTGGTGTAGTGGTTAGCACTGTCACCTCACAGCAAGACAATCCTGGTTTGATTCCTGGTCCGGGCCATTCTGTGTGGAGTGTGTATGTTCCTCTGGGTACTCTGTTTTCCCCCCACAGTTCAAAGACATGCATGATAGGTTGATTGGTCACTCTAAATTGCTTGTAGATGTGAGTGCATAAGTGAGTGTTGGCCATGCGATGGACTGGCAAACTGTCTATGGTGTACCCTGCCCTTGCCCAGTGATGCTGGGATTGGCTCCAGCCCCCCCGTGACCTCAACTAGCTGGATTAAGCAGCAGATGATGGATGGATGGATGGATGGTTTGGCCAACAGTAGCAACACTGCGGCTCTACATGACAGCCTCTGTTGGAAGATGACCCGCTACTATGTACATATGAAGGACCTATTCTAAGCTAACAAAAAACATAATAATTTGTAGTTAAATGTGATTTATATACTAATGAAAACATAGCTTTATACACCATATTCAATTTCTGATGATAAAGCCCTGCTAAATCTTCCTCACTGCTCCTTTAACCCGAAGAGGGGCTCGTTAATGAGCTAGATCCTTGTGTAAGGAGCAGGACAATAAACACTAAAACCACTGCTTTAAGGAGCCAAATAGGTTCTTTTATGAGAGCGCTGCAAAGAACCTTTTTGGCAGGGTTGTGTTTTTAAAGAGCGGAGCTGCTAAACGAAGTGCCAATCGGGCAACGAACGCGGATACATTTCCCTAATAAAATATTTATTCTTTTGTTGTCAGTCCATCTTGAGCATCAGCTACTCATCTAAGAAATGATCTGTCATGTTCTGTTCTCTATCAGCACTCTGGGTTTTTGATCAAGCTGAACGGAGCAGAGCACGTTGCCACTCTCCGTCTCTCTCTTCTCTCTGAAGCTTCTGTAGTTGTGATCTTCTGAATTGGTCAAATCAAAAGCGTCCTCAGAATTAAAATAGCACATCCCGTGTGGGCTGATCGTCCCAGGTTAACCGAGATAAAGAGCGTCGGATTTGTGCTCATCTCGTTCTGATCATTTCAGCTACGACAGTTTTCCAGAGAGCCCTTCTTCCACAGCTGATACGGTTTGCTTTGAACCAAACTTTTTTTTTTTTCATCAGCGAGGAGTGGAAATGAGAAATAAATGCAGAGAGCATTTATTTCTTTCTTTTGTTTTCTTTTTTTGCATTTCAATAAATAGATTGCCTGTAGTTGGGATAAATTAGGTGTGATAATTGGTGCAGCGGCAAAACACCCAAACGTTCCCCGTTGGATTAATTAGAATCACATTGACAATCTATTCTCCGCACTTTCTGCTGTGTCAGATAAAAAGGAAATTAATGCAATGGACTGTGCACTGATAGAGGGCCTTTATATCGGCACCATGCATTCGCATGCTACTGCAACTGCCGCATCTTCAAGAAAGTCAGCTGATTTCTTTTTAATTCTACATAATTAAATGGTTAGGATGTAAACCAATTCATTCTGAGTTGTCTGTAAAATCAATGCAATGTAAAATGCATTAATCTGGAGAAACTTGCCAAGTCGGAATTGTTCACAGCAGTAGTGATGGTAACCAGACGTCTGAAGAGTCTAACAGCTCCCCCCACAAAAAGATATTACGCACAATGTCTTTGAATACACTGCCTGAGAAAGTCAACTAATAAACTAATTAGATTTCGAGTTTCAAAGTGAGCAAAGCAGAAGTTATGCTTATTCGGCTTGTGCTGCTTCACAGTGTTCCAATGTATCTCTAGGCAAAGTCATCCGCAATGACCTGAAGAGAGCATGTGAGGTGGCTGGTATTGGCCTTTTTATAGATGTATCGGAACGCCTCTTTTATGCTCGTGAAATTTTAATCATTGGTTTATCACACTCCAAGTCACGCTGAAATTAGCCCATCCATCATGTCTGACATTCAGATTGCTGTCATATACAGCTTTCCTTAATAACTACCATCCAGTGTCCCCAAAATTAAGGTTTTAAGACCCAGTATTGAAGTAGAGTCTCAATTCGGTCTCATCACTTTCAGAATTACAGCTAGAGATGAGACACTCATTTTTTTTTCTCTTTCCCATATAATTTTATAAAGATCACCTTCTCTCCCTTCTCTATACTTTCTTTCACATGTTCCCCTCTTTCTCATTTGTTACTTCTTGGACTGAAGCCGTTCCCTGTGGAGTCAGAGGAGGCTGTCAGTTGTTGCTGGCTATTGATTTCTATTCTAATCTATTGATCTTCAGGCTATACAGTAAGTCTAGTCTCAGCACCAAAGAGCAGTCAGTCATATGAAAAAAAAAAAACATGTTTCATACTCAAGGTGATGTTGCCCCCTGTTGTAGAAACAGTACTATTGCAGTAGGATTCAGATTTACTCTCCCAGTTTAAATACATCACAGATTAAAGCACAACTCTGTGCAATGCTGCCCTCTTTTGTCCAGCTCACGTTATGAAGCAAAAGCTGGACTTCACTTTTTCTGTGAATTATAAATTAAGGAAATTACTTTTACTTCATATACAACTACAAGTGAGTTATTTCTGTTTAAGAAGAGTCAAAGTTTTTAAAGGCTGATGATGATTACTTTCTCTAGCATATGCTGTCACTTTGCTGCCTTAGTTTTACAACATCAGAGTATGCCTATTGATTAGAGGAGGCATAGGTCATGTCTGAATGGCCACGCCCCCTTTTTAGATAACAACAATCCCAGCCACCAGTCCTAGCACCAGATTGGAAACGCTATATAGCACATCTAACAGCAAAAAGCAGTTTACAAACATTTTCTTTATTTCCCCAAACAGTAAAAAACAGAGATCTGAGGCTTTAGATGGTCTGCCGAGAGGTTGAATCTGATAAACTGTGGGAACCAGCCAGTTAAAGGGGAACTCCATTGCCCTTGATTAGACTTGACGACATCTCAGCCATTTAATTATGTAGATTTATTTTTTAATTCTATAGAATTTCCCTTGAACTGGCCAGGTCCCAGAGTTTACCATTTTCAACCTTTCTGCAGACCATCTGATGCCACAGATCTCTCCTAAACAAAGTCATTCTGGGGTGCGTTTCCAAAAACGTTCGTAACGCTAAGTACTTCGTAACTTCATACTTAAGAACATTCTTAAAATTACGAATGTTTCCCGAAAGCCTTTGTAACTAACATGGTACGTAAAGACGTTTGTAAATGTAAGAGTAATCTGACCCACTCGTAACTTGTTCATGTGCAATTCTGCCTCAAAAACAAATTAGGCCGCTAATCATCCTTTTAAAAATGCGTACTGACCATGGACACTACACGTATTTATAGAAACATGAATTCATGAAGATTTATAATCACTTTTGAAAGCGGAATTGCATCACAGAAATGACATCCAACGTTAACATATATCATATCCAAGAGCTTGAGTTGTGTAAACAGTGCACTTCTAAAATAAACAGGTGTTCGCTTGTATCATGGTGGAGTGGGAAGCAAACTTCCTACTACTCTGAAGGTCCTGAGGTACATTCTACTTTTTTATTTCAAGGTTGGAATCATCATAATCTCGTGAAACAACATTATTTGTTGATATACACATATAATATATTTTTTAATGATTTTCTTCCAGTGTTACAGTCGTAGTAGTAAATTAATACATATATTATTCTCTAAAAAATATTACACATTGGCTTACTAAGCTTGTTATCCCTTAACCAATCAAACTAAGTGATCAATTACGTACACATATAAATTAACAATTGAAAGGCTGACAAAGGTGAGTATGTGATGAACAGGCACTTCTGTTTCTAGCAGTCTCCTCCCATTTCTGCTATTTCTCTTTATTTGTAGAACTTCCTGAGCTTTGGAAAATAGTATGTTTTTTTTTTCTCTATTTCTTCAAGCATTTGGCTTTTATTTCATCCTGCGTTCATTCTTTGCGTGGCCGTTGTGCCATGCTAGGAAGGTTAATCGTGTGCCTATTTATAGGCTCGGCGTGCTATAGACAACAGTAGCAAGCGAAATGTTTTCATTTTTAATTTTACATAAAAGTTATATGAATCCTTATTTGTTCTTTTTTTTATTATAATTATTTACAAAACGATACATTTGTGGTATAATAATGAGGAAACGTATGTAAATTGGTGGTTCAGTTCTCGACTGGCGGTGTTTAATCAGCGCTGATGCAGGGGGCAGAGTCAACAAAGAGCAACTTGAAAATAGTTCGTAAGTTTGGAGACTAAGAAGGCGTTTGGGAAACACTCGCAAAATTGGGGTTCTTAAAGTTACGTCGTTCTTAAAGTTGTTTGTAAATCACTAAGATCAATCGTTATCGGGAAACGCACCCCTAAGTAGTTTGGTGTCTGCCTCGATCTAGAGAAACTTGCCAAGTCAGATTTGTTCACAGTGGTACTGATGGGAACCAGACGTCTGCAGAGTTCAACAGCTCTAACAGCTCCCCCTCAAAAAAAGATTATACACAGTGTTTATGAATACACCGCCTGAGATGTTGATTTGCAGTAGTTGTGTGATAAGGTTTTGGTCTAAGATGTCTTGTTAATCTATATATCATCACTGTCCAATGAAAAACATATATCTCCAAAATTGCAAGTTTACAGGAGAGACCAAAAACATACATTACTTTCAATGCAAGTCAATGGAACCAGAATTTTTTCCAAGCTATTTTGGAGCACGTCTATCGGTGCATTCATCATGAAATTTTCACACAATATAAACGACCATAGATATTCTAAAACGATGTAGAAAACTCAACTCTACTCAACTCAAAACAGCGACGATATGTTAGAGGGGTACATGTAGGGTGCTGTGAGGCAATATGGACCCCAAAGAAAGCATAGTTGTTTTCAGATTTATCATCATTTTACTATCAGCAGCTTTGCATATCGTCACTGTCCAATGAAAAACATGTATGGTCGTTTATAATGTGTAAAATTTTAATAGAAATGCTCCAAAATAGCTTGGAAAAAAAATCTGGTTCCATTGACTTCCATTGAAAGTAAAGTAAGTTTTTGGTCTTTCCTGTAAAGTTGCAATTTTAGAGTTACTTGTTTTTCATTGGACAGCGACGATATAAATGTTCAGACACTTGTAGGCTCACTGGTGTTTTTGGATAAAATATAAAATGGCTATATTCCTCCGGTCACTGGCTAGGGTCATATGTCCTCTCCTTTGTTTTTTTTTTTTTTTGTTTGTTTGTTTTTGTTTTTTTCTTTATAAAGACGCTGGTTGGTTAACCCCAATGATATGACATGTTTATTTACCACTAAATTTAGGCTCCTAATAGCTGCAAATCATTTGGGTATAATTATTTTATGCAATTGAATTCCTAGAACTTTTATGTTCTGCCAGTCAAATTAGCGAGTACCTGGATATTTGCAGAAATACTGTATTATTTCTTTTGTCATGTATTTCAATTTCAGTGTAAAAAGAAGTGAGATGAGTTGACTTTAATGTTAATTGTGGAATGTTTTCAACTTAAAATCTTACATATTGTACCTTTAGTATGTATTCATGTCAGTATTGTGTAAACTGCGTAGGACTCACTGTGCTGTTTGGGAGAATATTAGGGGGATATTTTATATCTTCTATTCTGATTCCAAGTGTAGTGAACTGATTAAGTCCTTGACGTAAGACATCTGGCAAAAACAGAGAGTACAATAGTAATTATATTCGACCTTAGCAAGTCAATTTGGAGCATTAACGTGAGCGCTAAATTAACTTAGATGACTAATGAGGGCGCCTAGGTCTCCTCTGTCAACTCCTTCAGGTAGTTAGATGTGCTGGCACTGGCCATGTTGTTTTGATTGTAAGCCAGTTTTCTATTACAAATTTTACACCGTGTTTACCACCTCGTCTATAGAAAAATACAGCTGCGCCATCAATGTGTGCATTTTTGGAAGGGTGTGTTTTCCAGGCAAGCTGTCTCGACAGTGACAGCAAACACCATCTCTCACTCTGTGTGCACGCAGGTGTGGGCAAACATGGACGTCACTGTGTGGAGTCCAAAACCTGACTTGAATACCTGGAATCGTTTCCTTTTGGGATGGACTCCCAGCCCACTACCTGGACAAATCAACATACATATGTCATGTTTAGTAGTTTAAGTATTTATGACTGTCTAAAGTCTATTCATTATCAGTTGTGATTATGTTTGTTGTACACTAAATTAGCCACGGCTCTTGGAATTGCATCAATTAATCCACACCTTCATTTGTTTAATTCTAACTAGTTCCTAGTAGTAAGTATGTGCCGGCTCTACCTAATAATAGATATTATCACTGGCATTAATCCATTCATTACATGCTCTTTTAAAAGTTAACCAAAAGTTTTATTTGAAGCAGTTAGGGAATTAAATAATAAATAATGCCAAACTGTTCATTTATATCCAGACATATGGCTTTTGAGAACATTTGCCCTGCAACTATTATTGTTCTGTTACAGACATACTAGTAATGCACGTCCTGTAATTCTTAGTAATAAAAATTTCGCAATGCACTCCAAGCACTACTGGTAAAACATATCCATCACCACATGCTAAGTATCTTCCTCTGCCAGGCCTGTAAACCACTTTTACTGTGTTCTTGTCTCAGAAGGTTTTGTCTTCAGTCTTGTCTTCAATACCTGCCAATAACAGCCAATATCATTCCATCTCTTGGTCCTGAAAACAGTCCATAATCGTTTGTCCAAATGTGTGTCCATATGTGTAGAGGGATGTTTTAGGCTGCTGTCTGGTTTCAAGTTGAACCACCATCCGAAGTGTTGTTGAATCATTGCCATATGGCAACAACAAACCTAAATGAGCCAGTTCTGCTGGAAGCCATACAAGCTCATGCCATTGTGTTTCACTGAGGAGATGGTAGGCTTTGAGATATGAGTGAAATATGAATATTTTACCATTCTAATGCGAGCAGCTGGCACCAAGTTTTATTTCTTATTTTTAACAAAGTTTTAATCCAAGTAAGTGCATAAGAACTATATTAACAGCCTTTTCTTTTTCTTTTTTTTGATAAGATAAGGTAATCCTTTATTAGTCCCACAGTGGGGAAATTCACACACCTGCAGCAGCAAGGCACAAATAGATAAATAAACAGTACAGTATATATACAATATAAATATTTATATACAATATAAATAATAAAAAGTCAAGAAGAAGACCTGAAGAAGAAGGTCGTCAGGAGTTTTCCCTGCACTCCGAATGATCTCAGTCTCCTCAGTAGGTAGAGTCTGCTCTGGCCTTTTCTGTAAGGTGCAGTGGTGTTAACTGGCCAGTCCAGCTTGTTGTTTAGGTGAACACCCAGGTACTTATAAGAGTCCACTCTCTCAATGTCCATACCCTGGATGTTCACTGATGGGGGGGTGCCTGCACCTGCGGAAATCCACCACCAGTTCTTTGGTCTTCCCCGCATTTATCTGGAGGTGGTTCTGCAGACACCAGTCCATAAAGTCCCGAATCAGTTCACAGTCAAAGTCCCGTGCCCTCACATACGGTAGTCCAGAATCCAGTTTGACAGGTGACTGTCCACTCCACTATGTTCCAGCTTGTCCTTCAGGAGCCCTTGCTGTATGGTGTTAAAAACACTGGAGAAATCAAAGAATGTAATCCTCACAGTGCTCCCGGACTTCTCCAGGTAAGAAAGAGCTCTGCGTAGAAGATAGATGACAGCATCATCCACCCCGACACCAGGCAGGTAGGCAAACTAATGAGGGTCCATGTATGGACTCACCAGAGGACGGAGATGGTTAAGGACCAGCCTCTCCAGTGAATTCATCAGATGAGAAGTCAGTGCCACTGGCTTGTAGCTGTTGAGTTCCTTGGGGTGCTGTGTTTTCAGCACAAGTACCACACAAGATGTTTTACCACAGCTGAGGTGTATATATATGACATAAAATGCTGCCTGTGTAGACACTCACTAGGTTTTAAGACACACCCATACAGCGATCAGCCAGACCATTAAAACCATCACCTTATATTTACACACATTGTCCATTTTAAGAGCTTCATTGTTAATACAGGAGCACTTTATAATTCTACTCTTCTCAGCTTCAGGCTCATGTTAAATGTGTTCAACTACCCCGCACAGGACTTGAGGAGCCTGGCACTGGTACCATCTGGACCTGCAGCTTCACAAACACTGGCATCTATCATTCACAAACAGTGCCAGTCCCCCTCATTTTCTCTTACTGCTCTTCGCCATCCTGTCCGCCCGAATGAGGTCCATAGGTACGTCCATAGATACAAGCGTGTCCAGAGTTAGCGTGGTAAGCCATGTCTTTGTAAACACCATGACACTACACTCCCGGTATTCCCTCTGATTCCCTCTGAAAAGTAAACTTTAGTACTTGAAAAGAGGGAGAAGTTTGGATGAAACTCAAAAATGAGCCAGAGCTGCCGTAACAGGCTGCCACCTCTGCAGCGCCATTTTGAATACAGTCCTGTATCAAAGGCATGCTGAATTGAATTTATAATTTGCTACCAAAAATTAATAAATACAGATGTTTCTGAAATTTCCTTTTTTTAAGAAATAATACAAATGAAAAGTTTTCTATATTTCTTATGCTTAAAACTTCTGTTATCTCTATCCTTATTTTTTTACAAATACATAGTTTTTTGTAATTTATTATAGCTTAATCATGATTATTGGTTGTCATTATTCATTTGACATCTGGTAATATAACTACTAAGACCTGCATCTGCAATATTGTTTAATTAACTTTCATAAAAAATGGCAGAAGAAAACTAATTGACCAAATGAGTGTGTTTGCATGTACTTAATAATCCAATAACAGCAGAAAAAAATAGTCAGTAATCTATTCACATTGTTTACCTGCAGGTAAATAATCAGATAGTGGGAAAACTTCTGGTGTACATGTCAGGAAGTATCGGATTTCTATCTTGTAAACTGCCAATAAACACACAGAAGATGTGACGTAAAGTTAAAATAAAACTCAAACATAAGCTGCAGCTTGTTTACATTATAAAACACACATAAGTATGAGCAGACATCATGTAGTAGATGAAGACATGAAACATGCACTTGGTGTCAGCATCACTTACAAAAGTGTTTTGTTGCCATACTGCGGTTGCAGTGTTAAATGCTGCTTGTTTATTTTCAGTACCATGGTCTCTATCTATCTATCTATCTATCTATCTATCTATCTATCTATCTATCTATCTATCTATCTACCGTTCTCAGCACTGCAGTAGTACTGACATGGTGGTGTTGTGTTAGTGTGTGTTGTGCTGGTATAAGAGCATCAGACACAGCAGTGCTGCTGCTGGAGTGTTTAAACACCTCAGTGTCACTGCTGGACTGAAAATAGTCCACCAACCAGCAATATCTAGACAACAGTATCCTGTGGACAGCGTCCTGTGTAATGAAAGACGCAAGCACAGGGGCATTATTAGGCATTGGCCCACACATTCTCCTGGATCTCCTCCTACCTTAGGTCCCGACAGTGAACCTGAAAGTATCAAAGGAGATCCGCGCAGACCAATAGCGGATCCAGAGCGGAGGAGCCTCCGTAGCATGTGCCCACGCCGCTGGGTCTCACTCTGTCGTGGCTGCACGGAGTATCTCCCAACAGTGTGAGTCAAAAGGTTATGGCGCTGAAGGTTAAGGCTCCTGAGCCATAAAAGCTTGCTATGTCCTTGAGGACATTCATTGTGTTATGAGGGGATGCGTAGAGAAGAGGAGACGATGGCGGGATGGACCGCAAGGTGAACACAAACGCAAAGTATAATAAACATCAAAATACAAACAAAAACGAATGTAAACAAGGACGTAGACAGGGAGAACAGGCAGGGTGTGACAAAACAATAGTCCGAAGTATAAAACTCTGCTAGCATAAATGCTAATGGCTCAGTATAAAACTGCAAAATGGTCAATGACTCGTTACAAAATAAAATCAGGTCAAAATAAGGCGCCTCAGTAGACAGCATGTTTAAGGTATCTAAGAATTGGGACAGGGAACACGTTAGTACCACTGCAGTGCTGAGAAGGTCCACCTCCCTGATAGTACCTGCTCTGTGATGGTTATCGATGTATGTTTAGTGTTCTTCATGCTTTTAGTAGTTACAGTGGTGTCCTGTGATCTGCCAGCTTCATTGCTATTTACCAGCAGGAATTGCATTTGAGCATTTTCAGCTCCTTTGATTATTCCACTCGGATTTTTCAGCCTTGTTGGTGCTTATTGGCGCTGGCACTTTGGCTTTGGCTCTCATGTTGAAAGAAAGTAGGCAACCCTCCAGAACTTAAAGCCACATCTAGAATCAATTCTAAACCTTTTTGCTCTGTTATGCATCAACTAACGATGCAACAACAGCTTTCCAGTGAACAACAAATACAAATCACTTGGCCACTGACTTATGGTCCCATAAAATGGGGATAAGAGATGCAAGTACACCTGAATTAAAGCTGGCATTTAGCAGCTTAAGCTCATAGTCATTGTTTCAATCCTATGAATCATATCAGGGTACTGGAGTACAAAACCTAAATGACAAAAATTGCATTGTCATCCAATTTAATGTGTGGAACACACTGTATTATATGTGTAATCAACAGCATCTATACTGAGTAGTGACACTACGAAGCACCAGATATTATTACTGTTGTTGTTAGTGTTTTAACAGAGCTTGTGAGTTCATAGAACAGTTCATTGGTTTTTCGGATGGATTCCAATATTAAAACGTTTGCATCCAGTTGATTGCATTACCATTTAAATAATAATTTAAATAATCAGACGGATTTAATGAGTGACAGACATCTACATTCAGACAATAGGCTAATTTGTTTCCTCTGATTTGTTTCCTCTGATGTCTGATTAGTAAATCAAAATGTATAAAATGGATAGATATATAAAAAAACAAAACTTAATTGATTCCACTGGATCATGTGAAGGCCAAATCTGTGAAACTAATATGTATTAATTCAACATAATTATTAGTTCTGAGGCACGACTGTAAGCATTATAAGTGTAGTTATACACTCAGCCCTGAGCCCTTTATTAGGAACACCTGTACACCTGCTTGTTCACACAATTATCTGATTAGTCAGTCAAGCGGCAGCAGTGCAGTGCATAACATTATCTGGATATGGGTCAACAGCTTCAGGTAATGTTCAATTTATCCATCAGGAATGTGGAAAACAAAGAAAAAACCCTTAGTGAGCAGCAGGTGTGATGTCATAAACAAGGTCAACGCAGAAACGAGGTCAACAGAGATTTGCCAGACTGATTTGAGCTAGCAGAACGCTTCCAGATAGCGATTCTGAACATGGGATGAGCAGAATAGCATGCAAAAGAGATTCTCATTCAACTTTAAGGTGGATGGGATGCAACAGGATGTTGGGTTCCAACTCTGTCAGCCAACACTATGCAACACTCACTTCTTTAGTTTTACACTAACAATAATGCTGAAATAGCAAAGCAGTGGGAAACCCTCAAGGCTTTCCATGCCTTCAGAGAAGACCTAAAGCTTACTGGAAATTTTTATTATTGTTTTATTAAACAATTTTGGTACAATTTTATTTGGTTGGCCACAAAAATCTTGCAAAGCCCAACAGAGAATGATCAATTATCAGGATACTTTTGATTCCTGCTCTCAGTTGAGCTCTCTTATTGGGTTTTGGGTTGAAATCAACTAATCTCTTACCTATACTTAATACACTTTTATCATATTAATACAGATTTTGTAATACTTGTGTAATACACATTGCATTTATAATTAGCATATCAACGCTGTCCAATGAAAAACAAGTATTTGCAAATTGCAGCTTTACAGGAGAGACCATAAACTCAACTTACTTTGAGTGTAAGCCAATGGAACCTGATTTTTTTTCAAGCTATTTTGGAGTATTTCTATTGGTCCATTCATCATGAAATTTTCACACAATGTAAATGACCATTGGTATGTTTAAATTATGTAAACAACTCAAAATCGACAAAAATAGAGATACATGCATTTCATTGGACAGCGACGATATACACGTTTTCCTATCAGTTTATATTGTACCTGCCAGATAACAGCCTCTACCCTTATCTGATCTACTGTTAATATTAGCCTTGCTGCTATAAATCTCCCTTTTACCACAGTAGAAATGTCTACTAGACTTTACTGTAACTTTTCCACCAGCTCTAAAATATTGCATCAGTGGTTCCTTACTGGAGCACATTCATGCAACCCTCAAAACCTGATGGAAAACATGAAAACATCACTGTAGGTCTTCTGGAAGTTCTAAATATGGCTTTTCTTAGAAATGGAAACTGGTAGTCCTTCTATGTCAGGGATCTTTACTAAATGGTTCACTTTTAGTAAACTGAAACAGGGTAAAGTATATTATATATCCCGCTATTGGCTTAAGCAGCCATAGATGCATGAAAGCTGATGGTTAGCATTGGGCTTGCAGGGAGAGAGGCTTTAAATGTGTAAATAGTTGAGGCTGTTAGCTTAAAGATGTGTAAATGTGTTGTTTATGCTGTTCTGTGCTGAGCTGTGAGGTGGTGGTGGTGGTGCAGTGCTTATGCCTGCAGTCAGGTTAAGGTGTGTGGCTATTTGATGACCTGCCTACTGTCTCAGTTTTTCACTTAGCGTTGGCGGGCGTATCTCAACTGCTGCCATGTTCAATAAAAGGCCAGTCGCCTAAAGCACGATTTGTCTTTGCCAAGACGTTACAGTATGTTAAATATGTTAAATGTTCAAATATATGGATGGTATGTCTTTTACAAGCTTCAGTTGTCTGTGTTTAATTTGAAACAGCCAAAATATGTTCATTAGCTAAGGCACTATTAGAATTCCCATAGATGCTTCAGCAGAAATAAGCATTATTGTAGTGTTATTGTTTTTTTTTTACACTGGCCTGGACTGAAGGGTCGCGGTTCGCCCCTGTTACTAACAAAATTGAAGCTTATACCCATGCGCTTACTTGTGCTGGAGAGAGCTTATGTAGTTTTGCTATACAGCGCATAGTTATTTACAGAACTGGCTAAAAATTAATTGTCGTTTAAATACTTGCTTTTGTCTATGGCATATAGCTACTAAAGTATAAGCCAGAAGTGGCCAAATTAACTAATTAGATATTTGCTTGCTAGCTAGCTAGGTTTACTCAGTTGATACCCTCCCCCAGGGGTCACTAATAGGCAGGCTGCGGTCTGGGTCTGGACCCAAATGTTGTCCAGTGTGGACCCAAAACGATAAACTGTTGAGAATGATTATATTTTGACTGTGTTTATTTTAAGCGGCAGAGCTTTTCTTGTCTTTATGGTATACAAGCTTTACAGTGCAGTGAACTCAGAGACCAATCGCATGCTCTGTAACATCACCGAAGGCGCTTAGCCAATCAGATCTGTGCACATTAGGGCTAGCGGCGTGCACACAGGTGAGGTACGAAGCAAGGAGCAGCAGCCGGAGACTAAAGCGAGTCAGAAAGAATAAAATAAAAACAGAAAAGTGAACAGTGAAAACTGACTGTTTAACAGGAACGGTTCTGGAATGGACCTGCTCGTCTAGTTTTGGAGAATACCGTTCTGTACAACCAACATGTCAATCTGTGAAGCTGAGTTAACAAGAAGACACAGGTTTTATTTACTTTCTCTACAAATAAACACTTTAAGATGCATTTTTTTCAAAAGCATTCTGTTTTTTTAAATGTAGCTCTTGCTTTATAGATAATTCATTCAGTTCAGCATTTAAACAGTAAATATACTGAAATATACTTAACGATATTTGTAATAAGTTTGTCTTTCAGTTGCTGATGCTATAAGATGCTGATACTAGGTAACTTAAATATACAGGATATGGCACTGAATCATAACACAAGCTAGAAATGATGACGGCCCGGACCTTGGCCTGAGGAAATCTCCTCTAACTGGACCTTACTGAATTATAATTAAATACCTCTACCCTACACTATTGTAGCTACACAACTAATACACTGACATTACTCAGCGTTGCCTTCTAAACGTCAGCATGCTTGACGTCTCAATGGTGCATTTTACTGCTTTCTCTATTTTAGTATATATGCTCAGCACACCCACTTAACACTCTGCTTGTTTCAGAAAACTAACAAATGTGGAAAGTTATTATGGTAAGTATTTGCGATCATCCTAAGTAATTGTGTTCAGACGATTACGCAATAATTGTGGTGGCCCTAGTTTTTGCTCAACTTCTGATATCACCTGAAAAAGTTGAATCTGATCTTATTCCCCACAAAACTCCAATAATGGCCTAGACAATATTGCAGCGTCCCACTTTTGCTCACACAGAGGCTCATGGGAAACACCAGACACACATGAAGGGAGACTTTAAATCTTGTAAACAGTTTGGACTATTAGTTTAAAGATGTGTAGCTGTGTTGTTATTCTGTTCTGAGATGTGCATCTGATAAGTAGGGCGCTAGTGCAGTGTTATGCCTACCATCAGTTTGAACTGTGGGTGGTCAGTTAGTGCTGAGATGTTCAGTTAGCGCTGGCGGTGCTCTGCTGCTACTCTGTTGCTACTGATTCAATAAAAGAGCTTTCATCTAAAGCATTATGTTTCCCACTTCTTCTTTTTCACACCTTTGCTACAGTGTGGTTGGTACACTTGCAAAATTACAAGAGGTAATTGGATTTCAAGCAGTTTGACCTTCTTTCATTTGTGTTTGAATATACCTTTGACAAGTGAAAGCAACAACCAAATGGTTTGACCAGATAAAAGTCTTTGCATAGTGTTGTGTGTCTACCACTCTTAGCATGAAGAAACAAAATAAGAGAAAATAATTGCCTGAGTATGTGAGAACTAAAATTGTAGGACAGTATGTGCCATACCGAGGCTACAAGTCTATCTCCAGAGCTCTTAATGCTGTAATATACACAGCATCAGCAAGAAGTTGACGACTCATTGTACTAGACATGACCAGAGAAAACCAGTTGATAAGAAGTTGCAGCAATTTACAAAAACCTACCTTAGGAAGGCAAACTACTTCCAGGAGAATGTTCTGTGGACAGATGAGGGCCAGTAAGATAAATCTGGTAAAGCCCACCATTGTTCTATTTTCAGAAAAGGAAATGAGGCCTGTGGTCAAACTTGGAGGAGGTTCACAAATGTCTTGGGGTTGCTTTGCTGCTCACTTGGATCCTTGAATGTGTCACTGGCATCGTGAAATCTGAACACTACCGTGAAATCTGTCAAAGGTCTTGGGTCTTTCAACCAGATAATAATCCAAAGCATACAACAAAAACAATCCAGAAATGGTTGAACAGAAGGGCTGAACTGTTCTTGCCATCAATGAGTTGATCATGAGTAGAATGAGTATATGTAAATCCCAAAGAACATCTTTGGACAGATTTCAAATCTCCTTCGACATCTAAAGCAAATTGCCAGAGAAGAGTGGTTCAGTTATCAAGGAACTCAATCGTGGTTATAGGAAGCACCTGATTTCAGTTGTTCAGGTTGAGCTACCAGTTATTAAGATAAGGCTCCCTTTCATTTTGTCCATACTTACTTTACGCGAATGGACTAAGTGGATGAAGAAGCTATTGTAACATTTTAGTAAAGTATTGTAGAAAGCTACTTTTGACCATTTCAACTGTGAATAAAAGTGAATGTGTTATTTTACAGCATTTTTTTGGGAAGAAAAACTCAAAGTGGGCCAATATTTCTGGCCATGGCTGTAGATTTAGATAATCCACAGAGAAAGGAACTCACTGACCTTTTTCCTTTTGCCTAGAAGTGGAGTGGAATAACAGATAGATGGACTGATTAATGGGTGCATGATGAATAGGCCTAAAGTAAAAGCAGAGACAAAAAGAAAGGAGACTTACTTTAGTTTCATCAAATATGGCAGATTGAGAAGAAAGAGTCTCTTATTTGCAGAGTGAGATGCTGATTCAGTTGCATAATCTGCCTGCATAATATAACTGCATAATCACACGGGAGAATCGAGACATAAGCATCCTCCTCCAAGCGCTCTATGGAACCTGCCGATGTCACATGGCTGGGAATTTGAAAAAGCCTGGCTTCATGCGCCTTGAAGGAAACATATGACTGGGCATATATTTACTGAATTTGAGGCAAGGAATATTGTATAAGTGTCCCCAGAGCTCAAAGTAAACATTGCTTAATGTGTTAGTGCCAGTCACACTGAGGTCCCTACATTAGCTTATGTAACATAAGCTGTTAATTATTTTTGTCAACTTACCAATATTTCCACAGTGAAACTGTTTATGTCTTTTATTTTCTTATTTATTTATTTATTTAATTTTTTTTTTTTTTTAACTGATTTGAAAATTAATGTTGAAAAGTTTGGAGTAACTGTATGCAAC
The DNA here is from genome assembly GCA_021613375.1 of Megaleporinus macrocephalus. Classification (NCBI taxonomy): domain Eukaryota; kingdom Metazoa; phylum Chordata; class Actinopteri; order Characiformes; family Anostomidae; genus Megaleporinus; species Megaleporinus macrocephalus. The sequence continues at coordinate 32,085,945 of CM038721.1, forward strand.
TTTGTAATTTCTTATACTATAGTAAATTCTACAGTGTTGACTTACATATTACAAATTATTTGCCAAAAAAGTAATTTTTAGTCAATTCATTCACATTTGTTATGAGTTCTGTAACTTCAAGAGAAATTTGGATTCACTTAGTTTGCAAAGTTTCACCATTAATGCCAACATAGTGTTCTTCTATGTTACAGCTGTTGAATATCTTTTACAACCTATGGTGTCTGTTTAAAGTTTGTCGACACTAATCACACACTACATGCCACAGGGTTTACAGGATTGTTCATGGTTTATCGGCACCCGTCGTTTAGGGTTTTGGCTTAACAAATCTTGCCCTAGCCCTAAGCCTTGGAGATACCGATCTGGCCTAATGGATCGAGGTTGACCTATTGACAGCTTCGACTTGCTGTGTTCAGTGTACAGTGTGTTTGCTAGGTTGAAGTTAGACCATGTTCAGACCAGACCAGGGTTGAGCACTCCCAGAACATCTAAATTGCAGTATCCTAAAAATAATAATTATACTCTGAACTGATCTCCCTCTACATTCTGATGGCAAGAAAGAAGTTACAACACAGACTTATTCCGAAATGGATTAAATTAATTTTATCCCTCAAAATTCTACACACAATGACAATGTGAAAAAAGTTTGAATTTTTGCCAATTTATAAAAAAAAAAACCCTGAAAATCACATGTACATAAGTATTCACAGCCTTTGCGCAATACTTTGTTGAAGCACCTTTGGCAGCAATTACAGCCTCAAGTCCTTTTAAGTATAATGCTACAAACTTGACGCCTATGGGCAGTTTCTCCCGTTCTTCTTTGCAGAACCTCTCAGGTTGGATGGGGAGCGTCGGTGCACAGCCATTTTCAGATCTCTCCAGAGATGTTCAATCAGGTTCAAGTCTGGACACTGGCTGGGCCACTCAAGAACATTCACAGAGTTGTCCTGAAGCCACTTGTCTGTTATCTTGGCTGTGTGCTTAGGGTCATGGTCCTGTTGGAAGATGAACCTTCGCCACAGAGTGCTCTGGAGCAGGTTTTCTTTAAGGATGTCTTTGTACATTGCTGTATTCATCTTTCCCTCAACCCTGACTACTCTAACAGTTCCTGCTTCTGAAAAACAACCCCAGAGCATGATACTGCCACCACCATGTTTCACTGTAGGGACGGTATTGGCCAGGTGATGAGCGGTGCCTGATTTCCTCCAGCCATGACGCTTGGCTTTCAGGCAAAAGAGTTCAGTCTTTGTTTTATCAGACCAGAGAATTTTGTTTCTCATGATCTGAGAGTCCTTTAGGTGTTTTTGGCAAACTCTAAGTTGGCTATTTTGTGCCTTTTACTGAGGAGTGGCTTCCTTCTGGCCACTCTACCACACCGGCCTGATTGGTGGAGTGCTGCAGAAAGGGCTGTCCTTCTCGAACATTCTCTTCTCTCCCCTTGGTTCTTGGTCACCACCCTGACTTAGGCCCTTTTGCCCCGATTGCTGAGATGGTCAGCTCTAGGAAGAGTCCTGGTGGTTCCAAACTTCTTCCATTTATAAATGATGGAGGTCACTGTGCTTATTGGGACCTTCAATGCTGCAGAAGTGTTTTTGTACCTTTCCCAGATCTGTGCCTCCATACAATCCCGTCTCGGGGGTCTACAGACAATTCCTTGGACTTCATGGTTTGGGTTGTGCTCTGACATGTACTGTCAACTGTGGGACCTTTTATATAGACAGTTGTGTGCCTTTTCAAATCATGTCCAATCAACTGGATTCACCACAGGCGGACTCCAATCAGGTTGTCAAAAGAAGGTTGATTAGCAGAAACAGGAGCACCTGAGCTCAATTTTGAACATCATAGCAAATGCTATTTTGGAATAAGGCTGTAACACAACAAATTAGGGAAAAAGTGAAGCTCTCTGAATATTTTCTGGATGCACTGCATACTTGCGCAACCATAATGCCTCTTATTCATCAGAATTATAGTTTTTTAATGTTGGAACATGTTTTCCAGCATATTTCAGACCTGCTTTAGCGCAGTTGTATGAAAGCCTGATGCTTATTGGATTACACCTCTGAGGATAATAAGCCGTTTCATCCATGGTGGTCATTTTGAGCTTTCCTTCCACCGTCGCTCAGAATAATGCAAACTAATTATTCTCCTTTTCAGCTCTGCTGGGAAACGCAAGGAACCCAAGTAGCGTCCTCTTTATTATTCTCTGGGCACATTCAGCAAATAGTTTTTGACTTTGGAAGATTCCGCTGATTGCAAAGGGGACTCGTCCGCAGTTTGTTATTTAGGTGTGAAACTCGGCTATCGGTGACTTCTCGATAAGGGGGAAATAAATAGGACCAGTTTTTGCAGCAGGACCTAACTTTAATTACTTTAGCTAGGATTAAGATCATATGAAGCGGCAAGCTCCTAGCGGTGCCCCCCATACGTTTGAATCTGCTGTGACTTTAATTAACAAGATCACTACAGTGATCCAGAGAGTGTGAGCGGAAAGGTGAGATGGAGAGAAATAAATAGATGAGTGAATTCGATAAGAGAGTTTATTTAGTGTCTGGGCTTTGCTGTGCTTTATGCCATGCCATGTTTGCTCTGAGTGCATCGTCTCCTGCATGCATCCTTCATCTCACCGGGACGTGAAAATCGGTGCAGGTGAGGAAATAGATTAGACCAGGACATTAGACTGCGATGCACGTTTTAGAATTTTTTTTTGACTGGAAGATATTTTAGAATGAAATATTAATTTCATAAAGTGGACAATAAAGTATGTTCATGTAACATTCTGTCCAGCCCTCCTCTTACTTTGTATGTTTCTCTCCTTTTAATTATCCCTGGCTCTGCCCCTTTGTCTCTCCCCTTACCTGTGTCTGATCTGTCGCACATCCATCCGTCCGTCCGTCCGTCCGTCCGTCCATCCATCCATCCATCCATCCATCCATCTCCCGTTGTGTTTGTTTTTGTGTCATGTTCATGGGTGTTTGTTGGTTGCGGTGTCTGCAGGTTGCAGTTTAGTGTATTTGTTTCAGTAGTTTGTTCTTTGTTTTGGTTCCCAGTTGTTTCTAAGGTATTTTCTAGTTCAATGCCCTCTCCCTGTCCTGCATACATGGTCTAGAGTGGGAAGAGCAGCGGACACTCCCAGAAACAGTGAAACTTTGATTTAAACTTGCAGAAACAACAAAAATCTTGACTATCTGCACTATATTAAGCTTAATAGGTTGTTTTTATTCATGTGATTCCAACAACAAAGCTTAGGGACTTCAGGTTTGTGTGGTCAGTAGAAGTGAGTACTGTATAGAGAACAGTTGGTCTGTGGGTGCTGTGACTGTGCACCGGTGATTTAAAACAACAGCTACAAGAAACTCAAACAGGTAGCCTTATTGCGACCACAGATGAAGCCATTTGTGCTGCCATTTTTTTGTTCGGTATTTTTCTTTGGACTCAATAAAAGCTCTGTGTGATTTGTTGGTTAAACTTATTTTGAGCAACTGTAATCGACGTAATCCACATATTGAAAAGTCATGATAGAGCTCCTTATATAGAAAATCACTTCCTGCCCTCCATCTGTAGTATGCATCAAAGCACAGTGACGTGACGTCATTTGTCCATTAACCTATTTAGAAAACAGTCCAGATTGAACCATTTATAATACTAATACCAATTGAGGAGCTAAACCTCTGCAGGAGCAGTGTTCCTATAAAGTCTGGTGGTGATATTGTAAAGCTTTTCAGGGGGTAAAGCTTTTCAGGGGTATTCTGGGCATAGTTCCAGTTTGTAGGCTATAAATGACCAGCAGGGTAAACCACCCTGCTTGTGCGCCACCTTGAGTCAGACCTGTGGGTGAAGCCACTAAACAATGATCTTTCCCCAAATATGTATTTGAGCATCTATTTTACCATAATGGACAGTGAAAAGTCATAATATGTTCACTTTCAGGGAATCCTTATATGTCTCAAGATTCTGAGGGGTCCCTGAACATAAACCCAATATGACGTCAAGAGGTAATACAGTGAAATACAGCGGGTCCTTGTATTTCGCACCTTGAAAACGCAGAAAAAATAAATGCTGAAAGCAGTCATGAGGTGCGCCAACAAATATGTCTTTGTCAGCAAAGAGTTTTAATTTTAGGCTGTTTGAGCACATGCAACGCATAATTTCCACACATCTGACTGGATAATTGGGAAAGGCAGAAGAATTCCAGCTGGACCCAGTGGCATTTTAAGCCAGTTACTGTGAGCTAATGTACACTGCTCCAAAAAATGAGGGAACAGTTAAATCACACATAACAGCTCAATAAACTAAAGATTCAAGTTGAACATTTTTTACTATTAGGAATTGTGTCTTTGTACACAATGATGTAGTCACGGTCAATGGAGACCTGAATCAAACCAACCGAAAATGAGAAAAATCACAGGCTGATCCAATTTGCATGAATTTCAATATGGCCACCCATCATGGATTTGCCTCTCAAGACCATCACGGACCCACTGCCAAACTGGTCACCCTGGATGATGTTGCAAGCAGCATACCGTTCACCACAGCATCTGTAGACTTTTTTCATGTCTTTCACATGGGCTCAGCGTGAACCTGCTCTCATCTGTTAACCTGGTTGGTGGACCTGCCAACTCTGGTGTTCTCTGATGAATACCAGTCGAGCTGCTGGTGCCAGGCTGTGAGCGTATATATCCCACTAAAGGAGGTCGGGCCCTCATGCCACCCTCACAGAGTCTGTTTCTGACAATTTGGTGTGAAACATGCACTCCAGTCATTTTGCAGGGCTCTGGCAGTGCTCCTCCCGTTCCTCCTCGCACAAAGGAGCAGATACCAGTCCTGCTGCTGGGTTATTGCCCCTCCATAGCCCTGTCCAGCTCTTCTTGTGTAATGGCCTATGCTCTGGTATCTCCTGCATGCTCTTGAAATTGTGCTGGGAGGCACAGCAAAGCTTCTTGTGATGGATGTGCCATCCTGGAGAAGCTGGACTACCTGTGCAACCTAAATGGGCTGCAAGTACCACCTCATGCTACCAGTAGTGACAAGGAAGAATAATTAGTTGGAGAGGACAAAGAGAGAGTAATTGTCTGTGGTCACCACATGTAAGACCTTTCTCTTTTTTGGGGTATGCCCTGCTGTTGCCTCTCCTGTGCACCTGTTGTCACTTTTATTTGCACCATAACAGGTGGAATTGATTAACAGTCGCTTATGCTTTCTAACTGGACTGACTTTCTGTTAAACTGTTTCTCTGTATACTTTGTTTCCCTGTTCTTCAATGGTGAGGACCCCCACTGGACCATCACAGAGTAGGTACTATTAGAGAGGTGGATCATTCTCATCACTGCAGGGACAGTGATTTGCTGGTGGTGTGCTAGTGTTTGTTGTGCTGGTGTGAGTGGAGTTTTAAACACCTCAGTGTCACTGCTGGACTGAGCACAGTCCACCAACCTAAACCATCCAGGCAACAGCGTCTTATGGGCAGCGTACTGTTACCACTGATGAAGGTCTAGACCACGAGTAACACAAACTGTGCAGCAACAGATCAGCTATTGTCTCTGACTTTACACCTACGAGGTGGACCAACATGATTCGTATGTCTAATAGAGAGTGGACAGTGAGTCCTGTGGCTGGGTTATTGCCCCTCCATAGCGCTGTCCAGCTCTTCTTGTGTGATGGCCTAGGTCCTGGTATCTCCTGCATGCTCTTGAAATTGTGCTGGGAGGCACAGCAAAGCTTCTTGTGATGGATGTGCCATCCTGGAGGAGCTGGACTACCTGTGCAACCTGAATGGGCTGCAAGTACCACCTCATGCTACCAGTAGTGACAAGGAAGAATAATTAGTTGGAGAGGACAAAGAGAGAGTAATTGTCTGTGGTCACCACATGTAAGACCTTTCTCTTTTCAGGGTATGTCCTGCTGTTGCCTCTCCTGTGCACCTGTTGTCATGTTTATTTGCACCATAACAGGTGGAATTGATTAACAGTCGCTTATGCTTTCCAACTGGACTGAGTTGCTGTTAAACTGTGATAATTATGCGTTTCTATAATTCGTGGAGCAGTGTACAAACTCAAGCATATGAGCACAAGAGCACTTAGACAAACTAGAATTATTGCATTCAGCTGTACATCTGGTTGTTAAATCAGGGAGCCATGGGCTTAAGTGCTACTGCATATGTTTCGCTGATTGAGGCTCCTATAGTGGGTGGAGATTAGATTCAACTGAAGTTTCAAGCTCCACCTTAAACGATATAGCGGTTATAGGATTGAGCTGGCGTGTGACAGCTGCAGTGTTTAATGTGGAACTGAAAATAAAATAAGAAGCAAAGTCAGTCTCGAGAGATTAGCGTATTAAATTCAGTACAGAGGTGTGAATCGTGGCTGACACAACCTGCAGTACTCTGTAGAGTTCATTACACAACAATAAATGTGATAAAAAAAATGTCTGACCTTCTAGCAATAGCAGGAAAACATAGGTGTCCCTGGAAACCACACAGGTTTACCAGACCGTCCAAACCGAAGCTGACATTTAAAGTTTTTCTTTTTCTATTTGTGGTTTTGAAGATAGCTCGAAAACAACACCTTACACTCTGCCGTGGTGTCTGTTAAAACTCTGCAGACACATCTCTTGACCAAAGTATATCCACACGTGTTGCTGAGGAACTGAAAAGTGGCCAGCAACAGTTGCTAAGCAGTGAGATGGATCTGACTGGCTCTTTCCCTGATGTTGGTAGTCTAGTCGTACACCCTTCCCCTAGTATGGCACATAGTTTTTGTTGTGTGCAGGATACTAGACTGACTATACACTATACTTATATGAGGTGCAGCATACAGTGTATAATGGTGCTGTGTGCATAATGCAGAACACAGTGTTTTCAAGCCTTACAGTTTAAAATGGGCTGATGTGAATTGTGCAAGTCCCACTTCTGTCCTGTGCAGTAACACAATCACTGTATTGCCAGAACAGTAACATAACATTGTCATATTACCAAAATTTGATCTATTTGAACTTCAAACCAAATCATAATTTGGTTTTACTCCTAAAGGGACCCCAAGAAACCTGCCTGCTAGTGAGTAATTCAAAGATTCATTCATTCAAATGAAAAGTATAAAAACTAATTTATAATGATGCCTAATAATAATTATTTTATATATATATATATAAATATATATATATATATATATATATATATATATATATATATATATATATATATATATATATATATATATATATAAACATCTTCTAGAAATCCACTTAAGTAGTTTTCATGAAGATTCTGACATTCACCAATGTTTACTTATTCTGGATTTGTATAATAAAAGAGTCCACACACACTGGAGCACACACAGTTATGTGGTTTTAGAACACGGCAAGAATCTGACGTGGACTTTTTCTTCAAATCTTTCAGAAAACATTTAGGAAAGAGAGGAAAATATTGATGAATAAGGAGGTGTTCTTAATGCAGTGGTCATTGAGTATATACATATAAGTATTAGCATACTTTTCAGATTCAAACCATTCTGGATAGTGAGTAAAACTGATATATTTACACTGTAAATATTGTGTTCCCTTGTACTCATCGTCACCTTTGTACAGTAATCAAGGTTTCTGTATAACACACTACTTTAAGTATATCTCAGTGATTAAATATTAAATTACTTTATTATTATTATTATTATTATTATTATTATTATTATTATTTGATCACCTTTAAAGTAGGCACCTTGCGGTTCTATTGCAAGAAAAGTGCAATGACCACAACGGCCAGTAGATGGAGGTACAATACTACATATCACTTCTGACTGCACTACATTGGTCGCTCATGCCAAATTGCATGTGGAGGTATAGCCGAAAGCAACAACAGTACCACAAACCACAGTCATCAAATGATATAATTACTTAATTAATCAAATAAGGACCTTTTAGCTTAAATGTAATTTACATGATGGTCACACAATGTCATTCATCGTCATTCCATTTGTTTTTTTTTAGATTCTTACACTGTTTTGTTTGCATTCCACTGGCGCTCTATCAATTGAGTGTGCTAAACCAACAGTAAGAATGTAAGCAGTGCCAGTGCATCATCATCATCATAATCACAATTATTGGCAATATTAAGAAGTTCATGTGCCGTTCTCTCTCTCCTGTTCTCAATTCATTTTTATATCAATAGTTATTGGCATATAGTATATAGTTAATTTGCTTAGACGTTGAAGTGCTGCCAACATATCGTCAAAGTGATAATCACTGACTGTATTAAGAGGCTCATGATGGCCCAGATACTACTGATTCTCCATCATATCTCAGATGGAGACGCTCCCTGATTTTCCCATTTGCTGCATACTTGTCATATTAATGCATATTTGCTTTTAGATCTTGGTAACACTTTTACTGAATGCCAGGATTCTTAAGTTCCAGGACACCTTCATAAACATTTAATGAGAGCTGGCATAAACCTATAGACTTTATTAAGTACACCTCCTTGCTTCTACACTCTTTCAGTTTTATCAGCTCCGCTTACTATATAGGATCACTACATAAATCCACAGTTAAAGACTGTAGCCCACCTGTTTCTCTGTATACTTTGTTACCCTGTTTTTCAATGGTGAGGACCCCCACTGGACCACCACAGAGTAGGTACTATTAGGGAGGTGGATCATTCTCAGCACCACAGTGGTACTGATGTGGTGATGGTGTGTTAGTGTTTGTTGTGCTGGTGTGAGTGGAGTTTTAAACACCTCAGTGTCACTGCTGGACTGAGCACAGTCCACCAACCTAAACCATCCAGGCAACAGTGTCTTGTGGGCAGCGTACTGTTACCACTGATGAAGGACCAGATCATGACTAACACAAACTGTGCAGCAACAGATCAACCTAAACCTAAACCTAATGATTCGTATGTCTAATAGAGAGTGGACAGTGAGTGGACAAAATGTTTTAAAACTCCAGCAGCACTGCTGCGTCTGATTCACTTACACCAACGCAACACACTTTAACACACCACCAACACGTCAGTGTCATCGCAGTGCCAAGAAAGACCCACCACCCAAATAATAGACACAAGTGATTGTACTTAATTGTACTTAAGTGGCCTGTCTGTGCTTATAAAGATCAAGTGTCACTCATCATAACACTGACAACAACAGCCTTTTTGACAATGTATGAAGTTTCTGTTGGTTGTTATGTAGCCCTAAATATGCTGTCCTTTGGTGAAATGTTACATTTAGATCTTTAAAGAAGCAGGGGCTAGGATTTAATCACCTGTAACTCCAAATCATTGTGTTTTCATTAGCTTAGAATTCACACTAAGAGTCTTTGTGTGAGCACATTCTTGTTAATTAAATACATAAATATGTTGGGCTGTTTCCAAACGTAGCCTGTTATGAGTGAATACCTGTTACAAATGAGTTTTTCATTAGCATATAATCACCTGTAACAACAAAACATTGGGTTTTCATTATCTTAGAATGAGCCCCTCATATCAACATAGGAGTGGGGGCTGCCATGTAGAGCCGCAATGTTTCCCCAGTAGGCCAGAACACACAAACCACACACTGGCTTTAGAGAGTTCCTGTCAGGTTTTAATGTTGAAGCTGAAGCTTGAATTTGGTGCTGCTGTAGCGCTGGTTGGAAGAAGAAATGAGAAGAAGAAACCTTGTCGAAATGTCCTACAGTAGCAAATATTTTAAAGTAGCTCCAGGCATTTGAGCCAACTTCAGGTAGGATATTTCAACCTGGTCTCGTTCCCTATGCGATGGATCTGTATGCATAGTTAATGACTGTGAAAAATGTTTCATAGTTTTTTATAGGGTTTGTTTGGTTTTAGTTAACCTAGCATGTAACAGGTAACCACTTATAATAGGCTATGTGAATGTGCATGCGAGACCATAGAGATTGTTTAAGTTTTATTTAAAGAGATTGTTTCCGTTTCCAGAGGTTCGGGCGGAAGTACCCAAAGTCTGACAGTGAGGGGGTGTTGGGGGGGTGCACTCATTTTCACTTCAATAAATTTGCTTTTACAGATAAGGCTGTATGAGATGTAATGCCCTAACTGAGACCCTCCCTTAAACAATGTTTGCCTCAAAAACTTGATATCTGTGGTCTCCCATTCACACTCACATTGGATAGCAACATCACCAAAGCGACTAGAAGCTCACAGTAAGAGACTTAGTCTGAGCACATTTTTGTTAATTACGTAGCCTGTTATGAGTGAATACCTGTTACAAGTGAGGTTTACTAAACCAATCAAACCTTAATCTATGAAACGTTAATCTCTCAATTACTATTTCTCTCTGTCTCTCTTTGTCTCTCTCTCAACTTAAAAAACATTAAATGTCTAACCTTTCTATTTTCTGCTTGCATTAATGTTCTGTATAGACTGTGATCACTTTGGGCACCTAAATATAGCCTAGTGTTTTTTTTTGTGGGGACTCGGTATTATTTACATTAGAGATGGAAGAATTGATCGGCCATGTATCGGTAACGGCCGATTTTTAATCAAAATATGTGATCGTGATTGGCTGATACTTCTGATCGATGACGTTAAACAAATGAGCCTAATTTCTGTATTTCTAGCTAGTGTTTTCTCCAGGAAGAGAAGCCCTGCGTGAAACCCCCTCCAGCCAGCTCCCTGCAGTTCCTATCTGAACCACTAGGTAGAAATACACACCCTTTCATTTTCGTCAGACTGACTAAAGCGGCGGCCTCGCAAGAACAGTTTAAGTGTTCACATCGTCCGACTGGCAGTTTGTTACCGTATGTGACTCAGACTCATCCAGGGCAGTTTGTAACATCTGTAAAATTAGTAAAATCAGCGTCTCTCACGGGGGAACCAAGACAAAGACATTTAACACTACTAATCTGATACAGCACTTCAGTGTACACCACGCAGCTGAATACAGTGAGTATCAGCAAACAGCAGAGCTAGCACGCACAGCTAGCACAAAACAAATAACCCAGAACACCGTGCAGACCAGATCTGATTAGTACGAACAGAACAGCAGCGGAAACAGACAGAGAGCTAAAGAAACCACAGCCAGAGTGATTGAGTTTATAGCTCTAGATAAGCAGCTCTTCTCGGCTGTAGAAGACGTTCATTCTGCTGCTTTATATTCCACCTGGATCTACGCTCTGCCGTTCCTAGTAGAAATTCTTTTCAGATGTTTCTCTTCCGGAGCTGTATTAAGCGGTTTATACCCACATACACGAACTTCTAATTTAGTTAAAAATCTTATGCTGTTTCACATGAGCTCGTTAAAAATGGTAATAAACTAGTTTCGACCATGTTTCATGACTTGCTTGTGCTAATAATATGTAGCCCTGCCGTGTCACATAGCCCCGCCCTCAATCGGTATCGGAATTGGCTTCAAAAACACTGATTGGTCCATCTCTAATTTACATATATTTGATAGTGGCGTAAGGTGTGCATGAGTACGCATTCCAGTGTTTAGCTTTGCATACAAATCCATATGCTTATGGAACAAGACAGGGTTGCTGAAGTCTCCTCATCAAAAATGCTACCAGTATTAAATCTACTAGGCTGAAGCCACCTTCTTATTCGCCATTGGATTATTTAGTTTTCCGGTTCCACCTTAAATGGTGAAGCCATTCCTTTCTGACATTCAGGTTCTTGCTTGAAAAAATTATGCAGTAGCTGCTATAACACCTCAGGTGCCAGACTATAAATGCAGTGGCACTTAAGGTGGAATGGGAAAATTCAAATAAGAGTCTAGTAAAGGTATCAGAGAACATCACCAGCTTTAAATCTGTTCATACACAGACACTGGGGGAGTTCAATCCAAACTGAATTAACATGTAAAACACAATAAAACATTTGAAATACTGAGTTACTGTGTTGTACTAATGATATGAGCGTGCTCAATGGGACTGCTAGATGGATAAATAAATAGCTAGAACACCGGGGCTACAAAACCATTGTGTGTTGAAGTTTGAGAACCTAAAAGTGACAAGATTTTTACAAAAGTAAATGTGAATGAGGCTAAATCACAGAAGCAAAAACTACGAAAAAGCTAAATTAAATCAGTACAGGCACTGAAGCAACGACAGAAAACCTCATGGTCAGGTTCTAGGGAAGGAAAGCGTGGATGGAGGGTTTAAGTAGGTTGTGGTATGCCCCCTCACTGTTACATATTACACACTGCTCCTTTTATCTTTAAAACCCCCAGAGCAGCCTCTGCTGGCCACTTTGCACTCTGCATTTAAAGGATGGAGCAAGTGTAATATTAGCCAAAAAGAAGCTTTTTAAAGTACTGGACTATTCTGTGACCTCAATTGACCTTCTATGAGCCCTGATCTAAATCCTATTGAAAATCTGTGGAAGGAGCTGAAACATGCAGTCTGGAGAATCACCCTTTAAACCTGAGACAGCTGGAGCAGTTTGCTTACGAGGGGTGGGACAAAATACCTGTGAACAGGTACAGAAGTCTCATTGAGTTACAGAAATCACTTGATTGCAATGATCGCTTCAAAAGGTTGTGCAACAGAATATTAAGCCAAGGGCTCCATCATTGTTGTCCAGGGCAGTTTCTTTAGTTTAAAAAAGATTCTGTTGAACCACAATGCAGTAAATTTGTATTTAGTATTACTTTCGTCAGTTTGAAGTTATTTCAGTTACCATTCTGGGTTTTTCTTGCTTCAATGGAAGGGGGCCAATAATTTTGTCCATGTTTGTCCAAGTCAAGACAGGCATAGGCCAGCGATTGGTCAGATTGGACAAAGTACACTACCCAGAGAACAGGACAGGGACCAAACTGGTGGTGGTGGACAGAAAGGAAGGGAACGTCAACACCTGTAAGTAGTGGAATGGATACATAAGTCAAGACAGGAGAAGGCCAGCGATTGATCAGTAGTAATGAATGAATGAATGACATAGCATTACAGTCTTCTTGGCAGAGTTATAGTTAAAAAAGTTTCCAGAAGCTCATCCAAAGAACCAGACCTCTCTAGCCTCAGCTCAGGTCAGTGTGCATGACACCACAGTAGAAGAAGGGACTGGGCTAAAGTGGCATTGATGGAGGAGTAGCAAAGCACGGCTAATCAAAAGAAACGTCATAGCTTGTCTCACATTTCACTGCAGTGGCGTAAATAAATAAATAAAGTGAATTCTGACAAACGGTGAGACAATTAGAGCCTTGATGGACAGAGATTTTAGATGGTCAGATATAAAGTTATTTTTTTATGAAAATAATTTTGGTTTTCAAACTGTTAATTATTTGTATCTTTTAGGATGAGCCCTCCAAATAAGGACAAGTCTCACCACGTTTAACAGTGTTTATTTGGTCAGATATGAAGATTTTGGAGATACTAGTTAGTTTTTGTTTTAAGTGTGCTTTAGAATTAGATGAACTGGTCTGATAGTCTGATATTTTCCAACTAGTCAAGAACTAACTCTCTAGCGCTCACAACTAGAGTCAAACAAATTAGCTTATATTTGGTTGTTTCTCTTTGTGTAAACGCTGGTTGTCTCTTACTTACTACTTAGTATCTCTTACCTCAAAACAGGATGCTTTGTGAAATTGCAGCTGGAGAGTTCTAATTATGCAGCCTTTAGCAATGTGGTTGACGTGGGGGATTTCATCATATTTATTGCCAAGATGTAATAATACTTCAGTAGTAGTTGTAATCAGCTTGTTTCATATTCTCGTTCTCTGTTTCTAGGTGTTCTCTTTTTGTTATATGCATTTTCAGTTTCAGTGTTAATTTGCCACTTTCATTGTGAGCTCTGTGTAGATTACTTAGTTTTATATTGCCTGTCTGTCTTTGTTTACATTCCCTTGCCTGTCCCATGTGCTTGTGTTTACGTTTCTCGTCCATGTGGTTCTGTTTGTTTTGGTCATGTGCTCCCTTGTCTCCTGTTTTCCATCTGTGGCCCCGCCTATTGCCCTCAGGTCTTTCTTGTTCCCTCTTGTTAGTCTGTGCATTTATACATCCTGTTTTTTCCCTCTTGCTTGTGGTTTGTTTTCTGTGAGTCCCGTATTTCTCTGACTACCGTTCCAGGAGTCTACCGTTTGTTTACCTCTCGTTTTGTTTGTATTTCCATTTGGGTTTATGTGCTTTGTGTTTTCGTTCCCTTGTTTCTTTTGTTTTATTAAAGTCCTTGTTTTGTTAAAACCTGTGTGACATACACTACCACTCAAAAGTTTAGGATCACTTTAGAATTTCATTTCATGCAATTACCATGCATTTCATGCAATTCACAAACAATATTGTCCATTTCACAAATGATTTTTAGATGATAATGTTTGTATTAAATTCTATTTTTGTATAGAGGCTTATTTTGCATGTAGTCCTATTATCAGCAATTCTCAGTCCTCTGTCTAAATCTCCTGGTACGGCCGCCAATCCAAGTTAAGGATGTTATTGGGCTAATTGGTTGTTAGGACACTCTTGCTCAATTGTGATGCACAGCTGAAAAACATTCTACTAATAAGTGAGCATAAAAGGGAGAACAACATTCTAGGTTAGTTTAGTATCTGAAGCATCAGCAGTTGATGGCTTGCTGACAGACTCAAAATGGCCAGAAAGAAACAACTTTCTTTAGAGACCCGTCAGTCCATTGTTGAATTAAGGAAGGAAGATACTCCATTGAAAACAAGAACATTTCATTGTGATCCCAAACTTTTGAGCAGTAGTGTATATTTATATTAAAGAGGCTGTTTTGTGTACATTACATTGTCTTTTAACCTCTTGCACTCTTCTTATATATATATATATATATATATATATATATATATATATATATATATATATATATATATATATATATATATATATACACTAAGGCTTATTATTCAGTAGTTATTCTTAGGCCATAGAAGTGTGTAGTAAAACTTTGGTGTCTTACTCTGAAAACTGTCAGGAATCCACAAGTGTTCTGGAATTCTGTTGCGGTCTAACGTATTAACCAAGTGTAATATTAGCCAAAAAGAAGCTTTTTAAAGTACTATATAAATTATTTATAAAGCAAAGTCTTTCCACATGCACAAAACAGTAATTGCTCCCTTACGTGCTCAATCGACAAATTAAATTCAATTGATCATGAGAACCAGCTAATTGAACACAGCCAGGATTGAATGAAACATGTCCTGTCACCAAATGTTCTACCACAAAGACTCAGCAGGCAGGAGCAGAGACATTTTTAATCCTTTACAGGATTTAACAAGATGTAAAAAAAAAACAGTTCATTAGAAATTTAAGAGTGTTTGATGTTGGGCTTGTCTTTAGTCCAGGAGTTGGAGCGACAAGACCCATACAGACCCTGCCAGATCAACAGGACAGGAACCAGACTGATGGTGGTGGGCAGAAAGAAAAGGACACTTGTAGATAGATAAGTCAAGACAGGCGTAGGTCAGCGATTGGTCAGTAGTAATTAATTAATTAGTTAGTATATGAGTCTTGTTGGCAGAATTTTCATTAAAGTTTTTCAGCAGAACAGCCAAGAAACTCTCTAGATCTCTCTAGCCTCAGCTTAGGTCAGCGTTCAAGACACCACAGCAAGAAAGGGATTGGGCTAAAGTGGCATTGATGGAAGAGCAGCAAAGCACTACTAATCAAAAGAAACGTCATTGCTTTTCTCACATTTGTCATATAAGCACCTGCATGATTCCTAAGCCTTCTGGGATAATGTTCCATCATTAAAAATTCAAGTTATCATCTCGTTTTACAGTAGGAACTTCATGCTATCAGTTAAACTGATGGATGTGGGAATGTGTTGCTCCCTCGGGACCTGGACAGTTTGTTAATATTGAAAGGTACCATGAATTGTGTTCCGTATCAGAGAATTCTTAAGCAGAGATTTTGTTCATCTGTCCATGACCTGAAGCTGAAACGACCTTAAGCAGGTTATGCAGCAAGAGAGCCAAAAAGCAAATCTGAATGTTTTTTCAGTGTCCTTGTTCTGAGTGGAGCCCAGTAGAGATGCTCTGACAGGGCCTGAAATGAGCAGTTAGAGCAGTTAAAAAATATGCACACTGGACATGTTAGGTGAACGGAAATGAGAGAGTGACGCTATTCAGAAAATTAAACCCAGACCCGGACCACGCATTCATACCAGATGACAAGTAGCTTGAAATTTACACCAAGAAGTGTCATTTAATGCATTTATTCAGTGTGGAAATTGGTTCTCTGATGTCCAGATGTGTTCATTTATACGCTTTGATCTGGACCTAGAATGAAACAAGCTGTTTTTTTCTTTGAGGTTTGGAGTTTATGTAAAATTTGATGAGCTGTGCTCTGATTGGCTGGTTTACAGCGAGACTCTGCGATGACCACACAGAAGCAACATGTTGAAATAGATGCAATAAAATAAACCACCATATAAAAAGCTAGGGTGTCATACTATTTAGTTACTTGGAGCTTGCTAGTAGCTAAAATGACCTATATTAGCTACTTGTTTCTGATATCGACATCAACACAAAGCAAACAGTGATAAAATCACACAGCATGGCTGCTACTTACAGGTTACTGTTGGGGTTGAGATGCTAATGTAGCTGGAACTGCTCGTCTCTTCAGTCTCTTCAGTGTTAAATGCTGAGCAAAGCTGCTTGGTATTGTCTGGAGTGAAATTTGCAGAGAAAACTAATAACTTTGAATTGAAGTTGTCCAGAATTTTGCTAAAGATGTGGGAGTTGACGTCCAGTTTGCCAACTTGTTTTGCGAATTTTTCATTCCACCAATTACATTCTGTACCTGTACAAGTTGTAGCATTTAAAATGTAATGGAACATTTGATTAAGAAGCTGGTAAATTGGGGGCCAATTTCAGCCTCATGTAAAGATACACATCAACCATGTAGCACGGATAGTTCTGTTCCTTGGAAATGGTTTACAAGTATTGACATCTGCTATTTTTGTTGCTGTTACTGTTACTGTTGCTGTTACAACAATATGTTATTAACTGTGATAACTGTGATATGTCAGACCTTCTGAACTCATTTAACTATCACAATGTAAATACAATTTTTCATTCTATTCCATTCCACCTTACTGCATTAGTCATTACTCACTGCATATTGACTCTGCACTGTCTGTGGTAGCCTTAGTTAAGGGTAGTGGTCTTGTCATAGCTGGGCTCTGTTATGTATGTGGTAGCCTTAGATAAGGGTAGTGGTCTGGTCAAAGCTGGGCTCTGTACTGTCTGTGGTAGCCTTAGCTAAGGGTAGTGGTCTAGTCATAGCTGGGCTCTGTTCTGTTTGTAGTAGCCTTAGCTAAAGGTAGTGGTCTAGTCATAGCTCGGCTCTGTGGTAGCCTTAGCTAAGGGTAGTGGTCTGTCATAGCTGGACTCTGTACTGTCTTTGGTAGCCTTAGCTAAGTGTAGTGGTCTAGTCATAGCTGGGCTCTGTTCTGTTTGTGGGAGCCTTAGCTAAAGGTAGTGGTCTAGTCATAGCTCGGCTCTGTGGTAGCCTTAGCTAAGGGTAGTGGTCTGTCATAGCTGGACTCTGTACTGTCTGTGGTAGCTTTAGCTAAGTGTAGTGGTCTAGTCATAGCTGGGCTCTGTACTGTCTGTGGTAGCTTTAGCTAAGTGTAGTGGTCTAGTCATAGCTGGGCTCTGTTCTGTCTGTGGTAGCCTTGGCTAAAGGTAGTGGCCTTGTCATAGCTGGGCTCTGTAATGTCTGCTGTAGCCTTAGTTAAGAGTAGAGGTCTAGTCATAGCTGGGCTCTGTTCTGTTCTGTAGTAGCCTTTGCCGAAGTTAGTGGTCTAGTCATAGCTGGGCTCTGTACTGTTTGGGTGACCTTAGCTCTCTGTGGTAGCCTTAGTCAAGGGTAGTGGTCTAGTCACAGCTGGGCTCTGTATTGTCTGTGGTAGCCTTAGCTAAGGGTAGTGGTCTAGTCATAGCTGGGCTCTGTTCTGTCTGTGGTAGCCTTAGCTAAGGGTAGTGGTCTAGTCATAGCTCGGCTCTGTGGTAACCATAGCTAAGGGTAGTGGTCTGTCATAGCTGGGCTCTGGTCTGTTCTGTAGTAGACTTAGCTAAGGGTAGTGGTCTAGTCATAGCTCGGCTCTGTGGTAGCCTTAGCCAAGGGTATTGGTCTGTCATAGCTGGGCTCTGTACTGTCTGTGGTAGCCTTGGCTAAAGGTAGTGGCCTTGTCATAGCTGGGCTCTGTAATGTCTGTTGTAGCCTTAGTTAAGAGTAGAGGTCTAGTCATAGCTGGGCTCTGTTCTGTTCTGTAGTAGCCTTTGCCGAAGTTAGTGGTCTAGTCATAGCTGGGCTCTGTACTGTTTGGGTGACCTTAGCTCTCTGTGGTAGCCTTAGTCAAGGGTAGTGGTCTAGTCACAGCTGGGCTCTGTATTGTCTGTGGTAGCCTTAGCTAAGGGTAGTGGTCTAGTCATAGCTGGGCTCTGTTCTGTTCTGTAGTAGCCTTAGCTAAGGGTAGTGGTCTAGTCATAGTTCGGCTCTGTGGTAGCCTTAGCTAAGGGTAGTGGTCTAGTCATAGCTGGGCTCTGTTCTGTTTGCGGTAGCCTTAGCCAAGGTTAGTGGTCTAGTCATAGCTGAGCCCTGTACTGTCTGTGGTGAACTTAGCTGTCTGTGGTAGCCTTAGTCAAGGGTAGTGGTCTAGTCATAGCTTGGCTCTGTTCTGTTTGTGGTAGTCTTCAGCCAGTGGAAGTAGTCTTTCCATGCTGTACTGAACACAATTAAATGCATAGCCTATACTGCTCTCTGGTGGAGAGTTCACATACTTCATTCTTTAATATGGGAACATCAAATGATACAGAAAAAACTAATCTTGCATATCAAAAATCCGGATTTCCTGATTAGATTTTTTAAACATCTACCCCTATTCGTTTATTCCTGACTCACCCCTAATATGTATTCCTCCCATTTCTGGTCTGCCAAAAGGAAGATCACATGGTTGCCCTGTCTGCCCAGGCCTGTGGGTGCGTAATCATAGGCTTCCGTGTGTGTGCGTGTGTGTATTCTTCCCTATCATTTCACCATTCCACCCTCACCTTCTGTGCACGACGAAAGAAGTGGAAATATGGTGCTCAGCACTCTGGACAACAAAGGAGCAAGACGTGAGGGTTATTATTAAGCAGCACGGCAACCTGAGCATCATCAGAGTGAGCGAGGGTGTATGGTGGAAACAGGTGTTCTGCAAAATCCTGCGCCCTTATCCTCCCCACCATCCACCAACTGCAGTGGCCACTTTAGAGTCTGCGCACATCTTCCCCTCCCTCCGCTCTACAGCAAGCAGGAATGCCTTTATTAGATCAGAGAATGGCCAAATCTAATTTAGGTTTCATATCATAAACAGGAATGTCTGCCATAATGTCTGGGAATGTTTTTTTTTCTGTTTTTTCCATCTTTATTCCTCCCCGTAGGTGGCATTTCCGTCTAGTCACTTTCGAAATTAAAACCTCTCTGTTCTCTTTCAGAGCCATGCAATCCTCAACTTCAGTACAAACTAGGAAGGTCATACTTGTTGCTCCTTTCTTTTTTCTTATCTTTCTATCCTTTTCCTTCTTCCTTCCTCATAAGCACTGGGTTTATGGGCCAGAACACATAGAACCCTGATCCATCAGGATGGAGTAGCATCCTGGCATAGATTTAAAAACTATTTTTTAGTTTTTGTTTTGCTCTGTGGACATGGAACGCACCTGAAGTCCAGCCTACAGCTCGTTTAGTCAATGGAAAGTTGTGCTGTAGCAGGGTCCACCCACCCAGTCTCCATGGTAACGACTGTCAGCAAGCGGTAAATGTGAAAGCAGCCAAGAAATTCCACAATCGTTAATGAAAGAGGTACTTAGCGTTCTGATTTGCTCAAACCTCGGTGGCAACGTTTCAGTCACTGAGCTCATAAATCAGCATGTTTGCCAATACGACTCAATGAGCGTGTTTACATGTACTTAACAATCAGATCATACTCAGATTTCTGCAGTTGCCTGATGTTTCAAGCGGTCGTGTAAACAGTATTCAGCGAATTACAACATGCGATTAAAGCCTGGAAATCCGATTACGAAATCAGATATAGAGGCGGGATTGGCTGAGTAATTAGGTTTCTCAGTGGATGCATACACTTATTCTGATTTCTTTTAGAGTGAGAAATTCTATGTTCTGGGTTTGTTATTGAATTTATAAAAAAATTGGGAATTGGTTATTGGGAAACAAAGCAGGCAGCAACCACGAGATGGCAACAAAACACTTTTGGAGCGACACTGAAACCAACTACTGCATGATGAAATGGATGCTCTTCATAATTTAATAAATACTGTGTTTTATTGTTTAATGTATTTAAGTTGAAAAATTTAACATAACATTTGTTCAAGCTTAGGCCATCAGCTGTCAGGCTCAACCGATTGCTTGCTATGCATATGATTTTTTTAATTCAATAGGGCGCTTATTAAAACTACTCCAGCCTGCCCACTTGATAGCACAGCCAGCGATACAGTGCCACCTACTGGTAAATTTAGTTAACAGCACATATACTTAAATTCTAAAGAAAACTTATAATGAAACTGCATTCGCAAGAGGATTGCAATGGCAGTTTTAAATAAATAAATAAATAAATAAATAAATAATGAAATAAAATGCATAAACCTGTATGTGACAACTTATATTTGGAAATTAAGATCTATCTATTTTATATTCATCAGTAGAAGCTGTCGTCTATAATTTTGAATTAAACGGTCATACCTGTTCTTTTTTCTTTTTTCTTTCTGCCTTTTTTTGCTTTCTCTAATTTCTCTGTGTCTATTAAAATTCAGTGAATCCTTTTTGTTTTGTAAATGATTTCTTTTCTGACTGACTGACATATATTTTGTCTTATTTAAGAAGCAGTTGAGGCTGAAACACTCCTTATAACTTTATTGTGAATAGGCGGGGCTAAACTGCTGCAGGGCATATGTAAATGATTGTTTGGCTGTTTTCTGTCCCTGTAAGCACCATTTATGTCTGCCTACTTAAAATATTAGTCTAGTTAAAAAAAAAAAGATAAGCAAGCCTCAATTTCAGTAACAACTAGGAGCAGCCAACTGTCATTTTTGATCACCAAATTATTGTTTTTTAAAGCTTTCTTTTTATTTTGTGAGACACAGACCAAAGGCTGTTGAGGAAAGCCTGCAATCTAAAGTGTTAAGTAATAAAGCAGCCCACTGGATTGTGTTGTTGTGAGGTCTAAAGAGTCACATCAATGGTAAATACAAACCTCCTCTATTTGTCTGTCCACAGCCACAGGCATGCTTCTCTGCTGTGCCCGCAACCTCCGTCTGACTGGCGGAAAGAAAGTTGAGCATGTTCTTTTGTGCCTTTGTGGTTTCTTGAAGGTCCTGCTCACATCTATTAGCTCTGGTTTATGCATTCTTTTTTTTACTGCTAAAATGCAGTCTTCTGTTGTATTTGCAGACTTCAGGTGCAGTTCCTCCATTGCACATGAGGGGGCAGAAGCTAGGCCTGGCCACTATCCTTTAGGGCAATCGTAGGATTTTATCTGATAATAAAGCTCTAATCCAATCACAGCATTTGGTGACATTGTTTTCATTTGTCGATCTACGTTATCTTGATGTACTGCTTGTTTATATCAGGACTCAATAAGGCCCCAAATGAAAGAGTGAAAGGCTGAAGATGACAAGGCGGCATGAAGAGGTAGCGGTGAAGAGAGCCTGACTGACTCAGAGAGGAGGGAATTACAGAAAATGACTCATAACACTGCCCGTTAAAACCTCTTCCATCAGCTGAAAGGGGGAAAAAAAGAGAGGTGGGGGGAGGGGGTGTACAGGGGTGCAGGGTGGATGGGGGTCTTCATAATCCATTGACACAGACGGGACTCATTTGCATAATTCCTTCATTGTCGTGCTACGCATCGTCTTGCATGCTCTACTCACAATGAGCGCGGTGCTCGTCAAGACCTGTTGCATTGAGAATAGCGCGAGAGACAAGTGCAGAGAAAGAGGGATGGGGAGAGAGAGAGAGAGATGGGAAGCTACTCACAGGAGCTATTTTCTCTTGCTTAAAGAGTAATTTATCTAGTCGGACAGCCTATTAGTCATTCGGCCGTGTAGGAAGCCCACCATAATCTTCCCCCCAAGTCTACAAAAGTAGGGGCCTGGCTTACAAACCTGCAGGCTGAGGAGAAAAAGAGCGGGGGAGAGAGGAGAGAAAAAGAAAGCGATGAGAATGGAGAGGAGGTGGGCTGCACTAAACTGTAAGGACAGGATCAATATGCCGTTAATGGGAGATTTGACACTTGTGCTGCTGCACATTGTGTAATGGTGCAAACGGCTCATGGCCCTCTATTTGTGTATGGAAAGGATGAGCTGTAGTCTTCAAGCTATCGACCCCTCACTTTACACGGAACCGCTCATAATTCAGGCGGAGAATTCGCATCGTAACCATGTAGCTCAGGATATGGCCTGTTTTCTAGCTTGAAAAAACACTTGATCAATAATGTGCACAGACTTTTCATGAAGTTAAACAGGCACTATATACTAAATACAAAAGAATGCAGCAAACTAACTTAATCTATTCAATTCAGCACATTTAGAATAGTAAACGTCCTAATATGTGAACAATACAGTAGCGAACCATGAGCCTTAAGCCTCGGCCCTCTCCCCCAATCCCACCCCAACCATCATCTGAAATAAACTCCTAATAAACTGCAAGTCAGGAAACAAAAAATGAGAGGACAGAAATGCAACAAACAATAACATCTGTACAACATAGACAACTTCTTAATCTAAATCAGGTTCCTCCTTATAAATAACCGAACACCACACAGCTCCGTTTCTCCAGCTAGCGTCGCCACAGTGGGCGGAAATGATCATACAGTTAAGCCCACCCACTTAGAGGGAAGATATGATTGGTCAGTTTTACTGTCATTTGAAATTGGTATTGCGCTGAATTATAACTGCCTGGTTCTCTGTACATGAACAGCGGGACCACCAATCACCAACATTCTGCAAAGGCATCACAGTCCTTATAGGGGGAGACGAAGGCTCACAGGCTTCCACTTAACCCCTCACGCTCCAACACAGATTGAATATACATGTTTGAATAATTTATTTGCCTATAATTTTTGTAATTGTTTAGATGTTGATTGTCAAACTGTAAGTAGATAAAATAAAATGACAGTTCCCCACTGGAGTATACACAACAAAGCAGTCTCTCGGTTAGTCTCTCAAAGTGGCATGATATAAACCACCATTGATTGTATTGCAACATACTGTAATCATAGTATACTTATTAGGACCTATTATGTCTATATGTAAACAAAAACTACTTTCCTCAGCTGCCTGTAACACCTCTCTTCCTATGTTACAAGATGACATCATCTCGTAACAAGTCCTTATTGTCCGCCCATCAGCAAGCTTAGCAGGCCCCTTACACAAGGCTACCGCTTTAAGCTGCTCTTGCTGTTAACTAAGCAGAAGAGTGGCTAAGTTGATCAACCAGCGCACACTGGGCTCATCAGGAGGCGAGGCTTAAAAATATAGGAGCTTTACAAGCACAGGGTGAATACATATATACAGTATGATATTAAAAATATTGTGTTATAGCATGTAAATCTAATCTTTATGGAGGATAAAAAATGACATAAGTATAAATAAATAAATGTTCAAATATATAATTAAATAAATAAATAAATAAATGCACAAATAAACAATTAATTAAATAAATATATAAATAAATGTAGCAATAAATAAATGTAAAATAAATAATTAAATATTTTTTTATTTATTTCCATATGTCTACATTTATTTCTGTATTTTTTACATTTCTTTATTTAATTATTTATTTCTGCATATATTTCTGTATTTCTACATTTATTTATTTTTACATGTATTTGTTAATTTATCTACTATTTCTACATTTATTTCCGTATTTCCACATTTATACATTTATTAATTTCTCTATTTCTCCGTCTGTATGTTAATGGGGGTGCAGGTGGGCGGTCCTACCTTACTCTAAAGCAGGATTGGTTAACGAGCTCCGGCTCTTCTACTACTGCCTTGGCCTACAGTGGCTGTGTTTTAAGGCACTGATAGCTGTACAGCTAGCGAAATGTCCTAGGTTTTTTGTCCTCCATAATTCTTGACCCCAGACATAAAATGATAAATATTAGAATTAAAAGGAATAGATTTCATTTACAAACACACTGAAGAAGTTATTCAAGCCCTGCTGCATCAAGCATCATGATATATATCATGACAATTACTGGCAATGGTGTTGTGACATATTATATTATAATACTGACGAACGCATGACAGCATATTACATCTGCCATAGCATGTTTATGACATAGTCATTTTATGGTTTAAAATGTTTGCCTGCTACAAAAATTATATATGATATATGTAATGATATATATTTGTTGCTTTCTCACAAACCATTATAAAGCAAAAATGTTTGCTGAGATTAAGATCACGGTTAGGTGGGGACGCATTAGCGTTTAGTTACTTTAATTTGGGTTTGTGATAATGTATCTCAAAAAGCTAGAAATACAAGCATCGGTGTGTTTCCAGCAAGGTATGTATGGATTTCTCACCCTTTTACTCAGCTTCAGATTGTCTTTTTATTCCGGTCAGGTTCTTTTATTCAAGTGAGATCTCGCCGCCATACCACCACTGACTGTCTTCAATCATCTGCACTTTCTGTCACCAGGTCTCCGTTATGACAAGTGCTAAATGAACATCTTATAACCTGCATACACCAGAATCCAGCAATCCATCCAGAGTCTGCAGATGGAGTGAAGTGAGTCTTGATTCTGTCTGGCTATTTCAAGATCTCTAACAATAACAAGAAAAAAAAAAGAGTAGTAGCCACAGAAAACAGAATGTAGAGTTCAAATAACATCCAAATGGTGTACTGTGTGTTTACTATATCTACTATTATATTCGTCTACCTATTCTATCTATTAATATATTTCTAAGCATCATGATTTGTTTATTTGTGCTTTATAGATAAAGAATTTAAAATATTACAATGGTAAAAGAGAACCATACTTGTAATTAAGATTTAACTTCAGCTCTAGCTTAATATTGGTTAACTGCTACTTTAATTCAATTTAATGATGTAACATGCGGTAACTGTAGTGTTTGAATTGAGATTATAATAACTTACAAAAAAACCTAGGCAGAGATTAGTAGAAAGGTCTAAGCCTGTTATTACAACCTGGCTAGAGGTGGGTGGAGTATCTCAAGTAAAAGTATTGATATTGGGGCAAAATACTGACACAAGTAAAAATAGAAGTATCTTTATATAAAGCAACTTGAAAAAGTACAAGAGTACTAGGTAAAAAAAAAATAATAATCATTACTTAAGTACTGAGTAACATATAGAACTGCTGTGGAATGTCTAAAGCCAGCATTTATTTATTATTTCGGTTATAAAATAAAATGCTAAACCTCCAAGGTCAGAGATGTGACCAATTACAAAGCATACAGATGCTGTCAGTAGTGTTATAAATATATCTTACACTATATCCTTCTGTTAAAAAGCTTGTTTATACACATGGTTGGCACACCAAATGCTACAGAGGTTACGAGAAGTTTATGGTTCAGCAAATCCTGTCATTTTATGGCAGGAACCCCCCAAGGTAGCTGCCCAAACCCAGGAGATAAGAACTTGGCCAGACCGGTCACATGAGCCAGATGAAACATGAAGGTAGGCCTATAACACTGTGCAGTTGTCCTGTCTAAGTCAGACCATGTTAGACTATTTCTACATAGTAAAACTTAAATTAAGCACAAAAACATAGAAATTGCTAGCTAAAAGTACATTCCTACAAAGTAGATTCATTTTACTTACTAATATATTTGAGCAAAAATAAAATAATTACTAATAGAAATACTCTGCAGAGTACAAATCCATCAATATGTTACTTAAGTGCATGAACTAGTAATGTTACTATTTACTACCCACCTCTGAACCTGATCTAGGGTCTGGCTGCAATGGAAATTAGCTCGAGACTGGCTTCCTTGCTTTTAACAATGCAGTTCCAGCTGAGGGCTGCCAGAGCTATTATAAGTTTAAATCGCCTACACAAGATTGAAAACCGTGGAAAAGAATGCCATAACCATTTGATACATACTCAAACAATGTTCTGTTGAATAGTAAAAAAAAATTAAAATGGTACGCTCTGTGTAGTTTCTCAGACATTTGCCCAACATAAACAACCTTAATGACAATCTAAGCAATAATTGAATCTCTAATAGCTAATGAAGATTTACATTAGCTAGCCGAAGTGGACTTATTGTTACCCAGTTAGCATTAACATGGTAACAATTTTTATCATTTTATACCTGAAAAATGAGGTGAAGCAGAACAAAGTAGCACTAATTTAATGTTATTTCACCATCTACAGGCAATAAAGGTACATTCATGTCCTCATTCATGTTCATTCAAGGCTGTTAGTAAGACAATAACCCAGACAAGTGTCTCTAACAGCGTCTTTAAATGCTATTAAGGTTAGCTATGGTGGCAGTAATTGCAGTGTGTAAGCATATGCAGAGCTAAATAGCTGTAGTTTGTAACATTGATATTTCAGTCAATTATAATAGCAGTGATCAATAGAGATTTGGTCAAAACTAGTCAAATTATCTAAAGACATACCCGCTTTGTAAAAGCCTGTTCACGCTGCAATCAAATCCTGAGGAACCCACGTCTAAAATAATTCTGAGCTCATAGGTTTTCACTGAGTAGATAACATGGAAAATGTATTTCTAATTAATACATCATTACATCAGACATTTCACAAGCTTTAAATCTTCAATGGCAAGCGTTGGCTTAAGGGTTATTGTCACATCTGCCTTGTCTGTTTGTCTGTCTGTCTGTCTTTGTTTACATTCCCTTGTCTGTCCCATGTGCTTGTGTTTATGTTCCTCGCCATATTGATGTGTTTTGTCACGTGCGTCCCTCACCTGATCGTGTTGTCTCCCCCTTGATTAGCCCCAGGTGTTCTTTGTTAGTTCCTGTATTTATCCCTGGTTGTCTGGTTAGTCTGGGCTTGATGTTTGTCTTGCTCTGTCCTGTTTTGTCTTGCTTTGTGTCCCTGTTAGCCTTGTTACCTGTTACCTGATAATTTGATTTGTGTTAACCTTGTCTTTGTCTTAGTTTTATTTGTAAGTCTACAAATAGTTTTCTAGTTTCTTGTTTTTCTTTGTTCTCTTGATTTGGTTTAGGTTTTGTTTTTGTTTCTAATTAAACTGCCATCCGGTTTATGCACTTGCATCCTGCCTCCTCGTCTCTCCCTTCGTTACAGGTATAAAGCTCCCACTAGTCAAGTCAGGTTTATTTGTATAGCTTTACAGAAGTTTGAAAACATGAAAACACAAAGTCACAACATGTATTCCCCTGTGAGCAAGCCAGAGGCGGCAGTGGCAAGGACAAACTCCCTCAAGACTGGAGCAAGACACCTTACCTTGGTAGGAACCAAGCCTCAAAAGGTCTCCCCTTCCTCCCATCCTCCTCGGGTCAAAGAGTATTCACAGTTTATTAAGTTAAATTCAAAAATAGAAATAAGAGAATCTCTGTTCGTAGTCTGGATGGTAAAAGCTTTAGAAACTGCACAGGTAGAGGCAGTCTTTGACTCAATCTCCAATACCTTTGGAATGAGTAAATGTGGCGTTGGAGTTTCGAAACCAATCAACTTCAGTACCTGACTTGACTAATGCTTCTGAGGGTGAATACAATCAAATCCTTAAGGCAATTTTTTATCATTTAGTGTAAAGTGTTTACAGTTCCTTTAGCAAAGGGAGGGCAAACTCCCAATGGATGCCTTTGATTCCTAATGTAACTATAACTATAATACTACTATCCAACTCTGGGCTCTGAAAAGTGTAATACATACAGTGTAGTGTACAAAAATGGTAGATAATGGTACATTCCTTACATTTTCTCTTCGGGCTTATAGCCTACAATCCAAGACTTCACTCTAAAATTACTTCAAATAAAATAAATCTGCTATACTGCCTCATAATCTATATGCATAATTAACAGCCATGCGTTGCTTCTCAGGCTATGGCGCACAGCTGCCTTAGAACCTGTCTTGCTCCAGTGTCTTCTCTCAGTAAGGCAGTGAGGCAGCCAGAGGAGGACAGGCAGACAAAGAGAGCAGGAGCAGAGAGCCGGGTTTAGAGTAGCTCCAGAAAGCAGTGGGAAGCCCTAACACTGATTAGAGGAATGTTCTCTTTTTAGCCGATACCCTGCTCTAGCAGGTAGGGGACCAGCCCGGGCAGATAAGCCCCAACACAGAGGAGGCGTAATTAAATAACGGGCAATAATACGACCGGATTATCTGTGTCCCTAGCATGAGCGGCGCTATCCAGAGGGCCGCAGGACAATGGGCAGTGTGCGACTGGACTGTGGCCAACAGAGGAGATAGAGTGAGCGAGAAAGAGAGAGAGAACATCCAGCTGTAAGTGGCTGACTGAGACAGCCAGTGGAAGTTAAAAGAAGGAACATGAGGCAAATAATGTACGGACTGGACTCTAATAACAAAATACTTAATAATTTTTTAAAATAATTACTCATACTTTAAGAATACACATTCACTGTCATAAAAAAATCTTATATCTCAATTCTTGTCATCATTAAAAATATATACATATAATAATATTTTACAGGAATTGAAAAAGCCAGAGTCAATTTCATGATGAATGGAATAAAAATATTCCAAAAATATTCTACAATTACTTGGAAATTTTTGGGGTAATAAGTAATGACTTATTATTTGAAGGTCATAGCTGGTTTGAATTCATTTAGACAACCATCAACCAACAGTGGATGAAGCAACCCAACTAAAAAGACTCTGATGGTTTGGCTACTCCAGCTGGATATCAAACAAGCTACTCTGGCAGAAGTGCCTTGAGAAGCCTTCATGTAAAGTGTTACTCTTTAAAAACCCATATTATTTGCATAGTAGTTAATGGATAATAAGACAAATAATTAGCTAATTATTAGTAACAAGCCTAGAGTTTAAGGTGTTATCAAAGGAAGTACATTTTTGGATGTAGAAATAAAGATTTTAGCTGTTATTATCTGGTAATACACTAAAGTGCAGCTTAGAAACAGATGTGTTATACAGGGTTCGAATCATGGCAGGGGTCTTTGTGTGTGTGTGGGGGAGGTGGTTATAATTTCACAAAGCATAAGTCTTTTATCTTCTTCTCTGTATGAATATAAATGACTTTTATATTTAAAGCTGCTGCACACCGGAATGCGCCGTGTCATGCAGTGTTTAAAACTTTAAAATCATTGGTCCTAATGAAGGTGTGACTCTGAGCACTGTTCAATTACTCTGTGCGCTGCACTGCGACAATCATAATTTTGCTTCATTAAAGTGAACCCTGAATGAGAATACAAACAGCCACAGGAGATTACAGGTCTCCTGGGCTGGAGTGGGACTTTTCATACCAGGATTTCTATGATACAGACCCCACCCCCCAAAAAAACCCAGTATTTCTTCAGCTACACACTATATATACAAAATATACTGCTCTAATAAAACTCTTCAGACTCCATAATGAACTTCTTGTCTTCTCAGTGCCATCTGTTCTTTTGTAGTTCCTTTCACTACAGTCCATCTTTGCATGATACACATGACCTCAAAATGACCTCAACCAAAATATCAGGCCAGATTTAGTGAGCTGATACCAAACGTGACCCATTCATAAACTACATTATTTGTTATAGTTAGTATAGGAAGGAAAATGTACTAATCCCACCGGCAGGCAGGATTGGGTGTCACATATGACTAGAACCAGATTACAAAAGTAAGTAAATTAATTTTTAATTGTATAGCACTTTTCTAAGGCAAAGCTACAAACTGCTTCACAATTAATCAAAGGTGTCAAAAGTATTTAACATTCATTACTCAGGTAGAAGTATAGATACTAGGGTTTAAAAAAACTCCTGTAGAAGTTGAAGTATCAACTCAAGCTTTTTACTCCAGTAAAAGTGTAAAAGTACTCATTTCAAAACTACTTAAAGTATAAAAGTATAAAAGTAAATGTAATGTAAGGAAAAAAAATGCCATTAAGGACGGAAGCTTAGGCCGCACCACAGGGGTCTATAGTGCACTAGCCCACCTCCACAAAAAAATTATGGCTTTTCTTTTAAAAGCCATAATGACTATAATGTTATATTAAAATGTTAATGTTGATAAATTTGGGATGCGCTAGGCTTCCTGTTTCAGCCGCATATACACCCATTGAAAATGAATGTATTTTAGTACAATGTAAATATATTAAAGAAGCATATCTGTGTACTACTGAGCATTAGCATGTGTTTCATGGAGCAGAAGATATGATGACTAGTTGTCTATAAGTATTGTAACGATGCAAAAAGTCAAACTTCAAAGTCATGTTATCAATAACCTTTACTGGAATGTTAATGTACATGAATGAAAATAAGCTAAAATAAAATAGGAGTAACGAGACTATGTTTAAAATGTAAGGAGTAGAAAGTACAGATAATGGAGTGTAAATGTAAGGAGCTGAAAAGTAATTACTCCAGTAAAGTATAAATAACCAAAATTTCTACTTAAGTACTTGACACCTCTGCAATTAATAAAATACGAAACATAAAGTGGACAGTGGACAGTTTCTGATAGAGTGGACACACATCCCATGCCAAAAAACAAGAATTAGTTTTTGCTCGAGGCCAATACAAAGTTAAAAAGATCAGAGTCTATATTATTTGTCTGGCGGTAAATCAGTTTTTTTTAGCCCCATTCCAACTATGCCAAAATATTTTTCCACGGAACCACATGATGCACTAACGGTACAGTACTATTACTCTGACAGACTCACTCTCCATTTCGTTCTTCTCTATCTCGCCGCGTCTCCGGCCTGCATGAGCGCTGTTTGTGCCGCGCCGAGGCTGTAGCGCATGCTGTTTTTAAGCCCGTGATTGATTGTCCATAAAACATGCATGGCAGGCTTGAGTTATGGTTGAAGAACATCCAATAAATTGTTTTAGATGGCTTATTACAACAGTGTTACTGGACCGGCACATTAAATTATTTGTGGACTTGTAAATCAGCCCCTTTTTGAACGTAGCCCATTATGCAGATGATGATTATACTCCCGACTCCCCATAACACTGCACGACTATGGGGTGTTTTCTTTTTTTTTTAATCTTGTTTTTTTTTACTTTTTCTTTTTTTTTAACCTTTGGTTATTATCGATCAAATATGATTATGACTGTAATATGACAAAGCCAAACTCCAGAGAGGGACGTTAATATGCCTGCCATTTTCTCAAATCAGATTTTGTCTGTCTGATGACAAAGAAAGGTCTGACTTTAGGAGGGTAAACAGATCTTGAGAAAATGTGGTTTGCCCTGAGATTAGGTCCTTGTCATAATCGTGAGCGGAGAGCTTAATTATGTTGACTGCAAATATACACAGCTAACAGTTAACAGTTGAATGAAGGCGGAGGAAAAAAGTTGTTCGCAAACTTGCTCTTTGAAACACCTGCTTGTAATTGCGTGCATATTCTTGCAGTGACAGCGGTTACACTATAAAGCTTGTGATCTGAGACGGATTAAAATGCCGCTTGGAAAAAAGGTACAGCTGGGAAGATACACCTACTGACAAGAGTGTGTTGTTTTTAAATTGGTTCAAAGATGTTCCTTTAACATCCGTGTCTCTGTAAGCAGATTTGATGCTATGGAGTTAGAATGACACCCCTACAAACAGAGTTTTATACTGTTTTAGTGTTGTTTAAGTTGTGACAACTTTATCTGACATCACAACCTCCAAGAATCCTTCATACGTTCCATTATATCTATATGGAACTCAATGGAATTTGATAAAGTTGCCAACAGGTCGTCATAATGCCATAAAACAACGTTATTTAATAGTTCCATTGTGACAACCGTTGTAGTAATGCTGTACGAAAGTAGGCAATGTTATTTCTTTGCTGGAGCTGTAGTGAACCTGACCCTATTGCTAATTACTCCACATGACCTTACATACAAAGACGCTTGTAGACAGACCGTTAATCAGGAAGACGGCCTTGCAGTCAAAACATCAAATTTGCAGTCAAAATAACAGTTTTTCAGTCAAAATATCTTGGCTATACTGTCTTTTCTTTGTATACAACCCTCTGACACTTTCTTGTAGTCCAGTGGTTCTCAACATAGTGGTCTGAAGACCCCAATCCATATTTTTGCTTTGTGGACTGGACTGAACTGAACTGGACTGTAATGGGGCACAATTCTTTAAAACCACTGCTATAGATCAGATTAGCAATGTTACCCAGAGTAGATTCTTATCACCCCTCTCACCCATCTTTGGGGAAAATAATCTCATATAGACGACAATGGCGAAGCACAAAAAGCTGAAATGTGTTTCTGAATTTGTACTAACTGTTATAAATAGCATGGGACTGTTTCAGCTCACTTTACATAAAGACTCAGTTATAGACTGCCTCTACCTGTGCAGCTTCTAAAGCTTTACTATCCAGAAACTCTTTTTTTTTTGGTGTTTAGTTTATTAAACTGTAAATACTGTTTGACCAGAGGAGGATGGGTCTCCCCTTGTGAGCCTTGGTTCCTCCCAAGGTTTCTTCCTCCAGTCTGAGGGAGGTGTTCTTGCCACTGTTGCCTCTGGCTTGCTCACTGGGGAATATATATGATGTAACTCCGTAAAGCTGCTTTGAGACAACCTTGTTGTAAAAAGTGCTATACAAATAAACTTGACTTACTTGACTTTACTATAAATTAATGATGCTGAAGAAGTCAAAAAGTCCTGATTTCAGATTTGTTCCTGGTTGGGGCTCAGGATAGACACCTGGGCTAATAAAGCTAACAAGGTCAGAGGCTAGAGCACAGTACTAATGCTAGCTAGCATACTGTTTGTAAAGCAGGACTGAAAAGAAAAAATGTTTCCTGTATTACTTTCTAAAATAAAATATGTCAAGTAAAATATTATTTACTTTCAAAAGCAGAATATTTCACTATATTGCAGTTTGCTGATCTGTAGACTCAAACAATGAGGATGCTGGAAGACTGAAAGGACTTATGTTCATGTAAATCTACGGGACACAGTGTGGATACATAATCATTTACCTGACACAGTTTATAAATGACCCAAAGACCCAGTAATTCATTTCTGGACGTTCTCTATTGGCTGTTTGTACAGATATTTTACTATAGCAATTCATGGTGGGTGTTATTATTTTCCCCCCCAACAAATGACGTTTTAAGTTCCAAGATGTACTAATCTGGAGTATAGTCAATGGCTTTGTCTAAAATATCCTACTTAGACAGTCCGTACTAGATTGGACCCAGTGGTCACTGCTCAGCCGGTAAAGCAGTAGCTCTTACGGTATGCAAGTGTTCAGTCTCTACACAACCTCAAAAGCATTACATCTGCCATCTTACCAACATCCTTTGACACAAGACATCAGACCACCACTGTAAAAGTGCCACTTTTCATTAAAAGCCCCTTTTGCAGATATTATTTTAGATAGATTTTGTGGCACTGACCTGCTTTTTTGCCATGTTTCCTAAATCCATAGTCAGACAGCATCGAACCAAAGCTTGGAGAAGAAATGTAGGAGCACCTCTGTAGCAGCAGTTTACTACATAAACACATGCAACTCCACACTTTCCTCAGCTTTGAACGCAAACACAGCTGTAGTTGAATCATGGGATGCATTGTGATACACTGTGCTGCGGTTGCATATTTCAAAATGTCTCCCATATCAGTAGGTCATCCAGGAAATTATCATGTATTGCTTGATGAATACCTGTTTGGACACACTAATCATTCTCACTTACTGCTTTTGCATACCTGCATAGCCAGATGGCTTTTATATTGTGTACATATCATGATGAATGGACTACTAGAAGTGGTTCAATGTGTCTTGGAACAAGCATGCATTGATATACATTGAGCTTCAAATAAGGTGACCATTCACCAACATATTTGGACCATTTAGTTCCTCACAACCGTGAGGACAATGTAAAGCATAGAGATGGACACATCTTGTGTGAGCTTGTGCGCTAAGGCAGTTTGGAAGCAATCCTGCAGAAATCTGCAAAATAAATGCACAAATGATGAAAATCTTCAATGCAGGTTGAAATGATTCTCTGCCAGAGATGGAGTCTTAACATTGATCAAATAAATGCCATTGGTTTGATGTTTTTGTTTCAAATACAATACATTTTAACATATGGTACAAAATATATGGTTCCAAATATTTTAGGGGGCAGTGTTATTTCTCTCAGTATGTTAAAGGTTATTTGTGTTACCTGTTTCAGAGAAAAAATATATGTTATGACAATTATGACAATAACAAAATATTGTAATATGATGAGGCAAGAAATTCGGTTGAAGCTCTTTTATGAGCTCTAAGTCATGTTTACGAATCTATTTACCTCAATTGTGGTGCCCTTTTAAAAAATGGCCTACAGTAGAACATCTATTCCCACCAATTCTCCACTTTTTGCTGTGGTCAGTTCTCATTAGTATAGTAGTAGCTTTCTCCCCTGTTGGAAAGGACAGCAGTTTCCTCCTCTGATGTGGAGAAAGTCTGCCACTCAATTTGTCTGAGTGTTACATTGCCCAGCAGTCCAGGCGAAAAGGACCCTGCTGTCCCCTTCCAGCAAGAATGTGGCTAATTGCATCTTTGGGGATGTTTTCTGGCCGAGGACACTGAGAAAACAAGGTCCAGTTTTTAAACAACTGATTTTACATTATGCCCTTAATCTTTAATTAAATAAATCAGCATCATAATAGTTCTACTGTTACCACTAAGGGACCCTTGATGCACTGCATTAGCAAATTATATATTCAGAATGGAAATAAGTTGGTTATCAATTGATTGATTACTGACAATCATTTTAGACCATACATGGAAAAGGATGGCAGTCACTAGTCACTTAATTAGAACTACCTTAATTAGATCTACCTTGTAGGCCCACTTGACTAGAAGGTGAAGGATAGCTGATGGTGCACATCTAGCTTAGCCAGTGGTTAAAAACTTGACTTAGAGGTAGGTGGGTGTCTTAAAGTGGTCAATAACCCTATGGGGGCATTGGTAGGCTAAAGGTTAGGGATCCGCTCTTGTGATGGGAAGGTGACTGGTTTGAACCCTTGGACCAAGAAGATGTGACTAAAGACACCTAACCCCCAACTGCTCCCCAGGCACTGTGGATAGGGCTGCCCACTACTCCACTCGCTGCCCCCTAATCCACTCACTGCCCCCTAGTGTGTGTATATATGTGAGTGTTTCACGTTCCACTGTGTGCACAAGTGGCAAATAGTTTTAAGTTTGAATTCTAAGGTATGTGTTTCAAATGAAGTGAATAATGTAGATTGTGTAGAGTGTAAAATGAGCAATTCCAGAGTAAGTGGTTATGACAGTCTAATATGTATTAGCCACTACACTTGTTCATGTGGATGCACTTATTTATTTATGTTTTAGAATTAATCTTTGGTATAAAGTATTCTGAATACAGAGGTTTTTGTATTGAAGATTATTATGTTATAATTTTCATTTTAAACTAGTTTGGCAAGCACAGCAAAAGTGGGCCACTATATATTTAGCACAGTGTGTTGTAAGTAATGCCCCATTTTTGCTGAATATACTAGATGAAGTGGGACACTTTTTGAAACCATTGCTGTTCATTATGATTATTTATAATGCAACACTTAAGAGCAGATTCTATTATCCTGCCTTTCCCTACCTCTGTCTTTCTTTGGTTATGTCTGCTTCTGTTTATCTTCCCTTGTGGGTCTTGCATGTGCTCTTGTTGTTTTGGTCCGTGTCTCCTCCCCTGCCCTACCTCCTTGTCTTCTATCTCACCCGCCTGTGACCCACCTTCCCATTGGCCCCAGGTGTTCTCCTTGTACTTGTGTTTTACAAAGCAAGGTTTTTTTAGTTTTCAGTCAAGACCGTCCGACAGAAAAGAGCTGAGGGCCATTCCTATTGGACAGTCCTAAACTATGGGCTTAAGTTTTCTGACTAAACCGAGAAATTCTGAACAACTTCTGTTTGTGTGCTTGGGGTTTTATTTGTTTAGGCCCTGTTTTTTGTCTGCAATCTCTTTTTTTGTTTTTATGTTTTCAAGTATCATGTATAAGTATTTTGTTACACAGTGTTCTTTCTTTCTGTTGTTTTCTTGTTGGAGTCTTTCTTTGTCATGGATTTCAAATTAAATCAAGTTTATTGTTGCATCATATTTAACACAGGAGTGAAAGTGAGTGAAAGTCTTAGGTTGCATAGTCTTTAGCAGTCTTTACATAAATAGAAAACTATACACCACTGTGTAAAAGTCTTGCACAAGCTGATTGTTTAAAAGCCTTTATTTTAGCAATGAGTGTATGTCCACCTGTAAGAACACCAGATAACATTAGAACAGACGTAAACAAGCATAAATATAGTATAAAGTAGCATGAATATATTAAAAGTAGATATAATAATAATAATAATAATAATAATAATAATAATAATAATAATAATAATAATATTAATATTAATATTAATAATAATAATAATAATAATAATAATAATAATAATAATAATAATAAAAATAATCTTCATTTATAGAGGCTTTATCATACTAGTGGCAGCTCAAAGTGCTTTACAGACATTTCTCATCAGTAATTACATAAATTGAGTCTTAGTTAAAGAGATATTTTTTATTGTTTCCTAAAAGTAAGCATTGTTCTTGACAGTCTATTGAACAATGTATATTCCACTATTTATAAGCAGAATAACTGAAAGAGGTTCACGGTTTCTGTATTTTACAAAAGGATGTGCAGAAGGTCAGTATCTCGAGTTGGAACAAGATGTTTTTATATTTTGTACACCAGACTGAAGAACAAAGTTCAGTTCCAGATTTCTCCTGGACGTCCCAGACATTTTATTCGTAGCTCATAGTTAAAAATAACTTTTTAAATATAATAATGTCCCTGAGTGCTTAACACAATTGCACATTACTGTATATGTAGACACAAAATTACACATAAATAAACATCAATTACACTATTTTTAAAGTATGAAATAAAGGCTATGATATATACAGAAGTAAATATAGACAGTTGATATATTTCTGTGTAGCTGCTTCAGACTTGTCAGCTATGCATATTTACTTTTTCTAGATAGATAGATAGAGAGATAGATAAAAAAAGTAAAAAGGTCAGTCTATACGTGTACATGTAGATGTGCTAGTTTTAGAAGTGTAGACGTACCAGTAAACTGTGGAGTGAGTCTGTAATGAGGTTTGGATGTGATGTGGATTGCCCATGGAGATCATTATGATGATGAATCAGGTAAAAGGTGTAATGACAGGCCCCTTGACCGATGCTCCAGTACTATTAGCTGTTTCAGAAATAGCTAGTTCTGGACTGCTTCTGTACCTCCTGCCACTCAACAGGCAGTGGCCTGGGTGGGTGTAGTCCTTTAGAATCCCCCTGATCTTCCTCAGACAGTGGCTAGTGTATAAATCCAGGAGGTTTGGGAGCTGTTTAATGAGCATTTTCTTGTTCTAAGTGAAACAAAATTAAGGCAGTCTCTCTGAGAAACAAAATATGGCCATTTTGTTAGTCAAACTTTTGTGTCCAAATTTTAATAATTATTGGTATGAGTGTAACAAACAGGGAGAAAAAAATGTAATATAAAATGTATCATAACTTCAGTTATTTTGGTGTCTCCTAAGCACATACTGGACGTTTTTAATGAAACATATTTACCGGAAAAGTACCCAACATAAATATCTGAAGATGCATGTACAAAAGCAAAACACTTTCAAATAGTATAATAAAATAGTATTACAGTAAGTAGTGCTTTTACATATGTCAGTGTGTTTATTTAACCCCTTCCAAGCTTCTTGTTGAAACAACCCAGTATTATTTCCAGTTCTTATCTAGTACCTGCTCAGTACTTCATTAAGCTGATGGAGGAATTGAATACATTATACAATGTCTGGGGCGTCCAGGAGAAATCTGGAACTACACTTTGTTTCTCCAATGGGCGCACAAAATATTAGAACATCTACTTCTTTCAGACTAAGGTGTTTATGCTAATTGTATGTATGTATTGTATGTATGATTATTTACATCTGTTCTAATGATATTCTGGCGTTCTTACTTAAATAAACTTATCACTTAAATAAAGGCTTTTAAACTGTGAGCTTAGGTACTTTTGCACAGTAATGTGCTTCTTTAAAAACAGTCATTTAAAGGAAATCTGCTTCTTATGAGCAATGCGAGTGGTTAAATACTCTTTTTTTAAAACTGGTGCTGGTAAAAAAAATTAAAAAAAACTTTGAATAGTAGATCATGGCGAGCTGAATCACCATCTGTGGCCTGGATGGCAGTAGAGTAAGATTTTCAAGTGTTTGTGTTGGTATGTGTGTGTGGATGGCTCAGGGGGCCTATTTAAAGTGAAGCCTGGGGACCACCTAATGTACGCCACTGGGTATAGTGCATTTTTAATGTATATCTATATAGCTGTACAAATTATTGATGTTTTCTAAAATGCCAAAAAAGCTATTCAAACTGACTTAACATCATTTGGATTGTTTCCCAATCAAATTGCCATCCTGTGTCAGTCCAGCTTAGTGCCTCCAAGTCCAGTCAACCTTCAAGGGTACTTCTTTATACTTTTTGCAGTCGCCTGAATAGAATGGATTTGATTTCATATGTGTGTGCGTATGTCTTTGACTCTCCTTCACCCGCTCTATCCCACGACACAGCTCTTCAGCCAGAAGGAGGAAGAGAGGGAAGGGTTTCACTTTAGAAATACACAACAGTATGGCCCTCCTGGGATGCACGTCCAACTCTGAGAGAGAGAGAGAGGTAGCGAGAGAAAGAAACACTGAGCAGCAGTGTAGAGGAGAAAGGGAGAGGTGGCCAAAGGCACAGAAGGAGGACAGAGGAGGAGCGAGAG
This sequence comes from Megaleporinus macrocephalus, assembly GCA_021613375.1. NCBI lineage: Eukaryota > Metazoa > Chordata > Actinopteri > Characiformes > Anostomidae > Megaleporinus > Megaleporinus macrocephalus. Next base: position 32,124,776 of record CM038721.1, read on the forward strand.
GGAAGAAGAGGCTAAAACGAGGAGGCAGGATAAAGCTGAGGCCGAAAGGGTAGGTTTGGAGAGATGGCAAGAGGGAGGAGGAGGGGGTTCGAGTGGATGTCTGCGAGGGGCTCTGAAAAGAAAGCACTAAAGTTGAGAGGAAATGTTACGGCTTTGGAGAGCTGGAGAAGAGGAGTGAGAGAGGGAGAGCAGAGCTGAGCTGTGACTGGGATGCTGTTACACGAGAAATGCCATTTTTCACCATCTCAGAGCTCACAGAAAAATCAACCAGCTCCACAGTAATGATGCAACAGTGCCAAGCCATGCTCTGGCCACAACTGTATTCCTTCATAAATACTTTACTGAAGGTTCTGACAGGAACACTCTAACGCCACATCATTTATTCATTTATTACTCTCCAGCGAGCACTGGCCTACTGTACTGTGTTGCGCATTCTTTCTGCTGCTTTCAGGTGCTGATGTTTCAGCGTTCCTTTCCTTCCTCCCCACCACCACCTGTTTGGCCTTGCCCGGTTCTCCAACCATCTTCCATTTTTGCTCTTAGCATTGTTGTAATTATTTCTTACATATTATTCCACCTGTGAAAGTGAGGACAGATGGTCATCACACCAAATGCTAGAGATGTTAGGAGAAATTCATGATTCACCAAATCCCATCATCTTATGGTGGAAATCACAAAGGAAATCTGTCCAAACCCAGGAGATAACGACTTGGCCAGATGAAACATGGAGGCAGGCCTTTAGGAGATCTTTTAGGGAATGTCTGTACTGCAGTTTCCTCAAGAGTAAAGCTTATACTCTGAACTGGTCTCCTTCTTCGATGGCAAGTAAAGATGTTGCAACAGCTTCCTGATCCGGCAGGTTCTGGGGGCTCTTGACGCTCCAAGACCTGGTCTACACCAAAGACTCTTTAGTTTCCAAATAAATGTGTCCTTTCAATTCTGTAATCAAATCAAGTGTCAGAATGATCTTCCTTCACTCTTGCCTCTTGAGTCTTGAGTTGTACAGCCTTTTATAACTGATGTTTGCCCAAAGCAGCTTTACATGAAAAAGTCTCCAAGCCCCGAAATGAGCAAGCCAGCGGCGACAGTGACAAGAAAAAACTCCCTCAGAGCAAAAAGAAGAAACCTTGAGAGGAGCCAGGCTCAAAAACAGGAGACCGGGCCTTCTAAGTTTTTACAATTGTTTGCAATATTGGCTGTAGAGAAGAAAGAAAAGTGTTGGAGACTTATCAGAGTAACAAAGAGAAAGAAATTTGACACCACGCTCATGTTAGCTTGACTGTGCAACAAGGAGCTATATCTTGCCAAGCCGTTTGAAATTAATGCAGCACTCTAAATTTTGGCAGTATGTCAAAAATTGGCATTTCTCATTAGGTTCTGTAAGGCTTATCCAACCTGACAACACGTGCCATGTCAAAAAAGAAACACCTTTATCCTGGGTGTGCACCAATAACCCTGTGAACGGGCACCTTTCCTAGTTCTCCGTCACCGTGGATGAGCTTGTATATTGGGGAAATTAGTATGAAAATACACGCTTCCAATTAGCGTGTAATGAACAGAGAATCCGACGAGAGGAGATCCGGCCTGCTGAATCTAACATAAGCTTTCATTGCATATTTACATTTTCTCTGGGGCTATCGGTGGATTTGAATCTAATTCCTCCCAAGTTGCGACCAAAAAAGAGAAAAAAAGGAAAGCGCTCAGGCTTTTATTTGAAATGCTTCGTACGTAGACATGAAAAGGCATGAGCATAAAACAATGTCACAGATACTTACCGTGCGATCAGGCTCTCCTCAGCAATGCAGACATTTGATCTGAGCTACTTGCCTTTGAAGTGTGGCCGTGTGAAGAGGCCAAATCAGAGAGCTTAGCAAACACTATCCGAAGAACAGCTTGAGGGGGAGGAGAGGAGAGAGGGACACAGGAAAAGAGAAGAAAAGGACAAGGAAGGAGAGGCACGGGGATGAGGTTAAGAGATCGGGAAAAGTTACTAAGAATTAAAACCTTAAATTCTATTCAGTTCAAGTCGCAGGTTCTTTTTAAAACAGATACTGTCCCCAATCAACGTTGCACAAATCTGGACCCCAACTGAGCAGTCTGAGGGTGACGGTGAAAGGATAAACTCGCTAAGAGCACGAGCGAGAAACACTAAGAGGAACCAGGAATTTTAAGCATAGACAGTTTAACAATAGAACAACCATTGACTAGTAGTGAAGACCAGCGCAGTGGGCAGGTAGGCAGCCATCTAGGGTCCCCAAGAGCAAAGCGCCTAATGAGGACACAAAAACACTACTAAACGTTACTCATTTAACTGAATATTTATTTTTATCAACATAAAGACATAATGCAGGACAAGTTTAAATAGTGAAGTTGGTGTCCATGTAAAAAAAAATATATTTTTTTTACAATTAAACAATTTATTAAATGAAACATGTATTTAAATAAAAAATGACTGTAAGCTCCCCGACTTGCCGGATTGTACGGTCGCAGTCACATGTTTACTAGGTAGCCTAGGACACACTCCACACACACCCCTACATCACCATGGCAACCTAGACACACCTCACACACACCCATATCACCATGGCTACCATCACTCACACCTGTACCCCGTTAGTGCTAGCATCAGCTCTCATTAGCACAACCCATTTAAGCTAGCCACACGCTAACTTCAGCGTGTGGCCTTGTTCTCAGTAACCTCAAGGCTGGTGTGCTCTCAAGGTCTTTTCCCAGGTTCATCAAGTTTGGCATTTCCACAGCGGGGTCCCATCTACCTCCCTGTAACCCAAGAGAACCCGCCAGTACGGGTTCATTTCCCCGGCTCTAGCCGGGCTCCTTTAAGAAAACTGTGGGACGCGAGTGCTGCTCGGGTTCCCCAGGACCATCGGACCAACGCAAGAGGCGTAAGTGAGTGTCTTCATCTACGCAGGCTACCTCTAGCCCTCCTGCTTCCAACTCTCTGGACATTGTCGCATTAGCAAGCTCATTGAACTGTTTTTGTTGATTTTGAACTGCTCTATCACATTAAAGCCTTGCACATGGATCACATGTCTCCTCTCAAGTCTGATTCCTTACAATGACATTCTGTTTTTCATAAACAACATATCAGCATGTAGACTATCTTCTTCAGCCCTATTAGAAGAGCAGCTCATGTGGCTCCTCATGAAGCTGCTGGCCAGAAAGTTAAAAGTATATACAACTGCATCAGAGAAAAAAAAAGACTATGAACATTTTTTAAACCACAACCAGATGCTTTATTGTGGTCCAGAAATAATTCCACAAGTCGTTTTATGGTTTTGTTCAGTAATGTTATTACTATTCAAATAATACAAATAAGAAAAAAACCTGGGGACGTCCAGATTTTTGATTAATATACTACTGTATGTTTACAGTATTTTTTATGCAGACTCCCCCATTTATAATGGACCATTCCATGTTGCTATATGATGACATGATTGTGTATAGATGGACAAGTTTGAAGAAGTGTCACACCCTGTCTGTCTCACCAGCCTGTGTCCTTGTCTCCGCCCCTCACCTCTTTCCTATTTATGCCCCCGCCCATTGTTCTCAGGTGTTACCTGTTTCCTCTCATTAGCCTGTGTATATATTTCCTCTGTATTCCCCTCTGTGGTGTGGTTCAGTTCCTGTGGTTGATGTATGTTTTCTTGGTCTATGTTCCTGGTTTGCGCCTTGTCCCTGACTAATTTGTATTTTATGTGAGTTCATGTACTTCGTGTTTTGTTTTTTATTAAAGTGTTTTTGTTTAAGCTTGCGTCAGTGTCCATCCTTCTGTCCATCCGGCCTTCGTCTCCTCTGCTCCCCGCACCCGATTTTGACAATTATTTTGATTTGGAGAAGAGGTCTTGCGATCTCTGGGTTGTGAGGGCAGAATTGAATAAGTGTAAAAAGTAAGGAAAGCCAAATTGCAAAATTCTCTTTAATTGTAATGGGATTTAACTTTCAGGTACAGGTGAACTCAATACAAAATCACTTTACTCTTAAGTTACATTTTGTCTTCAACAGGCAATATGAGTATGCAAATGTAGTGAGCTAATTTTACTTAGTACATTTATTTAAAAGTGTTTTTTAAGATTATTAGTTTGCCAAACTACACAAAATTAACTTATATATTTGATTATATGTTTGCATCTGAAATGTCTGTGTATTGTGTTGCAGAGATATCTACAACAAATATCTCTCACTTTGTAGGGTCAAGTCTGCCATCAGTCCAACATGGGAGGATGAAGAAACAGCAGTGGTGAGATGGTTAATTCTGTTCTCTTATCAATAACTTTAAAGGTCCTGATCCAGGTCAGATCATTTAAGGACAGCCTGCCAATGAAAGGATCAGTAAATGCAATAATGGCTAAAGCTTTTGGCAAGCCAGTGCTGTTGCTACTCTCTAATGGCAAAAAAACACATACAGTAGCAAACAGGACAAGTAATATAAATAAAAACAAGGCATGAGTTAACATTGGTGCTGCTTTCCACCACTGGATGAAATTTTATATTAAACCTGCAACATTTTAAAGTTGCATCATCTTACCAATTGCTTTTTATGTATAAAATATCTAGAAATAATCATATATTCTTCTTAAAACAATCTCAAAATGAGAAACATTGGATATAGTGCCTAGATTTAAGATGGCTTCGCCTGTCAAGAAAAAAAAAGCTTTTTGAAGTGTAGACCATTGCATCAGTCAGGAGCTCAGGACCTCAACTAAGTTAAGCATGCACATCCAGGGGGCTACATTTCTGATTCTTTCTAGAGCCCCAGAATCACTGAATCCACCTTTGGTAAAGACATAGTAGAACACTGACTGTGTCAGAAGGACCTGTGGTACTTGAGTCCTGAGATGTTTTTTTATTATGTTTCTCGCTCTTGGTAGTATGTGCACTCGGATGTGTCTCGACCTTGGCCATTGGTCTCACATATATATTTTCTGGTCTTGAGTCCAACCACCAAACACTTTTTTTTCTTTAAACTGTCATCAACTCACACTGAATTGCACTCAGGCAGCTCAGGGGGCTTCAGCATTTGTGGTTTGTCTCAGTGAAAACACTTATGTGATAAACCATGTTGAGAAATACCCTCTAAACAGTTACATATTCATTCCCCATGCCTCAAATTCATATGTGCAAGCTCTCAACCTACTGAGTTTCATGGTCATCTATTAGTAGATTTATTCCTGCTATTTTGTGGGGTTTTTTTTAACTATGTAAATTAATTCATGTCATATTTGTTATTCCTTAACAAGTACCCTAGATTGTCTGCCATTATTTATACATTGAAATAATCTAAAGAATTCTGTGCTGAGGTGTCTAGTCAGATTTGTGTGGCCACATATAATTAGTAAATACGCCAAGCCAGAGCAACTTCTGTTGTCCACTCAGAGAATGTGTTGTAGTGTAACGTTTGTCAAAGAAACCAAATGCTCATGAATGTAAAACAGTGGTTTAGGGTTTAATATGACAAGGCAGTTGAGCAATAACCAGATTGAAAACAAACCAGAGTGCCAGACAAACCAAAGGAGAAACCATAGAGCAAGCTAGATTCCATCCATCATCTACCGCTTTATCCTGCTAGTCGGGGTCACGGGGGTCTAGAGCCAATCCCAGTGTCATTGGGCGGATGGACAGTTCACAAATCCATCGCATGGCCAACCAAGCTAGATTGCAAAACCCGAAATCAAACACAACCAGCTAAGCAAAACAAAGGGGCTAATAAAAAAAGGAAAAACAGACACAACAAGGTCAGAATAGCAAATAGGAAATAACACTCCGTATGCAATATGGAAGAGTTGGCAATATAAAATTAAAAGTCAGAGATACAAGGAGTTTTAAATGGACAAAAGCTAATGAGAGACAGATAACAGTGATTAGATTTACAGTTCCCGATATGTGGGCTGTATTCTGTTAATGGTGATGTCAGGCAGAGGGGGATTCTGGAAAATGTAGATTCAACGAAGGCTGAGGTAGAACCCAAAAGTGTAACATCTTGCTTTACAAACAAGTTTGTAGGAGAGTTTAAACTTCAATGGATGTACTGCCTGGAAACTTAAGCCAGAGCTGTTACATAGATGACAATAAGGACATAAGGACAATGAAGTACATTTCATGCTACATTAGTATTTAAATAAGTGGTTCACATAAAGCTGGGTCTTCTATCACCCTAAGAAGACAGTGAGGGGCTCTGCTGTTCGCACAGCCAGTGGAATATCCTCCGTGCATCTTGAATGATTGGTCAAGCCGAGCCTTATTTAAAGCTTGAAGGATTCGAGGTACGGATTGAGGTTTGACCGTCAACCAGAAAGGGGTTGGTCCATGTTAAGCTTTCTAGACAAACATCAGCGTTTTTTCAATCTTGGGTAAAAGTTTTCAATCTAGATTGTGTAGGCTTGTATTCAGGACTGCATCCCTATAACACCCATATACACCCATATATACCCAGTCACCTTAAAATTAATGTATCAAGCATGAATTCTCAGCTGTCATATTCATGTTTGATGTGTGGATTTACTGAGAGAATTTAAAAGTGAGTCAGAAATCTCTAAGGCAGGGTGGTGTCCTCCACTAAAACATGCTAGTCTGTTCCTGATGGGCCCATCACATGTCAAGCACTCAGAGCAAAGCGAACCACAGACTGCAAGAACCGGAGAATATCAAGACATGCCACAGGAGATCAGTCAGCCCATCATGTCTATAACACACAAACACGCACATACACACTCCACGGCTGAGATGACAAGCTTTACACTGTCAGAGGAGAGCAATAAGTGCATTTCTAACCTAATAACTGCACACACAGACATACAGACAACTACATACTATCCTTCTACTATGCACACTACCATTCAAATGTGTAGAATCAACATATATGTTGCTATTTCTGTTAACTATCATGGAGCTGTGCTGGTAACATTCCTTCCTATTAAAAATAATGCAAGGCCATAGTTTATTAATGTGTGAAATCAAAATCCTCAAGCATAGTAGACCATGACTGTGTCAGAAGGACCTGTGGTACATGAGTCCTGAGATGTTTTTTTATTAATGTTTCTCTGTCTTGGTAGTATTTGCACTCGGATGTGTCTCAACCTTGGCCATTGGTCTCACATATATATTTTCTGGTCTTGAGTCCAACCACCAAACACTTTTTTTTTTTCTTTAAACTGTCATCAACTCACACAGAATTGCACTCAAGCAGCTCAGGGGGCTTTAGCATTTGTGGCTTGTCTCAGTGAAAACTCTTATATGTGATAAACCATGTTGAGAAACACCCTCTAAACAGTTACATATTCATTCCCCATGCCTCAAATTCATATGTGCATGCTCTCAACCTACTGAGTTTCATGATCATCTATTAGTAGATGTATTCCTGCTATTTTGTGGGGTTTTTTTAACTATGTAAATTAATTCATGTCATATTTGTTATTCCTTAACAAGTACCCTAGATTGTCTGCCATTATTTATACATTGAAATAATCTAAAGAATTCTGTGCTGAGGTGTCTAGTCAGGTTTGTGTAGCCACATATAATTAGTAAATACGCCAAGCCAGAGCAACTTCTGTTGTCCACTCAGAGAATGTGTTGTAGTGTAACGTTTGTCAAAGAAACCAAATGCTCATGGATGTAAAACAGTGCTTTAGGGTTTAATATGACAAGGCAGTTGAGCAATAACTAGACTGAAAACAAACCAGAGTGCCAGACAAACCAAAAGAGAAACCATAGAGCAAGCTAGATTCCATCCATTATCTACCGCTTTATCCTGCTAGTGGGGGTCACGGGGGTCTAGAGCCAATCCCAGTGTCATCGGGCGGATGGACAGTTCACAAATCCATCGCATGGCCAACCAAGCTAGATTGCAAAACCCGAAATCAAACACAACCAGCTAAGCAAAACAAAGGGGCTAATAAAAAAAGGAAAAACACAACAAGGTCAGAATAGCAAATAGGAAATAACACTCAGTATGCAACATGGAAGAGTTGGCAATATAAAATAAAAGTCAGAGATACAATGAGTTTTAAATGGGCAAAAGCTAATGAGAGACAGATAACAGTGATTAGATTTACAGTTCCCGATATGTGGGCAGTATTCTGTTAATGGTGATGTCAGGCAGTGGGGGATTCTGGGAAATGTAGATTCAACGGAGGCTGAGGTACAACCCAAAAGTGTAACATCTTGCTTTCCAAATAAGTTTGTAGGAGAGTTTAAACTTCAATAGATGTACTGCCTGGAAACTAAAGCCAGAGATGTTACATAGACGATGTGGCATAAGGACAATGAAGTACATTTCATGCTACATGAGTATTTAAATAAGTGGTTCACATAAAGCTGGGTCTTCTATCACCCTAAGAAGACAGTGAGGGGCTCTGCTGTTCGCACAGCCAGTGGAATATCCTCCGCGCATCTTGAATGATTGGTCAAGCCCAGCCTTATTTAAAGCTTGAAGGACTTGAGGTACGGATTAAGGTTTGACCATCAACCAGAAAGGGGTTGGTCCATGTTAAGCTTTCTAGACAAACATCAGCGTTTTTTCAGTCTTGGGTAAAAGTTTTCAATCTTGATTGTTTAGGCTTGTATTCAGGACTGCATCCCTATAACACCCATATACACCCATATATACCCAGTCACCTTAAAATGAATGTATCAAGCATGAATTCTCAGCTGTCATATTCATGTTTGATGTGTGGATTTACTGAGAGAATTCAAAAGTGAGTCAGAAATCTCTAAGGCAGGGTGGTGTCCTCCACTGAAACATGCTAGTCTGTTCCTGATGGGCCCATCACATGTCAAACACTCAGAGCAAAGCGAACCACAGACAGGAAGAACCGGAGAATATCAAGACATGCCACAGGAGATCAGTCAGCCCATCATGTCTATAACACATAAACACGCACATACACACTTCCCCCAGACACACAAACACTCCACGGCTGAGATGACAAGCTTTACACTGTCAAAGGAGAGCAATAAGTGCATTCCTAACCTAATAACTGCACACACAGACAACTACATACTATCATTCTACTACACACACTACCACTCAAAGGTGTAGAATCAACATATATGTTGCTATTTCAGTTAACTGTCATGGAGTCGTGCTGGTAACATTCCTTCCTAATAAAAATAATGCACGGCCATAGTTTATTAATGTGTGAAATCAAAATCCTCAAGAACTGCATGGCTGTGAGACGACCAAGGTGTTGGAAAGAGATGGTTAAATCATGACCACGTCTAATTTGATGGCATAACTAGATATCTTTGAGTACCTTTAATAACACTAAGCTGGCAAACAGTATGCTAAACATCACAGTTCCGCTGTGATCAAGTGTTCTAAAATGTTTGACTGGTAGTGTACTAAAATGTTTGGCTGGTAGTGTACTAAAATGTTTGGCTGGTAGTGTACTAAAACGTTTGACTGGTAGTGTACTAAAATGTTTGACTGGTAGTGTACTAAAATGTTTGGTTGGTAGTGTACTAAAATGTTTGGCTGGTAGTGTACTAAAACATTTGACTGGTAGTGTACTAAAACGTTTGGCTGGTAGTGTACTAAAACGTTTGGCTGGTAGTGTACTAAAACGTTTGGCTGGTAATGTACTAAAACGTTTGGCTGGTAGTGATCTAAAACGTTTGACAGGTAGTGTACTAAAACGTTTGACTGGTAGTGTACTAAAACGTTTGGCTTGTAGTGTACTAAAACGTTTGGCTGGTAATGTACTAAAACGTTTGGCTAGTAGTGTACTAAAACGTTTGGCTGGTAGTGTACTAAAACGTTTGGCTTGTAGTGTACTAAAACGTTTGGCTGGTAGTGTACTAAAACGTTTGGCTGGTTATGTACTAAAACGTTTGGCTGGTAGTGATCTAAAACGCTTGGCTGGTAGTGTACTAAAACATTTGGCTTGTAGTGTACCAAAATGTTTGGCTGGTAGTGTACTAAAGCGTTTGACTGGTAGTGTACTAAAACATTTGGCTGGTAGTGTATTAAAACGTTTGGCTTGTAGTGTACTAAAACGTTTGGCTGGTAGTGTACTAAAACGTTTGGCTGGTAGTGTACTAAAACGTTTGGCTGGTATTGTAGTAAAATGTTTGATTGGCAGTGTACTAAAACGTTTGGCTGGTAGTGTACTAAAACGTTTGGCTGGTAGTGTACTAAAACGTTTGGCTGGTATTGTAGTAAAATGTTTGATTGGCAGTGTACTAAAACGTTTAGCTGGTAGAGTACTAAAACATTTGGCTGGTATTGTAGTAAAACCTTTAACTGGTAGTGTACTAAAACGTTTGACCGGTAGAGTACATACTAAGATAAAGCATCATGAAATGGCAATAAGAATCCCATAAAAATATACATGATCCTAAAAACCAGTATTCAAAAGATATGCAAGAAAACACTAATAAAACAACATACTAAATACTAACTTACATATAGGAACGAGAAATTAGTATTTCCTATTAAAGTATTTTACTTGCTTACCCAAGTTTCCAGTTAATTAACAATATTATCCAGTTTCATACAGTGAACTATAATACAAATACTATTTAGTTGAATTTATAAAAGTCTTTTCCCAAACCCAGTAGTACTTTAGAATTACAACAAGGCTCCAAATCAACAGCAAACAACACACGCACGTCCCAAGTTGGCAGGGAAGAATGCACAATGTAAAATCTAATAGCCTGAGGCCCAATCAAACTGCACTCCTGCAGAATAACGTTCCTGCCTGAGGCCAAGACAAATTCCACTATCACTGTGAAAAGTCTTCCGGCTTCTGGTTCAGTCAAACTCCATTACTGCAGTAAAATGTCCCAGGTCGCTGCCACAGTACAAAACCTACCTGCTTGTGGTCTAAACAGACTCCACTACTGCAGAGAAAACTGTGCCAGATTGTTGCCTGGTGAAAAAAGTCTCATAGCTTATGGCCCAGTCAAAAAAATATTTAGGTTTGAATGCCCATGAAACTCCACTTCCACAGTAAAAAGTCTCCCAGATTTAAGATTAGTCAAACTATACTACTGCAGTGACACATGTCCCATCCTGCAGCTTAGTCAAAATCTACTCGTATAGAAAAGTTCACCAGGTCACAGCACAGTCAAACTCCAACTGCCACCATGAAAATCCTAAAATGTCCAGGATGTTAGCCCAGTCAAAAAAGGCTCAGGAAACTCCTCAAACTCCAGCACCAGGGTTAATGATTTCACAGATTGCAGGCCATTTAAACTCCACTACCATCGTTAAAATTCCTCATTTGCCAGTCAAACGTAGTACTACAGTAGTAAAAAGCCCTAAACAAAATCTTTACAGTTATAAAGTCTCTAACTCATAGCCAAGCCAAATGCCAAGTCTGTGGCCCAGTCTAACTCCACTACCAGTTTTAAAATTCAACCAGCCTACGGCCCAGTCTAACTTTGCCTCTAGTTTTTAAATTGTCCCAGCTTGCAACCCAGTCTAACTCCAATATCAGTTCAAAAGTCCCCCAGCTTGTGGCCCAGTCTAACTACACTATCGCTTTAAAAATCTCTTGGCTTGTGGCCAACTTCGCCACCAGTCTAACTTCACTAACAGGTTTAAAAAACTTCCAATTTGCGGCCCAGTTTTAAATGTCTCCAAGCTTGCTGCTCAGTCTCCACTATAAGTATCAAAGTTTGCGGCCTAGCCTGACTCCACAATACACTGATTAAAAGTCTTCGCATCTTGAAGCCCAGTCAAACTATACTACTGCACCTAAAAACCCACTTGCTTTTGGCACAGTCGTACTCTGTTGTTATGGTGAAAAGTCTCCTGAACACAAAACCAGTTAAACCACACTACCATGGTGAAACGTGTCCCTGAGAACATCTCAAAATGTATGTAAGTGTATGTGTTTACCCATAAATACATGCACAAACATAAGTACACATGCATACATTTACAAACCTACATACCCAAACTAAACACACATGAACACAGCTACACACGCGTGCCAGCACAATCCCTGCTGACTTCACGCTGAAACGAGATGCCTCTGGCGTGCAGCCTCATTTATCTTGCTTACTGTCATTCGCTTGTATTTTCAGAAAATGCTGTTGAAACATGAGACTGAAGGGCTGTGGTGCAGGATATGAGCCCCCAGCCTGGAGAACAGCAGCTTCGCAGGAGGTCCAGACAGAACACCTTGCACAAGCACAGGCCTACACTTTTGATCACATGACCATGTGGACAGACTTAATTCAATACGAGCTAAAGATAATACACACACCTCCTGTGCAGATAAGCCTGCCCCTGCCATGCCTGACTGTCAGAAAGGAACAAGAGGAAGAGCAAGAGAGGACAAGAAAAAGAGGGAATGGGAAGCAAAGGGAAATCAAGACGCTGAGAAGAAAGAAGGGCTTGATGTTAGTTCGCATTTAAATGGACATATGCTAATGCACATATGCTAAACATGGGCTGATACACTGTCAGCGTGTGTTGAGATGTTACAGCAGTATTAGTGCCAGCAGAAAGACAGAGAGACAGAGAGATCTGTTCTAAGAGAAAGAAGACTAAAGTTTACTTCTGTGAAATCGCACTGCCGCTACGAGGCTACCGTTGCTTACAAGTAATAGATGCTTCTATTCACTAGCTAGCATCAAGAAAAGAGCTTCAATCATCACAAGCTTTGGAGTCTTAGAGGGAGATTCAAACATAATACTAATTACTTATCATGTTATGCAGTATTCTTTAGTGCAGGATCTATTTTATATCATTTCCATGGTTTTATATGTTAAGTGAAATTACTATGTAACCTAGTTTTGGGAGCTGGACCACACCTCGATTACCTCTTCCAAGTATACTGAGGATCAAGACCTCCAGACTACAGAGAAGCTGTCACACGCCATCACACTCATGAACAGCTGAACATTACAACACTACATTCTGGATACAGTCTACTACATACATCCATATCCAGATGTTCTCTCACTCTTCTTTCTCTGTACAGTCTACTACATACATACATCTATATCCAGATGTTCTCTCACTCTTCTTTCTCTGTACAGTCTACTACATACATACATCCATATCCAGATGTTCTCTCACTCTTCTTTCTCTGTACTGCACTTTATTTATCTGATAGAGTCTCAGAACACTCTGTACCACCGTCTCAACCAGTGACTCTTCTGTTCTCCATATTTATATCTATTTAATTCTGTCTGCACTGTCCTTTACTGCTGCACTTAGCACTTTACTCTAAATACAACTCTGTACATGTTAAGTTTACAGGTGTGTCTGTGCGTGTATGTCTGTGTGTGTGTGTGTGCGCGCATGTTTGTGTGTTTGTGTGTGTGTGTAGGAGGATGGCTAGGTTGGGTGTGTGTGTTACTTCTGTAATGTCAGTTATCATGCACAGTGAGCTACTATAACCAAAAACAAATTCCTTGTATGTGTGAGCATACTTGGCCAATAAAGTCTAATTCTGATATATATACACCCCCATTCTCGTGTCGAAAAACATTGCACCCACCACCTTCCTAGGGGCAGTTGTGGCCTGAAGGTTAGGGATCCGGTCTTGTGACCGGAAGGTCGCCGGTTCAATCCCCAGCAAGCAACGACTGTAGTGCCCTTGAGCAAGACACCTAACCCCAACTTATCCCGGGCACCGTGGATAAGGACTGCCCACCGCTCCCTAGTGTGTGTGTATGTGGGTATTTCACTGCACGGATGGGTTAAATGCAGAGGCTAATTCTAGTTCCCCTCCCCATATTTCATTCTTAACCCAAAGAGTTGTGGAGTTGTGGAGTTGTGGAGTTGTGGGTGGTCCAAGGCCACCCACAACTCCAGCTCAAGCCTGTTCCCTGCCCCCCCCGGCTCATTTCCGAGTGTGGTCCATGCTAGCAAATACATCATAAAACCATCTGGAATCCACGGCCCTTACCTTAGTGGTTAAACTAAATGATCATAAATAAGCCACTAATTCTGATTGTATACAGCCTGAAATGGACTCTAGAGATGAAATTTTCTTATAGTGTCAGACAGAGAAAAAAAACAAGACCGAGGTAAAGCGTCCAGAGGTAGTAGAAGTAGAACACTGCAAACCTAAACAACTCAACTTTAGAGACAAACACGTTTTGGCTGATGGACTACTTTCAGGGTGAGGAGGAAACTCAGAGTTTAGGCCAAACTCTTTTAGAAGTAACAGTGACACTTTGTGCCTCCTGATGAGACACCAGTGTGATAAATCTCTCTCTTTCTCTCTCCCTCTCTCTCTCTCTCTCTCTCTCTCTCTCTCTCTGTGTGATCTCGGTGGGGTCAGATGTGCTGGCTGATGTGACAGCAGTAATATCCTGCTGGAAGCCTGCAGTCATAAGCAGGGTTAGAGCGGGCAAGCCAGAGTGGAGTGGTCAGGTAGACCACATGCTGATACTCATCTGATGTCTCACATGGGCGGCTGAAGCAGGGTCAGAAGGTCAGGGGAAGAGGACAGCTCCTGGCACAGAGACGCCGACTGCTTTATTTGGGAAGAAAACAAGAAGGTGTGACCCCTCTCACTGAACACTCAATAAACACTCCAGTAAATACACCTCCCTCACCTGCACACAAACACACAGACAATGTATTGCCAGATCTAGTGACAGACCGTGCAGGGAGTTAAAGTGCATCAGTGTGTCACGATGCAGCGATCTGAACACGGCGAATCCAGTCCAGCCATACTGCTGTCATGCCATCTACAAAGTAGTGAGGAGAAGAGAAAAACGGTGTAAGGTTTGTTGACTTTAATGCAAATATAGAGATTGATATGCGGGTGTCTCCTTGCATGGTTCTTGTAGAACAGTGATGAACTGTGTTCACAGATGATGGTTTTAGGAAATGTTTCTGAGCCCACGCAGTGTTTTCACTACAGTATCGGGTCTGTTTTTAATGCAGTGCCGTCTAAGGCCCTGAAAATCATGACTATCCATGATTGGGTTTGAGTCTTGTCCCTTATATACATAGATTTATCTGGATTCTACATTGATTTTACATTGAGGAAAGTTGAAGACAATTGTTTATTCATGCAGTCTTTTATTAAGTGGGGACCCCTCCCTGAGTGACTCCACCTCTCTGGGATACTCTTTGTCCACCCAATCATGTTACTGACTGGTGACCAATTAACCTAATTACCAAATAAACTATTTAGTTGTAAGATGTTATATACTATTTAGTTGTAAGATGTTATATAGATGTTATATGTGATCACAAACCTTTGAGCGGTAGTGTAAATATATTTACACTACCGCTTAAAAGTTTGTGATCACAGTGAAATTTTCTTGTTTTCAATGGAGTATCTTCCTTCCTTAACACAACAATGGACTGACGGGTCTCTAAAAAAGTTGTTTCTTTCTGGTCATTGTGAGTCGGTCAGCAAGCCATCAACTGCTGATACTTCAGATACTAAACTAACCTAGAATGTTGTTCTCCCTTTTATACTCACTTATTAGTAGAATGTTTTTCAGCTGTGCATCACAATTGAGCAAGAGTGTCCTAACAACCAATTAGCCCAATAACATCCTTAACTTGGATTGGCGGCTGTACCAGGAGATTTAGACAGAGGACTGAGAATTGCTGATAATAGGACTATATGTAAAATAAGCCTCTATACAAAAATAGGCTTTAATACAAACATTTTTATTCTTTAAAAATCATCTGATACACTGAAATTAATTGTGAATTGTGTTCATGAATTGCATGGAAATTGCATGAAATGAAAGTGATCCTAAACCTTTGAGCGGTAGTGTGTATATGTATATATATATATATATATATATATATATATATATATATATATATATATATATATATATATATATATATATATATATAATATATATAATATAGACGTGTTGTTTTTGTACTATTTTAATTAAATATAATGTTTAAATTGTTTTCATATCATTGCAATCTGTTTTTTATTCACACTTTTCACAGCATAACAACTTGTTTGGGAATGGGTCTGTATTTTAAACATTATTTTAAATCGTTTTTAATTATCTTTCATTGGTCCATTCATCACGGAATGCAAAGGGAATTTGGAAATGGTGAAAATGAATACGCATTTATACAGTACGCCATTATTTTTAGGCTCCCTGACATCACATGATGCATGTAATCAGTTGAATTTACAGCAGTATTATGCAGATATCCCAGTGGAAGGCGGCTATGACCAGCCTCTGCGCTGGGCAATTTTCCACATTTATTTATTTATTTATTTGGTCATTAATTTATTATGCTGCAACACTTACAGCACATATGCAACACTATTATTCCAGCTCTACATACAGATCTGCCATCATTTATGCAGAGGCAATAACCTCAATTGTTCTTAACTGTTAAAAGGTGATGCATTGAACTGACATCATTCAAATATTTGTATCAGTTACAAATGAACATACATGTATATCTAAAAAAAATTGAATAATCTAAAAAAGGTTGTATTGTATATTAATTACATGAAAGGTGTGATGTAAGATTACAAATGTCAAGTTTAATGATGATCACTATGGTTCATAAAACTCAGCAATCCAGCATTATCAGAATATTTAATAAGATCAATTCTGTTAATGTATACACTTAATACTTGGTTGGGGCTCTTTTACCATTAACTACTGCATCAATGCAGCGAGTCATCACTGTTGTTTGTGGACCTTCTGCTTCAACATTTTCCCATTCCAGTCAACTTTCCATTTCCAACTTTCCATATAAAGTTAAGGCTAACCACTACAGATGAATTCGTTTGTGCCAACATTTGGCCTGAAATTGGCCTGAACTTATCCATGCAGTGCCTAAAATGTGTTTGACCGAATATTGGCAAAAATGCCTTTTAACTTAATAAGAAGGCAAAGCTTTTTTTTTTTTTTGTTGCAATATGTAAATATTGGCAATATTTAATTTAAACAGATATATTAATTAAATAGATACATTGGCTAGGTGGAGTACATGACAAAACTGCTGATGTTAGCTTCATTATTAATCAGCTTGTTTTCATATATTAATCACCTACTTTGGATTGCAACAGTGTTTCCAATAAATAATTTCCAATATTTTTTCAGTTTAAAATGCACTGACCCCAGCCGCAGTCTACTCCTTGTAAACCTCTCCCAAGTTCTTGAATTGAATTTTCTTGGTAATCTTCTCAAGGCAGCATTAAACCCTCTTTTATATATACCTTTTCTTACCAGTCAACTTTCCATTAATATGCTTTAATACAGCAGTCATTCTTTATGGCCTCCTGTGGCTTGTCGATGATCGTCTTCTGGACAACTGTCAGGTCAGCAGTCCTCCCAATGCTTGTGCATGCATGTGCTAAACTAGACTGAGATAAACATGGTATTTATACTGTTTAAATAGTAATGAAATAAAATATTTGAATAATTAAGATACTGGATTCCTGGGTTTATGAGCGATATACCCTGATGATCAACATTAACAGGAGGCTTAAAATACTGTTACTGTCTAGATTAACCCTCCTGTTATGTTCTTTTGGTCTATTTATTATTGGATTATTAATTATTGGATTTAATTATCCAAAAGATGTCTGAAACCAAAAAAATCCTAACAAGCAGTGTGAATAATTTATTACTAACTCAATTACTAGTTATTCTATCAATATTTAGTGCAATGGTGTTCCTTACCTCTAACAGGTAATGGTTCAATTAGGATAATTCACTCATTTTATCATAAAAAAATACATATTCAAACTTTTTTAATGTTTCACTACTTTGTTACTTTTGAACGACCAACATATAAAACACAATAGTTCCAATAGTACCTCTAAATGCCACTAACCTTTGATTTTAGGGCCTGGGTTGTAGAGTAGTGGAAGTTGTCCCACACTGTCCTAATAGCTGCCAGCTTGTCTCTCCCCCGTCTGCCAGCCCATATCTCTCGATTATCAAATCGGATTACTCTAGAGAAAATGCGAAAAGTCTCCTGAGACGTTGTGCACCCCAAAGACTGGCTGTTGATTCATCCTTCGACTTATAGACCCCAGCCAGGATGAGGAGCCCTAAATACACATCTAAATGTGTTTTGTTCAGCTCCTTCCACTTCTTCCCAAAAACACACCTCCCTTCTAGATTAGTCATTTCCAGAATGCTTTCCTGTATTGAACTTGACATGACCAGCTCAAAAGCTGACTTGATGTCAGTCACACAACTCACTGCCACCGTGGCACTGTCTTTATTATGTTTTCTGCAGACAGTTTTGCCTGATGCATATTTGGGGATAAAGACCACTGTATTTCACCATTTTTTGTCTTAAAAAAGGAGGAATAGAAATAGCAATTCCCTCATGTGGTTTAAAATCAGAATCATTAGAATCAGAGTTTAGCTCAAGATAGTCTTTGTCTTCAAACACATCCTCCTCTATTTCACTGTTGTGATCAATGATGACTTCCAGAGCCTCCTGGACTGTCATCCTTTTGCTTCGGCTGCTCATTTTGTAAAGGTCTGCCTGACAGAGTGTAATGTTGGTAGGATCCCATGCAAAGAATCTTTTATATGTTTTGCACCTCCCCTGTTGAGTGTCCATTGAATGTGGGTGGAGTTTTCCCACGAGAACATAAATGGTTCCCGTCAAAAGTCATAACATCTGCACCTGTGTGTGTGTGTGCGTGATTGGGGTGAAATATGTCTCACAGTTGTAAAGAAAGAAACACATTTCTGACACGCTTTTACCTCCAGTTTGACTGCTGGGTCAAATTAACCCGAACAGTATGTATGTCATATAAACAGGGGGTGGTTGCAAATATGTGAGATGAACCATTTTCATAGTATATGCTGATTACACTAATTAAGGCAACCAGAAAAAGTTTCATAATAAAAAAATAAGTTTAACTATTTTTCCTATATCTTAAAACTTTGAAACGGGTCAATCTGACCCATAACATAACAGGAGGGTAAAAAACAAAACAAAACAAAACAAATAAAAATATAAGAACACTTTGTGGACTACAGTCCACAATGACATATACAAGTCCTGCACAGTGGTCAGAAGGAGTTTAAGCCATTCTTCTTGCAGGATAGTGGTCAGGTCACTACGTGATGCTGGTGGAGGAAAACGTTTCCTGACTCGCTCCTCCAAAACACCCCAAAGTGGCTCAATAATATTTAGATCTGGTGACTGTGCAGACCATGGGAGATGTTCAACTTCACTTTCATGTTCATCAAACCAATCTTTCACCAGTCTTGCTGTGTGTATTGGTGCATTGTCATCCTGATACACAGCACCGCCTTCAGGATACAATGTTTGAACCATTGGATGCACATGGTCCTCCAGAATGGTTCATTAGTCCTTGGCAGTGACGCGCCCATCTAGCACAAGTATTGGGCCAAGGGAATGCCATGATATGGCAGCCAAACCATCACTGATCCACCCCCATGCTTCACTCTGGGCATGCAACAGTCTGGGTGGTACGCTTCTATGGGGCTTCTTCACCTGTAACTCTGGATTCATCAGAGAACAGTACATGTTTCACATTGTCCACAGCCCAAGATTTGCGCTCCTTGCATTATTGAAACCGCCGTTTGGCATTGGCACGGTTTGGCTATAGCAGCCCGGCCGTGTATATTGACGGACAGTTCTGGTGGAAACAGGAGAGTTGAGGTGCACATTTAATTCTGCCGTGATTTGATTGTTTTTTGGATACAATCCGGGTTAGCACCCCAACATCCCTTTCAGACAGCTTCCTCTTGCGTCCACAGTTAATCCTGTTGGATGTGGTTCGTCCTTCTTGGTGGTATACTGACATTACCCTGGATACCGTGGCTCTTGAACCATCACAAAGACTTTCTGTCTTGGTCACAGACGCGCAAACAAGACGTGCACCAACAATTTGTCCTCTTTTGAACTCTGGTATGTCCCAAAATATTGTGTTATTGGAATATTTTGAGCAAAACTGTGCTAATTTATAACTTACCTGCTAATTGAACCTTCACACTCTGCTCTTACTGGTGCAATGTGCAATTAATGTGTTTCTTTGTCCAACCTCTGTATATTGAACATTATTTATTGTAGTCTTTTACACTAAGACAGAGAGAGAGAGAGAGAGAGAGAGAGAGAGAAAACAAGCATCTAGCATCCATCTAGCTCTCTTCCTATATTCGGCTGCACTAATATGATGGAGTAGTGTTCGCTGTAGTGATCCTGTCTGAGGTGGAACCAAACAGTGTAGTAAGTCGTGCCAGCCTATGTGTGTGTGTACGTGTGTGTGTGCATGACTGGACCAAAGTGTGCTTTCAGGGGCCCTATCTCCTTCTCTTTCATCTTCTCCCGCACCCCCTGCATCAGCCTACTGTCCTCCAGCCAATCCACAGTGCCCTGCATTTATCTGCCTGCCCCAACGCCTGATAAGATGGCTTCAAAGGCGCGGTCCAAACTCTACAAAGCTCCAGCCAGTCTTTAGAAGTCTCCACATAAAACAGCAGCATTAAAGCGCACCAGGCCTCTGCACTTTGGGACGATACAAAGCCGTGATAATTGTGAGGCGATAAGGTGTGAAAAAGAGAGAAGCGCAAAAACCACGCTTTTTTTTTTTGGAAGGCTCCGAGCAACAGAATATCAATGGTTGTGAGGTCAAGCGACCATATCACATGTTGTACGGATTGGTCATGTTTTGGAATAAATCAGAGCAGAAAAACATTTTTTAGAGCTGCGCTACTAAAAAAGTAAGCCTAACCAATAATAAATGAAGTCATATGTGCCAACGTTTGGCTTGATCAGCTAGACTACTGCCTGTTGGCATAAACCATGAGTCACCTAAACATGTACTCTGTCATAGCAATGCCTTTTAACCTAATAAGAGGCGCAAAACTTTGATTTGTTGCAATATATAGATAACTTAGCAAAATTTCATTAGAAAAGCTATTTATTTTTATTTATTTTTATTATTTTCATATATATATCGTTGCTGTCCAATGAAAAACATGTCAATTTTTGTCAGTTTTGAATGTTCTACATCATTTGAACACACCAATGGTGTGAAGATTTGTCTGAAAATTTCATGATGAATGGACCAATAGAAGTGCTCCAAAATATCTTGGAAAACATTCTGGTTCTATTGACTTACATTGAAAGTAAAGTATGTTTTTAAATGTCTCCTGTAAAGTCCAATTTTGGAGATACTGATTTTTCATTGGGCAGTGACGATATATACATTATCAGTTATTTACATTAATAAAACGGGGTTTCATTGGAGTCATTACATGTCACTGACTATGCAACTTAAAATGCTGTGCTACTGAATTACATTATCGTAGCTCAATAAAACTAGGCAAGTGGTAAATGTCAACAACATCAAATCTGCCATGCTAATGTTAGCTTGATTAATAACAGCAAAAAAACTAACTATGAATAAAAACCTGATCTAAATAATTACAACGAGGGGCGTCTTGATATTACTTTTTCATGTCTCATACTGATACTGCAATCTCGAGCATCTGCTGATACCAAAACCAGTGGTATCAGATATACATAGCTCACAACTCTCTTTAACCTTTTCACACTGCCATGTTCAAATCAGGCAGAAAAATAAAAATCAGGGAAAAACTGAGATTAATTGTTTGATTGGATGTCTATGGTACATAAAAACAAATAATAAATAAATAAAACCTACTCCAGATCTAGCCTGACAGTGTGACCTTTCACATAAACAAAAAAAAAAGACCAACAAACAACAAAAACAACAACAAGTAATCATACATTCTAAATGTGTGGACTTTGATTGAAGCTGAATTGAAGCTTGTCTAAAGTAGTAGTAAGTAGTAACAGTAGTAGGAGTTATGCATTGTTGGGCAGAGCATGATCAGTTCAATCGTGACTTAGAATAAATCTGTTTT
This sequence comes from Megaleporinus macrocephalus, assembly GCA_021613375.1. NCBI lineage: Eukaryota > Metazoa > Chordata > Actinopteri > Characiformes > Anostomidae > Megaleporinus > Megaleporinus macrocephalus. Next base: position 32,146,595 of record CM038721.1, read on the forward strand.
TGCTGTTCTTTCCAGTAAAAGAACCAAGTGGGAAGATATGTTTTTTTTCCCATGTCTCCCATGTCCTTTACTCTAAAGCTGTGTGTGTGTGTGATTGGTGTAGTGGCTGCGAATAGGTGAGGCCAATGAGAGTAGAAGGCTGTGATGTACATGTTTTATAGCGGTACTAAAAATCGCCATGGTCCGTCTGCTCAGAAAACCAAGGTCAGGGTGTTTATGGTCGGGGAGCATAATAAACTACCGACTGGCAGCGTTTTGCTCACTTTGACGTGTTTGCCTTCCCTGAGGAGAAAATCAAATAGCGCGCAGCTCTCGCTGCTGTGAACAATCGCTAAGGCTCCTCGCTCCAAATACAGCAGTAATGCAATCGAGAGGAAAGCGTGTCTACATACTCTGATGAGACATAAAAACATACACCATTCAACACGTTCCAGGACGACGGGATACAGAAGAGCTAATTATGCGATGCTAGCAGTTTTATAAAAAATGGTATATGAAATCAGTGCGATGAGGTTATAAAACTGCCCACTGCTCAGCTTTTCGAAGACAGGTGTCCTTTTCTCTGTAGGAGATTCTAGAGGTTCTGTGCGATCCCCTCTAATTGCTCTTCATTCATTAACTCAAATGTGTTAAATCTAGAGCCATTAATGGACATTTGTTTTACTATGTAGCTATAATTACATAATCAGGGTGCAAATTAAACAGGACAGGGGAATTGGTGTGGTCTGATCCCTTCCTAATTAAAACCCTCCTCCCCGAAAAGTTAAGATTTTTTTTTTTTTAAGAGGGGTCTTAAAAATTACGGGACAGTGGGGAGAGTGGGGTTGGTTGACATGGTTTTCAGTCCCTGTAATATAGTCGTATGCAAAATTGCAAAAGAAAAAAGTTCTCTCTAACTATGGTTTTCCATTTTTCTTCTCTTTCTTTTAGTGCGTTCAGTGGCTTTTTGAGCATGTGAGTCGTCGGCAAGGTTATAAAGCCAGAGGGAGAATCTTTCTCTCCCACAGAAGCCTCTTGTCTCAGCTACCTGAAAGGCCTTGTTTGAATTACAGGTCTTTTAATTGTTACATGGTGACATCATCTCGTTATACAATCCTTATTGCCCACATACAGGCAAGCTTTGCTCACTTTCACGCATCACACAGTGAGATGAAACGGTACTTAACACGTCCTGCTTGAATCAGGTTTGTGAAGGCAGATCTTCCAGCTTGTTCTGCCTGACTTTCATGATCAGATTCTGACTCAAACTGTTAGGTTTGAACTGTCTTACAGCATTGTAAGAACAGGCGCATCGCTGTAGGCGTGGAACTTGTATCTGTTCTGGCGATTGACCAATTAGGCAAAATTATGGCCCAACATGTTGTCAGTGTTATATATATATATATATATATATATATATATATATATATATATATATATAGATAGATAGATAGATAGATAGAGGGCAAGCAAGTCAACATTTACCAAGGTGTCTTTGTAAAACAACTAACTCAACAAATACTTAGTCCCTGCACAAATGAGCAGAACAAATGCCAGCCTTTCCTATGAAGAGCTTTAAAGAAGCATTTTCATTCTGAGAGGTCTTTTAAAATACAAACACTTTTCCTGTTTCTGGGGATATATATAGTCATTTGCAAGTGTTCAGTGCCCTAGACATATGACATGTTACTCTAATCTAACACACCTGATCCAGGTAATAAAGATCTTTAAGCAGTGTCTGAACATTAGAGCCTTTTGTGTTGGATCTGACCTCTCCAGGGTGGGAGAGAGAACACACTTTTCTGAATTTATGTAATTGTACCAGCAATTATGCAATGGATTACATCTGAATTTAGCTTGTAATCAGGTTTCTGTCTACACTTCCAGTAGTTTCTGCAGATGGTATAGTGCAGTGATTTACACCGCTGTCCTTCTATGCTGTACACTGGGGTTCTGTTCCCTACATGCTGGACCACTATGCCAATAAGTGGTCCTCGGATAAGACTCCTAACATTACCTTCATCTACCTGTGTACAGGTCACCTGTAAGTTGCTTGGGTTACTAGCATCTGCTGAATGCCGTAAATTTTGTTTAAAAAATAATTAAATATCTCTTCCTCTACTCACAAACCTGCCCGAGTTCAGCCTGTTTCAGTGAGCAGTAAATAATAAGCATATAAATAACAGCATGTGTTAAAGTCTCTGTTCTTGACACGCTGTCCTGTAACCGAAACCATTTTCATTATTGACCCTCAGATCTCTTGGAAAGGATGAGAGTAGCACTTAGGCATGAAGATCTTGTAATTTCCCCCAAAGTTTATCTTGTTATTAATCTGTGTATACTATGGCCTGTTACCTTTGAGATTAGTCTGCCAGCCGGTCTCTTACAGTTTCCTGTGACAGGTCGTCATTTATCCTGTCAGGTCAGGTGGCCTTTCTCGCTGTAATCTACTCACATCTCAGCAATCCAACTCCTAATTAGGTTTGAATCACTGCCATGCAGGACTATCTCCATCACTCCATGAGACCATAACCTCAATTCATTCATCTTCCACCGGCTTTGCTGGAATTATGGCTGTCATATCTGTAGGAAAATGTGTGAGGATCCTCAGCCATCCACATCACCCCTTACTTTTCACTGATGAAAAGGTACCAAATTTACTTACATCATCTCAATGTGAGTAAAATCTACAGGCCTGGTAATTATATACTTGCAAGTTTTTCACTGTCAGTACTTTTTGACTTTGACTTAAATATATTTTTGACTCCAAACTTCTACTTTATAAGTTTTTACATTTTTAAGTTGGCTCATTATCCAGGAATTCCATCAATGTTTGAAATATTTTGGAATAATTTAGTCCTTATGATGTAGATGGACACAAATATGGTATACAGTATCTCACAAAAGTGAGTACATCCCTCAGATTTTTGTAAATATTTAATTATATCATAGAACAACACTGAAGATATGACACTTTGATACAATTTAAAGTAGTCAGTGTATAGCTTTTATAACAGTGTACAGTAGCTGTGCCCTCATTGGCAACAAAAGTGAGTACACCCCTAAATGAAACTCCCTGGTGTCATGTGACTCATTAGTGTTAGTAGGTCTCAGGTGTGAAGAGGAAGCAGGTGTGTTAAATTTGGTGTTATCGCTCTCACACTCGCTTATACTGGTCACTGGAAGTTCAACATGGCATCTCATGACAAAAAAACTCTCTGAGCATCTGAAAAAAAAGAATTTTTGCTCTACATAAAGACGGCCTAGGCTATAAGAAGATTGCCAACACCCTGAAACTGAGCTATAGCATGGTGGCCAAGATCATACAGAGGTTTAACAGGACAGGTTCCACTCAGAACAGGCTTCGCCATGGTCGACCAAAGAAGTTGAGTGCACATGCTCAGTGTCATATCCAGAGGTTGGCTAATGTAAATAGATGTATGAGTGCTGCCAGCATTGCTGCAGAGGTTAGAGGGGTAGTGGGTCAGCCTGTCAGTGCTCAGACCATACGCCACACACTGTATCAAGTTGGGCTGCATGGCTGTCGTCCCAGAAGAAAGAAAGAGGATTCCAGTGGCAACCTGTAAAGCTCTAGTGAACTCCGTGCCCAAAAGAGTTAAGGCAGTGCTGGAAAATAATGGTGGCCACACAAAATATTAACCCTTTGGGCACAATTTGGCCATTTTCACTTAGGGGTGTACTCATTTTTGTTACCAGCAGTTTAGACATTAATGGCTGTGTGTTGAGTTATTTTAAGGGCTCAGCACATTTACACTGTTCTACAAGCTGTACACTGACTACTTTACATTGTATCAAAATGTCAATTCTTCAGTGTTTTCCCATAAAAACATATTTACAAAAATATGAAGGGTGTACTCACTTTTGTTGCCAGCGGTTTAGACATTAATGGCTGTGTTTTGAGTTATTTTGTGGGCAAAGCAAAGCTACTCTACACGGTTATACGAGCTGTGCACTGACTACTTTACACCGTTGTACAAGCTGTACACTGACTACTTTACACTGTTCTACAGGCTGTACACTGACTGCTTTACACTGTTCTACAAGCTGTACACTGACTACTTTACACTGTTATACAAGCTGTACACTGACTACTTTACACTATTATACAAGCTGTACACTGACTACTGTACACTGTTATACAAGCTATACACTGACTACTTTACACTATTATACAAGCTGTACACTGACTACTTTACACTATTATACAAGCTGTACACTGACTACACTGTTCTACAAGCTGTACACTGACTACTTTACACTGTTCTACAGGCTGTACACTGACTGCTTTATTTTTGTTTATTTAGTTTCATCAAACCGCTCTGAATGACTTTGTTTACAATTTATCCACATAATTATGCAGAAAAGATGTGGAATTTCCTTTCAAGTACAGTTCATCTGTACAGTTTCCACTACTAAAAAAATATACAAACACTAGTTTGTCTGTCAGTAGACATGCTTTTGACAAAAAGTCTGTTAATGTTATATATTTTAACCATGTAGAAAAGACATGTACATTTGAATCACAGAAACTAAATTTACTTTTAGCATATTCATATAATAAAGGCCTTTTTGAATGCCTTGGCATAAATTGCTTAACTAACACAAAACTTATGTATTGTGACTTTGTTAAAAGGCTGTCTTAACATGTTACTGACACAGCCCATCAAAGGTTTAGACATTTCTTGCAATAACAGATGACTCTTTTTGATTTTCTTTATTTTCATTGCAAAAACTGCATGAGTTAAATGATCCAAAGCACTAATAATATCATTTCCTCAGGAGGAAAGCAGCCTTCTGACAGGCTAATGATATTAACAACTGTAATCTTCGGTTATTTTTTATTTAATAGAAAATATTATTTAATTATCAAACATGTTGTATTTAAACCATGCAAGTATTTTAGTATACACTCCCATTTCATTGTTACATAAAAAAAAAAATATGGTAAAACATTATGAATAAATAATTAATAAGCTATCATATTCTGTTTTTTGAAATCAGTCACAAAAACACTGTTAATAGTTGTCAAATCCGCAAAGTTTGGTTATTAAATATTAAAAACATAGTGTAAGTACATTTTAAACACTGTTGAGGGTTCTCAATGGAATCATCATCAACAGCTGTTTATCATAAAAAATGTTCAATAGTTCTTATAAAGTAGAATCTCCTTATACATGTATCTTCAAAGATATTAGACGGCTAGCAGAAATCAACAAAAGTGTGGAGGGGTTTTCGATATTTATGACATCTAGAACTAGTCTACTGTCCTAGACTGCATCCCTACATATCCCCTTGCTGCGATTCAGCACTCAACACTCAAACCTTTAAGATGTCTGAGCTACCTTTAGGGCAAAAAGGTTTTTAATGTAAGGTTTTAAGAATAGTTTTGAAAAGTTAATTCTTTAGGAAGACCATAATGTTCATGCCAGGAAGAACTGTTGCAGGATATTCTCGGAAATACGCTCTGGTGGTCTGCTGTTGGGTCAAATCACCTCTAATGTGGTGTATATAGCATAGTCTGCCTATAAGGCTTGTGTTTATTCCTTCGTGAGGTTTCTGCCAGTGTGAGAGAGACGTGACATATATATTTAGAGTTTTAATGGCATTTCAAATTATAGACTAGTCTTTTTAAGTGGACCATTCATTTCAAATGAGACGTGACAGTTTTTCTCAGATGAAAGCTGCAATAATGGCATTTCTTAGCCTACTCTTTATGAGAAATATGGCTTTCCCTACGAACTTTTGCTAAAGCAAATGTCTAGACTTTCTTTTTGCACCAATTAAAGTAAAACTTTCATTTAAAGGACAAACCACTGGTTCCAGGCTAATAATATTCTGGGTTTTGGAAAACTGGAATACAAAATAATGGTATAAATAACCAAAAGTGGTGTGAGGGTTATAAAAGATGGTATTTTGACAGTCTGGCTCACCATCATCTGCACAAATATGTGTTTTTGCCTATTCAACACCACCTGGCTAGGTTTTATCTAATTATCCTATCTTATTAAAAATCTACTTTGACCTGTATTTGAACAACAGTACAAAGACAAGATATGTAATATTTTATCTTATGGACCCTTATGGAAGATTTTAAACCTTTGATGGAATCGTGCTTGAGTATACAGGGGGCGTCCAGGAAAGGCCTAGTTCTTGAAAAGCAGGGAGGGCTTAAGTTCAACAATTTAAAGAAATATTTCTCAGCCAGGGCCTGCAAGAATTTTAGGCATTTCACCGTATATATCATCAAAAGATTAAGGAAGATGTCTTAGTGCGTAAAGGACAAGGCTGACAACCACAACTGATTGCCTGAATGACCTCCAACTCCTTATTGGAGTTAAGTGATGGATGGCCTATGTGTGTGTGTGTGTGCGTGAAGTATGTCTCTGTGTCTTTGCTGCGATTGACTGGCAGCCTGTCCAGGGTGTTTGCTGCCTTCCACCTAGTGAGTGCTGGAATAGGCTCACCAACCCCACTCCCTCCTCTGTCCAAAGAAGAACACGTATTTTCAATTTTTATCAATTTTTATTTTTATATCATTTGAACGCAACAACTGTCATTTACATTGAGGCATCATGAAAAATAATCATAATGAATGGACCAATAGGGACTGGTAAAGTTCCTGAAAGATTTATAAGATGTGATTTTATATATATCGTCGCTGTCCAATGAAAAACAAGCATCTCAAAAATTGCAACTTTATAGGAGAAAACAAAAGCATACTTTACTTTCAGTGTAAGTCAATAGAACCAGAATTTTTTCCAAGTTATTTTGGAGAATTTCTATTAGTCAATTCATCGTGAAATTTTTACACAATGTAAAGAACCATTGGAGTGTTCAAATGATGTAGAAAACTCAATATCAAAAAGAATAGAGATACATGTTATTAATTGGACAGTGATGATATGTATATTTGAAAATGGATCAAGTGGGGTCTTTAGTCCCCTAATTAAATATTAAATGTTATTGAAAATAGAGGCGATAGAACAAAACGGTATTATTTGGTAAAAGCATACATTAAATACCAAATATTAATTATTAAATATACCTTAAATTTTGTTGATTTTTTTAATATATGAGTTGAAAATGGCAGCTGCTCTTAATGTCCTGTGAAAAATTCATGATTAATGGACCAATAAAAATGTGTGTGTATATATATATATATATATATATATATATATATATATATATATATATATATATATATATATATATATATATATATATATATACTATCCCAACTTTTGGAATTTTTTAACTGTGTTTGTAGACATACCAAAAGTTTTGGTTTTCCATTTGTCTGTTCATCACTAACGGGCAGCTGGTCTTCTTTTAAACAATGTTTAAAGACAAAGGTGATATAATTTATCAAGTGACACCTAAAATGAACATCCTTTATACAAGTGAAATAAACAGGAATGCAATTCACTCATGTGGAAAAGCAAGTACACCCCCATTTATATAAAAAAAAAAATAAAACAAGCACTCCATCATATAGTGATTAGAACACCATAACAGAACATCTTGAAGGAAGCTGTCTTGTTAAAAAAAACTCAAATATCTGGTCTGGTGTGCTCTTTCTAATTGGAGTGTGCAGTATCATCGTGCCTATATCAAAAGAGCTCTCTGAGGCCTTATGATAAAAGAAAGACTGCAGATGTTGGTTTGTCTAGGAAAGTGTTTGAGAAGAGTTTCCTAAATATTAGAAACCAATCATTCCACTTCCCAGAAGACCATCTACAAGTAGAAAAGATTTCAAACCACCGCTAACTCGTCTAGGCCAAGCGGCCCAGGAAAATTTAACCGTAAGAACAATCCATACGATAGTCAAAGAGGTCTTTAAGAAGTCTAAGATTTCATCATAGAATCTGTAAGTAGCTTTTGCCACTGTGGATGTCAAAGTTCATGCATCTACCATTAGAACAAGAGTGTACAAATTTGACCTGCATGGGAGGTATGCCAGGAGGAAGCCTTTGCTGTCTAAATAGAACACTGGGGTCAGGCTGAGGTTTGATAATCAATATCTAGGCAAGAACCAGGCCTCCTAGAACAATGTGCTAATGGACAGACAAAAAGTCAAAGATGCAGTTGTTTGGCTGCAGTACCAGAAACCAAGTTAGGCGAAAAAGCAAGTACTGCGTTTGATCAGATGAACCTCATATCAAATGTAAAGCAAGATGGTGGAAATGTTATGGTTCAGGGCTGCTTTGTTGCCTCAGGGCTTCACTAACTTGCAATCGCAGAATCAAATTCTCTTTCATACCAGAGGCTGCTGGAGGAGAATGTGAGGCCATCTGCCAAGAAGTCGAAGCTGAAGAAGTGGACCTTTAAACAGGATAAATATCCCAAAACGAGCAGCTAAATCCACCAAGGAGCGGCTCAAAAGGAAGAATCCGAGGGTTGTGGGATGGTCTAGTCAAAGCCCAGATCTGAATCCCATTGAAATGCCGTAGGGGATTTGAAACGGGCTGCATGTGCAAGAAACCCCTCAAAATTACACAGTTGAAAAAATTCCGCATGAAGTAGTGGGCAAACATTTCTTCCAGTAGATGCCAGAAACTGGTAGACAGTTATAGGAAACACCTACATGAAGTAATTTCTGTCTAAATAGGCAAAACCACTTACTGAAGCCAGGGCTGTACTTACCTTCTCTACAGGAAAACAACATTACAGTTCATTTACTTTAAAATATCTCTAAAAATACTCTAAAAAAGTATTTTTATTTTCATAGTTAAATAAGAAGAGTTTACTAACATAACTGACATACCATTAAACTCAAACACTGTTGTTCCTCCTAGAAACATAACTTCTGCATTTACAAAGGAGGGACATTAAAACAGGCCATTCCAAAAATCCTGAACTGTTATGTAACAACCTGACCTTTTCATTTTTACACCACCCAAAATTTGCATACACCTACTCATATTGTATCCCAATGAAAAACATTGACAATAGAGAAGAAACAACAAAATTGTGCACTATATAAATAAAAAAACAACCATTCCAGGCTGTGATGGTGATACTGGTAGTTTTAATTCTCTTCCCAAAGAGCCAAACTGTCAGCAGTGCATGGTTGATGTCCATCTTGAAAAGAGACTAAAGTTGCCTTCCTATTCACCAGTTTCATAATGAGAAACCTTTTTATTTATCTTGACGTCAAAATTCATTTTATTTTCCCACTTATGTCTGTTTTGACTTGCTGCTTCTGTGTAATCACAGATTTTTTGGGTTTTATTTTTGTTTTACTCCATAATCTTTATCTGTACATACTGTTGAGCTATATCGTTGCTGTCCAAAGAAAAACAAGTAAAATGGCAACATTACAGGAGAGGACAAAAACATCTTTAGGTTTGCCAAGCTATTTTGAAGCATTTTTGTTGGTCCATACATCAGGACTATTTACACAATGTAAATGGCAGCAGCTTCATTTTAATAAAGGAGAAAAATAAAAATGGACAAAAATGGAAATACATGTTAAGTATACACATCAGCCAAATATACACTACCGGTCAAAAGTTTTAGAGCACTACCAACCAAACGGTTTAGAAAACTACCAGTCAAACGTTTTAGTACATTATCAGTCTAATTGACTGGTAGTGATCTAGAACTTTTCACCAGCAGTGTTCTTAAACATTTAACCGGTAGTGTTCTAAAACGTTTGGCCGGTACTGTATATATGTTTGTAATTATGAAGATATTTTGCTTTTAATGTGTTAAAAGACGAGTTTAAACGGTGAAGTTGGTGCATATGTACAAACATATTTCTAAAACAAACATTTTGCATTTAAATAAAAAAAATAACAAAGCATATTTTTATAACACATCAAAACTATTTCAGAAAACTTTTTCAGAAACTATACTATCTTCTTCAGTGCTGTTAGAAAAGCAGCTCATGTAGCTCCTCATAAAGCTGCTGGCCAGAAAGTTAAAAGTTTGTAAAACTGGATCAGCTGAGGCCAAGTTCTGAAAAGAAACTATAAAAAAACTACAGTATAAACACACTTTAAACCAAAACTGAGATGCTTTATTTTGGTGCAGAAGCAGTCTTATTTTATAGTATTGGTGTCTTCAATATTATTCACTAATATTATTACTATAAAAATAGTAAAAAATAAAAAAAACCTGGGTAGACATGTCCAAACTTTTGACTGCTAGCAGAAGCACCTCAGAGCATCGTACTTTATGTTCCACTGTCACTGTGGCGACATTTTGATCCCCATAAAGAGAGTAAAACACACAAACCTATGTGCATGCACACACAGACACAGGAGAGGGATGAAATGAAGTACCCAGAAGAGACTAATCTGCCAGCTTTCTGTTTTCCAGCTGACAGGTGGGATCAAAGTACTTTTTAGGGCTCAGTGTGAGGCGAGCCCCCATTAAAATCTACAGAAACGAAGCTCCGCTGAGGTGATCTCTCTTTTTCTGGTGTGCTCCACTTTCTGCTCGCTCTTATGCCGAGTTATCCTAATGAGCCCAGGAGTGTGTCAACACACATAAGAGCCGCCAGCCATCTCATAACTCCACTTTCAAGAGAGATTAAAGAGAGCAATGAAAGAACTTGCCAAAGCGTTTTAGACCAGGTATAAACAATGGATGCTTCGTTGTTTGTGTGCCTGCGTTCAGGGAGCTGATATTCATGTAAATGTTTATCGAGCTAGTGGAAGTGTTTACATACTTGCCTTGATAATAAACGGTTTTTGCATCATTAAACGCTGGCAAGTTCTATATATTCATACATCAAGGACTATTCCGTCGATTTCAGCAGTTTGGAGTCGGCCTCCTAGCAATCCCCTTGTTCTCAATCTAATTGCCGCAGTAGTACCTTTTCCACAGCTTATTCATAACATTATTATTTTATTACATCACCCCAACAAACTTCTTGCTGGGCTTTGTTTGTGCAGCACGCATGCCAGCTTTGGCGCTTTATTGACAGCCACTGCAATTATAACTTGCTCATGAGTTTAAGCTGTTTTGCCAGAGTTTGTAATTATAAGCTAATTATGTCATTCGCTAATTGTTAATGTTGTCTTGCTCTATTTAACCCAAATTGCACATAAGAAGCACCACACTGCTAATATTTTAACTGGTTCTATTGCTGCCTTTGTAGTGATGTCAGGACATTGTCAGAAGGTTCTGCCATATAGAACACATTCTCTGACGATCTGAAGAACCCTTAAACAATGCAAATCATCGCTGTCTAAAGAAAAACATGTATTTCCATTTTTGTCAATTTTTATTTTTTCATATCATATAAGCCGGACAGCTGCCATTTACATTGTGTTAAAATGTCTTGATGAATGGACCAATAGAAATGCTGCAAAATCTCTTTGAAAACATTCTGGTTCCATCAAAGGTGTCAAAAGTATTCACATTCATTACTCAGGTAGAAGTGTAGATACTAGGGTTTAAAAACACTTCTGTAGAAGTTGAAGTATCAACTCAAGCTTTTTACTTAAGTAACAGTGTAAAAGTACTGCTTTCAAAATTACTTAAAGTAGAAAAGTAAAAGTAGTGTAAGGGGGAAAACCCATTAGGGACAAAAGCTTAGGTCGCACCACAGGGGTCTATAGTGCACTAGCCCACCTCACCAAAAAATTAATTCTTCCAAAAGCTATAATGACTATAATGTTACATTAAAATGTTAATGTTGATCAATTTGGGATGCGCTAGGCTTCCTGTTTCAGCTGCATTTGCACCCATTGAAAATGAATGTAGTTTAGTACAATGTAAATATATTAAGAAGCATATCTGTGTACTACTGAACATTAACATCTTTCATGGAGCAGAAGATATGATGACTAGTCGTCTAAGTATTGTAATGAAGGCAAACTTCAAAGGCATGTTATCAATAATCTTTACTGGAATGTGAATGTACATGAATGAAAACAAGCTGTAAATGAAATAGGAGTAACAAGACTATGTTTAAAATGTAAAGGGTAGAAAGTACAGATAATGGAGTGTAAATGTAAGGAGTAGAAAGTACAGATAATGGAGTGTAAATGTAAGGAGTAGAAAGTACTGATAATGGAGTGTAAATGTAAGGAGTAGAAAGTACAGATAATGGAGTGTAAATGTAAGGAGTAGAAAGTACTGATAATGGAGTGTAAATGTAAGTAGTGAAAAGTACTGATAATGGAGTATAAATGTAAGGAGTAGAAAGTACAGATAATGGAGTGTAAATGTAAGGCGTAAAAAGTACTGATAATGGAGTGTAAATGTAAGGAGTAGAAAGTACAGATAATGGAGTGTAAATGTAAGGAGTAGAAAGTACTGATAATGGAGTGTAAATGTAAGGAGTAGAAAGTACAGATAATGGAGTGTAAATGTAAGGAGTAGAAAGTACTGATAATGGAGTGTAAATGTAAGGAGTAGAAAGTACAGATAATGGAGTGTAAATGTAAGGAGTAGAAAGTACTGATAATGGAGTGTAAATGTAAGTAGTGAAAAGTACTGATAATGGAGTATAAATGTAAGGAGTAGAAAGTACAGATAATGGAGTGTAAATGTAAGGCGTAAAAAGTACTGATAATGGAATGTAAATGTAAGGAGTAGAAAGTACAGATAATGGAGTGTAAATGTAAGGAGTAGAAAGTACTGATAATGGAGTGTAAATGTAAGGAGTAGAAAGTACAGATAATGGAGTGTAAATGTAAGGAGTAGAAAGTACTGATAATGGAGTGTAAATGTAAGTAGTAGAAAGTACTGATAATGGAGTGTAAATGTAAGTAGTGAAAAGTACTGATAATGGAGTATAAATGTAAGGAGTAGAAAGTACAGATAATGGAGTGTAAATGTAAGGCGTAAAAAGTACTGATAATGGAGTGTAAATGTAAGGAGTAGAAAGTACAGATAATGGAGTGTAAATGTAAGGAGTAGAAAGTACAGATAATGGAGTGTAAATGTAAGGAGTAGAAAGTACAGATAATGGAGTGTAAATGTAAGGAGTAGAAAGTACTGATAATGGAGTGTAAATGTAAGGAGTGGAAAGTACAGATAATGGAGTGTAAATGTAAGGAGTAGAAAGTACAGATAATGGAGTGTAAATGTAAGGAGTAGAAAGTACAGATAATGGAGTGTAATTGTAAGGAGTAGAAAGTACAGATAATGGAGTGTAAATGTAAGGAGTAGAAAGTACAGATAATGGAGTGTAAATGTAAGGAGTAGAAAGTACAGATAATGGAGTGTAAATGTAAGGAGTAGAAAGTACAGATAATGGAGTGTAAATGTAAGGAGTAGAAAGTACTGATAATGGAGTGTAAATGTAAGGAGTAGAAAGTACAGATAATGGTGTGTAAATGTAAGGAGTAGAAAGTACTGATAATGGAGTGTAAATGTAAGGAGTAGAAAGTACTGATAATGGTGTGTAAATGTAAGTAGTAGAAGTAAAAGGTCATCTGAAAAATAATTACTTCAGTAAAATATAAATAGCCAGAAGTTTTACTTAAGTAAGGTAGTAAAGTATTTGTACTTCGTTACCTGACACCTCTGGGTTCCATTGACTTCCATTCAAATTATAGAGTGTTTTTGTCCTCTTATGTGAAGTTGGTTCTATTAACCTGTATCAACACCGTTATCTTTACTGAGGCACTCGTGAAGAACCATCTTTTTTAAGAGTGTTGTAGATCACCAAAACTGAAGATTAAATCTTTGACAGAGAAAGAGAGAGAGAGGGGGAGGGAGAAAGAGCAAGAGAGAAAAAGAAGATCAAACTCCACTCTTGCTTCTGATCTGATGTATCTGTCCATCCTTCCACTGCGAGAGGACAACTCTATGAGTCTGAAACTAAGGGTATCTGCTACTGAGTCGTATTTCAAGAAGTTTGCCTGAAATATCCCTCTGGTGGTCAAGTTGGTGTTTGGAGACTGGACGAAATGCCGACAGTGCATTGACTGTCTGTGAAAAAGAAATACAGAGAGTGTTATAAACATAACAAAAAGAAGTGGATCAGACCATATACACTGCTTAAGCACCTCCATCTCTGAGAAAGTGTTTATGGTTCTATTAACCATTTTTAGAACCATTATCTTTTTTAAAGGACTCTTAAAGAACTATCTATTTAAGAGTGTTGTAGACCACGAAAGCTATAGCTTAAATCTTTGAGATGGAGGAGACGGTCAAACTCCACTCTTGCTTCAGATGTGAAAGCTTTACTGAAAGTTCTGCCAAGAAGACTCCAATGCTACGTCATTTATTCATTCATTCATTTATTGCTCTCCAGCTGCCTTTATGTGCTGCTTTTACATTCCTCTCTTTTTTCCTTCACCACCACTACCACCACTCTGGCCCTGAACAGTTGTTGAATAAGTGGGCTCTGCACTAGCAATCCAGATCCAGCAGGATAGGCAGAGGCTGGATGCTCCAAAGCCTTGACTGAAGACAGGAACAACGCCAAAGATTTCTTTAGTTCCAATAAATCGTGTCCTTCACATTCTTTAACCATATCCAGGATCATATTTATCTTTCTTCACTTCTGCCTCCAAAGTCTTTCTGGCAGAGCTGGTGTTTCTGTCCATCCTTCCACTGTGAATGGACACCCTTACGCTATGGGTCTTGAAGTGTAGTCATTACTGGAAAGGGAATAAACAAAAAAGAAAATGTTGCACAAGAACACCAAAGCATGAGATCTGAGCTGTGGAGGGAGGTCTTATGGACTGATAAGTTGGAATTTGTTATCAGGACTACTTAGAGAGTGAGAAGCAGGAAATGCAACCAATGTATAATCACAAAGTGCTTAAAGAATATTTGCTTTGTATTCATGGACACGTGTGTAATTATCTGTTAAATATATGGTTTGTGTTTTTTTTCTGACACTGAAAATTAAAATAATAAACTTAATAGTCGAATTTACTGGAAATTGAATAAATAAAATAATGGTCTCTGACTTCTGCCCAGTTCTTTACATGGTATGTATGTGCACTCAAAGTTTATGGAACCTTTATATGTAAAAAAAATCCTTTTATATTTTTGTATTTTAAAGGTTTTTCCTAGAACCATGTATCCAAGCTAAGAATCATTTGGGAGTGTTTATTAAGAGTGTTGAGCAAGATGTTGTTTCATGATATAAGTGGTGATCTGAACTCGTCTGGATAGCAACGTTTGAAGAATGACCATTTTATCGTATTGTATTACCACTATCGTAACAGAATCTCATATTCTCAAAAGGGTGGACTTGTCCAGTCAGACAATACTAGTTCTTTTAAGACTGCGATTCTGGCGTAATCAGGCTTATTTGGAATGAAACTTTGCAGACTAAGCACACCTGCTTAGAAGAAGAAACAAAACTCTTAATATGAATGAATGGAACCATTTATTCCAAGTCATATTATTGTGAAGGGCAGCTAGAGTTTTTATACGCTACACACCTGACCAATCACGCAATTACTTTAAATTAAATCCAGTGGGCTACATGAGGAAGAGCAGAAAAATATATATAGTATGGGGTCCTTAAAACTGCGACTGGAAGCCCCTGCCCAAAAATAAGCTGCGGAATGACTGGGGGTCATGGGTCTTAGGTTAAGAACTACATATTTATTTCCCTTTTTAGGTAATTAACACTCAATTGTTTGAACCTCAAATATTTGTTTGAACTTTAACCCCAGTATTTCACAAAGCAGTACTTCTCACTAAATCTAAGTCAAAAACTGAGATTTATCCAATAGGAATGGACCTGATTTACCAACAGTTCTCAAGAAGAATTTTAACTTTGAAGCTCCACGTACATGCAGTTTTAACAATTCCAACCCCAGAATTTCTCCAACGTTTTCCTATTTGGGATTTGCTCCTACATAAGAACAGAATCTACACACACTTGAGAGCACAAATGTGCGGAGGTTTAAGAAAATGCCATATGACAATGTTGGGAAAATATTGGTAAATAAGGCCCAATGTTCCTACACTCTTCTTCTAATGGAAGGCTTGTTATCAGGCTAACCAAGAAATCTGGCTTTGTGAATAATCACCAGGGCACCAACTACCGCATAACAGGGTTTGCACAAACCAGTCAACTAGATTATGACATGGACAACATAGAGCTTCAGAGAAGACGAGTGAGGAGCCCGGCGATTTCATGGCCTGTAGCTCCAGTTTCCTGGAGGCTAGAAATGAGATCCATTGAAAGAGCATCATACTTTACTGACCTGTGGATTTGGCTTTGTTCTGACATTTCTCTGCTGATCTAAAGAGCTTCAAAGATCAGATACTGGACATCGCTATTTCCTACTACAATGACTACAATAAAAAGCCATGTGTCATGGGAGAGAGATCGTAACACCCTATAATCCTGTAAAGGTTGAAATTGGTTGCTCTTATTTTGGTTCAGTTATTTTGCTGTAATTTACTCTGGCTTTCTGGACCTCCACTGCTGGCGAGCGTCTCGGCAAGGCCACCTAGCGTGCAAGTTGGATACAAATTTATGAGATTCTGGGGTCTGTATACTCGGTTCCCTGAAGGCTAGCAATGTGATCCAGGGCTTGTTGGAAAAGGTCACATCACGCTCTACTGACTTGTGGATTTGGCTTCATTCTTACTTTTCTTCACTGATCTACAGAGCTTCAGAGATCAGACATTGAATGTTGTCATCCTATAAGGTTTGAAGTCTGTTGCTTGTATTTTTGCCGATTTATGTTTCTGTAAATTTCTATCGCTCTCTGGACCTCGACTACTGGCGAGTGTCTTGGCAAGGCCACCTAGTTTGCGAGATTCTGGGGTCCGTATCTCTGCAATATGAACCAGGGCTCGTTGGAAAGGGCATGTCACGCTCTACAAAACCTATGGAGATTTGCTTCATCACAAATTTTTAAAGCTTCTTGTTTCAAAACTTTTCCTTCTCCTTTTGCTTTAGTCATGACATCATCAGTGAATAATGAACACAGATTTTTACAAAATAAAGTGTGGTGGGATGTTGTGCAGGCTCTACTGCATAACACACATCACTGTCTGAACATTGTGCCAGCAGCCAGAAACCATTAAACAGCATATGCAATTATTGGTTGTACCATTATTGAAAAGAGCTATTAAAAACAACTTTGAATAGCAGACAAATTACTAGTTTATTAGAAATACTTACCTCATATTGCCATTCATTAACTACTTTATGACCTACCCTATAGATCCACAAAACAAGTCTACGATTACAGAACACAGTTCATCTGTTATAATGCTCAATTCATTAGTCACCCACCACCCCATTCATCAACCATTAGCTTTTGACCACAGGACAGCTGTTATTATTTCAGTGATGGACTATGCTGGTGTGCACATTAAGAGTGGTACGCCATCCATAAATATTCAAGTTCAAGTGGGGTTGTGTGGTCAGAAATTGACCGTTAATGAAGAGCCAGAGGATGACTAACTGTGAATATATACAATTACAATATATATAGTGTGTATATACGACTATATGCCAGCTTTATGGACCTATAGGTAGATGTTTCTAATAAAGTGGCCAGTGCGTCTAATACAATAGGCCTTTGAATATGAGGCTTTTACTTTCCAACCAAGTGTGGTTGGATGGGATATATATATATATATATATATATATATATA
Source organism: Megaleporinus macrocephalus (assembly GCA_021613375.1). Taxonomy (NCBI): domain Eukaryota; kingdom Metazoa; phylum Chordata; class Actinopteri; order Characiformes; family Anostomidae; genus Megaleporinus; species Megaleporinus macrocephalus. The sequence continues at coordinate 32,164,139 of CM038721.1, forward strand.
GAATAGGCCGATAAAACGATACCAATAATTATCGCGAAATAGCGTTTCCTCTATAAAATTATAAAACGTAGTCGATAGAAAGTCGATAGAATTAAGTTCCGTCCATGCTTTGAGAGACAACACGAACAGCCAATGAAAATGAGAATAGCGCCACCCCAAACCAATCAGGTGGCTGAATTAAAGTTCCAGACATTTTATGTTTGGGTTAAGCATGCAGCACAGAGTGTAGGTGTAGCGGCAGCTTAACCCACGTGCTAGTAGTTTGGTTACTGCAGGTGTCACAGTCGAGTAGTGAGAACAAAATAAGAGAAAATGATGACAGAAAACGTTAAATACTACTGAAAGAAACATGTTACACGTGTTAATAATCTTAAAATAATCTGCTAAAATAAGAACAACAAGTAAACAGGTACTGTGTTTGTATAATGTATGTTTGTATAATGTGTGTGTATATGTATGTATATGTATGTGTGTTTTTAGTTTATTTGAAAAACAGTTGGGTTAAAAAAACGATATATCAAATTTTTTATATTTTGATATCTTCACTTCTCACTTAAAGTACATAGGCAATAGTGATTTGATTTATATCGTGATATATATCGGAAAAATTATCAGGATACGATTTTTTCCCATATCTATATATATATATATATATATATATATATATATATATATATATATATATATATGTATGTACATCGTTGCTGTCCAGCATAAAACATGTATCCGCATTTTTGTTAATTTGTAGTTATCCACCTCATTTCTACATTTGCTGTTTACATCATGCAAAACTTTCATGATGAATGGATCAATAAAAATGCTTGAAATAATTCTGGTTCCATTGACATGCATTGAAATTAAAGAGTGTTTTTGTGCTCTCCTGTGAAGTTGCTATTTTTGGAGATGACTTTTTGAGTGTCTATATATAACTAGGTTCCAGCTTAATGGGCCTATAGGTAGATGTTTCTAATAAATTGACCAGTAAGTCTAATATAGTAGGCTTTCATATTTTTTATCATTATATGTTTGAGGAAGAGCAACAGGCAGTCGAGATTATTTGTGAAGTGTGAGTCCAAAAAACAGCAACTAAATACCGTTTCACAGTTTAAACTGTCTGATAGTGACAATGAAAGAATTATGAAGACAGTGAAATGTGCCTCTGAGGTCAGGCCACTGAGCTGGGCACAGATGTGTATACTTATTTAGGTCTGATGCTACCAGTTCCTGAAGCTAGAGAAAACATTATTTTCAAGGCGTTTCTTAGCCTTCACGAAATCTAACAGAATGTGCTAAGCCTTGACAGATTCTGCAAATGTGTTGTTTCTTTTTCCTTCTTCTTTTTCTTTTTCTTCTTCTTTTTCTTCTAAGCTGTAATTTATTTTCCATATCCAGTGCTTCAAGTTGAGAGAAAACATACACGGGTCTGATTCTGAGCACCCAGCCCAGTTGTGCAGTATTAAAAACAACCTGTTCATGTGACACATGTGTGTATCTTCCTGTAGATGTGTATGTAAGTGCTAGAAGTCTGAAAAGCTTAAAGCAAAAGTTTTTTTTTTTTTTTTTTTTTCCCATTAGGATTATGCTAATTGCATACTAACCATACTAACACCATATTTTCTTAAATAAACTCTATAACAAGAGCCCTTAATAGGTCACAGATCAATAAAATGAACAAAAAACAATATATATATATATATTGCATCATCAGTCAGATTTAGGAGAAACATTTAGTATAAGGTAAGGTAATGCTGGTTAACCAGCATGCAAAACACAACATATACTGGTTTTACTAGTTACCAGCATATCAACTTCAGTTTCCAGTAAAAAAAACCTTTTCAGATTCACCATAATTCCTTCTTAAAAGTTAATAGTTATTAAATGAAAGCAAAAATAGCAACATTAACTCTGAACTCATAAACACATGCCATTGTTGGACCCCAATCCATTGGTGAACTTGCACAAACAACTCTCCAACATCCCTCATTCTGGGCACAAAATAACCAAACACATATACATACATTTATTTGGAGAGCAACAAAAAAAACCTACAATAATCAGCATCTCCCATGAGCCTCTGTGTAGCAGAGCTGCTGGCAGAACACAATATATATGACAAAATGATATAATAAAACAGTTCTCTGTTCAAAACTGAGTTTAAATTCCAGTTTGATGAATTTATGCTTTCAAACAACATCCCAGACTTTTTTTAGTCTGGCTAACCTTCCATACGGCTCGGTTCTCATTCTGTGTAGCCTGATTTCTAAACATAGAATATATATTGTATGTCTAAAAGTATATTTGTGGCCAAACAAATGATTATGCTGAATCAAGTCACTGTTTTATTTACATCTCATCCATTTTCTCCTGAGTGTGGGATCGTGTGGCCTTTGCTGATAAATTCCATCAACAACAGACTCTTGCATGTTAGATGAATAAAGGTAGAGAGGTGAGGAAATGTAAAGGGGGTCCTTACACAGAAGAATCTTTGCAACGTTAATGATATCAGAGCAACGGGTGGCACTCGTACAACTGCACTATATTTATCTTTGGCCGGAATGTTTTTTCTAACGGTGCCGTCTGTTTAATTACTTTTAACAGCTTTCAAAAGTTGACTCAGCTTGCTAACTAATATTATCATTGTTATTGTTAGTGACGATATTAAAATAAGAGTTAGCAAATACAGTAGTTCAGCTCCCCTTAGAGCTACTTATTCTTGCTGTGAGTGTGCCCTTCCAGATAGCTTAATCCAAAAGCTCTCCGGCTTCGGGAATGAAATAAGAACAGCAACACCCTCCAGACAATGAGATTATCACACGTCCCAATTAAACGGTCCCTAGTAGCATCTTTTCACATCCCATACTCAAGTAATTCTGTTTAATTTGCTCCCAGTCGCGTCCTCACTGCATGCTTGTGCTCTGAGGACTGTTCAGTTTTTTCTGCACTTGATGTGGAGACAGTTGATAAGCAGTGGTTGAGATCAGGCATGGTTCTATAATTACAGGGTAGTCCATATGTATCTCTGTATATGGTATCTCACATAAATGAGTACATCCCTCACATTTTTGTATTATAATAATATTTTATTTTATTAGCTTGTAGAACAGTCTAAACTTGCTGTGCCCTCAAAATAACTCAACACACAGCCATTCAAGTCTAAACTACTGGCAACAAAAGTGAGTACACCCCTAAGTGAAAATGGACAAGTTGTGCCTAAATTGTCAGGGGGTGTGTCTCAAAACCTAGTGAGTGTGTAAGTAGGCTGTCTATGTAGGCAGCTGTGTAAGTAGCAGGGTTCTCTCCTCATCTCTCCTCATAAAACAGATTACTGAGACGCTCTAGTTAGAGAAAGACTGCGTCACAACTTGTTCCCGCCCACTGCAGCACGTGACAGGTGGTTGCTAAGCTACCGGCCGGCATCCAAAACAATACCCCGAGGCTTAAAAATCTGCTAGCATAAATGCTAATGGCTCGAGTATAAAACTGCAAAATGGTAAATGACTCGTTACAGAGTTGATAATAAAATACTGTTTTGTGTGATTATATGACCAGAAACACATTAAAACACCAGAGAGAATCAAAATAGCTCACATTTTAAAACCACTTCACTGCTCGTAGATTTGCCTGCGCTGCATCATGGGATGGTCTTAGCGGCTGAGGAAGCGTTCGATGCTTCCTTAAAATCAGGTCAAAATAAGGTTTCTCAGTAGACAGCGTGTTTAAGATATGTAAGAATTGGGACAGCCTACATGTCGGGAGCGCATACTATGACATAAAATGCTGTCTATGTAGGAGCTCACTAGGTTTTGAGACACACCCAAATTTTGGAGTTCACTAGAACTATACAGGTTGCCACTGGAATCCTCTTCCACTCCTTCATGACGACATCACAGAACTGGTGGATGTTAGAGACCTTGCACTCCTTCACCAACCATTTGAGGATGCCCCACAGATGCTCAATAGAGTTTAGGTCTGGAGACATGCTTGGCCAGTCCAGCACTTTTACCCTCAATTTCTTTAGCAAGGCAGTGGTCATCGTGGAGCTGTGTTTGGGGTCGTTATCATGTAGGAACACTGCCCTGCGGCCCAGTTACAGAAGAGAGAGGATCATGCTCTACTTCAGTATATCACAGTACATGTTGGCATTCATGGTTCCCTCAATGAACTGTAGCTCCCCACAGCTAGTAGCACTCATGGAGCCCCAATCCATGGTACTCCCATGCTTGACTATAGGCAAGACACACTTTTCTTTGTACTCCTCACCTGGTGGCTTTTGCACACGCTTCACTCCATTTATATATTTCACTCCATCTATATATTTATATATACTCAAAAGTTTAGGATCACTTTAGAATTTAATTTCATGCAATTTTCATCCAATTTTCATGCAATTCACAAACAATATTGTCCATTTCAGAATTAATCTAAGTGTATCAGATGATTTTTAAAGAATAAAAATGTTTGTATTAAAACCTATTTTTGTATAGAGGCTTATTTTGCATATAGTCCTATTATCAGCAATTCTCAGTCCTCTGTCTAAATCTCCTGGTACGGCCGCCAATTTAAGTTAAGGATGTTATTGGACTAACGGGTTGTTAGGACACTCTTGCTCAATTGTGATGCACAGCTGAAAAACATTCTACTAATAAGTGAGCATAAAAGGGAGAACAACATTCTAAGTTAGCTTAGTATCTGAAGCATCAGCAGTTGATGGCTTGCTGACCGGCTCAAAATGACCAGAAAGAAACAACTTTTTTAGAGACCCGTCAGTCCATTGTTGTGTTAAGGAAGGAAGATACTCCATTGAAAACAAGAACATTTTGCTGCGATCCCAAACTTTTAAGCGGTAGTGTATATATATATATATATATATATATATATATATATATATATATATATATATATATATATATATATAATATGTTAATTATAATTAAACATCCATCTTCTTTTGTAGAAGTCTGTATTATTTTGGTCGGTCAAATTTAGAGAAAGACAGAAAATATGAATGAGTTGCTGAAACAAATTTGCTTCCATTTTCTCTGTATTCTCCAGTGATTAAGTAGCCAAAATGGGCAGGCTGCTTCTGCTAAAGAAGCAAATTTCAGACACCAAATATGTCTTAACTGACCGTCTACATCTGGGGTAAGAGGAAAATTGTATAAATTTGAAGCCGAACCATCACTTTATCAGCTCTCCTCTCGCTCTCCCTGAGAGTCCCGGTCATGAAGGCAGTGATTTATTTGGCTGTAATTGCCTAATTCTGCCGCTCCAGCAGCGAGACCGACACTTCTCTCAGCACTCCGGCTAACCTCGCACACCGAGGCACAGTCCAAGGATGTAACACTGTCAGCCCCAAATAGTCCCCGCCGTGATTGATCGCTTCTTCATGTCTCTGAGCCGGACACCACAAGACCAAACGTTTAGTGGTCCGTTTTTAGCCGCGAGAGATGATATGTGTGTGTGTGTTTGTGTGGAATGGGGCCTTCGTTATTGGGAGAATTACCTCAGGAGCCATTGAGGGGGTGGATCAGGCTGTCTCTCTCTCTCTCCGCAGTGTCTGTGAGGATGTATTATCAGCTCCAAACAAACAGCACTTGTGTACTCCTGCCCTCTCCTATACTCTGCATACACTTTTGCCTCCAATGATTGCGCTGTGTTGCGCTGTATGTTTGCACCAGGGAGGCGCAGGTGATGCCTCAAGATCAAATATGTGTTTTTTTTTTTCTCCCACCTGCACTTTGGGCTGTTTCAGAGGAGGAATGTTCTCTACAATGCTGCATCCGCGGTGCGCTGTGACATGGCCTCAAGCACAAAGATTGAACGCCGAAGTTGTTGCACTTGGATCACATGTTTATTCAACGGATCCGGGGGCTAAACTCGACAAAGAGAACAGAGATGGAGAGAGAGGGAGGGGGAGAGAGAGAGAGACAGCAAACAGTACACAGCATGTGTGTGTGAGAGAGAGAGAGAGAGAGTACCCACACAAAGAGATTGAGAAAGGGAATGAGATAGGAAGAGAGCCAGAAAAGAATACAGAGAGAGAGATTGAGAGATAGATAGAGTGCCAGTAAAGAACATACAGAGAAAGACAGAGAGAGAGAGACGGAGTATGAAACCCAGCAAAGAATAAGAGAAAGAGAGAGCATGAAACTCCACAAAAAGAACAGAGAGAAAAGAGAGAGAGAGAAAGAGAGAGAGAGAGAGAGAATGAGATAGAAATAGAGCCAGCAAATAATTCAGAGAGACATTGAGAGAGAGAACAAGAGAAAGAGAGCCAGTAAAGAACACAGAGAGAAAGACAGAGAGAGAGAGACGGCGTATGAAACCCAGCAAAGAATAAGAGAAAGAGAGAGCATGAAACTCCACAAAAAGAACAGACAGAAAAGAGAGAGAGCATGAAACCCCAACACAATAAAGACAGAAAAACAGAGAGAGAGAGCATAAAATACAGAATACACAGAGAAAGAGAGAGGGAGAGATAGAGGGAGCTAGCAGAGTAGACAGGGTGTGTGTGAGAAAGAGAGAAAGAGCATAAAACCCAATACAGAATACACAGACAAACACAAAGAGAAAGAGAGAGAGAGAGCCAGCAAAGAGTACACAGAGAAAGTAAGGGAGAGAGAAAGATGGGGTATGAAACCCAGCAAAGAATAAGAGAAAGAGAGAGCATGAAACTCCACAAAAGGAACAGAGAGAAAAGAGAGAGAGAGAAAGAAAGAAAGAAAGAAAGAAAGAAAGAAAGAAAGAAAGAAAGAACCCCAACACAAAAAGACAGAAAAAGAAAGAGAGAACATAAAATACAGAATACACCGAGAAAGAGAGAGGGAGAGAGAGAGAGCTAGCAAAGAGTAGACAGGGTGTGTGTGTAAGAAAGAGAGAGAGAGAGAGAGAGAGAGAGCATAAAAGCCAATACAGAATACATAGACAAACACAGAGAGAAAGAGAAAGAGAGAGAGAATGAGATAGAAATAGAGCCAGCAAATAATTCAGAGAGAGACATTGAGAGAGAGAACAAGAAAGAGAGACAGTAAAGAACACACAGAGAAAGACAGACTGAGACAACGAGGGTCACCAAAGAGCACAGACATCTGATGCATCGGATATCGCCTGCTAAGATAGTAGGTACTAGATTGGACCCGGTACGTACTGCTTGAGTGGTAAAGTATTAGTAGGCAGGTTCAGTACTACTTGATGAATACTAAGTATGCTTGCCTACTGTGTAGTCTAGAAGTAGGTGACACAGCTATACACTTTCTCACACACTCTCCACACATATGGGACAATTAAGTGTCTTCAGTTCACCTGTCTGCATGTCCTGTGGGAGGAAACTGGAGCACCTGGAGGAACCCACGCAGAGAACATGCATGCCCCGGTTATAATGATAGATTATTATAGCTGACTCGTTATTGTTATTGATATGAATAGATATCGAATAGCCTTTTTCCTAACCTAGCTCACGCAGCAGCACTGCTGAGGGGACCCAGTTCACATTCACCAACCTGTTTACTGAGTAAATTAGCCTATCACAGCCAGATATGCTAATTAATAAATACTGCATCAGACTCTCATAGCTGATTGCTAACTACCCTGAGGGCAGATTTTCTCCATAAAGCAAAATTGATGCTAATGATGGCCGACTGTCTCACTTTCCATAACCGAGGTGGCCAAGCTTCATTCCAGGATCACGCTGGCTTTGCTACGCTGACAGAAAGTGAGTGAGAGAGAGAAAGAGAGAGAGATAGAGGGTGGGAGGGGAAAAAGAAAGAATAAGAGAGAAACAGAGAAGGTGAGAAAGAGAAGTGAACTGGAAGAACGTTCTTGACAGGATAAGAGCAAAATGAGAGAGAAAAGGAAAGAAAGAAAGAAAGAAAGAAAGAAAGAAAGAAAAAGAGGATGAATATTTATGCAGCTAAAAAAATGTCAACATGTACAACAACAGAGCAACAGCACTGAAATCCAGGCCCTTGTCAAAGAACTGTACTGTCACTGGTCATAGTTAAAAATAAATACAATTTGTTGATCAATTCCAGTTTTTATTGATTTCAAGTTCATCCATCCTTCCATTATCTTTCACTCTATCCCACTAGTCGGAGTCATGGTGGGACTGGAGCCAATCCCAGCGCCATCGGGCGAAGGTGCAGTACAACATGGACAGGTTGCCAGTCCATCGCATGGCCTACACACACTCACGGGCAATTTAGACTGAGCGATCAACCTAACATGCATGTCTTTGGGCTGTGGAAGGAAACTGGAGTAGCTGTTCTCCCTATGCTTGAGGAAACCCACTCCCAACTCTCCACCCAAGCACGTGGAGATCAAGCAAACTCCACACAGAACAGGACCAGAAATTCATTCCAAGTCTTTAAAAAATGAAGATACAAACAGTTTGGATATGAATAATAATTCATATTTTAATTTTCTTTGGCATGTTCAAATGATGTAGAAAACCCAAAATCGACAAAAATTGAGATGGACAGTGATGAGATGCATGAAAATTCAGTTTTTCATAATATGCATAATATTTCATAATAAGGGTTTAACGATGGGAAATCAATAAAGTAAGCCTGAGTTAAGTCATCAGTCTTGTTGTAGTTCAGTAAGGTGTAAACTTAACTTGGACTGTATTCAAAAACATCAGTGATGTTTGGTACATCAGTGCATTCGGATTACCATCCCGACTGTGAAAATTGCCAGACATGACAGGTAAAAGAAAAAAAAAAGTGAAATTAGAGGAAAATTCAAAAGAGAGAAACTATTGTATATATTTCAATATATTTGCTGTCATTTTCACTAAAACTGCTTAACAAATGGTTTCTCGGACACTGGAACACCTTTCAGCAACCTACTCAGATAAACCGACCTTGTCTCATGTCCTCAGTTAGATCAGAAAAGAAAGAAGTGCTGCTGTCTTGTTCTCTCTCCCTCAGTGACTGCGCTGTTCTCTCTTTCTCAGTGACTGTGCTGCTCTCTCTCCCTCAGTGACTGTACTGCTCTCCCTCCCTCAGTGACTGTACTGTTCTCTCTTTCTCAGTGACTGTGCCGCTCTCTCTCCCTCAGTGACTGTGCTACTCTCTCTCCCTCAGTGACTGTACTGTTCTCTCTTTCTCAGTGACTGCGCTGTTCTCTCTTTCTCAGTGACTGTACTGCTCTCTCTCCCTCAGTGACTGTACTGTCCTCTCTTTCTCAGTGACTGCGCTGTTCTCTCTTTCTCAGTGACTGTACTGCTCTCTCTCCCTCTGTGACTGTACTGTTCTCTCTTTCTCAGTGACTGTACTGTTCTCTCTTTCTCAGTGACTGCGCTGTTCTCTCTTTCTCAGTGACTGTACTGTTCTCTCTTTCTCAGTGACTGCGCTGTTCTCTCCTCCTCTGTGACTGTGTTCTGCTCTCTCTCTCTTCCTCTGTGACTGTGTTCTGCTCGCTCTCTCCCTCAGTGACTGTGTTCTGCTCTCTCTCCCTCAATGAATGCACTGCTCTCTCCCTCCCTCAGTGACTGTGTTCTGCTCTCTCTTTCTCAGTGACTATACTGCCCTCTCTGCCTCAGTGACTGTGCTGCACTATCCCTTTGTTGTTATTTCTGTGTTTCTTTTTCTCAGTGACTGTGCTATTGTCCCTCCCTCAGTGACTGTGTTGCTTTCTGTTCCTAGGTGACTGTATTTTGCTCTTTCTCTCAGTGACTGTGTCGCTTTCTCCCTCATTGACTGTGTTCTGCTCTCTCTCTCAGTGAATGTGTTCTGCTCTTTCTCTCAGTGACTGTGTCGCTTTCACCCTCATTGACTGTGTTCTGCTCTCTCTCTCTCAGTGACTGTGTTCTCCTCTCTACCTCAGTGACTGTGTTCTGCTCTTTCTCTCAGTGACTGTGTCGCTTTCTCCCTCAGTAACTGTGCTACTCTATCTCTTTAGTGTCTGTGCTGATCTCCCTCTCTCTGTTTCTCTCTCAGTGACTGAACTGATCTCTCTCCCTCAGTGACTGTGCTTCTCTTTTTCTCAGTGACTGCCCTGTTCTCTCTCCCTCAGTGACAGAAACATTGTTATGTTAGTTTTTTATTTTTAATGCTTGCTGTACTGAATCAAATCCTGTCCTTCTTTATCATCTTGTGTTTACACTTGCTTGCTAGTTAGCTACATGTTACCACAACATATTTAGTGTTTAAGATTTCAGGCAGATACAGAGAATTTGTCTCTGTCTCTTTTTGGCCTCTCTCTGTCTCATTTCATTCTGTGTTGCACAATAGACACAACAGATGAGCTAGAGAATGAATCCATGTTTGGGGTGGTTTAAGTGCTAAACCCAAAGATCATGGAAAATGTAGTCTTTTATTATTTTTACAATTGATTAAAAACCTAAATTAATTTATTTCTGAAGCTTTTGGAGAGCCCCTCTTAAAGACAGGGCTCAGGTTATTCAGGACCAACATTACCTGCCCAACGCCACCGATCACAACCTCAGCAGCAACCTGTATGTAGCAGCCATGCTGTGTGATTGTATCATATGTTTGCTGGTTGAAGCAGTTCATCTTAAACTGAATGTTTCACTGTGAGTAACAATTTTCATTTACTTTGTGTTAAGATTAAAAGCAACTACTGTAGGTAACATTAGATACTAGCACAGGCCTGTATCCTCCAAATAACTAATGTTAGCTTAACTAAGTAAATAGTATAACAACCAAGCTTAATTACATGGAGGTCTATTATATTTTCCATAATCATAATCATTGCAGTGTCTCAGTGTAAACCAGCCAATCAGAGCCAAGCCTATTAAATTATTCATGAGCTACACCAAACAAATGGAACCGGGTTCATTCTAGGACCAAATTATAAGGTGTAAATGGGCTTGTAAGGGCGTTTTCACACCAGCACTAGTTAGTCTGGTTAAAACGAACTCTGGTTTGTTTGCACTCTTGGTGCGGGTTGTTTTGGCAGGTGTGAAAACAGTAATCGCACTCGGATGCGGACCAAAACAACCGCACCGAGACCATCGAGAGGAGGTGGTCTCTGCCTGGTTCCAAACGAACTCCCGAGCGGTTCGTTTATGGTGAGAACATGATCCAACCTCAATCCGACCCAAAGTATTAGGTGTACTCCACAAGTTTGATCAAAACATCTCCTGCAGCCAGGTGTGCTTTGCATTATGGGATGCGGCAGATGGCGTAAACAGAGAACTGGAAAACTGTAGCAGCTAACATGGCGACAATGAAGCGAGGTCTCTCTTGGACTAGCAGTGAGGGACGTTGTCTACTTGATATTTGGAGTGAGCTGGGTGGTCTGCAGGTGGACTGTAGTTTGGTATATTATCAGATTATTATTACAGCTATGAACAGATGCTGTCTCTGCCGCTGCTCCGTGCTACGCCATACAAGAAATGTGCAGTAGTTTGGGAAAACCTAATCGTATCCCTATGTTTACTTTCTTGCTCGCACACCAGATAGCTCTGACCAATCAGAGGAGACGACGTGCTCATGTGGTTTTTGGGGCGCATTTTAGTGCGTTTCGGTTTTTGCCTGTGTGAAAACAAACTTAACCGAGGAGGAAACGCTCCAAGTAAACAAACTTATTAACTGATTTAGACCAGCGAAACGAACTACAGGTGTGAAAACGCCCTAAACCCACATCTGGTAAATGTCTTAGCCAAAACAATGTCAAATGCCTCCTATGCAGATCTGAACAGTTTTTTAAATAATTGCATTCAATGACACTTAGAAGTTACTGCAAACCAAAAAATTATATACTGATTTGGATTCATATAGGTTTTTTGCATGTATGTATGTATGTAGGTAGGTAGGCCTATAGAGGGAAATAGGGAAAGAGTAAAACAGAGATGGAGAGAGAGAGACAGACAGATTGGGAGAGGTTTTTTTTCCTGTGGTTTCTTTCTGAGTGCACTGCCTCCACTCTTTACCCACTTACCTGCACCCTTTATCTTGTTTGATTTTCATCACGCTTTCTGCAGACTCGCCTCGGCTGGCGTGTTGCAGCTGGGCGCCATAGCAACGGCAGCTCGCGTGGCACAGGGGAAAATGAGCGCGAGAACTGGAGCGGCATTAGTCATCCTTCAGCTGTCACTCAACAACGCATACATAATGCCGTGATTAAGGTGTGCCCCTCATTCCCTCTTATCTCCGAGCCATTTACCCACCACCGTGTGAGATAGAACACGTCTCAGGAACCAAAGCCATAGTTTTAACCAATCTCAGTGAAGAGGTCAAGTCCGGGTTAGTCAGATGGCTAAAACACCACTTGTCTGAAGCCTGTGGTTCAGCATTGCATGAAGAAAACTCTCCCCTCCTCTTTACCTGGTGGTTCTCCTCTGACCTATCCACTCCACATCCCAGGTTGAAGAGGACAGTGACATTTTAAACCAGCCCCCCCCCCCCACCACCACCACCACCACCACCACCCAAAAAAAGCCTCTAGTGTCCTGTACGGTGGCCGAGAAGACTCAACACGCTGCAGATTCACAAACACGCTGCAAACAGAAAACACTTTCATCAAAATGGCAACACGGACACTACATTAAACAAACACACTGCAAATTCAAAACCGTCCACAACACAACGGAAGTGTTTCCGGAGGACACTTAAAGGACGTGGGACCACATACGGCGACACAATGTAAACAGAACCACGCTAACTATCCAGACTTACTTCTTATTAGACACTAGTGATGGTCAGATCAAGCTTCTTGAAGTGTTGAAGCTTTCCTTCCAGATGGTAAAAAAAAAGATTAATTACTCGAAGCCCCCTGCTGGCCAAAACTTTTATAGTCATTTCAACTATTTGCGATGGCCTCTTGCAACGCTGTCAGCATGGGCACAAGTATATATATAAAACACCTTCATTTCATTTTCTGTAGTTAATTCATTTGTTTATCTGATCTGTGTTTGATTGTGTGGGTAATAGAGCTCTGTTAATTAAAAAAAAACCTGCCAGTATGATTTCAGTCAGTAAATAAATCCAATAGGACGTGAGATATTGATGGTAAAACTGTTGCAGTAGTTTTAAGTGATGGGACAGTGATTGTGGGGTGATGATGACTTAATTTTTTTTTTTTTTAATTAAGGAACAATAAATCACGCCAACACTCAAAACACGCCCTGAGCCAGCGAGGCTTCAGACGTCATCAGTGACGTCACTCGTCCTTAACGAAGCAAGCCTCGAGGATTTCTCGACACAAGCTCCGAAGCATCGGTATCATTTTTCCATCATTATAAGACGCTACCGCAGCTCTGCGTGGTTCTGTTTACATTGCATTGCCATTTGTGGTCCCACGTCCTTTAAGAGTCCACCGGAAACACTGCCGTTGTGTTGTGGGCGGTTTTGCAGCGCGTTTGTGAATCTGCAGCTCGTCAAGTCTTCTCAGCCACTGTAGTCCTGGGGGAAGCCGTGAGAAATCTTGGGCTAAATTTGGATAAGAACTTAAACTTATTATGGTGTAAATTGTTGTAACTTCTTGTCTTACCATCAAAATGAAGAGGGAGACCAGTTCAGAAAATTTGATTTACATTTTGAAGATCCAGCTGACTACACATCCAATTGGCACTGATCTGAATGGCCAGGTCATTATCTGGGCTTGGGGCAGATTTCCTTGGGCAGTTCCTGCCATAAACCAACAGGTTCTGCTGAGCCACAAACTATATGACAGTCATCTGTATAAACAAGTTTTTTAGCTGCCAGGCATTGTCTGTAAGAAGGATTTACAACAGTCCTCTCTCATGTACACAAAACAAAACATACATGTAAAAAAACAACAACAACAAACTAACTACAAGTGAACCACACAAGCATAAATTTATCTACACAATGTAATACTTAATACATTTTTCCATATTCCCACATGGAATAGGCTCATTACATGGAATTCTTTATTGATGTTTGCATAGTTTGTAATTTGATCAATTCTGTATCAACCTGTGAAACATGTAATCGTTTTCTGTCTTTGGTAACCCAAATACAGCAACAGTGTATTGTGATATATATTAAAAAGGCACACAACGTAGGACAATTCATCGACTACAAATCAAACTAAGTGGTTAGGAAATTTGATTCTCTTTCATCTTGTTAGAAATTTGGCCTTCAGGAATCAGAAATCAGGATTCAGGAGACTGGAGAGCTTCAGCGTTGACTTGAGTTTATTACATACACAGAGAAATGTATGGGTACAGCTCAGTCAATCACAATCAGTCATTATCAGTCAGAAAGCAGTCTTAATCACGTACATGCAGAATCATACATGGGCACAGCAAAGGTCGTGGGTCTGTTGGCTGTCCAGGCATGTGAAGACCAGTCTCTAATCTAGTCTAGTCAAGTCTGACATGGTTTAAGTAGGGGTACTGATTGTTAGGGGGGAGCATAAAGGGAGGGAATGAAGGTAGAGATAGATAATGAGGTTAAGAAGGGGGCAAGGGGGATGAAGATGAGAACCAATTGGTATCACCTGAACGGCAGGAGACCGTTCAATACAATCCTCTGTTTGTATTGGGGGTGATCAACTCTCTGCAGAGAGGGGGCAATCAATCTATTTCTCTCAATCTGTATGATTAAGGCAGTCACACAAATCCTCTATTTCATTTATATATTCACCTAAAGCTTTTGTTGGATCACTGGCATCCGAACAACATTCAAGTAATGCTGGCCATCACCAAGTGATTTTCAAGTAATTGTACGGTCACAGACAAATTTCCAGTATCGGAGAGCAGAGTTGCGCTTGCATCATCTTGATCGTTTAGTGTCAGTCTTTTTCTTGTGCTAGGGTTTCGATAAAATCAACCGTGTTTAATATTACCATAAGTATTAAGTCTTGGCTCACACAAATAGTGAGGTTAACCAATAGGAGAGCTTATTTCACCACCAAATGGGAAGCCACAAGGTAAGTACAGGAATGTCTGGTGGGTAAAGAAGTTAGAGGTGGAGGGGAGTTCGGCGAGGGTTCGGAAACTGCGGCTCTCCTGGACTTTACAAAAGGAGCAGAAACTGGTGGAGCTGTGGAGTGAGCAAGAGTGCCTCTTTGACGTGTCTCCACATTTATACCACGACATTTATACCATTTATACCAGTGGAAAATGAAAAAGCTGGACAAAAATCACTGAAGCCCTCGAAATCCCAGCGAACGGGGCTACTTTGTTTACAATTAGTCTATCAGCGAACCATACATTTTAGCTGAATATTGCTTCAATCATATAAATGAAAAATAATCTCAAAAGAAATCGAGTTGCAGTCTTGTTAATAGTGGCTCTGAAAGACCCCAGTCTTTGCAAAATCATAGCCTTTGACTAGTCTGTGACTAAAAGTCTGTGACTGGTCTTTAGATGTGAGAGGGTGTCAGACGTTAGTCTATTAAACGTCTTTCCAGAGTCTTTTAAAAGTCTTCTAGTGTATGATCAGCATAAATCAACAGAGTGTCAAATTTTGACACTGGGCCAATGCCTCAAGAAGGTTGAGCTGAAAGTAGGGGAAGCTGGTGTACTCATCCACATTCCTTAATGGCCAACAAGCCTGTAGAGATGCATCGCCCTTTAAAAATTGGTTCAAAGTCAGAATCAAAACACTTTCAGACTTTCAGACTAAAATCTCTTTGCAGTTAAGTGTATTTAGTTCAAATAAACAATCTATTATGTCATTTAGTCGCTACCAAAACTCCCTGCTCTAAAATTTAGTGGGCATTATAAAAAATGTGACCTAAAATGTGATCTTTGTGTTTTTTAGTGACATGAAAATTAAAAACTAAACGCAAAATAGATCAAAATTTTTTTTTGTTTAAAATAAATGAGAAATGTAGCCGGATCATGCTGGCCAACTGGCATAAAGATGATAACTGTAACATCTGTGACGTATTTATAACTGCTGGCTTCATGAATAGTAGCTTAACAAACTACTGTGGCTGAGCTAAAGCAAGTACTACGGTGTCAATTCAAAGTACAGAAATGCCTTTTTTTTTTTTTGACGATGTGATGAGCTATGTGGATATAAGACGGTGAACTTGAAGATAAGGAATGTTTCCAACCTTCTGTGGAGTTTAAAACACAGCACAAGCTCCCCACTTAGAATTGTTCAGACTTCCATTAAATTGTAAAAAACTGTTCCAAGACAGAACTCAAAATATTTTCGTTTCTCAGAGAAGTAAAGTCTTACATACCATGCCTGTCTGCTAAACTGAGTCTGAGCCGACATAAATTGCTGTGGCAAACATGCTCAGCTTTACGACAGTGATTACGAGAAGTTTTATGGCTGGTACTTCCTAAATGAATCTGTGCCAAGCTCAGAAGATAACATCTTGGCTAGATGGTCTCCTTCTTCAATATGAGAGAATAGAAGTTACAGCAATGTCAGCAACATTATTTAGTATATATATTATATTTATATTTGTATTGTAAAATCTTTTAAGGTGCGATTAACACCAAATGTGTTCTAGTATTTCGCTTGGAGAGAACTGGCTTCCTAACATAGCCAGTTAGCTAAACTAGTCATTCAACCTGATGCTTCGAAAAACGTACATACATTTGGTGTGTTTTATTCATCTTAGATAATATTTAATAATTTGGGGGTTTTTTTGTTGCTATAGTGTTAGCATAGCAATCAAGTAGACATAGCATTTTCAATGAACAATAGTATAATCAGAGATTTTATAGGAAAATCTCCACAACATCACCACAATGCTGGAGAACTTTATCACTACACTGACTGGCTCCTCTTGTTGAAGTGTGGAAGGTTCTCAGCTAACAGATGGCAGGTTGAGTATTTCTAGCTCTCCAGTTCATTTTTCAACCAGAGAGCTGCCTCCTTTATAACATCTCTGATGCATTACTGAATATTTTGAATCTCTCTCAGACCTCCCCACACATGATTTACAGTTGATTGTTACATACTATATTTAACACTTCTGGCATAGCCTTTGGATAAACATTATATATATATATATATATATATATATATATATATATATATATATATATAGTAAATGCCCTTTACTTTATTACATCTTCAGTGCAATCCAGCTAACGAAGCACCTTACAATGGAAAAGGCAATACTTTGAGTGTTTCTTCGCAAGACCTGAAAATTGCCTATTCCTGATGCTGTTGCAAGTTCTGCACTCCGGACCATTGCAACCGCTACATAACCTCCTTCATGTCTTTTCTCTTTTTCCTGCTGTGCAGAAAGCCTGGCCTTCATGCCCCACTCACCCTCCTAATGGTACTACTGCCTGCCCAGACTAGAGCTATTCAGTCGCAGACACTGCTCACCTGCTTCACACTGCACTAGTTCTACATATATTCATGCTAACATGTCTTCTAACAGTAGGCACTATATTCATAGATCTGCTTCTCAAAGATCTGCTTCTCAACTCAGTCGTAGATTCTCTTGGGTTAATAAATACAGCCGACAAGCTCTTTTCTATTTTTTCCCTGGGCCACATGTTCTCCTGGATCAGCAGTCTATGAAAGGGTAGACATGTAGGCATGCACATTCACATATAGGGATAATTTATTATTTCTAGCTGCATGTCTTCACTTTGGACTGTGGCAGGAACCCTACATAAATGTATGGGATCATGTATTTGGTCACCCAGACTGGAGAAACGAACCAGGGCGATTCTAGCTTTAAAGCAACAGTCCTCCATTGCTATTGTAGATCAATAGTGAAATGTTTTTTTTATTATTATTATTAAAGTTTTGGTAATCAACATCAACCAGAGGTGGGTGTCTTAGTTCCTCTCCAGGATTCGTTCTCCTGCTCTTAGGGAGTTTTTTCTTGCATCTTACTCATCTGGGGTTTGAAACTGGATTATTATACAAGCTGTTTTGTCTCAACAGCTGTAGTAAAAAGCGTTATAGAAATAAACAAATCTTGAACGTTTTGTAAAACCTTGCTAACCTGACAACATTAGGTATGAAAGACTTTGCAGACAGTGCATGTGTAGGTCAATTATCATCTACTGGCACTGGTTTCATCAACACCTTGTACTGACAAACAGGAAAAAAAGAGCAAAAGCCCCCATTACTCCTACAACTGGCGGCTGATGCGAGATTTATGAAATCCCAAATGTGATGGGCGCCATCTCATTCTGTTATGCATTTCTGAAATAGTCTTCAGTCATCCTTTATTTTAGCCTTTCCATTTAAGCGGCCCATTCCGCCGCATGTAAATCACTCATTTATATGGGCTGTGTGTCACGGTGACTGCGTGCCTTCTGTTGGCCCTATCTGTGCGCCCAGGAGCGTGCGACGCCCCAGCGTTATATCCCTCCAAATGTGAATGATAATTCTTCTCTATGACGAGCCTGTCACCGCTGTTGAAAGCCCGCGGGCAGGAGGCGGGATGTCAGTCTGCACGCGTGTGAGTGACGGCACTGCTGAGAGCAACCAGTCTCTTCTCGCCTCTGTTTCCGTCTCTCCTCGCCGCTCTCAGCCAATCCCTGCTGAGCGTTGACTTTCAGCAGAGACGGCTGACACCGACGGGATCTCTTTGGTTTTGGGGGATATGTGATCTTAAGTGTGTGTACGTGTGGTTAATGATATTCTCTGTGAACCAGTTGTGACGTTGTGATAAAGCAGTGTCCTGCAGGCTGGAAAACTGAGATTTCGGCCCTGCTTCTGGAGAAGCTTGTTAAAAATGGACAGTCATTATCAGCTGTTTTCAGTATTTGGCACTGGCTGCATTAAAGAGGCACTAGAGGGAACATGCTCAGCCATTACATAGCCCCCCCCCACCTCAAAAAAATTTGGTGAAATTGGCATATTGTAGAGTCCCATGCCACTATTGTAGAGTTTCATGCCAAGAGCATCCGTGGCTACAGTACGAGTGACTTGTAAATGTTGTCAATACATTGCTGTTGTTAGCTGAAGGAGGTGTCCTTGTGTTCCGGCTGCTGTACTGTGCTGGAAATACCATGTACCATGAAATGTGCGATCAGAAGTGACCGGCCTGCTATACCAGCTGTGTCAGTAGTGCTGAGTGGCGGTTCAGGCTACAGTGGTGTCAGGGGTGGGATGGTGATCCTCAATAGACTGGTGAAGAATAGCATGTTCTCAAACTCAAGAGCCGACGACAAGAGAGAAAGAGCCTGCTGAAAGATTATGACAACTTGGACAGCGCTGTGAGGCTCCACAGGGAAGATGGCATGGCAAGGCTCAATGGCAGAGCCAGCCTGGCAGAGGAACTGAATGCAATGGTTCCGTAGGCAAGTCCAGAATTCGGAGGATGCAGTGCTCAGTCTCAGATAGCCACAGATTTCAGGGATATCACAGTCAGGTGACTGTGAGGGCCTAAAGCTTCAAAAGGTTTGATTTTTTCTGAGATTAGAAACAATTAAGTTCAGTTTGCGAGGGTCAACAGACCATTTCTACTTGCACTGGAAATTCATTATTGAATATTTTGAATCTTTGTCAGATCTCCCCACATATTGATCAAGCACATGATTTACAGTTGATTGTTACATACTAGGTGTAACACTTGTGGCATAGCCATTGAATATATAATTATGATGGCATATTATAATGACGTAATCCAACCAAAAGTTAGAACATGGGCAATTTTTGTTTGTGGAATGATCACACAAAACTAGTATTGGAAGTTTCCAGCACTGACGCCTCACAGCAAGACTATCCTGCTTCGATTCCCGGTCTGGGCTGTTCTGTGTAGAGTTTGCATGTTCTGAGTGGGTTTCCAGTCCAAACACATGCATCCAGACTGCAGCGCATCATCAGGTACGCAGAGAGAACCATTGGTGTGAAGTTACCCTCCCTACCGGACCTGCACACGGCCAGAACCAGGAAGCGTGCACAGAACATCGTCTGTGATCCATCACACCCTGGACATCACCTGTTCCAGTATCTTACCTCAGGTCAGCGTTTCAGCCAGTTGAGGATCAAGACCTCCAGACTACAGAGAAGCTTCTTCCCACACGCCATCACACTCATGAACAGCTAAACATTACAATACTACATTCTGGATACAGTCTACCACATACATACATCCATATCTAGATGTTCTCTCACTCTTCTTTCTCTGTGCAGTCTACCCCATACATACGTCCATATCCAGATGTTCTCTCACTCTTCTTTCTCTGTACAGTCTACTACATACATACATCCATATCCAGATGTTCTCTCATTCTTCTTTTTCTGTAATGCACTTTATTTATCTGATAGTGTCTCAGAACACTCTGTCCCACCGTCTCTACCAGTGACTCTTCTGTTCTCCATATTTATATCTATTTAATTCAGTCTGCACTGTCCTTTACTGCTGCACTCAGCCCTTTACTCTAAATATACAACTTTGCACATGTTCAGTTTACAGGTGTGTCTGTGTGTATGTCACTGTGTGTGTGTATGTGTGTAGGTTGGGTGTGTTTGTTAATTCTGTATTGTCAGTTATCGTGCACTGCGAGTTACTGTAACCAAACACAGATTCCTTGTATGTGTGAGCATACTTGGCCAATAAAGTCCAAATCTGATTCTGATTCTGATCTGATGCATGTTAGGTTGATCTGTCACTCTAAATTGCTCGTAGGTGTGAGCGTGTGTTGGCCATGCGATAGACTGGCTACCTGTCCATGGTGTACACCACCTTCGCCTGATGAGGGCTGGTATTGGCTCTGGTATTGGTATTGGGCCGAAGAAGAAACGGTCGTTACCAATGCAAAATTTAAATGCCAGAGTCTATCATGGCATCATACATGAAGCCCCATTAAGATATGGGGTACATATGCATTTTTAGCAACATATATTGCCATCTAAGCTACATCTTTATCAGCCCTGCATGTTTCAGCCAGACAATTGTTATTTTTCCACTCCATTTGAATGCATCAGCTGTCATTTACATTCTGTTATATAGTTATATGATGAATGGACCATTAGAAATTCACTTGGGAAAAATCTGGTTCCATTGACATACATTAAAAGTACAGAACCTCAGGCCTCTCCAGTAAAGTTGCAATTTTGGAGATTTGTTTGGTGTTTGGTTTTTACTTGGCCATGATGAATTAGAAAATCACTGTTTTCTGTTTTCATGTCTTCCCATCCCAACTCTTTTTGAAACTGGGTTTGTACTTAATTGGTGTACAGATTCCACACTCAGATGTCTGTGACTGATCATTCCCAAAGAACTGGTTCGTTCTACTTTAAATAAGCATGTTTTAAAGTGCGCTTGCTTGTGTATGTGTCCTTCCCATTAGCACTCTCAAGCCACCCCGCGCTGCTCTTTTATGTTCAGCTTGCGTCTTCAGAAACTCGTTTTTTTTTTTTTTTTCCCACAGATCTGAGGCTGCGGAGGCTCTCCGCGTGACATTTGTTCTGTTTATTCAATGTGAATTTATTCAGGTTAGTGATAATGATGCATTTCACACAGCTTTTTTTTAATTGAGGGAATAAAGACGGGAGCACGTCCAAGAACAGTGACATACGTGTGTGTGTGTGTGTGTGTGTGTGTGCCGGCGCCCATATTTATGGGAATGCGTCGCCTGCCAAAGCAATGGGGTGATATTCACAATGAATTAGCAATTGTAATCTTGTGCATTTTGAGGGCAAGCTGTTGCTCTCACTCTGTCTCACTCCTAGATTCGTACAACCTTTCATTTCGCCAACCCCCCACCCCCTTTCCTGTTGTCCCATTTATTTGTCTTAGTGAGGTTACCTGTCTTCGTATAAATTAAGCTGTCGTGTCAGGTCATATTAATCTGGCCCCCCACCCCACACCACCACTGCCAGACACCCTCCCGTTTTCCATTCCTGCCTCCCCTCACTGACACATCACAAAGCATTTGTCAACCACCCTTACTAATGGATCGGGATGAGGCTGTGTTTCTCTAATGATTCATGTCGTTTTTCACCTCTGCTACCGTGTAGCCCACACATCTCATATACAGTACAGGAGACTTGATTTCATTTCCAGCCATAGCAGCCATTAGGTACAAGTTATTCATTTCTCAGGAGATGGTAGATGTTAGATAATCTACTTGCATAAAAAGCCATAAGAAAAAAGGTGAAAAAATCAGGAGCCTCTGAAAGTGGAGTTACAAAAATGCAAAGATACAGAGATACAGAGAAAGTAGGACTCCTAACAACAGGTTCAAGACCTGCTAGACCACAAAAAGTCTCACTGAACAGCCCTTAAAGCTCTCAGGCCCCACGCCTACTTCAGATCTGAATACATCCACAGGTGTTTCTGTCCATCCTTCCACTATACCTAGAGAATATCACAATACTGTACAGTGCTCTCACTGGTGTCAGTCTCAATACTTTGTGAGCCGCCTAAGAGTTTAAGTGGCATTCTCTCCTTATCTCTCCACATAATGCTGACCTTACACCAAACGATTTTCAAGCGACTGTACTGTCGCAGACACAATTCCAGTGTAGGAATAAAATCATGAGATTTTTGCTAGAGTTGAGTCGCGCTCACGTCATCTCGATTGTTTAGTGTAAGGTGGTCAAGACTGCCGGTTTAAGTCAGTATTTTTCTCGTCCGAGCGTTATGATGAAATTCAACGTGATTAATATTATCATAAGTCTGAAGCCTTGGCTCACGCAAATAGTGACGTGAACATTGTTGACAACCAATAGGAGAGCTCTTTTCACCACCAAGCGGGAAGCCATAAGGAATGTCTGGCGGGTAAAGAAGTTAGACAGGGAGGAGAGTCCGGCGAGGGTTCGGAAACTGTGGTTCTCCTGGACTGTACAAAAGGAGGAGAAATTGGTGGAGCTGTGGAGTGAGCAAGAGTCTTTAGATGTGAGAGGGTGTCAGACTTTAGTCTATTAAACGTCTTTCCTAAGTCTTTTAAAAGTCTTCTAGTGTATGATAAGCATAAATCAATATGTGAGTCGCTCTAGTTAGAGAGCGACTGAGTCACAGCCTTTCCCCGCCCACTGCATGTGACCGGTGTTTACTGACCTCAGCTGCAGCATCTTCTCAGCATTTCAGCACCGTAGATCCTCCTCATGTGGGTTTCGTTGCAGTTTTGATGATGATAAGTTCCGAGGCGCTGCAGTCAGATTCCCACATCTAAGAAGTCGAGCGCTTCTTGCTGATAACTTACATTTTAAAAAAGACTTCACCGCTCGTAGCTCCGCTTGCGTCCAGCATGTTTGTTTTGCTTGCGTTGCACCATGAGATTTGTCTTGGCGGCCGAGGAACCATATGATGGTTTCTTACCGTTTAGTCAAAAGGAAGTAGAAAGGATGTTTAGGGTATCTAAGAATTAGGACAGGCTACCTGTTAGGAGCTGTATGCATGCTATGATGTGAAATGTCTGGTTTTAGTACAGATCCATAGTCTGTTACTCCAGCACAGCCCATTGTGTTAGCCCTCCAGCCCTTCATCAGTGGTCAGTTTGTGACCACAATCTTAGCTAGATAGTTTTGGATATCAGACCCACTTCTGTTCCACTACCGTGTCATTGTCAATTATGCATTGAGAGTAGTCCTCCCCTCAATTAATATCTGATCCACTGTGGTTCTGCGGTCAGGAACTGGATAATGAAGAACATGGCCATTCTTCAGTGATCAGCGAGGGATCAGCACAGGGAAGGAAGGAGGGAGGCAAGAGGTACAGGAAA
Source organism: Megaleporinus macrocephalus (assembly GCA_021613375.1). Classification (NCBI taxonomy): domain Eukaryota; kingdom Metazoa; phylum Chordata; class Actinopteri; order Characiformes; family Anostomidae; genus Megaleporinus; species Megaleporinus macrocephalus. The sequence continues at coordinate 32,187,681 of CM038721.1, forward strand.
TAAAATTAGTGTCTGCCTTTGAGAAGAGTGAGCGGCCACACGTGGAGGCTCATGGTAGGTGCACACCCTCCCGAAAAAGACTGTTATCACTGTAAAACGTTATCATTGTAAAACATTTTTTTAGCTTCAATTGTTATGAATGTGTTATGTATGTGCTATGATGTTCCTATAATAGACCACTTCTTCATTTAATTGGCTTTAAAAGTCTTTCAAAATCATTTTCAGTTGCTCCTTAATTATGTTAATTTATGTCAAACAAATGACTGAAATTTTTTTTGTCACTTCTAAAACAATCACAACTCCACTGAAACTTCACCAAACTGTTCAGTAGTGACTGTGTCAGTAGTGAAAATATTTGTTCATTTTGAGCAGAAAATACTACATAAATACTGGCTAGTACATGACCAGCATGACTGCTTTGGACCAGGGTACTGTAGTACTAGGTGAACCTCAGTATACATAATATGGGGCCAGTGAGTGGTTAAGACAAAACTAAAACAAGTAATGCAGATATAATCAACAGCCGGAAGGTGGGAACTCTTGGAGGAAATTGTTTAGCAAACAGGTGTTGGATTTTACACACATGGAGAGACCAAAAATGCCGCAGAGCTTGTGGGAAGGTCAGGGCTTTTTGGGACCCCCGCCATATAAGACTGCAATGTTATCTTTAGGACTTCTATTCGAGAATTACTGTCCACCCGAGAGAATTATGACTGACCAGGTGTACCCAAAAAGGCCCGAAGGAGTAGGAAGGCGGGCCTATTAAAGACAAAGCAGTCGGAGACCAGGGTAGACCAGAGTAGACCAGGGTGTGAGAGCTTAGAGAAAGGTCAGTACCACAGAACTGGTGTGGTGTATTTTCTGCTGCATGTGCTGTGGAAACATGTCTTTGCAGAAAAACAAGGAGGCCATAGGAAGTGGAGCTAATCACCCCTTTACAATTTTCCCATCAGGAAAAGTACATTTTCCCATACCTCGAGGTACGTATGGGATCCAGGGACCTCAGTTTAAAACGCTAGAACGGCCTTTTCAGTTCCCTGTTTTAGTGTCTCACGGAATATAGCTATAAGTGTTCCATATGTTACGTTCTCGTTTAGAAGGACACACGTCACATATATGTTTTGACTGGAAAAAACAACTGGTGTACTTACCCAACGGACTTCTACACAGGAGTCAGAGAAGCTTAGATTGGCGGAGCCCTCTCCAAATATATTAGAAATATGTATCTGTTTGACGCTGTTTATTCTTTTGTAAATTAAACTTATATATTTGCAAGTGAAGCCTGGTGTCGTCAAAGATCTCTTCAGGACATCAACAGAGCATCGTTCATTCTGACGGCAAAACAAAGTTATGACACAAGCGTCCCAATTTTGGCTTTCCTGGTATATTGTGTTTTTAAAACAGCTTAATAAATGGCTTTTGCTGTGTGTTTGTTTATTTGTGTCTAATAGACACACAGTTAAATTAATTTGCATCATTTTCCCTCGTATCTGAGAATACAATCAATAAACTAAGTGTTGGGAATTTGTTTCTTTGCTGTTGTGATGGAGCTATGAGACAAGTGTAGCATGTGATGAAAGCTTATTACCCACCAATTAGCACTGCATAAACCACATGCCTAAATCTTCACACTCACACATTACATTTGTTCACTGAAACATTCCTTTTTTACGACTGTGGGTGATACGGGGTGGCTGAGAAACTGTCAATACAGCAAGAAAAGAAAATGGCCAGGAAATGGAAATAACTTGCAGTTACCCTCCACCATATCGCTATTACGTCCGTCTTTCTCTCACGCATGCACCCCGTATCCCCTCAGACATGCTAATAAAAGGTCTGATTCTGCCAGCTCATGCTTTGGGGATCAAGCTGACCCGGATATTTACCTCATGCTGTAATACTTCTCATGTCAGAGTAACCTCCATCTCTCTCCTCCACGGCTCCACAACCAGAACGCAAGATGGCCACAAGCAGACACCTCCACTGCACAAGCTGGTTTCTATAGCCACGGTTTTATTGATGCCACACTGAGATTTAAATGGAAAAGAAAAACATTTTTCAGGAAAGAGGTGCACGCTGGGGTTTAAGTGAAAAGTTCTTTAGAAGTTGTTTAAAGCTGTCAAAACTTTCTTCACACTTCGTATTTGCAAATATATATATATATATATATATATATATAAATATATATATATATATATATATATATATATATATATATATATATATATATATATATATATATATATATAAAGCATTTATTGAAAGGTTCTAAACAGATTTTAAGGCAGCCTAGAGGCAAACTACATTAGTGTCCAAAACTTATGTTTGTAATGGGCAACTGTGGTTGTAGTTTTTGTCCATTTTGACTGTGTACCATGGCCACTGGAATGTCTGGTTGGGAGATACCCCAGCACTTTCTTGTGCTATTACCATCTACGCTGTTGCAATTTGAAAAGATTTAAAAAGATTTTCAGTCTAAAACATTCGAAAATGCACTAAATTTATCAAAAGAATGTAAAGAAATAAAAGATTTGACTGCGTATATCATGTATTATAAGATGCTAGCCCAATTTCCTGGATTGCTACTACCACTTTATAACTCAACTTTATAACCCTGTTTAGATCTTTTAAGGACTTGATATCACTTTGTACCTCAAGAGATGATAGTGAGTCACTGTAGCTCTCAGTCTAGCATAAGAGAATGAAGATGTAGCACTGCTGCCCTGGAAAGCAACCGCCGACGCCTGCTCTCAGCAAGAAACCACATTTAGCAAGAAACAAACAAATGAAGCTAACAAGAGTTAGCATTGGTGCTGCTTTCCACTGCTGGAGATGCTCTTGGTGAAGATTGAAGTTTGATGCTGAACTTAACATGTCACTTTCTGATGATATGCTGCCCCCTATTGGTTTGGAGTATGAATTTAACAGGCAGCGATAGGACTTATAGCTATAATCAGCAGTCAAACTTATTGACAGAGCCCATTAAAATCAGACATTCATAAATTTAATAGAACTTAACTGTCTGTGTGTTATTTAAAGGCAGAGATAGTTACAGACTGTTACGTCCCGTGTTTTGGAAAACTTTGCTTCCTTTCTCCAGATTCTCAGGTGACTGCTCTTTGGGTGATTTGCTGCTTGTTAATCCATCTATGTCCTAATCCCCTATTGGCTAGTCTTAATGGTGGGAGATTTAAGAGGATCTTTGTTCCTGCAGTCGAGGAGCTGCTCCTTTTTCTAGTTGGCTGTCCACCAGCATAAGCCCAAACTTCTGTTTTAGTATTTATTTTTGTAAAGTCATGATAAAACAGGATGTGTAGGGGTGACCTGCCCTTATGTTTATCTTCTAACTCTGTATATGGGTAGAGTAGGTTGGGTAAAATATTGTATTTTTCTCTTCCAGGCCTGGGGTCACCCTGAAGCCATAGCATTCTGAATTTTATTTGGTAAATAAGCATATCATCTCTGACCAAAGAAATACCAAAGAAATCTCCATTTTGGCTATTTGTATTTTTACACTCCATTTGAATGCAACAGCTGCCATTTACACTGTATGAAACTTTTATGATGAACGAACCAATAGAAATGCCCCAAAAAAAAATCTGGTTCCATTAACTTACATTAAAAGGAAAGACTGTTTATGTCCTCTCCTGTAAAGTTGCAATTTTGGACATACTTGATTGTAATTGGTCAGCGACGATATTCAACTTAAACAGAAATAAATTATTACCTTTATTATTTGTGAAGATTTTCATTTCAAGCTGGTACAAGTCCACATTTTATATAGTATACAGTTATTCAATCTTATACAGTAAATGACATGTAATGAGATTATTTTTTTTTAATAAATAAATAAATTCCCTTTTCTTAATGGACAACCATGGACTGAGCAAGGCCCCCACCGCTGTTCATTTAAAAGTATGACCTTCTTTATAGACTGGTCACAATAATCTTTATACACGGTTTATGTTAGCTCACTATGCACGAGATACTAAATGTCACTTGCATTATTTTTTACTGCCGCCTTGCCGAGCTAGGATTTGATGTTCTCCACAGATGCTAGCACATGAAAAAGTAAGCAACGTTAACAAATATTCTCCACGGGAGCATAACACCGGATTAAAATAGCATGAATTCCTAACACATTTCGTCTCACCTCTAAGACTCTGTTCCACAGGGAGCAAAAGCAAGCAACCCAAAACAGAAATCATACTGCTATATTGTGGCGATGGCCACGGGGCATGCTGCCAACCAGGGGCTGGCATCGTAGGGAGCTGTTCGAAGGGGCTCATGGGAGATGTGTGCCCCCATTAAAAAGGGACTGTTTATGTTGCTGTTTGTCTAATTAAAGCCATATGCCTGTGTTTATGTGTGTTATTGTGTCGGGATGTGGGGTTGTTTGCGTGTGAGGGTCACCGGTATGAAGCCGGTGGCTAGTGGTGACCTCCCCCCGAGGAACTCTGTGTTGTGCCTGAGCCTGTCTTCCTGGTTTTTTTTTTGGTTTGGTTTTTTTTTTATAAAAAAAGCTGTTTATGGTTTACAAGTATGGCTTCAGCTGAACCTTATTTTAACCACTGTTACAATATTATATTCTACGGAAGAGGATTTCTCCACAAATAAGCAATTAAACCATGTGCTTTCCTGGTGTGTACCCCACCCCCACCCCCACTTTTACTTCTGACGTATCATCAAAGACTTTGTTTTGGAACTAGGTCTGATGCCACCTCTGCTGTGTGTCTTAATAACTACATATAAAACCATCCAGTATTTGGTGTGGCCACCTTTTTCCATTCTTCTCAGGAGATCTGAATCCAATCCCATTTCTTATATTCATCCCAACCCCAGCTTATCAGCTTGCCCCTGGGAACTGAGTTACAAGGGGTAGTAGTTGAAATCTTCCCCTGCGAAATGGGACAACTCTCGATACGTCACCAAAAATAAAACAGAACACTGTTTCATTACCTGCCAGTGCTCTGTAGGCAATATCACAGTGGTATCAGAGGATATCGCAGGATTTTCCTGTATAGCATGGATAGTGCAGCTGTTAGAATGTAACTGCTGCACCCTTTAAGGTGGAATGGAAACATTTGCTTGATAAGCTAACTTCACCCTTATCTACATTTACCTAGCTTCACATTTATTGAACTGAATGCATCATATGCCTTCTAAGGTGGGGAGGGACACGAAACTGTCATGAAATAATGGTATAACTGTAACTATAGCTACCGAGACATGAGCATTCTACTAGTGATGTGTGATGTTGCTTGTTATAAAGAACATGGTCATAATACATTGAAGCGTCATGAAACTATGATGGCGCAATGGTTTGCAACAGAGAAACTATTTACATTTACTTTGGTCGCACAAGATCTTCTGGGGAAAAAGCTGTGTGTAGTCACTTTACCCCATCTCTCTAGCCCAATCGGGAATCAGAAAACCTTACATCGAACATGCAAAGCAGAGAGGTAGGGCTAAGTGGTAGAGGCAAGAAGTGAAATAGGATCAGGCTTCAGTTTTCCAAAGAAATCAAGAAGATTTTTTTTTTCCATAAAATTCCCAAGTTCAGTCTTGGAACTGGCATTTTTAGTTTCTCACCATCCAAATAATCTGAAACACATTCAGTGAGGTTGAGGTTGGGACTGTTACTGGAAAGGGGTGGTCAGTCCATTGCTATTGTTCTGCTTTTTTCATCTTTTATTTTGTTTTCTTTGTTGTCTACACATGGGAAGGATGGATAGACATACCATCCATCCATCTATCCATTATCTGCTGGTTAATCCCGCTAATCGGGGTCACGGGGGGGCTAATGCCAATCCCAGTGTCATTGGGCAAAGGCAGGGTACACCATGGACAGGTCGCCAGACCATCAGATTGCCAACACCCACTCACACGCTCTCACACCTACGGGCAATTTAGAGTGACCAATCAACCTAACATGCATGTCTTTGGACATGTGGGAGGAAACCAGAGTACCCGGAGGGAACCCAACTGGAATCCAACCCAGATCGTCTTGCTGTGAGGCCACAGTGCTAACCACTACAGTACCATGCCACCGGATAGACATACCTATATACATACCTATATATATTAATTGTGAATGTAATAGTTGCTGTTAAATAAATGAAGGGTGGTCTTTGACATTGGCTAATATAAATAAATATGGCTAAAATAAAAAAATAAAAAAATAAATAAATAAATAAATAAATAAATAAATAAACAAATTCACTCCAAGCTATTTTTTTAACCTTGACCACCACCAACAAAACCGACCCCTACCACCCACCCCCACCCCCATTGTTCAAGCTATTTATCAAGTCTGCATAAAAAAAAAAACATTGTCCTGCACAGGAGGTGAGATTTTTACACAACCACACGTTTGCTGAACAGGTAGCGATACATGAATCACAGACTGGAAATCAGCCTATAAAATAACTGAAGTCATGGCTCTGAATGATGAAGCCATTTAAATGCTTCTTTATTGGGCGGTTTTTAACAGCGTGGCACATCAGCTGACTAGTTCAGCTAGTTGGGAATGAAGCATTTACGTGAGTAGACCTTTATGCAGTAGACTCTCTCTCTTTTTCTATTTAAGTGTGTGTGTGTGTGTGTGTGTGTGTGTGTAGGTTGTGGTGGTCAGTGAGTGGATGGGGGGACGATGAGGGGCAGCAGCTATTGTAATGCAGTGTGCTGAGTGTGGCAGCATCAGCTTCACCTCAAGGTCAACTCCTTGTGAGGAGAATACACATCAAGCTATTTGGGCTGGAGTCCATCTTTCTCTCTCTCTCTTTCTCTCTCTCTCTGCTTTAGTTCCCAGCAGCCGGTGATAAAGACTCATCAGAAGCATTGACGGCGGAGAGCGGAGTGATTTACTGCACGCTTTCTGAGAGGAGCCCCAAAAAGTAGATTGAAAGTTTGTATTTGTATACTAGAGAAGATGGAAAATTACTTTACCTCATTTCATATTCTGTTCTATTCATCCGCCTTTTTCACTCTCTCTTGCTCACTCTCTCTCTCTCTCTCCTCCATCTGTCCTCTTTACTCCATTTCCTCTCTTCCCTTTCATTTTCTGTCACAAATAATTAAAAGTTCCCACACCACTTGCTTTTGTTTATGGTTTATTATGAGACGTCTCCTGATTTTTATAACATATACAACACATTACTTGGGGCTACTGCGCTGTCTCACTGCTAATCATAGCAGCACAGAACTTATGCAGTTCAAGATGCCAAGAAATGCTTATTTACACTGTAATACATTTTAAGTCTAGTTGTTATATCTTATACTGTAAGCTTGCTGTATTTATTAAGCCAAATTATTGTTTCTCTATATGAGCAGACCATTTTGCTTAATTTAAGAAATATACTTTAAGCAAGCACCATTATTTACTTAAAACAAATAATAATTATCACCTTAATTAAGTGTAAATATACATCCAAAAATAAGTTAAATAGTCTTACACTCTTATAAAAGGTACTCTGTGGGTAATCATTTCTCTTGTTAAGGTACAAACTGTGTAAAATGTGTTCCCTTAAAGGTCCCACTGTGTATTTTGTGTCTGGTATGACATGAATTTGGGTGGTCTTTTAAATTGTAAAAAAAAAAAAAAAACTCTCAACCCCATGGCTTTCAGGGGTCAGGTGACCATTTGCAGAGGTCCTCGTGATCACGAGAGTACTGCAGTCCCGAGTGCATAGTCAAAACCTGCTACCGATGAAGCTGGCCACAGAGTGCGTGGTCTTATTGAGGAACTGCATAAAGGAAAACCGTCATTGATTAGATGAGAGTGAGCCGATATGCGTTTGTAGCTCTCCTGCTGGTGATAAACAACCTTCTTCATTCCTAAGACATTTGATTTGGTGATTAATTTAGTATTTAAGAAAAACTTCATTCACAACTTTAAATAAGTTTTTTCTCAGATAAATATACATAATAGAACTGTCTTGTAACCACATATTTAAACACCAGAACAACAGAATAGAAGAACAAAAAGTCAATATGACTGTAAAAAATAATAATTTCAATTTATCACAACTACGTTCCCTAACTACAGGAATTGAGATGTACTGTTCAGTTTAAGACCCCAGAGATGAGAGAGGTACAGCCCCAGTGGCTGTTTATACCTTGTTTTTTTTTCTAAGATTGTATAATAAGCTTACAACAATCTTAAAATGAAAAATATAAGATATAGCCATTAGATATAAGATCATTTCGCCTGCCAAGATAACAGTACTTACAGTGTATATAGAAAGTTTACATTAATCCAAGTTATAAACAAGCTATAAACAAGGTTTATTCTACACTTCAAATGGGATTTACTCAAGATACTTATAAAAAGTTGTGCTGTTAGGACAGATTAAGTGTCATCAATCAATGTTGTCGAAATCTAATTGAGCTAACATTAGCATTGTTGTGGTTTTCGTCCCAATTAGCTGCAACAACATAGTCCTGGAATAGAAAACGTGTGTGTGTGTGTGTGTGTGTTCTTGTAGTGATACACTTGTGAGGACCACATGTCCTCACAAGTAAAGGACAATATGAAATTTTTGATAAAGTGAGAACATTTTGTTTGAGCACATGTTGTTTTCTCCATTAATCACATGTTTTGGATAAATCTAATAGAGCATAAAAATGGGCCTAAACTTAAATCTAGGTTTAGATGTAGGTCTAGTAGTATTTAGCTACAGTAATACAAAGATCAATAGAGACCTATAGATGGCCTCACAAATATAATAAGACGTGTGACATGTATGTGTGTGTGTGTTGGCGTGGGGCTTGAACTGAACAAAAATTGTAGCTCTAGAAAAAAAAATCATTTAGGCATTTTGACAAACTCATTTTGAGTTACGCCACATTTGTTAGTTGTAATTTTCCAATATTGGCACTGAAAAATCATATTTTGATATATAGCATTTAAGTCAGCTTTGAAGATTTGCAGACCTCGCTGGTGTAAATATGTCCCAGCATGTATAATTCAAAGTGTGGAAGGACATATTGTAATGTTAGTTGTGCTTCAGACACACGAGAGGAGTCTGATGTTTATGGACACATCGAAAGAGCATTCAAAGAGAACTCAAAACTTAAGGTCAAAACTTCTTGAATGATGTGTTTTCTGAGGATGTTACTGGATTAACCACAAAACTAAAAAATGTATGTTTGGTTTGCCTGAAGAATTTCAATTGTATTTTAAATAGTAAGTTAATTGAACTGGGATTTGTTGTTTCATATTCTGTCAAATTATTATTACAAGTTCAAATAACTGAAAGCATTTTTAGTTACGTTTTTTTTTTTTTCAGTTCACTTTTGTCGTCATATCTTTATCAGTCCAAAAACTGGAGAGAAATTTGACCCAATAAAACATTTTTTTAAATTGGTTTATGAAGTTTATTTTGAACGGTACACTTGGGATTCTGCAAATGCATAAAAACAGTGGCTACCAGCATGTTTTGTGATGTGGAAAAAACATAACTTTTATATGTACTGTGAATTTAAATAAATAAACTATTTTCAGCTGAATAGTAACTGAATAGATGTAACTGGTAACTGAATAGATGTTATAGTGTGTTATGGAAGCTGATTTTTTTAAAGTCATATTTTTGTATGTATTACGCATGTAAATACAGCTACTTGAGAACAAGTGTACACTCTTAAGCATGGTAATATGAGGTGTTATGTATGCCATATAATACATAAACGCAATACATTATAACTGCTATACTGAAAAAGCCTTACGAATACAGGATTCATGTGAAGTGTTACCAAATTTACTGACTTTCCTAAATTAGGCAAATCCAAGGGTTCCCATAGACTACTATGCAGTAGCTAAGGCCAAGCTGACAGCCAGTATAGTTCTTTTCAAGTAATTCAGTAGAACATGTAAGGCATCATATGCAGACTTCCCCATTAATACATTAAGAAATCTGTATGGCCCACATTGAAATCTAGCTTTGAGTATATTTAAACGTTAAGGTTTGGTGAAAGAGTTTAAAATTTTCGTTCAGACTGAATGGTCTCCAATCCAGCAACTAACCAAGGAAGACCTTGCTCAGCGTCTTACATCAGCCTAACACTTGGGTCCCGTAGACTATAGAGCTACTAGACAGCTAAGGATTGCAATATAGGCCATTTGGAGTATACTATCTCTCTAGTATGGCTCAATGGATACTGGTTTTCTTTGTAATATAGTCTAAAAAAACTTATCCAACTTAACTAAAACGAAGCAGCATGTTTTGTGATGTGCAAAAAAACATAACTTTTATATGTACTGTGAATTTAAACAAATAAACTATTTTCAGCTAACTGGTAACTGAGTAGATGTTATAGTGTGTTATGAAAGCTGATTTTATAAAGATTTTATATTTTCGCATGTATTACGCATGTAAATACATCAACTTGAGAACAAGTGTACACTCTCAAGCCAGGTATTATGAGGTGTTATGTATGCCATATAATACATAAATGCAATACATTATACATGCTATATATAAGGATACCTAACTTACTGATTAGTAATACCTAACTTAAGGATACCTAACTTACTGATTAGTAACAGCCTTTCTGTGCCTGACCAGGACTGAAGTTCCAGAAGGATTCAGAGAGCTAGAACAACCCCCTAGTTTTTCCTTTACTTTTTTAAGCTTTTATTTTCTGGCACAAGTTGTGCCTTGAACAAACATTTTCAACTTGCTCTTATGTGGATATAAAGATTTCTGAAAAAAACACTGCCGGAGGGGAAAAAGATATGGTTTTAAAATAAATCTGTATACAGGTGCACAAGGCCGGGATGGTCCTTTTCATAGCTTGTCTCTTTGACAGGATCATGGAGAAGTTTGTGGGTGCTCATAACTCGAGGTGGTATTGAGGGCGAAATCCTCTCAGCTTCTATATCCGTGTATCTCTCCGCTGCCATTGTGTAAACAACCACCGAAATGTGACAATCAATTTCAAGCCAGTGCAATATATGATACAGATGATCTGGGGGAAGAAAGGTCAGCGCATATGTGTAGCACATCTCGTGTACGTGCATGATCTGGACAAAGGTCAGTGCAGGTGGTTCGTAGATGTTGTGCATGTGCATGCGAGTGGGTGCATTTAATATAGTTCGTGGTGTATGTGGGTGTGTGTGGGCAGAGGTGGTGGTGGGTAAGGGGGTGGTGGGTAGTTGTGGGGGGAGTGGGCCTCACTAAACCACCTGCAATCTTAATTTGCCGTGCAGGTAATTTTCTGCCTGCTCCCTGCTGGCCTCAGACACATGCTGTGCTCGGAGTGGTGTGAACTCACCAATTGAACACACCCCTCCCTCTCTCCAGAGGCTGCCATACCCATGTCACAGTGCCATGTCAACTGGCATTATGCTGTGTGCCATCCAAATAGCTCTATTTTCATCAAGCATTTTCACGTCGTACCTCGGAGATCTGAGGCATGAAATTAGCCGCATGGGAGCAGCCGCGCGACACGGGAAACAGAATCCAAAAAAAAATAGGTGTCATCATTAGATGATTTTATGCATGCTTCAATATTGATATTTGTTGTAGGGCTGTAAAATTGCTATGATGAAAAAAATATAATTATGGATTGAAACGATTGATGATGATAATGCAGAAATACCTGTTTTTATGCATATTTATTTATTTATTTATTTATTTGCTTTATAACAAATATTACTTTTTTAAAAGGCTCCCTAGTTTACTTTCTTTCCAGTGTTTTCCAATAGCTGAGCTTCTGAGTTTCTTCTTCCTAATTACTCATCAAAATAATCAATAGATTAACTGATAATTGATGTAATCAGTAGCAACAGTCTGCAAATTAAGTGTGGTAATGCAGTGGTGAGGGCTCGGGAGGTTACCTGAGAGGCAGGTAGGTCTCCCTTTTTGTCCAATGTGTTTATTGTGGCGACACCCACATAAACACATGTGACACCCTCAAAGTGTGGTCACAATAAAGTGATTATTTATTTTGCATTTATTTTACATATATATGCTCTTTTGGTTTTTGTATGGGTTATTGCACTGTAATATGATGCCTCCAGTCCTGTAGAGGGAGCTGTGCCTTGGGGCGGGCGCTAGACTGTGGTTTAAGGGGGTAACAGGAGAATGTTCTTAGATGAATCTGAGAACTCCAACTCGTGTCTTCTGTATCCTGTTATCTAGATTCTATCTAGGCCCTGCTAACCCCAGGGTTGCATAACTGTTATGACCCATCCCGCACACCACGGGGGGTGTAACACACACATAACAGAATCCACACTATTTACACTTTTACTCCGGTAGGAGATACGCTATGGTGGATTAACAGCTACCACCCTCTACTATCCAAGGTTAACTACCAGTTGCTTAGAAATAAAGCTCTCCAAGCTTGACCAAATGCGGTCATAAAGCCAGAATCACCCACAGTCTCTAATCCTCAGACTACACCAGCGTGTTTCTTAACTGCCTTTTTGTACCTTGAAGCCCTCCCTGGACTCGACCAATAGGTAATTGTTTCTACAGGCAGGTGAACAGCTAAAGTGTCCAGGTCAATATATACACAATATTTATATTTAATAATACACTGATCAGCCATAATATTAAAACCACCTCCTTATATCTACACACATTGTCTATTTAATCTGATGCACTTACTACATAGGACTAGTTATACACTTACAGGCTATAGTCCATCTGACTCTCTGCATACTTTGGTACCCTCTTCTTTAATCAACAGGACCCCCCAAAGAACCACAGAGCAGGTATGATTTAGGTGTTGGGTCATTCTCAGCGCTGCAGTGAAACTGATGTGGTAGGGGTGTTTTGTCCTTGTGTGGGTGAATTGGACAAAGTAGTGCTGCTCATGTTTTTAAACACCACTCAATGTCCACTCTATTAGACACACCGTGTAGCTTTAACATCTGAGATGATAGTTTATCTGCTGCTGCACAGTTTGTGTTGGTCATTCTCTAGTTCTTCATCAGTGATAACAGGACGCTGCCCACAGGACACTCTTGGCTGGATGTTGTTGGTTGGTGGACTATTCTCAGTAGAGCAGTGACACTGAGGTGATTAAACACTACAGCATCACTGCTGTGTCTGATCCACTTATACCAGCGCAACACACACTAACACACGACCATCATGTCAGTGTCACTGCAGTGCTGAGAATGATTCACCTCCCTAATAGTACCTGCTCTTTGGTGGTTAAAGAACAGGGTACAAGGGGATGAACAATGTATGCGGTGAATCAGATGAACTACAGTCTGTAAGTGTAGAACTACAAAGTGATCCTATTTGGTAAGTGAAGCTGATAAAACAGGCAATGTGTGAAGATATAAAGAGGTGGTTTCATGTTATGGCTGATCAGTGTATTTACACTAGTGTGCATCAATAAATAGTAGTTCTAATAAATATGTACGTGAATACAATGTTGGATACTTTTAAAAATGTTTTAATTGTATCTATTTCTTCAGCCACGAACCCCCCTGTCCCTGGACAACCCTTGGACACTTCCTAGATGTTAAGTGTCTTGCGTGCCGCCATTTCTACAGGAACCAGGTAAATACTGTGTCCACTGCCAATGTCCATAACGTCTTTAGTAGAGATGGACGGATCGATCGGCTATGTATTGGTATCAGCCGATTTTTAATCAAAATATTCGATTGGTGATCTGCCGATATTTCTCCAATTTAGCCGATCCCGAGAGTCGATCGATCGTGTTAAACAAATGAGACTTTTATTTTTATCAACCATTATTAACGGTCACCGTACTAATTTGATTAAGCTTTAATATTCAGTCCCTAAGTATTTACATATTAAGACTTATTGTGCATCGTTTGTTGTTCAGTTATGCACTTTGTTTGTCCTTTTTTAAAAAAAAATAACTTGATAACTTGATTAATCATCAAATAATTGGTAGATAATCCCGTAATCCCTTAATATTCTAAGCAAACCACAACCTAAAACGTATCAGGCATGGCTTGCTATTGTTCAGTGAAATCCAGTTTTGTTTCATGAGTAATTATTAATAATCAAAATTGTTATTAGCATTTCAGTACATTTTATTGTTTGGCATTTTTTAAAAGCTGAATTACATGATTATTCTCCACAATAATCAGCAGATTAATTAATGACTAATATATTAGTTAAACTGGTAGCCCCTTTAACCCCTTAATATACATTTATAAGGCTTATAACACAGTCATTACTAAAAATCTATTTACTAATATAGCCAATGTTATATTGTTACCCACTTAGTATTCACTGCCCTCCACACCCTTAGGCTTCTAGGCATGGTTAGCTGTTACACTGTTAAGCCCATGTTTATTGTTTGATTAATAGTCAAGATAATGAGTAGATTCATTTATAACTAGTGTAGATTCATTTATAACTAGTGTAATATTTGTAACTAGTGTAATAGTGACAGGCCTTATTTTTTAACCCTTTAACCCCTTAATACACGTATATAACACAGTCATTACAAGAAAAATATTTGCTAATATAGCCAATGTTATATTGTTACCCACTTAGTATTCACTGCCCTCCACACCCTTAGGCTTCTAGGCATGGTTAGCTGTTACACTGTTAAGCCCATGTTTATTGTTTGATTAATAGTCAAGATAATGAGTAGATTAATTTATAACTAGTGCAGATTCATTTATAACTAGTGTAATATTTGTAACTAGTGTAATAGTGACAGGCCTTATTTTTTAACCCTTTAACCCCTTAATACACGTATATAACACAGTCATTACAAGAAACCTATTTGCTAATATAGCCAATGTTATATTGTTACCCACTTAGTATTCACTGCCCTCCACACCCTTAGGCTTCTAGGCATGGTTAGCTGTTACACTGTTAAGCCCATGTTTATTGTTTGATTAATAGTCAAGATAATGAGTAGATTCATTTATTACTAGTTTATAATTAGTATAAATAGTATAACTAGTGTAGTTTTAACCTCACATATTTACAGGCTCACTCCTCAGTGACTGCATGGAAAACAATGGAAAACCACTGATCTAGTATTAAGGTCTAACAATCAGTAAGAGGTGTCTAGAGAAGTGGGTTACGTTTACATTTCTGAGGGGTAGTTCAATGTAGTCTCATTCTCTCTCTCTCTCTGCCTTGGCCATCGTCTGCACGGTATATGCGGTACAAGTACATTTGATTAATTTATATGAATGTAACACACACGCTCACACATATTTCCTGGTAAGACGCAGACCGACAGGCTCACTTAACATAGCCTTAGGTAATGTTTTCTTGCCCGGTTTCGAGACATGCATGTGATATGACAATAAGCAGTCCGTGCTGTTTACACCTCATATATTATTGCTTAGAGCTGAGGCCCGATACGGCTCTCTGCCGAAGCCAAGGAGGGAATACAAAACACGCTGAATAATATTTACAAGGAAGAGCAGCTCCTTCTCCCAGCGAATCCTTCATCCTTATGGCCTTTCATAGACTTTTGTAGCCTGTCAGAAACAAAAAAAAGAAAAGAAAAAGCCCCGCAAACACTTCGGAGCAGAAAGCAATCCTGGTTTTGATGTTGATTGACCGCGCTGTTTAGATGCAGCTGGGGGAAATTATATAACTATACATTGATTTGTCCGTCCTTGCTTCATTTGACAGTGTGGCTTCATAAGCCTTTCCACCCTCCCTTGCCTGTCAGTTAGATTAAGGAGCGAGTCAGTGGTGCACAAACGCACACACACCACACACACACACCAGCTTGTACACACCTGCAGAAAGAAGACATCATGCTGCACAAAGGAGCCGAGAATGTCTCTCACATCCTGTGTGTGTCTTCGGATGTCGTCATCTTCAAGGCCTCACCAAGAACTCACAGGAACACGTGTGACCCAGCCGCCGCCGATGGCAGTCGGACGCATGCTATCCCGGGTGTGTCCACACGGAGGCAGAGAGCGCCTCCCTGTATGCTCGGTCACGGGTGGGTTTTTGTGCCTAATCAGGCTGATTCTCCACCTCTTACGGCGGTCTCATCCCCGGCAGCCAAGGCCGAGACGACTTGTTAATTGGAGAGCTCGTTTAAGACTGGCATTGCAAATTCAACAGGGCTGGAAGAACAAACATATTTTAATTGCGGTTAGTGGAGAGGGTTTCAAATTAGGCTGCGGATCATGCACAGCCTCCATACTCACTCAAATCAATGCAAAGTACATACTTGATCACAAATACCCACACTGTAAAGAAAAAAATGTGTTAACTTTAAGAAGTTAGTGTCCAGGCCACCTTAAAATTAGGAGTTCATTGAAATGCAAGTAGTTGACAGAACAAGAATCTTTGTTTTATGCCCCAAAAAGTTATTTGACATTTAACTCCAAATATTAAGGCAGCCCAGACCATCAGGGCCTCCTCCTCCCCCAACACCAACCAGTTCTCCTCCTCATTGTTGCCATCTGCTACACCCTCAACTCAGCATCAGTGGCTACATTTACATGCAGCCCGATAATCTGTTAATAATCCGACTAATAGCTCAATCGAAATAGGATGTGTCCATATATACTCCTCAATCTGAATAGACTAGTCCGATTGAGGTCATTCCGGTTACAATTTCTATCTGATTGAAGGAGGTGGCTGTTACGTCCCTTGAGTTTGGAGATTTTGGTCTGTCCCTAGGTTTGCTGCTTGTTACGCCGCCCATGCTCACTTTCTATTGGCTGGATTTATTGGCGGGAGATTTAAAAACCTCTTTTTCTGGAGTCCAGGAGAGCTGCACCTTTTTCCCCTGTCTGAGCCGTCACGTGCTGCTCCAGTGAAGGCCTACCAACACAGACCACACTTGTTTGTTGTTTTTTTTTGGGTTTGTTTATTCAAATGTTTGGTGCCCAGGATTTGTAGGGGTTTTTTGTTTGATACCTTTTGCTTTTGTTTTTGGAAAAAGAGAAGGTAGGGTAGTGATTTTGTGTGTTGCTTTGGCCTGGGGTCACCCTTAAGTTACTGAATCCTGTTTTCTTTTGTTTCTTATTATGTTTTGAAGCTGGAAAATGGACAAAAGTTTTAGTTAAGAGCAATAAAAATCATATTTAATTATTTTGAGTTGTATGTGTTTGGTCTGGGCATTCACTTGAAATATTTGTTGCGTCCTACCCCTAGAGGACGTAACAGTGGCTATTCCCATAAATAATCAGTGTAATAGAAGAATAATAGTCGTGTAAACGCCTGTATCCAATTACATTCCCAATCGGAAAGTTTAAGTACGCTCTGTGCATGTGCAGTTACGTCATGGAGGAAGTTTCAACATGGCGGGAGGTAAAGACTGGTCTTCAGAAGAGACAAAGTTCATGCTTCAAACCTTAAAAGATTAAAAAACAGTTAGCAGGATGGATGGCTGTTCAGACAAGTATATGAGCAAATGAACGATGGTGGGTTTACACGAACTGTAGAGCAAATTAAAAACAGATGGAAGTTTCTCAGATTGGAGTATTACAAAGCTAAAAATCCGAACAGTGAAAGCGGCTCTGATCCACTGTCCTGCTTTACTAAATTATGGATGAAGTCACGGGAGATCGACTCCTTGCTAACACTGATGAAAACGGTGTTGCTGGACGTGATGTCTTCCTCTCGGCCCTTCTTTAATAAGTACATGAGAAGTATGTTTTCCTGAGTCTGCCATAATTTTAAAGCAGTTAAAAATATGAGTGTGCTAACTAAACCACCTCAGGTAACATATTTCTGCTGGTCTTATCTGACTGAACTCGATCGATGCTCTTTGTCATGATGACGTTTTGGATCCGATTGCTTGTAGTGTGCATGTAAACAGAGATTTTCATCAGATTGTTAAGTAGAGTGAGCATATAAACACCTCCGTCTTAATCTAGAATCAGAATGAATTTAATTGGACTGGAGAAAATCTCTGCATGTTAAAGTAGCCACTGTGTCATCCAGATGTGCCAGCAGTGTGATATGATGGGACTGTTTCAGCTCACTCCCACTTTTTACACAAACAGAGTCAGAGACTGCCTCAGTCAGAGACTGCCTCTACCTGTGCAGCTTCTTAAGCTTTTACCATCCAGAGATTCTCTCAGCTTTTACTCTGAACTGGGCTTAATAAACTCTATATACTGTTTGACCAGTGGAGGATGGGTCTACCCTTAAGAGTCTTGGTTCCTCCCAAGGTTTCTTCCTCCAGTCTTGAGGGAGTTTTTCCTTGCCACCGTCACCTCTGGCTGGCTCACTGGGGGACATATATGTTGTATCTGTATGTTTTTAAACTCCTGTAAAGCTGATTTGTGACAGTTGAAACATTTTTTTAAGTTAGGACCCCCACCTTTTGTTTTACAATGCATATGTTTTAATTGTAGTGCTCGTATATGCCCTGTAAAATAAGGTCATGTCTATTTTTTCAACACATTTTTGGTAACTCTTTACCTGCTACAAAACACTGACATAACTGCATGAACAAGTTGCTGTCCAAAGAATAAAAGAATCTCCAAATTAGTAACTTTACAGGAGAGCGCAAAAAACAGTTCAGAGGTTTAAAGTGTCATCTGTCTCTGTTTTTGTTAGTTTTTGTCATGTGCTCCTTGTCTCCACCCTTTTGTCTCCGCCCCCTGTCTCCACCCTCACCTGTTCTGTGTTGTCTCCCTCGTTTTAGCCCCAGGTGATCGTGTTTTAGTTCCTGTATATATCCTTGGTTGACTGCATAGTCTGTGCTTGGTGTTATGTCTTACCTTATGTCAGTGAAACCCCCGTTGCCTGTTACCTGTTCATTAGATTGTTAACCCTGTTATTGTTTTTTTATTTTTGGAGATGTACCAGTAAGTCAGTGTTTCTAGTTTCTTGGTTTGTTTTGTTATCTTGATAGAGTTTTGTGTTTTGTTTCTCAGTACACGACTATCCGGCTTGCACCTGCATCCTGCCTCCTCGACTCTCCATGTGTGACATTAAGAGATTTAATAAAAAAAAATATTTTGGTCCAGTCATCATGAAATTTACACACAATGTAAAGGACTGCCGCCGTGATGAAAAGTTTGAAAACTGACGTTTTTATTTGGACAGTGATGATATGCTATCATCAGTTATCAGTTATCATTATGTCCAGTGTCAGGTCACCATTACCAGTGATTGTTATGACTTGTATCATAACGCAGAGCCAGTTCTATGCACCCTGGTGCTGGTCTCTGATTGGTCGACAAGCTAAGAACACAGCCTCTGACTGGTGGACAAATCAGAAACACAGCCTCTGACTGGTGGACAAATCAGAAACACAGCCTCTGATTTGTGGATCAGTCAGGAACATAGTCTTTGACTGGTGGACAAACCAGAAACACAGCCTCTTATTGATGATCAAATCATAAAAACAGCCTCTGATTGGTGAATAAATCAGAAACACAGCCTCTGATTGGTGGACAAATCAGTAACTCAGCCTCTGGCTTGTGGTCGAACCAGAAACACAGTCTCTGATTGGTGGACAAATCAGAAAAACAGCCTCTGATTAGTGGACAAATCAGAAACATAGCCTCTAATTGGTTGACAAATCAGAACTATAGCCTCTGACTTGTGGACAAACCAAAAACACAGCCCTTGATGATCAAGCAGTCAGGACCACAGCCTCTAAATTGCTTGACCGACTCAAAATATGTCAGTACATTGCTAACAGCAAGTAACAACAGTGACTTTTTTTAACACAGAAATAAATAAACTCTATAAAAAATATAGGCCTGTCCACGGTATGAAACACTATCTACACTTTTTGCAAAGAATGTGAAAGTCAGCTCTATATTACGTATGTGTTTGATTTGAGGAGCCACAAAGAGAAAATTCTATTTTTACTTTCTATTTTGACCGAAGAAGCAATGCATCCCATCATGACTCAACAGCTTCCTATCATGTCAGCCTGTATGTGAGTTTCATGTCCTTTCCCCTCTCTAACACCTACATCAGCCATGCTAACGCTAACCCACAGACCCCTCTGGCCTTTCTCTGGCCGTTCAACTGCAGCGGACAGCAAGGGAGCCTGAGAGGAGTTTGAGGAGTCAGCATTCGAAATCGTTTTTGTTCTTCAGTGCTCGGTTACCAAAAACTTTGGCCTGTAAAGATTTTTACAGGCCAAATCGTTGATGGGAGGTCAGGGAAGCTAGAGGGAGATTAGGACGGGAGATTGGAGCTGGGGCGATGGCTGACTCCTCCTGACCTCTCCTGGCATGCGCTGCTTTATTTCTCTTAAAGGCCTTGTCAACACACTGCCACACTGAATAAAGATAACGTTCCCTTTAAAAGGTGAAGCTGGAGAGTGCGTCTGCAGCTCGAGTTTGTCCCTGGCTTTGCCCTTTGTGCAATGGAAAATATTATTTTGCACCGAGGTTACATGAAGTCGCATGAAACAGACAACCTCAGATGAGCAAGCATGTCCAAAGGTCACTTATTCAAACTGATTTCTCTTTCCGCAAGAAACTTTTCAAAAGCAAGGCTGTACGGATTATACACTGTAAAAAAATGAGGCGTTAAAATTACTTTAAAAAACATTAAGGCAATAGCTAAGCCAATTAAAATATACTTAAATAAATGATCACAACTAAAATCAGTTGTGATTAAGTCAATTTATTTTTCCCCCAACACCAACTCAAAATTTTTAAGTTAAATCTACTTAGGTTTTGTAATAAGCTCAACTAAATAAAGTCAAAAAGAAGGACTACAAATTCAAATTGTCCTAACTTGATTTTTTAAGTTGTACCAACATAGAAAGATCCATGCAAACTAGCGCCTTATTTTTTTTGCTTTTGTCTTTCCTAAAATGTAAGCCACCACTCAAATAAATCAATTTCCATACATCATTCCATGCATTTATTAAAAATGCAAATAATAAACAAGCAGCAAATGGACTGGCACATACACTCTTTTTTGTTTACATTTACTACACAGTTAAATAAAACATAAAGTGTATTGCTTACAAAAAATAATATACAAAAGTTGGTCACCTGAGCATCACCATCATTGACTGTGTTATGCACTACTGCTTTTTTTTTTGTTTCCTTCTAAAAACATTTCTTAAATAAAACAATGGAGCAACATACAAAATATCACATTTTAACATTTGTTGAGAAATGAACAGAGAAATGAATGCTTAATCCCAGTAGTCAGGGTCAGGGTGGGGCTGGAGCCAATCCCAGCATCCTTGGGCAAAGGCAGGGTACACAATGGACAGTTTGCCAGTCCATCGCATGGCCAACATACACTTACACACAACTACAGGCAATTTAGAGTGACCAATCATCCTGACATGCATGTATTTGGACTGTGGGAGGAAACCAGAGTACCTGGAGGAAACCCACTCAAGCACGGGGAGAACATACACCCTCCACACAGAACAGCCCGGACCGGGAATCAAACCTGAATCGTCTTGCAGTGAGGCAACAGTGCTAACCACTACACCACCGTGCCGCCCCAGAGCACTAATAATAGTGATATAACAGTGATATGACAAAACACAATGATAATTTCTTCTGGGTGAATTATTTAATTAGATTTATAACACTTGATGCTTTTTATTTGTAGGGTGGGGAGGGGGGTGAACTGCAAGTTACCTTCTAATTATCTAGAAATTTACAAACACGGATATGCGTAAAACATTTTTATCAACAAGTCTTGTAAATCCTAATAAAGTTATAGCTAACAAAATCATGACTCAAAGAATAGCCGTCCAGCTCCTTGTATCTCAGCAGCAAAGCTAGAATGTTTCAGACACAGCCGTTTACATCATAATTAAATCACACCGCCAGCATGTCGTGCATGCATTTTATGCCCATAGCTAAATGAATACTGACATTCTGAACCACCTCGATCATATTGTACGTGTGGAGTTAGCTCGTCTTGCCAATATCAGGCTAGCGAGCAGACTGCGTCCAAACGTAAGGTGTGTCCGAAATCGCCTACTTACCTACTACTCGGTAGTGAAATCAGTAGGCGAGCGCGTCTAGTATTTCCAAATACCTAGTAGGCATCAAGTAGTAGGCAAACGGTACCCGGATAACTTACTGAATCGGCAGACATTTTTATGTAGGTGAACACAGCACACTGCGCTATCCCATGATTCACCTGAAGCCACAGATGAATTTAAAGCAGAGGAAAAAA
This sequence comes from Megaleporinus macrocephalus, assembly GCA_021613375.1. NCBI lineage: Eukaryota > Metazoa > Chordata > Actinopteri > Characiformes > Anostomidae > Megaleporinus > Megaleporinus macrocephalus. The sequence continues at coordinate 32,209,739 of CM038721.1, forward strand.
CGGTGAAAAGCAGAACGTCAGCTGTGTGTACGCCACTACGACTAGTGAACTGCCGCTACAGAAGTTACTGCTGAGATAAACAATGATTACATTCCTCCTTTTCTGAGCTACAGTTTATCCAGTACATATCCAGACAAAAACGCAGATCCGTCATCATCTAAATCTGTCAGTAAACAGAGCTTTTAAATAAATAGTAGTATTCACCTACTGAAATGACCTACTAGTCTGCTGCTCGAGCAGTACGTACAGGCTCTAATCTAGTACCTACTGACTAGTAGGCGATTTCGCACGCACCTGTCACTAGCATTTAGCTATTTAGCTCGCTAGCAAAACAGATTTACCAGACTAGATATCCAACTCCTCTCTTTGTCCACACATTGAGTTAGCGTGCTAGTATTGAGCTATTTAGCTTGCTAGCAAAACGGATTTACCAGACTGGATATTCATATCCCCTCTGCGTCCACACGTAGAGTCTGCTCGCTAGTATTTAGCAATTTAGCTCGCTAGCAAAATCAACTTACCAGACTAGATATCCAACTCCTCTCTTCCTCCACACATCGAGTTAGCGTGCTACAGATGCTCAATTGGGTTCAAGTCTGGGGAAATTAGGGATCCAGGGTAGCACTTGGAAGTCTTGGTCAGCTCTTCCAACCAATTTGAGATGTTTCTAGTCGTGCGACATGCTGGAAGATCCCAGAAAAGACAATCTGCATGTATGGTGTACATGATCTGCAAAGATGAATTCAATACCCAAAACAGTTGAGAGTGGGCCCAGAGAAAGCCAGGAAAACATTCCTCACACATATGTGACAAAATAATGTGGCTTGACTGTGTATATATATCTAATAATAAGTATTTAGGTTACATATATATTTTTATACATTCACTGTGAGTTTAGTGTTTTTCCCTTGTGTAAAATGTTAGAGGTCAACTTACATATCACCTTTCAAAAACGTAACGATCGTATAGAATACGATAAATCAAGCCTAAATCAAACCTTTTCAACCTATTGTGTACTATTTACAAGTACGAAAAATATTATTTCTCAGTTTCCAATACCACTTGCACACAGCTTTGGTGTAGAGCTAGCTGTAGTAGCAGAGAACCTACAGTAAGACCTCTACCTCCTGTCATATGTTTGCTATACTGAATCCTGGATAAAATCATGTTATGGACAACAACTTCGGTCCGTCTGAGAACCCTCTCTGTTGTAGTATATATAGTACGGATATCTGAGCTGTCAAGTAACTTCCCAGAAAGTGCATCCAGCAGGAAAGTGAAGAAAAACTTTAGCTTCTTTAAGAGATACAAGAGTTACATAAAAGCTGGATAATGGGTTTAGTAAACCATGCACAACAGAGTCTACAATACGACCTGCTTTTCATCACTGTTCAAAGAAAAACATGTTTTTCCAAAACAGTAACTTTACAGTAAAGGGCAAAACTTTATTTCCTTTTAGTGTAAGTTAATGGAAGGAGGGTTTGTTCTAAGCAGGTTTGGAGCTTTTCTATTGGCCGACTCATTATGAAATGTTCAGTCAATGTAAAGAGTAGCTGTTGTGCACAAACTATATAAAAAAATCAGAAAAATGTGACCTGTGTTGCTAATTTATCTGTACTTGCATTGTTGTGATTAGTTTTGTTTTGGTGGTGTTGTAGACTGAGAGTCTTAGACTGATGGATGTCAGTCGCGCATGCCACGCCACAGTTCTCAGTCAATTTAGATTCTCCCCACTAATTTTCTTTCTGTATTATTTATCGGACTGATTTACTAGACAGGTGGCACAGTGGTGTAGTGGTTAGCACTGTTGCCTCACACTGTCCAGGTTCAATTCCCAGTCTGGGCCGTTCTGTGTGGAATCTGCATGTTCTCCCCATGCTTGAGGTGGTTTCCTCCAGCTACTCTGCTTACCACCCACAGTCCAAACACATGCATGTTAGGTTGATCAGTCACGCTAAATTGCCTGTAGATGTGAGTGTGTGTTGGCCATGCGATGGACTGGTGACCTGTCCATGGTGTACCCCACCTTTGCTCGATGACACTGGGATTGGCTCCAGCCCACACCCCGTGACCCCAACTAGCAGGATTAAACGGAAGACAATGAATGAATGGATGGATTTACTAGAGAACAACTAAATGAGGCCAAGCACATATGGTTTAATCCCCTTTCTATGCCCTGCATTTTGCTTGTAAACTGTACATAGAAATCATTCTTTAAACTGCTTCAAGTATGAAAGTTGACTATGCTGCATTAGGCCGATAATCAGACTGTATAAACTAGTTAAAGTGCCATTAAAGCAGTTTTGGGCTCTTGTCGAAACACACAAGCCGCACAGGCCATCTCGAGAGCTCTCCACCCTTCCTGACCCACTGTTAGTTGTAGGCAAACTCCTGAGTTAACCCAATTCTCCTGTTGAAGGCTGCTGTGACTGATGTTTTTCATCATTAGTGTCTCCTCACGAGGCCAGACAAATCGCAGGCATTATCAAATCCAAGCCGAGCATGAGACTAATCAGAATGTATTTCGGCTTTAATTTCATGAGGTAAAATATTATTCTCAATTTGTGTCTCATTTTGTCATATTAAGCAGACGCGATCTCTAAAACGGATTGCCTTCAATTAAGGAGGAACAATGCGAATGTTTAGCAAAACGTCTAATAGGAGAACAAAATGCATTAGGAGATATTACACTGTAAACTGCCACCTCTGCACAACCTTATTTCTTCTTTTTTTATAGCTGAAAAATCAGTTATCCAGTCAATGTTCCCAAAGGAACAGCAGAGGAACAAAGAACATGAGCGAAACCAGTGAAAACAGATAGATGTGAATGGGTACAGCTGGAGAGAAATGCTGAACACTGTGCCGGACAGCAGATTTCTTCTATTGGCTTCTCCTTGTGAAGATGTATGGCACGCCCAGAGGTCTACTTGCAGGCCCACTGGCAATTCTAATCAAGGTAAATATTCGCCAACCCAGGAGGGGTAAAGAAAAAAAAAAAATAGACCCATATCGCTGATGTTGGACTTGTGTTGGGAGGTGAGTCAACACCCAGTCAAAGACGGCTCTCTCACCTCACCGGCACGGCAAGGCCATTTGTGTTGATTTGTTGGACTGGCTCGCAATTAAGGCGCGTCCCGCATTGGCAGTTTGACTTACGCCTGCTTAAGCGCGAGATCGGCTCCACTGTCCCTCCTCCCAAGGATGGGATTTGTCAGGCCGCGGAGCCGGCGGAGGTAAGGGATGAGTGCGAAAGGGGGAGGAGGTAACCGGAGCTTTGAGCACGGAGAGCAATCATCAATATCCTTCCCCGCATTAGCTGTCCTCCAGCCACAGCACAGCTAGAGAGTGCAGGCCATATCACATAAGTGACTTAGCGTAAGTGCCATACTTCATCATATCAGATATGCGCCCCCACTTTCACTGTGTCTTTTAAGTTAAGGTGTTTCGTGATGAATGAAGTAATACAGAAGCAAGGCCAAATGCTGCGCAGGTCGATAAAGAGTCAAAAACATGACATTGCTTGAAATGCCAATGTCAAATGTGATTCTTCCTAATCGACACTGTCCACTTTATTCCGAACGCCTACCATGTACCGCCACTTTATGAGGCCAGCTACAGCACTGAGTAAGCGTCGTTCCTTTCCTTCCAATTTAAAATGAAATGTAATTTCCTGGGAGATGTTTCTGAGGAGATTTGCTGTAAGAGAACTGGCTTGATTTTGAAACCGATAAAACAGAGGTTTCCAATGCCCAACAACCACCAACAAATAAGCTCTACACAAGGCCCAAATCATGCTCCTCTCTTGCTTCAGATCTGAATACAATGACTGGTGTTTCTGTCCGTCCTTTCACTGTGAGAAGACAATTCCATAGGTGGATAGCACTATAGGTCTAAAAGGATGTGTAGAAGTCACATCAAGTTCCTCACTGAGAAGAGAAAAATGTGCAAATCAAACAAAAAAAAGCTGCTGGTGTTCTTAGAAAAATGGACCAGCCACCTCAGAATCCAAACTTTAACATGATGGAATGTGCTTGTGATCACTTTTGGATTGTGAAAAGCAGAACCAGCATCTGAAACACTTGCACCTTGGGGGAGTAGGTGTCTCCACAGGTTTGAAAAACTGCTGTAATAAATACAAAGAGTGGAGACACTTTAGACTTTAGCTTCTGTACATACATGATCGGTGTCCAGTGATGTTATTTGAAGAAGAGCGCAAAAGCAGTGTTTACTATCAATTTTTTAGTAAGGTACTTACTAAAAATATATATATTACCTTAATGTATATATATTACCTTAATGGCTGTTTTGACTTTGAAATTAAATCACAGGTTAGAGGTTTTGTCTGACTGCATAGGGCATATGGATGACAAAAGTAGAATTTCCCTGGTGAACAAAAACCCCATCACAACGTTTGGCCAGACCAAGAACACCCATATCTGTGTCAACAATCAAGAGAAGACTTCAGTGGAGTAAACACAGATAATATCACCCCAAAACAGGCATACCAGCTCAGAGGTTGCCAAAAAGTTCTGGCACTATTGTCCCGATTTGGATGTGAATATTTAATTTCAACTCCTATATGCCATGGCAGGCATCTCAAATTACAATAACTTTGCCAAAGTCCAATATGTAAGGCTCATACAGTAGATCAGATAAATCTGATATGCTTGCATAACTATGATTTGTGACTCAATTTTTGTCAATTGGCTGTTGTTACATGTTTATATTTGCACATAGTTAGTTACATACCAGTATTTGTAGTTAAGTATTGCTAATTAGCTACGTCAGTTTGACGGAACATAACTGGTTGGTGATGGTATGTAGGCAGTGGTTTACAGCACTAGTCTTGGCAGTGTTGTGAATATTTCTTACATACCATGGCGTCTGTTAAAAGCTTGTTTATACAGATGGGCACACTGAATGCTACAGAGGCTACAAGAACATTATGGTTCAGTGAATCCCGTCATTGATGGCAGGAACCTCCAGGGAGGCTGCCCCAAACCCAGGAGATAAAGGGTGCGTCCAAAATCACCTACTAGTCAGTAGGTACTAGATTAGAGGCTGTACTTACTGCTTGAGCGGCAGACTAGTAGGCAATTTCAGTAGGCGAGTTTTAGTAGCCACACAAGCTCGGACGTACTACATCCACCATATTGCCAGCGTCCTGTGACACAAGACGTCAGACCACCACCGTAAAAGTCCTGCTATTCATTTAAAAGCTCCGTTTACTGACAGATTTAGATACTTTTTGTGACACTGATTGACGGCAAGAAAATAAGTTACAACAGCAGTGAAGTGCTGTGCAGAGGTTAACCTGTTTTCTAAAGGATTTGTAGATAAACTGCGCCTTTCCCACCAGCTGGCTTGTGTGATTTTCTTCTTTGTCAGAAAAGAAATCATATTTTGACATAATGCCAACATTGAAAAAATACTAAAACAGCAAACTAAGTAAATTAATTGACTTAATTAGGCCATTAAAACAGCAACAGAAAGGCTATTAGTATTAATCACGTTTTTATGATTTCAGTGTCGAGCACTCCACATAATTATTCCCATAGAAAAAGGCTTCCCCACCTCTGACGTGCCAATTCATGTCATGACTACTGCGAGTTACGCTTAGTGCATTCCCATCAAATGATGGGCGTTTAAAAAAAAAGTATAAAAGTATTTCAACTGCATTACTTTACTAGAAAAGTGCATTTCCTGAAGGAAACACAGGCCCTGAGTGAGTACAGTGAGCCACAGTTTGGTGGCTGTAGGTTACATGAAACCATGATGTTTGGGTGTGTATGGGACTCTATGGGGAAGTTAAACCGATAATGAATTCATAGCCGGGGGTCTGCTCTGAGTCGGTGTCAGAAGTTCAGTACATTGGCATGCACTTTTCCATCCTATTTATTCTCTATAAAAAAAGAAGTAAAAATCTGTTGTTTTACGAAATCTGTGCATCCAATTAAAAAGCTGTATACAAGCCCGAATCACACAGTCAGACCAGACAATGTGTAGTTGGAATGGAAAAGATCTGGCAGATAAACAGTAAATAACAATAACAATACAGTTGATATACAGTTAAACAATATAATAATGAATGGAGCTGAGTTTTTAACATCATATCTTCTCTCCACATCAAGAGGAGGCCATTGCTCCATCTTTCTGTGTCATAGGTTATCACACCCAGTTCATTACTGTGAACTATGGCACGAACTATGTCACGAATGTGTGAATAGGGCAGATCACAAGGCATTACTGTCTGTATTTTGTTCTGTAAATTCATTGATTGCATTGGCCAATTGGTGTCTAAACAGATAAGCAAGTTGCAAACAGCTTTGTCAGTTTATATGACTAATGTCAGTTTATATGACATTAAGTGCATACTTGCAAATCTTTTGGCTGACCGGTGTTTAACGTTCCCAGTAGCTAGTGGTACATTAACAGTTGACCTTGAAACTATACATGTGGGCTATGACAATTGATGTGAAGGACTATTAGCTTTGACTATGGAAATTGGCCTCTTTACAATTATATATGTATATATATATATACAGAGAGCGAGAGAGATTTCAATTTTGCACTTTGAATATACTGAATTTACTTAATTCAAATGTATAGATGATGTTTTTCTTTGTGTGACATTTCTAAGCACTACACATTACTCTGTATAAAAAAGTTAACATTAGACCTGTTTAACATTTTCCCCACTGCTGCATGCTCCCTGCTTTGTCAGCCCATGTACTGCTCAGTGCTGAGGTCAGCAACAAGATACAAACTGCCCACGACATCTAACCTGTACTTCAGCCTCGTATTAGCATATAAACTTTGTTAATGACCTTGTCATCTCTGAACATGATTAAAGGAGCCAGGCGAAGTCGTATCCCAGCACATAGCATCCTCTGAATTAAACATTTGCATACGTTCGGCCTGGTCCCTTTGAGAAACGGCACAATTGCTCCATCGCTCCTAACTCGAGCTGAAGGTTTACAGTTGTGCAACAATGTAAGTAATCCCAAGCTGTGGCATGATGACATTGATCGTGACACACACCATCAGTGGCCCTTTCCAGCGTCGTGCCATTTCAAAGCTCTCTCAGTCAGATTCTGTCTTGGTTACTCGCTCAGTCTTAGACACTGGAACAGTAGTAATAGCTATCTTCTTCCCTGAGTTGTGCCCCCTGCTAATAACTTCCATTAAAAGCCATATGAAAGAATTCCCATTATTACCATTATTGGAATCGCTAATCGCTAATAATGGATTAAGAGGAATCAACCTTTTTCTTATTTAATACCAAGAGGAATTAACAGAATGCTTAGGAGACTGGAGCACAATGCTTTCTGCACGGTGCATTAAGGCTCCTTCCTCTGCATATTCCTGGCAAGTCTTAATTTACAGGACTCAGGCGAAAGTGAGAAAATCAAATATGTTCCCATGGAATCAATTATTAAGGCACAGCAAATGTGATTTATTGTTCCTGAAGCGCCAGACACAGCCGAGGGGAAGCTGAAATTGTGCCGAGGTGAGCTCCAAGCCTTTACAGAGGACACGAGCAAGGGTTTAAAAAATGGCAGGAGAAGGCCCAGCACACTGCACACACACACAATATAATAGCAATGGCTCATCATGAAGGGCTTATATAACATTGCTGCCCAAAGAAAAACATGTATTTCCATTTCTGTCCATTTTTATTTTTCTATGTCAGTTGAACACAAAGGCTGCCATTTACTCTTAAATGCTCCAAAATAGCTTGGAAAAAATTCTGGTTCCATTGACTTACATTTTTCTGTGGGGTTATACAGTAGTACATTTTCACTTAATCAACTTCCAAACATTTTTTTACACCTTAGAATTAAACAAGGACTTTCTGTTACTGTAACTTCCTTACACAATATGTAAATGAACTATGTTCTGATTCGCTGGCCTGTGCTATGCCCCATGTCCCCCACATTTCATGCTCTGATAATTCTGCCACAGACTGACTTTGGCAGGGGGGCTTAATCCTAAACCCGGATATCTACAGGCCTGCAGGGTTCAGTTTCAATCCTAATCTAACACACCTGATTTGGGTAATGAAGGACTTCAAGCGCATCTGAGCATTCACATGTTGTGTATCAGCTGTAATCATAAAGCCTTACAATTTTTTTTTCATTTTTCTACACCATTTAAAACATGACAGTTGCTGTTTACATGATGTGAAAATGTCATGATGAACGGACCAATAGAAGTGCTTCAATATAGCTTGGAAAATGTTCTGGTTCTATTGACTTACATTGAACATGACATACATGAGATAACACAGCATAATTGTGAGGTAGTGATATAATATATAGTGAAATATTATTTTTACAGTCAGTTTTAAACATTTTCACTTACCGTAGTTCCAGAGTTGCCATTGAAAATAGAAGCAGCTGTATTTGATCTGTCTAGGTGGTGGATCTCCAGGAACAGGACTGAACACCCCTGATATGTGGTAATGACATTCCTATCAGTTCAGGGTGAAAGGTTAGGGTTTGGTAGAAACAGACTACATGCACATGTAACCAGAACACAGAAAAATGTTAACTGTTTTTCAGTAAAATGACTATTAAAAAAAAAATCTTCAATGATAATATACCACATGGATCATGTAGCTTGCGAATTGCGGACCACTAAGGCAGGGTAAGAAAGAGGAACTCTGAGAAACTTGGGTTTGGAGTTCTGGGTGGCTTCGGCTGTTGGGATTTGAAGCCAGGCCCCTCCATGCCAAGCGAAGAGTGAGTAAGATTTTGGAAGAGATGGAGTAGCTGGGGATGTGGTGGGATGCGAATTCCGCCACAAGAAGGTGAGAGCAGAGGAGCGCTTTATATACAGTGGTGTGAAAAAGTTTTTGCCCCCTTCCTGATTTCCTTATTTTTTGCATGTTTGTCACCGGAACATCAAACCAATTTAAATATTAAAGACAACACAGGTAAACGCAAAATGCTATTTTCAAATGAAGGTGTTTATTATTAAGGGAGAAAAAAAAAAACCTACATGGCCCTGTGTGAAAAAGTAATTGCCCCTTGTTAAAATATACTGTCACTGTGGTTAGCCACACCCTGGCCTGATTATTGCCACACCTGTTCTTAATCAAGACTTCACTTAAATAGGACCTGCCTGACAAAGTGAAGTCCACCAAAAGATCCTTAAAAGCTACACATCATGCCGAGAGCCAAAGAAATTCAGGAAATTTTTACACCACTGTAGAATGTGTAATGATGGAAAGGAGGAATTCAAAAACTTCATATTTGAAAAGGTTTTCAGGCTGCCACCAGTGGACAAATCTGAAGAACAAGCTCCCTCACAGGCAGCATTTCATATTCTACAGACGGTTTTGTCTTTGCTTTTAATTAGCAAAGCTCAGTATTCAGGGTACTGCCCAGGGAACTGGCCATTTTCCAGAACGTTATAAGAATCCATCCAGTGCACTGGAACTATCACCTTTAAAACTTCCCACAGTGAACCATAAAACCCTGTGAGCGCTGACTGTTCACTGAGCTTCCCTACTGTAAATATCATCACAGCTCAACTTGGGACAGGTGGAAGGATAAGGTTGAAGACTCATCTCACTTGCCCTAAAAATGACCTAAAATGAAAACAAGAATAAAATGTGTGGGTTTTTTTATACTAGTGAACAAAAAACTCTAACCAAGAATAACAGTTTAGGACTAGACACAACTTATCATTCATTATTGGTTTTCTACTGAAATGTTAGTGAACCAGTTGCATGTGATCCAGATTAGCTGCACACTTTAATGTAAGGGTTTGACACTTAATACATATACACACTTCTGAAATAGTATCCTGCTACATTTAGCATAGTAAAGCAATGAGCATGCTATATTTCTCAAATGTTGTGATTTATTCACTTCATGAACAAAACATGACATCAAAGTGAACTGACCTGCTGTCTGGTTATAGTTAACAGGCTAATATTGAGGCTATATATCTTTAAAGTTAGACTTTAAATCTTTGCTGATCAGATGATCCTGGAAAATGAGTATACAGGGACCACAAAGCTGACAATCGACTTGCGATTACCTCAGTGTTTTCTGGGCGGCCCAACAAAAAAGTGCTAAATAAAATGAGGTTTTCATTACTTTTTTATTTTGTTCACAGTCCAATTTACTTGTTTGTCCTCATTCTTTGTTCCATTACCCCTTTGTAAATTAGTTTAGTACATAATTTTAACAGCAATATCAGAAATAAACCTGCTTATGCAGCTGTGACCAACATTTTCAACAGACTTGCTCTCTGGAATGTAATGCCTATTAAATAATCAACTGATTGTATTTGAGCTACAGCTGCTATGAGTGCACCACAGTTAACTTGGTGCTAGCGTTGTTAGCAGAACTAGCATTTAATTAACTACGATCAGTTAGCGTTGCTGGTTTGACTTTTGTGTGTAAAGCCCAGACAAATAATCACCTACCAATGAAAATAAAAGCTTTAGCAAAGGTTCTGCTGGGAAGACTCCAATGCTATATCACTCTTTCATTCATTACTCCAACCAATCGCAGGCTGCCACCTCTATCTTTAAAAGGATTCAACTTAAGCTCCCTCTTAGCTGCCTTCAGGTGAGGACGTTTCTACGCACTTCACCCTCCTCCCCACCACCACAGATTAGGTCCCAGTCCTGCCATCCTGGGAGGCGCCTTCACCTCGGCTGCCCATATTGTTACAACCCTTGGTCGTAATAGTCATTTTTTAAGTCTGTTGGTGGCCATGTTGTGTTTTTTTTGCATTGTGTGCAGATCCGTGATTGACCACTAGAGGTTGCCTTCATGAATAAAAGCTCGTCAAGCAGCCATCATGAGGAGACGTTCAGGGTTCTTTCCTTTGACCTGACCTGGAAAAACTCCTGCCCAGACCAGCCCGGCACTCTCCACTACATTTGTACATTTAGCTACAGCTTTGTTAGACTCTGTGGGACGTAGGGGACGGGTGCCTTTTGTTTATCTACCCGTTTCTCCTGTTTTGTGGTAGGGAGTTAGGGGAGTTAGGCGGAGTAAGGGGTAGTTAGGGGAGTTTTTTTGTTTGCTTTGTTTTCAGGTTTAGTTGTTTAGTTTTCTTTCTTTAGTTGTTTTGTTAGTTGTTTTGGCGTTGCCCGTCCCTGAAGCCAGTGTCCCGTCTATCACTAATTTGTTGACAAACAGTTTTCTGGTTTGAACAGTGTCCAGTGTTTGGTCTGGCAGAGGTCAGGGTAGAGAACCCACTCTAAATTTCTGTTACGGCCTGCCTCTAGACCAGGTTGCAACAATATCCAGCAGGATCTGCAAGGGCCTACACGGTTAAAAACCTGGGCCTATGACTGTTTATGTCCTACAACATCTAACCTTCCAATTGTACACCTTATCGAAGATTAAACCCTGTTTTACATTCCTCTAATCCTTGAGTCTTTTTTGGCAGAACAGTTAATCCAAAGCAAGTCAAGTCAAGAGGCTTTTGATTACCATTCCATCTACGTACAAGTACACAGTGGAGTGAAGTTATGTTCCTCCAGGAATGACATGGTGCAACATGGAACGAAGAGTACAAAGTGCAGACATAAGTGTGCAACAAAATTTAGAAACAAGACTATAAATACAATAAATTAAACAAATGTTAGGCACAGTAAACATACAGGACAGTGAATCACCGACACAGCACTCGTTACTGAACAAGAGGTAGTGCAATAATGTGCAGAGATATTTAATATACTGTGATTTGTGATGTGAGTTTACACAGTCAGATAACATACATACACACAGCAGTCACTCAGGTAGTACTTGATTAGAAGATAGAAGTAAACAATGTTAGTAAACAAAGCAATGTTTCAGATAGTTACTGTTACTGAAAGTATAACATGAACATTTTGCTTTCATCTCTATGCTTCTATTATATACATATATTTCATCTGTTTAAAGTAAGCGGCAATTTAATGTAGTGTGGTCCGTGCAAAAGTTATGGCACCTTTTATTTTGGATGTTTCAGAGCTGCCAACCTTTACGCATTTTGCGTAGCAGAAACGCATTTGCTACGGTTTTCCACTTCAAAATACAAGCAAAGTCATGAATGGCTTTGAGTTCAACTGTCTGTGAATTTGTGCACTAGGCAACTCGTCTATGGGTGTAACCGTATTGGTCAGCAACCTGTTGGGAAAAGAAGACTTCGACCAATCATAGCGTTAGTTTTAAACTCTTCAAACAGGCTATGAGCGGAGAGCCGGAGAGCCGCCAAAACGAAAGTAACGAAATTGGTTTCATCCCCCTCAGTCCAGCTTCATACAGTGACTGGTTTAAGGGGAGGACGGTGAACGCAGCTTGAGAGCTAACTGGCAGGGTTTGGGAATTGGGAATTGTCTATGTCAAAACTAGGCGACTCAAATACCAGATGCAAAATATAACTTTTAACAATCCTTGTAAATATCCCTCCTGCGAGCGTAAATGTGAAACTTGCACAGAACGAAGTCCTGCATGCGTGTTTATCATCATATCGCGCTCAAACTGCCTTTTTTCATTCTTGATTCTATAGCTGTCCTCGCGCGTCATGTGAATCCTCGCGCCGCACCGTGCCATGCCGTGATGTGCTGCGCCGCCCCACCGCAAGAAGTTGCTACTCAAAAATAATTTTCCAAGTTGGTAGGTCTGGATGTTTCATTTTTTTAGAACCCCCCTCCCCCCTCCCCAACAACAAAACATACATTGTGCATTACAAGTAGAGATTGACCGATATATCAGACCGATATTTGCCTTATTTTTATATATTGGCATCGGGCGATATCAGCGTTTCGCAGCGCCAATTTAAAGTCAGGCATGTCAGCCCTGTGTTATTGGTGCACCGAAACGTGCTGCTGCCGCTTGTGAAGGACCCCAGGCCGAAACCTTTGGAACTGTTCAGCCAGTAAGTGAAAATTAATCATTTATAGCGAACAGTGACGTTTTTATTAAGGTGGTTATGTGTGTTTACTTCTGGTCGTAGACGTGAACCAGAGCGGATGTTGTACTCCTTAGCTCTGGGGCTAAAGCTAACTGCTCTAATGTAACACACACATTAACACGGTACTGTTACACAGAGAGTCTCTCCGGAGCAGCCAGAGCTTCCCAGATATTACTCAGCTTCCAGCACTCGAGACTAACAGAACTAAAGAAAACAGAACAGAGCCGCTTACAGCAAATCAGTATCTCTGTTTTTATTTCTCTCTCTCGCGTTGTAGTAAAAGATAAAAACCTGAGCATAAAGTCAGGATCTTTGTAGCTGCAGTAAACATGTCTGCTCTGTGGAAGTATCTTTCAATGCACTTCCTAATATCTTGTTAGTTTTGGGTATGAAGAGATGTATGTTACACTCTTTCAGCAGTAACACTGTATTTTTTGGGGGGCAGATAATGTTTTTTTCTTTTTCGAGTTAAGTCAGTATTCGATAAATTATGTTAAGTTTGGAAATGTTGTGCATCCACTTGTTATTACTAGTGTGATGTTTTACTAGTGTGACCTCTAAATATCGGCATCGGCACTGGCTATAGAGAAACCTATATCGACCGATCTCTAATTAAAAGTTGCCAAAAAATGTCCTATGTGAGTCTCTAACAAGTCCTCCTGCTGCAGCTTCAACCATGACACATGTCAACTTCTCTTCACTTAGAAAGCCATCCTAACTTCTGTAAGCGTATGTTGATTATGAATATAAAGAAAACAGAACCCTTGTATACCCATATCCACATTAAATATTGGCAGGACATGCTGCCTCCATGTTTTACTCATTAACAAAGCCAGTGGTGTAATAAAAAAAAATAATTGATTCTTTTCATTAAACAAAGACTAATGAGATACTGATATAAGCACCTTGCAGCAGTGGTAGGAGCAGTAGGTGCAACTCTATATTAAGCTAAGCTGCAAAAATAAGATGCGTCTGAGTGAAATCTCAGTGCCAAGGACATTAGCGTCTTGTTAAAGAAAGACAGTTGCGATTAATGTTTATCTTTGCTATCATAAGGCCTAATGCATCATGTCAACATACACATTAACATACAGTTCATTGATGTGATTGTTATTATGTGTTATCACTGCTGCTGATCCAGTACTGCACACCCTGTTTTTGCACTGAGTTTGGCTAATATTTACTGAGCATCACTGGAGCATATCGCTTGCTCTCTACAAGACACGCAATTACATTCAGGAATTGCCAGAGTGAGAATAACAAGTCTGTGTGCATTTGTGTGTGTGTGTGTTTGCGTGTGAGTGTAGGTGTGATTCTTTTTGGAGGTGATTATTATTCATTATAGGAAACACCCACTGTGTCCATCATAACACTATCAAGAACAAATAAATGCAAGTCAAGTGTCAGGGAGGGGGGTAGAGGAGAGGAGAGACGCTGTATGAATGCGAAAGAGGAAAACACAGAGACTTACATCTTATATTATCGATACTTTCACTTCTCCGAGGGTCTGTAATGATGTTTGGACGAGGTACATTGAGAATAAATTGAGGAGAGCAAGTTTGATTGTTTGATTTCCATGTACAGAAAGAAAGACAACAGTACATACCTTGGTTATTACATTCCTTGCAGGAAACAATTACAAAAGTATGGGTTATTAAAGGAGCCGTGTGTAAGATTTGGTGAGGGCGGCTATTAGTAGGAATAGAATATAGAATGCGAAACTATGTTTAGTGTATGTTATCATGTAGTGTACGTTATCATTATTGTATATTATTATCTGTAGTGTATATTAGTGTATGTTATCATGTAGTGTATGTTATCATTATTGTATATTATTATCTGTAGTGTATATTAGTGTATGTTATCATCTGTAGTGTATGTTATCATTATTGTATATTATTATCTGTAGTGTATATTAGTGTATGTTATCATCTGTATTGTATGTTATCATTAGTATATATTATTATCTGTAGTGCATATTAGTGTATGTTATCATGTAGTGTATGTTATCATTAGTGTATATTATCATCTGTAGTGTATATTAGTATATGTTATCATGTAGTGTATGTTATCATTAGTGTATATTATCATATGTAGTTTATATTTGTGTATGTTATGTAGTGAATGTTATCATTATTGTGTATTATTATCTGTAGTGTATATTAGTGTATGTTACGTAGTGTATGTTATTATTATCTGTAGTGTATATTAGTGTATGTTATCATCTGTAGTGTATGTTATCATTAGTATATATTATAATCTGTAGTGTATCTTAGTATATATTATCATCTGTAGTGTATATTAGTGTATGTTATCATGTAGTGTATGTTATCATTAGTGTATATTATTATCTGTAGTGCGTATTAGTGTATGTTATCATGTAGTGTATGTTATCATTATTGTATATTATTATCTGTAGTGTATATTAGTGTATGTTATCATCTGTAGTGTATGGTATCATTAGTATATATTATTATCTGTAGTGTATATTAGTGTATATTATCATCTGTAGTGTATATTAGTGTATGTTATCATGTAGTGTATGTTATCATGTAGTGTATGGTATCATTAGTATATATTATTATCTGTAGTGTATCTTCGTGTATATTATCATCTGTAGTGTATATTAGTGTATGTTATCATGTAGTGTATGTTATCATTATTGTATATTATTATCTGTAGTGTATATTAGTGTATGTTATCATCTGTAGTGTATGTTATCATTATTGTATATTATTATCTGTAGTGTATATTAGTGTATGTTATCATCTGTAGTGTATGTTATCATTAGTATATATTATTATCTGTAGTGCATATTAGTGTATGTTATCATGTAGTGTATGTTATCATTAGTGTATATTATCATCTGTAGTGTATATTAGTGTATGTGATCATTTAGTGTATGTTATCATTAGTGTATATTATCATATGTAGTTTATATTAGTGTATGTTATGTAGTGAATGTTATCATTATTGTGTATTATTATCTGTAGTGTATATTAGTGTATGTTACGTAGTGTATGTTATTATTATCTGTAGTGTATATTAGTGTATGTTATCATCTGTAGTGTATGTTATCATTAGTATATATTATTATCTGTAGTGTATCTTAGTGTATATTATCATCTGTAGTGTATATTAGTGTATGTTATCATTAGTGTATATTATTATCTGTAGTGTATCTTAGTGTATATTATCATCTGTAGTGTATGTTATCATTAGTATATATTATTATCTGTAGTGCGTATTAGTGTATGTTATCATGTAGTGTATGTTATCATTATTGTATATTATTATCTGTAGTGTATATTAGTGTATGTTATCATCTGTAGTGTATATTAGTGTATGTTATCATGTAGTGTATGTTATCATTATTGTATATTATTATCTGTAGTGTATATTAGTGTATGTTATCATATGTAGTGTATATTAGTGTATATTATCATCTGTAGTGTATATTAGTGTATGGTATCATTAGTGTATATTATCATTATCATCTGTAATAATTATAATCTGTAATCTAAATACAAGCGGGTCATCTTCAAATAGAGGAAGATAATTTTTCCATTCCACCTTAAATGGTGCATCATTTGCATTCTAGCTCTGCCATTCATCTTCTTACTCGCCAGCTTCTGGTTAAAATTTTCCCATTCCACCTTAAATAATGCAATGCGTCGGCTGCAGAATGCAGAATGTGGAACAGGAAAATTTGAATAAGAAGCTGGAGAATGCCCTTATTGGCTGATCTGACCAGCTTTAGGAGAATAATTAGGATGTTCTAATAGTCTAAGTAAGTTTATCACAGGTGGTGTAGTGATTCTAAGCTGAGTCTAAACTGAATAAACATAAAAATCACAATAAAACTCAGGGCAAAATTGGGATAGACATTTTGCAACAGCAGAAAACCTCTGCAGCTTCTCAGAGAAGAGTGTGGTGGATGGAGGGGATCAATAGGCTGCAATGCACAACCTTACCACTAGGACCGTACACCCTGCTTCTTTAAATGGTCCTTTTCTTGGCTGTATGGTTCCAGAAGAAAATTTTTTAAAAGGATCAAGAACCTTTACCAGTGGCGTAGCTACTGGGTTTTGGGGTAGGGGGGTCGGCAATGGAGCCCATGGGGCTCAGGGTGGCTGGGCCTTGTAAAATCTTTATTGGGCCCCTCATGTAGATACTGACGCAATTGTGCATCCATGACTCACAGAAAGATCCAATCCCTTAACAACATACCGCACTAATTAGCTCCTATCAACAGTACTCAGGCAGCCCTGAGGTCTATTTATCTCCCTCTTATTCATAATGCATCACATCCACTTTTTTAATGGATCCTTCCTTCAGAGCCTGCAACAATAATGATATATTAATTATATATATCTTTTTAAAATCTTAAGTAGGTAATGTAATGTAAACCTTTATGTTATCATTAGATGCTAGTGAGCGGAGTGGCAAGCCCTGAGAGCATCAACAAGCAAATTGCTTTTTTTTATGTTATTAATTGAAAGTCATTTTCACTTTTAACTCTTAAAAGTTTGTGATTCCTGAGTTAGGCCACTGCCTATGTGTTGGCAGTGCCTATAAGTTTCATCTCTGGTGATGCCACAGACATGATGATGAAAGCGCAAGACAGTGTAACTGGCCTTGCTTTCTTCAGGTGGCTAGGACGGCCCCCCCACATCCCTCCTCATGGTGTGGGCATCTGATGTTGGCTGATGTCACAGAATTGCCAGTTAGCGTTCTCCTCCAAGCATTTGGAGCTGCTCAATGACTGCATTAGTGGCAGTTTAGAAAGATGTAGTGGTGCTTCTTGTGGCTTTAAAGAACCCAGTAATAGCCCTCACCCTCACCACCCATCCTCTTTAAAAAACAAATGTGTTTTTTTAGCATGTGTACATCTTTGGAGACCTCTGGTGACATCCTTCCTTAATAAAGATAATGATTGGCTACAACTCACAAAGAAGTGGAAATGGGATTCCAATGGACCAATGGAAATGCTCCAAAATAACATGGAAGTAAATCTGGTTACATTGACTTACATTATCAGTAAAGACTGTTTTTGCTCTCTTCTGTAAAATTGCTATTTTGCTTTTTTTGGGCAGCGACACTGTTTGTTTTTTGTTGTTGTTTTAAACAGTGGCTGGAAATTGACTTCAGACCCCTCTCTATGGAACTACTGCCTGGTTGAGGACTGGAGTAAGTTATCTGGCTAGTTAAATAGTCTGTGTGAGATAATATGTTAACATTAAAATTGCCCTCTGTATAATTAGTGTGCAAATTGACTTTGGTTTCTTGCTTTATTATCTAAACTGTTATAATTTTAATTCATTTGCCTGCGTATTGAAGTATCCATTTTTTGTCCCCCAACACCCCTTCTTATGTTTTTGGTGGTTTACTTGATTTCAATCTAACTAGCCGTCAGAGTTTAACTTTCCCAGTTCTTATAATTATGCTTGTTTCTGGGGAAGGCAGCATTTACATGATTGGCCAATGGCCACACACTGACAATGCAGTGGGTCACTGCTAATCTCAATTCAGGGCTACCAAAGAAATGACCACGCTTTTCCTTTATCACTCTCTCGATGGCCCAGTGGGAATTGTCCTGTATTCCCAATGGTCAGTCCAAAAAGCCAGTTCAATGTTTTCTTAAGTATTATATAAAAACACTCTAAAAAATAAAGCATCAGGCCACAAAAGCCGAAAATCATAACATAATTTGTAATCATTTGTATCATTATTTGAATAATTTTTTATTTGTTCACACAATAAAGTCTGTAGAGGAACTCCAATTTTTCCAAGTGGAGGAATTCAATCAAATAATAAAAGTAAGTCTCGAGTCCTAACTATTAAGTTTTTAAACTATTTTATTAAATTGCCAGAAATCAAAATGTTTTATATTTATCGTTTAATCAAACATTTTAAATTCCGGTCAGTCATTATAGTGTATTAATATGTGTTACCAGAATGAAAAAAAGACAGCTACAAAAAAATAGATAGATAGATAGATAGATAGATAGATAGATAGATAGATAGTACATTATTAACTATATATAATACTGTCAGCTATAGATAAATATCTCTTATTTATTACAATGAGGCAGAACTATATACAAAAAAATCTATTTACAAACAAACAAACAAACAAATAAATATATTTACAAGTACATATGTTAAGTTACTGATTAAAGGCCGTCTGAATTACTTTTCAGAGTGCACATGGCATTAAATCACAGTTGTTAGCAACCATGTCTAACATAGATGAGCAAAAGCCCGTTATAACACTGGAAATGTGTTTCACTCTATAATGCAAACAAAGAGGCCAATGACAATACAACACTGACCAGCCTTTTCAACAGTCAAACTGCTGCAGTCTCTCTCACTGGCAGCTAACAGTGTGCACACTTCTTTTGTCAGCAGTTCTGGTATCATCATCCAGGTGTGAACAGTCAGCTACATCTCGTCTTGCTTTCCAACCTGAGCTCACTACTTGTACTAAACATGGCCAGCACACCACAGAACTCCATCTGAGACGCAGGGATACTGTTTTTGTTCCTGTTCATGACATATATGATCAACGAATGGGCTCATGTGGCTCATTTCTTACGAGTCTGCTTCAGAGAAGCTTGACGGAACCCTTCCCAATGCAATCCGGAATAAGGAATCACGTACTAGACTAGGAATTTTACGTGAAATGTTGATTTAAGCTTGCATGATTCATGAGTTTGCTCGCTGGGAAGCGTGCAGGAGCACAAAAATGAAAATGTGAAAAGTAATGGCTACGAGCGAGAGGACAGAAAACATTCATTACTTTGATAGAAGCATAATTAGGTGACAGAAAGCATTTGAGATGATTAGCAAACTGGTGAAATGCGGAGAGCTGACGTTCCTTCTTCTCACCAGTCTGAGCAACAGTCTGGCCCAGCAGCTGGCACGATCTGGACTGACAGCAGAGAGGGAGGGAGGGGGAGACAGAGAGAGAGACAGACAGAGAGAGAGACAGAGAATGAAATGAACTTATGGACTATAGGTATGTGTTTGTGTTCTGTCGATACTACACAAAGTGAGAGGCGGCCTGCAGTTCTGATAGAGGACAAGCTGAGTCTACACGTCGTGACATCCCATAGAAATGCATTCGCCAGTAGGCGGAATAATTGAAAGTGGTTAAAAACAGGACGGCCTGCTGACTATCTGTAAATTTTGGTGTTGTGTACATGCGGCAGCGCTTATTAGTCAAAAAGGAAAAGCATGTGTTTGAATGTACTGATGTCTGCCAAACAAGAATTTTGATTTCTTTCTCTCTCTCTCTCTCTCTCTCTCTCTATTTTTTCATATGGAAATGTGTACTCGCATCTGCAGGGGGTAATTTTGATGAGCAGTGGTAGGATGAACAGATTTATGCTAAGGACAGATTGGTTCCGCTTTCATAGCCCGCGCCTCTGATATGATTCCTCCTCTCGGCGTCGCGAAAAAGTTCTGCTCCGAAATGGCTTGAAATTTGATCACAGACTATCAAACAGCATCAATCAAGCCTTCAAACAGGCAGGCTGGTGCTTGCCCCCGTGTGCCGATGCACACGTCTATGCGCATATACACATGCGGGCAACAATACAAAAATAATAAATAAATAATAATAATAATAATAATAATAATAATAATGCCCATGTGAGGGCCGTGCGCGGTTGACAGGAAAATCAAAGATCCTTAAAGAACACAGGTTATCAGCGTGATCACTCGCTAGAAAACAAAACATCATCTCTTCCATCATGCAGAGACATCAAGCCCTTGTTTATTGCTTTCCTGGCTTAGGGGCTGTCCAGAAGAGAAATAAAGTTTGCTGAGCGATATTAGGATTGACCCATTTCTCTAAACAGACTGGACTGACTTGGGGCTTGGCCAGTGATGGACAGTCAGGAAGTGTTGGTAAGTGGTTCCTACTGAGGTGTGGAGAGATGGAGTGAACAATCAGTAAGTTATACCAGTGAGAGGAGACTGTGTAGCTTGTGAAAATGGGCTTGTGAGTGTTGTGTTTCTCTATTATGTTTGGTCAGCTCAATAATTAAAATTTTGTTACTGATCAATAGACGCTTTTCATATGGAAGTCATCATAAGGCCTATATGAGCTGGATTAGTTGTACCTGGTTAGGAGCCTTAATTTTAAGGAAGTATTGAAAAAATCTGCAATATCTTTAGTTAAACCAAAACTGTTTTAATATATATAAGTTCAGTTCCTGAAGAAAACGCAATAATTCTATTCCTATATATACATCTAAAACCCCTCCCCCTTCCATTCTAATGCCCAATAAATTTCCCTCCTTATCTTCCATTTCCTGCGAAGAGGCCTTCACAATCCCCACTGCCACTACCTTTTCCTCTGTCCTTTATCAGTCCTACCACAATTCAGAAAGAGAGGGTGTCTGGTCTGGCAGATGCTAAATTGCCTGTAGATGTAAGTGTGTGCGTGAGTGAATGTTGACCATGCGATGGACTGACGAACTGTCCATGGTGTACCCTGCCTTCGCCCGATGACGCTGGGATTGGCTCCAGCCCCCCCGTGACCCCGACTAACAGGATAAAGCGGCCGATAATGGATGGATGGACTCAATTCCAGTATGAATCAGTTAATAAAAAAAACAAAGTCATAATTACCCAGTAAATATTAATAGTAGATCTATTTGAATCAACTTTATAGTAATGATAAGTCTCGGTTGATAGAGGGTTAACTGCAAATGTTATGATTCAGCTTGATACCCTGTACACTGAAGTAGCCTAGTATTAGCATTATATGTCATCTACAACTGAAAGACAAAACAAATTACAAATACCGTTTAGTATATTTCACCAATATTTACTGTTTTAAATGCCAAACTGTATTAATTATTTATAAAATTTCAAATAAATGCTTATTTTCTCACTTCAATAAAACAAGGGTGACATTAAAAAACAGAAAGTGTTTAAAAAAATGCATCATAAAGTGCTTATTTATAAAGAAAGTAAATAAAATGTGCAGTCTTCTCCTTAACTCAGTTACACATGTTGACCTGTTGGTTTGGAGCTGCCTGTGAGAAGAATAAACATCTATGTCTTCATTCCTGGTTGACTCTTCTATTTTTAGAGCACATTATTATTTTTCTGACTCGCTTTATTCTCCAACTCGCTTTATTTTCTGACACGCTTTATTCCCTGTTTTCTCTGATTGGCTGAGGAGCGACATTGGTCACCTTACAACGCATGGGATTGGTCTGTGAGTTTACTCTGCGAAGCCCATACACCCGAAAGACAAGAAAAAGTTCACTGCTTAAAATAAACATTGTCAAATTTCAATCCTTCTCAATAGTTTATCGGTTTTGGTCCACATTGGACCCCATTGGGTGACATTTATTTAGTTGAATTAACCTGTAAGTTAGTTTGTAGCTTGGATTTGTTTAAGTCTAATCTTAAAGCTGTCCAGACTATCATGTTTCAATCCTGGTACAGAGGCATTACCCTGTATGAATCAACCAATCAAATCATTTGTAGAAAACTTTACTGAACCTATATGAGTGTTGAATTAAGAAAATGTGCATGCATAGCTCAAACCAGGCACTGTAGTTACCTATGCAAATCAATA
Organism: Megaleporinus macrocephalus; assembly: GCA_021613375.1. Lineage (NCBI taxonomy): Eukaryota > Metazoa > Chordata > Actinopteri > Characiformes > Anostomidae > Megaleporinus > Megaleporinus macrocephalus. Next base: position 32,232,267 of record CM038721.1, read on the forward strand.
AACCTCTCCTATACAGTAAAGTGAAATTCAATAGCTTGCACTGATTATTGGGTTACATTTGCTTGCATTTGGAATCTTCAGTGTTCTTGTTGGCTGTGAAAGCTCTCGCTGTCAGTTGCGTGGGCTGTGAATTGCAAAAGGTTAGGAACCCCTGGCGTATATCACAGTGACATAGAGCTGATAATGTGACACGGCTTAGATCTTCTAAATGGTAAAATGAAACTCTGGTTGCCTAAGGACCACCTTAGGGAAAGCTCTGTCACATTATCAGCATTATGCCGCTGTGATATAAACTTAACAACAAAGTCTATGTCATTTCACCTCAGCAAGTGTCATGACAACCTAATATGAGAAAACACAATTGTCACCTGATATGCAGTCATGTCAACATGACATCAACAGCAACAGTAGTTGGCAGATGTAACCTTTAAGACCAATAATGCCTTCTGGAATATGAGTTTATAAATATTTACACTACTGTTCAAGTTTGAGGTATCTTGGCTTATTGTTTATTTTCACCAGTAAGAACAGATATCAGTAGAACAAATGTAAATAAGCATAAATACAATAGAAAAGTAGTATAAACATCTTATTTTGAAAGAAATAGATAAAATCTCATGCGCCAGTTTGAAGAACAAAGTGTAGTTCCAGATTTCTCCTGGACGCCCCAGACAATGTATGAATGTATTCAGTTCCTTCAGCAGCAATCTTGATTTAGCTTAATGAAGTACTGAGCAGTCAAAGCAGGTATTAGATGAGAACTGTTAATAATACTGGATTGTTTCTACAAGGTGAAGCTTGGAAAGGGTTAAATAAACACACTGACATATATAAAACCACTACTTATTGTATAATTTCTATTTCAATATATATTAAAAAAAAGTGTTTGCAAATAAAAGCTTCCTGTCTGAAAAATTTGAATTTGAATATAATAAATTTCCCCAAGTTCCTATAAGTTCTGCACAGTACTGTATATATGTAGGTGTCAGCTGAGATAAAAAGAAGAAAATTAATCTTTTGATTGGTCTGTGTTGAAAATGGGATTCCTGGTGTCAGATAATGAGTTATGCTGTGCTTGGAGAATTATCTGAATCATGTGCTTATGTTGGGAGTAAAGTAAACCTAGTCCGTTAAAGCTATTTGTCTTTTGGTCACGCGATTGTTTGCAAAGTCTGTATAGGAACAACAGGCTGTTCTCTCTGTGACCATCTTTGCAACACTGCTGGACAGTTATTTACAGCCAGTACAAGACCAAACTCCCATCTATTTAAATAGGGAGAGACCAAAATAATCAATAAGGTCAATCATCGTTTTAAAACAGAAAATCTAAGGGGTGGCTTTTGCCTCTAGCGCCATAGTATTGTTGTCCCTTCTCCACTTCTCCAGGCTGGGTGGGACTTTCTCCATAAATGTATGCCATGTTAAGCATTGCAATTTTTCTATTCACATACCAACCAGTGACTTGTCACCTTTTTATTAGTGCCTCTGTTGTATGTGAAAGAACATGAAATTCAAAGAACAATGTTTGAATCCTATAGGCTTCTAAAAAAATCATTATAAGAGGTTCCTCTTGCCTCCTCACTGATCTGTAGCACCTAGCTCTGCTCTACTAGCTCTAGCTCTACCCAGCCATTTACAGCTCATCACACAGTTGTGGGCTGGAGGTTAGGGATCCGGTCTTGTTACCCAAAGTTGCTGGTTCAACCCCCTGAACCAAAAGGACACAACTGAAATGCCATTAAGCAAGGCACCCAATCCTCAGTTACTTCCCAGGCACTGTGTATAGGGCTCCCCTCTGCTCTAGGCAAGTGTGCTTACTGCCCCCTAGTGGGTATGTTCACAAGTAGGTGTATATTTACACAGATGAGTTAAATGCAGAGGTCAAATTCCGCTGTGTGTTCAAACTCAAGTGGAAAATATTTCTAATTCTAACTGTACAAGACCTCGTTTTTAGACCACCCCATGAATCAGTCCCAGCAAAACTTATTAGATGAGCACAGCCAGTGTTGGTCCTGTGTTGAGCTTCTAGTGATCACTGAGGGGTGAAAAAGGGGGGTGAGGATGCCCCAAAGACAGTAGTGCTGAGATAAAACAGACAGCAGAATTAATAAAAATAAATATTGATGTGTTTGCATTATCTACAAAGACAAAATTTCATTTGTGTTGTTTTTTTTGTAAATTTTGCAAATTATTTGAACAAAATATTGTATAGTTCAATCAAGGGACCTTCTCCCAAAGAGACAGATATTGCATTTCATGGGGTTAACATTGTATCAAAGTGTGTTTCAGCCATTGAAGTGTAGTTTCCTTGTGGTAAACTTGAAAATACAAGTTCAATCACATCTGAGTGCACCAAAGGTCCTTGTGCTCACACAGCTGAAGCTAATTCATCACTTGCGTCCAAGTCACTGCTCGACTGAATGTTGTATGACAGTTTCATGAATCAGACACAGAGTACTGCGTACATCATTCACAACGTTCTTTCTAGAAATGAAAGCTTTAGCGCAGGTTCTGCCAGGAATACTCAAATGCTACGTCACTCTTTTATTCCTTACTTTGACCAATCACAGTCTGCCACCTTACATTCCCACTGACGTTTCAAAGTTCTTCTCTCTCGTCCCCACCATCACCAGTTTGGTCTCAGTCACCATGTCACCATCCAGCAGGCTCTTCCAAGGCCTTCAGACCTGGGTCTAGGACTGGTTATGTGCCAAAGACTCTTTCCTTATATCTTACAATAACTAACCTTAAAATTGTACACCTTCTCAAAGATTAAACCTTGTTCTATATGTGTTAAACATGTGTTGGTAAACTCAAAAAAAGATTTCTTTAAGCATATGCAAATATAAGCTATATATACATATCTATTTACAAGTTAGATATGTTCACATATGTATATTAGATCTTAAAACATGGCATATATGTATGTATTTTGTTCAAAAAGTACCTGCACAAGAATACCTGACACATGGAAGAAGCAATGATTAGAATGTAACATTTAATATTAGACATTGTATTGTTATAAGTGGCCTCAAACTAAAGCAAGTGGCATTTGTTTTAGTTATAACACTTTTATTAAGCATCATTCCCATATAATAGCATTTATAAGGCTACCATAAGTCAGTTCTATGAATCACCTGACCTCAAACTGAAGTAATAATTTGTATGTGTCATCCCATGCTTATGCATTTGCTATGAAGTCCCTATCTAGATAGTCATCAAAGAAAATTAGCAGCACTGGTGAATACACAAAAAATAGTAATTAATTAAATTTCTTCATTCCAATGCGCTCTAATAGCTGGTAGGAATCCCCTTGTCTGGAAAATAGATGCATGGCTCATTGTGTTTTCTGAGGTGGGGATATTTAAAACATTCATAGTGGCTCTGGGGTCTAAAAAGTCTGTTTTATGACAATACACAAACACTGTGGAGATATTCCTGCATGCAGGTTCTAGCCCTGGTCAATTATACTGAAAATGGTGTGAATTTGGCTGGTAGTGTCATTAAGTATTGAATAATTAAGATCTATGGATAGATGCAAGTTACAAACATTGCAATACAATGGGGAGACGGTGAAAGAGAGGAACGCCTGGGGTTGCTTTTCACCAGGGCGTACAGCTGCAGTTCATTGTTTGGATTTTAATTTAATTTTAATTGATGGAGCTTCTTTCACCAGTCACACCGCACAAATAACATTAGTCTCGCGAGGTGAGAAAATGCTGTGTTTTGCCAGCCTAAGCTTAAAAGCTAATTTCCTTCCACAGTCCCTGGGCAGGTGTGTTGATGACTCGTGGAGGTTTATGCATGATCACATGCAATATATCATTACAAGAGCAAAACAAAAGACTTGTTTCTTAGTTTCTTTAGGTCACTATAAAGGCCACTCTAAGGGATTGCTTTAGAATTGCTTCTCTTATTCAAAGAAAGGGGCTAGGATGTATTGCTACGCTAGGGATGGAAACATCAATCAGCATCGATCTCCAAGTATGGAAGCTAGCAAAGCTAGAAAAGACGGACAACATGACACTGACCGTAAGGTACCAAACTCTTGAGAGGATGAGCCAATTTCTAATCTAACGCACACTAAAATACTCATGCAGAGGAGCAGGGAATCGACTTTCCAATCACATTTCAAGGGTGTAACTAATAGAGGCAGCCATCCCATGGAAGGCTCAGGCGCTGAATTACTAAGGTTTTCTAGTCTAATTTGCCCTAATTTGGTCAATTCCTGTTTGCTGGTTTGGTCAATTCCCATTTGCTAGGTTTTCCACTCTCACATGATGGAGGTTAGTACAAGTTTCCTACAAGACACCACGTATATTCGAACTGCCCCTAACAAAAGATCATTCAACGGCTCAACATTTGGAGGAAAACGAGAGCCAATAGCCAATTCTGCCATGTCAGCCAAACAGATGCCAGCGCTAGCCAGCACCCAGCTGTGCAACCAGAGGAGAAGGAGGGCCAACCTACCAACCTCCCCAAAATAACAAGGCCAGATATGCTTCTCTATGTAGGGCTATGGCATCGATGCGGATCAAACTTGCAACATCTCAACAGCAAAGTGGCTGAAAGGCAAAATATACTTCTGATAAAAACTATTGTGATTGATGCTCTGAGTCAGTTTGCACAGCTAGAACTTAATTGTGTGACTATCATGTGTCTATTGTCTTCTTGTTAGTTTGTTGCAACAGTTGTTTTAAGGTGACATATTCTTTTCCACAAGTTAACATTGATCTCTGGGGATTGTGATCATGTTTTGGTCAAAATACTACAAGGATGAATCCCCACAGCTCCCTTCTCACATCTGAACAGCCCTGTTTAGTCGTGTTCCCATAAATGATAAAGAGCATGTCCTAAAGGCAGTACACATTCTCTCATTTTACTCTCACTGTCCTCAACACTTGATAAAGTTCACCCCACAGACTACAGACATTCCACTAAAAATCAAGCAGCTTTAAAGTTATTGTGGATCCTGCAGAGAGTGGCTAAGAACTTACTAGCATCTCCAATAATACATTACCTCAGCTGTTAGTTTTAGTTAGTGCTAAATGGCCAAAGAAGCACTGATTTGCTAAATACTCACTCATCTGCAGTTTTGCTGTGGACAGTTGGCATTGATTCCTTTGCCAACTTGGCATTGAGTTTTCTGAAGTATCTTCATATCTGCCAGTCTCCTGTTTGAATTTTCCTGCTCCACCTTAAACAGAGAAGCTGTTTACTGAGGGGTTGCCTGAGGAGATGGAATAGAACTGCTGCACCTTTGAAGGTGGAATGGGAAAATTCAAACAAGAAGCTGGACTAAGGAACCGGAATGTGGTTTCAGCACCATTTAAGGTGGATGTTACGTCCCTAAGACATATGTTGTGTGGTGTTCTCTCTGTGTGTTTTTTCCTTTTTCCTCTGCTGATTAGGGGCCCTGCCTACCTTGGATGTGATTGGCTATGGATTAAGCGTCTGATTGGCTGACCCTGCATGCTGGACTACTTAATCCCCAGGACCGCTGTCTTCAGATAGGCTTTCCTCCATGGTGGCTTGGGATGAACGTTTCGTTGCATTTGTAGCTTAAGATTGGTGTACTTTGTATTGTTTATTTAGTGTAGCAGTGTAAACATGTTTGTATCTAGCGATCTATCTGTATTTTATATATATATCTGTATTTATCTCTAGCACACATCATGAAGTACCTGAATTATCCAGTACAACTGTCATTCTCATCTAGTTGAAGACCAGGGTGTAGGAGTGGATGCCTTTTTCTTTGGATTATCTGTTTTTCTCTTGTTTTGGGTTAGTTAGGGAGGTAGGGAAGAAAGTTGTACTTATGTTTCTTTACTTTGGTGTTAGGTAAGGTAGAGTTTCGACTTCATTAGTTACTTTGGTGTTGTTTGTTTCTTTGGCATGGCCCACTCCGACGCTTGTCCTGTGTCCTGATAATTGTGAATTAAAGACATACAATGTTGCTTGTTAATTTGGTCTCCGTTCATCTTTTACGTTACAGTTTTGATCAATCCCAGTGGCAAAAAAAAACTGGCAAATTGGTAATGGCAGGGTAACTTTCAAGACGTGAGTGGGAATACTCCGAATAATATTCCGGTATTATTCTAAAGAGGTTTCACTTGACATAGGAAGGGAAGCCAAATCTCAATGGATTGTGGGGTCCCATGTTTTCAGTTTTTGTGGTTCAGTAGGCGCTCCAGATAGCAAAATGTATGTTTTTCAGAATATGTCCCCTTTCATCTGGAGTGTTATGTATCCCTGCCTCCAAACAGAATCAGCGTCGGTCAATCATGTGAGAGGACAATCGGTATTGGTGCCCATCTCTGGGCTACATCTACATCTACATCTTCTAGTATGAGCACTTAGTAAAAACGTCCGGGGTGTAGCATGGAGAATGACTGCAGACAGAGACAGAGAGAGATCAGAGGACAGACAGAGGAGACAGAAAGCAAGTGTAGCTGGAATAATGAATTAGCCCAGAACTGTTAGCCAATTGAAAAAAAAAAAAGAAAATTCAAAGGCAGATGACCAAATGAATATAAATCGAGATGGATAAATCTCAGGAGGTTAACAGCAACCCCACCCACACATTCCCTTTCCACACACACAGCCAGTGTAGTCTTTCCAGTTTAAATGATGGACATGCACGTTTGTGTGCAAGTTTGTAAACTAGCCTTGGCGCTGTAATCTCTGAGGAACGTGGACAGATTGACAGGGACAGCACTTAAAAGACATTAGAAAGAAGCAGAGTCTATATTAACCCACCAGGGCCCACGGTCCAGCATTAGGCGAAAGATTCTCCGGGTTATGTTGGCACCTGCATGCTAAGTGCACAAGGGCTAAATCAGGCCCATAGTGAGGTGGCTAATGGTTGGGAAAGTGGTGTATCCTTTAGCTTTTAATGCTTAGTGGCTAGGCCTCCTTTCAAAGGAGTCATGTTGTTTAGCAGAGCGCCTATTAGAGTGTGATTCATTCAGGAGAGCTAAGCCCTTCTCCACAGAATCATAGACGGTCTGCTTCCCTCGAGAAGTTGTTAAAGTGTTCCTGTAGTATTAACATACAGTGTGTGACCAACATAGGACTGAGGACTGGGTTCACCTTTAGCATGCCGATGAGCCTCAAGGCTAAAGGGTCTTTGTAATAAAATGTGTCCTTTTCAGTGACAAAACTTACAGATGGCAGTAAAATTATAGATTGAGTTTCTAGTGGGCAAACATAACAAGTCAAAAGTTTATGCATTTGTAGTGCACATAGAAATGCAATTGCATCAACAATGCAACGTTAGCCACTGTGTGTTAGATCATTACTTGTGCTAATGCTAAAGCTAGCAGATTAACACTAGATGAGCGACAGCATCTTGTGCTCTGGTTAAATTCTTTTCTGTTTAGTGAAGGATGTGAAAAAATGTGATTTTGGCTTGTTGACACAACATAGGACTATAGAATATCCTTTGAAATATCAGCTGGTTAGCCTAGCTCAGTTACTTTACACGTCTTGCTTGTGTTTTATGGTAATATTTGCAACAAACTATAATAAGCACATAGGCTTATAAGGGGGTAAGTTTACCAGGTTCTCCTGTTCTTGTACCTCTTACTGGTCATTTTGTCTTATACAGCTAATACAGAGACGTCACAGTGGATGTTTGCATTACCCTTCTGGTCCAGATTTTAACAAGAGTCTTCCTCTTTACCCCCTTCTTCTGCTATGTAGCACTGCTATCTGGTAAACCCAATGTTTGGTCTATGGACAGACACACCTGCAGCTCTCATACTGGCCATGCTGAAACTTGGCTGAAGCACAAAAGTTGAAAACATCTGACCCTGTGAGTCTACCCCAGCAGACTCTGTGTCTGTGCTGTGCAACCCATTGAAACTAATGTGTTTGAGCCCTGAATCTGTAAAGCAACTTCTCATCATTGCACTGTGCGCACCTTGCCTTTATACACACACATAAACACTTGTACAATGTTCACACCTACTATTTTTTGTAAAGTAAATTTAAGATGTTTCCTTTTAAGCATGTTTTTGTACATTGTATATGGTTTTTGTTTGTATTTTACTATGATCTATAAATTGGCAAGTCATTTAACGATCATAACTTTGTATTTATTGTATTGGTGTAGGGTTATATGAGGGTGTTGATGGTGAGCCATTTGCTGATAATCTGGAAAGTCTCCCTCTTTCTCACAGTCTATTGTTGGCTGACATGAAGTCACACGAGGTCAATACATTCCATTTGCATCCAAGTGTCTGAAGAACAGCCACCGAATTAGAGACAATAAAACTAACTAAATGAATTAATGTGTAAATAAGTAAATAATAAAAAAACTAATAATAATAATAATAATATTTATTTATTTAGCACTTTCCATCCCAGTGGCAGCTCAAAGTGCTTTACATACAGTTTCCATCAGTAACAACATAAACTGAATTAGCAAAGACAAAGGTCAATTTTATAGGTACTTCAATGTTAAAGTTTTAATTAAGTGCTGAGTTAAAGAGAGACGTTTTTAATTGTTTATTAAAAGTGAGCAGTGAGCTCGACTGTCTAATGAAAATTGGAATTGAGTTCCACAGTTCAGAAGCAGAATAACTGAAAGAGTCTCTCCATATTTTTACTTAAGGATGTGCAGAAGATCCGTATCTGCAGATATAATATCTTAAGCTAAAACAGACACAGAGAGACATATTGTGATGTGAACAGGTTCTAGATTATTTAGAGCTTTATAGACTTTTAGCAGAACTTTGGAGTGTTTTCACAAATATACAGGGTGTCAATGCAGCTCTTTTAAAACAGGACTGATATGAGCTCTTGTTCTTGTTTTTGTTAGGATCCAAGTTGCTGCTGTGTTCTGTAGGAGTTGTAGGTGATGGATTGTTTTCTTAGGAACTCCAGTAAGAGGACCATTACAGTGATCAACTGGCAACAAACACATGAATTACATACATGAAGGTTACATACTTCAGGTACGATATTAGCAGGTAAAGAACCGAGCCTGTCATAAAGCATAAATGGCCAGAAAGTGTGGAGCCTAAAATTAAGTGGTTGATTTGCATGGACAGTCATGGAGAAGTATATCAGGACAGGATTAAAGTGATCAGAACACTGCTGTGCTGGACAAATTACAGAATGGCAAAGGATGACATTTTTAAAAGCATGCTCTATTGATAACCAATGTCTATATATGTTTCATCCCACATACCTTGTTCCCTTAAACATTGGTGTGACGGGTTTCAGGACATCTTTTTTCTTTGCAACAGTTAAATTGACTGAAATACAATTTTAAAGATGTGTGGCCGACTCAAGTCAGTGTGACGCCCTTTTCCCAATGTTAGCCCTCAGGAAACCAGAGATACGAACCCTGAACCACCAGGCTCCTCACCTGGTGTCTTCTCTGAGGTGTCCATGTTGTCCCAGTCATAATCGCATGTTCAGTGACTAGTTGACATCAAGCTTAAAGCATCATCACGGAGTTGTCTGTGCAAGCCCATTCGAAAAATGAGTTGGTAGCCCAAATAAGAACACTGCTATATTTTGCCATGCAAGCTAACACGCCCGACTTGTTGTGATAAGTTCTCAGCGAAATACCCCACACAAGTCAGTAAGCTATATCAATAATGGGAGTCAAAGATAACAGTGTGCTTTCCAGATGTTTTTGTAGTTATATAGCTAATAGTGTTGCCAGGGTTTCCCCTGTCTAGTCTCGTCTATGTTCATGTTTACGTTTTTTTTTGTCTTTCCCTTATGCGTTAGTTTACATTTTCAGTCATGTGCTTATGTTTTGACATGTGATCCGTGTCTCCGCCCTCCAACTGGTTCCCATCTGTGTCTCCTCCTATTGTTCTTAGGTGTTTCTTGTTCCCTCTTGTTATCCTGTGTATATATTGCCTCTGTTTTGCTCCCTGTCTTGTGGTTCGTTTTCCGTGGTTTCTGTGATTCCCGTATTTCTGTGACTCCATGTTCCAGCCAGTTTACCATTTGTTTACCTCTCGTTTTGTTTGTATTTCTATTTGGGTTTATGTGCTTTGTGTTTTGTTCTCTTGTTTCTTTTGTTTTATTAAAGTCCTTGTTTTGTTAAAACTTGCGTTTGCGTTCGCTCCTCCGTTTCGTCCAGCTGTGTCCTCTGTCTCCTCCTCGCCTGCCCTCGTGATACCCACTCTCAACACAAGCAGCTGCTTAGGGCCACACAGCTACCAGCGGGCCCCCTAACAACTTCTGGCTTATTTTGTAAGATGCTTGAATGAGAGGGGGGAAAAGCAACAACTGGTAAATCTCAATAACATGCACATCTGAAGCCAAGCCATGAAATGACAACAAAGGAGTGGTCTTGGGGTCTTTCCAAGAAGTAGGTTCAATGTAGACTGGCTTAAAAACAGACGTAGACTGCCTTAAAAACATAACATAAATAAAAACATAGTTAAGTTATCTTGCGGCAGCAGTTAACAACTTTCTCAGTTAATTTAACATTATATAAAGTATGATGTTTATAATTCAATCATTGCAAGTGTTGGGATTTATTTAATTTTCTTTGTTTTCTATCAGTTCTATTATTTTTCGTTGTTATTATCAATGCTGATACCAAAGCTAGTCCATATGGCCTTTACAACCACTGCCCCCAGGACAGGAGTTTACCTTCTCGGAGCAGAACATACGCTGATGTATTACAACAGGATTCAAGTCTAGAGCTACACTGACTTGTACAAAGGGGTCCTGGGTGGTATATAGATCCATCTCTGAGGCCATGTTTACACATCGGGTAAAAGTGGCCCAAATCTGATTGTCTCTCTAAATCCGATTTTCTTGTTAAGCTGTTCACACTCTTTAAAATGTGATCTATATCTGACAGTAGTCTGAACAGATCAGCTCCTAAACTGACCTGCATGCACAAAAGAATTCAGGCTTCATGCAGCACACTCACCCAGAGGTAAACAATGACTGCTGACGGGAGCAGGTTTGCTTCTGGTTTCAGTTTCATCTTCTCCAGCATTACAGCAGTGATCATAAAGTTCCAGTGACTGACAGCTGGGCTTATTACCGAGAACATGTTCAAGCTCACTGTATCTCAGTAGGTCAACAGCGGTGGCAACTTCTTTGCTTTGTCTCTGTTTACTTTAAACTTTGCTTGCAGCCTTTTACTTTTTGGGGTTTGCAGCCTCGTTCAAAACCTCTTTGAATATAGAGCAACTGCTAAGACAACACATATGGGATCGGATACTTTTACCTGCTGTGTGAATGTATCAGACTTGCACTGGACACAAAATTAAGCACTGCAAATAGACCAATATTCTAAATTCAGTCTGGTCTCCTCTTGTCAGTTGACATTGGCCTAAGAAATACAACACATGAAACATGAAGGCTAAAGAATGAAAAACAATCTCTGATGTCTTGGCAAAGAAGGAAAGGTGGGAAACAATGAAAGCTTTTTTTCTTGAACGTGGCAGCAGTGCAGAAACCTCAGTCCAGTGGTTTTAGCCAGGACTTTGTAAGACATGTCAACCATTCCCTGCTTAACTCTGCTTAGTGTAGTGTAGTAGTGTTACTGAGGCCTCCTATAAGGACTTATCTTCTTTGGACACCTATGTAAGACCATATGTTAAAAATCTTGGCATGGTGATGGACAGTAATTTTAAATTAGATACATAAATTCTGTCATTAAATCCAGTTTCTTTCAGCTAAGGCTTTTAACTAAGGTCAAGCCTTTTTTATCCATCAATGATTTTGAAAGGGTTATACATGCTCTCATTTCATCCAGACTTGATTATTGTAACAGGCTTTATGCTGGTATCGGTCAGGCCTCCATCGCACGGCTACATTTGGTTCAAAACGCTGCTGCTCGTCTTTTAACAAGAACATGTAAACGGGAACACATCTCGCCCATACTGGCTTCCCTTCATTGGCTTCCTGTCCGTTTTAGGATTTTAAGATTTTATTCTTTGTTTAGAAGTCATTGAATGGCTTATCTCCAACGTATCTCTCTGAGCTTTTGCAGCCATACATTCCATCATCTGTCACTCAGATCTGCTGATCAGCTTCTTTTGGTGGTCGCTAAATCCAGGCTGAAGTACAGGGGTGATCGTGCCTTTTCAGTTATAGCCCCTAAACTATGGAATGAGTTGCCACTACATGTTAGGCTAGCTCCTACACTGCTGGTTTTTAAATCCCGTCTGAAATCTCATTTTTATTCTTTGGCTTTTAATGTAGTTGAGAGTTAATGTTGTGGTTTTGTTTGTTTGTTTGTCGTTGTGTATGTCTTGCCTGTTCATTACTGGACAGCACTTTGGTTAACATTTGACATTGACATTGAGATAGTGACTGGCTTGCGAACACCACTATCTAATTCACAACTCAACGCAGAATATCACAAACAACCATTCACAACAACTTATCTACGGTCCTTCCTGAAGGGGCCTGAGTTTCACTGCTCTGCATAGCCACAACTTCTGCTTGTCTATGGCCAGATGAGCTAGATGTGCCTCACAGCCTCCTTTGTAATTGTCAGCCATCTCAGTGACCTACGAAGAGTACAAGCAGAGTCCGTGCAGAGTCCCTGGGGCATGCAGGGGTTGGAGCAATGCTGAGAAGCTTATCCGTGTCACATCATGTGCCAACGCTGCAGCACGGGAGTCCGTGCTACCACTCATGAACTCCAATTCCCAGCAGGCCTCTGTGGACCATGTGACTCTAGACACTTGGTCAGCTAATCTTCGCCAATCAAGATCACCTGAATTTTGATTATTACTCGGTTTATTTAAGCTTGGCGTGTGGACTCTCTTGTCACAAAGTTATGTGCCATATCCTTGTGCCTTGCTGAGCATTTCTTTGTTTCTGATCTCTCGTTTCTGACCCGTTTTCTGTTTACCGTTTCTTGCTTATTGCCTTGCCCTTTTTGTATTGGTGGCTGTGATTCTCTGTGTACCTACCTTTGACCTGTATCTACGTTGATGTCTCCGCTTAGCGCTTACTGGTTTGATTGCTTAATGATCCTAGGTTTTGACCCTCGCCTGTATCTGACATTCTGTTCTCGTTTAAGCCCCATATTGTTTGGTGCCCTTCTGCTCTGTACTGGGCGTGTATCTGATTGTGGACTCGTTGTGCCAACTACCATCAGTAAAGCATTTCCTTTCTATATCTGCGAGTCTGTTCCTGACATGATACAATCTGTAATTTGATGTGTAACTTTTTAGAGCCCTAAACAAGCATCTAATGATCAGAAATGAAAATCTGATACAAAGTTATATTCATGTATTCAGAAAGCTGAGTGATATAAACAGAAAGAAATATATCAACCTTAGATTTTTAGCTAGTTTGCAGTAGGGAAAATTTCTAAGACTAAAGAGACTTTAGAAAAACGGAAAAACACAAAGTGACAAAAATCATTTTGGCTATTTGCATGCTGGTGCCGCAGAACTGAGAAGTGTCATTGCGTGTGCAAGCTCTCCAAAAAATTAATTACAAATGCCATACAAATTGTGCTTGTGGGATCTTTTTCACCATTACATCCTGTTTAGTTGGAAGCCTGTTATCAACCAGCTTCTTCCAAACCTCATTTTGAAGTAAACATCATAGCTACATGGATCTTCTGAAATCTGACGCATTGACAAAACTGCTTTTTTCCCCTTTCCATCTCTCGCCAAGTGGGAGAGAGATCACAAGTTCAAAGATATGCCAAATTCCATTAACATGTGTTACATGTGCCCCCCTCTCTCTCTCTCTCTCTCTCTCTCTCTCTCTTTCTCTCTCTCTGAGTTTTGGTAGATGTTTCCTTCTCTAACGATGAATATATCTTCTTCTGAGGCCTTTGATTTCCACATAAATGGTTCAGAGGGCACATATCAAAGCAAGAAACATGAGGATAATCACCATCTTAACAGCAGCGTAAACAAGAGTGATGATGGCAATGATGATACCTAGAATGCACAAGCCCAAAATGCACTTTCAGTCACTTTGGGGATAAATAAATAAATAAATAAATAAAAAAAAAAAAAAAAAAAAAATATATATATATATATATATATATATATATATATATATATATATATATATATATATAAATCTTTTTCGCAAAGTCTTGTAATAAAACAGCTGGACGTACGCTTGGAGAGGCTCTCATAGACAAAAAAACATCTGTCTGCCACTTCTGATTGGTAACGTGTCAGCCTCTCACTGCTATGCTATGGTGCTGCTTCCCAGCTGCTCAACATATGGTTCCCAAAATGCATATGCACAGATAATTCCATATAATAAAGTAGCAGAGCGCACTTTCCGAAAACAAACTCAACTCCCCTCATCAAATAAGAAAAGTACAATGTTTACAGCCTATTTGCTGTAATAAGGAGTCAACTTTCCAGTAAAGGAAACACAAACTGTACAAATGTTTCCATACAAAACTAATCTAACTCCGTCATTTGACTTGTTCTTTAAATGACTTTGACAGAGCGCTTGCTATTGGGGCACGAACAGCAGGAGCACATTCAACAGCTGTGATGCTCACATCTTAGTGTGACATATAAGAAAAACAGAAAAACTGAAAAGTGACTGAAAATGTCAATGCATGATGTGATTAGACACACACATACAGTAGGGTTGCAGTGTATAAACCCCTCTTCACAATGACAGCTCACATTTGGGGTAAAAACAATCAGCACTGGTCTACAGAAAAAATGGATATGGAAATATTCCTCACCATATTCTCCTCAAATGGAGTCAGAACATTTGACTCCTACACTAAGGGGGTCCAGAGGGCTCTGTCATGCCATAGAGGAGGCATTTCGCTGGCATTGTTTGGGTCCCCTTAGAGGGAAAGGTCACCGAAAATGAATACAAAGTTATTCTGACTGAGCACCTCTTATACTCTCATTATTAACCATCTTTATCTTGGTGGAAGTGCTCTCACCAATACCACCTTAAACTAGGCATGCAGGAACACTGATTGGATTAATGAGTATGAAAATGATGTCAATCATATATTAGAGCTTTTCCAGGCACCATATCTTAACTCAGTGGAACACCTATGGGAGAATGGTGTGTTGGATAGTATATAGTATTATGTAAAAATCAGCTTTATCCCTTAATTTGTTCATTTTTTTATCAAAGTAGCCATTAATTACAAGTTATTTAGTTTTCAGGAGATCCGTATGTTCACATAAGTTCATAGCATTTTTATTTTTAAAAAAATTGTAAGGAGGCAAAAAGTGGTGCTTTTGCTGTGGTTGCTGCCCCAGTAGTGGCAAACTTAATAAGGTGAGCTCTGAGGAATTATGTCCAAAAGGATCACACAGACCTCTCTTGTCCCTCCACCCATGCCCAAGGAGGTGTAGTTGGGCTGCCCTTCAGGACTGGGGGCATTTGTTGCTGAAGATTAAGGATCCTGCAAACTTGTGCAGGTCAGGACTCTTCACAGTCCAGGGACTTAGTTCAAATTGTTTGCTGGGGGGCTTTCAGAAGGTTCTTTGGAGGGCTGGTAAGCAAAACTTTCGCTGAACTGAAAGAGCACTGCTTGCGGTAGAAATATTGGCCCCTCCCGCGTCTATGCCGCTGCCTCAACAACTTTTATTTAATCAAAGATTGAGGGGTAAAAATGTCGCAGAGTGTCATGTTAAGTTTTGTCTCGCCCCATTTTACTACAGCAGCTTCATTGTACCTTGGAATAGATACTACACATCTCTGAATCTGTTCTACACATGCTTTCATGCTATGTTTACATGCAAACTAGGCTCAAGTTTAATGCTCCCAAAATACATGATGGTTCTGTGAGTCCAGGACCCCCCTAATTATGACCTGTTAGGGTACAATGTATGCTCAAGGCCTGCTTTACCCACAAAATGCCAGTTTGGATAGTCTTAGCTAATTAGAAATGCAGGACTGGTCTGCCTTAGGGTGGTGCTATTCCAAATGGTTTCACCCAGTTGGTCCTTCATAGCCTAGCAAGTGCAATTATACCTGAGATACCTTTAAAAACACCACAGTATACAACACCATATGTGAAAATATGAAATATCACTCAATTTCAAAGAGTTTGGTGAAATAAATAAATTGCAACTCCAACCATAGACAAAGGAGGAGTCTTTGAGGAGATAAGTTCTCTGTAAGATCTCAGTTAATTAATGGAAGAGCACATTACCAGAAAAGAGCATTTTCAGAAACATTTTGCTGCCACTGAAGCTAGCATCAGCGCTGTTATGGCGAGTGAGTTAGCAGCCAACCAAAGCTGGGTTTGCCAGCCAACATGGCGCTCCCTGAATACCAGGGAGTATTTCAAACTCTAGTAGGGGGCAGTTTTCTGCTCTATTTTGGTTGTAGCACCATTTAAACCATTTAAATCTGCTGCTCCTAGATAGCGTGCGATTGGTTATTTTGTATATTTTCTTGTCATAGAACGACTGCGGCGAACGTGAATCCAACATTACTAGCAGGTGGTAGACTACTTTCAGTGTATCAGCTTGTTAGTTTGAAATTGAATCTGTTTGAAAGGGTTTGATTTATCAATTTGTTCTGGTGGCCATTAGCATTAGCATTTGTGATGGTGTTCCTTCCTGCAGCTTCAGAAAAAGGTGCTCATCATTGTTAGAGGCACAGCATCAGCAGTGAATTCTCATTAAACTTAAATGGAGATGGACACTGGCTCTAAGCGTGGCATGATAGACTCTCTGCGGACGTCTAGGCTGTATATTAGGCTGCATGAGATATTGGTGTAATTTAGTTTCTTGAATATCAGTTACAGTGCTCAGTGATGTTCCTCTGTAGTCTGAGACTACAGAACTATACAAGAGAGTAGGTTTGCATATGAACGTGTGGGTTAATGCCCCTCCCAGTATTTTAGGTTTGAAGAATAGTCTCTACCAATATTTGAGTAAACTCAGTGCCATTACATTTGGAGTGGACAATTCCTATTGTGCCATCCAGACGCTCATCCAGTCATCTTTACTCTGTTTAATCATGCTCACATTGGGTTGGCTGGACAGGGAGAAGACTCAAACTCCCAGACTCGAAGAAAAGAAAGCAAAAAATTAAGCCTTTCAGGTGACTTACTCTTTTTCCATGTCATGACAACACGTTTGGTTCTTTGTAGATATCATTCTACCGAAAATAAGAAGCTACATCAGGATCTTTTTCACCTCCCAGACCGTAAGCCACAGGTAGTAAACTAACTAGCCAGTAGACAACGGTTCTTTTTCTTATAACCTGCTTTTAATGGTCTATTATTTTGAGAATCATAATTTGGTGTGCTATCTGGTTGTCCAGGTCCAGCCAACATGCTCAGCGTGCCATCACTCTCATTATTGCACATCTTGATTTTGGAGATCGGTCAAACATTGCCATCTATTGCAACATTTTAAAGTAGATCCAAAAATGAAATGAAATGGAATGAAAACCTGCTACTGTGAAAAATAAGGTTCACTGATGTTAGTAAACCATGTTAACTAGCATTAACAAGCAAACTAATCCTACTTTGTATCATTTTTGGGGGGTAGCGGTCATGGGAGTGAGGTGCCAACCAATCTACACCCTTGCTACTTTATTCTAACAAACCTTTAACCACCTGACACATTCAAGTGCTGACATCACAGCAGGATGGAAAAGAATCAGGGTTTAATCATTCCCAGGGTTGTACTGTTGCACTGCACGTTTACATATGTTATATTAATTTGACTCAGCCTTTACTGTTCTCTTTGGCCTATATATATATATATATATATATATATATATATATATATATATATATATATATATACACGTGTGTGTGTGTGTGTGTGTGTGTGTGTGCAGTAACGTCTGCTCCCCTTTCACTGTTAATGAAAGGGCGCTGGAATGCTCCCTGTATCTGTAGCTCACGTTTGCGCTGCTTAGGGAGTCTTTTAACTCACAGTCATGGCAACCAGTCAAACTGGCCTGACAGCCAAGGTCAAATTATTTGTCTCTCCCTTTTTATTCCCCCCTCCTGCACTCGTCTCAGGAACACCCGTAATGAAAATGTCCCTTAACGTGGCTCGTTTTATTAGGCTGAAATGGGAATATTGCCACCATCGAGTCTGCGATAGGCTTGTCACTCTCTGTGTTTATGTGCACATCTCTGGCTTTTAATAAGATCAGCAATACTGACAATACCAGAGAGAGAGAGAGAGAGAGAGAGGGAGATGAGTGAGGAAAAAAAACAGAAGGAGAGAGAGAGTAAGAAAGAAGGAGGGAGGAGAGAAACTGTTTTAATTCTCACTCTATGGTTAAAGGCCTGAACGCAGACTACATCACAAAGAGCACCGCTGACCACATTTAGATCCACCTGAGGGTCTGAAAGATCATTCCATTGGACGCACAATGACTGTAGGCTTTATTCTCTCTGCTTATGCTCTGAGTTGCTAATGTAAAGTCAGCAGAACCATAATAGAGTCTATCTGTCTAGAACTATAATTAGAATACAGAGTTAAGCGCTGTATGCTGCTCACTGATATCCAGGCTGTGCAGCGGATATCATAACATTTCTACCCTACATATCTCATATGGGCATGTAAAGGAAAGATGAAAGTGGAAGAAGCTGCAGATAAAAAGCTGCATATAAGACAAAACCCTGGTTTTCTAAAATTAATATATGGGTTACTAACTTACTAGGTTAGTGGAAAGCAACTGATCACTGAGCCAATGCCAAGTTAATGAGAGGATGTTACTCTGACCCAAAATCACTGTAAAGCATGTCACCATAAATGGCTTATCGCTTTCATAACATATAAAAATTAATATATAAAAAAAGGTTAGAATAAATATTTAAAGGTATTAAGTCGTTGGCATAGAAAGTGACATGGGAAACATAACGCTTTATCTGTTTTCATGTTATGGCTGATCAGTGAGTGTTTGGTGCCCCGCAGCACTCTGGTCGTTTTGAAGATTGCTGTTCAAGCGATTGTTGTGACTCTCTAACTGCACATACTGTACTACTCATATTGCATGTTTATAATCACTTTGGTCATAATCCACAGCATATCAGTGCATCAGCTGTCACACCAGATGTTTTGACCCCAATACACAAAGTTGGCCGCTTCCTCACTGACATAGAAAATAGCAGGATGAGTTCAAACTTAAGCCTTTGCTCTTAAACCATTTATCATATTTCTAGTCTATTCTATGCTTTACATGTACACACAAGATAAAAAAAAATATGTAAGCAGTGCATACAGTACATCTTGTGGAGCCTTTGTGACGATGCTTCACCGAACGTCCATAAAGAAGACGCAACATTATCGGGTAGATTATGACAAAGTGGGAAGAGAGGATGGGTGTAAATGGAAAATACAAAGATTCCAGAGGATAAAGTGCAAACGGGTTATGAAAATGTATTGAAAAAAAAAATTGAACTGTAAGTGAAAAGAAATAAATAGAAATTAAAAGTAAGAAGGCCTGACTTGAGGTGAGTTCCAGGACCACCAGGAGCTACCACATTTGACTAGCTCTACTCCAAAGGCTGAGGTGAGTATTCTCAAGCTAGTTCCCAGTACTAAGTTTCTCCCCATCTTATAGGACAGGCCCCGTCCCTGGATGAAACCATCGCACCCTTCATGGGTGTGATCATCCTATAACAATAGGTTACACTGGTTCTGAATATAAATGAACAAAAGCAATAACACAACATAAGGCCTTAATAAACTGAACAGGTCCTACCCTAGTCGTGGCCGTGGGCCCTACGGAACACCTTTAGGGTGAGCTCTGTCTACTCTGCCTCCATTTTGCTGACTCTGCCAGTGAACAGACAAGTAAGTTTAGCAGGTAAGTTTAACAGGTAGATATACAGGTAAGTAATTCACTCACACACACATACTTACACAGTCTCTGGTGATGGACACCACCGTTGCCTCATCACATCCTTCAGTGTTATTGCATTTCTAAGATAATAGAAATATATTAATTGAAATACAGCAATGAATGAAATTAACTACACAAATCCTGGGAAATAAGTCGTCTTGATTTCTTGATGTGAATTTTGTCGTAGACCAAAGTAAAGAACTTCTTCACTGTTGTCAATTCTTATTTCTCATTGTAACATTCCATTCCATGCCACTTAATCCCGCTAATCCCAATCCCAGCATCATCGGGCGAAGGCAGGGTACACCATGGACAGTTTGCCAGTCCATCGCACCAACACACACTCACACCTATGGGCAATTTAGAGTAAGGATCAACCTAACATGCATGTCTTTGGACATGTGGGAGGAAACCGGAGTACCTGGAGGAAACGCAAGGAGAGAACATGCAAACTCCACACAGAACGGCCCGGACCAGGAATCCAACCCAGATCGTCTTGCTGTGAGGCGACAGTGCTAACCACTACACCACCATGTCGTCCTCATTGTAACAAACATCGTCAAATCCTGTGATGGAGGAGTGAAAATGCTTAAACATAGCATGGAAAAAAATTCAGGTTCCACTGACTTCCATTGAAAGTAAAGAAAGTGGCTTTTCCTGTAAAGTTGGAGGTACTTGTTTTTCATTGGACAGCGACAATTTGCAAAATATTAATAGAAGAAAAAATTATTCCATTCACTCTTTTGAAATTCAGATAAACTATATCTATTTAGAAAAGTGACTAAAACAAATCCCATGTTCTGGCTTTTCTCCTCACAGCCAGCTGCTCTGTTCCAGAGCTGGGAGGGAGCTAGTTTTTCACTGAGGTCTGGTGGCTGTTAGTATTAGCGTTTCTGATAGTCTCCTGTCTCACAGCATTAGAAACAGATGCTCGTCATTGTTAGAAGCATAGTCTCAGATGTGACGGCTCACTGAACTGTAGGTGGTTCATTTTTCCCAGGTGAAGGTGGAGCGATGGACTCTTTGTGGAAATGTGACGCATGTAGCATCAAAGACGCTGGTTAATTGTTCATTTTCAAATAGTTCACTGGCGACAGTATTTAATGCGCTGTTTAGCCTCGTGTTTGGGCCAGGCTGTGCGAGACGCTGATGTAATTGCACTTCGGGGTGAATTTGGTTCTTGTGAGTTCATTTCGAGTGCTCAATGATGCTCTCTAGATTGAGGCTAATGCAAACTATAGCGCAAATGATAAACGTCCCCCAAAGAGCAGAAGCATCACTGCAGAACATACTTCAGTCACAAGCCAGATCATCTCAACCGAGCTCCAACACAAAACAGCAGATCCCCAATAAACAGGAGACACAAGCCGAGATCAGAGGACCGACGTTTGGTCAGGGTGAAGGACCAGGTCGAGCTAATGGAGCACTGAGCTCAGAAGAAATCAGTGGACGGACGTATGTTCAGGGCGAAGGACCAGGCCGAGCTAACGGAGCACTGAGATCAGCAGACAGACGTATGGTCAGGGTGAAGGACCAGGCCGAGCTCACAGAGCCCGGAGCTAATGGAGCACAGAGCTCAGATGAGATCAGAGGACGGACGTATGGTCAGCGTGAAGGACCAGTTGGAGCTAACAGCACTGAGCTCAGATGAGATCAGAGGACAGACACATGTTTACGTTACGTTACTAAGTTACTAAGTTATGTTACTAAGCTGATACTAGGTGGTTATTATGGTACCTAATGCAGTTGCTAGGGTGTTGCCGGGTGGTTTGCCAATTTCTTAAAGGATGGTTGCTATGACATCCTTGGTGGTTGCTAGGGTGCTGCTATGTTAAACCAAGTGGTTGTTAGGGTGTTGCTTGGCATTTGCTATGATCTCCCAGGTGGTTGTTAAAGTAAAATTATGGTATCCTTACTGGTTGCTAAAGCATTGCTAGGTGGTTGCTATGGTGTCCCTAACAGTTGCAAAGGTGTTGTTTGGTGGTTGTTATGGAATCCCTAAGGATTGCAAAGGCATTGCTAGCCAGTTGCTGTGGTATCTCTAGTGGTTGCTTAGGTGTTGCTGTATGGTTATGTTGTACTTTTGCACAATGTTTCTGCCGTATATCCTCCAGCAGGTTTGAACACAATCCTTTCCTTCAACAGAGTGAACGTTTCTTAGGCAGAGTGTGAGTCAGTCTACGGTTGCGTTTTCATGCCGGAGACACTCTGTAAACGTCTTTCGTCATCCGTCTGTTCACTATAAACATTTTCAGCTTTGCCACTTGATGGTTTATGATCAAATAAAGTCTTTCATGCAAAAGGACACAGAGTACAAGGAGAGGAAGTCAAACCAAACTGGAGTTGAAAGTCGAGCATGTCAGTATCAGTGCCGAGGAACTTAGCATGTGTTACACTCCTGGAAGAGCGGCTGCTCCTCGCTCCGGGCAAAATCACACTACTCCACTTTCAGTCCACGCTACTCACATAATGAAGTGGGTGCTGTGGGAGATATAACCAATGTCTTCTCAACCGGCTATAATGTGACCCTCTCGCATGTCATCATGTAGAAAGAATAAAAATAGTCACCTGCAGTCTGTGAATGCAGGTTAGTCGGCCATTCAGCGGCTAGAGATTTCTTAAAGAAAAGACTTAAAGACGTGACCCTGGCAACCTTGTATCAACAAATCAGGAGAGCACATGATCAAGACTGAGACCCACTGATTAAACAAGTGGAATTAGGTCCTGCTCATTTGGAATGCAATTCTTCAGCCGCAGTGGGTCTATTGGATAACTTTGAGCACCGCTGTTTTGCAATAAAACAAATATGGGGGAGAACAATATTATAAGTTTTAATATGGTATCTAATGTAGTTGCTAGGGTGTTGCTGGGTGGTTTGCCAATTTTTTTGAAAGATGGTTGCTATGGCATCCTTGGTGGTTGCTAGGGTGCTGCTATGTTAAAAGTGATTGTTATACTGTTGCTTGGTGGTTGCAGTGTTGTCCCAGGTGGTTGTTAGGGTAAAAGTTTAGTATCCTTACTGGGTGCTAAAGCATTGCTACGGTTCTGCTATGTTAGGGTGTTGCTTGGCATTTGCTATGATCTCCCAGGTGGTTGCTAGGGCAAAATTATGGTATCCTTACTGGTTACTAAAGCATTGCTAGGTGGTTGCTATGGTGTCCCTAACAGTTGCGAATTTGTTGTTTGGTGGTTGCAATGGAATCCCTAAGGATTGCAAATGCATTGCTAGGGGGACAAATGTTGGGGACAAAATATGGGGGACAACAATATTATAAGTTTTCCAGAAAAGGACACTGGGGACTGAACAGTGGGCAGACTGTAGAAAGTCCAATCCCGGGCTGTTCCAAGCGTCTTATCGTTGCTGTCCAATAAAAAATATGTAGCTCCATTTTTGTCTATTTTTTAACACGCCAATGGTCATTTACAATGTATGAATATTTCATGATGAATGGACTAATAGAAGTTCTCCAAAATAGCTTGGAAATAATTCTGCTTCCATTGACTTCCATTGAAAGTAAAGTATGTTTTTGGTCTCTCCTGTAAATTGTATTTATTATTATAATATGATTATTATTTTTATTATTGTTTGTTATTATGGCAGCCTGGTGTTATAGTGGTTGGCACTGTCGCCTCAAAGCAAGACGATTCAGGCCATTCTGTGTGGAGTGTGTATGTTCTCCCTGTGCTTGAGTGGGTTTCCTCCAGGTACTCTGGTTTCCTCCCACAGTCTAAACACATGCAGGTTAAGATGATCACTCACTCTAAATTGCCCGTGGGTGTTGATGTGTCTTGGCCATGTGATGGACTGGCGACCTGTCTATGGTTCTTCGCCCGATGATTGGCTCCAGCCCCCCATGACCCCGACTAGCAGAATAAAGCAGAAGATGATGGATGGATGAATGGATTATTTATTATCATTACTTATTGAAGGTCT
The DNA here is from genome assembly GCA_021613375.1 of Megaleporinus macrocephalus. Lineage (NCBI taxonomy): Eukaryota > Metazoa > Chordata > Actinopteri > Characiformes > Anostomidae > Megaleporinus > Megaleporinus macrocephalus. The sequence continues at coordinate 32,255,983 of CM038721.1, forward strand.
AATAAACACTCTAATAAAGTTTAATAAAGATGTGTTCAGATGTTTTATGGTTCAGACCTTAAAGGGTTAAATAAGATTTGTGGAATGGGTATCTGTGAACTTCTCCATCAACACACTGCACTCATTGCAATCAACGGTGAGAGGTGGGTATTTGATGGATACCAAAATGTGCTTGCAACCGTGTGACTCTCTCTCTCTCCTCTGGCTACACTTCCAACCTCAGGCTTCAAAACTGAGTGACACACAGGATGTCTCACCCTGGCGGGACAGCGAGCGCGACACCTGCTCTTCCCCCTTGAAATCCCCTCCTCTTCCTTTCTCTGTGTCTGTTTCATCTCAGATATAAAACTTCTCGCATCCTTTATGGCTTTGACATTATGTTTTTTTGTCCCCTCCACGAATTTCCTCAAATGGGCACTCTGAGGCGCTCCAGCAGGGTCCCATTGAGAGAGCATCAAATACGAGACCTTTTTTTTTTTTTTTTTTGGTTTTGTTTTTTGGTTCCCTGTTTTCGCCCCTCAAAGCTCTTTTGAAAAAGGGTCTGCCTGGAGACGGTGCGAGTGACAGTGATGTGTGCTGGGGTAATGCCGGGGAAACAGAGGGTTCGGTTTTATTTACTGGCTCACCACCATCAAATGACTGCTCTCCGCGGGGACCAGAAATATGCCTCCATGGCGCAGCAACTGTTGCTGGGTAGCAGTGACGCAGGCTGACCTTCTGGGTTTCTGGGCCACGCTGCCCCTGATAACACGGACCCAGAGTAGGGAGGTGTGCGCATGTGTGTGGTTCTTTGTCTAAAATTGGCTCCGGCTTGCGAGAGATGGATTTAGACAAAACAAATCTATCGAGAAGAGGACAACGCAGACAAACACTTGGCAGCAGGATTTGTAGGTCTGAATAATGAAACCACACCGTCAGTCTGTTGTTTTCTTTTTCCCAGCTCACTCACAGAGTCCATAACCTTAAACTTAATGTGAAATTGATATTGATTACTTTCTTGGTTCGCTTGCAGCAAGTTGTTTGTGCAATTTGCATGATAAAAATGCAATATATATATATATATGCTTCTGCACTCATTGACCATATGCGAGCACTTTGTAGTTCTACAATTATAGTGCAGTGATACAAATGTGGTTAGTGTATGTTGTGTTCTGCTGGTGTTTTAGGGTGATAGTGATGATGCTGTCTGACCAATCAGTACTCCGTTTGTAACTACTGTTAGAATATAATAATTAAATATAATTATTTGCAAAAATAAGACCTAAAATAAAAAAATACCTGAATGTTTATTTCAAGCTCAGTAATTTATATATATATATATATATATATATATATATATATATATATATATATATATATATATATATATATATATATATATATATAGAGAGTCATGTATCATGAATAACTGGCAACAACATACATATATATATATATATATGTATATATATTTTTTTTTTTTCAGATTTTTGTTAGTGTTTATTTTGCTTTGTGATTTATACAGTTTGATAGCCAACAATTATTATTACTGTGCTATGTTTGCTTGCACTTGAAATGATTGGGCTGGTTAAACGTTCTGGTGGGTTGCGAAAGCTTTTGTGGTCTGTTGTGTGGGTTGCAGATTTGGAAAACTGTTTGGGAACCCCTGCTGTAGAGTGTAGCTCATGGTGTTTCTTTTTCATCAGAAATATTGAGCTCTGATGAAATGTTTCATCAGTAATAAGGTAAAACAGGTTTCTAAGGTAAAAGAAGCTTTGATTTCAAGTTCACCTTAAGAATTCTCAGTACTCAACATAGTTAATGTGGTAAACAGTGACAGCCCTATGTTGCCTGTGATGTATCTTTCAGAGAGCTTTTGTAGGTAAGCCCTGATAGGAGACGTGTTTGTTGGCATTAAGGCTAAACAAACAGATTCACTATAAATTAATTCTAGTATTCTGTATAGAGCTAACGCTATTAACTACATGCCTTATCTTGTTTTATCAATATCTAGTCAATGCATATGGCCAGATGCCCCATTACCAGTACAAATGGCTTCTTCAATGGTGTGTATATATTTTATATTGCCTTTGCCCAGATCTGCTTCAGTAAGGTGACAGAAACAGGGCTTGTGGGCAAGATGCTAAACACAGGGGGGCCTTGTGGGGCCTGGCACCCCCTTATTCAAACTCTTGGACCCCCAGAAGGTCTCAAAACCAAAAATTTGTTAGGGTTAATCTGATGCTTACTGTTTAGATGCTTGGCCCAGCAATATGTGGGCTTCTGTGATTGGTATTCTTAGTTATCACTGGTGACCTGGCCAGGGTGTTTCTTGTCTTCTGCACAGTGAGTGCTGGAATACACTCCAGAAACCCCCCAGGACCCAGGAGGATGAGCAGTTCAGATGATGATCACCCTATCTGGAGCACCCCATCTAACACTGTCTAACAAAGAAACGTTCTTCTCGGTAACACTAACCGGTCATGCCTCACTAAATAATTGCCAGTAGAATCATTAAGATTCCATAAGTGTGCTCACTGCCCTCTAGTGTTCACAAGTGTGTGTGCATGTGGGTGTTTCACTGCATGGATGGGTTAATTGTGGAGGTCAAATCCACTGTGTGCCAACGCAAGTAGCAAATAGTTCTAAATCCATCCATCCATCCATCCATTATCTTTGGCATTATCCCGCTAGTCGAGGTCTTGGAGCGGCTGAAGCCCATTCCAGCGTCATCGGGCGAAGGCGGGATACACCATGGACAGGTTGCCAGTCCATTGCATGGCCAATGGTTTTAAATTCTAATTCCAAACTTCTAGACCCCCATAATGTAAAGCCAATATATATATATAAGGACAAATAGTGAAACAAAACAGAGGCTAATAAGATTTCATTCAACAGTTTAAATGGCAGGCAAACACAAACAGTAATAAGTTATAATATCCACCAGCGCTAGTGAACGGAGTGCTGTTTGGGAGCCATATAGTGGGCTTTCATTGCTGGGCTGAGTCAGTTAATTTGACTCACTGAATGGAGCTGGAATTCACGTCACTACATCACGGCCCTGATTTGGCTTGCCAGTCATGGCTGCTTCATTCCGATTCCGGTCAGCCTCACCTCCTTACCAAGCCTGAGTAGTTTATCCCGCACGAGCTGCTTTAACATGCTGTGTAAAGGAGCTGATAGGTCTAAAGGTCAGAGGAGCCAAATTAGAGTTCCCCTCACTCCTGACACAGGGCTGTTGAGCAGCTATTTCCATATCTTGTTAACAGGCTTGCCTGTCTCGCGTGGAGTGAAAATTCGGCCCGAAGTCTCAGGGTGCTAATACGGAGTACGGTGGGACGACGTAACCTTGGAGATGAGAGCCAGCGCATAACAACAACATTTGTGCCATAAGCTCGTGGGAGTCGCGTGTTACGGCTTGAGCTCTGATATCTGTTTGATATGGAAATGACTGGCATTCACAGAGACGGAACAAAACAAAACAAACAAAAAAAAAACCCAGACTGGAAGAGTATTAACGGAACAATTTAAGATAGCAAGTCTGGAGGAGAAGGCAAGAACGTCAAGCAAATAAAGCGAGCACGATATCTTGGCCCCTGACATTTTCAGTCACTCAGTTATCTTGTTGAATTTCGGCCAAATCTCAAACCTCTGCCCATCAAAATGTGTTGTGACTTGAGTTTTTCTGGCAGTGAATCATGGGAAGGGAAACAGACTTGTATGATAATGTTGCTGATAGTTAATCGAATGTGCTATCTAGTTTATGACAACTGGAAGCTTGGATTTTGTCCATCTCAGAATCTCCTACTTCCCAGCTAACAATGTTCATGCGACTCCAGCTCCAGCTTGAGATAAGGCAATTATAAAGGCTTTCAATAAACCAGCACTTGATTGGCTGCTGTGTGCATGTACACAGCTATTAAAAGTGATATTCACTTAGTCCTTCCTTTATGTCCAAAGTAAACTGTGCAGAAAAATTATTTGGGGTTTGATCAAGGATCTTGCACAGCAGGGCCTAAAGGGTGAGTGTGTAAGTGCGTTGGGGAGGTCTATTAGCAAAAATAGAATACAGTCTACAAAAATATGTTTCATTACCATATAATCACCTGTAACTACAAATCATTGTGTTTTCATTAGCTTACAATGAGCGACTAGGAACGGGTTGTCTTCCAATGTAGAGCCGCAATTTGTATCCAGTAGCCCAAAATGGACAGACTTAATAATTGGCTTTAGAGAGTTTTTACACTGAAGTGGCACCTTAAATTTGGTGGCCGTATAGTACCAGCTCAAACACGTAGAAAGAAATGTCCTACTGTAGCTCATATTCATCTGTAGCTGCATATATAAACTTCCAGGTAGAATACTGTCATGTTTTCAGTTCTCTATGGTTTATTATAGTTTATTTGTATGGGTGTAGAAGTAAGCCGCAGACAAAGACACTTGAATGCAGTTAGCCGAGTTGTTTACTGAGAATCTTCGACCAGTACAAGTCAATGAAATAACCAACACTCACCACAGTCTCAAAATCAATGGGAAGCTGTTACAGTCTCTGTGTGGTTATGGTCTGGCTATAGGAGGCACTCTTGCTCGGGCACAGAACGCTGTTATTTTCGTCCATGCGGTGAGCTTTATAAACCAAACCCAGACTACTATTCTTACTACTGTGGCTACGCAATACAACTAAACACAGAAACAAGCTAGCCAATGGCACAAAAGTAGCTCCACTTATTAAACACAATTCAAAGTACACTAAATGACTTCAACCCACCTACACTACAATATTTTCAGAGCTTATCAAAAATATTACCATCATTAAAACTAGGCTTGAGTCTTCTTCTTATTCACCAGATTGTATTTTCTGGTTCCACCTTTAAACGGCGCAGCAGTTATTGTAATGCATCAGGCGTGGAACTGGAAAATTCAAACAAGGAATCTGGCTAATGTCCTTATTGGTATATATTACCAGCATGATCTGGTTCATTTTGGTGAACCAGATCAGCATATGTGATATTAAGCTAAAGTATGAACAGAATTAATATTAAAAACTAATATTTTTTAAAGATTTGAAACACTGGGTTACTGTGCTTTACTTCTGCTGTGAACGTGCTAGGTAGAACTCCTCAATGGTTTGAATAAATTGCTAGAATTCCGGTGCTGGATAACCATTTTATGTTGTGAGACTATTAAGAACCCCAGATTATGACAAATGGAGAATCGTACCTATTATTTAGAACAAAAAAAAAATCACAAAAAAATAAAGGAAAGTAGGGTGCTGCCAAATAGTCAGAAACACAAAGAAATAAAACACTTACCATTTTATAGATGCCATGACAGATTAGCAACTCTGAGATGTCTGAGCTCATACGTACATGTATTATTTCATGTACATTACCGCTTAAAAGTTTGGGATCATTTAAATGTTCTTGTTTTCAATGGAGTATCTTCCTTCCTTAACACAACAATGGACTGACGGGTCTCTAAAGAAAGTTGTTTCTTTCTGGTCATTTTGAGTCTGTCAGCAAGCCATCAACTGCTGATGCTTCAGATACTAAACTAACCTAGAATGTTGTTCTCCCTTTTATACTCACTTATTAGTAGAATGTTTTTCAGCTGTGCATCACAATTGAGCAAGAGTGTCCTAACAACCTATTAGTCCAATAACATCCTTAACTTGGATTGGTGGCCGTACCAGGAGATTTAGACAGGGGACTGAGAATTGCTGATAATAGGACTATATGCAAAATAAGCCTCTATACAAAAATAGGCTTTAATACAAACATTTTTATTCTTTAAAAATCATCTGATGCACTTACATTAATTGTGAAATGGAGTTGCTTAAAAATTGCATGAATTGCATGAAAATTGCATTAAATGAAATTCTAAAGTGATTCTAAACTTTTGAGTAGTAGTGTGTATGTGACTTGATGAAGCCATTAAAACTGTTCTGAAGAGTGGTCACCAACCCTGGTTCTGGGCCTTTACTTTCCTGTAGCTTGGACTACAATCTGCTTTTAGTTTGGCTGTAGGTTTGGTGAGAGGCAGCATGTTACATGCAGGTGGGAACTAAACTCTGCAGGGAGCAGATCTGCAGAAGAAGGTGACCACTAGCCTAGAATGTTACAAGGGTTCTCAAGTCTCTCAGGGTCAGACGTGATGTCGTAATGAGAATGTCTGGGCACATCCATGGATCATTGTGGGCTAAATGTGGGTGTAGCCTTGTGCAATCCAGTGCTAAAAGTTTAACAAGCTGTCCCAAGACATGGATTCTTACTAGGTCAGCCCCCGTGAGCCAATTTGGTTTAAATAAATTTTGAAAAGTTAATTGTCCCAAAATGAGCTTTGGCCCAAAACTGCCAACTCTCCTTGTTCCTTGAACGAATGTACCATATTGGAAAAAATGACACCTGGGAAATGTTGTCAGTTCAATTAACTTCTTTATCCTTGATTATGATGTTCAAGCACGGCCAGTGCCTCGCAGGCGTGCAGTAAAGAAGGTCCAAGAAGCAGATTCCCATCTAAAGCCACTGTATTATGTGGTCAGCATTCCAAGGTAAGAGGTAACAAATGAGAACGTGAGCAGGTTTCAGGTCTCATGTTGTGGCGTCCAAGGTTAACACGAGCCCTCAAGGCCTCTGGGGTTAATGTAGTTTCCCTGCAAAGTTCAGACCTTGACTGTTTAACATTTATTTTTAAGTAGCCATTTTTAAGGCAGCCCAAAGGGTGTGGAAACAGTAATAAATCTTCAGCAAAGGTCCCTGAAGCCACTCTGGAATTCCAATCAAAATAAAGAAAGGTGAGAGAGAATGGGAGAAAAAAAAATACAGGAGTTTAGAAAAACTGAGAGACTGAAAGTCAAAGAATTCAAAGGGGTCAAGGAGAAGGTCTAAGGTTACTTGTTTTATTTATCACTTTTAAAATGAATAGAAAGTAAAATCATTACAGGGTATTTACACTTATGTCTATAGCTAATGTTCAATGTCAGAGGTGTTTAACTAAAACTTGTGATGGTCCAGTCACGTCACATTTCTTGCTTACAAACAAACATCCAGATGAACAAATTAATGACAACAACCGATTTAACAGCTTTAAGTCTGTTCAAACAGTTCAACCGGAAGACTAACGCAATAAAATGAGGGTGTACTCACACTAGGCCCGTCTGCTTTGTACCATTCCTGAGCACGACTGCCCCCACTCGCCACTCCCCTCGGTTACCTGGAGTTGCATTTCACTTAATATTCTGGGCCCAAGCACACTTATATCATCGATCTGAGAGAGGTTATAGCTATAATCTAGGTTTATCCTTGTAGAATTTTAAGTGGCGGCAGGCTACGCATGCCAAAAACGATGCAAACACAGCACCTACACCGTGCGCAGGCCCTACGTGATAGACATGGCTGTGCACCTACACTTCACGTTCACCGACAGGTTTTTCAGGTTTGCAGACTTGTATATAACAGTTGCATCGCATTGTTGTAACTTTGTTGTTGCCGCCAGAATGAAGAGGGAGACCAGTTCAAAGCTTTTATTCTTTTGGATTCCACGGCACGTTCTGAGAGCTCCCACACCCTGGTCTGGTCTGAACATGGTGTGAACGTGGTCTACCTTCAAACTAGCAAACACACTGTATTTAAGTCCAGGCTTTCAATAGGTCAACCAGCTTCAACCCCTCAGGCCAGATCGGTTTCTGGCCCAAGGCTTAGGGCTAGGGCAGGATCTGCTAAGCCAGAACCCTAAACGACGGGTGTCCTAAAGCCCTCCGTGGCATTCAGTGGATCCATCTGTAAACATACGCTTTGAACAGATGCATTATTTCACAGAGAACACTGCAGCGACAGAAGAGCTAATTGTGTAACCGGTGGTCCTTAGGTTTAAGATACGTGAATGTAATGCTAGTTCTGGCCACTTGGGATTGTTAGTAAGCTAGAATGGTCTATTGTAGAAGCTAGAGGAAGAAGAAAAAGAAGAGCACTTCTTCTATGATTAGGAAACCTCTGTTTTCATGCCTAATAAAGACTTATAATGGCAAAAATCACAGAGGAACTTTGTGGGGACACAATTTTTTCACTGTCCAAAGAAAACATGTGTCTCCATTTTTATTTATTTATATTTTTCATCATTTGAACACACCAGCTGCTCTTTATAAGCTGTGTCATAATAAACGAAGCAGTAGAAATGCTCCAAAAGCACATGGTTCCATTGGCTTACATTAAAAGTTAACAATATTTCTCCTGTACAGATGTCATTTTGGAGGTTTGTTTTTAATTGAACAGCAACGATTTACTAGGACAGCATCAACCCTGGGCATCCAGTCTACCACCAGCACCAAGGCCTTGTCGACATACAATCTGCCTTAATCTAATGACCTGAACAACCACAAGTTGCTGAGACTGATATACAGTAGTTTACTCAACAGCAAGGCTGCTATGGGCTCAAGACTATATGTGTGGACTTTGGTTGTCTGTGTATATAGAGCTTGTGTGTGTGTTCACTTATTGGAGCTGTGGTTTTTTTGTACATACCTATAATACATACTTTGCATACGCTATGCTAAATCATTAGTTTATTGAACGTAAAGTATGCTTTTGGTCTCTCCTGTAAAGTTGCAATTTTGGAGATGCTTATTTTACAGCGACTATATGGAGTTTTGTGCTGCACTCGGCTGCTAAAACTTGGAGTATTCACTGCTCTATTTCTTCAGCGCCATAGAATTTCTGAATTATCTGGAGCTCTGATGCTTTGATCTCAAACAACACCGAAGTTGGCTACCTGTTCGGCAGATTCTTGTGCGAATTCTCCTGTTCTACCCTAAATGGTGCAGCAGTTACATTCTCACACTGTATAGCAGAGTGATCCCTTTGCTGCCATGTTTGTTTTATAGGACAGATGCAGGATTTTATGTGTTCTTGTTCCGTGCTCTGGCATGCTGAACTGCACGAAGTGATCATATTAGCAAACGAACTGGATATTGAGCATCAGATGTGTTCAGGCACAGTATGACCTAGTGTGAGTACATTAAGACACATCCTTTTATACACAGATGAGCCAAAACATTATGACCACACAGATATATAGGCTAATGGTTGTCAAAGGACAAACCATGAACTGTCAACACTAGGGTGCCCAAAACTCATTCCAGGCTATCCTATCTGGTCCGAATCCAAAAAAAAGCCTACAGTCAAAGAAATTGGTTATGATGATTACAACAGAAATGTGTATCTATACACAGTGCAACACATCCTGCTGCAGCTGGGGTTCTTTAGCCACAGACTGGTCAGAGTACCCATGCTAGCCTCTGTCCGTCATCAAAGGTGCCTAAGGTGGCCAAGTGAGTGTCGAGTAAATGCAAAATGTTGCCTGGTCTTAGTTTCACGTGGTTTAGAATTTAGATGCTGTGTTTGCACCATATACCCCAGGAGTACTTAATTAGAATTTAGTAAGGTCCAGTCAGAGGGAATTTCCTCAGGCCAAGGTTCGGACCATGTTTGTGTTATGACTGTAACTTGTGTTATGATTCAGTGCCATAGCCGTATACTGAAGTAGTTCTGTTAGCAATTTATGTCATCCGCAATTGAAAGATAAACCAAATTACACATACCGTTCAGTATATTTTAACTATATTTATTGTTTTAAATGAGGAACTGAATTGATTATTTATATAACTTCAAATAAAAAGGTCTACATGAAAAAAGTGCTATAAAGTGTTTATTTATAGAAAAAGTAAATAAAACATGCAGCTTCTTGTTAACTCTGTTTCACATCTGTATTTCTCGCTTTATTTTCCGACTGCTGCTTCTCGCTTCGTACCTCGCCTGTGTGTGCGCACCGCACTCTCGAATATGCACAGATCTGATTGGCTGAGGAGCACCTTTGGTGAACTTACATCGCACGCAATTGGTCTGTGAGGTTACTGCATCGCAAAACCCGTATACCATAAAGACAAGAAAAGCTCCGCTGCTTAAAACAAACACTTTTAAAATTAAGCCCAAATTAAGTAGTTCTCAATAGTTTATGGTGAACCAGGTATTCTCAAAAACAGTGATTACTATTGTACAAAAAGTTGCCCTGACCTCCACAATCCTATTATCTTAACCCAGTCAAGCACCTGTGGGATGTCAGTTCCATGGTAACTCCGTCTCTTACACAGCTTACAGAACTTTAAGGATCTGCTGTTAACGTCTTAGTTTCAGACACCACAGGGCACCTTCAGAGGCCATGATGGGTCAGGGATGTTTTGGGGCACCAGCTTCAAGGATCAGCATTAAGCAGGCAGTCATAGCGATTTGGCTTATTGATGTACTGGTTTATATTAAACTTACTTTTGTAATTTAACCAGCTTGGCTATGCTGTTTCTCTTCCTGACATCTAGCTTTGTAGTCTCTGTTCTAATGAGTTGTCATTTACGGAAATGCAGATACCCTCTATTTGATGCTATCATATTCTGTAGTAGCACTGACATATGCATGCTCCACCTACAAATGTAGTTTTGCATTGTGGTCAGTTTTGTCATTGTCATCTCCAATGTCTAACTTTCAAAATAGCATAGCCTTTTTTAAATTTGACAGTGAATTACACTCTAAAAAATAAAACAGTAATCTACAATCTTTTTTTTGGTGAAACATTTTTGCACTTAAAAATATTGAGTTAATTTGAAAGCTGTGAAATCATTTATATATACAATCTGAGTTGAGTAAAAGTAAGTAAAAAAAATAAGTAGATATGAGCAATCAGATTTAGCTTTATAGCATATAATATTGAGTAGATATAAATAAAATCCTTAAATAAAACTATTTTAAAAAAATAATTAGATATAATTGAAGTGCTGGGTAAAAGTTACTACAAAAATGTGCTACATGTACTAAATGTTTATTTAATCCTACTCATACTGGACTTACTAGTTATCAAAATGTACTTAATTTTTTTTAAACTGTATTTACCTTTTCCTCAAGGAGGACTTCACATCAATTTATGTAAAGAAATCAAGTGTAAATAAAGCAATCTGTACACACAGTAATGTTTTAAACATGTATCCATCATCAATGTAACAAATGGCATTAAATTCAATCTGTAGAATATGGAATATGTAGAAAAGTATAGTCAGGTTAATTGAACTTGGCCATCTTAATTACAGATGTAATACACCAACAGCAACTGATTATTCAATCAATTTAAAATGCCATACAACAGCAAAAAGTGAACCTAGCCCATTTGAGATTAATAAAAATCTCAACTTCGATTACACAATAATAAAGCCATTACTGTAGAACTTTATATAGCCTAACTTAACTACTTCTTATCTTAAAACATTATATGTAAAATGCAATGAGAACAAATGACTAAACTGCACTGCATATGACTGAAACCAGTGACTCTAGAAAACCTGGACAGTGCAACTTCTCTCAAAAGCTAAGCTGAAAAGTGACTACAGAGTTTAAAGGAGAATTACGGTGTCTCAGATATTTTATTTGGAATTTGCCAAAAATATTAAGCATAGTCTAAAAATCTAATTTGTTAGTTAACTACTCATTTATTTTCTTGAAATAAACTTAAATATTCAATGTAAATTTAGGACAAAATTGTAGGAGATTTAGGCATTTATTTTGATATGCCCATATAAAAAAATAATTAAAATAATAATTACTTAAATGATATGCAGAGATTTTAATTATTCTATATAGCTTTTTATTATTGTAATGTTAACAAAGCCACGGAATTATTGTTTAGAGTGTAGTAAATAAACAAGTTATTAATGAATAAATAAATAAAGTGAATGTGATTGTTTGTTAATTTTTCATTGCAGAGAAACATTTTCTTTAAAGTGGTCACGGGATAAACCAGGTGTTGACTGTTTAGATCTTAAAGTGTCGTGTAACAATTTTAAAAAATAGGAATATGTTATGTTAATGTGTTTCATTCATCCAATCTAACTCTCCTACAACCAGTCAAACAGAGCTGCTGTTGTTATCATCATCACTGTCATCGGGCTGGTGGTTGGCTGGAAGTTACACAACCAGCTTTGCGATGGGAAGGTTGTCAGTTTGATCCCCTGAACCTACAGGACATGACTAATTCTAAATTATTGTTATCCAAATAATGTATTCCTCCAGGACCCAACCGTAACAAAGACCTTTTGAGTCAGTCAGACCGTATAAATAATGTTGTGCTTCATGTTCTCATAATCACCTGATTCATTATAGTTTATTAACATAATTCCAGCTATAAGTGATAAACACATTTTCATTCATGAGTGAGAAACATTGAGAAGGCCTCAGAAATAATCCCTACATAAAATTTTCAGTCAAACGCCTGGAAGGAGCTTGTGTGAATATATATTGTGTTATCCCTGTGTTGTGCGGCATGCTTTATGGATTGACACAACAATGTAATTTTCACTTGAGTGGATTTCGGTGGGATATTGACATGCTGTATTGACTGAAGGTTACTGGTAGGATGTGAATACATACAGTATTTTCTCTTTTATTTGTTTATTTTTTTCCGTTCCATAAAACAGTGTTTTTGTTTTACTCTTCTGGCTGAGATTAAAGCGCAGGATCCGGCTATTTGCTTATTGATTTCCTTTCCCGGCTTGAAATCATTCTTCACAAACAACTACCACCATAGCATTTTCCTCTAAATGCAATATGTAATGCCAACGGACTCCTAATAAAATGAAATAAAATCTCTTTATGCGCACATCAAAGGTCAACGTGCTCCGAGGCAAAATCTTTTCTTTTCTCTTTTTTTTGTTTCTTCCTTCGGGTAAAAATAAATAAAAGCCAAGACTTGCAACAGTGAAATATGGACAGTTTAGAAATTAGTCAAGCCGACATCATGAATTCAAAGAGGCGTGAACTGCCGTTCCCTGCGAGCTTATTGACTGACGCATGGAGATGCTTGATGATGCAATCTCCTAACCTGTCACACCCCTCGCCCTCAGAACTGATCCCCCTGCATGTCATTAAGGCAGAATGAATCTCTTCAATGCCTAATGCACTCCACTTTTGACTCTTAGCCATAGGTCTACAATGTAAGGTTGAGATGCAGTGTTGAAGGAAAATATCCATCATTGTTTTCAGTCTTCGTCGTAGTTCGATTGCTGAGACGTAAATAGTTGTTCGGACTGAATTGATGAGAGAAGGTTAATTGTACTGAAACCCTTTAATTTCTTTACAGCGTGATGTAAACAAGTCCATTTGATGTAATATCCAAAATGTTCAATGACCCTAATTATTCTTACTGTCCAAGAAAAATTATGATTGATGATTAGACCAATGGAATGCTCCAAAATCACTTTATACATTAATTTACATTCAAAGTTGCTGATACGTTTTATGACCCAACATTCAACCTTGATTGATCAAATTGATCAGTGGTTGAGCTTTGAGCCACTGATCATGTGACTATGACACTAAGAACCTGGACTGGTGAGGAACCCAGTGATTTTGGGGTTTGTATCTCCAGAAGCACAACTAGGTGGTCCAGGGCTCGCTGCTGATCTACAATGCTTCGAAGGCCAGAAATTGAATGTTGTTATCTCCTGTTACTTGAGAACTACAACAAGAAAAGTCATGTGTGGTTGGAGAGGAGACAAATTGCTCTATAGTCCTGAGAGGTTTGAGGTTGTTCGCTCATAATTTGTCAATTCATGACGCTGTATTGACCTTTCGAGTTTGGTTTCATCACAGATTTCTGAAATGGGATTGTGGCAAAGCATTCCCACCTCCAGTCATGACAAAATTACAGCTGACCCCTCTCATCCTAGACATCACACCTTCCAGACACTTCCCTCTGGCAGAAGACTCAGGACCATCAAAACCAGAACAACCAGACATGCTAACAGCTTTTTCCTCAGAGCTGTTACTCTCATTAACCACAGTGGTCGCCCTGCACTTCAAACTCATACCTGAACTGAAGCTCACTGTATTACAGGAACTACTTTGTAACATAATGCTTATTTGCACAGCTGTACAGATTCTGTAAATCATAACTCCCCAGCCTGTTACTAGAAATGCCCCCGTTTTTTAAAATTTAAATTAAAAATGCATCAGAAAGTCCTAAGAAAGGCCTTCAATAGAGCAGACAGGCAGGTGTCTGGGCTTGTTTTGACCAACGGAGGGAGCAACTGTCCACTAACCACTTATGCCACTTGCTGGCCTAGTTTTAGAGAATACTCCTTCTTAGAACTCAGAGCCTGGCAAGTGTCAAGTTTAGTAGACTGACCTGTATAGAGCATGCAACCTACATGAATGTAGCCACCATCCCATCTACAAACAGTGCACCACTTTTTCAGCTTTCCACATATGATACACAGTATATGTTGATAACAGTCCTCTCTATTTTTACAGAACTGGAGCTAGCCCAGGGGTGTGATTAGGGTCAGGCTTTTGGACTGTAGCCACAGGTCATTTTTCTGTAGCTAATTGGGCTCTGCTTACTACCAGAATTTTTAATATGAATATTAATTATGGGCTCATACAACAACTGAATCTTTTGTGGTAAATGTGTTGCTGTCATGATCATAATTTATTGCAGTACAATAGTAACCATGGCCAAAATATGTATAACAGAATACATACATAAAAGTTTAATTTCATGGAAAAATACGTATTTTATTGATAAACTGACCAACAACTTGGTAACCAGCTATCAGAAATTTGTTCATCTTACTCCATGCAAGTCACCCCACTGCCGCAAACGACACATACAGGTTTTTTTTTTTTTTGCTCCAAAACAGTGGATACTATGCTACGGCAACTGAATAATCATCTGATAAAATGATGTTCACATTTGTGATATTGTTTGTTGTATAAATTTTTGGCTGTGTAGGCTCTTCTGCTGTGTAGGCTCTTCTGCTACTAGGCTCTTCAGCTGTGTAAGCTGTGTAGGCTCTTTGGCTATGTAACCTCTTTGACTGTGTAGCCTCTTTGGCTGTGTAGGCTCTTTGGCTATGTAACCTCTTCGGCTGAGTAAGCTCTCCGGCTGTGTAGGCTCTTTTGCTGCATTGGCTCTGTGGCAGCGTTAGTTCTTCAGCTGTGTAAGCTGTGTAGCCTCTTTGACTACATAGGCTTTTGGACTTTGTAGGCTCTTGGGCTGTGTAGGCTCTTGGGCTGCTTTGGCTGTGTAAGCTGAGTAGGCTCTTCGACTGCATAAGCTCTTTGACTGCATAAGCTCTTCGACTGCGTAGGCTCTTTGGCTGTGTAAGCTCTCCAGCTGTGTAGGCTCTTCAGCTGTGGTAGCTCTTCAACTGTGTCGGCTGCGAAGGCTCTTCAGCTGTTTTAGCTCTTCGTCTAACTAATGATGCACAAAAGTCACTTCACTGTCACCAACCATTCAGTTATCTGCATCTTTTCCATTTCAGAGTGCAGCACTAAACTCCCGCAAAAATATAACTATCTGACATGATTGCATGCATTTTATGTAATTGCTATTTATGGTGAGCGAGCTAGCTTTCTAAGTGCACCAACATGGACCACCTGTGTTCACATCTATTTCACAAATATAAATACTGCAGTTTTTGAATGGATGTCATATATATGGTGAAAAATAAAACATTGCAGTTCTCAACTAATACATGCTTTTCCTACTCAGTCCTTCATTAAGCTAAATCAAGATTGCTGCTGAAGGAACCGAATAACTTCATGCAATGTCTGGAGCATCCAGGAGAATCTGGTCCAGAAAACTGAACTTTGTTCTTCAAACTGGAGCTCAAGATATGATCTACTTCTTACATAATAAGATATTTATGTTACTTTGTATTGTATTTATGCTTTTTTTTTACTTCTGTTTTAATGATAACTGATGTTCTCTACTCAACGTAATGTAAACAGAACCATGCGGAGCCGCGGTAGCATCTAATAGTAATGGGCAAATGATACCGATGCTTCTGAGCTTATGTCGAGAAATCCTTGAGGCTTGCTTCGTTAAGGACGAGTTACGTCACTGATGACGTCTGAAGCCTTGCTGGTTCAGGACATGGTTAGAATATTTAAGTGATTTATTGTTTCTTAATAAAAATTAGTCACCATCACCCCACAATCACTGTCCCATCTCTTAAAACCACTGCAACAATTTTAACATCAATATGTCATGTACTTTTGAATTTATTTACTGACTGAAATCAAACTGGTAGGTTTTTTTTAATTAACAGAGCTCTATTACCCACACAATCACACACAGATCAGATAAACAAATTAATGAACCACAGAAAATGAAATGAACGTGTTTTATGTATAAATATGTTGTTTCCATGCTGACAACATTGCAAGAGGCCATGGCCTCTTGATAGTTGAAAGAACAATAACGGTTTTGGCCAGCAGGGGGGTTCCTGTGCACATGAAGCTTCGAGTAATGAATCTTTTTTTAACCATCTGGAGGGAAAGCTTCAACACTTCAAGAGGCTTGATCTGGCCATCACTAGCGTCTAATGAGAAGTAAGTCTGGATAGTTAGCAAACATAGCCAAACTTACTTCTCATTAGATGCTACCGCGGCTCCGTGTGGTTCTGTTTACATTGCGTCGCCATATATGGTCCCACGTCCTTTAAGTGTCCTCTGGAAACACGTTCGTTGTTTTGTGGACGATGTTGCAGCGCGTTTGTGAATTTGCAGCACGTTGGGTCTTCTCGGCCACCGTAGTTACATTCTTGGGTACTACTCCAGCAAAACAAAGTCTCTCATATCAGGCAATATATTTGTAATTGTTTTGTGCAATTACTTTCTGTAAGAGAGCTTTTAGAAGCATTAAGCACTTCAGACGTCTGATTCCCATCACTGTGACTGATTCTATATGTTTCTCTGCAATGGCACAATTCACATCAAACCACTCGGATTGACTTAAACCCCCAGTTTAAGACCAGGTTATTTAATGTTTTTTGGCTTCTGCAAGAGATGTTATGTGAAAATCTTATGTACTTGTACCATATTGATGGTCTGTGTGCAGAACGGCAGAAACCAAACTCGGGGGGGAAAAGGCGTCCTGTGTTGCACTCCGATATTTATCAGAGGGCATTTAATGCACAAGAGGCAAATGATCCAACAAAATACATTAGCCTTATTTACTAGATAGAGGGGCTTATTAGATCTCTCGCCGCAATGAGCCCGGCTTGGTGTCTCCGTCATTTCCAGCACATTAAGAAACACACAAATCAGGCATTTGCGAAAGTTCATTACGTTATTTAGCCGACGGAATGACCTTGATGTTTCCTTGGAACATTTAACCATCCCCAAGGTAGCCATTATAGTGATAAATACACGCAACGCTGACAGCAGCGCCAGCTTATTTATTTACTGAGCATGAGGAAGCACTCTCTCTCTCTCTCGCTCTCTCAACTGCACACACACACTCGCACACATTCAGACCTCATGCTGTGGCTTCTGCACTCGTTTGTCATTGCACCCTGCCCAGCTTCCTGCAGCTCAGTGGTGAGCGTCGAAATACGTCAAGGCTGCTCTCTCCATATCTCTCTCGCTCTCTCTCTCTCTTTCTCCATCAATACCTGGCCCCCAAGGCTGTCTCTGTAATGCTTGATGTCTTCAATCGGAGCAGGGGTGTTTATTAGTCTCCAGCTGCTGGCCTGTGCGCTTGGCCAAAGCCCAGAGATGATAATTAAACTCACGGAAACTGTTGTACCTCTGCAAAATGTTTGGAGTATTTTCAAGGCCACTAGAACGGGTCTATAATTATAATGCCTTACAAAGAGGTCATGGTTTGAGTGATACGGCAAAGTGAGCCTTCAGATGTTTCCGGTGAGGTTACGGATAGGCACAGAGGTGAGAATAACCAATTTAGTTCTGTTACAATGTTTTTTTTCTCTTTGACAAAGCTTTCTGGGCATAATTAAATCACAGGGCTTTTACGTTTCTGCTTTAATTTCAATAACAGTTATGGAGCAAAGACTTTTTGAAGCATATAGTTTGTGAACTATTTATTTTTGGGCTCTACTGGATGACATTTACAAGCTTCAGGTTTCCCAGAACATAATATGTTTCTCACACTGTACATGTGCAGTCACCCTCACTTTAAAGCACTCTATTAAAGCTCCTGTGTCTTTAAGAGCCACCTCGTGATAAGCCCACTGTACTCATATTGGTCAACCCCCAGAGCGGCATCCTTGTAACAGACATGGTCCTATGTAACATTTAGGGTGTCATTTTTTTAGCATCCTCTGGGGGGCAACAGTAGGAAAAAGCATGTTCCCTGTGGATAAGAGGAAGTAGGGTAGTGTTTCCAGGAAAGGCACTTGAGGAGCCTTCCACACATGTGATCCAAGCCCTCTCTGGATACTCTTTATAACTTCTGTCCTGGGAAACAGTTGGTTTTATGCTTAGGCACCAGTTTTTGAAAGGGGACTCGTCTTAGGTGCTCTTCTGGACCTGGGGAACCTCTGGATTTAGATCACACAAAAGGAATTAAACCACAACCTCTTGCTAGGATTACCCTTTAGGACTTGAACTGATAAGACTGATCTTACCCTGAGATCTTTTTGGGACCAAATTTTTCTTTTTGTTTATTTTTTTGCTACTTTATGGACGAAACTGGGCTATTTTTTGGTCACCTGTCTATGTAAATATTGGGGAATGGAGTTGGTTCTATGGTTTATCTATGTTTGTAATTCAATATAAAATACGTTGAGGCTCATGGCACATCATTGGCGGCGCTTGGTTTATTAGGAATGGCTACAGGGTTAGGTTGTAGGGGACTCTCCATGAGATTATTTTCTGTGTACGCCTTTCGGGGAAGGTTACATCCTGATACAAGTTCCACCCCCACACATAGCTGTGGCTGTTCTTACTGTAGCGCCAGTTCTACCAACCAAAACTTTTCAGCCAACAGTGTTCTGTGGGCATCATGCTATGACCACCCAAATAATACCTGCTCTGTATTGGTCCTGTGTAGGTCCTGACCATTGTTGATCAGGGTAAAGTAGTATACACAGAATCAGATTACAGTCAGTTTGTAATTGTAGCATTGAAACATGCTCTTATATGGTAAGTGAAGCTGGTAAAATAAAGAACGACTGGAGAAAGTCTGCATGTCTGCTTTCCTGTGAGAATGTCCACTTTTCTCAAAGTTAATAGACTAGCCAACTAGCTAAAAACACATATAGTGGCTATTTTGAAGCTCTAAAAGCTGTTGCAAGTGTAGTAAACCGAGCCAATTCCAAAATCTACTACATAACAATCCTAAATCATTACTATTCATGCCCAGAAAGTATATATACCTCATACTCCAGCCCTGCAAAACAACAACAGCAACAGAGCCACAGCAACAAACTGTGGGGAAATCTACTGTTCCAGGCTCTAAATGAAATGGTCAATGTTCATATATTCGCCAGCCTCTTAATCATATGTTTTGTTCCACCTTAAATGCATCAGCTTGTGCAGGCAAAAGAATGTTTTTAAGCATTTAAACCATTTAAATTCTCTAAACAAGCAGCGAATGTGAACCCGTACATTTTTACCAAGATCACAAACAGATTCAATATTAAATTGTTTGTTTGCTCATCACATTTTGTTCCAGACAGTTTTGTAGATCTTGGAAAATATAAAACAGATTTGCTTACCGATAAAAACAATGAAGAGACAAGCAATTCCACCTAGCTTCAACCCCAACAGTAACCTGTAAGTAGCAGCCATGCTGTGTGGGTTAATTACTGTTTGCTGGTTGAAGCAGATCATCTTAACCTGAACGTTTCACAGTGAGGAACGACTTTAGTTTACTTTCTGTTGATGTTGAGATTGAAAGTAAGTAGCTATTAAAATAATAATAAGTAACAAGCCTAAAATAACTAATTAGTATGATGATTTGGCTTATTTACATGGAGGTTCATTTCATTGTCTTGACTGTGTCTATTTCTACATGTTGCCATTGCGGTGACTAACTGTGCAAGGAGCTAATACACATCCATCTATCATCTGCCGCTTTATTCCGCTAGTCAGGGTCACGGGGGGGTTGGAGTCAATCCCAGCGTCATCGAGTGAAGGCGGGGTACACCGTGGACAGTTCACCAGTCCATCGCATGGCCAACGTTCACTCACACACTCACCGATTACCTGACTGTATGTCTTTGGACGTGTGGGAGGAAACTGGAGTACCTGGAGGAAACTCAAGCACGGGGAGAACATGCAAACTCCACACAGAACAGCCCAGGCCAAGAATCGAACCTGGTGCTAACCACTACACCACTATGCCGCCAAGCTAATACACATTGATTTCAAAATACAACTAAACTACTTATTACTATTACATTTGTAGTATTTTTCAGTACTATTTCCAGTCCTGTTCATGTAAAGGTACTGAGTGCTATTTCAGTCTATTTTTTTCACAGCTAAAAACCCTAAAGGGCCATACATATGTGGATTCATGCCTAACTGCTTATATTGCATTGCTGTTTGGAGGCCTGAACCGCCACCAATGTCACACACAGAACTTATCTTCATAGCTTCTTTTAACAGTGAGAATGTATCCGTGGAGAAATTCTACTGTAATTAAAGCACGGCTTCGTTCACACATACACGTTGTCAGATTGACTTTTTGTTACAGTCAGTTCGCAATTCTTGCATAAACAACTGGTTAAATATTGCAGCTACAAAACAGTTATTGCTTTAGGGATACCAGCTTAGAGGACATCTTCATGCGTTTAACGGAGTATCTTTTAAAGGTGCGTAAACCTGAATACGTCATCTTAATGCACACGTGTGCGTTCTCTTCGTCTGCTCAGCACGCATGAACTCCAGCTGTAAGGAAGACTGAGTCTCTGACCTTCCTCACCTTCAGAACCCCCCCACCGTCCCAGCAGCCGAGCCTACCTCCCTCTGATCAATAAGCAATCACCCACTCTGCTCCTCAGCCGCGCCCCCATCAAAACTGTTTACTGTTAATTAATCTCAGAAAGAGCCGTTTTAATTACCGACACAGCAACCCGTCTGCCATTCAAATCAAACCCATTATAAAGCAGAATATGTGCTGGTTTTTCCAAATTCCATGCTTTCCATGCTCTCGGTCAGGCTAGCTTTGTTCAAATCTGACAGTTTATACATAATGCAGTGGCTGCTTCTGAACATTTGGGGGCAACAGACTACTTGTGGGCTGCCCAACTGCCT
Source organism: Megaleporinus macrocephalus (assembly GCA_021613375.1). NCBI lineage: Eukaryota > Metazoa > Chordata > Actinopteri > Characiformes > Anostomidae > Megaleporinus > Megaleporinus macrocephalus. Next base: position 32,277,060 of record CM038721.1, read on the forward strand.
ATTATTGTGCAAGGAGTGAATGCTTTGGTCATGTTGGTCGGTAAACAAAATAAATAAATGATAATGAAAACACAATAAAACCAAAAAAAAAACGACATACATGTGACAACAAAGACATCAGCTCTTCTTACCAAATAGCTGCAGTTCACAGACTGCAGTCCATCTGATCCACTGCATACTTTGTTAGCCCCTTTTTTTATCCTGTTCTTTGAGGCCTAGGGGCCCCACAGGACCACCACAGAGCAGGTACAGTTTGGGTGGTGGATCATTCTCAGCATTGCTGTGGTGGTGGTGTGAGTGGATCAGACACAGCAGTGCTGCTGGAGTAATTAAACACTGTGTCCACTTACTGTCCACTCTATTACACACTCCTACCTTGTTGGCCCGCCTTGTAGATGTAAAGTCAGAGACAATAGTTCACCTGTTGCTTCACAGTTTGTGTAAGTCATCCTCCCCACAGGATTCTGCCAATTGGATGCTGCTGGCTGGATCTGGATAGCTCTGGTTGGTGGACTATCCTCAGGCCAGCAGTGTCTGCTGTGTCTGATCCCCCCCCGCCAGCACTACACACACTAACACACCACCACATCAGTGTCACTGCAGTGATAAGAATGATCCACCAACCAAATAATACAGCTCTGTGCTGGTCCCCTGGGGTCCTGGCAATTAGTAATTAGAACTACTGTATTTGCCACTTGGACAGAGCGAAATTCAACCTCCACATTTAACCTATTTGTGCAGTGAAACACACACATGTAGACACACACACACTAGTGGGCAGTGAGCACACTTGCCAGGTGCAGTGGGAAGCCCTATCCACCACACCCGGGGAGCAGTTAAGAGTTAGGAGCCTTGCTGGAGGGCACTTTAGTCCAGGGGATTGAACCGGCGACCTTCCAGTCACAAGACTGGATCCCTGACCTTCAGCCTTCGACTGCCCCTGGTGTGTCATTGGACTAGGCATTGGAGAACAGGGTGAACAGGGGGATTAACAGCAGAGAAATGCAGACTGTAATGTGTTCTGAAGAATGTTGCCCATCTGTAGGTCCGGTTTTATGATAAATTTAAGCAGGACTTCATTCATCATGCAAAGAAAAATCCCATCTCAGCAACTACAGAAGCTGAGCTATCACAGTGCTAACAGACGTTTTATGAGCATTCCCACAGGAATACAGTAAAGTTCATCTCCATTCCTGGAACATACCTGCCGACCACCTGCGCCCTAACAATTCAACGCCACTAACGATTCACTGACGAAGAGAAAATGCTTTTAAAAATAGAAACAGCTCAAAGTTACATGGCTAGTTCTTATCTGACATACACTGCCAGTCAAATGTTTGGACACACCAAACTGAAAATATTTGTTTATAATTATATAGAATGTTAAAAAAAATTTTTTAACTTTTTTATACAACATCATGATGCTTTATCCTGGTCCAGGAATAATAAGGGTTATTTAATTATTCACCAACATTATTACTATTAAAACAGTGAAAATAAGAAAATCCTGGGTAGACATGTCCAAACTTTGACAGACAGTGTACTGAGATGAGTCTTCATCGAGAGCCAATGTGTCTCCAGAATAACTGCTGTGCTCCAATATGCCAGACAAGGTAAAGTGTGCAAATGTTGCAGTTTCTCTTGCTGTTGATGTTTGGTAAAAGTTCTACTGGCAGCCAATCCTATGGTCAGCTTAAATGTTGCTTTGCCAGCCTCAGAGACTAATATCATGGGTGTGGTGAGGTTATGAGGCCTTGGAGATCAGGCTAGTAATCACATATTTCCTAGTAATCTTTTTTTCTGTAGCTGTAGCAGAACTGAGCTGCTGTTTCTTGTGTCCAGATTGCCACAGTTACAGAACAAAGGACAGTAATCACTCATTTCTTATAACATACCTGTAAACTGATTACTGTCTTTTTCTGTATCTGTAACAGGCTATACTATACCGATTAACTGATTATTGCTTTTGCATGTTTGTATGAATTTAGCTTTAACCTTATTTTCTTGGCTTTGTGTACAATAAAGGAAAATTTGTACATCAAATGTCAGCCTATGATGAAGTGTACTTAGTCTGGTGTGATTGGTTCACTGTAGTCGGGCTCAGCACTCGCTTCCATTTCATTTCTGATTTAAAGCCCATAGCTGTCACTTCCCCTTAGTCCTTTGTCTTCTTTTCAGGTTGCTGCTCACAAATAAATGATAGGCACTCGTATTATATATATCTGTTCTCCATCTTTCATGTTTTCCATCTTTCTAGCCCTAAGCTAGAAGCTTGGGGAAAACCTAGATTTTGATACAGTTGCGTATGTTTTCATATAATACAGATATAAAGTAGATTCTGTTTGTTTTGCTTGTATATATTGTGTGCATTGCAATACTGGTGACTGATGGCTCCAACGCTTAGAGTTGACAACAATCTATAAACAAGGCTATTGACACAATATCTGTAGTGTATGCTCACCTGTAACCGTAACAACTAGTAAAATGGAGTTGAATATTGAATATTAAAAGCCATGTTGCTGAACACTGTTTCTCTTCTCTCTAGATCAGAATGAAGCAGTTTGAAGGCATTTTGAATACAAAACTTACAGAGGAAGTACATAGTAATTCATAGTGGTGTTGTAAGCTTGGACACTCACTAAGTCATTTAATACTCTTGGAAATCGGTATATGGAGGTTTTGAACAATTAAAAAAATCTTTATACCTCATAGTTCTCATTTTAAAAAGCAGTTCATTACAAAATCAACTCCATGAAAGGTTTTTCAGCAGACCGAAAGTGGTTCTTCTAAGGATATCGGTCCCTAAAATGCTTTCTACCACCTTAAAATTTGAGTAGGTTTCAATAGGTGTTCGGTTGTTTTATCCAAAAACCAAAAAATCTTCACATTCATATTTCTCATTTGAAAAAGCAGTTCATTACAGAATCAATTCCATGAAAAGTGGTTCTTCAATGGATATCAGTCCATAAAATGCTTACCTTAAAATTAGAATAGGTTTTAATGGGTATTTGGTTGTTTGATCTATTTCAAGATTCTGGGAAACCAAAAAGTTTCATTATATGGAGGTTTCAACCCATATAAAAAATCTTTAAATTCATATTTCTCATTTTAAAAAGCCATTCATTACAGAACCAACCCCATGAAATGTTCTTCAGCAGACCTAAGGTGGTTCTAAGGATATCGGTCCCTAAAATGCTTTCTACCACCTTAAAATTTGAGTAGGTTTCAATAGGTGTTTGATCCATTTCAAGGTTATAGAGAACCAAAAAATCTTCACATTCATATTTCTCATTTGAAAAAGCAGTTCATTACAGAATCAACTCCATGAAAAGTGGATCTTAAATGGATATCAGTCCGTAAAATGTTTACCTTAAAATTTTAGTAGGTTTCAATGAGTGTTTGGAGGTTTTATCTATTTAAAGATTCCAGGAAACCGAAAAGTTGCATTATATGGAGGTTTCAACCCATATAAAAAAAATCTTTAAATTCATTCTTCTCATTTTAAAAAGCAGTTCATTACAGAACCTACCCCATGAAATGTTCTTTAGCAGTCCTAAAGTGATTCTTCAATGGATATCAGTCCCTAAAATGCTTTCTACCACCTTAAAATTTGAGTAGGTTTCAATAGGTGTTTGATCCATTTCAAGGTTATAGAGAACCAAAAAATCTTCACATTCATATTTCTCATTTGAAAAAGCAGTTCATTACAGAATCAACTCCATGAAAAGTGGATCTTCAATTGATATCAGTCCGTAAAATGTTTACCTTAAAATTTGAGTAGGTTTCAATGAGTGTTTGGAGGTTTGATCTATTTAAAGATTATAGGAAACCGAAAAGTTGCATTATATGGAGGTTTTAACCCATATAAAATAATCTTTAAATTCATATTTCTCATTTTAAAAAGCAGTTCATTACAGAACCTACCCCATGAAATGTTCTTTAGCAGTCCTAAAGTGATTCTTCAATGGATATCAGTCCCTAAAATGCTTTCTACCACCTTAATATTTGAGTAGGTTTCAATAGGTGTTTGGGTATTTGATCTATTTCAAGGTTATAGAGAACCAAAAAAATCTTCACATTCATATTTCTCATTTTAAAAAGCTCCATTATATGGAGGTTTTAACCCATGAACGAACCCCATGAAATGTCTTTAGCAGACCTAAAGTGGCTCTCCAATGGATATTAGTCCATAAAATGCTTTCTAGCACCTTTAAGTTTGAGTAGGTTTCAATGAGTGTTTGGATGTTTGATCTATTTCAAGGTTATAGAGAACCGAAAAGTTCCATGATATTGAGGTTTTGAACTATTAAAAAAAACTTCACATTCATATTTCTCATTTGAAAAGCAGTTCATTACAGAATCGATCTCATGAAAGGTTCTTCAGCAGACCTAAGATGGTTCTTCTACGAATATCAGTGCAAAAAATGCTTTGAGTAGGTTTCGTAAGCTGTTTGGATGTTTGATCTGTTTCAAACTTCAAGAGAGCCAAAAAGTGGTTCTTCTATTATATTCCACTAAAGAACCTGTGCAACATGCAAGAAGATATGGAAGTGACTAAACTGGGGATACAAAGACACAGTGTGCTCCAGTGAAGAAGAAAGCTTGGTTTTGAGGGATGAGGGCTCTACCTCATGCAATAAAGCGGGTGCCATCTTCGTGGGGTCTGTGAGTGTGTCTGATTTTTGGAATATTTGATTACTCAAGTTAATGTTCGCTACCGCAGCCCCGATGCACTTTCTGCTTTGAAGAAACGCTCAAAGGAACAGAACCTAATGCATCTATCTAACAGCTAGTGACATTTCTTAATGCCTGGCTTTCTTAAAACAGGCAGCTCAATGTGAATTCTGCTCTTGGTGGAAAATCCATGCGTGGCCTATTCATTTCCATTTACAAGCTTCTCATATAACTCATTACAAGCCTTGCAGCCATTTAGCGCATGTCCTCAGTGGAACATGTGACCAGTTTGTACGTATCCAGCCATTCTTAACCCTTATCGAATATTTCAAAGGACATTAGAGGCACTATGCAGGCTGCAGCATTTCATAATGAACATGCTCAATCTCTGATTAGTATATTGTAATCATTTTTGTTGATTTTTATATTTTTCCATATCATTTGAACATGACATCTTTTCTTCATATCCTGTGAGAGTTTATGATGAACAGACTAATAGAAATGTTCCAGAACATTCACTTACGTTGAGCATTAGGAATGTTCTTGGCCTCTCCTGTAAAGTTATACACACACCAATACCTATTTTAATGTGAGTAGCACACATGAACGCTATCCAAATAACCTATATTCTCATGTTATGGAGATGCAACATGTTTTGCAAATATTGCAAGATGTTCTCTGGGTGGTCTTATTTTGGGATTTGAAGTGACAAAGCGCAAGAAGAAGAGTGAGATTTCCTGTAACCCAGCAAGTCGATTAGAGCCAAACTTTAGTGAAAGCAAGAAAATGTGTTAGTGTGAAAGGGACCCTGCTGACATAAAGCAGTCTAAAAGAAACATTCAGATTTTTTCTTTTTTTTTTTTTTTTTTTACCGTCCATCTCCACACTGAGAAGCCCCCCTCGCTCCCAGGGGGTCCGTCTCTTCTCTTTCCCTCATCTTCACTCTTTTATCTGCTCTCATCTCACCATGAAGGGGTGTATAAAAGATGAGGAGTGAGACCATTACATCAGCCAGGCGGCTGAAACAGCGAGATGTTTCAGTGATCCGTCTCGCCAGAAAGGGAGTAGCCACGGTTGAAGCACCATGAACACTCAACATTAGACCTCTGCAAAAGTTGAACTAGTTAGAATGGATGTGTTTTTTGATCTACACAGGCTTCTGGAAATTCCTCTTTAGCCGTTAAAAAGGGTATTTGGAGCGGTACCAGAGGATGGTGGCCTTCGAATCTGGACCGTTTCCGGCTCTGAATGTTGTGATCACTGAATAAGCTGCATGGTTGATGACTGACCAGCCACCTGGTGTTATACCTACCATTGTTTTTAAAATCCAAATTTAAAGGCCTGGATTTAAAGACCTTAATAGAAGAACCAACACTAGACACTCTTAGAGGCTGATTTGTTCAGTTGTTAGCTCGATTTGTGGTGGACAAAAATAAACATACATATCTTAGAACAGTGACAGTTCTGTTGTTGTTGTTGTTTAAAAGTGGCTGTGGTGAACAACTAAATAGTTGTGTTATCTGTTAGCACCTGTTAATGAGACCAAAGAATTGGTCACTGCTTTTTTAGACTTTTGCTGTATTGCATGTCATAACTGTCCACAGAAAAATGTGCATCTCCAAATACACCCGTTTTGGTCAATTAATAATTTTTCTATATCATTTAAAAAAGACTGTTGCTGCTGTTCTTTATGTCTTGTGAAAGTTTCATGATTATGGGACCAACAGAAATGCTCCAAAACCATTGGAATACAATCTTTTTACATTATCTTACATTCAAAGTTAAGTTATATATATATATATATATATATATATATATATATATATATATATATATATATATATATATATATATATATATATATATACAGAAAAGCTGAAACTGTTTAAAAACACGTCACAATAAAAGCACATTTTCACAATTCACGCACTGTGTTTGTTGTTAGCAACGGCTCTGGTTGTTCGGTGGTGTTTCACTTTGTTAAGGCTTGTTTTGAAATGCCTGTTCAGAAATATCCTGCAGTCAGTCGCTTCACTGAGTGGAGCTCTCGCCTCGCTGGAGCATCGGGTAGCTCCCTCCAGCTTTAAAAGTGAGGTCAGTGATGAGAGCAATGAGTAGCAACGATGACCATATATACTGCAATAAAACAGCTTTAGTATAATGTGTTGTTCTGGTAACAGACTAGGAGGGTTAAGGTTAGCTAACGTTTATATTAACTTTTGTCAGACAAAACTCTAAAACGTAAAGTTTCATTACTCTCTGACCACGTCCCTATAAAAAATACAAAATAAAATATAATAAATAAAATAAATAAATTAATGAATAAATAAAAGGACGCCAGCGTTAGAAGTGCTTTCAGTAGTGCAGTATGTAATGTTCCAGAGGGTGCTGTTTGGGACACAGCCTTACTGTCTAACGTTAATGTTAGTCTTGTCTAGTCAGGAAACATATCTTGTTTTGTCATTTCATTTCATCATTATGCTCAAAAGAAAATAATACATTTTTTAGTTATATGTGTATATAATACAGAAATTGCATGTATAGTTTAAAGGTTTTAAGACAACAGTACTGTGTAATGTGTAGTATCTTGTTTAGTTTATAAATTGAGCTTTAATTGGATTTATCTAATAATAAACAGACGTACAGATAATGTTGTATTTTGTTTATTTATTTGTAATTTACTGTAATTCCACAAATTGTTGTATGTCACTATACTGTACATACAGTGATTGCAGCTTATAGGTAATATTTAGGGGGTGGGGTGGGCTTTGATTTATGTGACAAGAGGGCACAAGAAACACCTGAGAACAATAGGCGGGGTCACATATGAGAAACAGGTGAGAGGCAGAGACCGAACAGAACCACATGGCAAAGAACGTAAACACGGGACAGACAAGGAAATGTAAACAAAGACAGACAGGCAGGAAACCAGGGCAGGACATGACAATATCGTAGCTGTCCAATGAAAAAAAAGCTACCTCCAAAATGAAACTAGCTTTACAGGAGAGGACAAAATCTGTCTTTCCTTTTAATGTAAATTAATGGAATCTGAATTTCCTCCCAGCTACAAAATCTGCATTTCTATTGGTCCATTCAATATAAAATTTTCAGACAGTGTACACGGCAGCTATCTTGTTCAAACCATGTAGAAAAATAAAAATAAACAAAATTGGAGATACACATTGTCAGTGTAGGAATGGAAGTTCTTCTCTTTAGGATCTATAATAAGTCTAAAAAGCTGGACGTGTGACTGATTGCTAGGCAACATAGATGCTGTCACCAACATTAGAATTAAACATAGAAAATAATTAATCCCTAAACATTAATGACTAAAGCACAACTGTATAAAAAGTAGATTCCTACCAATTATTTAAAAATGCTCAGAGAGGCACAAATAAATCTTCAGGCTTAAATAAACCATATACAAAAAATAAATATACACAAAAATAGAGATACACATTGTCAGTGTAGGAACAGAAGTTCTTATCTTTAGGATCTATAATTAGTCTAAAAAGCTGGAAGTGTGACTGATTGCTAGGCAGCATAGATGCTGTCACCAACATTAGAATTGAACATAGAAAATAATTAACAACTAAACATTAATGACTAAAGCACAACTGTATAAAAAGTAGATTCCTACCTATTATTTAAAAATGCCCAGAGAGGTAAAAATAAATCTTAATAAGTCTTAAATCTAAGGCCTAAGATTAATAATAGGATATTCTGCAGAGATGGAAAAGATTCCAACAGAAGTCAGTCATTTATTTAAGACACATCATTGAAGCATGTTGCTACTATTGCTTTCTGTGTCTCAGATGAATTACTAAATTCTCTGGATGTGTTGGACGTGAGTTTCACTCTCAAAGCACAAATACAGAGCGGAGATATGATAATGAACCATGTATTAAATTTACCAGAGATGAGAGTATTGTGCATTATTAACACTTACTTTATACTTTACTAAGATTGCTGCAGCGTGGTGAGCTCTGCTTGTGGTGTTAAAAAAGTGGCTGAGGTAATTCACTACATAGTCATAACAGTCTATTAGCCCCTGTTAATAAGAGCAATGGAGCAGTCACTGCTTTTCTGTGTTTTTGCCTCATTAAATATGCATAAGATACCAAAGATAACACACTAACCATGTAGTATTTATGTTTGGATGGTCACAAACTCTATTTCGGTGTTAAAAGTGGGATCACAGTTTACTAGTACAGAGCAGGGGAACTTATAATGAAGCTACTTAGAATAAGATCAAAGGGGCAGCTGCTGCTCTTTTGTGCTTTTGCCTCATTACATATGCATTTACATGAGTTTCTAACCTAAAGCATAAAATTACTGGAAGGACATTATTATAATTACCAAGACTGATAGTACTGGAGGCTTTTGTGATCAGAGAGAATAAAGAGAGGATGTAATAAGAAAAAGGTTATTAATTAGATTGTAAATCTTACTATCATTAATAAAGAGTTATAACACATTAATGTGCAGAGACAAAGTGATGTTTTATAAGTAATTTATATAAATATCTGATGATGCTGTTTAATGGTGACCAAAGGAGAAGACAAAGCAAGCATTTCTAAGCCATTCATAAACTATTTATTCAGGTAGTATAATTACATTTTTACACTAGATCTCATTTTCCAGACCCACGACTGCTGGTTCTGTGAGTTTGGTAGATTGGGCAAGTGTGAAACCTGGAAGTTGTACAGAGAGCAAGTCCTGGTAAAACTGGTTGTATGAAGTTGACTTGAACAAACTCTAGTATGGAAGCTATTCACTCTTGGCGCCACATGTGATTGCAAGATTGATTCATTTTTGTGGCTGCTTGTCATATGAAGTTACTTTCCTTTTTAAGTGTTGTGATGGGGGAAATTAATTGTTGATGTAGTGTACACTACCAGTCAAACATTTTAGAACCGTTTTAAAACATTTGACTGGTAGTTATCTAAAACATTTGACTGGTTGTTATCTAAAACTTCTGTCTGGTAGTGATCTAAAACGTTTGACTAGTAGTGATCTAAAACATTTGGCTGGTAGTGCATCTAAAACGTTTGTCTGGTAGTGTACTAAAACGTTTGGCTGGTAGTGATCTAAAAAGTTTGGCTGGTAGTGTACTAAAACGTTTGGCTGGTAGTGATCTAAAACGTTTGGCTGGTAGTGTACTAAAACGTTTGGCTGGTAGTGTACTAAAACGTTTGACTGGTAGTGATCTAAAACGTTTGACTGGTAGTGTACTAAAACGTTTGACTGGTAGTGTACTGAAACGTTTGGCTGGTAGTGTACTAAAACGTTTGACTGGTAGTGTACTGAAACATTTGGCTGGTAGTGTACTAAAATGTTTGACTGGTAGTGATCTAGAACGTTTGGCTGGTAGTGTACTAAAACGTTTGACTGGTAGTGTACTAAAACGTTTGACTGGTAGTGTACTAAAACGTTTGTCTGGTAGTGATCTAAAACGTTTGGCTGGTAGTGCACTAAAACATTTGACTGGTAGTGTACTAAAACGTTTGTCTGGTAGTGATCTAAAACGTTTGTCTGGTAGTGATCTAAAACGTTTGGCTGGTAGTGTATCTAAAACATTTGTCTGGTAGTGATCTAAAATGTTTGACTGGTAGTGATCTAAAATGTTTGACTGGTAGTGATCTAAAACGTTTGACTGGTAGTGTACTAAAACGTTTGACTGGTAGTGTACTGAAACGTTTGGCTGGTAGTGTACTAAAACGTTTGACTGGTAGTGTACTGAAACATTTGGCTGGTAGTGTACTAAAATGTTTGACTGGTAGTGATCTAGAACGTTTGGCTGGTAGTGTACTAAAACGTTTGACTGGTAGTGTACTAAAACGTTTGACTGGTAGTGTACTAAAACGTTTGTCTGGTAGTGATCTAAAACGTTTGGCTGGTAGTGTACTAAAACATTTGACTGGTAGTGTACTAAAACGTTTGTCTGGTAGTGATCTAAAACGTTTGGCTGGTAGTGTACTAAAACGTTTGGCTGATAGTTTTCTAAAACGTTTGGCTGGTAGTGATCTAAAACATTTGTCTGGTAGTGTATTAAAACATTTGTCTGGTAGTGATCTAAAACGTTTGTCTGGTAGTGATCTAAAACATTTGGCTGGTAGTGTATCTAAAACATTTGTCTGGTAGTGATCTAAAATGTTTGACTGGTAGTGATCTAAAATGTTTGACTGGTAGTGATCTAAAATGTTTGACTGGTAGTGATCTAAAACGTTTGGCTGGTAGTGTATCTAAAACATTTGTCTGGTAGTGATCTAAAATGTTTGACTGGTAGTGATCTAAAATGTTTGACTGGTAGTGTATCTAAAACGTTTGACTGGTAGTGATCTAAAACGTTTGACTGGTAGTGATCTAAAACTTTTGGCTGGTAGTGTGCTAAAATGTTTCACTGGTAGTGATCTAAAATGTTTGGCTGGTAATGTACTAAAACGTTTGGCTGGTAGTGTACTAAAACGTTTGACTGGTAATGTACTAAAACGTTTGTCTGGTAGTGTACTAAAACATTTGGCTGGTAGTGTTCTAAAACGTTTGTCTGGTAGTGTACTAAAACGTTTGTCTGGTAGTGTACTAAAACGTTTGACTGGTAGTATACTAAAACGTTTGACTGGTAGTGTACTAAAACGTTTGGCTGGTAGTGTACTAAAACGTTTGACTGGTAGTATACTAAAACGTTTGACTGGTAGTGTACTAAAACGTTTGGCTGGTAGTGTACTAAAACGTTTGACTGGTAGTGTACTAAAATGTTTGGCTGGTAGTGTACTAAAACGTTTGGCTGGTAGTGTACTAAAAAGTTTGACTGGTAGTGCACTAAAATGTTTGACTGGTAGTGATCTAGAACGTTTGGCTGGTAGTTTATCTAAAACGTTTGGCTGGTAGTGTATCTAGAACGTTTGGCTGGTAGTGTATCTAAAACGTTTGGCTGGTAGTGTATCTAAAACGTTTGGCTGGTTGTGTACTAAAACGTTTGACTGGTAGTGTTCTAAAATGTTTGTCTGGTAGTGTACTAAAATGTTTGTCTGGTAAGGTTCTAAAATGTTTGACTGGTAGTGTATCTAAAACGTTTGGCTGGTAGTATACTAAAACGTTTGGCTGGTAGTGTACTAAAACATTTGACTGGTAGTGTACTAAAACGTTTGACTGGTAGTGTACTAAAACGTTTGACTGGTAGTGTACTAAAACGTTTGGCTGGTAGTGTACTAAAATGTTTGACTGGTAGTGTACTAAAACGTTTGGCTGGTAGTGTACTAAAACGTTTGACTGGTAGTGTACTAAAACGTTTGGCTGGTAGTGTACTAAAACGTTTGACTGGTAGTGTACTAAAACGTTTGACTGGTAGTGATCTAGAACGTTTGGCTGGTAGGGTATCTAAAACGTTTGGCTGGTAGTGTATCTAAAACGTTTGGCTGGTAGTGTATCTAAAACATTTGGCTGGTAGTGCATCTAAAACGTTTGACTGGTAGTGATCTAGAACGTTTGGCTGGTAGTGTACTAAAACGTTTGACTGGTAGTGTACTAAAACGTTTGACTGGTAGTGATCTAGAACGTTTGGCTGGTAGGGTATCTAAAACGTTTGGCTGGTAGTGTATCTAAAACGTTTGGCTGGTAGTGTATCTAAAACATTTGGCTGGTAGTGCATCTAAAACGTTTGACTGGTAGTGATCTAGAACGTTTGGCTGGTAGTGTACTAAAACGTTTGACGGGTAGTGTACTAAAACGTTTGACGGGTAGTGTACTAAAACGTTTGGCTGGTGGATGTGGATCCAAGTATTCAAGATATCAAACACATAAAATCTCTTTACATAGTATTTTGAGTATTTAATTGGTATTTTGAGTATTTTTAATTCTACCAAGGAGCAGGTTTTAACCAAATGATGACCTGACAGTTTTCTTCACAGACTTTTTACTTTGTTGTTCCTGCGTGCTGTGTTTATTCTGCGCTATGGCCAAAATGTCATAGCCGCTGTTTGATGTCCTGTACGTACCTAAGAAGCTCCACTCAGAATCATACCCGTCCCCAGTGATCTGTATGTGCTCAGTAAAATTAAACAGGGATTTTACAATATCGCATGCTATCCAAATGCGCTCGGCACACTGCCACAGAACTTCAGCTCATTCCACTAGCCAAGAATGAACATCTGTTTCAAAACACAAAGTTAAAAATTAATTCTTATTTTCCTTAAATTTCTGGCATATTGTGTCAACTTAATGTCTTATTTTCTTCCCTTTTTTTTCTACAAGTAATAATTCATTCCAGCTCTTCCCTCCAGCCGAAAGTGAACATGTGTTTTCTTGAAGTAGTAGTTTAGGGTAAACTTTCTGATGAGTAATCACTGGGTTCTTTTTACTTTTGTCAAAATCTTGGAATTAAAAAAAAGAAAATAAATGAGATGTGCAAAGTATTAAAACATAAACTTTTTTTAAGCTTAAAGCAAAGCCCAAAATATGTATAAGTTCTATATTATTGAAAAAACTTTTTCAGTAGCACAATTATATACTTATTATTTATTAAAAATGCTAAAATATTTAAGTAATCTTTGGAGCATTTCTATTGGTCCATTCATCATGAAATTTCCACACAATGTAAACAGCAGCTATCATGTTCAAAAGATATCGAAAAATAAAAATGGACATAAACGTGTATATATATATATATATATATATATATATATATATATATATATATATATATATATATATATATATATATATATATATATGTGTGTGTGTGTGTGTGTGTGTGTGTGTGTGTGTGTGTGTGTATATATATATATATATATATATATATATATATATATATATATATATATATATTACTATGTGTGTGTGTTTGTGTATGTGTGTAGTAGTGTTCTTTTAAATTTTTACATTTCTGTAATCACCTCCTCTCAGTGCCCCACAGGGCACACTCACCCTTTCACACACCTCATCACCTACACCTGCCGGTGATTAGATAAAGGTGTGCTAATGTGCAGCTGCCATAGCACTAAGCACTAGGTGATGAGGTGTGTGAAGGGGTGGCTGAGGGGCGGGGCTTACAATCTCTATTGGTCCATTCATCATGAAATTGTGAAGGTGTGAACAATCATGAGACAGATACTCATACCCATTAAAATTAAACATAGAAAAGAATAGTAACTTTTTAGGTTAAAAAAAAGCATAGAATGTGTAACAGTTCTATAGTTTCAAGTTCAAGTTTAATTATTTGTATAGTGCTTTTTACAATGATGTCACAAAGCAGCTTTACAGAAGTTTGAACATATTACAACACATCCCGGTGAGCAAGGCACAGGCAACAGTGGCAAGAAAAACTCCCTCAGACTGGAGGAAGAAACCTTGGAAGGAACTAAGACTCACAAGAGGAGACATGTCCACCTCTGCAAGATCGCTACTATCATTTTACCATTTTATTACACATTTGTTACTACTAAAATTACTTATTATTCATTACAAATGATACAGCAAACATAAGTTTGTTAGTAAATGACTTGTTATGACTTGTAGTCACTGATTTGTAATAACTCTGTACTAAATAATATCATACTATCAACCATTTATTATCTAAATCTGCAAAGTCCTTTAGTCAAGAACTATTTGAAGGGGGTGTATTATGCTAATTTTTAATGTTTATATATATATATATATATATATATATATATATATATATATATATATATATATATATATATATATATATATATATATAAAATTGTTTTTTTGGGATCTACTAGAATAAATATTATATATTTTTCTCATACAGCACAATACTATTTTAAATATTTCTTATGTACTATGCCCATCTGTTAAAGTAAGTCTAAGACACAGATGGTCATCATATAGTTTATGGCAGGAACCCTCCAAGGAAATTTGCCCCAAGCCCAGTAGATAACCACCTGGCCATACAGGTTGGGGCCCATTGGATATGTAGTCAGCTGGACTTAAATTGGGTGCAGTTGTCGATTTCAGACCATTTTCAAACGTCCTCAGAGCATGTCTGCATCACAGTATCTTCTATAAAGCATTTATTCTGAACTGGTCTCCCTCTTTATTTTGATGGCAAGAAAGGAAGTTACAACAGTCCTCATCCTTTATCTGAAACACTTCGTTAGAACTAGTTTTTCTTGAAGGAATCAAACCCTCCCCACACACACCCACACACCAGATGAGCCTGATGGGCTCTGATTGGTCAGCTTGGCCTTCTCCACCTGTTTTTGTGCATATAGTGATGGTGGGCAATTAGGATTGTGTTACAAGATTGCATCAACTTGTATAAAAGGAAGAGGGCTGGAATTCCAACAAAGCCTTTCAGGCAGCTGTAAAAAGTGGTTTGTCCATCTGGCATGTACTTTGAGCTTTAGAACTTTGCAGACTGTTTACATGCACACAATAAAAAAGTAAAAAACCTACAACAACATAAGGGGTCCCATTTGAGAACCTTTACTTTTAAAGCTGTAATGCAGAGGCATCTGCAAACTTTTGATTGCATCTTTTAAATGTGATTTGGATCCAATATGCTGTCTAGACTATGAAAAATCAATCTGGATCCAATCTGGATATGTGCCAAAAATCAGATTTGGGGTGGCAGCCTGAATACAGCGAAATTGTGTTTAAAACTAGGCTCTGTAGGAAGGTAGCTCTCTTGGACTAGAGTTGGAGACCACTGGGGTAATGCAAACAAGTACGCATGCAACAGCACGTCCAGTTGCCTGCAGGTGTTTTGCATTACTAGGTTTGAATCGTTTCAATAATGTTGCGTCTACCTTTTGTGTCCATAGGCCATTTCTGAAAGACAAGGCACAGCTACACCTTAAACACTTCAGCGACAGCTTCACGCTGCCCGAGTAATCATCTATTCACACTGTCGCATGTGAGTGTGCGTCCACTGATGCGATTAAGATAATGCACGCTGACAGACTCGTGTTGGAAGTGTTTGAAAATCCAAGCACGAGCAACCAGAGGGAAAAGCAAGAGTCTAATGAATGGAGGCCTACTTGCTTGCCTGGCCCAAACGCTGTGCTAACTATGGAAATGATGACAGAAGGCTCACACCAATCTGTGCAGCTGTCGGGCGCTCTTTTCCCATATTCTTCTTCTCAGGAGGAACAGCAGCTTCTGTTCCTTCTTGAGCAACACAAACTAACACGCAGCATAACGTAGTTCAGTGGTGCCATGATGAATGCGGCTTTTTTTTTCAGCCCACTTTTTTTGAGAAGTGCAACTTCAGTACAACGCTCTAGTGCACTACCAGAGTGAAGCAGACTGTTTAATTCCGTTCCAGATGCTTTTCCTTAACAGCCACTCTCCGTATGATGTTTACCTTCTTTTGCTTTCCCCTTACACAAGCGCCGTGCTCCAACACTGTTCCATCTTCATTGAGTTCCTTCTGCAGATGGGACCTGACCACATGAAACGCTGGGGGTTCTCTGCACCTCAGCTAAATTTACTAAGGGAACGGTAAAGAACATGTGTGGTTTTAAAGAAGTGCCCCCCACCTCCTTTAAATTTCTTTGGCTGCTCCAAAGTTTCTGCCACGTCATTGGTTTCTGCCTCGCTGTGCGTGCATATTCACACCTTTAAGCAGGTTGTTTTGCCGTCGGCGGTCTTACCTCCCACCTCCCCGTGCCCCAGTGCATTGTCATTGCAAATATGTCTCTTCTGTCCTGCTTTGCCATTAAGGAGAGAGTGAATTAGCTATCAGCGGAACAAATGAACAACATTTCCCGGTAACGAGAGAGAGAGAGAGGAAGAGAGTGTGAAGAGACTATAAGAAATGTAGAGAGAGAGAGAGAGAGAGAGAGAGAGAGAGAGAGAGAAAGAGAAAAAGAGAGAGAGTGAAGAGACTATAAGAAATGTAGAAAGAGAGAGAGAGAGAGAGTGTGAAGAGACTATAAGAAATGTAGAGAGCGAGAGAGAGTGAGGAGACTATAAGAAATGTAGAGAGCGAGAGAGACAGAGTGAGGAGACTATAAGTAATGTAGAGTGAGAAAGAGAGAGAGAGAAGAGACTATAAGAAATGTAGAGTGAGAAAGAGGGAGAGTGTGAAGAGACTATAAGAAATGTAGAGTGAGAAAGAGAGAGAGAGAAGAGAGAGAGAGAGAAGAGACTATAAGAAATGTAGAGTGAGAAAGAGAGAGAGAAGAGACTATAAGAAATGTAGAGTGAGAAAGAGGGAGAGTGTGAAGAGACTATAAGAAATGTAGAGAGAGAGAGAAGAGACTATAAGAAATGTAGAGAGAGAGAGAGAAGAGACTATAAGAAATGTAGAGAGAGAGAGAAGAGAGAGAGAGAGAGAGAAGAGACTATAAGAAATGTAGAGAGAGAGAGAGAAGAGACTATAAGAAATGTAGAGAGACAGAGAGAAGAGACTATAATAAATGTAGAGAGAGAGAGAGAGAGGGAGAGAGTGAAGAGACTATAAGAAATGTAGAGAGAGAGAGAAGAGACTATAAGAAATGTAGAGTGAGAAAGAGAGAGAGAGAGTGTGTGAAAAGACTATAAGAAATGTAGAGAGAGAGAGAGAGAGAGAGAGAGAGAGAGAAGAGACAATAAGAAATGTAGGGTGAGAAAGAGAGAGAGAGAGAGAGAGTGTAAAGAGACTATAAGAAATGTAGAGAGAGAGAGAGAGAAGAGACTATAAGAAATGTAGAGAGAAAGAGAGAGAGAGAGAGAGAGAGAGAGAGAGAGAGAGTGAAGAGACTATAAGAAATGTAGAGAGAAAGAGAGAGAGAGAGAGAGAGAGTGAAGAGACTATAAGAAATGTAGAGAGCAAGAGAGAGAGAGAGAGAGAAGAGACTATAAGAAATGTAGAGAGAGAGAGAAGAGACTATAAGAAATGTAGAGAGAGAGAGAGAAGAGACTATAAGAAATGTAGAGAGAGAAGAGAGAGAGAGAGAGAGAAGAGACTATAAGAAATGTAGAGAGAAAGAGAGAGAGAGGGAGAGAGAGAGAGAGAGAGAGAGAGAGAGAAGAGACTATAAGAAATGTAGAGAGACAGAGAGAAGAGACTATAATAAATGTAGAGAGAGAGAGAAGAGACTATAAGAAATGTAGAGAGAGAGAGAAGAGACTATAAGAAATGTAGAGTGAGAAAGAGAGAGAGAGAGAGTGTGTGAAAAGACCATAAGAAATGTAGAGAGAGAGAGAGAGAGAGAGAGAGAGAGAAGAGACAATAAGAAATGTAGGGTGAGAAAGAGAGAGAGAGAGAGTGTAAAGAGACTATAAGAAATGTAGAGAGAGAGAGAAGAGACTATAAGAAATGTAGAGAGAGAGAGAGAGAGAGAGAGAGAGTGAAGAGACTATAAGAAATGTAGAGAGAAAGAGAGAGAGAGAGAGAGAGAGTGAAGAGACTATAAGAAATGTAGAGAGCAAGAGATTGTGCGTAAGAGTAAGTGAGAGAGAGAGTGAGAGAGAGAGAGAGAGAGAGACATAAAGAGAAAAAGGGGGAAGGAATGAAGGGGAGAGAGAGAAAGAAAAAGACACATACTATGAAATGTAGATAGTGTACACTGAAAAAGAGTGAGAGACAGAAGGAATTGGTTAGAACAGAAAAGGGAAAGGCAGAGAGAGAGAAAGAGAGATAGACTCCGTAATGTGGAACACAGAGACAGAAAAACAGAGGGAGGGAATGAGTGAGAGAACGAGAGAGTTAGGAGAGAGAGTTGGAAAAAGATGAAGAGAGACTATGAAATATGAAATGTAGATAGTGTGGACAGACAGAAGGAGAGAGAGAGAGATAGAGAGAGAGAGAATATGAAAAGTAAGAGTATGAACAATAGAAACAGAGAGTGAACGATAGAGAGAGAAAGAGTGGAATAGTAGATAACAAGGTAAACAGGAGAGGAGATAGACTGAGAGAGAAAGAGAAGAAAAAAATTAAAAAAACAAAAGGAGTAGGAGAGAGGGAAGCAGAGAAAAGATAAACGGGTGAATAGTAGATAATAAGGTACACATATGGGGATACAGAGACAGAGAAAGAAAGAGAGATGAAATAAAAAAGTAGTAAAAAAACAAAAAGAGAAGGAGTGATAGGAAGCGAGAAAGTGAAAGATTAAAGAGTATAAAAGAAAGGTTATTAGAGATGGAGAGAATAAGAGGTTGAGAGAAACAGAATGACACTGAGTGAGGGAGAGAGAATGAATATGAGCGTATGACTAAGGGTTTCTCTGGTGGTTGGAGATGGCAGTGGGGGTGGCGGGGGGGTGGGGGTGGCGTGTGGGGGGTACTAGTCTCATGGCTGTAATGACCGTGTGAATAAATAAGAGGCCACTCCACCAGCCTGTTTACCTGTTTATTCACTCTACAGCCCGCCGCTGCTTAAAGCCTCACTCTGTAAATCACCCTTTATTTCTCCGGCTCCCTCAGCAGACAGCCCGCCGCCGCAGCTCCTCAGCTATTTACCTTCTTTTGACTACATTTTCCCTCCAATCTCCGCAGCATTGCAAATAATGAAAGGAAGAAAAAAAGAAGACGTAGGGGGGACTTTTTGAGAGGGGGTGAAAAAAACAAAACAAAAAAAAAAACAACAAGGAGAGGGAGGCGAGCTTTTATGAGATTCTATATAAATCTAATTCACACATAGCGGAGGTAATGGGAAGAGAGGAAAGACACCTGCTCAGATCTGAAGCTGTCATCTCCCTGAACAGATTGGATGATGGCGTGGAAATGTTTGCTGCAATTTTCTTTGCCAGCATCCCTCTTCACTCCCCCCCAGCCCACACCTCCCCAAAACTCCCTCTGTCTCCCTCTCCCTATCTACCCCTCCGCACCCTCTTCCACCCCTCCCTTTCGATAACAGTTCAGTGTGACTTGTACCATTTATCAAAGCTCCTCGCTGAGCAAAGGCAACTCAATATATTATTCTGCCAAATTATGGCGGCTGTGGATTCATGCTTTTTTTTTTTTTTTTTTGCTGTTCTCTGACCTTGACCACTGAGCGCTGTACCTGGCTCTGAAATTCTTATCCCCCCAATGAAGATTAGGTATTCAGACCCCACTTCAGTTGGTCTAGCATTCACAGTGACAATGCCTGGGGTAAGCACATCTAATGTTTGACTTTTAGCGGCAAAGATCTGCGCTATCCGTTCTTCTTAATTAACGCCTCACCTCCGATTTCTCAAATCAGTTGAACAGCCATTTACAAATGGTGGGCCAGTTTGGTTTAATCATGAACAGATGAAAGAGTGGATTCACATTTATCCAAGTGTTGGAGTGTGAAAAGCTGTTAGCTACCATATAAAGGTGGAGTAATTGCATGGCTGGTCAGTTCATGCTCATAAGCTCCTGCTCTGCTTTTAAGAGTTAAGCTCCCTGTTATCCAAGTTTCAAAGCTGTGACGTCACACCAGAGAGAAGATCATGTGAATAATGATGGGGTCTACCAAGTTACGGCTAATTATATTAATCTCATGACAGATTATCAGTAATGTAGCAGCAGTGATGCATCTAAATACACTGAAGTAAACAAATTGAAGATAAACTGTTAATACATTACTTAAATAAAACAGATGTAATGTTGATATGTTAAATAACCTCACCCTTAAGCCCAATTCTAATCCTAACCCTGGATCTAATCCAAACTTTAACACAAAACCTAAGACTAATCCTATTCTCAATTTAAAACCTAATCCTAGCCTCAGCCAAAAACATAATCCTAACCCTAACTCTGGACCCTAACCTTTAACATTAACTTCACCCCAAAACCTAATCCTAATGCTTACCCTTGGCTTAATCATAACCTCAACCCAAAACCTAACCCTGACCCTGGGCCTAACCCTAACCTCACTTTATCCTCATTCTGACCATTGACCTAATTCTAACCTTATCCCAGAACTTAATCCTAACCTTAATCCAAAACCCACTCCTAATCCTCACCTTGGCTTTATTCTGGTTAAACTCCAGTTTCAGGATGGTGTTAGCAGCACGTCTGTAGTAGCTTGTTGAGCATCTTGAGAAGGTCTGTATTCTACCTGTTACGTGTTCAGTGATTTCTAAAATTAACCAGATTTGAACTGAAACCCTTCAAATACAGTAGAAAAAAGAATGTTGGCCGCTTGAACATCTTGAGCCACAGATTTTTTGACATAACCCTACCAGAGCTACACAATATTGTGCAGTGACTCATGTTAACAAGCTCATTGACAATATTGTGACATCTATTAGCCTAACCACAGACATTCAGACCTCTGATATGAGCCCTGTGAGTATTCTTAGTTTGTCTGAACAATTCTAAACAAGACTAAACAATTTCAGATTAAGGGCAATACACACTGGTGTTGCATAGCATAGTGTCATGGAGAAGAGCGTCTCTGTATAATCCCTTCAGGAAGAGCCAATAAAATCTAGATTCAAGTTTTTTTTACACTCTACACAAAGAAATTAAATGCCACTTTGGTTGCTGCTGCTGCCTCTACGAAAGGTAGCTTTACAGGCCCTACATTTAACGATATGTACATGTATCATACTGGACATCATCATAAACATTGGCAGATATCTACATGTAAAATGTCGGCACCAGCCCAGAATTCCCATTTCAATGCATCCCTACAATTATCCTACAACACCCCCCTTGCTATTACTTCTCTTTTATGGTCACCACCACCTTGAGGTGTGACATCACAGAATTGAAACTTGGGGAGACTCTTGAAAAAGGATTGGTTGAGCAGACATGTTATCAATGAGTCCACTGGTTATAATAGCTGGTAACAGCTGGTAAGAGCGGCTATATTGTGGGAAATTACTATTTAATTATAATTTAATTATAGTGAATTGTCTTGTTGGTAAAGGCTTAGGTGGGGATAAAAGTCTCCTGTGTTTTGGAGTTATGCACACATACAGTAACCGGGACAACCTGAAACTACATATTGTCTCTTATTTAAGCCAAATGTCACATATGATTTATGTCTCTTTGTCAGATTGTACCAGTGATGTCAATTATTTTTTTAAACATTTTCCTGGCTTTTGGCTTTGGGTTTATAGATCTCTTGTCATGAAAGTAAATTGGTGCTTTTTACCATCTTCTATGACTGGGATTAATCAACCAAGGCCACTGCTAAGATTGCCACTATTTGAACAGTTATATATATTGATTGCCACCACCTTAGACATTTAGACATTTGTAAATATATATATATATATATATATATATATATATATATATATATATATATATATATATATATATATATATTTAACAGCACATCACTCTGTACATTCTGTACAGTAAGTAGTGGTTTTATATATGTCAGTGTGTTTATTTAACCCTTTTCAAACTTTTCCTTGTTGAATCCCATTTATCATCTAATACCTGCTTTGACTGCTCAGTACTTCATTAAGCTAAATCAAGATTGCTGCTGAAGGAACTGAATACATTCATACAATGTCTGGGGCGTCCAGGAGAAATCTGGAACTACACTTTGTTCTTCAAACTGGCTCACAAGATATGATGTACTTCTTTATATATATATATATATATATATATATATATATATATATATATATATGTGTGTGTGTGTGTGTGTGTATATGCTATGTTGTGTTGTATTTATGCTTATTTACATCTGTTCTAAAGATACATTTCAGAGATCAAGAATTTACAATTGATGTTTCCATTGATTCCAAAGCTGCTCAATGGAGTTGTGGTCAGGGCTTTGTGCAAGCCACTGGAGTTCCTTTCCTAAATTCAACAAAGCATGTCTTTTTTGGACCTTGCAATGTCCGGCTGGAACAGTAAATGGCCTTTTCTCGAACTGTCGCCACAATGTTGGAAGCATATAATTGTCTAAACGTGCTCTGTGAGTTTGTGTGGTCTTCCGCTTTGTGGCTGAGCTGTTGTTGCCCGCTAGACGCCTTTCATTTCACAACAATAGCATGTACAGTTGACCGGGGCAAATCCAACAGGGCAGAAATTTCACAAACCGACTTGTGGCGAAGGCGGCCTCCTGTGACAGGGCCATGTTCAAAGTCCCTGAGGTCTTCAGTGCGACCCTTTTTACTGCTGGTGTTTGTCTACAAAGATTGCATCACAATGTGCTTCATTTCACCTGTTAGCAAAAGAGTGTCTACATATTTCTGCCCATATGACGTACAATCTGTGTAACTGGACACATGAACAGCCGTGTCACTAATTGGGAAGAATCTCTTTTGAACACGTAGCATCAAAAGACTTTAGTTTGGAGCCGGCAATCCTAAAATTTAGCAGGATATGTGGGAATATGAGTGGGATGAAAAAGTTCATTAGCCTGTTTGTGGGAGGAGGGGTGGGATTGATACTCTTTTGAGAGGAAGTGACAGTCTCATCTTGAGGAAGAATGGAGGAGAAGAGAAACGGATGGTGTGAGTCATGGGCGTGGACAGCGGGAGAGGCCTCATTCTGTCCGTGTCAGACTGAGAAACATGCCGCTCCAATGGAGCGAACTGACCGCATCAAAATGCAGGCAATTAATTCAGTTCACTTCAATTCAGGCTGTTTTATTGGTGCGGCATATAAAGCCACATTTGAGCTGCCAGAAGTTCGAGAATATTAACGAATAATGAAACAGGTTTCCGAACACGTTTGAGTCGGAACAATGCAAACATTAAATGTTTAAGGTACAATTTGTGACATTGCAAGTTTAAAACATTCCAAAACTCACAGAAATTTTCAAGAGATTATAGAAAAAAAAGAAGCTGATGAATTAATGATATTTATGTGTCGTCTTGCAGAAATATCTACTGAAGTTGCAAACCAGCTAGCCTTGGCCCATGCTGTCTGGTTATACCACTGTTGAGTCTAATCAGCCCAACATGAGAGGATGAAGAAGTAGTGTTGCAGCCCTGACAGCATATTTTAACCTCATGACGCTGAAGGTTCTGCTGCCACTTAGATCATTTAAGGATAGATAACCAATAAAGGATGAGTAAACTCAATTATAGCTGAAGCTCTTGGCAAGCGACCAAGCTGGTCTCTACTCTTATCAAGAAACCACATACAGCAGCAAACAGATGAAGTGATGAACACAGAAGCAATTCAAGAGTTAAAACTGGTGCTGCTTTCCAATACTGGAGGTACTCCTGATGGGTAAGGCGATAAAGTTTAATGCTAAACTGAATGTTTCTTCTAGACTATGGAAGGTATGGAGTGAAGAAGAGGAAGAAGGAGGGATTGTGCATTTCCTTGTTTCTTATGAAAGCTTCTGGCGATATGCTGCCCCCTATGTGCTTTGACAGCTTGTGCCATCTTACAAACTGCTTCTCACAACATTGCAACATCAGAAGATGGAAGATAAACAAAAATAAAGGAAAAATAAATAAAAATAAATAAAAAAAACACCCAGCTTGGGTTCCAAACACATTTAAGTCTGAACAATGTAAACATTAAATGTTTAAGGTACAATTTGTGACATTGCTAGTTTAAAACATTACAAAATTCAATGAAATTATCAAGATAATGTAGAAAAAAGACAGTATGCCTTGGCCCATGCTGTCTGGTAATACCATTGTGGACCACAGCAAGAGGAGATAATGAGTCACAGTAGCATTGAGTCTAATCAGCCCAACATGAGAGGATGAAGAAATAACGCGGCTGCCCAGCTTGTGCCATCTTACAAAATGATTCTCTCAACATTGCAACATCAGAACATGGAAGATAAACAAAAATAAAGGGAAATAAATAAATAAATAAATAAAACACTCAGCTTGTGTTAGCTGGAAAAGCCAATGAATGTTATAATTAATTCATTAACACCGATATCAACAGAAACAGCAAGAGTCTGCATTTCAAATGAAACATTAATAACATAAAGGTGTTTATCACAATAATCTCATGGAGAGGTGAGTCTAATAACTGTCTTTCAGAGAAATCAGCCTCTGATTAATCTACTACATGTCATGAATGGTCAATTATCTCCAGACACTTGAGAATTATCTGATGTGTAAATAAGACAAAATAGCGAACTCTGTCTTTCTAGGATAAAAAAAGGCTGTGAGTACCTCTAGATTTCTCCTGCCATCTCTTTAGTGGCTTAAAGTGAGGCCAGGATAAGAAAAAGCCTTTGTTGTGCTGTTCAAGACCAGATTCTTCTCTTCAGGCTAGTTTGATGTTAGATATCAAAAGTGGTCTTAACTTAAAGGGGCTTTTGGTATTTGAAGTCCTATCAGGCAGCAGATCTTCAATAAATATCATTAATAACATCCCATGATGAACACAGGCAGTCCAAATCATAGAAGGATTAGATTTGGTAGCAATGTGAAGTGGACAGAATTTTAGATGTTGACAATTTTTTTTAAGTTTGTTTTGAAGGTGAAATGCTTGGGCCTCATCTCTTTAGTCACCACTTTAGGTCCAGTCTAAATGGCTATTTTGTTATTATATACTGTATTATATATATATATATATATATATATATATATATATATATATATATATATATATATATATATATATATATATATCATCTAATGCCTGTAGTGACAGCACTTCAGCACTTAGATAGACAGACAGACAGACAGACAGACAGACAGACAGACAGATAGATAGATAGATAGATAGATAGATAGATAGATAGATAGATAGATAGATAGATAGATAGATAGATAGATAGATAGATAGATAGATAGAACGATGGGAAATTAAGATTCCAGTAGCAACAGTAGCATTTGGGAAGGAACAATCTGTCACTGAACAGACTCCTCTGGTTGCTGATGACAAGGGGTGTGCAGGGGTCCATTATGCCCAGTAGTTTGTCCATAGCCCTCTTTTCTGCTTTCATCATCAGAGAGTCCAACTTCACGCTCACCACAGAGCCAGCCCGCCTGATCAGTTTGTCCAGGTGGGCTAACTCTTTGGTCAACATGAAGCTAGATCATTGAGCTAAATCAAGATTGCTGCTGAAGGAACTGGATACATTCATACAATGTCTGGGGCGTCCAGGAGAAATCTGAAAAAAACTACACTTTGTTCTTCAAATTTGATCACAATAAGATATTTATGCTACTTTGTATTGTTTGTTTTTATAATTATTTTCATCTGTTCTAATGATATCTGGTGTTCTTACTTGTGACAATAGACTTATTGCTAATATAAGGGTGCTTAAACAGAGGGATTATGTGCCTAAGACTTGTGCACAGTAGTGTATATATATATAAAAAGATATAAGAAAGAGAGAGGCTTGCTCTTTGCTGACAACTCACCCTGCATGGTTAAATCACCCATCGTGTACAGACAAAGACCTGCGATTTATATGCTCACACTGTGCAAAAACGCTCGGCCCTACTGCCCCTACAGACAGCTCTGTCTACAGACAATTTCCAATAAAGTCCTTTCATTCAAAGCAACTTGCTACGCGTCCGAGTCCCAAGCAGAAACACTGGCTGAATCCCAAATGATTTCCCACTACCTACACAGTGCACCACATAGGAATTAAAAAAGAGCCTCCTGCACCCAAACACCACATCATAGCTCTAATAACTAGCTATTTGGGATTCAGCTGTGTGTGTGCACAGTTCATACTGGACAAATAAAGCAAAGTTTTGGTTTACAAGCCACAACTTAGAGCACTATATAGGAAGGAGGGTGACAAGCGATCATAAAATTCAGTCAGCTCCATCCAAATTAAAAATCGGGCCAGGCTATTATAGGAATCCCAGCCTCTTCTTCTTCTCCAGATAATCCTAAATAACATTCGGTGATGTTGAAGTCTGGACTCAGGGGTGGACAGTCCACTGTTCTAAGTACAAGCTTCTTGTTTTATTGCAAATGTTACTTTTCTTAGTAACATCTTCTTCACGCATAGGGTGGCTTTGTAATCCCTCACTGGATTCAGCCTACTGAGTAGTGGCTAGTATGTCTGAATACTCAGTAGTCATCTAGCAGTAAGCAAATGTTACTTGGATGACCTACTAAATCAAGAGAGTTGGTAAGATGGTGGACGTTGTGCATCCGAGATTGTGTGGATACTAAAAACTTGTGTACTGAAATTACTAGTCTACCGCTCGAGCAGTACGTACTGGCTCCAATCTAGTACCTACTGACTTAGTAGGTGATTTCAGACGCACCTACACTTCCAGACTGAAACTCCAACAGTTATATCAAAATGCCATTTGACCGAATAGGAAGGTTTCTCTTATAAATCACTGATCTATAGTGAGGGTCATGTTCACATAAGCATTGCAGTCAGGGTGGCATGAGAAACAAATATGAGTGCATCGTTTCAACAACCTTAACAACCATCATTCTTCATTTTTAATGAACACGGCTAGCGTTCAGATGTCAATACATATAAATGCAGAGGCCATTACAGGAGGCTTTAAGGTCATCTCAAATCAGCTCAGTTGTCGTTAGCACTTGTGGCTGTTAGCCCAGGACTAGAATAATAAACATTTATCAGGACGATAGTTTAATGAGACAGCTTGTTAAATGTTTCAATGATATTGAAAACCTCTTGGAACTGTCTATACAGGTCAGTGTGCTATGGTCTACCACTTTATCCTACCCATTCAGTTGCCTTCCTACTCACCAGCTTTTTGTTTGAATATTCCTGTTCCACCTTAAACAGTGCGAGCAGTGAGGTTCTGGTGTCTGAAGCATTCTGATGATATCTGCTATACCATTTAAGTTGGCACGGAAGCGTTCAAACATATCTTCACTGTCTAAGAAAAACAAATGTCTTCAAAATACAAGCACAGGAGAAGCCAAAAATGGTCTTTATTATTAATGCAAGTCAATGGAACCAGATTTCTTTTGGAGCATGTCTTTTGGTCCGTTCATTAGAAAGGTTTCACACAGTGTAAACAGCAGCTGTCATGTTCAAAGGATGTAGAAAAATGATATACTACCTACAGTGTTCAATATGGAGCCAACGTTATGGTAGGACATTCTGACAAGACAGCACGAATCATCAGCTCAGCCTTTACATCCATATTTGCTTTAAAGCTAAAGTATGTCCACCCAGCGCTCTGGCTGTTTAAGACTGGTCTCAAAGGCCGTGAACTGACTGCAGCTGTCAGTTTAGCATAAACACTGCAGCACTAATGAGACCTTCTCAACAGCAGCTTAGAACAGTCTAAACCTATGTGGGTCAAAGAAAGTCCAAGCTGGAAACTGCATTGATACTGCAGGAAGTGAGTATTATTCAGTTTAATAATGTTTAGTAAATATATAACAATACCTAATATATAGAATAATATATCACCAGGGCATTAAGTGGTGGTCTTGCAGTGAATGCCTGCGTATTTACAGCATTCTCTCAATGTTAAAAGTATATATATACTTCTTTTTCTGATGGTGAGAGTTTGGGTGGTCTGCAAGGTCTTTCATCGTTAGGAGTCCATATCTAATCTCTTTTAAAATACCTCCTAAAAATGAAGAATTGCCAATTGAGTGGACAAATAAATAGAAAACAGTCCCTGACCTTTGCCCCACACTGCATCTAAAGACTACATGTCACGTTAGCTCAATGCTAATTTCTCAAACTTCACTTAATAGGAAAAAACCTGTTTGGTTAAATGATCGAGTTAGTAAACAAGATGCATCTCCACATCTCAAGGTCTATACATCTCAGTCTCTCCAAACCAATCAATTAAACACACAGACATTGGAGTAAAGCCACTGTAAGGTCAACCATTAATTGAGAGCAAATGAGTTTAGTGGCTGAGGGAAGGGAAAAGCACATTTTGTCAATAATAACAGAAGCACTGATAAGACTTGTTTGCATGGTTGGGTGATAAGAAAACAGACATTAATTATAAACAGGAATGTCAAAGCTAAGCTTATAGCCTGATGGAAGCACAGAGAGCTTGCTAGGATGTGACAAAAGATGAAAAACATGACATTATTATTTTTTTTTTATGGAACGATCTGTTCAGAGAAGCACCAAGTAATGAGGATGGAACTTTTATATTATGTGTAATTTTTTAAAACAGATTCCTTAAATGGCACAAAGCTGTCAAATATGTATGTAAACCAAATAGCGGCAACAAATCACCCTATAAGCTGTAAGAAACAAGGAAATGCACATTTTATGTCGAAATTCAGCTTCAAACCTCATCCCTTTTTTCACCAAAAGCATTTCCAGTGGTGGAAAGCAGCACCAATATTTAATTTTTTGGTTTATTTGTTTATTTGTTTTATCATAATGGCTGCATGTCAAGAGCTTCAATCACTATTGCACCTACTCCTCCTTTCATTGGCTACCCGTCCCTAAATAATCTAACTGGAAACAGAACCTTCATCATGATTGACCAAAGACTGGAATACGCCATCGGGGCAGCAGTGCTGCTTCTTAGACTGATTTGACTTGAGCCTACAGTGACTCTCTGTTGAATCTCAACGTCCAAATTGGTATTATGAGATAGGACAGGCCAGGGCTAGATATCTTTGTTATTCTCTATTATTTGCTATTATCTGTTCGTATACTGTTGATAATATTTGTACATTTTGTAATTATTTAATCTAAATCACTAAGATACTGCACCTTTAAAGAATCAAATCCTCTGAAAGGTTCTTTAGGGAATCACTGTGGTTCAGCTGTGGCATCGCTCCAAAACATTCATTTCTACGAGGCTTCTTTCAGTTCACTGAAACAAAAAAATCCCAGACTGAATATTCACCTTGTAGTAGCACAGCAGAGACCAAGGCTGAAACTCCATTGCTTGAAAATGAAAAAAGGGAAAGTCACAGGCAGAGCTAGTCATCATCCTGACCTCAGGCTCCACTGAGAATTTATTGCACAACTTGTCCGTAAGCAAAGCCTCTCAGTACACTGGAGCAGATCTGCCACAAAGAATGGCTAGTCTTGCTTGGACCTGCTATGAAACAAAGGTAGAAATTTTACACGTGGTAATTTCTTCTGAAATCTATAACTGTTTATTAATTTTATATTGTAAAATTTAGTTGAATATGATATGATATGTTTCTGTATGAAGAAATCTGAAATTTACTATTTAAAGACTGACCTTATATTATATGACCGTATATTTTAGAATTGGTTTGTAACTGCACAGTTTATTATTTCCAGGGTTTTTCAATCCAACACACATTCAACACAACATATCCAATAAATTCAGTAGTTAATCCACGGCACAGTAGCGATACTAGCAAAACACTTGCAACCATGATGTGTCTTGTAGAAATGGTTCACTTCTACTGGAATCTTTTTAACTGCTTAAACTGCAGGAAATTTGGTCATTAATCTTAGGATTTATATTTAAGTCTGGAGATTTATGTGTGACTCTACACTGAAGTGTATTTGACAATAAAGCTATGTACTACTACAGGTGTGCTTTAGTCGTTTATTTAATATGAGTTTACATTTGAACTCCCAAAAACGTTTTAGAACACTACCAGTCAAACGTTTTAGTACACTACCAGTCAAACGTTTTAGTACACTACCAGTCAAATGTTTTAGTACACTACCAGCCAAACGTTTTAGTACACTACCAGTCAACCGTTTTAGTACACTACCAGCCAAACGTTTTAGTACACTACCAGCCAAACGTTTTAGTACACTACCAGCCAAACGTTTAAGTACATTACCAGCCAAACGTTTTAGTACACTACCAGTCAAACGTTTAAGTACACTACCAGTCAAACGTTTTAGTACACTGCCAGCCAAATGTTTAAGTACACTACCAGTGAAACGTTTTAGTACACTACCAGCCAAACGTTTTAGTACACTGCCAGCCAAACATTTTAGTACACTGCCAGCCAAATGTTTAAGTACACTACCAGTGAAACGTTTAAGTACACTGCCAGCCAAACGTTTTAGTACACTGCCAGCCAAACGTTTTAGTACACTGCCAGCCAAACGTTTAAGTACACTACCAGTGAAACGTTTTAGTACACTGCCAGCCAAACGTTTTAGTACACTGCCAGCCAGACGTTTTAGTACACTTCCAGCCAAACGTTTTAGTGCACTACCAGTCAAACGTTTTAGTACACTACCAGTCAAACGTTTTAGTACACTACCAGACAAACGTTTTAGTACACTACCAGCCAAACGTTTTAGTACACTACCAGTCAAACGTTTTAGTACACTACCAGTCAAACGTTTTAGTACACTACCAGTCAAATGTTTTAGTACACTACCAGCCAAACGTTTTAGTACACTACCAGACAAACGTTTTAGTACACTACCAGTCAAACGTTTTAGATACACTACCAGTCAAACGTTTTAGTACACTACCAGCCAAACGTTTTAGTACACTACCAGCCAAACGTTTAAGTACATTACCAGCCAAACGTTTTAGTACACTACCAGTCA